>CM060901.1:617876215-619217882 GCA_030737815.1 Allium fistulosum | reverse complement strand
GATTAAATACATTGAACTTGAAGAAATAATTTTCATAGAAAACAATTTTCTATATGAAAATACATTCAGGATGGGAATTACATTTCTCATTCTATATTAAGTATCTTTTACAATTTTATACAATTTTCATTTCCAATATCTCTTCATGAGGCAGATGTAACCATTCATTTTATTCATCCCGACCGTGCCTAAATTATATCCACTCTCGTACATTCTTTTTCCTTTCCAGGTCGAACTTTAAAAGGGGACACGTACTACAAGACCGTAACAAACTCTTTACAAAAACGCATATTCGGTCATCCTTAACATTTAAGTATATCGAATAAGTTTCACTTTAAATAAACTAATTAAATTTACATTTCAATGATCGAATTCCTAAGTTGGGTTTCTTATGGTTCCAATTAATTTTTATACATTTACATTATATAAGTTTAATTTATATATAACAGTTTGAAATTTAATTAACTTATATAATATTCTTATGCATGTGTGTGTGTGTATGATAATTAAATCTTATTTAATTAATTTTAATTTATTAATCCAACTAACAAATTAATAAAAATATTTTAAATTTTAAAAATTATTTTATTCATCTTAAACAATTTAAAATGAACATTAACTATAATATTTATAGTTTTATATACATATACCATTGTATACACATATTGATTTACTAATTAACTATTAATATATATATATATATATTAAATAAGCGTTTATTTAATTAAAACATTTGTAATTAAATTATTTCTTAATAAATTTCGAACATTAATATTTATATACCTTAAACATTTTAAGATATATACATATAAATACATATATGCATATACATCAATACACACACACACATGTTTATTTTAACTACCAATCAATTATGTTATTAAATAATTTTTTATAAAATAATAATTTATTTTCAAAACAATTTTGAAATATATTTATAACATTTATACAATTATTATTTATTTAAATTTAAATTTTAAATTTAAACTTTAAATTCAAAATATAATTTTAAATTTCGAACCGAATTTTGAAAGTTAGCCCAAAGCCTAAAATTAATTTGAAACTTTGTATTGGAGATAACCTTTGGGCTTACATCATCCTTTGGGCCAAGGCAGTAGTTATGTAGGGTGGAGCACTTAATTATTCAGGCACTACCATTCTAGACACCCTACTAAATGCATATGCTTTAATAAGTTAGCTCTAGTATAGATAATTTACACCACATAGACCATTGGGTTATGATATAATTGAAGGAACCGAACAGTTAGAAGCGGAGGAAATGGGTAGATATCAATTTTTATTTCAGATCTATTGTGCCTATGAAGTCTAAAAGGTTTATTTGATCGAACCTAATATTGTTTTAAATAAAATCTTATTTTTTTAAATGAAGTTTCATTTAATTTAAATTAAATATATTATAATGAGAGTATTGGATGCACTCATATATGTGTATTGTAAATGCAACATATAAATAGTTTACATGATTATGTGTACGTTTATATGTGTTGGGATTTACACCGCAACAGACACATCTGTCCATTTATGTGTGCCTCTGTTGTTCATATGTTTTTCAAAATTATGTAGAAAATGTAAATTACATACACACATACTTAAAATTGATTTTAACTATTTTAGATGTTTTGAAATCTAAAATTAGCAATTTGAAGTCTAGTTTTGACTTAAGAAGGAGTTCAACATTAGATCTATAATTTTACACAAAAGTCCTTTTATAAAATTTTGAACTGAAGTAATATATATATATATATATAAACTTATAAATAATAATAAACTATATTTAAATTTAAAATAACATATAATCTTATATGTTCTATAATTTAAAATTAATAATTTGAAATCTAGTTTCGAATTAGGAAGAAACTCAACATTAGATCTATAGTTTTTCACAATGGTCCTTTTATAAGTTTTGAATTAAAATAATAAAAATAAAAATATGTACATTACAATCAAAAGTATTTGATATTCAAAATAACACACACACACACACACACATATATATATATATAGATATATAGATACACACATATGTATGTATATGTGTGCATACATATATATATACATAAACTTACATTCAATTTCATAAGATAACTCAAATTGATTTTGTATGCGTTTCACTTATATTTGTATACAAAAATGTTATAAAATATTTCAAATAATGAAAATTGGATCCAGATCTGAATTTTTTTCATTGAACTTTAACAACAAATAAAAGATTGGACAACATACACGTATATAAATTCATTGAATAAAATATAAGATCTAAACTAATTAACAAGATGTAACATCTAATCATAATGAGATGTAATGATAAGGGATCTAAACCATTCTAACATGATGTAACATATTTTAGAAGAGATTGAAAACTATCTTTTGATGAAACCAAAAATTCACACCTTGAATGAAGAAAAACTCCTACATCCGACTGAATCACCTTCAGAAATTGCAACAATATAAAACACCACTTTTATATTATTTTATTTGATTTATTTTGATTTTGTTTTGGGAATTTTTATGGCTTGGAGGCATGGAATAATAGCCAAAAGAGGGAGGAAGAGAGAAGGAGAAAATGAATTGTGAGATAATGAATGAATGAAAGGAATATTGTTTTAACGGAAACATTATAACCTTTTCAATTCCCTCCTTAAAACCTTCCCTTTTTAATCCATCATTAAATCTCAATCAAATCCCCTCCCACCTATCATGTATCTTTGGCCAAGATAGGGGCTATGCGGGCCCTCAAAATTTCCAAAACCATTTAATTATTAATCGCGTTAAATCAAATTTAAATATCTTATCGATATTGTACATCGATACGCGAATACATAACTTTTATATATGCAACTTTTCCTTAAACACTAATGGCTTTCAAATGTCAAATAAAATAAAATAATTAATATTTAATAAATACTAATAAATTTAAATAATTTACATAAATTATAAATTAATTAAATCGTGTGGTTTTTTGGAGTATTCATCGTTACAATTGTGCGACTCAAAGGTGTAAAGTAAGAGATTAGTATCGAACAATTCAAATATTAACGTTCAACATGCCACCTTGGCTAGTGGTGGGACAATTTGGACAAATTTATTGCTTACACATCTTTTCAATAAAAATTGAATTTACTATTATAAGAAGCACCTAATAGTAATGATTATTACACCAATTCTCTTCTTTAAAAAAATATCACTTTAGGACTTATGGAATTTGGTTTTGGTCAAGACTCTAATCTTGTCCACATTCAACTCGGCTAGTCCAAATACAAATCCTTAGTTCAATAATAATATTTATTATTAACCGTACTGCTTTGGCCAAAGACTTTGACTTTGAGTTGACTATAGTTGACCCTAGTACTAATTTCTTATAACCAAGGATACGAATGCTCTATTGAATAGTGTTGGCTTTCAATGCTTTAACTCAGACCAACTATAGTCACTCGATGGATCACCATACCAAGATTTAACTAGAATCAAAGTGTGGCATATCCATATTGAAGTTCTATAGTATTCTCAAGTCAAGGAAATTTGTAACATCGTCGCTTTGAGATCTCTTATTTAACCTTACTTATAATTAACCAACAGGAAACCTTCGACCGAGTCATTCCATAGTTACCCAATAACTATCAGTGTGTAACTTCTTGGTACCCCCAACTGCCATTAGTATTACACTTCCTAATATTTGGAGAGCGTTATGTACTCTGGTCCCAACTAATGAATCGATATCCTTTCTCGAAACATCTTGAATAGGAATAGTTAAAATAATATGTTACTAATGTAATAAATTTCTCATGATTACAAGACATTATAATTACTATCACATAATCAAAATAATTAAGGTTTTTCTATTTATATAATTTCAATTAATTACTTAATTAACTATATCACAGTATAATAAAGTATATTATAGAAATCTTTTATTATGAACAAGATCAGTTATTGAGTTAGATACACAAATTACATAATTTCTCCCAAGGGCATACCCTAACTCTATCAATCTCCCACTTGCACTTAGGGTAAATTATGGAATCTTATTCCAATTCCTTTGATCAGTTTTCTCAAAAACTAATCAGGTCAGTCCCTTGGCGAATGGGTATGTTATATTGTTATAATTATCTACTCTATCATTTAGCTCTCTCTGATGCTGATAAACTTCCAATATAATTTGGAACTCTTCAAAGTATGATTTTCGACTTCTAGTGAGCTTTAGGTTATTTTATGAATTGTATAACAACATTTTTATCGTATAACAATGTCATGGGATTTTCAACATTTGGAATACCCTCTAGCTTAGTTATAAATTTGTGCATTTATTTATACTTCTTTTAACGTTGTGCTATTCAAGACGACGTACTAAGCCTTTAGTTAAATCAACCACTAATTATTGTCTGAAACTTTTCCAACTTAAGTTCTTAACTTAAATTGAACATTAATTTAAGATTGACATACTATACTTGATATCACTTACAAAGTTCGAGTCTGTGCACTCGTCTCGTAAATACCGAAGAACACTCTAAATTGTTATTTAGTGATCTTATTTTGGATTTAATACTTGCTTTTTGTATCAAATATATAGGTGAAATGTGATACTATAGATAATACAATAGTACAGTAATCCTTATTGCTAATGCATAAGAAATTCATCTTACATGCTTCATATTAAACATTCTAATACGTTGTTTGTGTATATAATTTTAGGGCAATCCCAACATCCTTTTATATTGATTATAAAAAATGTTAACTTCATATCCAATATCGATAATTAAACGACTAAAATAAATGATTTTAATATGACCGCATCGTTAACAATCATAAGTTTGTTGTTTACGTATAGTTTTGGAATATTATAGTACCTTTATAGTGGTTTATTATAGACATACTACATTTTGACTGAAATTCAAATAGTCTGATTTTTCTATCAAAATATTTGCTCAAATCTAATTCTTGTTGAACGATATTTTCATATCAGTGCTTGGATCTATACAATAACCATAAACTCATAATTGCTCCTACTGACTCTGAGACACTTTAGTTATTAAGCGGGAATAGCATATTCTAAATCATCATTTAGAATTTCTGTTTCAACATACATATACCAAAACTGAAAGTCATATCGAGCGATAATTCTATGTGTAAGATCTGAATTAACTTAAGTACATTGAATAATGAATCTTTTACGTAAATTACAACTAAAGTTTATGATGTTATTCTATCAACGTAGCTTACCATATTCCAACTGCATTGGTCTTCTTCTTAGAGACACTTTTGTGGCCAATTGATCATATCTCTTCGGGTACAACTATCAAAATCATATCTTGATAATGTCCATTGGAATCCATTCTGGATTTGCATATCATGCCATATGGTAGAGTCAATGCTCTTAATGGCTTATTGACAACTGAGGAGATTCTTTTCTCGACAATAATGAAAAAACAATAGTTTCTCTTTAATGTGCGAGAGTTCTTATTAGACATTCTAATTAGTTATGTCCGTTTAGGTTTGGTCAATTTCATTTCATCCTTGTAATCGGTTTTGTCTTTGGACCATATCCAAATCTATTTTACGACCAATAATTTCTAAAATAATTCCTTTATCATGAAGTTGGTTTTTTTGAAACAACAATCATCTCTTGGTGCAACGGGCAAATATTCATAAACATTTTATGAATTGCTTGTACAAAACCAATTTGGTATTTAAGTATACAAAACTTTTGTTCATAACATAAATTGGTCAATCAATATTTATTGTTTTCAAAGTAATTCAGGACGGTCCATACAAGATCCTTTACGAACAAGTATTTCGTGTAGTCTCTCGACTCACACAACATGTCAACTCCTTGACCTAGGATATGCAAGGGTTATTTCATCAACTCTTATCTTGTATGATTTTTTAGTCTTTGTTTTAGATGGAATTAAACTTATCTTTATGTACTTACTCTTAACACATTCTTATAGAAAGAAATTAACTCAACTTCACTCATCATCAATCGTAAATTGCCCAATAAAGTTCTATTACTTATTGTTAATAAATCATTATGTATCATAAGAAGGAGTGACCGTTTGAGATTGAATCTTATTCGTTTTAGGTACATTTTGAACTCCTTTCAAATACACTCACATATTTGATCAAATCAAATCGTTGTATTTTCTTTTGCATGTCATGCTATTTACTTCCATTTTATATCCTATGAAATTATAATAGACATACTACATGTGTATCAAATACTCATATTCATGTCTGCGATAATTCATTGGTGAATTTAACGAAGTATGTGGAACTGTTTGGTTATCACTAGACCTACGATTTCATACATCTATATGTATTGATCCTAAGAGTTAACCAATTCTTATCGCTCCCACTGCATGGGTGCTTTGCCTTTAATCATTTGCTATACAATTCACATAGTCATAAAAGATTCATAATTATAAGATTAAAGAATTATTTCTCAAAATTATGGCTTAGTCTATAATTCCAAAATAATTATAAGATTTTATATACTTATATATTTTCTAATGCATTATTTTGTTATCGAAACAAATACCATTATTATAGGTTTATCTTATAACGAATATTCACAATATTCATATTGAAATAAAACTGTCTATTTTAAGTCAAAACTGAAAATAATTATTATTTCATAAATAATATTTGGTATGTTTATGAAAATAATTTTTCATAACTTGATGCATCCATTAAGAAGCGTTATATGGTATGCTCCCACTATTTCCGCAATTACTATAATAACTTATGAAATATGAGCTCTATTCTACCACTTATCACAGAGTTTTATCTCATACACTATAACTTGTTTATAGTCAAATGTTTGAAATCAAACATCTTGAACTCGAAGTATCTGAAAGAAAACAATATTCTATATGAAAATATAATTGGGATAGAAATCACATTTCTCGTTCCATATTAAGTATCTTTTAGCATTTTATAAAATTCTTGTTTCCAATGTCTTTCCATTAAGCAGAGATGACCATTCACTGTCTTCATCCCAACTATGCCTAAGTTACATCCATTGTCATATATTCTCTTTCCTGTTCAAATGGTCAAACCATTCAAAAGGAGACCCTTACTACAAGACCATAACAAACTTTTTATAGAAATGCATTATGGTCATCCTTAATGTTTAAGGATATTGAATAAGTTGCACTTTACCCAAAGTGGGTCAAACTAATATTTCAGTGATCGAATACCTAGGTACATCTTGTTGCTCGTAGTTCAGTGCTACATCTGACATAACAAGATCGTTATAGTAATCAATCATATTTAATACATAATTTCGCACTATAGTTTATTTGCTTACTTCGAGTTAACTAGTTTAGTCGAAGTTCCTACATTACGAATCACGACTATTCACCATATAACATTTATATGCGATAAAATTTGGATTAAATATCCATATTTTTGTATTGCATAAGAGTTCAAAACTAATAAAAGACAATACACAATCCCAGACAATTAAACTCTTAAGTGACTAAGATATAGTTATATTATTAGGCTCTTGTATAGTTTTGAAGTGACCACTTGCCAAAAGATTTATTGGTAAGTGTATGGTTGTATTTCTTTTGTCAATTTTGATTCAATTAATTTATATATTTTAATTGAAAACAATTTATCAATTTATATTAGTTGCACAAATTATCTATGTTGATTTTTTAACTTTACATGGCATAAGTTCTTATAATATTAGAAAGGTTAAATGTTACCATTTAATTTTTGTAATAATACTCTCATTAGAATTTTATGTTTCTCAAAACTATAAAAGAAAATGTAGAAAAATTCTGATTTCTTTAATCGGTGTTATGAATCGCTTGCCTTAAGTTGTTGACCTTGACTTTTCTCAATAAATCATAGGCCTATAAGCAATGGATAAAAATTTACCAGTTGTATCATATATAACTTCTTACCCACGGTCTTTGTCCTAATCCCAATCTTGACCTTGAGTTTGTTCAACAAATCGAAAGAGATTATTCACTCATACACATCATTACACAACGACCTAAGTATAATGCATATACATTGAGTTTGCTCAATAAATACATTCACATATCTTACCTCGACTAGTCAATATGTTAATAGTACTGCACATAATATCCCTAGTCTGAGTTTTCTCGATAACTAAAGAGTACGAAAGTAATCTATTAATATATAAATGATAGAGGACAATTTATATATTAAGGATTCATAATCTTTAATATATACATACACATAAGTGACATCGATTTAGGAAACAATGGATTTCTTACAAAATACCCTCGTGATTCAAGTGTCGGGTAGATCTAAAATCATGGCATATATACAATACAAATGCACTTGTTCCTTAAACCCAAGTCGGGTTTCTTACGATTCCTCTTAAGTTTTATACATTCATATTATATGAATTTAATTCATATGTAACAGTTTATAATTTAGTTAACTTATATGACATTCTTATGTGGGTGCATATATATATATATATATTAAATCTCATTTACTTAATTTTAATTTATTAATTCAATTTAAAAATTAATTAAATTATTTTAAATTTCAAAAAATTATTTTATTTATCTCAAACAATTTAAAATGAATATTTACTATAGCATTTACAGTTTTATATACATATATCATTATATACATATATTGATTTATTAATTAACTATTAGTGAATATATATTCGAAAGAAAATATTCATTTAATTAAATTATTTTTAATTAAATTATTCTTAATAAATTTCAAAAACTAATATTTTATATACTTTAAAATTCTAAGATATATATACATATACAATAATATATATATATATTGATGTATTAACCCTTAATTAATTATTTATTTATTTAATCCAATTGATTAAATTATTAAATAATTTTCAAACAATATTAATATATTTTAAAAATATTTTTGAAAAATATTCTCTAGCTTTTATAAAATTCTTTATATATTTTAAATTTAACTTTTAAATTCAAAATATAATTCTAAAGTTTCAAACTGAATTTTGAAAACTAGCCCGTGGCCCAAAATTAATTCGATCCTTTATATTTGGAATAACCTTTAGGCTTACGTCATCCTTTGAGCTAGGTCAGTAGCTAGTTATGGTAGAGTACTTGATTAGCTAAATCCAACCGTAGACACTACCGTTATACTATAATTTTTACTTAGTATATTTCTTTATTAAACTATATCAACCATGCTCTTTTTGAATCTTTCTATAGAAATTAAACATAAATTGGCATAGTGTATGTACTTTTCCATACCACATATTGGAATAATAAGCCAGAGAATAAACCTATATGCAAAAGGACAGACAATATTTGAGAGGAAGGTCATTCAAATGACCAAAATCTGAAGGATTAGGCCCTCAAAGACGCACCGACCAAAAGCTAACCCCAAGACAAGGCTCCAAAGCTGAAGAATTTTTACAAAGCTATCATGATCAATGACTCGGATGGCCAAGAATATATACAACACATGTGAATTTCCATGTCCATAAACTATATATAGAATGCAAGTCAGCAATCCACATCAATCAAGAAGCAACCCAGAAGTCAACACACTCAGCCTTACAAGCAAGCCACATCAACAATCCAAAATGAAAACTCTCCAACACCGATAACTTCAGATACCTATAGATAGGCATGGATCGTAATGCATCGAGGATCTTCTTTTTGGCACTTGCATAATTCAAACACCAAGAAAATTATACTTTCCTATATTGTAGCTTAAATCCAAAATTCATTAATAGCAAACTCGGCTAACTCAACATTATAACAGCCTCTTGGTTACATAGTAGGACTCTAATAAGGAAAAGACAATGGACCTTGGAATTTTAACCTAAACCACTATAAGTCTCGAAGTCTTTAATATCTATACCTTTGTTTTTGGCTTTATTTACTACACTAGGTTTCGGGTCGGTCTAATTCCTATTCCTCTAGGTATCAGCTCATATAAATTCAACCCAACTTCCATCATTTACATAAAACCTTTGGTAACCAATCTATCAAAGCATTCAAAAAGACATTCATCGATGCTCGCCTTTGGGTATTCGAGGTGTTAGTGTGTGATGAAAAATCCAACCAACATTTTTAGCGCTAGAAGGTGGGCCTCGAACCTTCGTTCCTCTATTTCTCTCTCGAAAACCAGTAGTTTTCACCTTTCAGCTATGTCAAACTCTAGCAACGAAAGTAATACTACAAAATCCAACTTGGAATTACCCACAGATCTTTAGATTCAACTCCTTGTAGAAGAAATAATGAGCATCTCAATACCGTAATCTCAGAAGAAGATAAAGGTGGGGAATAGGACCTTGTCTATGAATTTCAGGCTATCTAAATTAGGCAGTTTCATGGATACCTTCATCAACCACTTCAAAAATTTACTCAGTTTTAGAAGATGGTCAAGGCCATGAATGACACAATAAAAATCTATGTGCCAAATTCATGGCATATAAAGATCATGTCCAGCCTACCAAAAGAACTCTTCCCACTACTCCAATCAATGAACCACAGAAGAAGCTAAAAAAGGACAGCATTCTCACCCCACTCAACGAATCTTGTCTCAGATCTTCCAAATATAATTAAACACTTTAATACCCAAATTATCCCTCATCGAAAAGAGAAAGTCCGAAGAGTGAAAAGTATTGTGTTTATTGTCTTATATATGGACACAAGACGAACTCAAAACTAAGGACGCGCTTCTAGAAAAGCCTTTAGATTTCTTGGACTTCTGAGTATTGCCTTTGGCTACCGCCCCTTCTATCGAGTTGATACTCGAGGGCACTTAGTGGGTTTCTTATATCAACCTCTAGAGTTCTTGGACTTCTAAATATTACTTTTGACAATTGCCCTTTCTTCCGAGTTTATACTAGGGAGGCACTTATTGGGTGTCTTATATTGGCCTTTGGATTTCTTGAACTTCTAAATATTACCTTCCGCAATTGCCCCTTCTGCCAAGTTTATAATTAGAGGGTACTTATTAAGTTTCTTATACCGACCTTTGGGATTCTGGGATTTCTAAATATTGCCTTCGACAATTGTCCTTTTTGCCAAGTTTATAATTGGGGGCACTTATTAGCTTTCTTATATCAAACTTCGAAATTCTTGAACTTCTAAATATTGCCTTCGGCGATTGCCTTTTATGTTAAGTTTATACTTAGGCGTACTTATTTGGATTCTTATATCGACATTTGAAATTCTTGGACTTTTAAGCATTGCCTTTGGAAATCGCCCTTTCTACCAAGATTATGCTTGAAGGGAACTCTAAAGTTTTTTCATTAGACCTTCGGGTTTCTTGAAGTTATCGTCTTAAGATTTCAAACTATATAGGCATGGTCCCACCTTCTAATCCCTATTCTTTTCTCTTTATGATTAGTTATGGGCTTTGTTTCATGCAACAACTTTATAAAACTTCTTGTGAAATGAGAGCTTTGATCTTGATTATAAGTCATACACCAAAATGACATTAACCTAAAAAATTTCAAAAAACAAAAATGTTTCAAAAGTACTACGTAGGAGTACCACTTGTATAACTTTCCAAAAGAAAAGGTAAAAACTAAGATCCGACCTTTCCACTGAAGGAATATCTCTTTGTAAGACAAAAATAATCTTTCATGTTTCTATGCAGATTGGTAGCGAAAAGTGTGTTACTCCACCAAAACCTACTACATAGTAAATACAAATTATTTAAAAGGTTAATCTACACCATAAGTGGATATTTTCCATTATCTTAGTATTTTCGTAAGTATTTCCATGTCCCAGACCCTTTCCTTCAGTCGTGGAATCGATTGGGTGACCTCGGCATTAAGAGATCAATTCTCCTCTCGAGCGATCCCCCATACCCCAACACTGATGCGCTCTTAGCCAAACTCTTACCAGCACCTACAAGAGAAAGCCATATCACCTGGGTTTTAGAATCGGCTAAAAATGCATGCAAGAGATCGCCATTGTCAAGTAGTACCATGCATTAAGATATTTCCATGGTCAAGTAGTACCATGCATTAAGATATTTCCATGGTCAAGTAGTACCATGCAATAAGATAGAGCCTTAGTCATGTAGTACCATGCATTAAGGTAGAGCCTTAATCAAGTAGTACCATGCATTAAGAACAATCTTGAGGAGAAGTCCCAATATTAGCGGGTAGGTTCCCCATCAAAATAGAAGAGTCATAGGTAGCAGTCCTAAGCCTCTAGAAGCATTAGGTAGATGTTCGTCGATGGAAATTCTATCAGTTTAGAAAACCATCGAACGAATTTAAATTAAAAATTTAACCGCAAGCGCACGGCGTACACTTGTAGTACGTGGCGAATACGGGTCGATCCGCATGGAATTGATGATTTTAAATTTCTATTCAATCAAATTAACCAAAGTTGAAAGTTTGATTAGCTAAAAATGTAAGAAACTAACAAAAACTAGCAAAAGAAAAATAGATAAAAATATGAGAGTTAAATGACAATTTAGAGATAAATCCACTCTCTAGATCATATAATTCAACAATTAATGAAATTATGATCTCTTTTTTGGGTCATAAATGAGTTTAAATGATGTGTTTATCATAAGTATGACTCATTTGTGCTATTAATTAGCTCAACATAAGCCATCAAACTATAACACAACCTTTAAACCACTTACTAACTCTCATGAAAATGACAACAAAGTTAAAAATGAAATCTATTTTAGGTATGGCCTATTAACTATTAATTAGAAATATAGACCATCAAATTTGAATTTCAAATCACTTTCTTATGCCATAATCATATTTTGATGAAGAGGCATTTGTGTTAGTGATTGTTTAAGCATAGCCTATTTGGTGTCAACAATATATGCTATCAAATTCAAAACAAAAACAACAAATTAAACCACTTCAAGCATTGTCATTAAGCACAAAAAGAGAGCTATAATTATCAAAATGTTGAAGCTACATGATTAGAGGCTTCATTACCCCTAAATTGAAAGGATTAGCCTCTCATATTTGTTATCAAAACAACAAATGTAGCTAGTAACATGAAAGCAAAATGAAAGCTAAATGAAAGAAAACTACTATTCTACTTGCATGGAAAATAAAAGAAATCTACACTACAACATGAAAGGAAATAAACAAGAAAAGAAGAAAAGAGCATGTATTTAAAGTTGCATAAAAACAAATTACATGAAATAAAAATGGCTAAGTAGCCATGAAAAGAGAAAGAGAGATTGTCTTTTTATTTTGAGCCTAAACTAATCTAAGAAGAGACTAAGAGAAGAGGAGAGGTTACATGAAACATAAGGGGATTTTATACATGTGCTAAACCCTAATTCATATTTTTGGAAAAATGCCCAAAATACCCTCTTAGGAAGTGTGGAGGCCAAGTAATCATTAGCTTTAAATAATCCTCATTTAAGTGTACATGAAGCCATTAATTCCATAAGCATGTGTATTAGCCTCTAATTTGTACATTAAGGTAGGTGGTTAGGTGAGGTCCTCCATTATCTTCCCTTTGAATTATTTCCATCTTCATTTGTTCTCTTCACTCTTATGCATGCATATATCATCATGTAACCACTTGTAAAATTCACCAAATTTCCTACAAAACAACATAGAAAATTCCAAGTAAATTTTCACAATTTAATAAATGCATAAAAATGACCATTTTGCCCCTATATGAAGATGAATATGTGACAATTTCAAATAATTTGAATTATGGTTTAAACAAGTTAAAATACCCAATATGATCATTTATTTAATATAAATAGATTAAATATGGTGGTAAAAATATGCACATTTACGTGCACATCAGTAGACTCCCAATTCAGGCCACAATTGACAACAAACAAACATTCAAGAAAAGGTTCAATGAGACCCAAGATGTTATTAGAATACGGCAAAAATGACAAACAAGGAATGCCATAAACCTACCTAAACTAGTAATGGTAATATTCGAAACCTTATTAGGTTATACTATCATGGTACAGCTAAGACGCCAAATAACAAATGCCATAAAACTACCCAAATATGTAAAAATAATTTCTGAAACCTTGCCAGGCTATACTATCATAATACGGCTAAGATGCCAAACAATAAATGGAATAAGACCTATTTGAACGAATACAGTAATACCTAAAACCTTACCAAGTTAATTTTTCACAAAAATGGCTAAACGCTAAGGGGCATAAAGCACCCTAAAATAACATAGCGGTCTAGTTTAGACTTAAAAAATCAGCTATAATGTCTTTTAACTAAGTTACTACAAAGTGAATGATGTAAGACATATGAATTCTCGATACACCTAACTAGGGGAAACCTTATGACAAAGTCCCTTTAACTACCATGAACAATTTGAAAGAAAAATGTCAGAAACAATAACTGTCAAAAGGACAAGAGTTGGTTCATATTATATGGTATAGAAATATACATATATCCAACATCCTAATATCAAAATGATAAAACAATATCAATACGTTCCAAAAAGCACCATTTGCAAGCAAAAGAAAGAAGCCCAAAACAAATGACAGAAAATTACAAACAAAAGTTATTACAAAGTACCCATACCGTAATACCCTAAAAAACTGGCTGATTTTATAGTGAAATATTAATAATATATCTATATAAAAATAATAAAATTTAAACTGTTAATTAAATTAATATTAAATAAGGAGGAGTGAAACGGTCATTTTCCCAACTTTGGAATTTGACATCGAAACCGATGCTATTTTGACCAAATCCATTTTTTTAGTTTGCATAGTATTTTGATTTACCTCGTTTTGAGTTCGTTTGAAGAAATTATGGTCGAAACGATGTCGAGTTAATTTGGATGCCAAGTTTGAAATTTGAATTAGAGTGAACGGTTACTTTTTCCACCTTCCACTTAAGACCAATTCATGTACTTTCAGTTTTTCAAAAACCGATCGCTCATTTTTCTCTTCTCCTCCTCCTTTTTTGTAGACAAAACCAAAATCAGCACATCTCCCTCAAAACTTAATGAAATTGCATGATATTAGTGGAAATACGAAGCTAGTAAGGAGGACTAGGCATCCACATTAACATAGAGGCAAAACTCTAAAGCACGGAGGCATGATATGCCAAAAAATAGAGATTTAGGTAGTGAGGAGTAGTTTTAGTGAGTGAGTTATGCTTTCCTCTTTATATAATGCAATTTTAGTGCTATAAATTTGTTATGGAGGCTATAGTAGTGTAGATAATCATTCACAATCGGACTTAATTGGGATTTGGGAGGGAATTTGTCGTAAATAGTAAACTAGAACTAGATTTACACTTGATTATTGGAATTTGATGACTATACACTTAGATTGATAAAATAAAACATTAAACAGGACTTAGAAATTTACGGCTAGGCATCAGGGATGTTCTCAAGTGATTGAAGGAAAAGCGAAGACGACTAAAGGCTAAACGACATGGTGAAACTTCAAAAATCCATAGCCTAACAATTCTAGAAAAATATAATACATCGGTCTACCGATAGGTGTAACCTGGGCACAGGTGACCTATATTTTAGAGCAAGTTGAACCTGGACCCCGTATGGGCCTATGTAAAATAACGGTTCCCTGTTTGAGTCTAGTTCCTCTTGTTTTCTAAAGGCATTTGGAGACTAATGATGAGGAAAGTGATGACATTTCAAATTAGAGTGAATGTGTGTGATGATTCATCATTGCTTGAATGGATATGTAAGTTGCTGTAAAATGTAAAGTGATGCGATGATAGACGTGAATGTGAACGAACCTGTGGTGCTAGTAGGCAGCCTAAGATATGGATATGGATATAGATATAGGCGCGAGTATGGACATGAATACAGATACAGATATGTAACACAAATAGGTGATCCAGGTATTGCACTGCTCCCTTGTAGTGCTTTGGCGTCCAAGTGTGGAGGTGGATTTTAAGCAACCCTGTAGTCTATGAGCAGACTAGGGCATGAGTCCAATTAGTAAAAGGACAATAAGCGACCCTGTAGGCTTTGAGCGGTCTAGGGAAGTGAGTCCTATATGTGATTGGAAAGACGGTGAACAACATGCGACCCTATAGCATACAAGTTAGGTCTAGGAAGTGAGTCCATACATATGTGACGTGATATGACTAGATGTATATGATGATTAGGTACGACGTGACCTATAGGATGTATAGTGGCCAAGTGTTAGACTCATATCATGTCATAGTATTAGTTTTGCAATATATGTATAGTAAAGTATGGCTCACTCACCAGACCTGTGTCTGACTCACTCATATTTTTCCCTTTTATTTATATATCCAGGTTGATGAAGTTTGGAGATGAGATGGTATCGGAGGCATGGATTCATTTGCATATATTGTATGTGATGTAGATAAGTGTTGTGACTTGGATTTCACTATGTGTTTGGTTTGGGTTGAGTTATATTGTTCAGACTTATGTATTTGGCAGATAGACATGTTATGGTGATGTGATTATAATTATTGTTGTTTTATATTTTATTTCATTCCACTGTGAGACTCTAAAAGTTATTGGTTAGAACTGTATTTGTTTATTTTTATTACACCTAACGACTCGCTATTTTTGGTTTTCAAGGCGTCGATGTTGGTTTTGGCGTTCAACCTTAGGGTCGAAAATGTGAGTTGTTACATTTTGTATTTGAGCAAAACATTCCTTAGGATTGGAACTAAGAACGTATTTGTATTTTCTAGTATATATAGGAATTAAGTGCATATGCATACACCATTTAATGTTCCAGTTTTGTTTATTATCCATTGAGGAGTAGCTCATGAATTCCATTTTTACAGATAGTTGAAATGAGTAATTTAGATAAAACTAGAACAGAGACCAACACAGCCAATGCTGATGGGACAAAAACCAGGGTATGGACTAGCACCCGAGTTGATGTACTGGATATTCCTGGATTATTATTCAAGTATGGTTTATACATTATATTCAGGTAAGAAGCCAAGCTAGAGCCAACCCCACTAAACCCATAGCCACCACTACCACTATTAATCAAGGTATGATTCCAATCCCAGCACCACCAATATTGACTTTCCTAAGCTGTGTAGGGATTTCTCCAACCTTGTGGGGAAGCCTTTTGTTGGGACGGAACCATAATTGGTGACTTAGACATGGCTTAATAACTGTGAGAAGATTTTCAACCTCTTAGTGCTTGATGATGTTACTAAGAGATAGTTAACCTCTTGGCATTTGCAAGGTGAGAAAGCATGTTCGTGGGAGGTGCTAATAGCAGAAGTAGATAAGAATACTATTACTTGAAGGATGTTCAAGATAAGGTTTGAGACAAAGTTCCTTTTTGCTGTTGAGAGGGATCTGTTATTAGAGAAGTTTATTCATCTTAAGTAGGAAGAGACGATAGTTGTAGAGTATGTAAGTCTGTTCAATGAGTTAGCTAGATTTTGAATTAGTGAATACCCAGGAGAAGAAGGCATTGAAGTTTGCAAAGGGTTTTCATTCACCTCTAAGAGAGCTCACATTAAATCAGATTCTGTATGGAGCTATATTTGAAGGGTCAGTAGAAGTAGCACTGTTAAATTCTCTGAATGAAACTTTGGTTAAGGATCGGGCTAAGGAAGGAGAGAGTCAACAACATAGTAAATGAAAAAGAAATTGACGATAAGGAGTGCAAGAGAAAAAGTAGGCGAGTACTTATCGAAGATGTCAGAAGATGGAACACATGGCTAAGCTTTGTAGGACAAACATTTTGGAGGGTAAGTGTTATAACAGTAACCAGGCGAGATACTTGGTGAAGGATTGCAAGCAGCTCTAGCTTAGTAGAAAGTAAAGTGTAGAAATTGTGATTAGTTCGGACATATGAAAAGGGACGCCCATGTTTGAAGAGTGAAGGTTGGATAGTTAAGGCATATGCTTTGAATGTTGTCCCTACCTCTAGTGTTATATCATTGTCAGCTCAGGAGAAGGAGAAACAGATTGTGATGGAAGGTGTGTTGATTTTATTTGATTTTCATGTTCATCTTTGTTTGATACTACTACATCTCATTCATTCATAACAAATGCACTATTCGATAGTTTAGCCTTTAAACTTGAAATTGTGCATGTATCCATTTTAATGTTGAATCCTTCGGGGAATCGACCCATTTATCGATGTTATGTCGTAAATTAAAGTTGGTCATTTGTGCTGTGGAGTTCGCTTGTAATGCATATCTACTAACTTTTTAGTGTACGGATTGATTTTGGAATGGATTGGATGTCTCGCTATGAGGTAGTGTTGGATTATGATAGGAGGATGGTTTGATTGAGGAAGGGTTATGGACTTGATTTGATTCTATGTTGTAGGTCGATATTTATGTTATAAAGACTCTTTGTATTCACTCACCCTGTCACAAGAAAAACAATCATGTACACTAATAGTGAAGGATTATCTAGATGTATTCGAAGATGTTTCCGGTCTCGCTCCCAAAATAGAAATTGAATTTCGTACTGATCTTGAGAATGATGATAGGCCGATAGTGTTGCCTCTTATGCATATGACTCCAAAGAAAAGCAGAGGGTTAGATAAGTAGGCATTGGAATTATTGTAAAAAGGTTTTATTAAGAGGAGTATCTCAGAATGGGGAGCGCCTATCATTTTTGCTACTAAGGCAAATGGTTTCCTAAGGCTACGCATTGACCATCGAGAATTGAATAAGCTAATGAAGAAAAACCGCTATCCATTGCCTCGCATTGATGACCTCTTTAATCAGTTAGTCAGGGTGAAGGTTTTTTCTCAACTTAATTTAGCAGCTGGATTTCATCAATTGAGAGTGGCTGAAGATAGTATCCAGAAGACTGCTTCCCATACACTCAATCGAGGTTGAAAATCTAGGTCCTTAATATGCTCCAGCTTATTTTGTGGATTTGGTGAGCAGCGTATTTCGGGAGCAATTGAACAGGTTTGTTGTAGTTTTCGTGGATGACATTCTTATTTATTCCAAAAGTGAAGAGGAACACGAGATTCATTTTGGGAGCAAATGTCACTTTTGGAGGAAAGAGGTTCGTTGTCTTGGGGATGTTATATCAGTGGAAGACACCAAAGAATGCTTCAGAGATCCATAGCATTTTCGATTTAGCTGGATTCTATCGGAAGTTTATTAAGAATTTTGCGAAGATATCAATACCTCTGACTCGTTTGACAAAGAAGAACCTGATTTATACTTGGAATTCAGAATGTGAAGTGGTGTTTGTCAAATTGAAGGAGTTGTTGACGAGTGCTTTCATTTTGGTTGATAGTACCAAACTTTTCACCGTATATACTAATGAATATGGTACTGGTCTTAGTGCTATCCTTATGCAAGAAGGGAAAGTAGTGGATATGCAAGTCGATAGTTGAAGAATCGCGTGTGGAATTATCCGATGCACGACTTGGAGTTATTTGCTAATGATTCACACTGAATTCGTGGAGGGGGCGAGAGATTCGAGTTATCTACAAACCATAAATCTCTCGAGTATCTATTTTCATAGTAAGATTTGAATTTGAGATAGCAGCGGTGGATGGAGTTCTTATCATCGTACAACTTTGGGTTTCTTATACCATAGGGAAAGAAAACATAGACAAGGATGCTTCGAGTAGGAAGAACATTGAGGTGAATTTTGTATTGTTAGAGTAGATGAATTTAGACTTTTTATCAAAGTTTGATTTCCAACCTCGATCAGAGTGTGCACCTGGATTATTAACAGCAATAGAGGTTAGACCTGCACTAATGGATCGTACTAGGTTAAGTCAAGGACAAGATGCATCGTTGATTGACATTATGGAGCAATTAGCACGGGGTGAACAATCGAGCCATTTGGATTGTTACTTCAAAGGCTAGAAGGGTTACTTGAAGAGAGACAGGAGGCTATATGTACCATAAGTAAAGGAGTTGATAGAGGAATTCTAAGGTGAGTGTCACCACTCAACGATGACTATTCATCTAGAAGGAGATAAGATGTATCAAGATGTGAAAAATATATTCTATTGGTTAGGGATGAAGGGGTAGGCAACGGAATATGTGGCGAAGTGTATGACTTTCCAAAGGGTGAAAGCAGAATAGAGGAAGCCGAGTGGACTATTACTTCCATTAGATGTGCCACAGTGGAGTGGGAGCAGTTATCTATGGATTTCATGTACGAGTTACCTCCAAGTAGAAGAAGAAATGAGAGCATATAGGTTATAGTAGACCGTGGAATGAAAAGCAAGCACTTTATTTCGGTAAAAAGTAAAAGAATGACGATGACATTAGTGACACCGTATGTTAAAGTAGTGGTCCGACTACATGGAGTTCAAGCAATTATAGTGAGAGATCGGGATCTTCTTTTCACAAGTGAATTCTTAAGGAGTTTATAGGAGGCGTTTTGGGACTAAGTTACCCACAGACTGATGGACAAACTGAGAGAGTAAAATAGGGTGTTAGAGGATTTGTCGAGGGCTTACATATTGGAGCTTAGAGGATCTTGGGAGGATCATCTACATCTAGTGGAGTTCACGTATAATAATATCTACCAAGCTAGCATAAGCATGGCACCGTTTGAAACATTGTACGAAAGACGTATAAGTCACCTTCGTTTTAGTGGAAGTCTACATATAAGATTATTTTGGGTCTAGAGATAGTTAGAGATACCACGGAGAAGGTAGAACTCATTAAGAAGAGGATGAAAGCCGCATATGATCGACATACATCATATGCTGATTGGAGAAGGAAAGATTTGGAATTCGAAGTGGGAGATTTGGTCTTTGTTAAAGTTTCTCTGTTGAAGAGGGTGGTAAGATTTGGAAATATAGAGATGTTAGCACCCAGACTAGTCGGCCCATTTCTAGTGCTGGAGAGGATAGGGAGTTTGGTGTATAGAGCGAGCTTTTAGATATGATGGTGGGAGGTCATAAAGTATTTCACATGTCACATTTACGAAAATGTGTACATGATCCGATGATTGTAATTGCACCGAGACAGTTGGAAGAGGTAGAATTGGAATCGAGTCGAGCTCATTTCATGGTCCAACTTGTATTGTGGAATGTGGGGGTTAAGTGACTTAGGAACAAAGTAGTGCAATTGGTTAGAGTGCAATGAGGAAACGACCCGACGGAGATTACATGAGAGCTTGAAGAGAAGATGAAGGCTTCTCATCCTCAACTCTTTTCGATATGTTTCTTGATTTGATTTCCTTAAGTTTAGATTATCCTAGGATTAGCATTTAGACATTTTTGGATGATCTGGTTGTTAGATTGTATATAGTTGAATATGCATTCATATAGAAAATATATATGCTTATATTAGAGTGGTATGCATCCATGCCTGATATATCATCTTATTGCATTCATATAGGTTGCATAACTGTACTTTTGTATCGTAAGTACTGAAATTGAAAGTTCAAGGCATTATTCATATCTACATGTTTTTTTATATCATTCATATATATATATATATGTTGTTTGCATAAATTGGACGCTATATTTGTATACGTGATTAATATGTGCATGGCGAATAAGTGAACGTTATATCACATTTTCCATTCCTTAGGAATTTCGGAGACTAAATTCTATTATAAGGGGAGAATGTATGTGACGCCCCACCCCGAGACCCACATTAACAAAGAGAAATACTAGGTAGTTCTATCTACTAATGCGGAGAATATGGCTGGTTAGGAGCGACCATCTATAGTATTTTATTAAATATCTATTGAATACGTCGACAAATGCTATATTTTTTTTCCTAACTCAAGTGGATCGACATATCTAGTAAATACTTAATACAAAACTATAGGTGGTTAACGGATCTATCAGAACAAAATTCAATAACTAAATGAACATCGCATCGCAGAACAGCGAATAGATATACATATACGCATATACAATGATACATCTCAATACAATACAAATGATACGTCAAAGTGGTATGATGACCACTCTATATACACAAGTCAAATGAATGTACAACTCAAGATACAACTTTAAAAAGACTAGAGTCACAAATAGTGTTAAGAAGAAGTCATGCGGAAGCTTCAAGCCATACTAAGTCCAAAGGTAAAAGCTTAACCTGAAACAAACTCAGTCTGACCCGAGTATAAAATACACGGGTCAGTCTAGCTAAAACATCAATTTAATAAGGATAATAGATAAGGTGAAGCATAAGGAAGGGTAAAGTATCGTCTCGTACAAGAGGATGCCCCACCAAGAGCATGATACCCCTTTATTTAAGAAAGGGATGTTCATTCTTCTTAAATAAGAAGAAATAACAAGATGTAAGAGTTCATATCTCAAGTGGACTAAATACACTTAAGAATATGAAATCTCTAGGAAGAAAATCTAATGATAAAACTTAATTAAACATCATATTTGCCTCATATCATTGGCGAAATCTCTAAAATAACATTAACGGTTTCGATGAACCATTTCTCCTGAATAAAAGAAATATCAATACAAACTCTCGCCTAAAATGGCAAACATAAAAAACATTCTCAAATAGGATAATCCCAAAACTCAAATATGCCTCGTCTCATCGGCATAAACAAAATCTTCGAATGCCATGGAATGACAATAAATATATCAAATATAGAAGGATCTCCAAACTCAATTACACCTCATCTCATTAGTATAAATATATATATAAATCTCAAACTCAACTAGCCAAAATGGCAAAACCTAGAATATTCTTCAAAATCACGAAACCATCAAAACTCATAACTCAAGGAACCCAATAAGAGTTCAAAACATCATAAATGAAATCACCATATATATAACATCTCATATAGCACTAGGCTATCAATGTAATAAAATGTCTTAAAATGGTAAAATCATAATAAAACAGAAAATTCAAAAAACTCAGAAAACCCGGATTGGTCGGATCTCCGATTGCAATGCTGAAGCAATGTTGCACGTGTTAAAATCTTGTCCAGTGCTATTTATAAATTTAGGTACCTAACTCATGGAACAGAAGGTCATACTCGTGGTGACCGAAGTCATATAACTCGTGGTGACCGAAGTCACATAAGTCAGATGACCCAAAGGTTGATAGCACTGGCATACTCGTGGATGTGTCACAAACTCTCGGAAAGGGACCCGAAATGTGTTAACGTGCATCCCATACCACACGTTCGCACTAAACGGTTTACTAACCGCTAGTTAACTCCACATCATAAAAATAAATCTCAAATTTCAGAAATCTCGGAATACTCATATATCTTGCCTCGTATCATCGGCAAGTGCAAATAAAACTCATAGTGGTTTCTCATAAACCATAATTCCCGAAAAGGGAAATCTCATCCCAAGACTCGCCTCGTCTCATCGACGACTAAAACAACATACATAAGTGGTTCTCATCGATTATTACTCCTATAATAGGAGATCTCGAACCTCTCAACTCGCCAAATATTGGCTAACTCAGATAATTCCTATAATAGGAATTATAAATCTCAAATATCAACTCAAAACAATATATTCAAGAGGTTTCAATCGTACAAGTCCGGAATTAACTGAAAAAGTAAACCCACGTGTCACATACCACGTGTTTTACTAAATCGTTTAATTCTCTTTCTCATACATCCGAAAAGGACAAAAACATGTATTTCTATATAGAAAATAATTTATTATAGAAAACAAGCTTTTAAAACTATTTTCGAAATTGTTTGGAAAATAACTTTTGAAATTCTCTTATCATAGAAAATGTATAATTTTAATAGCTTCAAACTTAATTATAAATATTGTAAAATATTTATTTCGAAAGCTAAAAAAAATCTTCCGAAAACGGTTTAGAAAGCACGTGCAAAGAAACAACAAAAATCAACAGAAATTCAATGAAATTATTCATAAAATTGTCATATAAAAATCTCTAAAAAAACTCACCAATCTGAAATATGGATAAGTGGTAATATTGGCTCTTCCATCTTAGGATCAAGTCGATCAAAAACAACATCAAAAAAAAAATCCATGTAAAACAATTTATGAATTCTCAGTAGGAGCAAAACATGCTCTGATTCAAAGTTCCGAGCAAATTTTCAACTAGTTACAAAGGTTTAAAAGCCTTGAAATTTTACAGGCATAGAATTCAACAAATCTACTTTAAATAAAAAAGAGGAACGGATACAATCAGACAGTAAGTGAGAGAGATATGATCTCTCAAAGTTGGACTCATAGCCAGATTTCTCTTTCAACAGCTGGACCAAAACATGCTCTAATTCAAAGTTTGACAGCACGTTTCTATAGGCTACAGAGGTCGAAATGACCTAAAATTTAACATAAATAAAGCTCAAAAACTATAATTTAAACTGCAAATTGAATCATGCAATTTAGACAAGGTATGAAAAATTTACGATGTCTCAAAGTTGAACCCTGGCAGTGATTTCACTGTAAAAATCTAAAAACATTTGGCAGCATTTTGTTACGGGAATAGGGAGATGCGACTGCACAAAGTTGCAAATCAAGGCAATTTGCAAAGAAAATCAAAATAGTTCAAAAACAAATTTTTTTAGCAAATTTTTTATTTCAACTTGCGATTTTTGGCATTGCATGAGCAAGCTTTTGTGTGATTGATACTCACCTGCTATTAGAGATGATCAAACCTCGAATTTAAGTCAAATGATTGAAGCTTGGAGGAGATAAGAGCTTCCAATAACTTGTAAAACTTACAAACAGTGCATGCAAAAAGAAGACGGTAAATTAGAAAACCTACTTCTCAATTTAGGATTTTGATGAAATAGTCAGGTTTGGAGTGAGATTAACTTTCTAATTCTCTCTAAATTTGAAAAGAACAACAATTTATCAGAAAAAGCTTTGAATTTGAAAGTTTGTTTAAAGAAAAATGAAGCTTTTCTTTTTACTGTAAATGCTTGAGAGGAAGAAGAAGCTAGGCTAGGATATGAATGTACACGTAAAGAATTTCCTTCTTTTCTCATTACTGGCTAAGGCTAATGGGCCATTTGGACCCAAATAGAAAATAAAATGGCCTAATGTTTATTAAACAACACTTAAAATATGTGTATAAATCACATAAACAAAAATTCATTTTCTCCAAGTTTTACATAAGAAAATTATGAAAACTTGTATACATATAAATTAAAACATTTTCTATCATATAAAAAGATTAATTTATATATTTAAAATATTTTTATTATTAAAATCCCTAATTTACAAAAATGCACTATTTACATAAATAAATGAATAAAACCATGTTTTTAACTTCTAAAAATCCACAAAATTTATTTTCTCACTTAGAAAAATATTTCAAACCATTTTCAAACCTAATTTAAAGACAAAACATATTTTTCAAACCAATTCCCATCTTGTTATTAAAATAAACCACCTTTAAAAAATCTATTACTTCTCTTAAAAATCATAAATAGAAGAATTGGCAATAATTACATAATTATTGCATTTTTTTCTAAAATAAAAATCATTTTTCACTTATTATCAACCCAAACAAAATAAAATAAAGTTCTAAACTTTATTTTCACAATTTGATTCCAATTTCATTGTTTATTCCAAATAAACTATATAAAATTTCCAATTTAATTTTAATCATGATATTAAATTATAATTATCATTATAATTTAATATTGACATGTAATCTCAAAACCAGGGTTGTTATAATGTAATACCCCAAAAAATGGCAAATACTATAATTAAATATTGATAATATATTTATAAGAAAATAATTAAATTTAATATATTAATTAAATTAATATTAAATGAGGGGTGAAATTGTCATTTTTCTAATTTTTGGAATTTGACAACGAAACCGGAGCCATTTCGACCATCTCGTTTTTCAGGTTTCACAATATTTTGATTTGCCTTGCTTGGAGTCTGTATGAAGGAATTGTGGTCAAAATAGTGTTGATTTAATTTGGCTGCCAAGTTAGAAATATGAATTAGACTAAACGGTTACTTTTTGCTCCTTCCACTTAAGATCAATCACGTATTTTCAATTTTCGAGAAATTGACCACACCTTTTTCTCTTCTCCTCCTACCTCTTTACAAGCAAAACCAAAATCATCATATCTCCCTCAAAACTCAATGAAATCGCATGAGATCAGTGGCATTACGAAGCCAGCAAGGAGGAATAGAAATCTACATTAAATTGGAGGTGAAAATCTGAAGCATGGAGTCACAGTAGGCTAGAAAACAGAGACTTATGTAGTGAGAAGTAGTTACAGTGAGTGATTCATGCTTTCCTCTTCGTATAGTGCAATTTTGATGCTATAAATATGATATGCATTCTATAATAGTGTGGATAATAATTAAATTTGGACTTAGTTAGGATTTGGGAGGGAAGTCATAAATAGTAAACTAGAACTAGGTTTACACTTAATTATTGGAATTTGACGATTATACACTTAAATTGATAAAATAAAATAGTATACTAGACTTATAACATAAGACTAGGTACTAGGAACATTCTCAGGCGATCGAAGACAAAGTGAAGGCGATTGGAGGTGAAATTACATGGTGAAACTTCAAAAATCCGCCCCTAGACAATTCCAAAAAGAATAGTACAGTGGACCACCAATTAGTGCAACTGAGGCACTGGTAGCCTATATTTCAGGGTAGGTTAAACCCAGACTCATATAGGCCTATATTAAATAACGTTACCGATTCGAGTCTTGTTCCTCTTATTTTCTAAAGGCATTTGGAGGCTATTGACGAGGAAAGCGATGGAATTACGAATTAGAGTGAATGTAAATGATGACTAATCATTGCTTGAATGGATATGTATGTTGTTGTAATATGTAAAGTGATCCAACAATGGACGTGAACATGAACAAACCTATGGTGCAAGTAGTATGCCTTGGATAAAGATGTGGATAGGGATATGGATATGGATGCAAATATGGATATGGATATGGATATAGATACAGATCCGTGGCATGAGTAAGTGATCTAGTTACTGCCTTGCTCCCCTATAGTGCTTCGACGGGCAAGTGTGGAGGTGGAAGTTAAGTGACTCTATAAGCTGTGGGCAGACCAAGGCATGAGTCCAGTTAGTACGAGGACAATAGAAAACCATGTAGGATTCGGGCGGTCTAGGGAATTGAGTCCTATATGCGATTAGAATGATGGGGGACAGTAGGCAACCCTATAGCAGATAAGGCAGTCTAGGGAAGTGAGTCCACACGTATGTTATGCGATATGACTAGATGTATATGATGATTAGGTACAATGTGACTAGCAAGATGCGAGTTGGTCGAGCATTAGACTTATATCATTTTATAGTATTATTTTTGCAGTATATGTAGAGTAAAGTATGGCTCATCCACCAAGCCTGCTCCTATTTTTTCCTTTTATTATATATTCAAGTTAATAGAGTTTGGAGACGAGATGGTATCAGTGACAGAGATTCATTTTGTGTATATTATATGTGATGTAGATAAGTGTCTTAATCAGGATTTGACTGTGTGTATGGTTTGGGTTGAGTTGTATTATTCAGACATATGTATTTGACAGACATACATGTTATGGTGATGTGATGTGATTATGATTATTATTGTATTATATTTTATTTCCTTCTCCTATAGGACTCTGTAAGTTATTAGTTAGAACTGCATCTATTTATTTTACCTTACCCAATGACTCGTTCTTTTTTATTCTTGAGGCGTTAACGTCGGTTCGGGCATTGAACCCAAGGGTCGAAAAAGCGGGTTATTGCACATATGCTTATAATCGAAAGTATGTAAAAATATTTTCTTCCACTATGACCTTTCCTTGGCCTACTACTTTTTCTTGAATATCCTGAAACTTGGACCTTCCTAAATAGTCGTTATACTCACCCTTTGAGGGCCCGACATAAACAAATATGGAGTTGGGGCTAAAGAAATACACTGACTAGTGTCACACACTATTCTCATGATGTGATTGATCTCTCCCTCTTCTGAAATAAAGGAATGGTCCAAAAGGACCCTATAAGCTACTGATGAAATTAACACATATTCATTATAACCAATGAGTATAAAATAATGATCGAGCATTTTGTTTATTTGATTTTCAGCTTAAGCAAAGGCCTTGGGCGAAATCCTTTCGTAGTGCTTCTCTATACAATTATTTGCATTCTCAAACCATTTGACCCCGTACTCTTTAAAAGCCATAATTCTTCCATCTTTAAGTTCAATCGTGATTTTACTTGGTTTTGTAATGGGGCCGAAGATGAACTCATTTCATCTTGCTCTAATCTTGAATGGGGCTATGGCCTTACATAAAACCGTAGTTTGATGTGCACGAAGGAGCCTAAATAACTCCTACCTCGACCTCTTCCCCTTCCACGTGAAGGAGTAGCCACTGTAACTGCTTGAAGCCTCTCTTCATGTTCAATCTCCTTAAGCTTAATTATCTAAATCTCTTCATTGGCTTTATCCAAACATTGTTTGAAGTCAGATATTGAATCAAGTTGATCTGCTACTAATTTTTTTAAAGCTTGATTTGTAATAGGAACCACTTTCAGAGCATACTCAAGGTGTTTCTCTAGGTTTTCCATCTTTAGCTTAAGTGCCCCATTTTCCTTAGCAATTTTCGAAGTAGCATCATCCAAAGTAAACTTAGATTAAAAGAATTCCACTGGACCATTCAATACAGTAAGTACAACATTGAGCACTTGCACTTCGGCAACTTTTTCATCGTAAATTTTTTGAATAGAATCACGAGCTTGTTTATTTCTTAAACAATTTAGGCATAACAACTTCTGAAGTAATGGGATAAAATATGAAGTTAAATAAGAAAATAAAATTCCATTTCATTACAAACGATAAAAGAACAAAAAACATAAAGAGTTCAAAATTTTCTAAAGATCAAAATTTTCTTTTTGTACTTAAAATAATCTTAAGACACCTAGAACTAGTTTGGCCAAATATTCATAGGTCTAGCCAAATTAGAAAAAAGAAATATTCTTCCCTAACCTTGCTTTCGGTACTGAAAGTTCCAAGGGTGAAGAACCCCTAAGTTCTAGCCTAGGACTAACCCCAAGAACATATTAAGGAATATATTCCAAAACGGTTTTACTTTCAGCTAATTTCCCTTTGTTGCTAGCTAAAGGAGAGGGAGTCACGCTTTTAAACCTAGGAACAACCTTTGCGGTGACATTTGGCTCTGGACCATAAAATTTATGAAGTAATTAAAACCTTTTTTTGTTTCAGAACCCCAACTCTCGGGTTGTTAACTCTAAAAACTCTTGAAAAACTTCATCGTTGTCTTGAATAACAAACCTAAGTTGATCAGTCAAATTTAAAATATGACTAGTTAGCCTAAAGCTTTTATGCTTAAGGGACTTGATAAGTTTCGCACAAGACTTATCATGACAATCTTTTGCTTCCTCAAGACAATTAGCCAAACTATATTATGTAGTCTACTCATATGAAGACGATTCTTAAGAGTACTAATAGTTTTCAGCAACTGATAACTATGTCTTACAACGATTCACAAAACTTTGTAATGTGAGATAGAAACCAAACTCACCTTCATTGATTTAGTCTAACAAAAAATAAAACATTTCAAATAATAGAATGAAAATAAAACATTATCAATAAAAGCAAGAGCATTCAAGCTGTACATACAACAAAAGGTAAAATGTCATGGTATACAACAAAATAATTACAGTTCATGAATTCAAGATTGTTTATTATTATTTGGGTTATTATTATCGAGAGAGAAAGCATCTTTATCTACCTCATGAGGAGCCAGAACACTAGGAGAAGGTACATCATTTTTTATGGGCTTTGGCCTCCTCATATTGTTCGCTAAAGCAAGTCTCAATCACTAAAGCATTCTCCCTAGGTAAATCAAAGGAGAAGGGGTGACCCTTGTCCTGGCTATCGGCATATGATTCAAATAGAACTTCAAAGGCCTTTAAGTCGGCCATTTCCTCAGCTTTTTCCAAGGTCAAAAGTAATTTGATTTCTCTCTTAGCCCTTGCCAATTCTACATCATTTTGGGCCAGCTTCTCTTTCATATTTTTAAGTTGGCCTTAAGATTTGCCACTTTATTTTTAAGCAAGATATACCTATCCTCAGCGTTCTTATAAACCACTTCAAACTTATTCTCCAGCCCTTCACACTATTTATGAATGGTGAAAATCTCGTCCTTAGCCACTTAGGCCCCTTTGAACAGACTCTTTGAATTTCTTGTACTTATGACTAAGGACCGATAGCTCAGCCATAGTCTATAATAACATCATATAAGTGAATTATCAAACTAAAAATAATACCATAAGTTGATAAGATGAAAATCGTGCACCTTAAACTTTCTTGAAGGCCATATTCAAGAACATTGTAAAAGACATAAAGAGTCAGGCATTTTAGCCTCGGCCTCAGCAATGGCTAAAGAGATACGACTTTCAAAAGCCTTTTTTGCTACCTTGACTATTTAGCAGTAGTTGAGCGTAGAGGAGAGAAAGTCTGGAGCAATAAGAGCAAGATCTTGCAATTGAGAATAGTCACCACTGGGGGATTCAAATGGTCCATGCTCTATCACATCTCTCTTTGTTTTGTCGTTATATCAGTAACCTCCTTGGAAGCTGGTTTTGGTTCAGAAGGATTCCCAGCCATTAGCTTCTTCTTAATAAGCATGAGGAGACCTAGCTTTGATTTGTTTGAAGGTTACCTACAACACAATAAAGACAAAAAATGAATAGAAATACACCGAGAGACTAAAGAAAAGCATAAAAATAGTCAATTCCAAAAACATTAAACTCTAAAAAAATGATAATCAAAGTCTTAGCCCAAGGTCTACCTTGGCTTCACTTTCAATGAAAGTTGCATGATTAGGGGTATGAGAACTACTCTCCCTCCGTTGAACTTTCAATTACTACAATTTTTAAGGAAACTTTAACCCTTGATTATGAGTACCCCTTAAACACAACATTAGGGGGAATCGAGCCACGAGCTTTTAAGCTATCTTCCATCGGCACTCAGTGGCGTTGCCCTTGATCTTTTAAATAGTCCAAAACATTATAAAAATGGGACACAAATTGTTCACCTCTCCACATTCTCTTAGGCATCCCTAATAATAATTGAATATAAAATTAGAATTAGAATCCTAATTGACAAGAGAAATTGTTCAAACATAAGTTTAACTTACTAGCTTTTGTTGTGACAATCTGTGGACTGCTAGCCTTAATGAAGAACCACCTTTTCATGACTATTTTACTAATAGGATTAACTAATGGATGCCTCTTTCATATTTGCAAATAGTACATAGGCACTGGATTGATTAATTTTGAAACTTTTAAGTTGAATAAGAAGTTTGTCTCAATCATAGATATCTCATATTTCCTATCTGACAATACGTGATTCTCAATGTTGAAAGTGTGTTATATGAGACCGAAGAAAGCTGATATAGGTTAAGACTATAGAATTTGAGCAAATCAACAAATGAAGGGGCAAGAGGCAAAGAAATCCCATTTGAAAAATATTCAATGGCCCACAAAAAGCACCCCTCTAGGGATCATGCCAAACATCATCAGGTCCCGGACATATAGCTTCCTCTTCTGGAATGCCGTGTCAAGAATTATTATGTCTGGTTCATCTCGTGTATCAATAGGGGAAGTCATCTTTTGGTCTAAGAAGGCCAAATACATCAATGATTCGGTTTGAACCAAATAAAGGAAATTAAAATCCTAGCTTTACGGCTATTTGTCAAAAGTTGGTAAATATAATTTAAAACTATGGTGACAAATTAAGCACCCTACTCACTATAGGGCCACATTTATGAATTCAAACAAAAAAGGGATTTTTAACAATTAATATGTAACAACCCGTAAATTTTAATGATTTTCATAACATAATTAACTAGATTTTTATGAAATTTTAAATAATAAAATTTTGAAATAAAAATTTAATATTTGGAATACGTATTTATAAACATATCAAATGGTAAATTTTCAATTAATAATATGGAAGTTTATTTTATTTGTGTAATTCTATTTCAATTTAAATTAGTTAATATTGATGATAATAAAATATTTTCCAAACCTGAATATTTTTATACAATAAATTTGTAAATCATCTTCTGAGTGAGATGTCATATTTCGCTTTTCCAAATTTGGACTGTTATTGCTACGTTTATCATAATTCCGGCATTTTTGCAGCATTTTCGGTACCGAATATTGACTTTTGATAGGATGTTCGTACCACTGATATCTGTATACCATTTTGATCGTCTCGGCGTGCCGATCTTCGCAGTATGTTCGTTTGTGTGTTTCGGTGCCCGGTACGTGGCCGAAACTACGAAAACGGTAACCGTACCAGTACTCCTTTTGAGCCCTTTTGTGTACTGTGACTATTCAAATATCTAACGTTATACCAATGGCCAGTAGGCTTTTAAAATTTCCATAAATTAAATATTATTATCGGTCACTCTTCCCATCTATTCAAATAATTTGTTTCGTCCATTTTTTTTATCTTATGTTAAGTTTTTTTTCCAATAGCTTTGTGAAGGAATAGTATGAAAATATAAAGCAAATTATATTAGCAGCCTCGACATGACATTTTTCCCTTCGTTCTTCCTTCTCCTCCACCCTCCCCCTCCGCGTGCCAGCTCGAACATCCCCTCTCCAGAATTCACGCCTCCAAACAACCGCCATCACCTTCCTTCCTCACGCGGCCATGTCCCCGAGCACCACACATGAGCAGCCATGCTCCACTTCCTTCCCTCCGCCCCATCACCGACCCAAAACCCACCGCCATGCCTTCGATCCATCCAGATCTGCCTCCTCTCCTCCTCTGTGTTTTGACGTAGGTGAGTATATATACACTGGTTTATATATATATATAATCGTTGTGAACGTTTACATATATATGAGTGTTAAAATATTTATATATATATATATATATATAACCTGCCGTATATATATATGTATATATATGTATATATATGTATGTATGTATGTATGTTTTATATCAACCATCCCACTTTAGCCGAGATTTTTGAACTATATATATATATATATATATATATGTATATACAACTCGGTTATTCATTTTCTTTTGTGATTTTAAAATAGATCTTGTAACGATATTTAGAACATATTTTGATTTGGAACTATATATATAAGCACACACTCGTATATATGAAAAATAAATATTGATTTTAAAATTGTTATCTACATTAATACGTGAGTTTATATGTATATAGTGTGGTTCGCAGTTTTGCTTGAAGCTTGTTTTGCTGTTGAGTTATGTATATATTATAAAGCCTATTTATGTTGATTCTATTGTATACCTGAGTTTGGTTTTGAATATATATATATATATATATATTAGTTTATATATATGTTTTTAGTCTGCATATGCTGCTAGTTATATTTAAAGTTATATAAAGTCTGTTGGGTTTCTAATGGTATAAGTTGATAATAGTTTATATATATAAGTTGTTGTTTATATTTGTAGTTGTGTATAACTTATTGTTACATTTTAAGTATAAAAGTTGTCTGTAAAAGGTTTATGCGTGACCTGTATATTTTACAAAGTTGGTGGGATGTGTTTTACTTGTGTGTTAAATATGAATCTCATATACAAAAGTATGCTTGAGTTTAATTTTTCAATGTCTAAATTTATGATGGTTTAAAAATATATAAGTTTATAAAATAAGTTTATAATAGTACCAGTATATGCGCAAATGTCTTTATATATATATAGTTTTATATACATGTATATATATGTTACAGGATTTTATTATATAAGTTTACAGTGCATATCTATATATTTTTATTTGTTCTTCTTTACGGTTTATATAAATGTGTGTAAATGATAAATATCCGTATCACTTGACCATATGATAGAAAATTATATACAGACACCGTTGGTCTATATATAAATATTCTGAAAATGATTTCTATGGTTTTGGAAAGAAATATATGGTTTTAATAAATATTGATTTTTAAAGATTTATTAAAGTTGATTTAATAAAGTTGATATATAATATGTTTAAGTATTTATTTAAATTATATATATATTTTCAAATATAGAGTTTATAATGATTCACGTTGGAAAGATAAATTTGAAATTTATTAAATTTGAAATTTTAAAAGATATGTTTTATACTTGAATTTGTTTAAAGGTGACTTAAATGAATATTTCAAACTTATATAAATTTAAATGGGATATTTTTGTTTATTTAAATTTGTAAATTGAAGTTGTATTTAGATGTTACTGAAATGATTAAGTAAATATTTCAAAACTAAATAATAGTGAAGTGAATTTGATATATATATGAAATTATCGAATTTAGTTTTGGAAATGTTGAATGTTTAAAGCTTTGAAATATATTGAAATTAAATTGGTTTACTTAAGGTTCAAATCTGCATTTGAAATCAATATAATTTTTAAGGGTTTATTGAGAAACTAAATTGAATTTAAATTAATGAATTGAGATTGAATTAAATGTGGATTTTGGAATTCGTGTTGATTTGAATTGATTTATGAAATTGAGGAAGCTATTTTATTATATAAAGTATTTTAATTTACATTTAAACTATTTATATATTTTACTTTATAAATTTTAATATAAACTATTTTAATATACTAATTATTTTATAAATTATTTTAATATAAACTATTTTAACTTGTAACTATTTTAAATAAAATATTTTATTTTATAAACTATTTTATTATATATACTATTATTAATATCTAAACTTTTAAGGGAAAGTGTTATGATTTCAAAGTATTATGATTTCAAAGTGCTATGATTTCCGAAGTGTTATGATTCTGATTTCAAGTGTTATGATTTCCAAGTGTTATAACTTTGAAGTGCTATGATTTTTGAAATGAATATTAATTTAAGTGAGAAATGATATCGTATTGATATGGTTTTCAAATAGATATGATATTCTGGTTTTGAAGTACGATATTTTTTTTATGACCACGGTGTTGTAATAACGTTTGGTTGTAATAACGTATATTTATACATAGTAGATAGTCTCATGGATCCTTAGAGGATGGGTATCCCAAACATCCTTTAAGTTACTTGTATTTCAATTGATATTTCACTTGAGTTGGATTTATTGATATAAGAATGTTAATCCTGACTCGAGTGTTTTATGTTTTGCTTTATGCTCGGGTCAGACTGAGTATCATAGCATTTGAGACTCACCTTTGGAGTTGGAGCTTCGATTGGAGATCCATCTATCTATCCAGCTTTCAGTTATTCAGTTGACTCTACGGATATATTCTGATTTTGTATTTGACTATTGTATCGAGACTTCTGTTGTATCTTGTTTAACTCTGTTTATATATATATATAGTAGCTTCATGAACTACTATTCTTTTATTTCCGCTGCTTATTGTTATATTACTCTGTGTTTGTGATTCTGTGATCATTTATTTACTGTATATGTAGAGTTTTGCCAAATATAAATTAACTATATGATATTTTTGGCAATTCAAGTCCGACATGTGCGGATGCGAATGGTTGAAAATATCAGGATGTTACAGTTGGTATCAGAGCTCTTGTTTTAGGCAAAACTTAGCATATATGGTAAAATTTAATTACAGAATCACCTTCTTTCGAGCTTGAATCTCTTCCACTTTGACTTAGTTTCCTTTGAATTTTGGAAAGTTCCCCTCGGTTCCAAAATCTATTCTTGTCTTCCCCTATCTAAATCCTTTTGATTTTGGAGCATCCAATGGTTCCAATGAATTATTTGTAAAGGGGTGAAACTCCTTTACAACAGCATTGAGTCACCGAATATTTTTGTATCCTTGGATTAGATGCTGCTATCTTTTAATATGCCCGAATTCTATCTCTTGCGATCGAATGCCGATTTGCCTTAGAATTCTACATTGATCTTATTTTTGAAGTCACGGTTGACCCGGTTAAGGTCACCCGCGATTAATATAAGGCTATCCATCTTTATCGTTTGTAATTTAATTATCATTTCTTCCTACCGTGACTATTTTCGTGATTTGAGTTCTCTTCGATTAGGACTCTTCTAATTTTGAATCTCATATGGCATTTCATACAACGAAATTGATTTTTGAAAATTTTTGATTCTTGTATAAGACGTACTTTATATAAGTATAAGGTGATTTTCAAAACTGTTGATTTTGGAAGGTATTCAATTTGAAGAGATAAACCTTATATATAATGGAATTTATATAAGAATGATTTGATATATTCGAGATCATTGATTTTGGAAAGTATTTTATCTGAAAATGAAATCTTATATATAATGGAATTTATATAAGTGCGATATTTGAAGCTTTGATTTTTAAAGGGTACTACATATGGTATATTATATTTTGAAGTAAGAGGTATGGGGAAGTACCCTCCGCGAAGAAGTATAGTATGATATGCTTCGACCCAGATGGACTTGGGGAATCCAGGAATGGATTCGACCGATAAACCCTAATATACTTGGGTGAATTCAGAAATGGATTCGAACCGATATGGTTGTCCGGACTTAAACTCATGAGTTCCTCGATTTTTTTTCAGGGTAGATGGTTCTTTATTTTACCCATTGGAGGCGCTTTCGATCCTAGGATCTGTTGTTTATGGATCTTCCGGGAAGGAAGTGCATCCATTGCGTAAATCATTGAATCGGCAGCGTGCCACTGCAGCAGAGGTCGATGGTCCCTTGTTTACGAAATGGCCACGATATTTTTCTGGAATCCGAAAGGTGGAAAGATCTTCTGGAAAGTTTTGTGCCCATTGCGTAAATACTGGATCAGCAGCGGGCCACTGCTATCGTATTATTATCATTTGACATCAGATTTTGAGCGGTACTTCTCATACTTGTTTTTAAGTATTTTTCACTGGGTGTTGAAACAGGTCTACTAAGTACTTGGAGATTTCTAGTCTTACGTCTGATCAACATGCGACCAGAGTCTGCAAGAACGAGGATAAACCTGTTAAGACATCGAGTTATTAAAGTATTTTGATAAAGTATTGTTAACCCTACTGTTTCAAGATTAGCGACCTAATGGATTAAAGGACCCAGCAACCTAAAAAGAGTTCAGAGGTCTTGCAACCTAACGAGTTAACATGGTATCAGTTGAAGAGCTCTGCGACCAAACGAGCTAAGAAGCTCAGCGACCTAGAAAGTTAAGAGGTCTTGCGACCTAATGAGCTAACGACCTAAGCTACTCAACGAGTTAACGACTTATTAACTCAATGAAGCAACGGCCAAACAACCTAAAGAGGGTAGCGACCTAGCGACCTAGCGAGTTATCATAGAATAAAGCCGCTTGCTTATAGGCCGCTCCCAACCTTAAGTCGCCAACCATTTTCCCCTAGGTCGCTCACGACCTAAACAAACCAAGACAACTTCTTATGCCGCTTCTCCCCTAAGTCGTTCACGACCTATGACCTACCAATGTGTTCAAGTGATCAAGTGCACCCCTGTTAAGCCGTAAACCGTGCCCACTCGGTCGCCCACGACCTACGACCGACCCCTAGGTCGCTCACGACCTATGACCTAACTCAAGATTCTCCCTATAAATACCCCACCTACTCCAACTAAAAGAGGACTTTTGGCTCACTTTTGGAACGCCTATACTCTGCTGTTTTCTCGACTCATCCGACACTTCAAACACAAAAGACGCTTCAACGAACTTCAAGAGGAGATCTAACACATTCAACATGAATTTGAAAGATTCTTCTACATCGAAGTTCTAGCTACTTGTCTAAGTGGTGTTGTAATCGAAGATTGTTGTAAAAGTTGTAATTGAATCAGCAATAAAGGAGATTAAAGTGGACGTAGGCTAGATACTAAGCTGAACCACTATAAAACTGTTGTCTTTTTACTACTTTCTATTATTTCTCTGCTTATCTTTTGTTCCCGTACCAACGGGTGGTGCTTTCACTTTTTCATTACATACACCGGGGTATTAGCATTCAACTTTTAGCGTTAACATTTTTGGTGCTTTCATTGAGAGTTGAACTCAGGAATATTTTCACCATTGCTTCGCAAAAGTTTGTTGAAAGATTCTCCTTAAAAACCAGAAGTCTATCTGAAATCATGGCTCCTGGAAGAAAGAGTAGATCTACCAGATCCGGAAATGCTCATGAGGGGACCTTCACTTCCCCAGTAGCAAACCAGGCAACTCCTACCATTGGAGTCACAAGGGCTGAATTAGACGATGTAGTGTCTGGATTATACCAACAAATTGAAGCTCAAAATGCTTTGATGATGGACAGATTAAACGCTTTGCTTGGGGCTAATCGACAACCAGAAAACAATGAAACAACCATTGCCGAAGAAGCCCATAATTCCCAAGAGAAAGGTATTCCTCAAAGAGCAACTGGCACCGCCGAAGCGCCACCTTTCCAAGCTGAAGGTTCAAGGCCGCAGCCAACTTTTTGCGAACATTTGCCCAGGCAAACTTCCGAAAGAATAGCTGACGTCTGCCCGGCGATGCCTCTGAATAATGAGGAGTACCTATCAGGGACGGTTCGCCGAATCATGAAAGAGAGCATGCAGAGGGAAGAAAATGAGAGCGACTGGGGATTTGCTCTAAGCAAAACTCCATTTACTGAAAGGATCCTGAAAGCAGAATTTCCAAGGAAATTTGTACCTCCTACTATCCCGGCCTATAGGGGACAAGTGACCCTAATCATTTCCTATATAAGTATGATTGGCATATGACCGGTGTAAGAGCATCAGATGAGATTAAATGCCGATACTTTCCAGTGTACTTGGAAGGAGTGGCTCTACTTTGGTTCACAAAGCTACCAGTTCGGTCCGTAGATCAATTCTCTGACTTAACTCGAAAATTCAAGGATCAGTTCAGGTTGTATGCTTCAAAGGCTAAGGATATAATGTCATTGTCCAGCCTTGAACAAGCTCCCGGAGAATCTGTCAAATCTTTCTTGAACCGTTTCAATATAGCCTTGGCCGAAGTGGATAATGCAGAACCCCGTATGATCCTGACTTACTTGATGCGAGCCATCGACAAATCAAGTGAATTCGGAAGATGGTTAAAAATGAAGGAACCGAATTCACTTGAGAAGTTTTATAAAAAGGCCGACGAATTCATGCGCCTAGAAAGCCTTTCTGCGCCAGCGAAAGTAGTTGTTGCCGAAGTCAAGAATAACGATGTTCCTTCTAACAAAAGAGAATCTGGAAACCAGAAAAGGGAAAATGACAGAGGAAAGAAGCAGAGGATTGAGAAGAAACCTCGCCGCTTTAATCCTTCAGATTTTACTCCCTTAACTGATACACTGGAAAATATCTTCTTCGCAACGAAGGATGTTGTCGAGTATCCCAAACCACCTGAGATGGGGAGAGGTGCAGTGCATAATGGGAAATTTTGTCGATTTCACAATCAACCTGGCCATGACACTAACCAATGTCGCCAGTTAAAGAATGTGATTGAAGAGTTACTAAAACAGAATAAACTGCAACAATATGTGAAGAAAAACAGAGTCGACCCAACCTCATCCACTCAGGGGCAACAACTTCCTGCTCATTAATCCGGCTCAGGCGACAAAACTACAGTGCAGGAATCCGAGAGGCTTGTCATTGATGTTGTCACAGGGGGTCCTCACCCAGCAGGCAGAAGTTGGGACGAGTTAGAGAGATATGCTTACGCTTTGAGATGAAGTTAATCAAAGTGCTGCTAACTACCCACAAAATTGCAACTGGGAACCTTTCATTCTGTCTGGCATATGGATCCAAAACTATGAATCCAGTGGAAATAGGATTCTAATCCCGAGACCTAGGAATAGCAATGACAGCGTCCATATTTTACTTAAAAAGCATTCCTTAAATTTGTAAAATGATGATGGATGTATAACTCTTGTATTGTAAACCACTGAGAAATCATTGCGAATCAATAATAAAGAACTATAAATCTTGTGTTCTTTAATACTATAAGATGCCTGTCTCATTTCGATATGCAAATATATTAAAAATATTGCTAAAATGTCGATTTAATATTGCAGGCTATCAAAGTAAAGCTTACCTATTCAACACATCACGAAGCCAAGTGATTCCTACAAATCACTCGATAAATAAATGACAAGCCACAAAAGTTCCAAAATTAAACTCCTACAAAAGAAGTGCTATTCACAAACAGTTGATGGTTCCACCAAAGCGGGCACGTTCCTGACGAGAAGGTTCCAGACCCTTGCTAACCAATCGCGATCGTTTGTGCAAACGAACATCCGGTAAAGTAGCTTGTGTCTGCCCCGTGGATTCACTCAACGATAAAGTACACTTTTCTGGCAAAAAGCAAACAACTTGCAAAAGAATGGGACATGTACTTGAAGTGATAACGAGGAATCGCTAAGAAGCAGATGGTGGGAGGACACAAGCAACAAAGCCCTCTTCGGAGGCCAAATGCTCCTCTTCGGGGGCCAAATGCTCCTCTTCGGAGGCCAAATTCCCCTCTTCGGAGGCCAAATGCACCTCTTCGTAGGTAAAAAACTGCTTCGGAGCCACAAGCCCTCTTCGGAGGCACACAAACAAAAGACCTCTTCGTAGGCAAAAAACTGCTTTGGAGGCACAAGCCCTCTTCGGAGGCACACAAACAAAGACCTCTTCGTAGGCAAAAGACTGCTTCGGAGGCATAAGCCCTCTCCAGAGGCACAACAAAAAAGCCCTCTTCGAAGGCACAAAGCCTTCTTCGGAAGCACTAAACAAGTAAAGCCCTCTAACGAGGCACATCTAAAAACTTCGTCGATGGAACCACCAAAGGGGCACCTTCTCAAAAAGAAGGTTCCAGGCCGCAGCTGAATACTTATGATTATTTGTACAAACAAATATCCGATAAAACAGCAAACGTCTGTCCCGTGGACCCATTCAGCGATGAAATATAACTTTCTAACAAACAGATCAAAGCATTCTTCAGAAGCCCGCTTCACTGCGTAGGGGAATCCACTTTTCAACAAATAAAAGTGATCATCCCCGAAAGTTGAAGTGTTCTTTTAAAAAAAAAAGAGAAAGAAAAACTTCTCTGATACAAGGCATACTCTATTAAAAGCAGAATAATATTTCCTCAAAATGGAAGAATTATTCTCTAAAATAAGAGTACAAGTCTTTTCAGAATATTGCAATGAGTCGTGGTATGGGGGCATATAGCTATATTAATAAAAACAACACTCAAACAGCATACCACGAGCTCACTGCAATATCATACAAAGAAACTTGTGCAGAAACAAGGAATAAATGCATTCACAAATATAGACAAGAAATTGTACAAGTAAAAAGAATCATTTTATTCCATACTATAAAATTTTTGTACATGTGCAGGTTTCAAAAAGCGGGGGCCGGTACCTGCACAATCTCCGGTCAATACAAGCCTTTATATACAAGCAAAAAGCAAAGATGCAAAATGAGCAATATAAAGCTAAACTCATTAATCCTTCTTCCCGCCACCTTTAGAGCTCTTGCCCGTCTTGATGATTAATTTCTGAAGCCGGCGTGGATGGGTCGGGGAGGAAGGAGAAGGAGGGGTAGCCGGATCTGCTTCCACTTTTTCTTCACCAGTAGAAGCGCTTTTCTTCTTCTTCTTCGAAACTGCGTGTTTCCCTTTCTTCTTTAAAGAAGACTCACTTCCCGGAGTAATCAATGCAGAAAGCTTTGTGTCATCGTCATAAGGTTGCTCCGGGGTCTTCTCACCCTCCTCAAGTTCTTCCGCCTGCTGTTCTTGTGAAACAACCGGATCATCCAAGCCTTGAAGAGCTTCTATTTTTTCTTCTTGCGATCCTGGTTGAAAAGCGGAAGGAGGAGTAACTTGAGGAGGTGGAGGGGCGACAGCTGGAGGAGGAGAAGTTTGTGCAGCACTTGGTATTTCCGCTACAGAAGACGAAAAGTTAAAATCAGTATTCTTCGCAAAAAGAGAAGATATTGGCTCATCAAGACTTAAGTAATAAGCGAGAAGTTCATCGAGCTCAGTTGAATCGAACGAGTAATCCACTTGAACTGGATTAACATCAAAGTTACCTGGAGAGTTCAGCTTCGCAAGTTCAATCTTGAACTTTTGGGCCTCGACATCTTCTGGGGCCTCTTCTGCGGTGGGAGCAGCTGTAATTTCAGTCTTGGCTTTTGCAGGAGAAGGAGAGTGGGAACTGGAGCCAACAATATCAATCTCGGCCGAAGCCGAAGGAAGAGCATGGTCGGTCAAAGTTGTCTTCCATGAATGTTCTCCTTTCGCAACTACGGCTCGCTCTTTGGCAAGTTGCTCCTTTCCCCTGGCGAGAGCAGCACGACCTTCGTCGTCAAAATAAAATTCCACCAAATCTGCTTCGGCATAGCCGGTATCTTTAAAAGTCTCCAGCGCTGACTCCCACACTTCGGCCAGAGTGATTTCATATTTCGGGCCTAAGAAAGCAAGACTTCCGCGCCCCAAGACGCTGTGGACATAAAACTCAAATAAAGTAGAGCTGACATTGTCCTTGGTCGCTTTGTGTGACTGTTCGGCTACTACTTTTCCAACGATGGCCTCATCACGCTCTTTTTCAGCTTTCGATAACTAAGCTTGCAATTTCATAATCTCCAAGTTTTGGGAGTTAGCCTTCTCCTGTAGCTGGGCTGCATCACTGCGGTAGATTTCTACCATCTTCCGCTCTGCCTCAAGTTTATCCTCAACATTTCGTTGAGCGGCGTGTGCATCCCTCACTTGTTTTTGGAGCACTTCATCCTTTTGAGTATATGAAGTGGAAGAAGTGGCAAGCTCCTCTTTGAGTTCTTTGACTTCCGCTTCATGCTTTTCATTGTGAGCGGTGATATTTTTCATCTCAGTGTCGTGCTGGTCGAGAACTTTTTGCCACTCGGATTTATCATTCTCCATGGTCAGCATGGCTTCAAGATTCGTGTGATTCACTCTTTGAAGCTCATCGACAAGTTTTTGCCATCCGGACATTCTTTCGATATCAAGTCTGACGGCATCAAGATTGCGCAACATAGCTGGTTTGTCAATCGGGACCAAATCAAGATCGAAACGCACTCCTTTCAAGCACCAGTGCGGAAATCGGCTTTGAAGAGTAGCCGATCCCTTTTCAACTTGATATGTAGGCCTGCTGATGATCATCTGAATATCAGCTTTTTCGAGGGCAGGAGAACCAGAAGGGATGTCGAGAGAGATAGAAGTGGCAGGCTTTCCAGAAATTGCAGATGCGTCCCTTTCTCTAAGCCTGGCCCGTTTACTTGGATCTTCAACAACGTGACTCTTTCCTCTATCATCATGTGATTTTCTTTTATGGGAATCATCACCTCTTTAAGAAGAATCATGACATTCATCTCTTCTTTCATATCGCTCCTCGTAGGCCCTCCCTTCTTGAGCCTTTCTAGCAGCTCTTTCTTCATCAGTTTCCCTAAAGGCAGGGAGATAACGCCTGGTGTCATAAGTGCCACGCCTTCCATAGCGTTGGAAATCGTCATAGTACGAGCTACTGCGCCCCATCGGAGAATCTGAAAATGAAAAAGATACGAAACTTCAAAATCTTCGAAGTAAAGAAGCTAAGTGCGTATAAGTGCCAAAAATCCTAAGTGTGTGTGATGTGCAAACTACACGCATCAAGCTACAAACCACTCTTTGGTTTAGGAGCGGTGACGACTTTTGCAACCGGTGTCAACTCTTGAGCTGACGAAGCTTGTTGCAGGGTGGATGTCGCCTCAACTACTGGAGAGATAACTTTAGTAGTAACGGGGTCATCCTTAAAAAGCTCCTGTGAAGTTATCATCAGGTCACTCAGTCCACCATAAATATCGTCACCGTCATGCCCAGCGGAGCTTTCTTTTTCAACTCCTTCTTCAATCACCGGGGAAAGTGTAAGCTTGCCGGATGACCCCACGACATCGGCAGGGGTGGAACACTTCACCAATGCAGCCTCTACAGCAGGTTCTTTCGATGCAATTTCTTCTGCAGAAACTGGGGCATCTGATGTCTCTGCTTGAGAACCAGGGGCTTCATGAAGCTGAGTAGATCGAGAGGGATGTAAAAGCCCAAATTGGTGTAGAAACTCGTCTTTCAGTAAAAATTCAATGCTTCTCTCTTCAGCAGCCACAGCACTTAGTCTTTCGAAGGTCGGTTTGTGGCCAAAATCTCTAGAAGGAGGAGGAAGTGCTACAGAAGTAAAGAATGAAGTTCAGTACTTAACAATTCGAGTTTCAAGAAATTCAGAAAAATGAAGTGAGCGGAAATAGGTAATCTTACTTCCTATTCTCCAGATGGCATAGAACCCCGTGGGGCAACGAACATAGAAGAATTGACTTAAAAACCCGTGTGCACTCTCGGGCAAGTCTAGAATCAGTTTCTGATTTCTCGCGCCTCTCACGAGTATGATGGAAGGATGATCTTTGTTCTTTGCAAAAGTGCACAAATAGCAGATTTTTTCGAAGCTCGGAAGACGATCAAGTGTCCTCCTGAACAGCACACACAACCTCATCAAGATGGCGTAGCCATTGGGGTGTATTTGGAAAGAAGAGATGGTTAATCGGAGAAGGAGCGTTTGAAGAAAGTCATTGAAAGGAGGAATAGCTCCATTCAAGCACATCTGTCGGTTAACTGCAATGAAGCCATGAGGTGGCCTATCAGCAGTATCATTTATCCCGGGAAGCCGAGCGTCTACTTCAGCAATGCCGAACTGAGTGCACAACTGACTGAAAACCCTGTGATTCAAAGTGGTCAAAGTTCTTTCCGGAGGATCATTCAACGGGTTAGCAATTGGAAAGACCTCTCCAGCTTCTCCTATTTCTTCTTGTTGAGAAGACATTCCACACAAGGAACTGGATATTCAAATATGAAGGTGCACGTTTCCTAAAAGCATGTGAAGTGTTGTGCAAAGCTACTAAAATAACAAGTAAATAAAATAAAACTTGAAATAGTACTGATGGATGCACATCAATTCAGGAAGTTTCGAGGTTTGTTATCAAACCAAAGTTAAGTGTGGTATTAATGCAGATGATATTTAGTAATAAGCAGTTATAACTGTATGATTTTTGCGTTGATACTTCATTTAATCAGTTGATTCACATCACTTCATCTTTAGCCAGTTTCATACTATTTTACTTAAGTAAAATAACGAGTTCTTTAATCTAATCCATCACTCGATGTGGGCGGTCGATGATGAGTATATTCGTCCCATTTTTCTACAAATGTTGTGTTTAACAGGTTATTAGCGTTAAAGTTAATATAATCTGTAAAGAAATGCAACGAGTTCAAGCAAGTTACCTCGACAGTTCAGGTTGAGGATTCAAGTTAAATGCTGTCATATTTTTGCAAGTAAACAAGTCCACATGACTTAGCATAGGTCGAAGTTCCATTAAGTCATTCTGTTCAAATCAAAAGTTCATTATTCATGTTCCTACAAGTTAAAGTTATGATGCATATTAAGGAATAAGGCTTCAGGTCAAGATAATGCAAATTTGTCTAAGTACTAGCTCGGCCGCGACCTAAAATCTATGCCGCAAGAAGTTGGGTCGTTAATTTGTTAAGTCGCTCTGCTTTAAGCTTTATGTTATTCAAGCAAGTTAGGTTGCAAGTAAGTTAGGTCGTGTGATTCACGATAAGCCTAAGGTCGTCCGAAGCTCCTGAAATGATCATTTCCTAACTCTCTTTAACCCGTTCGCTCCCCTCCACTCAGCAAATCGCCTAACTCGCAAACCCGATAACCCATTATCACCTCTACTGTGAAATCCACCTTCTTACCATACCGCCAAATCACCTGGAATCTATTCGAATCACCTCAGATCCATTATGGATCCAATATGCTGCTGTGTTGTCGAGAATAACAATGGCATCGCGACCAAAGGCCGTCAAGGATCAATTGTAACACGATTCATGGTGAAACGCGGCATACAAAATTGGATTAGGGACGGAAAGTGGGGGAATTCGCGATTTGATGGTGATCATGGATGGGATAATGAGCGAATCCACTTACGTGATGTGATGATGAAGATGATCGATGACCGGTTAATTCAAGTTCGCCTTTGAAAGCTCAGAAGATTCCTCAATGGCGGTTTGAGAATTGGAGCAAGTAAAGAGAAGAAGAAGTGGTGTGCGACCTATATACAGGGGCAGAGGGATCTGATTCGGTGCGCACGACCTCACTCCCTCATTAGGTCGCTCATGACTCAACGACTTGGCAAGGCACGAGTTAAGAAATATCGAAGCACACGACCTATGACATAGGCGTATACTTCGAGGGGCAAGTGTTAACCCTACTGTTTCAAGACTTAGCGACGTAATGGATTAAAGGACCCAGCAACCTAAAAAGAGTTCAGAGGTCTTGCGACCTAACGAGTTAACATGGTATCAGTTGAAGAGCTCCGCGACCTAACGAGCTAAGAAGCTCAGCGACCTAGAAAGTTAAGAGGTCTTGCGACCTAATGAGCTAACGACCTAAGCTACTCAACGAGTTAACGACTTATTAACTCAATGAAGCAACGGCCTAACAACCTAAAGAGGGCAGCGACCTAGCGACCTAAAAGATCCAGCGACCTAGCGAGTTATCACAGAATAAAGCCGCTTGCTTATAGGCCGCTCCCAACCTTAAGTCGCCAACCATTTTCCCTTAGGTCGCTCACGACCTAAACAAACCAAGACAACTTCTTATGCCGCTTCTCCCCTAGGTCGTTCACGACCTATGACCTACCAATGTGTTCAAGTGATCAAGTGCACCCCTGTTAAGTCGTAAACCGTGCCCACTAGGTCGCCCACGACCTACGACCTACCCCTAGGTTGCTCACGACCTACGACCTAACTCCAGATTCTCCCTATAAATACCCCACCTACTCCAACTGAAAGAGGACTTTCGGCTCACTTTTGGAACGCCTATACTTTGTTGTTTTCTCGACTCATCCGACACTTCAAACACAAAAGACGCTTCAACGAACTTCAAGAGGAGATCTAACACATTCAGCATGAATTCGAAAGATTCTTCTACATCGGAGTTCTAGCTACTTGTCTAAGTGGTGTTGTAATCGAAGATTGTTGTAAAAGTTGTAATTGAATCAGCAATAAAGGAGATTAAAGTGGACGTAGGCTAGATACTAAGCCGAACCACTATAAAACTATTGTCTTTTTACTGCTTTCTGATATTTCTCTGCTTATCTTTTGTTCCCGTACCAACGGGTGGTGCTTTCACTTTTTCATTACATACACCGGGGTGTTAGCGTTCAACTTTTAGCGTTAACAAGTATTATATAAAGGATATTTTGATTATTATTTTTTCTAAATAATTTAAAATGTTTAAAATATTGTTTATTTATATACTACATGGTTTAATAGTAAATTATTAGTGTTTTAAATATTTTAGAAGTTATTAATTAAATAAAACATACTTAAAGTAAATGATTATTGATTTATTAATAATGTTTGAAAAGTATCTTGAGATAAAATTAATAAATTTATAAAGTATGGATTTAATGTTTTTAATAGCTTCTTTGTAAATATAAGTAATGATGTAAATAATTGTTTTCAAATAGTTTACATATATTTTTAAAGGTGTTATTTAAATATTTAAATGGTATTTATGAATGAAGCAAGAAATTTTACAAATGAGTTTGAAAAGTATTAATGTATTAATGATAATTGATTTGCAAATGAAGCTTTCAAATGAATATTTCAAGTAAAGTTTATATAAGTTTCTTTGAATGTATAACTTAATGATATTATATAAATGGAAGAAAAAATTTTGATTTGCGAAGTTTATTTATAGTAATATACTTGACAAATAAATTTGAATCTCTACTTTGGAGGTATAGTTTGGAATATTTACTTGATTTTGAAGTACTAATAGTAAATTTATTGGTTTATTTACTGTTTGAAATTTTATATTAAACTATAATAAATGTTTTTCCATGATTTGAATATTCATTTTTAACAAGTGTGTAAAATTAATTATGAAGATATGAAATTTTATACTTTGATTTAGAAATTTAATGTAAGATTTGAAGTATACTATTAGTTTTAGTTTAATAATCCCAAGTTTATGCTTAAAAAAATAATATTAATGAGTCTAATAAATTATCGGATTTAAGGAACTTTATTTTAAAGCTTATTATAATGTTTTGATATAAATTTCTAACATTGTTTTAGACTTTTGAAAAATCTTTGCATAATGCTATAAGGATGTTTTAAATATATCTTATATTTTACTAAGTGAATGAGCTAAAATGTTTTAATTGAATTTTTTAGATATATTAGAATATTTCTTTTCTCTTCGAGGGCGAATACCAAAAATTTAAATTTTTATTCAATAATCGAATTAGGGTATAAACTTAAAAAAGACAATAGAAGCTTAAGTAATATTTTATGAAATGGTTCATTAAAGACTTAAATCTTTAATGGAAAATAAATTATGTAAGTGATTGATATTTATATAAATAAGTGAATGGAAATCAATTTAAAACTAAATGAAATTTTATGATCTAAATTTACAGTTGAACTAACAAATTTGAATCGAATGATTATTTATGGATATAATAAATGGGTTTAACCAAATTGTTGAATATTAATTAATTTAAATTTATATGGTTTAAATTAATTATTTATTTTGTTTTCAATCTATTTGTCTTTCTGGTTGTTTCTATTCTCCTACCTACTTCCTTTTCGGGGACGAAATTTTTTGAGTGGGGGAGAGTGTAATGACCCATAAATTTTAATGATTTTAATAACATAATTAACTGGATTTTTTTGAAATTTTAAATAATAAAATTTTGAAATTTTAAATAATAAAATTTTGAAATAAAAATTTAATATTTGGAATACGTATTTATAAACATATCCAATGGTAAATTTTCAAATAATAATATGGAAGTTTATTTTATTTGTGTAATTCTATTTCAATTTAAATCAGTTAATATTTGATTATAATAAAATGTTTTCCAAACCTGAATATTTTTATACAATAAATTTGTAAATCATCTTCTAAGTGAGACGTCATATTTCATTTTTCCAAATTTGGACTGTTATTGCTCCGTTTATCTTAATTCCGGCATTTTTGCAGCATTTCCGGTATCGAATATCGACTTTTGATAGGATGTTCGTACCATTGATATCTGTATACCGTTTTGATCGTCTTGGCGTGATCTCCGCAGTATGTTCGTTTGTGTGTTTCGATGCCCAGTACATGGCCAAAACTATGAAAACGGTAACCGTACCGGTACTCCTTTGAGCCCTTTTGTGTACTGTGACTATTCAAATATCTAACGTTATACCAATGGCCAGTAGGCTTTTAAAATTTCCATAAATTAAATATTATTGTCGGTCACTCTTCCCATCTATTCAAATAATTTGTTTCGTACATTTTTTTTATCTTATGTTAAGTTTTTTTTCCAATAGCTTTGTGAAGGAATAGTATGAAAATATAAAGCAAATTATATTAGCAGCCTCGACATGACATTTTTCCCTTCGTTCTTCCTTCTTCTCCACCCTCCCCTTCCGCGTGCTAGCTCGAACATCCTCTCTCCAGAATTCACGCCTCCAAACAACCGCCATCACCTTCCTTCCTCACGCGGCCATTGTTGATTCATGAGTTTTTGATTCATGACACAAGCTTCAGAGATCATACGACGAGAATACTATACGAAAGCGACAAAAAGAGAATAAGAGCATATTGTGCACTACAAAGGAGACAAGACTACAATCCAGAGATTAGTATGAATATTTTATTTTATTGAGTCTTAGAATATTGTTAAAATCTTTCCTCAAATAGTCACACACACACAAAACAATTTATATTAAAACTGTGTACACTGTGCAAATAACACCAGGTCGGCCGACCGACCAGGATCCTCGGTCGACCGACCCTGTGTCATGTGCACATCTACATTCTGTTTTGAACGTTTTTAAATTCAGCTGACCGGCCAGAATTTTCAGTCGATCGACCAGAGAATAACGGCTAGTTTACTGAAGAGATGCGATCATTTCATGAAGAGGAATGTCCTCTGTTTCAAGAGATATGGACACAACTGTTGATTGAAACTCTTCATGAAAGATTATAACTCTTCTACAACTATATAAACATATTCAATTCACTTCTACAATCACCAATTCTTGTTTATATTTTTGAAATCTAATCTCTATTCATTTCTGCAAATAAAAGCATTCATTCTTATTTAATATCACTAGAATCCTTGATTTAATTTATATACTTCGATTCTACGTGATTATTTTCCTTCTAAATCTTCTCACACATATATACTCTTGAGGATTTGATTATAGAAAAGTTGTACTATCAAAAGACTATCAGTGTTATTTAGAACACATTCGTCAACAAACAATTTGTATTAGGTTGAAGTCCTCTTCGGTTGTTGAGGCGGAAAAATTCCTGTTCGGCTGCTCAGGTGTCGTATACCTATTCCTCCGGGTTAAGTGAAGGGTTAGTTTAAATCCAGAGGGTATTCTGGGACTGGACGTAGAACGGGAAGTTCGAACCAGTATAAAAATTCCTGGTGTGCTTACTTTAATTTTTATTTTACTATTATTACCAGTTTCTGCATTTATATACCATATTACACGATCCTTAGTACTACACGTACACTTACATTTGGTATCAGAGCAAGGTCATCCTATAACCATCACAAAGTTATTTGATATTTATTTCTAGTAATATGGCAACCACACAAATTAATGATATTAACACTCACACTAATTCTAGTTTCACAGAAGGTCAATCGACTTCACGACCTCCACTTTTCAATGGTATAAATTACAATTATTGGTCAACTAGAATGAGAATCTATATGCAATCAAGTGGATTTGATATCTGGAATATTATACAAAGTGAGTACACAACTCCTACTGGAGAATACTCAACTTGGAGTAACACACAAAAACTAGATGCTACATCAAATGCTAAGGCTATGAATATTTTGTTTTGTGCATTAGATAGAAATGAATTCAATAGAGTTAGCATGTGCACTTCCGGTTATGAAATTTGGAGAACTCTTAAAGTTTCGCATGAAGGAACGAACAAAGTTAAATTAAGTAAAATTTCAATGTTGAAACATCAATTTGAAAATTTTAAAATGAGGCCAAATGAATCTATAAATGACATGTACTCTAGATTTCAGGATATTTATCATGCTTTATTATCATTAGAACAAAAGTTTACTGATTTTGATGTTGTTACAAAAATCTTAAATTCTTTAACGGACGAATGGGAACGAAAAGTCCTAACTATTGAAGAAGCAACTGATTTGTCAACATTAAAACCAGAAGAATTGATAGGTAATTTAATGTCCTACGAAGTAAATTTGCAGGCAAAACGAAATGGAGCACAAGAAAAGAAAAATGTGGCATTCCAAGCAGAAAAAGATGATTCCGACTCAGATAATGAAGATATGGCAATGATAGCTAAAAACTTCAAAAAGTTTTTGAAATTCAACAGAAACAAATTCAAGGGAAACAAAAATAATTCCAACAACAATTCCAATAGTAGCAAACCATCATCTTCAACAATGGAATGTTATGAATGTCATAAGAAAGGACACATGAAGAAGGATTGTCCAGATCGTAAAAAGAATAACTTCAAGAAGGATAAAACCAAATGAAAAGCTTTTTCAGTCACTTGGGACGACACTGACTAATCATCCTCATCAGAGAGTGAAAGTGATAATGAACAAGCAAATGTATGCTTCATGGCTTCGTCATACGATGTAAGTGATTTTACTTTTGAAGACTTAATTGAAGTAAATTATGAATTAGTAAATTTAACAAAACAACTTAAAAAGAAAAATAAGGAGTTGCAAAGAAAGTTAGATAGAACAGTTTTAGAAGTAGACATGTTGAAAGATGAGAAGATAATATTGGAAGAAGAACTTGAAATTTCTCAACAATTGAATTCTAACTTATCTTCTCAAATTACGTCAATATCTGAAGAACTAGAAATTCAGAAAAATAAAAATGATGTTTTATTTTTTGAAAATAATAGTTTAAAATCTAAGATTAAGGATTTAGAGTTAGAAAAATCTAGTCTTAAAATAAAATTTGATGATATCTCTAAAAATGTTTCTAATTTCAATAAAGGAAGAGAAAATCTTTCTAGTATACTAGTAAACTCTCAATCCTCTAACAATAAACCTGGACTAGGATTTAAGAAACAAAATAATTTTACTAAAAGTAGGATTAATAATAATATTAAGAAAGATATTAAGAAAACAGTTTATCCAAATACCAAAACCATCAAAATATGGATTCCAAAAACGAATAATGTTTTGGTAAGGAATAAGCATATCAAAATATTTATGGAAACTGTTCATAATAACAAGAATTATGTTTATAAAGGGAATTCTGAACCCGTATGGGTTTGGCTTCCTAAGATCTAACTCTTAGGACCCTAAAAAGATTGGGTACCAACTTTTTAAACTTTTTGCAGGTACAACATAAGAAGAGAGGAAAATGGATATTAGATAGCGGTTGCTCAAAACACATGACTGGAAACAAAGAAATATTGTCAAACATCATATACTCAAATGGAGGAGCAGTCACCTTTGGAGATAACTCAAAAGGATATATCATCGGTAAAGGCGATGTCAGTAGCAACGGTACCTCTAATTTACCTCTCATTACTGATGTTTTATTAGTTAAAAATTTGAAACACAATTTATTAAGTATTAGTCAGCTATGCGATAAAGGTATTAATATAACTTTTTCTGAAAATAAATGTAATATTTTCGATAAAAATCATAACACTATTTTCGAAGGAAAAAGAGATAAAAACATTTATATCTTAAATATGAATGTTAATAATGATTCAAACTTGTGTTTAGTAGCTAAAGAAAACGATTCTTGTCTTTGGCACAGAAGATTTTGTCACATTAATTTTAATACTATAAACAAACTAGCTAAAAATCAATTAGTTAAAGGATTATTCAATATAAAATTTAATACTGATATATTTTGTGATGCATGTAAATTAGGAAAATTAACAAAATCCTCTTTTAAATCTAAAAAGGTAATATCTACAGAACAACCACTTGAACTTTTACACATGGATCTTTTTGGTCCAACTCAAGTGCAGTCTATTAATCATTATAGATATGTATTCGTTATTGTAGATGACTTTTCTAGATATACTTGGATTTTCTTCTTAAAAAATAAAAGTGATACTTTTGATAATTTTAAAATTTTTGTTAAAAGAATCCAAAATATTAAAAATTTAAAAATTAAAAATATAAGAAGTGATCATGGAGGAGAATTTGAAAATGAAGCTTTTGAACAATTTTGTAACAAGAAAGGTATTAATCATAATTTTTCGTTTCCTAGAACTCCACAACAAAATGGAGTTGTAGAAAGGAAAAATAGAACGTTACAAGAATGTGCAAGAACTTTATTGAATGGAACCACTTTATCGAAACATTTTTGGGCAGAAGCTGTAGCTACTGCTTGTTATGTATTGAATCGTGTCTCTATTCGACCGCTAACTAAGAATACTTCATATGAACTTCTAAATGGAAGAAAACCAAACATTTCATATCTTAAAGTTTTTGGGTCAAAATGTTTTATATTAAACACTAAAGATCAATTAGGAAAATTTGATCCAAAATCCGATGAAGGAATATTCGTTGGATATTCGGAACGTAGCAAAGCTTATCGAATATATAATAAAAGAACTCAAATTATTGAAGAAAGTTTACATGTTTCATTTGACGAAAATTTTAAAAATACAAGTCCAAATATTACTATCGATTCTGATGATGAAACTACTCAGACTGAAAATAGTAATCTAAATGAAAATTTTGATATTCATGAAATAATTGAAAATACAAGCATTACTCCTAATATAATAAAATCTCCACCTAGAATTTTAAGAGATCATCCTGTGCAAAATATAATTGGAGAAGTTAATACGAATGTTAAAACCAGACATCAACTAAATCAAGTTGGTCTTGTAGCTTTTCTCTCTAACATAGAACCTAAGAATATAAAAGAAGCTCCAATTGATGACTACTGGATTCTTGCCATGCAAGCAGAACTAAACCAATTCGAACGAAACAAAGTTTGGGAACTCGTTCCAAGACCCAGTGATCAATCAGTCATCGGTACTAAATGGGTTTTCAAAAATAAAGCAGATGAACTAGGAAATATAACGAGGTATAAAGCTAGATTAGTTGCACAAGGATATAATCAAGAAGAAGGAATTGATTACGAAGAGACGTTTGCTCCGGTCGCTCGACTTGAAGCCATACGAATATTATTAGCTTACGCATGTTTTCATAATTTTAAACTATATCAAATGGATGTTAAAAGTGCATTTTTAAATGGATTCATAAAAGAAAATGTTTTTGTTGAACAACCACCTTTGTTTAATCATGAAAAATTTCCGGATCATGTATATAAACTCAAAAAGGCGTTATATGGTTTAAAATAAGCACCACGTGCTTGGTATGATCGTCTTAAAGGCTATTTATTAGAATCTGGTTTTGAAATCGGTAGAGTAGATCAAACACTTTTTATTAAGAAAACTAATAAAGATATTTTAATAATTCAAATATATGTTGACGATATTATTTTCGGCTCGACAAATGAAAAACTATGTCAAGAATTTTCAACTATAATGACGAATGAATTTGAAATGTCTCATATGGGAGAATTATCATATTTTCTTGGATTACAAATTAAACAAATTGAAAATGGAATATTTATTAATCAAGAAAAATATTGTTATAATTTAATCAAACGTTTCGGTCTGGAAAACACTGCTGCCAAACCAACTCCTATGAGCACAACAATTCATCTCGATAGAGATGAAGATGGCAAAAGTGTTGATCAGAAGCTATATCGTAGTATGATAGGTTCTTTACTTTATTTAACAGCAAGTCGACCCGATATTATGATGAGTGTTTGTTTATGTGCTCGATTTCAAGCAAATCCTAAAGAATCACATATGAGAGCAGTTAAACGCATTATTCGTTATCTAACTAAAACCAAAGATTTCGGACTATTTTATCCGAAAGAATGTCCTTTCGAATTAGTTTCCTATAGCGATGCTGATTTTGGAGGAAGTCGGACGGATCGAAAAAGTACGAGCGGAACGTGTCATTTCATTGGACGTTCCTTCGTTTCTTGGTTTAGTAAGAAACAAAACTGTGTTTCTTTATCAACGTGTGAAGCAGAATATATATCTGCTGCTTTGGCATGTGCACAAGTCATATATATGCAACAAACACTACAAGATTTTAATTGTCATCTTGAAAAATCAATAATTTATTGTGATAATACTAGTGCAATAAATCTTTCTAAAAATCCGGTCAATCACTCACGAACAAAACACATTGATATTCGTCATCACTTTCTTCGTGATTGTCTGGAAAAAGGATTAATAAATTTAGAATTTATCAACACTGAAAATCAAATAGCTGACATTTGTACTAAACCGCTAAATGAAAATACTTTTATAAAACTAAGACGTGATTTAGGTATAATGTCGTTTAAAGATTTATGAATAAAATTTGCAAAAATATCGAAAAACAAAAATTATTTTATTTCTGACCAAAGCGGAACTCGAACTCATGACCTCTGACTTATTTGTTAGATGTTGTATTATAGCCACTTGAGCTATGGGTGTTTCTTGTTTAGCTCTCTTTAAAAAAAATTGTTTAATCCGTTTTTTCAGATTAACTATATTTAGCTCTTGAATTATAAATCATATATATAGAAACAATTTTTTTTAAAATTCTGTGATTACAATTAAAAGTTTGTTTCAAACCACTAATTTTTTAGAAAATATATGGGTATATATATGTACTATGTTTACTGATTAAGAACATATACTACAAAATTTTTACAAAACAAAACTTGAAACAAAATGTCTTCTAACAATGATCACTATAATTCTGAAAATTCTCACCTTTCATACACATCTCCGGACGACGATTGTTCTGATCGCATCCCCGAAAATGGTCCCTATCCTACTTTTCCAATGCCTAACCGTGTTCTAGAATTCTCCTCTCCAGATAATGACCCCCGACACAGGTGGAAACCATGGGAAGACTCCCATACAGGCTATACACCTGATAAAAAGAAAGGGGAAAATACAATGGTAGTATCTCCATCAACCAAACAAAATATTGATGAAATACATCACTACCAACAACAGCAAATGAATATGCAACGGGAACTCTATTACGAACAAAAAGTCACGGCAAGACGTTTAAGTTTTCTTGAAAAGATTGCCATGAAAATTTGTTCATCTAAGAAGGATGATGTTGCTGAACCTTCTTACCGATCTCCATCACCTTCAAACCCCGTTCAAACTCCAATTGCTCCAAGATGGTCACCAATAGAAAATGTTCCGTCTCCAAACTCATGGGAACGTAGATGTTGATGAACCATGGCTATAATTTGATATATATATGATTTTTCAATAAGATGTATAGATATAAATAATGTAATAATATAATTTATATTTCTATAATTTTCTATTGAAAAACAGCAGAAATTTGTTTGTTTACCTAACTCGGTCGACCGGAGAGCCTGAGTCGGTCAGCCGAAGCTATCCCGAGATGTTTTTAAAAACATATTTCTGCCAGGTCGGTCGACCGAATTCTCTAAGTCGGTCAGCCGAGCCTTTATCCCGAAAAAGCAACAACAAATTTTTTTTTAGTCGGTCAACCGAGTACCCTGCATCAGTCGACCGAAGCTCTTCCCGAAAGATTCAGCACTATTCTGAACCTCAAGTCGGTCGACCGACCCAGGTCTTTCAGCCGACCGAGCGTGCTTTCTGTTGCAAATTGCCTACATATTTTAACCCATCCACTTACTTTTTCCATCTCATCTCTTCACTTTTACTCTCCCAAAACAAATTTTAAACCCTAGCCCCCATTACAACATCCCCAAACTTCTTCAAATTAATCAAAGAACAAATGGCCCCTAAGAAGAAATCTAAGACTACTGCTGGCTCATCTTCATCAACTCCTGTAGACTCTCAAATTGCTTCTTGGCTAGTAAGTGACAAAGCTTTAGAGAGATGGATAAGGCTTCAAGATGCCAAAATCTTTGAGGAGTCATTCGTAAGTTATCCTGATTTTACCTCCTACGGTATTGAAAATGCCGCCCTTGAAAGTGGTCTTGATACATTTCTAGACCATAGGAAAAATAACTTGAAAATTAATCATATAATGGTCAAGTTATTTCTAGCAAATCTCAACCTCGTAAATCCACCAAGAAACACTGAAAATTGTGTTTGGACATCGGTTTGCGGCACTTCGATTTTTCTATCCATTGATCGAATTAACCACATTTTAAATGCTCGACCGGGTGGAATTTCTTTACATGATGTAGCTTGTAATACATCGACTCGTGACCGTCTAAGTCATCTATTTTTTGAAGATGACGCTGTCGATTTAAGGCAAACTTCATCCCTTCGACCTAAAGCCCGACTATTTCATCGATTCATGATGAAGTCTATTGTTCCAAGAGGAGGGTCATACCACTTAGTATATCCCGAAAACTTCAAGGCATTATATGCTATGTGTGGAAATATTCGGGTAAATTGGACACAACTTCTTATGGATGAATTTCTCTCTTTCAACCAAGGAAAGATGCTCCATATTTATTATGGAGAATACATAATGAGGTTAATTAATAACTTTGTCACTCATGCTCTGGAATCCGAAACATCCAAAGTTCATACTTTTGACTCACGAACCATAAAACTAATGAAGTTACCCGACGCACCGTCCCAAATTACAACTTTTCAGCAATGGCGTACTACTCCTCGAGAACAACTACGTCGCAGCTATTCTACACCTCAACCATCCACTTATTCTACGGAATGTATAACTCGTCAAACCTCAATTCAACGACCACCTCCCGGTACTAGCACAGCGGCTGCCATTGATATTTTGGCTCGAAATCAACTAGCTTTGGATTCTCGACTTCGAAAAATTGATGGGCGTTTCAAGAAGATCAAAGGCTTCTTCGTAAATTTATGGGATGCCTTATCATGTACTTCTGAAGTCGGTGCTTCATTTGTTGCTCCTGGAAAAAGACCAGCACCAAATTTCTCTTGGTCTACATCCGATAACACAAGTTCCAGCACATCGGCAACTCCCGTACCTACCACTCAAAGACGGGGTAAGGAACCGGCTCCTCTGGATGAAAATATTCGTCCGGAATTTTCGGATTCTGATGATGATGAGGAGTAATTGTAGTGTTTTACAATTTATTTACTTTCAACAATTTCTGTTCTCGCATTCTATTTTTTTCTTAATTATTGTTATGTACTAAGCAAACATCTTTAAATTATTTCTATTTAGGCTTAAATTTGTACTATGTGAATTTCAATGATTCGCATTACTTTAACATATTACATCTTATAAGTATTCCTTTTTGTCGATGACAAAGGGGGAGAAATGTATGCAAACTAACGAATTTTTGCAGAAAAGTCGCCATATATTCAGGGGGAGAATTATAATATATATGTCAATATTACTTCGTCACATAAGTATTGTCATCAATCAAAAAGGGGGAGAATGTTGATTCATGAGTTTTTGATTCATGACACAAGCTTCAGCGATCATACGACGAGAATACTATACGAAAGCGACAAAAAGAGAATAAGTGCATATTGTGCACTACAAAGGAGACAAGACTACAATCCAGAGATTAGTATGAATATTTTATTTTATTGAGTCTTAGAATATTGTTAAAATCATTCCTCAAATAGTCACACACACACAAAACAATTTATATTAAAACTGTGTACACTGTGCAAATAACACCAGGTCGGCCGACCGACCAGGATCCTCGGTCGACCGACCCTGTGTCATGTGCACAGCAACATTCTGTTTTGAACGATTTTTAAATTCAGCTGACCGGCCAGAATTTTCAGTCGACCGACCAGAGAATAACGGCTAGTTTACTGAAGAGATGCGATCATTTCATGAAGAGGAATGTCCTCTGTTTCAAGAGATATGGACACAACTGTTGACTGAAACTCTTCATGAAAGATTATAACTCTTCTACAACTATATAAACATATTCAATTCACTTCTACAATCACCGATTCTTGTTTATATTTCTGAAATCTAATCTCTATTCATTTCTGCAAATAAAAGCATTCATTCTTATTTAATATCACTAGAATCCTTGATTTAATTTATATACTTCGATTCTACGTGATTATTTTCCTTCTAAATCTTCTCACACATATATACTCATGAGGACTTGATTATTGAAAAGTTGTACTATCAAAAGACTATCAGTGTTATTTAGAACACATTCGTCAACAAACAATTTGTATTAGGTTGAAGTCCTCTTCGGTTGTTGAGGCGGAAAAATTCCTGTTCGGCTGCTCAGGTGTCGTATACCTATTCCTCCGGGTTAAGTGAGGGGTTAGTTTAAATCTAGAGGGTATTCTGGGACTGGACGTAGAACGGGAAGTTCGAACCAGTATAAAAATTCCTGGTGTGCTTACTTTTATTTTTATTTTACTATTATTACCAGTTTCCGCATTAATATACCATATTACACGATCCTTAGTACTACATGTACACTTACAGCCATGTCCTCGAGCACCACACGTGAGCAGCCATGCTCCACTTCCTTCCCTCCGCCCCATCACCGACCCAAAACCCACCGCCATGCCTTCGATCCACCCAGATCTGCCTCCTCTCCTCCTTTGTGTTTTGACGTAGGTGAGTATATATACACTGGTTTATATATATATATATAATCGTTGTGAAAGTTTACATATATATGAGCGTTAAAATATTTATATATTTATATATTTATATATATATATAACCTGCCGTATATATATATATATGTATGTTTTATATCAACCATCCCACTTTAGCCGAGATTTTTGAACTATATATATATATATGTATATACAACTCGGTTATTCTTTTTTGTTGTGATTTTGAAATAGATCTTGTAACGATATTTAGAACATATTTTGATTTGGAACTATATATATATATATAAGCACACACTCGTATATATGAAAAATAAATATTGATTTTAAAATTGTTATCTACATTAATACGTGAGTTTATATGTATATAGTATGGTTCGCAGTTTTGCCTGAAGCTTGTTTTGCTGTTGAGTTATGTATATATTATAAAGCCAATTTATGTTGATTTTATTGTATACCTGAGTTTGGTTTTGAATATATATATATATATAAGTCGTTATTTCAAAATATGTAATGTATACATGTTGATTTTATATATGTGTTTTAATTTAAAAACGATGGATTTTGAAATACATATATATTTGATATATGTTTGAATTTAGAATATGATATATATATATATAGTTATATTTATATATAAGTTCACTTATACCAATTATCTCCATCGATCCCGTCCTGATTTAATTTCATCGATATGATCATATCTGTTATCACTCTGCAAGTTCCCTGTTAGTATAGAATTCACTATGGGTTGAATTGATACATACCCGAACGATCTGTAGAATATGAGAAAATCATTATGGGTTGAAATGATAAACCCAAGCGATTTTCATTGAATTGAATTTGGGATTGCGAGTTGAAAAGATATATACCCGTATATATTTAAATTGCGGATTGAAATGATAAATATCCGTATCACTTGACCATAGGATAGAAAATTATATACATACACCGTTGGTCTATATATAAATATTTTGAAAATGATTTCTATGGTTTTTGAAAGAAATATATGGTTTTAATAAATATTGATTTTTAAAGATTTATTAAAGTTGATTTAATAAAGTTGATATATAATATGTTTAAGTATTTATTTAAATTATATATATATATATTTATAAATATAGAGTTTATAATGATTCAAGTTGGAAAGATAAATTTTAAATTTATTAAATTTTAAAAGATATGTTTTATACTTGAATTTGATTAAAGGTGACTTAAATGAATATTTCAAACTTATATAAATTTAAATGGGATATTTTCGTTTATTTAAATTTGTAAATTGAAGTTGTATTTAGATGTTACTGAAATGATTAAGTAAATATTTCAAAACTAAATAATAGTGAAGTGAATTTGATATATATATATATGAAATTATCAAATTTAGTTTTGAAAATGTTGAATGTTTAAAGCTTTGAAATATATTGAAATTAAAATGGTTTACTTAAGGTTAAAATCTGCATTTGAAATCAATATAATTTTTAAGGGTTTATTGAGAAACTAAATTGAATTGAAATTAATGAATTGAGATTGAATTAAATGTGGATTTTGGAATTCGAGTTGATTTGAATTGATTTATGAAATTGAGGAAGCTATTTTATTATATAAAGTATTTTAATTTACATTTAAACTATTTTATATATTTTACTTTATAAATTTTAATATAAACTATTTTAATATACTAATTATTTTATAAATTATTTTAATATAAACTATTTTAATATAAACAATTTTAACTTATAACTATTTTAGATAAAATATTTTATTTTATAAACTATTTTATTATATATACTATTATTAATATCTAAACTTTTAAGGGAAAGTGTTATGATTTCAAAGTATTATGATATCAAAGTGCTATGATTTCCGAAGTGTTATGATTCTGATTTCAAGTGTTATGATTTCCAAGTGTTATAACTTTGAAGTGCTATGATTTTTGAAATGAATATTAATTTAAGTGAGAAATGATATCGTATTGATATGGTTTTCAAATAGATATGATATTCTGGTTTTGAAGTACGATATTTTTTTTATGACCACGGTGTTATAATAATGTTTGGTTGTAATAGCGTATATTTCTACATAGTAGATAGTCTCATGGATCCTTAGAGGATGTGTATCCCAAACATCCTTTAAGTTACTTGTATTTCAATTGATATTTCACTTGAGTTGGATTTATTGATATAAGAATGTTAATCCTGACTCGAGTGTTTTGTGTTTTTCTTTACGCTCGGGTCAGACTGAGTATCACAGCATTTGAGTCTCACCTTTGGAGTTGAAGCTTCGATTGGAGATCCGTCTATCTATCTAGCTTTCAGTTATTCAGTTGACTCCGCGGATATATTCTGATTTTGTATTTGACTATTGTATCGAGACTTCTGTTGTATCTTGTTTAACTCTGTTTATATATATAGTAGCTTCATGAACTACTATTCTTTTATTTCTGCTGCCTATTGTTATATTACTCTGTGTCTGTGATTCTGTGATTATTTATTTACTGTATATGTAGAGTTTTGCCAAATATAAATTAACTATCTGATATTTTGAGCAATTCAAGTCCGACATGTGCGGATGCGAATGGTTGAAAATATTAGGATGTTACATAATAAATCCCTACACCAATTCAAAACACCCTAGAAATTTCACTATGGGTTCGATGAAACGTCTTGTAAACTATCCTGGGAAATAAACTACGGTTGATTAGTTCTCGAATAAAATTTACAAATCAATTGTTAATTCGATATAAAGCAAAAGATATCAAAATAATGGCTTCGTATCACATGGCAAACATAGAAATCTTTATAAGGCAAGAATGCCCTGGTGTGAAAGCGCCTATGAAAATAAAATCGCAATTTAGTAGAAACATAAGATATTACTTGCGATTAAAAATATATAAAGAAAAAGTAAAAAAAAAACTCATCGATTTTGCTAAAGAAGTGACGAAATTCTTGAATTTTTCTACGAGCTTTAATGGCGACAAGAAGATTGAGGTAAAATGAATAGAGAAAAAGAAAAGGTTTTATATACCTTAGCATCCAACCCAATAAAATAAGTGCTAAGAAAATATTAGCCACACGATCAAAGCGGTTATTTAAAATAATATTTTCAAGAGTTGCAAAATCAGAAACCAAATCTTCCCCACAGGATGAAAGAGAACATACTTTTTCAGAAGGTCCAGTTAAACAACATCATGAAAAGCTGCATTAAATGCATAGCATATCGATCACTTTACTATTGAGCATTCGTCTTCGCTTCACAACCCAATCATCCTTACTATACTTAGTTAATAATGCCTTATGGCACGTTTATTTACAACGCCTTACAACAATCAATCTAGCATTCAATCAGACATAGCCTTACAACACTCAATCAACTACACCTTATGGTACATTATCTACAACATCTTATAGTAATCAATCTACTTAGCTATATGGCACTCCATCAACTATGCCTTCGGTAATGAATCTTTATTAAAGAATAAGGTTAGATTTATAAATCCTAACAATATGATAGAGCTAGATTCTCCAACTCCTGAGGTCCAAACCATCAAACCCTCACTAAAGATGAGGTTATATTTCCAAACCCTGTTAAAGTTTGAGGTTATATTTCCAAACCCTATTAAAGTTTGAGGTTAGATTTCCAAACCCTGTTAAAATTTGAGGTTAGATTTCCAAACCTAGGCTAAAGGATGAAGTTAGATTAACAAATTCTCGCTAAAGGATGAGGCAAGATTTTCAAGCCCTCATTATAAGACTAGGTTTGATTTCCAAATGATCTTTACCTTACGGCACTTAATATATATACCCTTTGACATACGATTACTTTTTCCTTTGCAGCACCTTACTATACATAGGCTTCGGAATACAATTGCTTTGGCCTTTATAGATATACATAGCCTTCGACATATAATTACTTTTGCATTTGCAGTGCCTCGTTATACATAGCATTTGGTATACATTTATTTTGGCCTTTGTGGCACCTTACTATACATAGCCTTCGGCATACAATTACTTTAGACTTTACAGGACCTTACTATGCATAGCCTTCAACATACAATTACTTTCACATTTGCAGTATCTTAATATACATAGCCTTCAACATACAATTACTTTAGCCTTTGCGGCACCATACTATACATAGCCTTCTGCATATAATTACTTTTACTTTTGTGGGACCTTACTATACATAACCTTTGACATACAATTACTTTGCATTTATGGTACCTTACTATACATTGCCTTCGTCATACAATTACTTTGGCCTTTGCGGCGCGTTACTATACATAGCCTTTGGCATACAACTACTTTTCCCATTATAGCACTTTACTATACATAGCCTTCGACATACAATTACTTTGGCCTTTACTGCACATTACTATATATATCCTTAGGCATATAATTACTTTTAAATTTGCAACACCTTACTATATATAGACTTCGATGTACAACTACTTTTTTGTGGCACCTTACTATACAAAGCCTTTGGCGTATAATTACTTTGGCTTTTGCGGCACCTTACTATATATAGCGTTCGGCATAAAACTACTTTTGTCTTTGCGGCACCTTAGTATACATAGCATTCGTCATACAATTACTTTGTCCTTCGTAGCACCTTACTATACATAACCACCGTCATATAATTGCTTTTGCCTTTGTAGTACCTTGCTATACATAGTCTTCGACTTACAATTACTTTGGCCTTTGTGACACATTACTATACGTAGCCTTTTGCATACAACTACGTTTACTTTTGCGGCACCTTACTATACATAGTCTTCGGCCTCCAGATCCTCTCCATATATTAATATCATCAAATATTGATCAAACTTAAATTCATGGGAAACTGATACAGACCAATGAGTGAGAGAAATAACCAAGGGCAAAAATATGGTCTAACCCTTCTTACAAAAACCAAAGTCCACTTTGTACTCATCATACGAAGTGAGCTATGGAGGGCATGTGTTATACTATAATTTTTACTCGATAATATTACTTTCTTAAACTATATCAACCATGCTTTATATGAATCTTTCCCTATAAATTGAACATTAATTGGTATATTATACACAGTTTCACATAGCACTCTTCGGCATAATAAGCTAGAGGATAAACCTATGTGGCAAGGTATAAACAATATTTAAGAGGAACAGTCATTCAATTGACAAGCCAAAGGATTCGGCCCTCAAAGAAGCACCAACTGAAACCTAACTCCAAGACAAGGCTCACAAACCAAAGGAGTTATACAAAGCTACCATAACCAATGGCTTAGATGAATATATAAAATGCATTGAATTGCCATGTCTGTAAACAATATTAGATATGCAAGGTCAGCAATCCACATCAATTGGCAAGCAACCCAGATATCGACACATATTCCAATCTCAGCATTACAAGCAAGCAACACCAACAATCCAAAAGGAAAACTCTCCACCAATGACAGTGCAATCAAATGCCTATGAATATGTGTGGATCCCTATGCATTGGCGATCTTCTTTTTGGCACTTGCACAATTCAAATACTAAGAAAATTATACTTTCCTATATTAGAACTCAAATCCAAAACTCATTAAAGCAAAATCGGCTAACTCAATAGTGTAACATCCTTTCAGATATATAGTAGGACTCTAACATGGAGAGAACTGTGGATAAAGATTTTAACCCGAACCACTATAACTCTCGGTGTCTTTACTTCTGTAGCTTTATTTTTGGCTTTATTTACTAATTTAAATTTTGGCTCAATCTAATACCTATTCCTCCCGGTATCAAACTATAGAAATTCAACCCGACTTCCATCGTTTACATAAAACCTTTGGTGACTAATCTATCAAAGCATTTGAAAAGAAATTCGATTGAAGCTTGCCTTTCAGTCTTTGGGGTGTTGATGTGTAAAGAAAAATCCAACCAATAACTAACTTTCTATACACCCTACTAAATGGATATGATTTAATAAATTAGCTCTAATATTGTTAATTTAGACCACGTGGACCATTGGGCTCTGATACCACTGGAAGAAATGGGTCAGTCGGAAGAAGGTGAAATAGGTAGGTTTCAAAATAATTCCTACGTTGGATCTATTGGAACTATAAATCTAAAGGGTTTATTAGATCCATCTAATATTGTTTTAAATAAAATATTATTTAATTTAATTTGTTTAAAAGGACTTTCATTTGATTTAAATTAAATATAGTATAATGAGCATATCATATACACTCATATGTGTATAGTGCAAGTGCACATATAAATAGTACATGGTTAATGTGTACGTTTATAAGTGCTGAGATTTACACCACAACAGACACATTTGTCCCATCATATATTCCTTTATTATTCATTGTATTTTTTAAATTATATATAAAATAAAAATTATATATATACATATTAAAACTGATTTTACTGTTTTACATGTTTTGAAATCTAAAATTGTAAATTTGAAATCCAGTTTTGACTTAAGAAGGAGTTCAACATTAGATCTACAAATTTACACACAAGTTGTTTTGTAAATTTTGAATTGAAGTAATATATGTATATATATACACATACATATATAAATAATAAAAAAATATTTAAATTTCAAATTATATATATATATATATATGGTAAATTATAGTCTTATATGTACTACAATTTAAAATTAACAATTTGAAATCTATTTTTGAATTGGGATGAAATTCCACATTAGATCTATAATTTTGCGCAAAAGTCCTTTTACAAATTTTGAATTAATAAAATATAAATAAACGTATGTATATAAAAGTATTTGATATTCAAAATAACACATATATACATGAAACCTACATTCAATTTCATAAGATAATTTCAAATAGATTATGCATGTGTTTCATACATATTTGTGTATCAAATATGTTACAAAATATTTTAAATAATTAAAATTGCATCAAGATCTGAAAATTTTATTTTTTTCATTAAACATTAATCTTGGTAAAATAGTAAACAAAAGATTGGACAACATAAGCATATGGAAATTCGTTGAATAAGAAATGAGATCTAAACTAAATTAACAAGAAGTAACATATAATCATAATATATGTAAAGATATAGGAACTAAACCATTCCATTATGATTTAAGGTATATTAAAAGAGACTGAAATTTACCTTTTGATGAAGTCAAAAAATCACACCTTAAATGAAGAAAAACTCTTAGATCCGATTGAATTATCTCCAGAAATTACAATGATCTGAATCACCAGTTATATACTTATTTTATTTTATTTGTTTTGATTTTAGGGATTTTTGTGGCTTTGAGGCCATGGATTTTTGGTCAAAGGAGAGAGGAAGAGAGCAAAAAATGAATTGTGAGAAAAAGAATTAAGGAATGAAGGAAAGGAATCTTGCTTTAATGGAAACATCGAAACCTTTCCAATTTCTTCCTTAAAACCTTCCAACTTTAATTTCTCAATAACTCTCAGTCAAATCCCCTCCCCTTATCATGTATGGCCAGCTAAGATAGAGGCTATTTAGGACCTTAAAATTTCCAAAGCCATTTAGCAATTAATCGTTTAAATTAAGTTTAAATATTTTATCGATATCGTATATCTATACCCACGCACACAACTTTATATATATATTTTTCATTAAATATTAGTAGCATTCAAACATCAAATAAAATAAAACATAATAGTTAATATTTTATAAATATTAATTATTTAATTTATTTACAACGATTATAGGCTAATTAAATCACGTGGTTTCTCGAATTATTCATCAATATTGTAAGACCCAGTTTTTTGGTCATCTGAATTTAGAATATTTAATTGATTTTAAATATTTTGAAGTAAGTTTTATAAGTAAAATCAGTTAAATAATTGAATCTGGAACCATACGTGAATAAAAATGGTTTCTAACGTTGATTTAAATTCTTTTTGAATTAGAATGAAGATAATAAACTTTTAAAATGGAATTAAAAGTGTATAAATAGAAATTGAAAATTTTATAATTCAATTAGATGAGTAAAAATAGCCATTTAGGACACTATCTCAAAATTGGACGAAACCAGTTTCATTGGATCCGTAATGTTATATTATTATAGGATTTCAAATTTCTCTGTTTGATCGTGCGAATCAAAAACGCCTAGAAATTTGTTTAAGGAATTTAAATAATTCGATTTGAGATGTTATCTTCCAAATACTTTTGAATTAGCTTCCGGTATGTGTTCCATTGGGTTCGAAATAGGGGTAAAACATTATGAACGCCAGGCCGTACGCTTTGTTTGGAGTTCAAAAACTTTTTGGATGAATAGTGTTTTACATTGCTTATATAAGGACCCCAAACTACATTCAATATCAAACCCTAACCCTAAAATGAGAAGTCGCCACCTCTAACAGTTAATGGCCGAAATTACATCTCACTCTTTCCTCAATTATCTCTTCATCCATCTACAATTAGGCTTCGACTTCTAAAGCAATATTGTAGAGCTCGACGAGAGCTTCAATCCAACGGTTACGATCGGCTATCGCCGTCATTTGGAGGTGGATCTAGGCAGCGTTCATGCGTTCTTTGGAGGCGTTTTATGGTGAGGAGGTGGAGCCAAGCTCGATGAGGCTCCGACCGAAGGTGAAAGGGGGTATGGGCTACGACGTGGTGGTGGTGGATGGCGTTCACATGGTCGGTCAGAGGAGAAAATCTCGATCAAAGGATTGGAGGAATGGGTTGTTTTCACGGCTGGAAATATACGTGATGAAGAGGAAGAGATAATTAAGGGGAGGTGATTAGTTTAAGGTTAATGAGTGTAATTAGTTTAATCGTTAATTATATTATTTAAAATCAAATGTTTAAAATATCATAACTTCTTCATACGAGGTCTGTTTTGCACGAAATGAATTGCACTGGACTCGTATTGTCGAGCACTTCATTTTAGAGCTCTTTTGGATGGATTTGGAGCTGTTGAAAATTTTGTTTAAAATTAAACGCTCGTTTAATTTTTAATCGAAATAAAACGCTGCAGTGACGACTGCAACCAAAGTGAGTAAAACTCACTCTTTCTGACCCGCTTATATTTTTATATAAGTGGGAATATTTTTATTATGTTGTTTTGATGACTGTTGGATGTTATATATATATATATGTATGTATGTATGTATGTATGTATATTGGATGTTTGAATGTTATGCTATAGTAGTTAGTAGTTGGACATATTCCTGCCGATTGGAACAGATGAAACCCTATACGTTCCCATGTATGAGCGGATGACCCTTTATACGTGCGTCTACCTCGAAGCAGGCATTGTACATATTTTCTCATATGTGTATTTGTTGCAGGTTATAGGTTGGAGGGATCCAACTGGATTCCTCACCATTGTTGATTTTATTTACACATATTGTTATATATGTTGTATTATGTGATGTTTGATGCGATGGATGCCATGATTGCTATTATTGATGTGAATCCCCTTATTTAGTACTTTTGCAGCATTGGGCCATATTTTTGGAATTAAAAATATAGAAATTATGATTTCAATTTAAAAAAGGATTTCAAAGTGATTTTGAAAATATATATGTTTTAATAAATTTTTGAATGATTAAAGAAATGAATTTATTATAAATAAATAAAAAGTTATAATTTTTATGTTATAAAAATTATGGTTTTGTGAAATATACTTAAATATGATTTTTGAAATATGGAGTTAACTATTTTGTAAAATAAGTTAAATTGAGAATTTTGAACTTATCATAAATGGTTTATATATGAGATTTATAAAATTGATATTTTATAAATAAAAGTAATGGAATTGTAAACGAGTTTTATAAGTGTTAAAATGAAGTTATAAATGAAATATTATAAGTAAATAAGATTTATAAAGGAAGGAAGCTATAAAAGGAATGTTATTTATTAAAAAATTTAATGAAACAATTTTTATAAACAGTATTTTATAAATATTAGAATTGGAAATCAAATTTGTAAATGGATTTGCAATTGAAATTTAGAAATGAATTTATAATGGACTTTATAAATAATGAGATTACAAAAGAATGAATGTGTAAATAAAGAAATTTATAAGTTAATAAGCTTATAATGGGATTTTGATATATAGATGAGATAAATGAGAAATTGGTTAATAAAGGAATTTTATAAATGGAAGTTTTTATAAAATAGAAATATGAATTATAAACACTGTTTTATAAACGTAAAATCAATTTAATTTGATGAGAAAAATATGAATTTTAATAAAAGGAAATATATTCACGTTTTTAAAGTGAAAAATCCTTAAAATGAATGTTTTGGAAAGTGTTATTTTAAAATGGAGTTTAAATGGTTTGAAAATACAATAAATTGTGAATTCGCTTATTATTAAAATAAGTTTATGAAATGTTTTCCAAATATTGAAATATTGAAATGGGTTTGGAATATATCTTTTTAAAGATAATTTGAAGAAGTAATTTAGAAAAGTGATTTAATAAATAAAGGATTAATAAATCAGGCCTAGCGACTGTTTAAGTGCTAAATTATTTTTTTGATCATTTTCGTTTCTCGACTTGATGTGGAAACTATTTAGTCGTACACTTAGTACGTATCCATCTGTGTAGGCTTGATTATCGTTTGGTGCAAAGGATGTTGATTCGAGTAGTGTGGAGTGATTACTCCAATCTACCGAGCTTCCTTCTTGGCCGAAGGATAGCAAGTTAAAAGTTGGAAATGTGATAAGTCTACGAGATTTTGTTTCTGTATGAGGTTGAGTAATGCTTTTGCGTTGTTGGTTCGAAGAGATCGGGATGGATTTATCCGAAAACCACTTCGGACCAACCTATATGCAATGATTGTGCAGGTTTATTGGTGATATTGATATTTAGGATTTTCATAGTGAAGGACTGCTTGTTGATCATTTGGGGTTAAAATCCTAATATACATATAGTAGTATTAGTAGTCTCTTAGTTATGAAATATCCAGTGCAAGGACTATTTGCTACTAATACTAGGAGTGATTCCCAACAGCATGTGGTAGGAAAGTACCTTCGACTTATCATGTTCCTGGACAACTTGTAAGAATGGATGTTTGACAGTGCATTTTCTGAGATTACGTACATTGGTTTTTACAAACATACATCTGTGGTGGAGAAGGCAACTTCTCTTAGGTTAACACCCTCCTTGAGACGTACGAGCTCAAGGGTTGTATTTTTGTGGAAGGCAATTAGTAGTCAACAAAAATGGCAATGTGGCATTCAAAGATGATGATGATGTGATATGTGAAAGGTATTCGATACCTCTTTTGGCCTCACACCCAGGAAGTGACTAAAACATGGTAGAAGCAGCAAGGCTAAAAGGGTCGCTCCCATTAGGAGATGTCATCATCCTTCTAGATTTACTCTACACATGTCTAATTATTTAGTGAATGTATGACCCAGGTACCCGTTAAAGGTCGGTAACGACCGGGGCGATGACATATTCGGTACTATCCAGGAAGGGGTAGGCCGGACTTGTGTTAGTTTAGGCGGGCAGTATCTGCTTCCTAGGTGCTTCCCTCTAGAAGTGTACTGTACGGAAGGTATTCCCTTACCTAGTCATTTGTATGGAATCCAATATCCACTACGTGCCTGCCATTTTGTTTGTAAACCTATTATGCTGGAATTTAATAATGTAACAATTTCAGCTATGATTAATTATTATTTGTGCAATATACACTATTATAATATAAGATAATTTGATATGAAATGTTTTGGTTATCGTAAGGGAAAAACCCGCCTGTGTTTATGTGTGGGCGTGTCTTACGAGTTACCTTTGTTTTGATAAAAGGACGCTTTTATAAGCTTTAAGATAAATTCAGTTGAGATGTGTTTTCTCATGCTGGTTTACTAGACTGATCCAGGCGTTCTTCTCTTTCAAAGCTCAGGTCAGACCGAGTATATACTGGTTCGGATTTGGTGCTTTTGGAGCTTCAGTAGACGAGCTGAAGATCTTCATGTTCTATACACGTATCTGTTCATTTTCGGCTGCATTGTTGTTATAAATTATCAGCATTTATGAGAACAAGTTGTTATAACTGTCCAGGCTGATGATTGGTGATTAATTGTTGTAATCTGATTGATTGATGTATGTATATTACAGTTTATCTTTTGTAAAGATTATTCATCTATATTATATGTTATTCTACTGCGATGTGAGATTCTGTATTGTTTTGGTTCTGTTTCTCTCTTCTTCTTCTCTTCTCTTCTTCTCTCTTTTTTCTTTCTTCTCACCCTCTCTCTTCTTTCTCATGACTTTCCGTCATTCTGTGATTTTTGGGTTGGACATGTATGATTTATTGTCAATTCAAAGGGTATGGGTTTGCGGGTCGTCACAGCGTGGTATCAGAGCTTTGGGTTTAGCGATAAACCTAGGCTTTGATGGGTACTCATTATAGATATGGTTAGTAATACCATAGAATGAGTCTGAGTGTATATATATATGAATGTGTATTTGTTAGTGATACAAAAATATTTTATATTGTGTTGATTGAGCTGTTGAGTGCCTTATGGGTTCTGATCTTTGCGTTTAGCTAACATTATCGATAGGGATTTCTAAACACTTGAACATGGAGATTGGACATAATATTGTTTTCGAAATTGGGTAAATGAAATAATTTTACCTTAATTATATTTTATATATAAAGGAATAATTTCTTTTCAAAAACTATTATAGTTATATATGGATTGTTTGGTTGTTTATGCAATGATATTACTCATAAGTAAAATAAAAGTTGTTATAAACATAATCTAAACAAAGATAAACAAAATTGAAATGGTCTTATATAAGAAAAGTGAAATAAGTGAAATTATATAAGTATAAATTTATAAATGTGATTTATAAATAAAAAGATTCAAAAGGAATAATATAAAGCACTAAATTCACTACAGTCGCTGGAAAATAATAAAGGTGGTGACTGTAGTATCATCAGTATTCATTTTCGAGTTTCTAAGTGATGAATTTGCTACCTTAATAATTTACTAATGAAGATTAGATTTGCTTTGATAAAACAAGTTTTGGTATTAAAATCCAAAGTATAATTTGATAAAAGTGTAAGAAAATAAGTTTTCAAACTTATAAATTGAAAATGGTATGTATCGAAAAAGGAAAATTTAAATTGAGATATGAAATTAAAATTTTAACTTAAGTAAAGTTAAATATATTGAGTTAGTAACATGAATTATATGAAATTGAAGTTTAACCAAAGAAAAGTTAAATAAATTGAATGGAATTTGAAATGAATTAGATAGATATTTGGAATGGATCAAATAAAATGAATATAAACTGAAGTAGTAAGTGATTATATAACCATGAATTGAAATTATGGAATGTGAATAAACATAAGTAAATATTCATGGAATCTTAAGTAAATAAGTTGTATAAGTTATAAAATGAAAAAATAAAGTAAAACCAAATATTAAAATCGTTAAACAAATTTGTTAAGCAAAACAAAATCTGAATTTGAATAGTGATAAGGAATTTAACTTAAGTAAAATTAAATGAAGTTGGTTTTGATATTCAAAATGAATTAATAAAATGAAGCTAATGGAATGAATAATGAACTTGAGTTATTAAATGAAATTCTACTTTAGTGCAAAATGAATTGAATTGAACTAATGAAATAATTAGTAAATGGAATATGGTTTGGAATGATTATTTGTTAAATTGAATATAACTAAAGTTGTGATTGATAGTAAAACATAAAAATGCTGAAATGAACTTAAGTAAAGAATTTTAATGGAATTGTTATTAAGTGTTATTAGTATTATAAAAAATATACTAAGTGAAGAATGAATGTAAAAGTTAATGAATTGAATGATAATAAATAAATGTAAGTCAATTGAATGTTAGTTAGATGGATATAAACTAATTAAATAGGAATCAAAATGAATGTAAGTGAATGAATGAAAAATAAAGTAAATTGAGAATGAATGTTAATAAGAATGAATGTAGGTAACATTAATGTGAACAATTGAATTTGATTGGAATTGAATGAAAATGAATTGTATGAAAATGGATTGGATATAAATTAGATGAATGTAAACTAATTGGATGAAAACTAAATGGCAAATGAATGTATTTAATGGATGTTATTTGTTTGTTGATTTCTTATGTTGCATGTGTTTCATTTGCATACGATGATTGTATTAGCTATGTTGTATATTGATATTATTTTCTATATACATGCTTCTCATATGGTATGTTGAGCGTTTAGTAGGTGCAGATGGTGTTGCTTCGCATTTGAAGCTCGATTTCGCGCTATATTAGCTGTATATGCTCGCTAAATAATATATAAGGTACATATCTCGAATTACATATCGTACATTTATATTTTTTCCCTACGGGATGCCTCATCCTTAAAGATGAGATGTATATTTATGATATATATTTTTAATATATATATATATATATTGTGGTTTTACTACAATCGAACTGCACAAAGGAGACCTTGGCGAAATTTATTGAAAATTTATGGTGTTAGAAATTTTTTGGAAAAACTGAAAAAAAAGTTTGATTTTGAGTTATAATTTAAAATGATATTAGTTGGTTTTTGGAATTGTATTAGCTAATGACTATGAATGGATTTGAAAACTTAGAAAAGTTTTTATAAAAAGTTGTAACTAATTGATTTTGAAAAATTAAACACTTAAAAGAATTTGGTAATCCATTTCAACTAAATTTGTTTTGATAAGTTAATGGAGTTGTAGCATTTTTCTTACTTAGTAATTTCGGGGACGAAATTATTTTAAGGGGGAAGTATGTAACGACCCTGTTTTTCGGTCATCTAAATTTAGAATATTTAATTGATTTTAAATATTTTAAAGTAAGTTTTATAAGTAAAATCGGTTAAATATTTGAATCTGGAATCGTATGTGAATAAAAATGGTTTCTAATGTTGATTTAAACTCTCTTTTAATTAGAATGAAGATAATAAACTTTTAAAATGAAATTAAAAGTGAATAAACAGAAATTGGAAATTTTATAATTTAATTAGACGAGTAAAAATAGCCATTCGGTACACTGTCTCAGAATTGGAAGAAACTAGTTTCATTAGATCTGTAATGCTATATTATTATAGGATTTCAAATTTTGTGTCGACTGGACTTACCGTTTAATCGTGCGAATCAAAAACGCCTAGAAATTTGTTTAAGGAATTTAAATTAAAATAATTCGATTTGAGATGTTATCTTCTAAATACTTTCGAATTAGCTTCCGTTATGTGTTCCATTGGGTTCGAAATAGAGGTAAAACATTATGAACGCTAGGTGGTACGGTTTGTTTGGAGTTCAAAAACTTTTTGGATGAATAGTGTTTACATTGCTTACATAAGGACCCCAAACTACATTCATTATCAAACCCTAACACTAAAATGAGAAGCTGCAGCCTCTAACGGTCAATGGCCGAAATTAAATCTCGCTCTTTCCTCAATTATCTCTCCATCCATCAACAATTAGGCTTCGACTTCTAAAGCAATATTGTAGAGGTTGATGGGAGCTTCAAATCCAACGGCTACGATCAGCATCATCATCGTTTGGAGGCGGATGTGGGTAGCGTTTGTGCATTCTAGGGAGGCGTTTTATGGTGAGGAGGTGGAGCCAAGCTCGACGAGGCTCTGGCCGAAGGTGAAGGGGGGTATGGGCTACGACGTGGTGGTGGTGGATGGTGTTCACATGGTCGGTCATATGAGAAAATCTCGGTCAAAGGATTGGAGGAATGGGTTGTTTTCATCGCTGGAAATATATGTGATGAGGGAGGAAGAGATAATTAAGGGGAGGTGATTAGTTTAAGGTTAATGACTACAATTAGTTTAATCGTTAATTATGTTATTTAAAATCAAATGTTTAAAATATCATAACTTCTTCATACGAGATCTGTTTCGCACGAAACGAATTGCGTTGGACTCGTATTGTCGAGCACTTCATTTTAGAGCTAGTTTGGATGGATTTGGAGCTGTTAAAAATTTTGGTTAAAATTAAATGCTCGTTTAATTTTTAATCGAAATAAAACGCTACAGCGACGACTGCAACCAAAGTGTATAAAACTCACTCTTTCTGACCCGCTTATATTTTTATATAAGTGGGAATATTTTTATTATGCTGTTTTGATGACTGTTGGATGTTATATATATATATATATATGTATGTATGTATGTATATTGAATGTTTGAATGTTATGCTATAGTAGTTAGTAGTTGGACATATTCCTGCCGATTGGAACAGATGAAACCCTATATGTTCCCGTGTATGAGCGGATGACCCTTTGTACGTGCGTCTACCTCGAAGCAGACATTGTACATATTTTTCTCATATGTGTATTTGTTGCAGGTTATAGGTTGGAGGGATCCAACTGGATTCCTCACCATTGTTGATTTTATTTACACATATTGTTATATATGCTGTATTATGTGATGTTTGATGTGATGGATGCCATGATTGCTATTATTGATGTGAATCCCCTTATTTAGTACTTTTGCAGCATTGGGCCATATTTTTGGAATTAAAAATATAGAAATTATGATTTCAATTTAAAAAAGGATTTCAAAGTGATTTTGAAAATATATATGTTTTAATAAATTTTCGAATGATTAAAGAAATGAATTTATTTTAAATAAATAAAAAGTTATAATTTTTATGTCATAAAAATTATGGTTTTGTGAAATATACTTAAATATGGTTTTTGAAATATAAAGTTAACTATTTTGTAAAATAAGTTAAATTGAGAATTTTGAACTTATCATAAATGGTTTATATATGAGATTTATAAAATTAATATTTTATAAATAAAAGTAATGGAATTTTAAACGAGTTTTCTAAGTGTTAAAATGAAGTTATAAATGAAATATTATAAGTAAATAAGATTTATAAAGTAAGGAAGTTATAAAAGGAATGTTATTAATAAAGAGATTTAATGAAATAATTTTATAAACAGTATTTTATAAATATTAGAATTGGATTTATAATCAAATGTGTAAATGGATTTGCAATTGAAATTTAGAAATGAATTTATAATGGACTTTATAAATAATGAGATTACAAAAGAATGAATGTGTAAATAAAGAAATTTATAAGTAAATAAGCTTATAATGGATTTTGATATATAGATGGGACAAACGGAAAATTGGTTAATAAAGGAATTTTATAAATGGAAGTTTTTATAAAATAGAAATATGAATTATAAACACTGTTTTATAAATGTGAAATCAATTTAATTTGATGAGCTAAATATGGATTTCTATAAAAGGAAATATATTCACGTTTTTAAAGTGAAAATTCCTTAAAATGAATGTTTTGGAAAGTGATATTTTAAAATGGAGTTTAAATGGTTTGAAAATACAATAAATTATGAATTCACTTATTATTAAAATAAGTTTATGAAATGTTTTCCAAATATTGAAATATTGAAATGGTTTTGAGAATATATCCTTTTAAAGATAATTTGAAGTAAAAAAATTTGGAAAAGTGATTTAATAAACAAAGGATTAATAAATTAGGCCCAGCGACTATTTAAGTGCTAAATTATATTTTTGGCCATTTTAGTTTCTCGACTTGATGTGGAAACTATTTAGTCGTACACTTAGTACGTAGTCATCTGTGTAGGCTTGCTTATCGTTTGGTGCAAAGGATGTTGATTCAAGTAGTGCAAGTGATTACTCCAATCTACCGAACTTCCTTCTTGGCCGAAGGATAGCAAGTTGAAAGTTGGAAATGTGATAAGCCTACGAGACTTGGTTTTTGTATGAGGTTGAGTAATGCTTTTGCATTGTGGTGCGAAGAGACCGGGATTGGTTTATCCGAAAACCACTTTGGACCAACATATTTGCAACGATTGTGCAGGTTTGTTGATGATATTGATATTTAGGATTTTCATTATGAAGGACTACTTGTTGGTCATTTGGGGTTAAAATCCCAATATACATATAGTAGCAGTAGTCTCTTCGTTATGAAATATCCAGTGCAAGGACTATTCGCTACTAATCCTATGGGTGATCCCAACAGAATGCGGTAGAAAAGTACCTTCGGTTTGTCCTATTCCTAGACAACTTGTATAGATGAATGTCTAACAGTGCATTTTCTGAGATTACGTATAATTTTTTACAAACATACATCTGTGGTGGCGGAGAAGGAAACTTTTCTTAGCCTAACACCCTTCTTGAGACGTACGAGCTCAAGGGTTGTATTTTTGTGGAAGGCAATTAGTAGTCAACGGAAATGTCAATGTGTCAATGTGGCATTCAAAGATGATGATGATGTGATATGTGAAAGGTATTCGATACCTCTTTTGGCCTCACACCCAGGAAGTGACTGAAACAGGGTAGAAGCAGCAAGGCTAAGTGGGTCGCTCCCATTAGGAGATGTCATCATCCTTCTAGATTTACTCTACACATGTCTAAGTATTTAGTGAATGTATGACCCGCGTACCCGTTAAAGGTCGATAACGACCGGGGTGATGACATATTCGGTACTATCCAGGAAGGGGTAGGCCGGTCTTGTGTTGGTTTAGGCGGGCAGTATCTGCTTCCTATGTGCTTCCCTCTAGAGGTGTACTATACGGAAGGTAGTACCTTACCTAGCCATTTGTATGGAATCCAATATCCACTACGTGCCTACCATTTTGTTTGTAAACCTATTACGCTGGAATTTAATAATGTAACAATTTCGGCCATGATTAATTATTATTTGTGCAATAAACACTATTATAATATAAGAGAATTTGATATGAAATGTTTTGGTTATCGTAAGGGAAAAACCCGCCCGTGTTTATGTGTGGGCGTGTCTTACGAGATACCTTTGTTTTGATAAAAGGACGCTTTTATAAGCTTTAAGATAAATTCAGTTGAGATGTGTTTTCTCATGCTGGTTTACTAGACTGATCCAGGCGTTCTTCCCTTTCAATGCTCGGGTCAGACCGAATATATTTATAGGTTCGGATTTATTGCTTTTGGAGCTTCAGCAGACGAGCTGAAGATCTTTAGGTTGTATACACGTATCTATTCATTTTCCGCTGCATTGTTGTTATAAATTATCAGCATTTATGAGAACAAGTTGTTATAACTGTCCAGGCTGATGATTGGTGATTAATTATTGTAATCTGATTGATTGATGTATGTATATTATAGTTTCTCTTTTGTAAAGATTATTCATCTATATTATATGTTATTCCGCTGCATTACATGCTCTACAACTATCGATACGTAACCTCTTGGTACCCCTAGAGCCATGAGTAATACAGTGCCCAACTGTTGGAGAGCGTTTCATACTCTAGTCTTAACAGATATCGATATCCTTTCTCAAAACATCTTGACTATGAATATTTAAAATAATATTTAATTTTAAGGTGATAAATTTCTAATGATTACAACAAATTGTAATTACTATCACATAATATATCGTTTGAGGATATTCTATTTAATATACTTTAAATTAATTACTTAATTAATTATATCATAATATAACAAAGTATATCATAGAAATCAAACACCTTTGTTTTAAACAAGATCTGTTATCGAGTTAGATATATGTAACAAATTACATAATTTCCCCTAGGGCATAACCTAACTCTATCAATAGATTTAAATCCCAACTTCTATATATGTATACATTAACAATGTACACATTGCTACATTGCACATGCACACCATATACACTTTAGTATATATTGATATTGTTTGAACAAAAAATGGAACAAACACCCAAAAGATTAAGTAGAGAATAAAATGTGAAGAAATTTAAATGAAAACGAGTAGAAAAGAACACACAACAATTTATAGTGGTTCGGCTAATCTTAGCCTACGTCCACTTAGTGATTTTATTAATTATCTTGCTGATTATAAGCAAGAGTTCTTACGAATTGTTATAAATCCAACAATGACTACAAGAAATTAGGGTTAAGAAAAGCAAGAGCCAAAAGAACCTTAGAAACGATCCATGCCCTCTATTTATAGAGGTGGAAAGCTTAAAATCTCGCCCAAATGATCTCTACCTCGTTTTCCATGTCGTAGACTGTTTCTCTAAGAAAATAGGTGGACAGGTCATCCACAATCACGAATCGGTACCGATCCAACCTCCTAGATCGGTACCGATCCATAATTTCTTCATATGGATGGTCTCGGTCTTCTTATCATGGCTTGATTTGCTGTTAGCTTCATGATTCCACAATTGTTTGCACTGATATTAACATGTTTCTGAGTTCAAACGATGGACATGTGGAAGAACAAAGTTGCCGATTAAAGTGCTCATGGAGATCGACATAAAATTACATTTGATCGACCAAAAAAACACTTGAAATAGGGCCCTAGCATCAAGTAGAGTAGATAGGCAGAAGATGAGCTCCATTGGTTGGAAAAACTTGGATCAGTACCAATCCACCACTTTGGTGGATCCGCTTTTCTATGGATCATTTGCATTTGTCCCACGAATCTGTTTGTGCTTGATTTCTGGACTCTTGGGCCATCTCTCCAGGCTACCCACCTTGATAATCCCAAGTTCAATTCATCCAGTCTTTTTGGATACTGCCTAGTCAAAAGCTGGATAACAGATATACTCTATACTTTCTATACATTAAATTAATGAAAACACAGTAGTTAATTAAATAAATTTTAATTTATTTAAATAAATTAGATTGAATCTAGTAAAATCCATAGACTTCATAGGCCAACTATGATTCAAATAGAGAATTTTTTTAAATCTACCCATTTCACCCACTACAAACTAGCCTAGATTCAACTGAAGCACTATAGCATAGATCTATGATAGCATGGTCTTTGAAGCTCGATAGCTATACATTTGATAGTTAAGCCTTATGGAAGCCAAAATGTATACTTGAAAATTATTGTATGGATTTTAAAGAGAAAAATAATAAAATTCATTATGAAATGTTAAAACAAAACATTATTCGAGGACGATGTTGTAAGCCTAAGTGGCAGCCAAATGTTAAAACATAACACCAATCATAGACGATGGTGCAAGGCCTACATGGCAACCAAATATTAAAACACAACACTACTCGAGGATGATACTGTAAGGCCTATGTGGCAAAAAAATGTTAAAACATAACATCATTCGAGAACGATGATGTAAGGCCTAGGTGGCTACCAGATATTACAATATAACATCATTTGAGAATGATGGTGTAAGGCCTAAGTGGAAACCGAATGTTATACTATAACATTATTCAAGATTGGTGGTGGAAGGCCTGAGTGGCAACCAAAGTGTCAAAACATAACATTGAATAAGAAAGCGGGTGTAAGGCCTATATTGAAACCCTAAACATCAAAACATGACAATATGTAGAAACGATGATGAATTTCATGATCTCGCTCATTCTTAGAGTACATCAAAATATCATCTATGAAGACCAACACAAATCTATTGAGCTGATTGCAGACGATGCAGTCCATAAGATCCATCAAGAACTCGGAGGCATTGTTCAGTCCAAAGAACATGACTAACCACTCATACGAACCATGTCTAGTTCTAAATGCAGTCAAAGGTATACTACCTTAAGCTATCCTCAATTGGTGGAATCATGTTGCCAAATCTAGCTACGAGAATACTCTACCTCCACTCAACCGATCAACCAAGCCATCAATCCTAGGTAATGGATAATGATTTTTCATAGTCAACCCATTCAACTTCCAATAATCAATACACATTCGAAGCGATCGATCTGACTTCCTCACAATGCTACGGACACTCTCATGGAGAACTACTTGGTCTAATGAAACTTTTATGCTTAAGTTCCATTAGTGCGTATTAAGTTCCTCCATCTCCTTAGGCGATGTTATGTTGGATGCTCCACCAATAGGTTGTGTCCCCAGTATCAAATTAATTTGGAATTCAATCGCTCTTCTATATGGTAATCCTATTATTGGCTCGACATTATCAACAAATTTATGAACCATTGTTACCTTTTCAATCCCATCTTCTTTAGTTTTCTTCATAAACAAAGAAACTCTAGCCTTTTCCTTCAAATTATCTAGTGCTACCATAATCCTCTCTCCTCTACTCAGGTACCGCAAGGCAATTACTCATAATAAATTCTAGCATCGTTACATACTTGCATATCCATACCCAAAATAATCTCGTACCCTACAAAGTCAAACACAGATTGCAAGAAAATGGATGTCCATACAATACAAACTCTACATTTGCAGACCTTGTTCCAAGAGTGACATATCCATCGAGCAAATTAATCACACACAAAGATAAGATTAGGTAGGTAAAATCTTACCTAAGTTTATCAACTAATTCCTTTGAAATGAAAGAATGATTTTCACTAGTATCAAACAGAACTTTAAGTAAAATAATGAAAATCAAAATCGTATCTTCAAGAACTATGTTCTTTCCTTTCTCCTCAATTGATAGTCTAGACATTGTCCCTTCCAAAGCATAAACCTTTGCCTACCTAAAATCATGACAGTCTTTCTTCTTATAGCCAGGCTTATTACAGTTAAAACACTTGCACTACAACAAACAGGACCTTTAACAGCGTTTTAAAAACGCTATGAAAGCTTTTAACAGCGTTTTTACATACGCTGTATATCGACATGCAGTTATATGTCAGGAATATACAATGACAAGAAATAAACGCTGTTAAATGTCCTTTTCAACAGCGTTTCCCAGGTGTCATGAAATCTTTTAACAGCGTTTGGTTGGGTGCAGTTAGAGATCTTTCTTAACGTTTGTTTCGTGCTAAAATAGATTTTATAGCATTTTTCAATGCTGTGATATTTATTTACAGCGTTTCGTTGTTGCAATAGATCGTGCTTTATGTTTTTAGATACAATTTAACGGCATTTTTAAAACACTGTTAAAACTTTCAACGGCGTTTTAAAAACGCTGTGGAATGTTTTACTAGCGTTTTAAAAATGCTGTGGAATGTTTTAACAGCGTTTTAAAAACCCTGTGGAATGTTTTAATTCCATTTCAGTAAACATCCGCCACATTGTGTATATATACCACATTTCAAAATTAGCATATTATATCAATATCATATTTCAAAATCAACATATTATATCAATACCACATTTTGGACACATATTTGATAACCAAAGTATAAGATTTCATAATCAAAATACATAATATTCTTACACCAAACATAAATAGTTTGTCATCAATAGTTCAAAAACAAAATATAGAACAAGTAGCAATAGCAAAACAAAAGCAAGTAGCACATACGTTAAAACCTAAAAGTAGCACTAGCAGCAAAAATAACTTCGATCTATAACTCGTTGCAACCTTTTTTTGCATCACAGTCATCTATCTACTTATAAAGCAAAAGTAATGCTTAAGAATCAATTCATAAAAAAAGTGTACACAAAGTTAAATCGAATTCATAATGCAAACACTAAATATTCATCACACTATTTCAGTAGGCGATTGAATAATACAAATTATACAACATGCTATGAAATTTAAAACAAAAAAACTTAAATGAAGGTCAATAATAGTAAATGAAAGGTCACTGTAACGTGAAAGGACCATATGCCCAATTGGACAAATGCAAATACGATTCTATGTTGCTACTCTTGTAATCAAACCAAATGTTATGCATATATAATGTCTGTTTTCAATTAATTTTGTAGTTTATATTTTTCACAAGATTTAATGCAAAAGGATTGGAAAACTACCATATATTATGCTACAAAATGGATTGCAAACACGATGTTAATACGTACATGTTTATTTTACTAGCTCATCATTAATGTCCTAGTATTTGGTACAAGTATATAAACTCTGGTAATAATCAATACACAAAGACTGTGTTGTCACATAGTAGAGACAAAAATATATCTTGAACCAACTGGAATTCCAAATTCATTTTAGCCATGTAACATGAAACACGGATTCATGCATTTATTACTAACTTTTGCTGTGAAGCAGAAAAGGTTAAAAAAAGAAAACTTGCATTCTCTTCACGGCTCTGCGTTTTACAAAAATCTTTTCATTTTTTTTGTTGTCATTTTGGTTAGTCAAACTTTGTTTACGGGTGGTACTTACGCAGGTAAGAAGCAATATGCAAACAGATGATGCACTATAAATATATAGTGTTATAAACAAATATTATATTGTGGAAGTAAGTGTAAAAGAAATTTGCAGCAATGGCGGCAAAGCTAGAAAATGAAGAACATAAAAGTGGAATGGAAAAAGAGGAAATTGGTGAAGAACAAAATGTCAAATACATGGGTTTAAGCTAAACTTATATGTATGACTTGTTGCAATGATAGTCACTTGTTTATGTCGAGAGAAAAATGAATATATGTCATTTTCTACGCTCGAATTCTGTTAACTAGTTGCTAATAAAAATACTCCACTGTCAGTTTCTGAATGCAAATCTAGATAGTTGCTCATAAAAATACTCCACTTTTAGTTTCTATGAATGAAAAGAAGATTAAGTAGACTAATTGTACAAGTTAAAACTTAAAACACCTGTCTTTTTAAGGATATTTCCTCAATTTAGATCATATTTCGATAATTCTGATAAAATTAAACTTTTTTCAAATATCTAACACACACTGCAACTATTGAGACACAAAATCCAACCCAACAAACTTAACTATTGGAATTTTTCTGTCTTTGCATGCAACAAACTTAACCGTTATAAGGATGCAAATGGATGGTGGGAAGGAAATGTGTGATATATATCACAGTTTTTACATAGAAAACGATACGAGTGGACGCATTTATTTTGTCCCATTGCCTGTTTCCCTGTGGCGGTTGATTAACCTATCTGATTTGTAACTTTTAGTAATCACAAAAATAAAATGAAAATCAAACTATAGGATTTATAACCATATTTTACGAGATTAAAAGAAATAACTTGTGTGTAATATTTACAAGTATTTTTTGGACAAAATGAAAACTCATTTAGAGTAGGAAGATTTTCCAAGGAAAAAAGTAAGCATTCCTCCAAGCAAGCAAAGAAAGATGTAAGCTAGTAGTATATTTGCAATGTAGCTAAAAGTTGATTTATTTGTACTAGTCCTTTTTTTCACCTATGATCATGGCGTAATCGCCTAATTCAGTGCGGGTTGCACTTATGAGAAAATGATGTTCTATTTTCTAATTTATGAACTAGACAACGAGAAGTTCGTAGATTCTTAGCTTAATTTGGTTAATGTTGAATATATGCAATGCTAAACAATTTGACACATATGAATGCCTAATATATTAGAGTTGATTTCCTTGTAATAATCATGGTGTATATACATTATCTAAATAGAGTCACCGATAGATGAAGCAAAAACATATTTATACACACATCTAATCACTTAATACGACACTTATTATCAAATAGTGCACAAGCATACCTGTAAAGCTTTTCCACACTCATAACCTGGTTCATTCATTAATAAAAGTTATTTCTAACATCAAGTGAAAACTATATATATATGTATGTATATGTATATGTATGTAAAGATTATCATAATTTAATTTTTCTACCTTGAAGCAGTATCAGGCAGATCAAGAACAGCGGCATTACTGTCCAGTCCATAGTGTTTCATTGCTATTGGATCTTGCAATTCTGATAATGGGATCAAAGCAGCAAATAAATTGGATAATTGATAGAGCATAAATTTAGAAAAAAAATAAAGTACACCTGAATAATACTCTTTCAGTGTTACTTCCCCTTCATTTGATGCTATGGGTAACTTTCATGCAAAAAATGACAATTCTATATCAAGGTTTATACAAAATTCATGTACTCAATTCAACACACCTGGCAGTTTACCTCCACTGCATTTTTTCTTGAACACTGCATTTAGGTTGGTGTCATCATCTTCAGTGAAATTGCGATCGCAAGCCATGTTGTTGACCATTTTGATTCTTATTTCAGTGGTAACATAGAATAACAATTCTGCTGCATTAACAGAACATTCATAACTAGTGATGTCTTATATATAAAAGCTTTGCAGTTGTGGATATACCTCAAACTTCTCTGCCAAATTATGTGATATCCATGATGACTATCTCAGCTGGAAAAGGAAAAAAAGAATTATTATCAAAAGGACAAGAATTAATACTTAAAAGCATTTATGATTGTAATTTTTATAATATAATTTAATTTTCATAAAACAAAGGTAACTTAGTTAAATTTTATAAACTTGATTATTTTTATAAACTTGATTAATTTTTATAAGACTTAGTTAACTTGGTTACTTTTTAATGATTTTGTTATTTTTTTTGTAATACTTAGTCTACTTGATTAATAATCTAGTTAATTTATTTTATAAAACTTAGTTAACTTTGTTCGTTTTTATAAAGCTATTTAATTTATTTAACTTTTTAAAACTTAATTGGTTTTTATTAAGTTAGTTATTTCTATTAACTTATTTAATGTTTATAAAACATATTTAATTAATTAATTTAGTTATTTTTTATAAAACTTATATAGGAGCATACATGTTGTAGTTGAAGTCTGTTCATGATGTGCAGCTACATATGCTCCCAGTCTAGTTGATTTTCAGGTCTCTTGGTATGCATACCTACACTAACAGAGATAAATGTAGTGGATCTATAATCAAGGAGTAATTGAGTGGATAATAACTATTGTATATGACTTGAATAGATAGTTAATGTAGTGGTAAAGATGCCAGTTAAAGTTTTGTACTTAAAACTTATAAAATATAAACCATGAACCCTTTGAGTTTTACTGCTAGGAACCGACTGCCCAGTAGCTTGTGAAATCAGTTAATTGTATTTGATGCTGAAGTTACGCTTTTCACTTTCTAACTGGTGTGCTTGATGACCATTATCCAGTATTAAATGTGGAGATGTAATGATTGCAGTGATATTAAAATATGAGTAATGGAGCAGTAAATGTTAATTTTGTACTACCAAACTTGTTTTAATATAATAATACCATAATTATATTTCAATTTCAATGTCATCTATATAAACTAGGTATGTTAATGCTATCACAATTGGAGCAAAGAAACAAACCAACTTAAAATTATACAGAATATTGTAAAGAAGAATGTATCTAGCATTTAGCCTACAAACAGTTTGCAAATACAAATTTAGATGCCAAAGGACACATTAAAACCACATTTAAAACTTATCTCTTATAAAGGTAATATATGCTAAAGCACCTCTTGGAATTTCTGTGTAGATCTACAAATCTACAAATTAAAATATTCAGACTCTATTCGTTATATAGTCACTATCAGTAAACTTCATATTCAGTGTTAATTTCCAAAACTTAGAATGGTTTTTGATAAAAGAATACATATGATATAGCAAATAAAGTTGAAAGGCCTACACCCTCCTCAGTACATAATAATCATCCGCAAGAAAAAATTTAACAAAACCATTTTAAAGCGTATTTAAAACCTGAAGAACTAAATGGGATGCCTTGTCGCCAAACTACCTTAACAGACAAAAACAATAGAAGAGCCAAACTATTCCATCATCCAGCATTTGAGCAGCATACCATAGTTAGCTAAGAAACAATGTACAGTAACATTACAAAACAGTAGTAGATTACAATATATGAGTAGCCAATTGAACATATTCGAAGTTGCATTAAGGAAATAAGCATCTAGCTAATATGAACGCCATAGTAAAAAATATTTAAGGAGAAAATACAAGCAAAAGCAATTGCAATCAGAATAAAGTTAATTAATGAACATCATAAATTTATAATTTGAATTTCCAAGCAATCATGGAGTAAACTATTAGTATATAGTTTAATACATTCAACCAGATAATATATTTTTTTCTCATAATTTTTTAGACATACACTACAGGAAAAGATAAATTCTTAATGGGCTGTTTGTATTCCTAATAAGCATATGGACATATAAATTAAATTAACTCGTTGAACCTTTAGTGGTAAGAATAAATGCTGCTAAGCTAACTGGCATGAAGACCAGCTTTATCTTGTCATAAAAACTTAAAAGTAAATCACTGCACCTGTAATTAATTGTCATAAGAATCGCCAAAACTCGTTAAATATGAACAATGCCAATATACAACGTATGGACATATTACGCATCTTTTGAGACCAATCATAAAAAGTATGAGCTAGAAAAACTCGCTAAATTTAGCACTGGGTCTCTTCATCACCAACATGTTTATATGCAAATCAAATATGAACGTACAAGAATGGAATCTTCTTGACTTCCTTTATTGATCATTTTGTAGTAAGTTTTCTAGAACTATTTGTATATTTCTTAGGTATGTACGAACTAATTTTTATTTTTTATTGCAGAGCATTGAAGCTAACATAAGAATTTAAGACAACAATCAAAGAACCAGTGGTTATTGCATTCCCTAATAACAGCAATCCATTTAACAGTATTTGAATAATACAATATATGCAACATGTATTCATAAAACAAGTAACGTACAAAAAAGGTAGTAAACAAAATATGTTTTGAATGAATATAGTAGGCTAAAATTTTCAAACCAACATTGCTTCAACTGTAAAAAATACCAATTATGGGTTTCTACATAGTCAAATCATAGTGAATTCGACAAAAATGAACAAAGTCAGGAAACTGAAGTAATATTAAAACTTTAAGAATAATATGAACCTTACTAGTTAATCATTAGGTTCTATCAATCCACTTTCACTGTGGAAGCCCAAAAAATACAAAACTATTTCAAATAAACCCAATGAATCGGCAAAGTGGATAAAGTTGAGATCAGAGGCAAGCAACTGATGTTGCTTGATCCTCATCCTTGCAGACCTCACCAAAGCTAGGATCAACTACTAGAGCTGGGAAGAGGCGCAACTTGGCAATGGGGTTTCGGTTGTTGGCAAGCAACGGAGTCATTCAAGGATAAGGCCACAATGGAGTCAACGAGAAATAATAAAATCGTCAGGGAAACAGCGGTGAAATCAAAGGATGGGGGAACAAATTTCTTTTTGGGAAAACGAAATTAGGTTTTGAGAGGGGAAATAAATTTTCGGTGAAATAACGAATGAAGTGGCGGGCGGTAATCATTTGGGATGTGTTTAACAGCAGTTCCGTAAAGAAATTTATATTTGTTAAAGGCTGAAATGCATAAAACAGCGTAATATACTAAAACGCTAAGACTAGACGCAGTCAGAAGCCATTTTTCTTGTAGTGTTGGCCTTCTCTTTATTCTAAAAAATGGTACACTTAGTCAAATAAAGACCGTTCTTCCTATGGTTATTGTTATCCCGCCTTTTGGCAAGGCCGAGATACCAAGGGACTGACTAAAGACCAAGAGTCACTCGCCATGGATATCGATGAATTTTGTCCGAGTCCGGATCAAGCCACAATTAACAAGACATAACAAGTAAAGCCAGAGAAACCAACATTGCGAATTTCGAGACAATCCGAGTTCGTATGCTCAAGATATCGTTGGTACAAGTTGGAGGAAATAGTCCTAAGTTCGACTCCGTCAGAAGTAACTCCATCCACTTCGTATCCACCGGGAGTCACTCTCGAATCCTTTGGTTCAACTCCACATGGTTCGCATCCATCAAACCAACATTCACTCGAATCGACCTAGAGGAATTGCTTCGAATCCATTGAGCGAGCCATGTCTCGATTCCATCAACACAGAGCTTTGGTCCGAATCCATGAGAAATACCTTAGCTTCGACTCCATCGAGCGTACCATCAGTTCGAATCCAGCGAGGTAGAAGACCTTCGAACCCATACAATTAAGGGTGCTTCGACTCCATTACCTTCGAATCCCCATGACGAGACAACTTTGAATCGATCCACAGTAGCACATCTAGATCGATTCGAACAAGTACCGGTTCCATCGATTCGAAGGAAGCGAACCTTCGAATCCAACATCTCGAGTCCACCAGGTAAACGCGGCTAAAACCAAGGGATTCGAACTAGTCAACCCGGAGTGAAAAGCGGGTCGATGCGAGAAGCATGCGCGCCACGTCGCCACAAGCATCGATTCGACCCAATCGAGTCGAAGGGATCGATTCGAAGTGTTCAAAGTTCACCAGAAATGCAATCTTGGATCAATCATAACTCGAGTTCTACAAGTCCAAATGCCATGAAATTTTCACAGAAGCTTAAGCACATGATGAAGAATGTCCACACCAAATTTTAGCTCGATCGGACTCTTTCTTGATCGATTCGAACCAAGGGTCAAATCGATCCCAAAGTGGGCCTGGATTTCTAGATTTCGGCCATGTGGGCCCCCTCACGTGCCAGAAGTGGTCTCCCCGAATTTTAGGCGAAATATCAGCCTCCTACACCTGTAAATAGAGCCCCTGGTCATTCAGAAAAGGGGTCGGACAATTTTAAGCACTAAAGAGCGCCCAGATTCTGCCAGAATTACTCCAGATCACCACCACTACTTTAGATCCATACTTAGCATATAAAATCAGTTGTACTATATCATAAGAAATTGTAATCTTCAAGTATCGAGCAATAAAATCATCAAACTTCATAGTGGACGTAGGCAAAACGCCGAACCACTCTAAATCGCTTGTCTTTGCAATTTACTTTCTGTTATTTTGGAGTTTTTGTTAGATAATTCTCAGTTTTAATTTTCTTTCTTCACTTTTATCTCTTCAAAAACTTCTGAAGAGTGTTGTGCCCATTTTTGGTACAAACACTTTGGTGCTTTCACTGAGAAACCAGCTCTTTCTCCTGCTCCTTGGATCTACCATCGATACCGGATTGCATAAATCCAAGAGGAAGATCCAGATCTCCAAACCAAAATCCTTCCATTCTATTCAGATTTGCATAAAATCTAGGAAAGGAATTCATCATTCAGAATGGTTAGTACTAGAACCACTTCTACAGCTGCTGGTCAAGAAGGTAGGGATGGATAGAATCCTACCCAACAGCAGCCATCCAACCAAGACAACACTGCTCATTCAGATCCGTCTGGGCCAGTCACCAGACAGGAGTTCCATGTGTTGCTTCAAGAACTGACTCAAAGTCGGCAACAATTGGCCGAACAGTTGTGTGCTAATATTGAATTAACAAACCAACTGAACCGCCAAGGCCCCAGAAGGTCTAGACGGGATGATATCTCCTGATCATCTACTGAAAGTTCCACCTCATCGGACTATTATCACAGATCTACCCGTCCTCGATTAGACGGGAGTCATGCACAAACGACCGGATATCAACCCGCCTTGACTGTTGGACAGTTGAGGGCAGGACCGTCAACCAGCTTTCAGGCCGGGCCCTCAACACGAGGAGGCCCTACTACACCGCATACCACGGACAATCATGCCACAGCTGGCACAGTGGAAACAAGGGTTGATACCCAAAATCTTCCAGATTCAAATAATCAGCACCGTGGGCGTACTCCTGAACCATACGTCTCGGAAGACGCTGAGCCAAGGAGGCGAAATTTGGACCGTCGACAGCGCCCGGTCCGAACTCGCGCTGTGGAACCCGACCACACCTTAGCTCAGCAGGCTCAAAATGTAGCAATGCCCGATATTTCAACTATGATACGTCAGATGATCCGCGAAAGTCAAGGCCTTACCAATGATGACTGAGGAATTTCCCGCAGTCACACTCCTTTCACGAATGAGATACTATACGATGAACCTCCTCGGCGATTCAGAATGCCAACTCTCCTTATGTACGAAGGAAATTCTGATCCCAATCAACACATTTTGAAATATGAATGGTCAATGAGCGCCGCAAGGGCCGATGATGTAGTGAAGTGTCGAAGTTTCCCTATCTCTCTGGGAGGAATTGCAAAAATGTGGTTTACAAGATTACCTCCTAGATCTATCTCTTCATTTGATCAATTGGCTAAGAAATTTGTTGAACAATTTCGCATGCATGTCGCTAGACCCAAAGATGTTAACACCCTGTCCAATGTTACCCAAGCTCGTGGGGAAACACTAAGGCGTTACTTGGAGAGATTCCATGCGGCATGTGTGGAGATTAGTAATCCCAACGATAACTCAATTTTAATGGCGTTGACAAAAGGAATCGATCCCGATTCTGAGTTTGGAAACTGGTTAGCTGGAAAACCACCCGCATCGTTGGACCGTTTCTACTCCAAAGCCGCTCAATTCTTACGGCAAGAGGACGCGAAACAGTCTAGGAAGCAGGACGATGCGAAGCCCGGAAGTGAAGGAATACAAAGTAATGTAGCAGTTAAGCAGTCCGGCGACAACTCCGGAAAAGTCCAGTTAAATATACAGAACAAGCAAACTCAGCCAAGAGGTAACAGTGGCCAGGATAAGAAAAGAGATCCAAATCGAGGCCCACGGCGTAGGGCTCCGATGTTCGAGAATTATACACCATTAAATACATCACTGGAGAATGTGTACCTACAAACTTGAAACATTGTGCAGTATAAGAAGCCCGCTCCGAGGCAGTCATTGGAAAGGCAAATTCAGACAGGGAAGTTTTGTAGATTTCACGAAAGTTATGGCCACAATACTAACGACTGTCGACATTTGCAGGACCTCATAGAAAAATTGATCAGGGAGAGAAAGTTAGATCAATTCGTACGGGCACCGCAGTCTAGTGGTGCGGGCCCTTCAAATCAGAATCATACACAAAATCAAGAAAGACAAGAGGAACCCGCTCGTACAGGCGGAAGGTTGGTTATAAATACCATAAGTGGTGGTCCCCATCCAGCAGACAGAAGCTAGAGGGAAATGGAGTCGTATGCTAGCTCTATCAGGCATGCGAGCTTCGAATGCTACAGTAATCATGAGGACGGAACTCCAGCTAAGCAATAAAAGATAATGCCTGATATATCATATTTAGAAGCAGAGATGCTGACAAAATCGAAGCCCCAACAATCGACCCACTAGTCATATCTGCCCAGGTTGGTCCTGCTTGGATGAAGAGGATCCTGGTTGACAGTGGGAGTTCTGTAAACATTGTGTTCAAACGGGCTTATGACTTAATGAAGATGGAAGCAAAAGGCTTAAAACCTTGCCAATCTCGGGTTCACGACTTCAATGGGAGTGCTACAATACCCACTGGAATAGTGGAGCTGCCAGTGGAGCTGGGAATTGGAGAGCGCCGGAGAGTCCGGCTATTGCAGTTTGTCGTTCTAGACATCGCTTCACCGTATAACGCATTCTTAGGCCGACCAGCCCTTGCTGAATTCAGGGCAGCCATTGCCCCATGGTGCTTGACTTTAAAATTCCCAACTGACCATGGGATTGGAGTCATTCAAGGAGATCAGGCAGCGGGAAGAGCCTGTTATGTTACTGAACTGCGTGAGGCGCAGAAAAAGGAGAAAGGAAAGGGCGTAGAGGAGTCTCTCTGCGTCCGTTTTACTGATGATTGACAACTAGCGCCTGGGCCTCAGCCCGGGCACCACTACCAATTCCTTAAAGATCTTGACCCTAGAGACAACGATGATAAAGACGAAGCTAAAGAGAATCAAGCTTCCCCAGCCGAACTGACTGTGGACGTCCCGGTCAGTGAAGATGACGGCTCAAAAGTACTAAAAGTTGGATCTCAACTGGGAAAACAGATACAACAGGAATTGGTTGAATTTCTCCAGGCGAATCTCGACGTTTTCGCCTGGACACACTCTGATATGTGCGGAATCTCACCGGACATCGCAAGTCATTCCTTGAACATTGATCCGCGACATGTTCCGGTCAAACAAAAAAGGCGTGGTATGGATCCAGAGAGATCTGCCGCCCTTAAAGAGGAAGTTGACAAGTTACAATCGAATGGTTTCATCCGAGATGCTTTATATCCAGAATGGGTATCAAATCCAGTGTTGGTTCGAAAACCGAATGGGAAGTGGAGAACTTGCGTCGACTACTCCGACCTAAATAAAGCTTGTCCAAAAGATAGTTTTCCACTTCCTCGAATTGACCAGCTCGTAGATTCAACGGCTGGCCATGAATTGTTATCTTTTATGGATGCTTATTCTGGTTATAATCAAATACCTATGCATTTACCCGATCAAGAACATACCAGTTTCGTGACCGATTTGGGACTCTACTGCTACAGAGTCATGCCTTTTGGTTTAAAGAATGCCGGAGCGACATACCAACGCTTGGTCAATCGGATGTTCGCCGACCAGATCGGGAAGACCATGGAAGTTTATGTGGATGGCATGTTAGTAAAGTCCCGATTTTCCACAGATCACGTCAGGGATTTAAATTCAATGTTCTGCATTCTTCGAGAATATGGGATGAAACTCAATCCATTAAAATGTCACTTTGGAGTTGCCTTCGGAAAGTTCCTCGGGTTCATCGTTAATGCTCGTGGGATAGAGGCGAATCCCGAAAAGATCTGGGTAATAAGAAACTTACAAACCCCAAGAACCATAAAGCAAGTCCAGAGCCTCAACGAGAAGGTAGCAGCACTAAGCAGGTTCATTTCAAAATCCACTGATAAATGCATTCCTTTCTTCGATCTGATTCGGAAAGGAAAGCGAAATTTTGAATGGACCATGGAGTGTGAAGACGCATTCCGATCGCTGGTTCAACATCTCTCCACGCCATCGATCCTGTCAAAGCCGGTTGACCACGAACAATTATACCTTTATAAGGCAGTATTGGAGCATGCGATCAGTGCTGCTCTAGTCCGAGTGCAGAAACCGGTCTATTATGTTAGTAAACGATTAACAGGAGCTGAAAGAAATTATCCAAAATTGGAAAAAATGGCTTATTGCCTGGTCATTGCCTCGAGAAAGCTTCGCCCTTATTTCCAAGCTCATCCACTTACTGTGTATATTGATCAGCCGTTACGACAGGTCCTCACGCGGCCTGAGACGTCTGGTAGGTTACTCAAGTGGAATATTGAACTGAGTCAATTTGACATCACTTATGCTCCGCGGAAAGCCATTTAAGGGCAAGTCCTAGCCGATTTCATAGCTGAATTTACTGTTCCAGATGACTTGCCCGAAACCAGTGAATCTCCCGAATACATCTGGAAGTTGTATACAGATGGTGCCTCAAACGATCGGTGTTCGGGTGCTGGTGTTGTACTTGAAACCCCCGAAGGCCGATCCATCTGTTATGCTTTGAAATTTGATTTTCACGCAACCAACAATGAAGCTGAATATGAAGCCCTATTGACTGGATTAAAGCTTGCCAGAGATTTGAGAATTATCGCTGTAGAAATTTACTGTGATTCATAGTTGGTTGTGTGTCAGGTACGGAGAGAGTATCAAGCAAGAGACCGAAGATTGGCTGCTTACTTAGCTCGAGTTTAGGAAATACTGGATCAGTTTGATTATTATGCCATTTACTATATACCACGAGATCGCAATCAAAAAGCCGATTCATTGGCTAAGTTAGCCAGTACAGGTGAAGCACAGCAAATGAGACTCGTCCCCGTCGAAACTTTGTCTTCCCTAAGCATCGATCAGATAAAGATGAATTTTGTGTTTAAAAACCGCTCCCAACAGAGAATCATGGATGACTCCCTACCGAAATTACATTGAGAGTGGAATATTGCCTGAGCATAGAAATGAGAAAAGGCAAATTCTACGAAAAGCTTCACGGTTCGTCATTCAGGATGGAATCATGTATATAATAGGTTATTCTGTTCCTCTCCTCCGGTGTATCGCACACGACGAAATCAAACGAGTATTACATGACGTGCACGAAGGAGAATGTGGCGATCACACCGGTGGACAAGCCCTCGCTAAGAAAATACTCTGATATGGATATTACTGGCCGAAAGTGAACCGAGATGCAGCGAACTATGCCAGAAAATGCGATAGGTGCCAGAAACATGCTCGAATTCCAAGATCCCCACCTACCGAAATAACTCAAATGGTCAGTCCCTGGCCGTTCGCTATGTGGGGCATCGATATCATCGGAGCTCTACCTCTGGCAAAAGGTGGCACGAAGTACGCCATCGTCGTGGTTGATTACTTTACAAAATGGGCCGAGGCCGAAGCTCTCGCAACAATCACGACAAAGAAAGTGATAAACTTTGTAGTTCGCAATATCATCTCTCGATTTGGACTCCCGCATACTATCATCACAGATAATGGAGCCCAATTCGAGAGTTCAGAGTTCAAGAATTTCTGTCAACGTTTTCGTATCCATAAAAAGTTCTCAGCAGTTGCGCATCCGCAGGCAAACGGTCAGGTCGAAGCTATTAACAAAGTTATAAAATCCATTCTAAAGAAACGGCTGGAAAAGGCCGGGGGCAAATGGGTTGATGAACTTCCCATGGCATTATGGGCTTATCGAACAACTCACAAGACCGCAACCGGACATACCCCGTTCTCCTTATCTTATGGCTCGGAAGCCGTTATTCCAGTCGAAACGGAAGTATTTTCCCACCGCGTAACTTATTATGATCCGAAAACAAATGCTATATTACTCGCTGAATCTTTGGATCTGTTAGATGAGAAACGGGAAGAGGCTGATCTGAGAGCGGCCGCATACCGAAGTCGAGTCGCCCGGTTGTACAATGCCAAAGTTTGACCCCGAACCTTTGAACTCGGCGATCTTGTCCTTAAGAGAATCTATCCGGTTCCTTCACACATGAAACCAAATTGGGAAGGACCGTACGTAGTTGCACAAAGACTCGGAGATGGCACATTCAAACTATCGACCGTGGACGGTCTTGTTTTGCCAAGGGCTTGGAACAGCGAGAGTCTCCGCCGCTATTACATATGACAGGCTTTATTTATTTTATTATTTAGCAATTTACTTTTGCATTTCGAAATTAGAATTTGTAATAAGGCAACTGACTTTGCCATATTTTCTTATTTCAGCAATAAAATGCCATCTCTTCGAGCCAGAGTTGTGATTCATTAAATACAATGTACAACATCACGATGCACGAAGAGCTAAATTCCATCACGCAGTGGAATTTATTCAAGTAGGGAGTGGCTATGAAGCAATCAACCACTCGCTAAATGAAACTCGAGCTCGGGGGCAAGCCATCACATCAGGCCAGAAAAGGGTTGATACACGACAACCCTCCACTTAACTCCGTACTCCCAGAGTGCGAGGCGGAGTATAAACATTCACTTAACTCCGTACTCCCAGAGTGCGAGGCGGAGTATAAACATTCACTTAACTCCGCACTCCCAGAGTGCGAGGCGGAGTATAAACGTTACTTAACTCCGTACTCCCAGAGTGCGAGGCAGAGTATAAACATTAACAAAACCCCAGAGTACTCCGAGAGCGCGAGCTGGGTACAAACATCAAAAAAAAACCAGAGTACTCCGAGAGCGCGAGCTGGGTACAAACATCAACAAACTCCAGACTCTGAGAGCGCGAGCTGGAGTATAAACATTAACTAACTCCGTACTCCCAGAGTGCGAGGCGGAGTATAAACATTTACTTAACTTCGTACTCCCAGAGAGCGAGGTGGAATATAAACATTTACTTAACTCCATACTCCCAGAGCGCGAGATGGAGTATAAACATTATTTAACTCCGTACTCCCAGAGCGCGAGACGGAGTATAAACATTATTTAACTTCGTACTCCCAGAGTGCGAGACGAAGTACAAACATACGCCAACTCCACACTTATCCCCAATACTGGGGGAAGAACCGAAACACATATCGAGTTGAAGACAGAAGGGAATATACTTTCATTTCCATTATCAACAAAAAGAATCTGATTACAAAATGGTTCAAAAAATTCCTACTAGTGGGAGCCGAATCCACATCTATACACGGCTATAGAAAAATCAACAAAACGCTACCCCTGGACTCACAAGCGAGCCGAAGAAAGAGTTCAATCTTTCTTTTTCCTTATTTTCTTCTTCGGGGTAGCCCCACTGGATCCACCACCTGACTTCCCTCTCACTCTCTTACTCTTCTCCGGTCTGTCCTCTGATGGCGACATAATATCGACATCTTCCTCAGACCTTGAAGCAACGGAGATTCTCCTGGAGGGTTGAGCTAAAGGCATAGGAGCAGTAAAGGGAAGTGGGGCAGGATCGGCTTCGATAACTACAGTACCGCCCGGTGATATCATCATTAACGGGGCAGACCCAGGCGGATTCATACCAGCGGTCCCTGCTGCCATCTCAGCATTGATCTTGGCAAAAACTTCATCCTCACGGGACGCTTGGGCCACGCCGGATGTGCCAGTGACTGGCATAGACGAACTAACAGCTGGAGCAACCCCACTCATGGCATCGGATGGGTCGGCAAAGGGATCGTTGGGTTCATTAAGAAGCTCCTCAATCATTTGAGCACTAAAAGAAAACATGTTCGCCTCTCCCTCTTCGCCAACGAAGGTAGATGTCGTAATGGCTTCGGTGACGATAGCCCCTTTCGCTTGATAAGGAACTGGCGGTGCAAGAGGCGCAGAGACAACAGCTTCAGTCACTGAAATACGACAAAGCAAAGATTGTTAGCCAAGTGTATTGCTTCAGGTTCATCACACTAAACTACGGGAAGCGTTCAAATACCTTCCTTAGCATGGTCCGGAGCATAGGCGGAAGCATGAGCAGGAGCATCGGTAGAAGATAACTGCGGCTGGTCAGGATTATATGCAGGAACGGACTGGGGATCAACCGCACCAGTGGTTTCAGGCAGTGTTGGAATTACAGCTTCAACACTTGCTTCGTGATGCGCGATCCTCGAGCCCTCGCCTGTCTCTAAAGGTTGAACACCAAGCATCTCTTTTGCCATAGAAATCACTGCTTCGTGGAGAGTTTTCCTTTCATCTTCAGTGAGCAAGCGCATCTCGAGCTCAAAGTCATCAAGTGTTTCATCTGGATGCGCCGCTCTCTTCTCCTCCACCATCCTAGTCCAGGCGTTGTACAGAATCATGGAGTCATCTCCCAGCCACGCTAAATTTCTGTGCTCCAGCACATTAGCGTTGTACGTGACCAAGAGATCATCAAACTCAGCGTCCATCCTGGACCGCTCCACCAAAATCTTTTCTTGAATTTCTGCTTCCGCAGACTTAGTCTTGGCCGCCGCCGCAGCAAGTTCGGCTCTAAGGGATACAGCTTGGTCGCACGCCTCTTGAACAGTGGTGTTTGAATCGTCCTTCTCCTTCACCACTTCAGCAAACTTAGCCTTGAGCTCGTTCAGCTCCTTAACGGCTAAGTCCCGCTCAGCTGCGACGGTGGTGTAGCGGTGGCCCATCTCTTCTACTGTGGCGCAATGTTCTTGCTGCATCCTCGCCATTTTGGCCACGGCATCCTCATGCTTCTGAAGCGCTTGGAGTTCTGAATTCCGAGACGTCTCCATTTCAGATTGAAGAACCTGAATGATGCGGTTCTTCTTGACAATGTGAGCATCGCGCTCAGCAATAATCTTCGCCCGGTCAAAAGCTACTTTAGAAGCCTTCACGGCTGCCTTATACCATTCCTTATATTGGGCATAGAAATCACGGATGTAGTCATGAGCGACAGTCTCAGCATCCGAAGGAATCCTCTTAAGATGAGGAGGAAAGACATATGCATCCATGCAAATTTCAGGAAAATCTTTTTTCATTTGCGCAAGTTTGATGGCTCCTTCACTTGTCAATTCAGCCGGAGCCTGTTCTACTATAGCGGCTGTTGTTGGTTCCACTCTTGGCCGCTGAGTATCGGGCCGTGAAGATTGAGAAGGCTGCTGCTGCTGTGAAGGCCCGGGGAGATCTACGAGGGCCCTAGGAGGCGGTGGAGAACGAGATCGGGATCAGTGCTGGTACGCCCGATCTCTGTTGGTGCGATCATGGCCAGAGTGGCTACGCCAATAGTCTCTATCCCTATCATAGCGCTCCTGGCTAGTATAACCATGCCCGTGGTCCCTATCCGATTCCCTCCAATGGGACTCGTAATAAGAAGATGATCGGCGCACGTTGCGAAGCCTATCCAGAGTAGATCCTCTGCCCGACATCTCACCTGCGATAAGAAAGAATTACCGATTATAATCCGATAAAGCGATGTTCACTATGCAAAAGTCGTGAAGTGCTGTGGAAGTGTGTGTAAATGTGTAAACCCCCAAACCGACCGGAAGTGTTGACCGCACTTAAAGGAAAGGGCTCGTTCATATTAAAGACATCTTGAAATTCCTCCAGCCCGGGATTATGAGGAATCGATATATAATCCGGGATGGGAATATCATCAAGCCCTTTAAAATTATCTCTCGAATGAGAAGGGGCGGCCTCAGAAATCATGACTCCGGAAGTGGGAGGAGACACATCCACAGACTTCCACCCCCTAGACTTGAGTTTTTTGGAAATGACGGTCTTGCTTTTCCGTCTGTCTCCCAGCTCTCCGAAGTTTCCCGAGAGATCAGCCATCGGCTCCGTATCTGTATGGGTCCTTTCTTCATCGCTCACTTCAGTTATTGTGATTCCAGGCATTTTCTTCGCCATTCTCTTTTTCTTCTTTTTCTTGTTTTTCTTCTTTGAAGCGGGCTTTGCCATCCCTTCGATGACTATACTTTGATTCATTTCAATCAAGCCAAGAGTTCTTAAGTTATAGTCATTCAACACCGAGTCGATATGTCTCAACTCGCTCGGAACTTCTTGAAGACTTCGAACTATGCCCCTGAAGTACCCGCCATCAGGTCTAGAGATAATGGCTGTAAGAGAAATGAGATGTCAATACTAATGCCAAAAACTATTGGTCAAGAAACATCACCAACAGGTTAAGACGCTTACGTCTAGACAACCATCGCCTAGCGAAACTAGGAGGACACCGGACATAAAACCATTCATTCTTAAAATAGCTCAGTCTGGTCCAGGCTCCAATAATAACTTGGCAATTTCTAACTGCCTCCAGGAATGTAAAGGATGGGCTATCGCCCCTACTCTTGAAGTTAAATATATATCTAATCTCGGTTGGCCTTGGCGGGCGAAAAAGACAGTCCATAAATATGACGAAGGCACTATTCAGCAACGCATGTCCATTGGGATGAAGTTGCGAGGGAGCGATTCCTAAATATGATAGCATCCCTCTGATGTATTGATTAAAAGGAGGGAGAGTTCCAGCCGCGCAAGCATGGCGGTAAAAAGCTGTATATTCTTCGGGTGGATTATGCGGTCTGTCATCAGCACTAGGTAATAATACATCGTCCAGAGATATATTACGTTTCAAGCATATCCGGCCCAATAAGGATTCGGAGATGTTAGATTGGACCGAATCAACGGGATCCTCGATAAATATAGCCTCCGACAATTCGTCTGGAGCCGGGTCGATTACATCGGCAGGAATATTGGGAATCTCAAGCACCGGAGGAGGAGAGCTTTGTACCTCTTGTTGTTGGGAACTCGAAGACTCCATAACTGAATACTTATCAAAAATCAGTGTTAAAACAAACAATAAACCCGTGCATCCCGCAGTGTAAAGTGTGTGAAGTGCCATGCAGCTAATACTTAGCAAAATTCAACGAAACAAGAGGCAGGATGCAAGTTTCAGAAATTATGAAGTTGGTTAAAGTGACTGTCGTTGCAGATTGTCTTAACGCATATTGTCCAGAATTCATGATTGCTTAGTTCAAGTTAGTTTTTCAAAGTTACAGTTCCATCGACGAGCTACGGAAGGCAGTCAAGTATGCGCAACAAAAGTTCGGTCCAAATATGCAGAGATGAAGCTCGTCGGAATCATGCCGTTAAATATGTGAAAGTTGTGTATCTCTTAAAGTTACCTCAAATCAATTCGAACCAGTTTTTAAGAGATCCGAATCGATTAGAGGGACGGAGCTTTGAATCGACCTTGTTCGAATCGATTCGGTTCGTATCAATGATAACTTGAGTCCTTCGTATCGATGGTAACTTGAGTCCTTCGTATCGATCATAACCGGGACTCAAGCTCCGCATCCATCGTTCATAAAGGTATCGAATCGATCTCTAGCAACAAAGGTTCATAGACAGATGAGAGACTCAAGGGTCGTATCGATCGAATAAGTAGAACGTTCGAATCGATCGCAAGTAGATAATTCCATCGTATCAATCGCAAAGGATCGATACGATGACTCTATACACACGATCAATTCGATTCGAGGTCCTCACAGATAGAGTGTCGATCGATATGAACAATAAGGGTAGATTATCATCTACCCATCGCAATAACTCCAGATCGATTCGAAGGATTCATCCGTATTATTTCTCCAGCAAGCCAATTCGACTCCGACTTGGATTCATTCAAGATCGAAATAAATAGAAACCCGATGGGAAGGTTTGTTCTTAGATCTTTAGATCCATAAAGCTTTGTCTACCTGAATGTATGGATCGATTCGGAAAAATCAGATTTTTGCCTCGACTCGAAGGGAGGAAGAATAATTCAGCCTTGTTCTTGAAAGATCGAGATGGGTTCGAAGGCGCAGGAAGACGAAGATAAAAAGTAAAAAGTAAAAATGAACAGGACCCCGGTATTTATAGCAATTCAAGTGGCGATTCGCCTCCCGGTATGCGTGACCGGCTTCAACAGGTGAAAACCCAGATTGATTCGAGGTATCCTACTCGAATCCATCAGCTTCTTGCCTCCATCGAATCGAAGAAACGCCGGCATCCACCAGTTCAAGACCATCGATTCGAATCCATCCAGGATGCTTCGAGTTCATCGATACGAAACGCTATAAATAAGAGGTAGCCCTGGAGACTCTCGACTCCATCGATTCAAAACCACCACTTTGAATCCAACACAATTGAACCCACAGCAATAAAGACTCATCGATACGAATCGAGATTTCATATCCATCAAAGATCTTCGTGTCTATCAAAGAAAAACACGCTGGTTGAACGTTTGTTTAAAAGAAGATTACAACAAAAACGACTGAAAGATGACTGAAAAGCAACCAATTGAACAGAAATATTCAACATGAAAGATTACAATTTTTCAAAGCATGTCATGTTTACACAAGATGTACTTTGGGGGGCAAATGTTATCCCGCCTTTTGGCAAGGCCGAGATACCAAGGGACTGACTAAAGACCAAGAGTTACTCGTCATGGATATCGATGAATTTTGTCCGAGTCCAGATCAAGCCACAATTAACAAGACATAACAAGTAAAGCCATAGAAACCAACATTGCGAATTTCGAGACAATCCGAGTTCGTATGCTCAAGATATCGTTGGTACAAGTTGGAGGAAATAGTCCTAAGTTCGACTCCATCAGAAGTAACTCCATCCACTTCGTATCCACTGGGAGTCACTCTCGAATCCTTCGGTTCGACTCCACATGGTTCGCATCCATCAAACCAACATTCACTCGAATCGACCTAGAGGAATTGCTTCAAATCCATTGAGCGAGCCATGTCTCGATTCCATCAACACAGAGCTTTGGTCCGAATCCATGAGAAATACCTTAGCTTCGACTCCATCGAGCGTACCATCAGTTTGAATCCAGCGAGGTAGAAGACCTTCGAACCCATACAATTAAGGGTGCTTCGACTCCATTACCTTCGAATCCCCATGACGAGACAACTTCGAATCGATCCACGGTAGCACATCTAGATCGATTCGAACAAGTACCGGTTCCATCGATTCGAAGGAAGCGAACCTTCGAATCCAACATCTCAAGTCCACCAGGTAAACGCGGCTAAAACCAAGGGATTTGAACCACTCAACCCAGAGTGAAAAGCGGGTCGATGCGAGAAGCACGCGCGCCACATCGCCACAAGCATCGATTCGACACAATCGAGTCGAAGGGATCGATTCGAAGTGTTCAAAGTTCACCAGAAATGCAATCTTAGATTGATCATAACTCGAGTTCTACAAGTCCAAATGCCATGAAATTTTCAAAGAAGCTTAAGCACATGATGAAGAATGTCCACACCAAATTTTAGCTCGATCGGACTCTTTCTTGATCGATTCGAACCAAGGGTCAAATCGATCCCAAAGTGGGCCCAGATTTCTAGATTTCGGCCATGTGGGCCCCCTCACTTGCCAGAAGTGGTCTCCCCGAATTTTAGGCGAAATATCAGCCTCCTACACCTATAAATAGAGCCCCTGGTCATTCAGAAAAGGGGTCGGACAATTTTAAGCACTAAAGAGCGCCCAGATTCTGCCAGAATTACTCCAGATCACCACCGCTACTTTAGATCCATACTTAGCATATAAAATCAGTTGTACTACATCATAAGAAATTGTAATCTTCAAGTATCGAGAAATAAAATCATCAAACTTCATAGTGAACGTAGGCAAAACGCCGGACCACTCTAAATCGCTTGTCTTTGCAATTTACTTTATGTTATTTTGGAGTTTTTGTTTGATAATTCTCAGTTTTAATTTTCTTTCTTCACTTTTATCTCTTCAAAAACTTCCAAAGAGTGTTGTGCCCATTTTTGGTACAAACAGTTATAGTACGTGACGTCTGCCACATTTACCTTCTAAGCTCTTCCCCAAAGTATTTCCTCCTATTGCTTTGTTCATAGTTTCCTTTTGGTATAGTTTGAACCTCTGCTTCTATCCACCCTTGGGTCCAACATCACCATTTCTTTCTTCTTGGTACAATTTATAACACCTCCTTGTCATCTCCACAACTAACTCAAAGGGAGCCACAAGTGTGCCATTAGTTTATGGTTTAGTCCCTTCCTCGGGCCTTCAATAAAAAATTTCACTCATCTTTGAAGTTTTGTGAAAATGCTCATGACTGTATCTAAAAAAACATTAAAGCAACGGATATACACAAAAAGTCACGCCTCTATGCTTCAACTCAAAAAATGCTTGATATAAAGCACTATGATGACCAATCTACACCTCAGGTACCCAATATACTTATAAAGTGCATTGTCATGGTACCCAACCGATGTAAAGTGATAGTTAGGGTAAAGTAGTAATAATCCAAAGCAAACATGTCATAAGTCTCATAACATAGAGGATAAAATATAATAACCAACATAGATATAAAACAAGCGAGATAGATATGCATAACTAAAATGTACCACAAAAATAAGAGAATAATAGGTTCTTAGAAGTTATACAACATAAATAAAGTTTATACATCAATAAAACAAACAATAGTACTATCTCAAATAATCAAGCACTTATAAAAACACCAACATTGCTGCACAATGGAATAATGATAAGCTTGAAAGTATAAGTATAAATAAGCACTAACCTCTTGCTCGTCCTCTAAACAGCTCCGTATGTTAATGTTGGACCTGCTATCTAATCTACTCGTTTAAGAGTGCCTGAGAAGATAAGAAGCAAAGCATAAAACCTCGAGTCGGACCACATTCCGATGTAGGCGATTAATAATCCCAAGATACTATATAAGCTAATATAGTAAAAGAGGAAAACAAAGTATGAGAAATCATACATGCCATGTCCCTGCATCCAACAAATTAGCACGTAACATAATATATGTTATACTATCACCATATGGGTGTATAACACAGTACAATATGGATGGTGTTATCCCGCCTTTTAGCAAGGCCGTGACACCAAGGAATTGGTTATAAACCAAAGACAATTCGTCCTGAAGGTTGATCGTACGCAAGCTCGTTATGGATATCGATGAATTTTGTCCGAGTCCGGATCAAGCTACACTACGAGAAAAGCCATAGAACTCAGCATCCAAAATTTTAGGTCAACCGGAGTTCATTTGATGGAGATATGATCGATGTAAGTTAGGAAAGACACGCCGTTCGTATCCATCAGAGGGCCATCGTATTGGTTTGTCCGAATCCATCAATTTCGAATCCATCAGGAATGTACAACTTCGAATCGATCACGTTCGACTCGATCATGTTCGAATCGATCGGGTTCGAACCCATCCGAGGCCACACTTTTCGAATCGATCTAGAGGGGCCTTGTTCGTGTCGGTTGAGCTTCACATCCATCTATTGTGCATGGTTTCGAATCGATGAGATCATACCCGTGCAATGCTCATCTGTTCGTATCCAAGAAACCCACGTTCGCATCAATACATTCGTATCCATCACATAGCCACTGTTCGTATCGATCATGGAACCACAATTCGTATCCATCGAGACGTACCACATTTCATAGCCATCGAAGGTAACACGGGGGGGTCTATTTAGTATCGACCTAGACACTTCTCATCGATACGAAATCAGCTGCCATATGATCGATACGAAGGAACCATCCATCGATCAATACGAAGTTAGTACTGAGCGATCGATACGAACGAGGCATATGCGTGGGAGTGACTCGGTCAATTCAGCGCAAAACGTGGATTGATTCGAAAGTCGCGTGTCGCGACATCACCTGGACAGGTGCAACAATCGATACGATCAGATGGATGCGAAGGCTATGGATTCGAACTCGACAGCCTATGCAAAACCCAAGGTTGCATCGATCATATCTCACAATCCACCAGTCCAAATGCTATGAAATTTTCACAGGAGCCTACGTACAAGCTAAAGAATGTTCAGACCAAGTTTCGACTCCATTGGACCAAATCTTGATCGATATGAAATTGGTTCGTATCGATCAAAGATCGAGTCGAAACTCCACAAGATCGATCGCGTGGGCCACTCATGTGCCAGAACGAGTCTCCCGAAGTTTGAGCGCGATGTAAGCCTCCTACGCCTATAAATAGAGCCCCAAAGCCTACAGAAGAGGCATCTTTTCGACTCTCAAGCATCCAGACTCTGCCGGATTCTATTTTGCACTTCACCACCACTGCTGTACTCGAATTTCAAAGCTATAATCCACTGTAATCTGCTGTAACTGATTGAAATCATCAAGTGAACATCAATAAAGTCATCAACTTCAGAGTGGACGTAGACAAGATCGCCGAACCAATTCTGTGTTGTTTACTATTATCTATGGAATTTTCTGAGCGTTCTTCATTCTTTATCCTTTGCATACTATTCATCTAAGATCTGTGATTGTGAATCATCAACTGTTGGGTGTTTGTGACCAATTTTGGCGCAAACATTTTGGTGCTTTCACTGAGAATTGAACTCAGGATTCTACCGCTTGGAAGTTGAATTTGAAGGCTTAAGAATTCATATCTGAAAAGCTATGACAAGGCAATCGAGTAGAAGACAAGGAGCAGAGAGAAGTCAGCATGAAGGAAGTCAGGAGGCTTCCTCAGGAGCGAATTAGACATCGATCTTCATCACCAGGGACGAGATGGAAACGATGTTCAAGAGACAAGAGGAGATGATGCAGAATCTGCTTCGACAAGCTGGACAAGTTGGAGTACAGAATCAGTGGAACGCAACCGTAGGAGATGCTGGAGATAGGGATCGGGAGCACGGAGCAACCAGAATTCAGAATGGAGCAGGACCATCTGGCATAGCCCCAGAACTAGGGGCACTTACCCAGAGCATGTTGCCCCAATCCCGAGAAGGGCATCAGGTGGACCCAAACAACATGGCATTGGTAGAGGAATGAACGCCCGTCTAGGAGAACAGATTCTAGGAATCCCTCGTGAACTCGGGGGGCAGATCAGAGGCGACGGATGAGGGCTACAACTTGGAGACAGTGATAGATTGGCGGAGATGGTCAGACGAGTCATGAGAGGCGGACTAGTGAATAGAGATCTGGAGGATGTGAATAGGAGTCCCTTTGCTCCTACGATCAGGCAAGCCAGGAATCCACCAGAATTCAAGCTACCAACGCTGGAGATGTATGACGGGAGGATGGATCCTGCAGTTCATTTGACACGGTATATGAGGAATATGGAGGTACTGGGGGCATCGGAGGAGGTCATGGCCCGGTGTTTCCCATTGTATTTGACGGACATTGCAGCACTATGGTTTAGACAACTGGAGAGCGGCTCCATTGGAACATGGACCGATTTGATTGAGAAGTTCATGAGGCAGTTCAGGGTTCACATTTCAAGACCCAAGAATGTGATGAGTTTGGCAACACTGAAGCAAAGAACTGGGGAGTCTTTGAGGAACTTTCTGACACGATTCAATGCAGCGGCAGCATCGGTGGATCGACCCGATCCATCAATGGTTTTGATGGCAGCTGTATCTGGCATAGCTGATGGCACAGAGTTCAAGAATTCGTTAACAAGGGATCCCCCTATGGATCTAGGAGAATTTTATCATGAGGCTGAAGGATTTTTACGATTAGAGGATGCAAACGCTGAAAGAGAGGAAGGAGAAGGAATCGATGTTTATGCGGTCAATGGCGAAAATCCTCCCAGAAAAGATTCAGGCAACGATAAAGGAAAACGAAAAGCCGAGGATAGCGATAATGGACCGAAGCGGTCACAAAGAGAACCGAGATTTACTTCTTATTCGAAGATGAGCAAAACCTTGGAACGGATCTACCAGGACACCAGGGGGCAGATTCCTTATCGGAAGCCAATGAGAAGGGATCCAACCAGCAATGAGAGAAAATCGGACCAGTACTGCTTATTCCATGAGCTAAGCGGCCACAATACCAATGATTGCAGGCACTTGAGGGATGAAATAGAGGGACATATCCGAAATGGCTTGCTATCGCAATATGTAAGGAGGCAAGCCACAACGGTGGAACGGGAGCGACCACCACCTACACCTACTAGGGACGGCTTAGGATCGAGGCGTCAACTTGTCATCAATTGATTGGGATAATGACGAATAAGTAGAAAACTACACACCAACGTGATTAAGTCTTTTTACACATGTACAGGACCGCGAACGATCCTCAGGCATGCTCTGATATGACTATAAATCGCATCAATGTAGGTGTTTGCACTTTGACATCCCTGTTTTGCTTTTGTTTTCTGTGTCTCATATTTTGACTCGATTTTGTTTGAGATTTCTATTGGAAGATTTATTCTGAATGAAAATCCACTATCTGTGATTCTGCAATGGCTAAGCTACTTACACGTGTACGGGACCGCGAACGATCCTCAGGCATGCTCTGAGATGGCGATAAACCACCATAACAAGCAACTTAGAAACTCACTCAAACGTGAAATCTGACGTTAATGATACCAAGTCCCACCCCGGGCACACATATTTCGCCGCGAACGGTCACAATTCGCCTCGAACGGCACCCGACCGCGAACGGTCACAATTCGCCTTGAATGGCACCCGACAGCGAACGGTCACAATTCGCCTCGAACGGCACCCGACCACGAATGGTCACAATTCGCCTCGAACGGCACCCGACCGCGAACGGTCACAATTCGCCTCGAACGGCACCCGACCGCGAATGATCATTATTCGCCACGAATGGCATCCGACCCCGAACGGTCACGTACCACCTTGAATGACATACGATCCCGAATGATTGTCATTCGTGGTCATATAAAACTATCAATTTCTTTGCAGGTCATCAGCAGGATATGAACATCCAGCTTATGGCATTACAAAACATACCTTCCTACCGCAAAGGCATGTTTTGGGGGGCAAGTGTTATCCCGCCTTTTAGCAAGGTCGTGACACCAAGGAATTGGCTATAAACCAAAGACAATCCATCCCGAAGGTTGATCGTACACAAGCTTGTTATGGATATCGACGAATTTTGTCCGAGTCCAGATCAAGCTACACGACGAGAAAAGCCATAGTAGTCAGCATCCCAAATTTTAGGTCAACCGGAGTTCATTTGATGGAGATATGATCGATGTAAGTTAGGAAAGATACGCCGTTCGTATCCATCAGAGGGCCATTATATTGGTTTGTTCGAATCTTCGAATCCATTAGGAATGTACGACTTCGAATCGATCACGTTCGACTCGATCAAGTTCGAATCGATCAGGTTAGAACCTATCCGAGGCCACACTTTTTGAATCGATCTAGAGGGGCCTTGTTCGTGTCGGTTGAGCTTCGCATCCATCTACTATGCATGGTTTCGAATCGATGAGATCGTACCCGTGCAATGCTCATCTGTTCGTATCCAAGAAACCCACGTTCGCATCAATACATTCGTATCCATTACATAGCCACTGTTCGTATCGATCATGGAACCACAATTTGTATCCATCGAGACATACCACATTCCGTACCCATCGGAGGTAACACGGGGGTCTGTTTCGTATCGACCTAGACACTTCTCATCGATACAAAATCAGCTGCCATATGATCGATACGAAGTTAGTACTGAGCGATCGATACGAACGAGGCATATGCGTAGGAGTAACTCGGTCAATTCGGCGCAAAACATGGATCGATTCGAAAGTCGCGCACCACGACATCACCTGGATACGTGCAACAATCGATACGATCAGATGGATGCGAAGGCTATGGATTCGAACTCGAGAGCCTATGCAAAACCCAAGGTTGCATCGATCATATCTCACAATCCACCAGTCCAAATGCTATGAAATTTACACAGGAGCCTACGTACAAGCTAAAGAATGTTCACACCAAGTTTCGACTCCATTGGACCAAATCTTGATCGATACGAAATTGGTTTGTATCGATCACAGATCGAGTCGAAACTCCACAAGATCGATCGCGTGGGCCCACTCACGTGCCAGAACGAGTCTACCAAAATTTAAGCGCGATATCAGCCTCCTACGCCTATAAATAGAGCTCCAAAGCCTATAGAAGAGGCATCTTTTCGACTCTCAAGCATCCAGACTCTGCCGGATTCTATTTTGCACTTCACCACCACTGCTGTACTCGAATTTCAAAGCTATAATCCACTGTAATCTGTTGTAATTGATTGAAATCATTAAGTGAACATCAATAAAGTCATCAACTTCAGAGTGGACGTAGGCAAGATCGCCGAACCACTATAAATTCTGTGTTGTTTATTGTTGTCTATGGAACTTTATGAGCGTTCTTCATTCTTTATCTTTTGCATACTATTCATCTGAGATTTGTGATTGTGAATCATCAACTGTTGGGTGTTTGTGACCAATTTTGGCGCAAACATTTTGGTGCTTTCACTGAGAATTGAACTCAGGATTCTACCGCTTGGAAGTTGAATTTGAAGGCTTAAGAATTCATATCTGAAAAGTTATGACAAGGCAAATTTGAAGGCTTAAGAATTCATAGCTCCAAAAGACTTCTCCAAAATGCTCCAGAACATGCTCCAAAATGCTCCTAGCATATCCTGACTACATGGCTGCCCGAAAAAATAGGGCACCCAGAGTTTAAAGGGAAAACAAAATAAACTCTGGGTCGGTCATGAGACTGGTGTGAGAACTCAAAATACGTTGTTTGAAAACAAAAGAGTATCTCATAATACCACGCCGCACATAAACACGGAATGGATTTTTACCTTATGATAACCAAATCATTCTATGACAAAATACTTGATATTATTTTTAATGACATATCTTTGAAAACATTTACAATTAAACTTATTAATTTTAGCCGAAATTGTTACATTATTAAATTCCAGCATACTAACTATAAATGCGGGTTCTACAAACAAAATGGTAGGCACTTATTGGAGAATGGGTTTCCATACAAATGACCAGGTGAAGGGACTATCTTCCAACGGTACATCTCTAGAGGAATGTACCGAGGCCCAACAGATGGTCCACTGCCAACACAAGACCGACCTACCTCTTCTTAGATAGTACGGTATATGTCATCACCCCAGTCGTTACCGACCTATCTGAGACGTCTCTTAGCATACACAACAATAATTTAAACCCGAACATCATAGCGGGCGGAAATATATCTAGAAGGGTATGATCATACCCTAATGGTTGCGAACCACATGGCCTTGCCGCATCTACCCTGTTTCGGTCATTTTCGGGTGTGAGGCCTGAGGTAATGATTACCTTTCACATAGCACATCATCTTTCCTCTTTGAATGCCGCATTGCCATTCCATAATCACACAACTGATTTCTACAAACGTATAACTCCTGAGCTCGTACGTCTCAGGAAAGGGTGTTAAGCTATGAGAAGTTGCCTTCTCCGCCACCAAACAGATGATACGTTCATAGAGATCACTTATGTAACTAGGAATGCAATGTCAAACATTCGTCTATACAAGTTGTCCAGGAATAGGACAAACCGAAGGCACTCTCCTACCACATCCTGTCGGGAATTCACCCTAGGATTAGTAGCGATTAGTCCTTGCATCGGATATTTCATAACAAAGAAACTACCGCTACTATATGTATATTGGGATTTTATCCCCAAATGATCAATAAGTAGTTCCTTTTTATGAAAATCCAAAATATCATATTCATGTCTTTACTTCAAATGCGTAAACTGGTTCGAAGTGGTCTTCGGATAGGAGTTACCCAAATCCGACCTCAGTTCCTTCGAAATCCAATCATCGATAAAAATGATGTAAGTAGATTATTGTTGTTCGATTTATTCATTTCTCTTTATCAAAAATATCATCAAGGGATATATATCTTTAAAATCTTCTTCTTTAAATTCGGAATCATTTAAACCTCTCTTTTGAATATTTCTCAAATCATTTTTTTAAGAGTATCTTTTGAGAAAATAGGATCATAGAAATCACTCTACTTTTATTTAATATCAACTTTCGTATTCAACAAGTGCTATGGGTGAAATAATGGTAAGATCACCTTTTAAATTCCATGAATAGGACGAGTTCCCTCTTGGGATTTTAATAGAGTATTAGAAGATTATTTCTATAAAATCCAAGTTGAGCATCCGAGCTTTCCCTTCGATCTGTTACACCCCTCGCCAAGAAGAGAAAACCGAGGCCAGGTAAGTTCAAGGCACTGGTTGCACCATCCCTAACCTTAGTTACACACCTTGTTTTCACTTTTAGGTCTCACGGGCGGGACAAATGTACTAGTCATTTCCGCATACTCATTTTCCCATTTTAAATCACTTAATTATTTGTTTAACCACCTTTGAAATAATTTAAATCATTCAAATCACTTTTAAAATACTTTATTATTTACTTAAAAAGGTTTACAAAGGATTTGGGAAAGAATTTTTAAATTTCAATCTTTATTTCAAGAGTTATAGAAAAGCATTGCGAAAAGGTGTTGCAAAAGGTGTTACAAAAGGTGCTTTAAAAGCTATATTCTTCAAAACGACTTTTATATCATTCAGAAAACCATCTTTTCAACTTAAATCAGTTTTAAAACATTTTAAAAGATTTTTAGAATTTATTTCATATTTTTAAAACATTTAAAATATCAATTTTAAACTTTGGTCACTTTACTGCAAAAGCGCGATTTTTCTGGAAAATTATTTCGGACATATTTTAAAATCTACTTAATGAAATCTTAATTTTCTTTCTTTATTTGAAATATATGGATATAATATTTCGGAAAATTCTTATCTCGAAGAATTCTGAGCTAAATTCCATTCTGTATACTTATTTAAACTTTTTGGCGCGAAATCGCGAACTACCTTTGCGCGACGCGCCTAGTTTTGACATATTTCATGTTTTTATAGTAAACTTTGTTAAAACAAGTTTATATATTTATAAAACATTTCTAAACCATTTTTAATCATTTTAAAAGGTATTAAATGATTCCATATCACTTTTTATTACTTTTGAAAAGTGATTTCCATGTGAAACAATGTCGTGTATACGTGACTTATTTCAACATCCATAACAAATATCAACATATACAAATATAAATCATAATCAACATCCATAATAACACCTCATATCATAGTAGTTATAACTTTTCACATATGTTTCAAAGGTTGCTACTTTCTTTTTCAAACACTTATCAAACATCATTATTAGCAATCAAACATTATTTTTACCCATCATAACTACTAATATAGCTATAGTTTAGAGTTCTCACCTAGTTTGATTTTTCGAACAGAAAATCGGATATAGCTCCGCTACTCGATGTTTTTCGCTCATGATTCCTTGCACGCATGGACTTGGATGGCTCGACCAGAACTTAGGAGAGGTGGAGGTGCTCACGGCCTAGGAGGAGGAGGGAGTTTGGCTCGGCTAGGGGGTGGAGGGTGGTTGGTCGTGGGTAATGAGGAGGAGAGGGAGGAGTTTTGGAGTGGTTTTGAGGTGTTTGGATGGATATTTCCCTTAGTAATTATTTTTGGAATATTTTAACATTATTTTGTTAAGGAGAGAAGCCATTAGAGAGTGGAAGAAAAGCTTGGAAAATGAAGAAGAAGTAGTGTGGAAAAATGAGAGAAAGTGGTGCTTATTTATAGAAATTTTTTGGATTAAAATAATATTTGATAAAAAAGACTAAAATACCCTTACTTGTAAATAAAGTAAGCACTTATTTTTCAACCCTTAATATCATGTTCCACATCACAACTTTAAGTCATTTTCACTTAAGAAGTAAGTAAAGAATATAATGATTTTCTTTACTTTTGAAATGACATGTTTTGTCTTTATTAGTTTACTTTTGCTAATGATATTTCTAGAATTTCCTAACCTTAATTAGCAAAAGTAAACTTGATTAATTAATTATTAATTACTTACTGTATGTTATAATGTTTATAATATGTATATAAAGGTGCAACAACGTTGCGACAACTTTAAATCGACAAAATGTTTATTTTCGACAAAATATTTTACGGTCATATTTTGGCATTTTATTTAAACTATTTATTTATGTAAACCAAATTCAAAAATAAATTTGTATAATGTTATTTAAAAATATAAACACTCGTAAATAAATTAAAATAATTTATTAAACCATTTAAACTTACTTTTATGAAATCTGAATTTTGTCACTTTTGTCGATATAAGCAAATGTTACTATTTTTATGTATTTTTCTATTTCTAAATCATATCTAATATTGTTTAAATCCTAAAACCTTATATATTTTATATTTAAAATCAATTTAAATGTTATATTTTGAGGTGGTCAAATTCTAGGTCATTACAGGACTCGTGGGAAAGGAATATACGTTGCGGATAAGAAGGGGAAAAATATTCTGGGGGTTCGCCTTAGGTTTGAAGTATTAAATGGCCCAGTACCATTTGGGAAATGAGGTATGCTTCATATACAATAAGAGGTAGTAAGTAACCAAAAGGGATATTTCCTTAACTTACTTAGGTTAGTCTAAAAAGGGATATCAGCTGTGGAGGTTTAGCGGGCTATGTTAGTAGTTGGTACCAGTATTTAGTAGTACGTCTGACATATAGGCTTTGACATCTAGTGATCCCAAACGAGTGGTAGCAAAGACTTGGGTTATGCCCTTACAGATTTCACTTCCTACTAGTGTAGAATCCATATAGAATACACAAATGTCTCATGTAGATGGTTAGTAAAAAAATTAGTTTAGTAGAGGTGGGCTAGTTAACCCTTAGATGAGTCTTTGAGTTGCGGTAGTAGTATGACAATTAAATTATACATTATATTATAAGTCGTACATAGGGGTCATCGATCTCTATAGCTAGAACCAAAAGAATAGCGTTGATAAGCGAAGTGCCCACTTCATATTTAAAAATTATTAAGTGGCTAGGGTCTTGGGTAGGTAAGTATAAATATATATATATATATATATATATATATCTAGATATATTTTGTGTATACATATATAATGATACCTTGGAGAAGGTTAGGTTAGGCATATCATATGTATGCATATGATTTAACAGATTAGCCATAAATAATAGATATAATATTTAAATGGAAATCAATCGTTATAAAATTAATGGTAAGGGTAAAGCATGTAATTTTCCAACACCATAATGTTTTTCTAACCCCTCCCCCCTCCTCATAACAACCCACGGGTTAGGTTTAGAAAGATAGGGTATTGGTTTAAAATAGGAACATCAGAGGATGAAGTCTTCTCTTTCATGCTCAATACGGACAAGGCAACTAATTATCCAAGGAATGATATTCCAAGGTAGTAGCCTTAGTCAGTGCATATGTTCTATTATATTTTTCAATTCCACTATGAGTTTATGTTTATTGCACTTTGACATACTTGTGTTTATTATAGGTTACCAAAACCAATGATCCATTCCCTAATGGACTTGGATTTCGATCTGGTCGAAATTCTGGCCCATTAAGATAGGAAGGAGTGGAGCAAGTTCTCACAAGAAGGTGTACATTAATCACCATAAGAAGATAACCATATTTTTTATAAAGATTGAGTAGGAAGAAGGAGTCCCCAACCCTATATGAAAGAATTTGAAAAGAAAATGATTTTCAGGAATTCTTAAAATGTTTTGAATGTGTTTTCAAAGGATTTATTAGGAAATTGTTGTTTTAAAAAAGCAAGGAAATTTTGAAATTCTAATTTTAAATTGGTTGAGTCAAAAAGTTCAAATTTAAAGATTTTTAATTTTTAAAATAGAAGTAAAATAGGGCATAGATTGGGCCCAATGATTTTTCCTATTTTGTAAATTTGGAAGTTCAATTTTAAAATTCTTTTTAAGGGATGGATAAATAGAAATGGTACTTGATTCAAATAGGGTATAGTGAATAGAAGGGTAAGAACACCCGATAATTTAGATAGAGATAGTATTAGAAATATACATACATACATACATACGTACATATATATATATATGTATATATATGTAAGTATGTATAAATAGGATTAGCAATCTAGTTAGAAATAATATAGGAGAAAACAATAGGAATATAATAAGAAGAATGGATGAATTCCATGGATATGTAGTAATTGCATATACACTTTAGATAGACGCTTAGATAGATATGCAATTACTCGTATCTTTTAGAAGTCCTCCTCTTGTGCTATTAAAATGTCAGCAAATGGTGAAAGTGGAAATAACATGAGTAGCAATAAAATAATAGGATGGAAGTTATCATTGTCTACTCCACTTTTCATAATTTAAAGTTATAAAATATGTTTAAAAAAGGGTTGGGTATGACAATTGGGTTTAAACGTTATAAATGTTTTAGGGCTAAAAATCTTACTTTAAAAAAAGTAAGCCTTTGATGTAGAAAGTTTTTGGGAAGGGAAATTTTCGTAACTCCTTTTTGAAAACTGAGCAACTTTTGAACCTTTAAAAAAAGTTTCTAAGTTTTTTTTAGATGAAGGTTTTTGATTAGGTACTTCACAATTGTGAGGTTTCAGTTTTGTAAAGAAAAGTGGAACCCAAACCAATTTTTTATGTGGAGTGGATAGAGATAACTGCCTAGGTAAGACAAGGTAAAGGTTTATGCCATGAATGGAATAACTACCAATGCTCGTAAGGTAGCGATAAAAAATTCTAGTTAAATATAAGAGATATTAGTATGACTGTAGGAATATTTTATTAGAAATGTATGGGAATACATAATTTATCCCATAATTGGATATAATGATTGAAGTAATGGATGGACCGCATTTATTGGAGGCCAAGAAAGTGAGTAAGGAAGGTGGGTATTAGGTAAATGGCATACTAGAAATGTCCATCTTAATTTAATAAGGAGTGCTAGGGCCACAACATCATGAACCCTGGTTGATGATGAATGGAAGCTCCCAATAAAATTTTCCTTTAGGATTTTTGGATTGTAATCGCTAGTTGTCTCCCTTAGGATACTTGAAAAGCATACGATATGGTATGAGACAGGTTCCTGTTTGATAAATCTGTTGATTTAATGGATGGGATGAGACCGTGTAAATAAGGAAATCACATAAGGACATTTAACTAGCGATAAAATATAGGCAAGACTGGAAGTTTATAAAATAAATTAGTAAATTTAGTTAGCAACAAGAAATTTAAAATATTTAGATCCTAAAAATTTAGAAGTCTGGAAAAAATAAATTTTAGCAAATGGAGGATAGGGAAAGGTTGTTGTGGAATCACGGGTCACTATTCCTATACCTTAAAAACTTAAATTTACAAATGTGCTTGTAAGTAGTTTGTGGTTTCAAGAGTAAAAGAAAAGAAAACGTTCCTCAAATCTAGTTTTAACTACACAGTATTAAGGTTAATCATATGCATTAACCCATTGACTGAATCCCAATTTCATTAAAACATGGCTTGATTTGTTTTTAAGAATACATGGGAAAATGTTATGAAAGAAATAAAAATAAAAATTATTGTGTTCGAAAGCTTTGAGAATTTTTGTTCAAATAGTTTTGAAAACCTAATTTCGAAGTATTTGAAAATTATGAAATGATGGTAGTATATTTAGAAGTGATATGAAATATTTCCAAAAGGGGATTTGGAAATTTAATGATTGTTTGATAAATAGTTTTAGAAATGTTTTGAAAGTAATGTTAAAAGTGGTGGAATGCTTTAGAAAATAAAATAGTGGATAAACTTTGTATAAAGGAATTTCAAGTGATTTAGAAAAGTTGGTGTAAGTTTAGAGAGGTCGAGTTCAAATGTTTTTGGATGATTTTATTCAAGTGCTTTTGAAAAATATATATATACTAATAAATAAATAGATAAAAATATGCTTTATAAATGCTTTTTCAAATTTGATTTTTTTTTGAAACTATTTTGCAAGTTGGGAATACTTTGAAATTATGTTTGGAAGTTTTCTTTTGTAATGAGAAATTTCTGATTAATGCCACAGACTGACATAAGGAGCATCGATGTGTTAGTAAGTATGAGTTTTACTGTCCGACAAGGGTCACAGTAATCTAAAAATGGATAATAATAATAATAAAGGAAAAGGCTTTTTTAGCTTTGAAATTTCTATTTTCATACCTTGCTTGTAGTGAAATGAAACTTACACTTAGGATAATTATGCTTTAACAATCAAATATTCAAATTGCACTTAGAATTTTTGGAAAAATATGGGGTGGAAGAGAAGGTTCCAAGTTACAATGGAATATGTATCCAAAAGAAGGGTGGAATTGTAAAATTTTCCATCTAAATTCCTTTTTCGATGTAGGAGTAAAGATTTAGATGTCTATTTTTAATATTTTGGATGTTAAAAATATTGTGTACTAAGTTTGGATGGTAGGGTTAGGATGCAAAATTGGTTGAACCATACTCCTCCTCGCGGGAGTATGGGAATTTTTGTGTGAAAAATGGTTTTTGAAAACTTTCATACATATAGAACTATTAGCATACCTAGCTAGTTTGCATCATATTTTCAGAAATGTTTTTAAAAGAATGAATTCATATATGAGGCGCAGATTTAGAGTCATTTTTCATTCATATAATCGAAGGGTGATCACCAATAACAACCGAAATAAAGATATTCAAACGAAGAAGTGTGTCCGCTCGGGGTAGCTAGCCCACTTGGTCGGTATGGCTCATGTTTTAGTCATTTCAAATTGGCACAAGTGCCAGGCTAATCCATCATCGTTCTCTTTCTTCAAATCTAGCAAACGTTCGCTAATCCAACCACTTCGTTCTGGATCATCACTTCATGTACACAGTTATTAAAGTGGTTCCGGTATCGACAGAGAGTATGCCCATATCCGGCCCAGGTCTCTTTAATAACCAACGTCATTTTCACACCGATTGGATATTTTACTAAATCAAAATATCTTTTATTTCCAAAGAACATATTCTCATTTGACTGCAACAAGTTTGTATTTCTAGTCCAAAATTTCAATTTTAAACAAATAATTCATTTTTACTAAATTATCCAAATTTAATAACTTTTCAAATTAACCGAGTTAATTAAGTCTTAAAATACAAAAGCTTTATAATTAAATATTTAATTTAATTAAACTTTGGAAATCAACTTACGGAAACACTGTTAATTAAACTTTAATTCAAACAATTTAATCATTATATTTTTAATTCAATTAAGTCAATTAAAGATTATTATTTTTTTCTTTTTTTCTAAAATCAAATTTTTATTTTAAAATTCAATTATTATATTTTAATTCAAACAAAATAAAAATAAAATTAAATTAGATCTTCATTTAAAATTTAATTACATATATAATATTAACACTTTATTAAATTTCAAATAATCAACTTAATGAGATTTAAAATCGTTAACATTTAACATAACCATTATTAATTAAATTTCATAATTTAAAATAGTTCAATTAATCTTTCATTTTAAAATTTAATTTAACTTAATCGATTTAAAATTTAAATATTAACTTCAACGAAAAATTTAAATTATAAATTCACGTTAAATTTTCAAATCCTTTCCTAATTTCAAATTTAAATATTTAATATCCAAATAAATTTCAATTGACCAATCGGTGTTTATTATTTAATTTTCTATCCTAGGCCAAGTGATTTAGTTTAGGTATTTATCATTTCAACCCATATCCCGGTTCAAATTTCAGTGTCCGGTTCAATGCATACAGCAATAATATAACGATGACAAAGTATCAGTACATCAATCATCATCCAATATTCAAATTTCCATGGTTAAACGGTTTCACATGCAATTGGGATTTCAATCAAACATTTAAACTATTTCAGCTAAATCATATATCACAGTGTCAAATATCAATGGTTCCCAATTTCAATATCAATCATAATCATCAACCAATTATTTATAACATAGCAGGATACTTGCAATACAAAAATCTAATCATGAACTCAAATTGTTCACCTTTGTGGCTTCCGACAAACGGATACGGCGATATGGATAAGCCTACAAGTGCACCAGCTATTTCACGCTATGATGTGCTGGTTGACGAAGTGAATGACGTACGGAGCAAACTTCGAATAGGCGAACTCGATGTTCGGGAGTTTTCAAGTGGGTTCGGGTTCGGTTGGAATGCGGTTGCGGAGGGAGGTGCTCGGTTGGGTTTCGAGTGGTGGGCCTCGACTGGACTAGAGGCGGTACAGGCTTTGGTGTAGGGGAGGGAGATGGCTGAGGTGTTCAGCCGGAGGTGGTGCTTCGGATGAGGGGAGTTCGGGTTTCAGGTCGGTTGAGGCAGGCAGGTGGAGGAAGGAGGTGGTGGCGGGACAGGTCAGGATCTCGGCAAGGTTGGAGATGCGCTCGGGTAGAGGTGGTGGGTTGGGCGGAGGGTGTTGGGTCAACTGGTAGTGGGAAGTGGGATTGGTGACGTTCGGGGGAGGCTGGCTGAGGGGGGCTTCGGGTTTCGGTGTGTGGTGTGGCTGCTGGCAGAGGGCATTGGGGAGTGTGGTGCGAGGTGGCAGCGGGCTTGCGGGATGGCGGCGAGCTTGCGGGGTGTTGGCATGTGTAGGAGGGGCAAGGGCGGGAGACGTGCAGACTGGGGTGATTAGTGATGGTGGGTCGAGGACAGGGCAGTGGGGAGGAGGTGGAAGGTGGCAGAGCAGGTGGTGAGCAGGGTGGAGCTAGAGGGAGGAGGAGGCGAGTTCGGCTAGGAGGTGGAGGCCGGCGCTGGTGGGAGCAGTGGAGGGAGAGTGAAGGAATGAAATCAAAAGAAAGGAGGGGGAAAAGGAGTTACGAGATGTATATATTTCGTTTTATATATATTTAAACTTGGTATGTTTTCAATGTTCTTAGAGAAGAAAGGAGAATGAGCAGGGAGCAGAGGAAGAAGCAGCGTATATATATAAAGATGGAAGCATGCATGAAGGCATTAAATGGTGCATTTAATTCACCTGGCTGCGCACGCAAGGAATATAGGAAGAAAAGATAATGTTGGCTGTGAAAAGAATGTGTAATGATGACTCCGGGAACGGTCACGGACCAATATTTCAACCATGTAGCGTTTTGCCACGAAGACCAAAATACAAAGAAAAAATATACCGCGGAGACCAGCGCGACGAGACGAATCCAACGAGGTACTCAAATCTGTGCTACGACGTTCGTAGCAAAATCTCATCTGTCGTCGCTGTTACCGCTTCGAAATTGGACGACAACGGCAATTCTAGAGAAACAGAGCACAGAGGTCGGAATTGGACGGACCGAACTTTGACGTTTTAATCAGAAAATTTTCTAGATCATTTCTATGTAAAAATATTCATACTTTAAAATTTGATAATTTGCAGTAAAAATTTGTGCTGATCGAGTTTCGGACGAACTTTGACGCGAAACAAATTTTATTGGTCTTATTTGAATGGATGCATTCAAATATTCAGTTTTCGTTGTCGAATTTTTACTTTTAAAAATAATTTTATTTTAAAATCTTCATTAAATTCATATTTAAATCGTTGAAAAATTCAGATCGTTACAATCTCCCCCACTCAAAACTTTTCGTCCTCGAAAAGAACGGAATAAGAAAACAGAAAGATAGAAATAGATTCATGGACTACATACCCAGCATTAGCAATTCAGGATTTGAAGCACGGATACTCTCTTCTGTTTTCCAAGTATAATCTCGATCATCTTCGCTCCACTGAACCTTGACGAGATTTACAACCTTCCTTCTGAGCTGCTTTGTGCTTCTGCCTACTGTACGGAGCGGTTTCCTCTCAACGGTTAGATTGGGCTCAACATCCATCTCTTCGAATAAAGCAGGCTGGACAATCACTGAAGGGTCGTGCACATATTTGCGGAGATGTGAAACGTAAAACATGTTATGCACCCCTAATAGCTTTTCTGGCAAGTCAACCATATATGCCAAAGTACCAATTCTTTCTGAAATGTGGAAAGGACCAACAAATCTAGGAGCGAGCTTTCCTTTCCTTCTAAATCGAACTACATTCTTCAAAGGCGAAATTTTGAGAAATACTTGATCTCCGACAGCAAATTCCAAGTCTCTTCTCCTTCTGTCTACATATTTCTTCTGTCGATCCTGGGCAATTCTCATTTTCCTTTTGATTTCTTTAACTTTCTCAGAAGCTTCCAAAATCATTTCGGGACCCAGAACAAGTCGACTTCCTGATTCAACCCAACAAGATGGAGATTTACATGGTCGTCCGTAAAGAGCTTCGAACAATGCCATTTCAATACTCGCTTGATAGCTATTGTTATAGGTGAATTCAATGAGATGGAGATGCACTTCCCACGATCCTCCAAACTCTAAAACACAAGATCGAAGAAGATCTTCCAAAATCTGATTTACTCTTTCGGTCTGGCCATCCGTTTGAGGATGATAAGCCATGCTCAAATTCAATTGAGTACCTAGAGTCTTCTGGAAAAGCTTTCCAGGAATTGCTAGTAAAGATAGGGTCCGGTCACATACAATGCTAGTCGAAATGCCATGAAAGCGAACAATTTCTCTCATATAAAGCTCGGCTAAACTCGAGGCAGTTCAAGTAATCTTCACAGGAATAAAGTGAGCAGACTTTGTCAATCTATCGACAATAACCCAGATACTCTCATTACCTTTCCTGGTCCTCGATAGTCCATCAATAAAATCCATAGAAATTTGATCCCATTTGCAATTCGAAATCTCAAGAGGTTGCAATAATCATGTTGTCTTCTGATGATCGGCTTTAACTTGTTGGCAAGTGGCACATCTGCTGACGTGAATAGAAATATCTCTCTTCATCCCTCTCCATTAATACAACTTCTTCATATTCTGAAACATCTTCGTGGTTCCCGGGTGAATAGATAGTCTGGATTGATGATTTTCCTTAAGGACTTCTTGTCTCAAACCATCCATGTTCGGAACACAAATTCTATTATTAATTCTTAGAATTCCATTTCTATCGATCTGTGTGCCCCATTCGCCTTGGGTATTATCCTTCCTGCCATGAACATTTTCTTTTATTTGCCTAAGCATCGGGTCCTCATCCTGCTTAGTGGCTATGTGATCCATAAGAGCTGGAGAAGCAACAAGTTGATATAACATGGCTTTGCTCCTACTCAGAGCATCAGCCATAACATTAGCCTTTCCGAGAGTATAGTTGATGTCGAGGACATATGATGATAAGAATTCGAGCCATCTAACTTGTCTATGATTCATATCCTTTTGGGTAAAGATGTATTTCAATGATTGGTGGTCTGTAAAGAGTTCAAATTTTGTTCCAAGAAGCTGTTGTCTCCATAACTTCAAAGCAAAGACGACGGCGAGTAATTCCAGGTCATGAGCTTCATAATTTGCCTCATGAGTCTTCAACTGACGACCAGCATAGGAAATAACTTTCCCATGCTGCATCAAAACAGCACCCAAACCTTCACTACAAGCATCTGTATAAACAGTGAACCCTTCACTACCATCTGGGACAGTGAGAATAGGGGCAGAGGTTAGCATGCGCTTTAGTTCTTTGAATGCTTCCTTACACTTCTTACTCCAAACAAACTTAACATTCTTCCTAGTCAAAGCTGTGAGTGGTGAAGAAATTCGAGTGACGTTCTCAATAAATCTCTAGTAATACCCAGCTAAGCCTAGGAAGCTGTGGACATCTGTGGGGGTTTTAGGAGTTTCCCAATCATTGATTATGGCGATCTTTGCTGGATCCACCGAAATTCCATTCTTCGAAACCACATGCCCAAGAAATCTAACTTCTTCTCGCCAGAAGTGGTATTTAGAGAATTTTGCTTTCAATTGATGACTTCTCAGAGTTTTAAGGACAAATTTAAGGTGTTCCTCATGCTCCTTCTCAATTTTAGAAAAGACTAGAATATCGTCAATGAAAACTAGAACGAATTTATTTAGAACTTCCCGGAATACTCTGTTCATGAGGTCGACAAAGTAAGCCGGTGCATTAGTTAAACCAAAAGGCATAACTAACCATTCATAGAAACCGTCTTCGGTTCGAAAAGCGGTTTTGGGAATGCTATCTTCTGCAATCCTGAGCTGATGGAAACCAGAAGCAAGATCTAGCTGAGAAAATACCTTTGCCCCATGTAGTTGATCAAACATGTCGTTGATATGTGGCATCGGATATCTGTTCTTGTGGGTAAGCTTATTCAGCTCTCTATAATCTACGCACATCCTTAGAGATCTGTCAGATTTAGTAGCAAATACCACTGCCACGCCCCATTCCGAATGGCTACGACGAATCAAACCTTTGGAAAAAAGATCTTCAATTTGGATTCTTAATTCAACTTTTTCTTTAGGCAACACTCTTCTTGGAGCAAGTACGACTGGCCTTGCTCTAGGAATAAGATCAATGCGAAATTCAATTTTACGCTAAGGTGGCAAAGAATTCACTTCACCGAAAACATCGGGGAAGTGTTGGATGACAGGAGTAGTGCTAAGATCACTAAGATGGGAATCAAGAGAAAAGATAAAACTTCCAGCAAAATCTTGAGGCAATTGACATTTGATCTCCAGGGGTTCACCTTTATCGTTCAACAGAGAAACTGTTCGAGCTCTGTAGAAAATAAATGCATCGAACTTTCTTAACCAATCTCCACCTAACAATATATCAAAATCTTGGAAACCTAGGACATAAAAATCTCCAGTGAAATGGTGCCTGCCATCCTTAAAAAGTTTCGCCCCTTTATAGATCATTCTAAGGTTTGCGGGTCCACCGATGGGATTTGATACACATAAGGATTCAGATGCACGTTTGGGTTTTAAAATATGCTCAGGTTTGTCACATAAATCAACCGATATAAAGCTATGAGACGCACTGGTGTCAAATAAAACACGAACAAGTAAATCATGCAATGTAAAAGTACCCTGAATTGTACCTTTGTCATCTTCTACCCAAGGAGTAGAAGTAGTCACTACAAAAACTCCTGATGGGGTTCCTTTCTTCTGAGTGGGACAATCCCTCTTGAAGTGTCCTGGCTACAAGCAAATGTGGCAAATATCTTGCCTGGTCATCTGAACTGGCGAGACAGATGCTCTTGTAGAAACTGGACAAGTATTGGCATAGTGGCCCTTCTAATCGCATTTGAAGCAAGTGATATAATAGATCGATGGGCTTCCTCTGAGAATGTCTGATCCCACTCATATTTTTCCAATTCTTCTTTTGCTGCTCAAAGCTAGGCTTTCTCTTCTTGGAATTGTTGGCAGCTGCTGATGGAGTTGTAGAGTGAACAACCGATGCTCCCTTTGAACTTGAGTTTTCATATCTGAGGGCCATATCCATAAGACTAGTGAAGGTGCCATGAAAATGGGCAGTCAGACGGTCATAATATTCAGGATGAGCACCGGCTATGAACTTCTCATTCTTCTTAAGCGAAGTATCGATCAGACCTAGTCCAAACTTGGATAGCTCGTTAAATTTTCTTTCATACTCCGAGAATGACATGCTTCCCTGCTTAAGGTCCATAAAGCTATGATATAGATGAGATTTTTCTGCTTTAGGCATCCACTGGGTCATGAAAACTTCTTTGAATAGCACCCAAGTGATGTTTGCTTCTTTAGTGCGGGTGGTAACAGACTCCCACCAATCTTGAGCAGCATCTTGCAACTGCCAAGCAGCCAACTGATGCTTCTGGGCATCAGAAATCTCAAGTCCTGTAAAGATTCTTTCCAAGATCTTAAGCCACTGTTGAGCTTCAATAATTCCTTCGGACCCTGAAAATTTAGTACCACCAAGCTGTGCGAACTCTTTGCAAAGCGTAGTGAACTTAACTAGTGCAACTGGTGCCATGGGTCCAACTGGTGCAACTGGATCTGGTACGGGGCCATTTCCTCTTCCCTGACCTCGAGCATTTCTTCTGTTGCTCATCCTGTAAAGTCTAGGGTGAATTTAGAACATGGAAAAGCACGAAACTTAAGGAAATCCTAATTAAAGAAAATTTTTAACAAGGAAGATGTATTAGAATTGATAGAAATTTTGAAAATAGATTGGATTTTTAAAACATTTTATATTTTCAAATTACGCTCTCTCCAGAATGATTCTACTCATTATATAGAATTACTAACCCTATTCCTAATGAGTTTTACTCCTTAGGCTAAGGTATTCACTAAACCTCGCTCTGATACCAACTATGATGACCAACCCTTTTCGAACAACTTAAGCTGACAATAAACCATCCTTGTCCAGCTTAAACGGTTCAAATTAGACAGATTATTGATTTGGGGTTATAATATAGAATCTAATACAGAATCACACACTGAACAAAATAGAATCTCACAACGGAAATAAATAATATACATAGTAGTTCATGAAGCTACTACACAAAATACATTAGAGTTTTTTGATTTTAATTATACAATACTAGAGATACATAAAAGTTTACTTATATAAGCCAAAATGAGAGTAGATAACTAACACTGGATAGAGTGGAGTTTTCGACCAAGTCTTCGGCTCCCAAAATAAGCACTGCTCATACACTGCAATACTCAGGATGACCCGAGCATAAAGTAAAACAATATACTCGAGTCAGGACTAGAAGTTCTCATGTAAGTAGTCCTATTCAAGTGAAAATGTACAAGTAACTCAAGAGATGTTACGGGATTGTCCATCTCTTAAGGATCCGTCAAACTATTTATATATTCAATAGGATACGCTATATATGTAGTGTCTACCAGTAAAGTAAATATTTTTCTTAGCGTTAAAGCTTTACATTAATCCTCCTTAATATGTTTTTTAAGCATTGTCATATAGTTTGCATACAAAACACCAATAAACCGTAGGTGGATAGGGATGCACCATGATACGACAACACTAAACCAAAATTGTAGTGGTCTCGTATAGGGATAAAAGTATGACAAGGCACGTGAGGCAATGCCCAAGGTAGGATACTTCTAGTTTACCCTTCCCGGCTGGTGGTAACTCATCATAGCCATGATCGCCCACCGTGTCCAACACTCCCATAATCGAAGGGTGATCACCAATAACAACCAAAATAAAGATATTCAAACGAAGAAGTGCGTCCGCTTGGGGTAGCTAGCCCACTTGGCCGGTACGGCTCCTGTTTTAGTCATTTCGAATTAGCACAAGTGCCAGGCTAATCCATCATCGTTCTCTTTCTTCAAATCCAGCAAACGTTTGCCAATCCAACCACTTCGTTCTGGATCATCACTTCACGTACACAGTTATTAAAGTGGTTCCGGTATCGACAGAGAGTATGCCCATATCCGGCCCTAGTCTCTTTAATAACCAACGTCATTTTCACATAGATTGGATATTTTATTAAGTCAGAATATCTTTTATTTCCAAAGAACATATTCTCATTTGACTGCAACAAATTTGGATTTTTAGTGCAAAAATTCAATTTTAAACAAATAATTCATTTTTACTAAATTATCCAAATTTAATAACTTTTCAAATTAACCGAGTTAATTAAGTCTTAAAATACAAAAGCTTTATAATTAAATATTTAATTTAATTAAACTTTGGAAATCAACTTACTTAAACACTATTAATTAAACTTTAATTCAAACAATTTAATAATTATATTTTTAATTCAATTAAATCAATTAAAGATTCTTTTTTTTTCATTTCTTTTTTTTTAAATCAAATCTTTATTTTAAAATTCAATTATTATATTTTAATTCAGTCAAAAGTTAAATTAAATCTTCATTCAAAATTTAATTACATATATAATATTAACACTTCATTAAATTTCAAATAATCAACTTAATGAGTTTTAAAATCGTTAACATTTAACATAACCATTATTAATTAAATTTCATAATTTAAAATAGTTCAATTAATCTTTCATTTTAAAATTTAATTTAACTTAATCGATTTCAAAAATAAATATTAACTTCAACGAAAAAATTAAATTATAAATTCACGTTAAATTTTCAAATCCTTTCCTAATTTCAAATTTAAATATTTAATATCCAAAATAAATTTCAATTGACCAATGGGTGGTTCTTATTTAGTTTTCTATCCTAGGCCAAGTGATTTAATTTGGGTATTTATCATTTCAACCCATATCCTGGTTCAAATTTCAGTGTCCAGTTCAATGCATACAACAACAATATAACACTGAAAAAGTATCAGTACATCAATCATCATCCAATATTCAAATTTCCATAGTTAAACGGTTTCACATGCAATTGGGATTCCTATCAAACATTTAAACTATTTCAGCTAAATCGTATATCACAGTGTCAAATATCAATGGTTTCCAATTTCAATATCGATCATAATCATCAACCAATTATTTATAACATAGCAGGATACTTGCAATACGAAAATCTAATCGTGAACTCAAATTGCTCACCTTCGCGGCTTTCGACAAATGGATACGGCGATACGGATACGCCTACACATGCACGAGCTATTTCACACTGCGACATGGGGGTTGACCAAGTGAATGAGGTTTGGAGCAAACTTTAGATAGGTGAACTCAGTGTTCGGGAGTTTGCAAGCGGGTTCGGGTTCAGTTGGAATGCGATTGTAGGGGGAGGTGTTCGGTTGGGTTTCGGGCGGTGGGCCTCGACTGGACTGGAGGCGGTACGGGCTTTGGTGTAGGGGAGGGAGGTGGCTGAGGTGTTCGGCTGGAGGTGGTGCTTCGGGTGTGGATGGTTCTGGTTTGGGTTTCGGGTCAGTTGAGGCAGGCAGGTGGCGAAAGGAGGTGGTGGCGGGACAGGTCAGGATCTCGGCAGGGTTGGAGATGCGCTCGAGTAGATGTGGTAGGTTGGGCGGAGGGTGCTGGGTCAGCAGGTGATGGGGAGTGGGATAGGTGACGTTCGGGTGAGGTTGGTTGAGGGTGGCTTTGGGTTTCGGCGGGTGGTGTGGCTGCTAGTAGAGGGCGGTGGGGAGTGTGGTGCGAGGTGGCGGTGGGCTTGCAGGGTGCTGGCACGTGTAGGAGGGGCGGGGGATGTGTAGACTGGGGTGGTTGGTGATGGTGGGTCGGGGACAGGGCAGTGGGGAGGAGGCAGAAGGTGGTAGAGCAGGTGGTGAGCAGGGCGGAGCTAGAGGGAGGAGGAGGCAGGTTCGGCTACGAGGTAGAGGTTGGCGCTGGTGGGAGCAGTGGAGGGAGAGGGGAGGAATGAAATAAAAAGAAAGGAGGTGGAAAAGGAGTTACGAGATGTATATATTTCATTTCATATATATTTAAACTTCGTATGTTTTCAATGTTCTCAGAGAAGAAAGGAGAATGAGCAAGGAGTAGAGGAAGAAGCAGCGTATATATATAAAGATGGAAGCATGCACGGAGGCATTAAAGGTGCATTTAATTCACTTGGCTATGCACGCAAGAAATATAGGCAGAAAAGAAAATGTTGGTTGTGAAAAGAATGTGTAATGATGACTCCGGGCACGGTCACAGACCAATATTTCAACCATGTAGTGTTTTGCCATGGAGGCCAAAATACGAAAAAAATATACCACAGAGACTAGCTCGACGAGACAATCCAACGATGTACTCAAATCTGAGCTAAGACGTTCGTAGCAAAATCTCATTTGTCGCCGCTGTTACCGCTTCGAAATTGGACGACAACGGCAATTCAAGAGAAACAGAGCTACAGAGGTCAGAATTGGACTGAACGAACTTTGACGTTTTAATCAGAAAATTTTCTAGATCATTTCTATATAAAAATATTCATTCTTTAAATTTTGATAATTTGCACTAAAAATTTGTGTTGACCGATTTTCGGACGAATTTTGACGCGAAACAAATTTTATTGGTCTTATTTCAATGGACGCATTTCAAATATTCAGTTTTCGTTGCCAAATTTTTACTTTTAAAAATAATTTTATTTTAAAATCTTCGTTGAATTTTTATTTAAATCGTTGAAAAACTCAGGTCGTTACATCTTGGATTTAATATTTTTAATCGAACGGATACGATTGATTCAAGTGTTTATAAATAAAAGTCTAACCCCTCACTTCTCTTCTCATATTTTCCACTCCAAGCAGCGAAGCTCTACCATTTTCTCTTCTCTACTATTCTTATAAGTTATAAAATAATACACACACACACACATACACAAAAATTGGAGAAGAACGGAAATTAAAAGAGAAGAAAAGAAGTAGCGAATCAATATTGTGCAAAAAGGTAAATTTCAATCTATATTTCCCTTAACCACCAATCTTTTCTCAGATCTATAATTCTACTAATATGTATATACGTTGTTATATTTTTTTTTGGATTAGAATGGAAAAGAGGAGTGATTAAAGGATTTAGATTCAAATCTGGAGACTTGGAAAGCTTCAAAAAGGTGAGTGGAAAATTATGTAATTTGTTCATAACATTAGAATTTACTTCATTGAATTTCTGTTTAATTTTTATGCCTAAATAAATATTTAAGAGTTCTAGGTTCAAATCTTATGCAATAAACATTGCCTACATATTCTGCAATTTAGGAAGATTGAGTAGTAATATTATTTACACCCAGATCAAAAATCAGTCCCCAAGTTATAAAAAAATTGAATATGGATAAAGACGTAAAATTTGTTCCGGATCTACAATTGAATTGTAAAGATGTTAGTATAATCAAGATTTTCCCTAATTCTATTTGAATGTAGATATTTATATTTTACTTTATTGGAAGTATTGTCCGTTTAACCTTTATAAATTTGTCCAATTTCTTAATTACATTGAAAAGGTGGAACGTTTGATTTGATCAGGAATACACATAAAACAAGGCAAAAAAATATGTAAAAGTATGGATTTTCTTTCCATAGTTTACACTATCTAATTCAATAAAAATGAAATAAATGATTCCTTGTAATTTCAAATAAAGCAAACCACTTAATTTAGGTTAAAGGGTAATTCTAATGGATTAAAATATAGAATGGAATATTCTAGTTAGGGATTAATAACTAGAAATATAATAATAAATATGTAAATATGTATAACTGTGCTAAACATTCAAAATAAAAATATAATAATACAGTGTAATACATGTTGATATCTGTATTAGGTATAGTTAGAACGTTAGAATAAATTGCGTAATAAATGACAGAATTACGAAATAAAGATGGATTGTAACTCTAAAATTAATAAGGTAATAAATGTGCAATAAATAGGGAGTTGCAAGAATTTAAATAGGTTATAAATGGACTAATGAGACTGATTGATGAGATTAATATGCATTTATGAAGATTGATTATAGAGATTAGTATGCATTTATGAAAATTGATTAAAATGATTTTTATGGAATTTATGAGGATTGATTAACAAGATTTATATAGCATTTATGAGGATTTGAAATTAGTAAATAGATTAAAGAAATTAAATGAGGATTGATGAGAGATGGTCTAATTTAGACATTAACGACTAATTAATACGGGTAACAGACATTTATTAGACATTAAAAGGAAAACAAAGCCTATGCATGAATTAGGAATAATAACTTAGCAAATAAGTACATATTAATACTATTAATTACACTTAGAAAGCAATATAATTTCTATAGTAGAGAATTGTATAGCTTAAATTATACGTTTAGATACAGTGTAAATTAGTGGGCTTAGCCTAATGTTTAGGCTTCGGGTGGTAGATTTGATTTAGCAGGTTGGGATGCGAGGTCAATAGAGTTACACAACAAAAGCCTGTCCTTCTCTTAGAGGCTACCAGCAATTGTGTACACTTACTACTGATGTGGGACATCACCAACCATAGGACCCGTGGGAAAGGGATATATGTTATGGATAGGAAGGGAAAAAATATTCTAGGTGTTCTCATTGGATTTGAAGTATTAAATGGCCCATACCTTTTGGGAAATGGGGTCTGCTTCATATCCAATAAGAGGTAATAAATAACCAAAAGGGGATATTTCCTTGACTTACTCAGGTTTGTCTAAACAGGGATGTCAACTGTGGAGGTTCAATAGGCTATGTCAGTAGTTGGTGCCAGTATTTAGTAGTAGGTCTGGCATATAGGCTTTGATACCCAACGATCCCACATAAGCAGTAGCAAAGACTCGGGTTATGCCCTAATCGATTTCACTTCCTATTAGTGTAGATTCCTTATGGGATATGCAAATGCCTCATGTAGATGGTTAGTGAAAAATTAGTTTAGTGGAGGTAGGCTAGTTAGCCCTTAGATGAGTCTTTAAGTTGCGGTAGTAGTACAGAAATTATATTATATATTATATTATAAGCCGTATATAGGAGTCATCGATCTTTGTAGCTAGAACTGATAGACTAGTGTTGATGATGCAAAGTGCCCTCTTCATATTTAAAAAGTAATAAGTGGCTAGGGTTATGGGTAGATATGTGTAAATATATATTTTTAGATATATTTGTTACACACACAGATATATATATATATAATGATACCTCGGAGAAGGTTAGGTTACGCATATCATACGCACACATATGATTTAATAGATTAGCCATAAATAATAGACATAACATTTAAATGGAAATCAATCGGTATAAAATTAATGATACGGGTAAAGTATGTAATTTTCCAATCACCAGAAAGTTGTTCTGACCCCCCTCCTTGTAAAACTCATAGGTTTAGTTTAGAAGGACCGGCTATTAGTTTAAGATGGGAACAATAGATGATGAAGTTTTCTCTTTCATGCTCAACACGGACAAGGCGACTAATTATTCAAGGAATGATATTCTAAGGTAGTAGCCTTAATCAATGCATATGTTCTATTATACTTTTCAATTCCACTACGAGTTTATGTTTATTGCACTCTGATATACTTGTGTTTATTATAGGTTACCAAAACTAATGATATATTTCCTAATGGACTTGGGTTTCGATCTAGTCGAAATTCGGGTCCATTAAGGAACGGGTTTACAAAGCAAGTCCTAATGCCCACTAGAGAAATTGAAAGGTTTATATGTTTCTCTTAAAGTTTTGAGAAACATAAAAAACTAGTATAAGCCTTCTTAGAAAAATAAAATGAATATATTTAAAATTTCTAATATTGTAATAATATATGCTATATAAAGTTAAAATAATCTACTTAGATAAATTTGTGCAACCATTATAATTGATCAAATATTTATCTGTTAAAATATGAAAATGAATTAAATTAAGCTTAACATAGAAATATAAATTATACTTAATAATAGATATTTTGGCATGTTGTTACTTTGAGACCCATGCAAGAGCCAATTTATAGAACCATTAAAACATCATTGTCATGGTCTCTTTGGTGTTTATTTGTACCAGAATGTGTATGGTCCTCTATAAGTTTTGAACTCTAAATGCAATGTAAGATTATGAATATTTGATCCGTATTCGATGATATATGGTGAACGGTCATTCATAATGTATAAAACCTCGATGAAATTTGTTCAATCGAAATGAACAGGTAAAACATGATGCAAGATCATGCATTTAACATGATTGATTGCAATAATGATCTTGTTGTGTTAGATATACTAGTAGACTAATTACTATAAGATGGACCTGGGAATTCGATCACTGAGATGTCAGTTTGATCAATTTACGTAAAGTGCAACTTATTTGATATTCTTAAATGTTAAGGATGACTAAATAAACTTTTGTAAAGAGTACGTTATAGTCTTGTAATAAGAGTGTTCTTTTAATGGTTCGACCATTTGGAAAGGAAAGAGAATTTACATGGGTAAATGTGACTTAGGTTTCGTTGAGACAAAGAGAGTGAATGGTTACCTCTGCTTTATGAAGAGACATTGGAAATGAGAATTGTATAAAACATAATAGTAGATACTTAATATGGAATGATAAATATGATTTCTATTCCCAAATGTATTTTTATTATAGAAAATTGTTTTCTATGAGAGTTATTTCTTGGAGATTAAGAAATTTTATCTAAAACTCTCGACAGTAAACAAGTTATCATGAATAAAATAAAATCCCATAATAAGTAACAAAATGGAGCCTCATTCTTGATCTATCATAGTAATGGTAGAAATAGTGGACGCATCAACTTGCAAAAAATTGTTTTCATAGACATGCTAAATATTATTTATAGAATAATAACCATTTTCAGTATTAGATGAAAATAGACATAATTTTATTTCAATATGAATCTTATAAATATTCGTGGTAAGATAAAACTATAATAATGGTATTTGTTTTCATAAATAAAGTGATGCATTAGAAAATAAAAAAGTATATGAAATTTTTACAATTATTTTGGAATTATGGACTAAGCCACAGTTTTGAGAAATAATTCTTTAATCATATGATTATGAATCATGTGGTACTAATGAATTATATTTCAAACGATAAAGGGCAAAACACTCATTCAACGGCATGATAGAAGAATTGGTGAACTCTTCTGATGATACATATAGATGTACGCAGTTCAAAGTTAAATGATAGCAAAAACAGATCCACTTATTTCGTTAAATTCACAGATTAATTATCATAGAATTAAAAAATGTGTATTTAATACATAAGTGATATATTTATGATAAGTTCATTGAATATAAATGGAAGTTGAAAACACAACATGCAAAGGAAATAAAAGAATTCGATGTGATCGAATAAATGAGTGTATTGGGAAAGAGTTACAAATGTACCTAAAAAAGAACAAGATTCAATCTTAAAAGTCACTCCTCCTTATGATACTTAATGATGTATCGATAAGTAGTAATCAGACTTTGTTGGGAAATGTACAATTGATAGTGAGTGAAGTTGAGTTGACTTCTATTTATAAGGTCGTGTACTTAAGAGTAAGTACATAAGGTTAAAAGGTTAATTTCACCTAATGCATAGTTTACGAGATAATAAAAGCTAAGAGTTTATAAGAAACCTCCATATATATCCTAAGTCAAGGAGTTGACAGGTTGTGTGAGTTGAGCGACTGCACGTAATACTTGTTCGTAGGGGATCTTATGTAGGTCAAGCCAAAGGACTTTGGGACCAATCAATATTAATTGACCTAATTATGTTATGAACATAAAAAAAATTGTAAACCCAAAACTAAAATCAGTTTTATATACACATTTAATGGTAACTTATAAAATGTTTATGAATACCTATTCCATTGCACTGAGAACCATTGTTGCTCCAAAAATGCCAACTTTGTCACGAAGGAATTTTTTAGAAATTATTGGTAGTATAACGTTTTTGGATGATTCAGAGATAAAACTAATTACGTAGAATGAAATGAAATTAACCAAGCCTAAACGAACACAAAACTTTAGAATATTGAACAAAAATTCTAGGATATTAAAGAGAAACAGTAAATTTCTTGCTAACGTCGAGAAAATAAATTTTTCTTAATTTTCAATAAGCTATTAAGAGTGTTGACTATGCCATATGGTACGATGTGCAAATCCAGAACGGATTCCAAGCAGGTATCAAAAAATGATTTTTATAGCTATACCCAAAAGGATGTGATCCATCGGCCGCAAATATGTCTTCGAGGAGAAGACCAATGCAGTTGGAATGTAGTCAACAACATTGATAAGAATAACATTGTAAATTTCAATTTTTGAAATTAACATAATGGATTTATCATTCAATGTGCTTAAGTTGATTTTGATTTTACTCGCAAAATTATTGCTAATATGATTTTAAGTTTTCAAACATTTATTTTGAAACAAAATTATCAATAATGATTTAGAATAGACTATTTGCGCATAACAACCAAAGTGTCTTGAAGTCGGTAAGACCGATACTGAGTTTATGGGTTTCGAATATGATCCAAGAACTAACACAAAAGTATCATTCGACGAGCATCAGAATTGAGCAATATTTTGACAAAGAAATCAAAAAATTTGATTTTCAGCTAAAATGCAGAGGAAACATGTGTTCATAAGAAAGAACATTGAAGGTATTAAAATAATTCTAAAACTATAAGTAAATGAAAAACTTATGATTGTTAACGATGTACCTGTGTTAAACTCAGTTTAGTTTGGTTGTTTAATACTCGACATTGGAGTTGAAAATAACACATTTTATAATTACTATACAGGAATTTTGGGATTGTCCCAAATGATATACATAGACACCATAATAAAATGTTGAATATGGAGCATATGAAAAGAGTTCCTTATGCATCGACAGTAAGAATTATCATATATGCTTAGTTGTCTACTACATTGCAATTTGCTTATATAAATAGTACAATGAGCAATTATCAAATCTGAATTAAGATCACTAAATGATAGTTAAGGGTATTTACAAGTATTTATGAAATATTCCTATATAAGATGTTTCGAGAAAGATATCGATACATCTGTTGATACCAAAGTATGTAACGGTCTCCAAATGTTGGGCAGTGTATTTCTCATGGCTGTTGGGAACACCAATGGGTTATGGATTGATAGTTATTGGAAAACTATGAATTGACTCACTTGAGAATTTTATGTTGGTTAATAATAACTAAGGTCAAACAGGAAATCTCAAAGTGGCGATATTACATGGTTCTCCCGATTAGAGAATGTTATTGAACTTCAATGTGGATACTCCACTTTGGTTATAATAAAATCGTGGCATGATGTTCATTGAATGACTAAAGTTAGGTCTAAGTTGAAGTATTGGAAGTAAAGCACTATTCAATCGAGAATTCCTCTCCTTAGTTAAACAAGGTTAGCATCACGGTCAACTGAAAGTCAAAGTCTCTAGCAAAAATGATTAATAATAAATATTACTATTGTACCAAGGACTTGTTTATGAACTAACCAAGTTAAATTCGGACGAATTTGGAATTTTGACCAAAACCAAATTGCATAAGTCCTAAAGTGATAGCGTTGACGTAGAGAATTGGTGTAAACAATCATTTTTAAAGGCATTACATAAATTGTAAATTTTGATTTTACCAATGAAGATTTATAAATGATAAATTCGGTCAAAATGTCACACCACTAGCTAAGGTGATGTGTGGATGTTAGTATTTAAATTATTCGATATTAATCGCCAACTAAATTTACACCTACGATCACGCAACCATGTTGTTGATTTCTTTGAAACGCCATACGATTTAATTGATCTATAATCGTTATAAATTCATTAAATTAATTAATACTTATAAAATATTAATTAATTATTTATTTGATATATTGGATGCTCTAAGTATTTTCTGGGTGCCGTTAGTAATTAATTAGAAGCATATATAAATGTTATGTATGTGCATATTAATATAGGATATCGATACACAATTAAAATACGATTCAAATGTCACTAATTTTAAATAGGTTGAAATAGTTTGAAGGCCCATAAAGCCTTATTGTTTGTACCAAAATTAGGCATAACACTCTTCGGAAGTATTTGCAGAGATAAAATGAAGAAGTTAAATGGAAAAAGAGGATTGTCTAACAAAAGCTTCAAAAACAAAGAAGAAAGTACGCAGAAACACAGGGATTTAGAGTGGTTCAGCGTGTTGCCTACGTCCACTATGAAATGATTGACTTTTACTAACTTTTTCTGCTGTTTACAATAAATTACAACAGTGAATCTCGAATACAATAGTGAAATTCGAATACAATGGTGAATTCGGCAGAGTCTGGACGTCAAAGAGCAAAAAGATCCCTTTTCTGTAGGTTCTGCGCTGCTATTTATAGGCGTAGGTTGCAAATATCTCGCTCAGACCTCAGGAGACCACTTCTGGCACGTGGGTGGGCCCACGTGATCGATCCCACGTGATTTGCACTCGGTCCGTGATCGATACGAACAAATTTCGTATCGATCAAGATTTTACCCAATCGAGTCGAAATTTAGCATGAACGTTCTTTAGGTTGTACGCAAGCTCCTGTGAAAATTTGGTGGCAGTTGGACTTGTAGATTGTGAGTTATGATCGATGCAAGCTTGCGTTGTTCGTATGTTGTTCTCTTCGTATCGATGCTATTCGAATCGATCATTTCGTATCGATGATCATGCATGTGATACCAATTGACGTGGCACTTGCTTTTAGGATCGATCCGAAGTTCATGCCGAATTGATCGAGTCTCCCCAACGTTCGCGCCTTGTTTTATCGATTTGACCTGGTCCCATTTGCATCGATCGAAGTTGTTTTGTTGGTATCGATTACTGTGGCATTGTTCGTATCGATATTTATGGGCCATTTCGTACCGATAGCTGAGGGCCATTTTATTCGTATCGATCGTTGATTGATCTATATGAACTGCGCGATTGAAATCGATGTGAATTAACCACAACCGATCGATACGAAGTTGAACCGGTTTGGTGTATACGAACAACTGACGTGATGGATACGAACAGATGGATAGCGTGATCGATACGAACAGATGGATGTGAAACAATATCGATTGATGGATACGAACAAGACCTTTCAGCCGATGGATATGAAGAGTGCAGTTCTCCTGATCGATACGAAGACGAGTGCATCCGATGGATTCGAACCAGACCGATACAAAGAAAGGCTTTCTTCGGTCGCTTGATGGATACGAACAAGGTGATTACTTGAATTGCATCGATCATACCTTGAGCATATGAACTCGGATTGACTTGAAATTTGGAATGTTGGCTACCATAGCTTTGCTAGTCATGTCTTGTCAATTGTAGCTCGATCCGGACTCAGACAAAATTCATCGATATCCATAGTGAGCCAACGTATAACCGATCTTCGGGATGGACTGTCTTCGGTTTCCAGTTAAGTTCCTGGTATCACAGCCTTGCCAAAAGGCGGGATAACATTTGCCAACCTAAGTACGTCTTGTGAGAACACGACGTGCTTTGAAAAGCTGCAATCTTCATTCTGAAAAGTCCCATCTGACTTGTTAAACGGTTGTTGTTTCCTCGTCGAAAGTTGTAATCTTTGATTGATCCATAGAAATATAAATTATGAACCGTAGAATGCCCATTGTTATACTACGTATTGTTGTAATTGATCGATGTATGATAGTAATTTGTCGTTTGTTGTTGTAATTGTCACCAGACAAGCATTCAATTCATTATTCTACGATGATCCTCGCATCGATGGCTGTGAACTTCCTGCAATTTTCTAAATGATGGATACGAAGTTATGGTTCGTATCGATAGACTAATGAAGGATGCAAACAGAGCGACTAGTCCCCAGTGCACTATTCGTATCAATGAATACGGGCCCTTATGGGTTGTATGTTGATGGATACGAACAATACAGTTCGTATCAATGCACCTTCATGGGTTCGAACAGTTCACATGAGCTTTTGTCTTTGTTGCTTGTTGTATGGATTCGAATAGGTTCCCGTGTATCATTTGTACCGATAGGTCACTGATGGATACGAACGAAGGCATTCTAGATCGATAGCAAATAGATACGGGTAGTTGTGCTTGGGACTGATATGTGTGGATGGATACGAACAGAGCTTTCGTATCGATGACATTGAGGACAATCTTAACCGGTCATTTTAACTGGGCGACGAATTGTTTCCTTCCCTTGGTTTTGCACCTATATAAATACACGATTTTGTACTTAGAAATATTTTTACTTGTTCACTTTTCTGCCTTGTCTTCGTATCGCTTCGAGTTGAAGGAAACTAAAACTGCCTTAGCTTTCGAATCGAACCAGACTCCAATCCTTCAAACCAACTGCTAAAATTAGGTAACTCATTGAATAAAATCAATGTAAAACGATGAGACATTAATCCTCGCGCCTTTCCGTTTGCATTCATGGCCGAGTTTGGGGAAGAGGAGATGGTTGGACGCGAGGTTGTGGAAGGCCTGGGAGCCTTCCATGTTTGATTGGAGAAGAAGGTGCTTGGAGGGTTACGAAAAATTTGGTAGATGGTGGTTTGGCCTTCGTTTCGTATCGATGGATTGGAGAAGAAGATGTCTAATTTCGTATCGGTTATAACGTGAGGTTTCGCATCGATCTACACCCTCTGATTTTGCATCAATAGAGGGTTCCCAAATTGCGTAACGATCATTTCGAATTAATACGAATCTTCCTGATCGATATGAAACTGAGTTGTTCGATAGGTACGAAATTCTCGGTAGGTGATCGGTACGAAGTTTTTGGACATGGATCGATACGAAGCTAACGATTCCAGATCGATACAAAATCCAATGCAAACCGATCGATGTGAAGTTAATGAATCCAAATTGATACGAAATTAAGGCTTTTTGCGGAACAATCCAAGTCTGAATTTTGATGGATTTAAAATCTTTGAACACTCGAACATTTAACACTGACGAGCTCCTGCCTTGTATATCTGGACTTAACTGTTAAACTACATACTTGACTGCCTTTCGAAGCTCGTCGATGGAGCTGTAACTTGAAAAACTTAATAAACCTTAACTTGGATCGGTCTCTAAATTCCGGGAGGCACGGTTGTGACGGTCAGCGATGACAGTCACTCCAGTTTTATTTCAAAGTCTCGTTGTTTGAATATTTCTTCAAATTTTATAGAATTTCTCAAGTAATATGTAGCACTGCACTGCACTACACATTCACGCACTTTACGCCGGGGTATACACGGGCTTACTATCATCTAATGGAAGTTTTTGACAAGTTGATTAGCTATGGAATCCACAAGTTCACAACAGCAGGAGCTTCAGGGTTCATCTCCTTTTGTCCTAGAGATACCGGCCATCGCGACCGAAGTTATAAATCTAGCTCCGGACGAGCTGCTTGGTGCCACGTTTATCATGAATCCACAGGATTTTGTGTCGTCTAACGTTTCTGAAGATATGCTGAGACGAATATGTCTAAGGCATGGTCTACCGTTGGACGATGTATTATTACCAGGACCGGATGATAGACCGCATGCTCCCCCAGAGGGGGTTACGGCCTTTAATCGCCATGCATGTACAGCAGGAACACTTCCTCCGTATAACCAATACATTAGGGAAGTGTTGTCTTTCTTCGGAATCGCCCCATCACAGTTACATCTGAACGGATACGCTCTGCTCAACAGTATGTTCATTGTATTTATGGAGCATCTTTTCCGACCACCAATCCCGATCGAGATTAGATATTTATTTAATGTCAAGAGTCAGGGAGATAGTCCCTCGTTTACTTTTCTAGAGGCAGTTAGAAATTGTCAAGTTGTGACCGGCTCCTGGACCAAACTGAGTTACTTCAAAACCGAATGGTTCTATGTCTGATGCCCTCTAGGATATGCTAACTGATGGTTATCCAGACGTAAGCGCTTCGACTTTTCTACTGGTCGACAAAATAATTGCAATTGGTATTGGGACTAATACTTTCTTTCTTTTGCAGTCGCAATTCCACGACCTGAGGGTGTGCATTTTAAAGAAATTGTGCGGGTCCTTCAAGAAGTGCCAAGAGAAATGAGAGACATAGACTCGGTGCTAACAGATCGAAACTTGAGGACCGTTGGGCTAATTGAGCGAAACCAGAGCATAAGGCTTGAAGGAACGCTAAGAGCAGCCCCAATGAAGCGGGTAAAGCGCAAAGCGCCCGAGGTCGTAATTTCTGAGGGAGGTGATGAAGAGAGAACGCCCATGGATGATGAACTTGTTGCTGGGCCTTCGGTTGGATTTCAAGCGACAGAAGGAAGGAGAAAAGGCAAGGCCGCTGCTCACAAACGCCCTAAGTCTTCGAGGTGGAAATCAGTTGTGGTTTCTTTACTGGCCTTTGGCATTAGAATTTTAGAGGCTCCTCCCTCGCCAATAGAGAATCCTTTCGAAGGGCTTGTTGATATTCTGATTCCGGACTTTATGTCACTTCCAGATGATACCGGATTGGAGGAGCTTCAAAATGCTCTAGATTTAAGTGAGTCTCTACCCATCAGTGTGGCTGACATTACCGGTTGGTCGGGGGGGTTGCACACATATAAACATTTCACAACACCACACGGTTTCCAGCCTTGAATTGCTTGTTTCAAGAACTCACTAACTCCGTTTTTCTTTTACTTTACGGATACGATGAACAGGCGTGATTCTATGCTCAGTAGTCTTCATTCAGCGCGCCAATCGTCAGGCTCGTACTATAAGTCCCATCGGAGGGAGGATGACAGAAACCGCGATCGCGGTTATTCTAGTCAGGAACGCTATGAGAGGGATAGAGATAGGGATTACAGAGAATAGAGATATCGATCCCGATCGCGTTCTCCACCCCCTCGACTCCCCTACACAACCTTCGGGCCTGGGTAAACAGCCAGTAGAGCCCCCTCGTCACAAACCATCCTCTCATGCTCCAAGATCTGAGTCGCAACGCCACAGAACTGAGGTTGAGCCTCCAGTCATCGCTGAACAAGCTATCACCGAGCCTACTGGGGAAGGGGCTATTAGAATTGCTCAGCTAAAGAAAGATTTTCCAAATATATGCTTTGACAGCTACATTTTTCCTCCTCACTTAAAGAGAATTCCCTCAGAGGTGGAGAACACAATGCATGATTACATTCATGACATCTATTCCCAGTACAAAGAATGGGCGAAGGCTGTAGAGAAAGCGTCGAAGGTGGCCTTCGAGCGGGCTAAAATTATCAAAAATTTAGAATCTGATCTCGCCTAGAACGACCGCATCGTCCAAGTGCTTAATGATGAAGCCGAGTCCTCTTGGAAATCAGAGATAGAGGCCACCAAAAAGGCCAATGAGGCAAACTTGGCCATGGAGAGGATGAGGTAGACACACTTTGCCTTGGTGGAGCAGATGGGCCACCGAAACACCACTGTCACAGCTGAACTGGACGCTGCTCTGAAAGAACTTGCTAAGCTCAAAGATAAAATTTTTGAAATAATCAAGGAAAAAGATGATGCAAATAGAGTGCCTAAGAGGCTTGTGAACAGGCCGTAGTGCTTCGGGGTGAACGGGATGCGGCAATAGCTAAGGTCCGAGTGGTGGAGACTGAGGTCGAGGAGAAAGTCCGAATGGCTGAGTCTAGGTTAGAAGCTGATATTGAAGATCTCCTTATTGTCTATAACACTAACGTCTTGAAGCATAGAAATCTAGCCTGGCTCGACAATTATCTGACACATCTACATAACGCCTGGGGCCGATTGGTAGAGGATGAAAAGGCCGCCCACCAAGCCGAATCGATTGATGAGTTCGAGCTCGAAAACCGAGTGTTGAGCGAAGATGAGTGGAAAGTTCTCCACGATGCCATAATTTCATTTGAGAAGGAGAAGCTTGGAGCTCAACATTCAAAAGTTGGAGAAGGTTCTGGCGTCGAGGATCATGACATAAGTTCTGAAACTCTTGTGCCGACTTAGTCCGAATCTACACCTGTGGTTGATCGTCAGCCCATTACCGCTTATAATCCGGATCAACCGCAGATGTCTCCAACTCGCGAGCAAGTTTCTGAAGTCGTTCAGCTACCCACAAGTCAAACTGAGGAAAGTAATCTGAACATTCTCTATGCTTATCTGAAATCGGGATTGTCATCCGAAGTAGTTACTAACAGTTCTTCTTTTGTTTTTGTCCAGTGATTGATGCTACACCGGTCGTGCCTCCTGCCACTCAAGAATCACATCACATGTAGGAGGCCATTATAACTGAAGCAACCACCACAACGACCATAGCACCGACTGATGGAACGTAAGGGAGCACGCTTATTTTTGATGAGCAGATGATGGAGGAACTCCTCGGTCATCATAGCGATCCCTTTGCAGATTTGTCATTCGTTATGGGTGAAAATGCACCGATGACAAGTTCTTTAGCTCCAATTGCGGGAGTTCCAAATGATGCACCAATGCTTCATGAGGAGGAAATCATAGCTGAAATCAATGCCGAAATGGAGGCAGCCGTGTGTGGCAGTGGTTTTGGTGGTGGAATGGCTGGACCTGGTCCGGCTCCTTTGCGGATGATATCTCCGAGAGGAACGGTTATTGAGATGAGCAAGCCTGCCCCACCTCCTTCTGTTGATCCTGTCCCTCCGACTCCACCTGCAGGCAGTGTTCCGATACATTTGAGTTCGGAGGAGGATGTTGATATAATGCCCCCTGCTGTAGGCCGGCCGCCAAAAGGTAAAGGCTCAAAGAGAAAACTAAGCGAAAGCTCCAGCGGGTCCACACCAAAGGGGAAATCGAAGAAGAAGAAAGAATAGACATGCTTCTTTGGTGAAATTTTGAGTAAATAGGAATTTCTTTTGTTATTTGTTGGCCGTGTATAGATGCGGGTACGGCCCCTGCTAGTAGAAATTTTTTGGATAACTTTGTACTTAGTTTCCTTCTACGAACAGTTGAAATGAAATTCCATTTTGTCTTTAACTCAATTTTCATTTATTTGCTTAAGTTTTTCAGCAGTTGAACTCCAGTCTAGTATATTTGTTGAGTTTCGATCTTCGGATTGGATCCAAGTTTAGTTGTTAAGTCCTGAAATCACGACTATGAGTGATGACTGAATGTTGAACTGGACTCTGATGCTGCATTGTCTCAATCGATGATCGACGCTTAATTTTTGCTCCCAATTTCAGGGATGAATTGTAGAGATCAAGTGGTGATCGCACTCCGCTTTCAGCTCATCGAGCGTAATGTCGTCGAACTGATGCTGGACTAAAGAAACTTGAGTGGTCGAATTGCACTTGCTCATTTATCGTCGATTGCATCCACACTCCGGGGATTTGCATTTGTACGTCAGCGGTCGGACATGCCTGCTTGAGTTTCAAGGATGCGTCCATGCTCCGGGGACTCAAGTTATTTTCACGGGCAGTTAGTCACACCCGTTTTGCATTTACACTCTAACCACGCTCCGGGGACTTAGAGTTGTTTTACGGACGGTCGATCCCAATCCGATTTGTGTCCAAACTTCAATCCACTCTCCGGGGATTTTGAGTTAACATTTATACTCCAATTCACACTCTGGGAATTTGGAGTTGGTGTTTATGTTGATACTCCGGTTCGCACTCTGGGAATACGGAGTTAGTTGACATTTACTCCTATTCGTGCTCTGGAAACTTGGAGTCGGCCGACAGATGGTCAGTCGCATCTGCTTGGGCTTTAGGATTTCGTTCGCACTCCGGGAACTACGAATCTATCAGGATCGTGGATGGTCGGTTCACATCCACCCCGAGTTAACAAGCGAGGTCGTTAGATGGACGGATCCATCTTCCTCGAACTTGGTCAAGGTATGGGCGAATTCGTTAGGTGGACGGATCCACCCTCTTCGGAACCGTATTTGTAAGTTTATACTCCAGTTCACACTTTGGGAATCTGGAGTTAGTTAAAGGATCGTCGTGTATTAATCCCTTTTTTATTCCAGTGTGATGGCTTGTCCCCGAGCTCGGGTTTCACTTAGTGAGTGACCGGTCGTATCACACTCACTCCCTATTTGAATAAATTCCACCGTAAGATGGAACTTAGCTCTTTGTGCATAGTGATGGTCATATGAAGTATTTCAAGTAAATCACAGCTCTGGCTCGAAGAGATTGCATTTTATTGCTGAAATAAGAAAATACGGCAAAGTCAGTTGCCTTATTACAAATTCAAATTTCGAAATGCAGAAACAATTTGCAAATGAAAATTAGATGGAATAAATAATTAGAGCCTGTTATGTGTAGTAGCGATGAAGACTCTCGCTGTTCCAGGCTCTTGGAAGGGTGAGACCATCAACGGTTGATAACTTGAATGTGTCATCTTCGAGCTTTCATTCAATAACATACGGCCCTTTCCAAGTTGGCTTCATATGAGAAGGGACCGGGTAAATTCTCTTGAGGACGAGATCGCCGAGTTCAAAGGTTTGAGGTCGGACCTTGGCATTATATAATCGGGCGACTCGACTTCGGTATGCGGCTGCCCTCAAATCAGCCTCTTCACGCTTCTCATCCAATAAATCCAGGGATTCAGCAGGCAATATAGCATTTGTCTTCGGATCATAATAAGTTGCGCGATGAGAAGGCACTTCTAATTCAACTGGAATAATAGCTTCTGAACCATAAGAAAGAGAAAACGGAGTGTGGCCGGTCGCGGACTTGTGGGTTGTTCGGTAAGCCCATAAGGCCATAGGAAGTTCATCAACCCATTTGCCCTTGGCTTTTTCCAGTCATTTCTTTAGAATAGATTTTATAACTTTATTTACAGCTTCGACTTGTCCATTTGCTTGAGGGTGTGCGACTGTGGAGAATTTCTTCTAAATGTGGAATCGTTAACAAAAATCTTTAAATTCAACACTATCAAATTGGATCCCGTTATCAGTGATGATAATATGTAGGAGACCAAATCGACAGATGATGTTGCGCACTACAAAGTTGATCACCTTCTTCGTTGTGATTGTAGCAAGGGGTTCAGCTTCCGCCCACTTGGTGAAGTAATCAACTGTTAATGGCATACTTCGCACCACCTTTGGCTAGAGGTAGAGAGCCAATAATGTCAATGCCACATACTGCAAAAGGCCATGGGCTGACCATTTGGGTTATTTCGATAGTTGGGGCCCTTGGAATTCGAGCATGCTTCTGGAATTTGTTGCACTTTCTGGCGTAGTCTGATGCATCACGATTTATGGTTGGCCAGTAGTATCCATATCTGAGCACTTTCTTGGCAAGGGCTTGCCCCCCCCAGTGTGATCGCCACATTCTCCTTCATGCACATCATACAATACGCGTTCGATTTTGTCGTGAGCGATACACCGGAGTAAAGGAACAGAGTATCCTCTTCTATACATAACTCCATTTTGAATGGTAAACCGTGAGGCTTTTCGAAGAATCTGTCTCTTTTCACTCCTGCGCTCTGGCAGGGTTCCGTGCTCAAGATAATTTCTGAACGAAGTCATCCATGACTCCTTATTGTGAACAACCTCAAATATCCAATCCGTCTCCATCCGGTCGATGCTCGGGGAAGCTAATGTCTCCACGGGAACGAGTCCCATTTGTTGTGCCTCGCCTGTGCTGGCTAACTTTGCTAATGAATCAGCTTTTTGATTGTGCTCTCGGGGAATGCGGTAGATGGCATAATAATCGAACTGGTTTAATATTTCTTGAACCCGAGCAAGGTAAGCAGCCAGTCTTCGGTCCTTGGCCTGGTATTCCCCTCGAACTTGACACACGACCAATTGTGAATCACAATAAATCTCCACAGCAATGATTTTCAAATCTCTAGCAAGCCTCAATCCGGCAAGTAGGGCTTCATACTCGGCTTCATTGTTGGTCGCACGAAAATCAAACTATAAAGCATAGCATATAGATCGACCTTCAGGAGTTTCAAGCACAACTCCTGCACCGGAGCAGCGGTCATTAGATGTACCATCAGTATGCAGCTTCCAGATATACTTAGGAGATTCGCTTGTCTCGGGCAAGTCCTCTGGGATTGTAAATTCAGCTATGAAATCTACTAGGACTTGTCCTTGAATGGCTCACCTTGGAGTGTAAGTAATGTCAAACTGACTTAACTCGATATTCCATTTGAGTAACCTACCAGACGTCTCAGGCGGTGTAAGGACCTATCTTAACAGTTGGTCGGTGTAAACGGTGATCGGATGAGCCTGGAAATATGGACGGAGCTTCCTCGAGGCAATAACAAGGCAATAAGCCAACTTCTCTAGCTTCGGATAATTTCTCTCATCTCCGGTTAGTCGCTTGCTTATATAGTAAACTGGCTTCTGTATTCGGTCTTCCTCCCGAATTAGGGCAGCACTGATTGTGTTTTCTGATACCGCTAAGTAAATGTACAATTTCTCGTGATCGATAGGCTTTGAGAAAATCGGTGGTGTGGAGAGATGTTGAATTAGTGCTCGGAATGCGCCCTCACATTCTGTAGTCCATTCAAAGTTTCATTTTCCTTTCCGGATTAGATCAAAGAAGGGAATGCATTTGTCAGTAGACTTTGAAATGAACCTGGTCAGTGCTGCTACTTTCCCGTTGAGACTCTGAACTTGCTTTATAGTTTTCGAAGTTTCAAGATTTCTGATCGCCCAGATCTTTTCAGGATTGGCTTTGATTCCTCGAGCATTGACGATAAACCCAAGGAATTTTTCGGATGCGACCCCAAAATGACATTTTAACGGGTTGAGCTTCATTCTGTATCCTTGGAGGATATTAAACATTGACTCTAGGTCTCTAATGTGATCAATGGAAAATCGTGATTTGACTAGCATGTCGTCCACATATACCTCCATAGTTTTTCCAATCTGGTTAGTGAACATTCGATTAACTAACCGTTGATAAGTTGCCCCAACATTCTTGAGTCCAAAGGGCTTAACTTTATAGCAATAGAGTCCCATATTGGTTACGAAGCTGGTATGCTCCTGGTCGGGCAAGTGCATGGGTATTTGATTATAGCCAGAGTACGCATCCATTAAGGATAAAAGTTCTTGTCCAGCCGTTGATTCCACAAGCTGATCGATTTGAGGAAGTGGAAAACTCTCTTTGGGGCAAGCTTTATTCAAGTTTGAGTAGTCAACACAAGTTCTCCACTTCCCATTCGGCTTTCGGACAAGTATAGGATTGGATACCCATTTCGGGTATAATGCATCTCGAATGAATCCATTCATTTTAAGCTTATCTACCTCTTCTTTAAGGGCAGCAGTTCTCTCTGGATCCATACCATGCCTTTTTTTTTGACCGGGACGTGCCGCGGGTCAATATTCAATGTGTGGCTCGCGATGTCCAGTGAGATCCCACACATAACAGAGTGCGCCCAGGCAAACACATCAAGGTTTACCCGGAGAAATTCAACCAATTCCTCTTGCATTTGTTGGCTTAGCTGAGATCCAGTCTTTATCATTCTTGAATCGTCATTATCGTCGATTGGAGCATCGATCGTCAGTTCGGCCGAAGAAGCTTGACTGTCTTTACTTTCGTCTTCACTTTCAGTGTCTCTCGGGTCAAGATCTCTTTGGAATTGGTTGGGGTGCCCGGGCCCAGGCGTTAATTGTCAATTATCAGCAAAGTGGACACAGAGAGAATCCTCTACGCCCTTCCCTTTTTCTTTTCGATGCACCTCGCGCATCTCAGCAACGTAACAGGCTCGTCCTGCGGCCTGATCCCCTTGAACAACTCCGACTCCATTATCGGTAGGGAATTTCAAAGTCAAACACCATGGGGCAATGGCAGCTCTAAATTCAGCTAGGGCCGGTCGGCCCAAGAAAGCATTATATGGGGAGTTTATATCCAAAACAACAAATTGCAGTATCCGGACTCTCCGGCTTTCACCAATTCCTAACTCCACTGGCAATTCCACCACTCCAGTGGGTATAGTTGCACTCCCGTTGAAGCCATGAATACGGGACTGACATGGCTTCAAATCTTTAGTCTCCATTCTCATTTGGTCATAGGCTCGTTTAAACAATATATTCACGGAACTTTCGCTGTCTACCAAGATCCTCTTCACCCAAGCAGGACCTACTTGAGCTGATATAACAAGCGGATCAATAGTGGGGGCTTCGATCCTGTCGGCATCCCGACCTCGAAATATGATGTCATCTGCCATCATTCTTTGTTGCTTGGCCGGAGCCCCATCTTTGGAATTACTACAACATTCAAAGTCCGCATGCTTGATAGAGCTGGCATACGACTCCATTTCCTTCCAACTTTGGTCTGCTGGATGAGGACCACCACTAACAGTGTTTATCACCAACCTCCCGCCAGTACGAGCGGGTTCTTCCTGTCTAGCCGGATTCGGTACATGGTTTTGATTCGATGGGCCCGCACCTCCAGACTGCGGCGCCCGCACAAACTATTCTAACTTTCTCTCTTATTAGTTTTTTGATGAGATCCTGCAAGTGACGACATTCATTTGTGTTATAGCCGTAGCTTTCGTGGAATCTACAAAACTTCCCCGTCTGAATTTGCTTCTCCGATGACTGTTTCGGAGGAGGCTTCTTGTACTGAATGGTGTTGCAGGTTTGTAGATATACATTCTCCAGCGACGTATTCAGAGGAGTATAATTATCAAACATAGGAGCTCTATGTCGTGGACCACAGTTCTGATCCCATTTTCTATTTTGCTTACCATTGCCTTTTTGGTGATCTTGTTTATTCTGAATGTTCAATTGCACTTTTTCGGAACTCTCCCCGGATTGTTTAACAGCAATATTACTCTAAATTCCTTCCACACTAGGCCTTGCATCATCCTTTTTCCTAGACTGTTTCGCATCCTCCCTTCTTAAGAATTGGGCTGCCTTGGAATAGAAACGGTCCAATGATGTAGGGGGTTTTCCGGCCAACCAGTTGCCGAACTCAAAATCAGGCTCAATCCCCTTAGTTAGTGCCATAAGGATAGAGTTATCATTTGGGTTGCTGATCTCAGCACATGTAGCATGAAATCTCTCTAAATAACGCCTGAGTGTCTCTCCAGGAGCTTGAGTGACACTAGATAAAGTATTAACATCCTTCGGTCTTGCGACATGCATGCGGAATTGTTCAATAAACTTTGTCGCCAGCTGATCAAAACATAAGATAGATCGAGGTGGCAGTCGGGTAAACCACATAGTCGTTATGCCCCCTAGAGAGATCGGTAAGCTTCGGCATTTAACTGTGTCATAATCTTGTGCAGCATTCATCAACCATTCATATTTCAAGATATGCTGATTAGGATCTGAGTTTCCTTCATAAACGGGTAAAGTCGGCATCCTGAATTGCCGAGGTGGTTCAGCATAAAGTATCTCATCAGTAAAAGGAGTATGACTTCGAGAGATTCCCCAGTCATCATTAGTGAGGCCTTGACTTTCATGGATCATTTGACGGATCATTGTTGGCAGGTCGGGCATCTGGACATTTTGAGCATGTTAGGCCAAGGTGTGGTCGGGTTCCATAATGCGGGGAGGGACCGTCGCTGTCGACGGTCCATGTCTCGCCTCCTTGGTTCTATGTCCTTCGGGACGTTAGGCTCAGGAGTATGGTTGCGTTGATGGTGGGTCGGATCCGTTCGGTTCCGAGCGTCAACCCCCAAATCAGTAGCTATTGCAGTACGGTTATCAGTAACGTGGTGTGGGGTAGTGCCTCCTCGGGAGGAGGGCCTAGTCTGATGGCTGGCTGATGGGCCAACTCTCAGTTGCCCAACATTCAATGTATGCTGATGCCCAGTGAACTGTGTGTAACTTCCATCCAGTCGTGGGCGCGTGGATCTATGATGATAATCAGAAGAGGCTGAACTTTCAGTGGATGAATAGGAAGCCTGATCCCTCCTGGATCTCCTTCGTCTCTGACGGTTTAGCTGGATGGTCAGTTCCGCATTGGCACGGAGCTGTTGAGTGAGCTATTGGCGGCTCTGAGTCAACTCTTGCATCAGCATCTGGAATTCTTCCCTAGTAACAGGGCCTTGTAGATCTGATGGTCCGGAAACATTCTGATCAGTCAGAGGCAGTTGCATGGGATTCTGTCGATCCCGTTCTTATGGATCTGCAGCAGTAGAAGTAGTCCTTGTGTTAACCATAATGGGTAGTGAAGCTCTTTCCTAGACTTGATGCAAATCTGAATAGGATGGAAGAAATTTAGTCTTTGAGATCTGGATCTTCTTCTTAGATTTGTGCAATCTGATATTGATAGTAGATCCAACGAGCAGGAGAAAAACTAAGTTTTCTCGGTGAAAGCACCAAAGTGTTTGTACCAAAATTGGGCACAACACTCTTCAGAAGTATTTGAAGATATAAAATGAAAAAGTTAAATGGAAAAAGAGGATTGTCTAACAAAAGCTTCAAAAACAAACAAGAAAGTACGCAGAAACACAGGGATTTAGAGTGGTTTGGCGTGTTGCCTACGTCCACTATAAAATGATTGACCTTTATTAAATTTTCTCTGCTAGTAACAACAGATTACAACAGCAAATCTCGAATACAATAGTGAAATTCGAATACAATGGTGAATTCGGAAGAGTCTGGACGTCAAAGAGCAAAAAGATCCCTTTTCTGTAGGTTCTGGGCTACTATTTATAGGCGTAGGTTGCAAATATCTCGCTCAGATCTTGGGAGACCACTTCTGGCATGTGGGTGGGCCCAAGCGATCGATCCCACACGATTTGCACTCGGTCCGTGATAGATACGAACGAATTTCGTATCAATCAAGATTTGACCCAATCGAGTCAAAATTTAGCATGAACATTCTTTAGGTTGTACGCAAGCTCCTATGAAAATTTGGTGGCATTTGGACTTGTAGATTGTGAGTTATGATCGATGCAAGCTTGCGTTGTTCGTATGCTATTCTCTTCGTATCGTGTTGTTCGAATCGATCATTTCGTATCGATGATCATGCATGTGATACCAATTGACGTGGCGCTTGCTTTCAAGATCGATCCGAAATTCATGCCAAATCGATCGAGTCTCCCCACCGTTCGCGCCTTGTTCGTATCGATTTGACCTGGTCCCGTTTGCATCGATCGAAGCTGTTTTATTCGTATCGATTACCGTGGCATTGTTCGTATCGATATTCATGGGACATTTCGTACCGATAGCTGAGGGACATTTTATTCGTATCGATCGTTGATTGATCGATATGAACTGCGCGATTGAGATCGATGCGAATTAACCCCAACTGGTCGATACGAAGTTGAACCAGTTCGGTGAATACGAACAACTTACGCAATGGATACGAATAGATGGATGTGAAACAATATCGATTGATGGATACGAACAAGGCCTTTCAACCGATGGATACGAGGAGTGCTGTTCTCCTGATCGATACAAAGACGAGTGCATCCGATGGATTTGAACCAGACCGATACGAAGAAAGGCTTTCTCTGGTCGCTTGATGGATACGAACAAGGTGATTACTTGAATTGCATCGATCATATCTTGAGCATATGAACTCGGATTGACTTGAAATTTGGAACGTTGGCTATCATAGCTTTGCTAGTCATGTCTTGTCAATTGTAGCTCGATCCGGACTCGGACAAAATTCATCGATATCCATACTGAGCCTGCATATAACTGATCTTCGGGATGGACTGTCTTCGGGTTCCAGTTAAGTTCCTGGTATCACGGCCTTGCCAAAAGGCGGGATAACACTTATATATGTTTGGCCATAACATAGAAGAATTTATAGATCTGTATCTAAGAATTGGCAAGAGGTGATGAGTAAAAGGAGGATAATTTATCTCCTTCTCCTCTATTTAAACCAAGCCATTCACTCACTTCTTTCTTCTAGAAAACCCAAACTCTTGGCCGCCATAATATGACCTTTTATACACCCTTAGTCAAAAATACCATAGCCTTATATGCATCAAATTAAATACAATTTGTGGTGCTCTAGATCATTGCAAGTTTTAGTTATCGATTCAGGGTGAATCTAGGAGAGATCTTCAATCAACGTGTGTTTAATGGCTTTATCTTTAAGAGAAAATTAAATAAAACTAGATTTTATTTAAATAATCTAGATTAGATCTAGTACACACATTTGACTTCATAGGTCCAATATGATTCAAAATAGGATTTTTTTTTAAAAGATTAGCTATTTCACCCCCCTTCCAAATAACCCGGTTCCAACACATGCATTTTATGGCATTACACTTTTAAATTGCACTATAAAAATCCAAGTTCAACACATCTGAAACTAGCTTCCAAAATGCTTCTTAAAATACACTTATACTGTTAGCGAAAGTATAAAATTTCCCTAACGAAAGTATGACCAATATGGCTTAACGGAAGTATGGTCAATATAGCTTTACGAAAGTATGACCCATATAGCTTAAGGAAATCATGAGTTATATGTTAATGAAAACATGGAATCTTTCTTTATGACAACATGAGTTACCTAATAATGAAAACATAAAATTCTCTATAATGAAAACATAGGTTCATGAATGTTAATGAAAACCCCAATGAAAACATAAGTTCACAAGTGCAAACTAAGATATAACTATCAAAAATATAACTAATTGTTGACAAAAATATAGTAATTAGGGATGTTGCTTTATGGAAATATGGTTAAGCAAACATAATGGCAGAATTATAATTTAGTTGAAAACTATTTTTGTGCTTAACAAAGTAATATCTTTTTGATTAAATTTACCACTTATCTAATTTTCATTTGTTCATTTTTTGCTTTACAAAATTCTTCAGTGGTATTTAGGGAATTAATTAACTTTTCTCAATTATTAATTAATTATTTAGTTAAGCAAGAGGTTTTCTCACATTTTCTCTTTATTCACATTCCTTTGATAATTCATATGAACTCTTAAAATATATGTAAAAAATCTAGAAAATTTCATGAAAACCATTTTAACTTACTTTATAATATAAATATATAAGATCAAAATAATTACTTGCCGTATTTTTAATTATTTAAACCTAAAATAAACTCAATACCCATTTCAAAATTCATAATAAATCATTAAGGTATGGAAAAATATATAATTTATAAACCATATCTAAAGTGACATTTTACACCTCATATTCCAAATCTATAATAATTTAAGCCCATATATTCAAGTTATAATCAAAAAAGTTTACTAACACTACAAGAAAACTGATTTTTTGTAGCGCCCAAAAAACGCCACTACGTATTTTTAGTGGCGTTCCGATAATCGTTACGAGAAAACATGCCACTAAAAATCCTCGAGTATTAGTTGCACTTTTTTAAACGCCACCAAATTTGTTTTTTTGATAGCGTTTTTATAACGCCATAGAATTCCTTTTTTGTAGCGCCTATTTACCGTCACCGAAAAGGTTTTCTCCTCCATGATACTTTTTTATGGCGTTATCTAAATTTTTTGTAGCGCCTGTTTAACGCCACCGAAAGGGTTTTCTCCTCCACGTTACCTTTTCATGGCATTATATACATTTTTTGCAGCGCTTAATAAACGCCAGCATAAGTGTACTTGAGTTTCTAATCACTCTTTTGTAGCGACATTTTAACGCTACCAAAATAAATAAAATCCAGTAGCGTTTGTTTCCCTCCACCTACTACTCTAGATTTACCCCTGATCTAGCATCCAATTATATAATAACAGAATACGCAAGCACATACACTTTTGAACACAATATATTAAACAACTACAAAATACGTATACGCATTGAAGATCCACAAGATACATAGACATTCATACATCCACATACATAGGTGTCGACAAAAAGCTACCTGTACACATACACAACCAAACTACCATAAGTGTTATAACCAAACTACCATAAGTGTCATAACCGTACATATACATCTGAAATAAACGTCTGAAATAACCAAAGTAACGAGCAAAACCTGAACCACCATAAAAACCTGAACTACCTGTCATTGCTGATGTCTTCAAAACCTGAACTACCAGTCAATAAAGAATAGAACAAAAGAGTGAGAAAACAAAACCTAAACTTAAAACTGCTTAAATAAGCAATGTACTGAAACAAAACATATGGACGACAATCGACCACTTCTCTGCACTGCCACAACACTCAACTACCTTGCCACTTCTTCCTACACTATCACTGTACTGCTCACCATCAATTCATACATAACTCCTCACCATCAATTCAACTAACATTCCACCACAATCCATACATAACTCCTCACCATCAATTATTTTCCCTCCCCTGAACATGAATCACCAATCACAATCATTCAATCACAATTCGAATATAACACCCATACTTATATACTTTTATCATTTTACCAAAAATCTATCTGCACTTTAGCTGCTAGCATTCCTAATGTATATATAAAAAAAATTATATACCTTTCATTTTGACTTAATAATGATTTTTTCCATTGGCCAAGCTATGGGAACGCCAAAGCAATCATCCATGCACGTCAGACCCGATGTTGGTCTCCATATCTCTACATCTGGAACTATCACCTGTTCAAGTTTTCTCAGAACCGGCTAAATCCACAAGCATAAGTTTTCCACATTTAACCCTATATCATTGCATATATATCCATCAAAAACTGAATTTGAACCTAGAAACAAGAGTGCAATGAAAAAAAAACATTCTTTAGTTCGGATATATGCATTTTCTATCGAATCCAACAGTTGATAGATTAATTGACTTAGTTTTCACGATATAACCTTACTCACGAGCATGATACCTGATATTTATCATATCAATCTAATAGAGATGCTTTTTAATGGAAAATTGTATCATGATTCATGCAGGTGTCCAAAACATAGTCAGAAAAGAATATTATTGTTACATTAACCTTGCACTTTGAAGTTAATCACTTAAGCTATGAATTTGTTCATGTGATGATGTGTATCTGAAAAAATTGCTGCACTAAAAAATCACTCCACCAGTTACCTGCCATCTTCATCTTCTTGCTGAACTAAGAAAGTATACAAACAGTGGCTTCTGCTACTTGCCATATTCATATCTGTCTATGTTAAGATCTCAAGATATGATAAATCTACTCTAATATCAGAAATTAAGTAGAAAAATGTGCCTAACAGCTGTTCATAACCTATAATTCTCTAGCATTGGAGAGAAGGAAGGAAGATAAACAGATACGTGTTGAACCTACTGCTTTATTAGCAATTCCACGCTGCATTATTAATTTTACATCAGAATGATGATCTAAAGCAGTAACTAAATAAGTATAGAATAATGTGATGTTGAGTTAATTCTCACAGAAATGCATGCCAAGGCATCAACTGGGTCTGCAACTGCCACCTGAAGAAAAAGTACATGATATGGTTGTGAGTGAACATTCAAACAAAAATAGAAGTATTTTCAAGGTTTCTCCATGGTGGTACTTATTCAAAGGAAATTCAGTATTTCACATGGTATACCTCATGTAATAAAATACATACTTGAGCTCCCACATTTCCTGACTTTTGCATCTTCATATTAGCTCTTTTCTGAAATATTAAAATTTTGTGAACGGTGTTAACTTATTAAAGTTAATTTGCTCTTTAATAATTTATAAATACCGGCTAGAGAGGGAATTAGGATGGAAGAACAAAGGTATAGTTTTTACTTTTTACCTGGCAAGTTTGAAATGGCAAGCAAAAAGTAACTTATAATGTAGAGGCTTACATGAATACCTTATAGTAGCAAAAACCTGAGATGAGCATAGTAGCAGCAATTAGTTTTTATTATAGATAATGGAAAAGGTATCTAGTGAGAAATAGTAAAATAATAAGATAAAACAAGGAAATAATTTGACTAGGATTAGGCATAAATTGATGGTAAAAAGTTACTGAGATAACATAAACAAAAAAATTAGAATCTAATATGAGATGGCACTAATACAAATTAACATATAAGTGAAAAGGCAAAATTATATGCCTAACAATTACTTTTTCATTAAATCCATGGAAAGTGGAATTGTGATTAACAACATGACATGTTGCCTAAATCTTTAATGAATGCATAGATGGTCAAACTTATGAGTTTAAATGAAATAGGTAACATGGAATCAACAAATTTTTAAAAACATTATATTACATAAAGATGTAACCACATATCTGCATTTAAATTAATAATCACAGACATATATGAAAGTTATCACACAACACCCTTTTCAGATATTTTCCAATAATATCAAACAAAATCGGGGACGCAACTATAGTATACACACCTGCTGTAAAAGTTAGAGTAGCTCCTCCAACGATTTTCCAATTGCTATTCAGGAAGGAAACAATTTTGCTCAGCTTATTCTCCTTTGGGGATGCAATCACTATAACTCCAACCGCTTTAAGGGACAGATTGTAACGGCCGTTGAACCCAACTATCTGTCCATTGGATACCGAAAAGGAGAACGGTGTACCTGTTCTCCAACCAAAAGGTCCTATTATTCTACTGAGATTCGTTGCAAACTCTATCGATGTAATGTAAGGTACTTGTCCAAGGAGACCAGTGGTTCCTTTAATTGCAGTTAGGTATTCCCCATTTTCAAAGGTAACCTAAAACAAGATAAGGTCGTGACGCAGGTTGAAAATAGTATTCATGGTTCAATAATTTAGGAGCCTTTGAATGTTTGACATATCAGGTATTACAAGAGATTACAACTCACCAAACGAAGTCTAATTTTCTCAAAGTAATTTTAACTTGTTTCATACATCACTAAAATATGCTTGGTAAATTCCTTGATAGATCATGGTTCAAAAGATAATTACCTGAATATGTTAAATAAATACCTAACCTGTGTTTGATGATACTGATTTTTGAAGTTGCCTCCAACCTCCCAGCATAGTTTTTTGGTGTTGCGTGGTAACACTGTTCAAAAGCTAAAAGAACAGAAGGTTATTTTTAAATTCGAAAAACATTCTCAATAAAGACATTTAGGTTTATTGTGAATATAAACACTTGTGGCATTTCAGTTTTTTAAAAGTAACATAGAGGTTATGAATGCATATTTTGAGGAAGACTGAAGCTTCTTGATTATGGAACAATTAGGAAGAAGGATGAAACATTTTACATGAAGTGCAAAATTCTATCTTGTCAAAATCAACAATCAATATCCTAGAAAACCAATTGCAAACACTGAAATCCACTGTGACTGAACAAATTATCAAATCTGTATCAGAAATCAACATGATTAAAGTTCTTGAATGAAAAAAGCAAAGCTAACAAATAGTAATAATCATCTTTTACAGTTTACACCATCTTTTGATAATTCTGTATAAAAAGGTTGGAATGCAATGATTACAAGCACTTTTAATACTAAGAGGTTATCTAAAAAAAGCATAAAGAAAGATATCTAGTGACCCGAAAGCAAAACATAATACTAAGCCTGAGGGGCTCGTCATTATTTCCATAGAAGACGGTAGAGGAAAATTTCTGAACATGATTTTCAATCAATATTTTATACTTAACTACTCAGATGCAATCACCAGTATTGCTACCACACAACCCAAACAAATTACAAAGTGAACATCAGAACTTAATACATGCGGTCAGCTAAACTGAAACGCATATCATCATCACTCAGTAGGCTGCCAAACTATATTTATTACCCTTTTATTACTTTCTAGATGAACCCAAAACAACTTCAAAGCCAACAATCGAACTCCAAATGATATATAGCCACGAATTATTGCTACTTAATTTCAGAAATCAGCTGGAGATAATAAAGTTCACTCACCTAACAATTACAGAGATCCCAAAAGCACGAAAGTGCTGAAATGAACTTTACTGAGATCTCTTGGCTTTGCTCTTCTTACTTTTCATACAGTGAATACATGTTCCCTGAAGAGATCTAACGATGAAAAACTATTGGGTCGCATCATTTACCTTCTGCGGTAGCTTTCAATCGAGGATGAAAAACTATTGGGTCGTGAATGAACTGGATCGGGACAGATTTGGATTTGGGAACGTGTGATTTAGTGTGCGGTGACGAAAAAATTAAGTCCCGCCTTTTTGCGGCCACGAAAATAAGATGTGTGCGGTGACGAAAAAATTAAGCCCGCTTAAATTTCTGTTCCCGGTTACATTATTGGTTGCACTTAAATAACTTTTTGATTGCATTTGACAATAAACGCTACTAAAAAATGCAACTAAAAATGCTTTTTCTTGTAGTGTAACTCTCGTATAAAACATACAGGTTAATATTGTCAACCAATATCATTATATTTAACAGAATAAAAACATGGATAAAACAAAATTTTGAGTTCAAATAGGGTGAACCCAAAATAAGAAAATATATTACTCACTAAAAATGCAGGCTTTAGCTTGATTTACACTTTAAAATGGTTAGGTTCTCTCTTATGTTGATTTGCTTTTGTTTCCTCTTCTTTAGAAATTGGCCTCCGTTTTTGTTCCTATTGTTTTTGTTTTTAGTTTATGGTTATGAAAGTGAATGAATGAAGGGATATGGATTCTCTTGTGGGGTTAGGCCACTCCTTGCCCATCATGTCAAATCTTATCTTCTTTCATTTAGTCTCACTCTTACTTTCATTTATTCCACATAATTACTTTTAATTCAACTTAACCAATCAATTAAGTGTCCAATTATACTAGATTAATTAAATTTTCGTTCAAGTAATTTCTTATTTAATACCTTTAATTATTTTATGCTTACTTAGGTCCATATAATGGCACTCCAAAATATGAGGTGTTACAATATATCTAATGTCAATATGACATATCCTATATGCCATAAGATTCAAATCGACATAAGCAAAAACATTTACTATTCATGCTCTTATTTAGCCTAAGCATTCCACCATACACATAACCATTACTCATAAATGCCATCTCTATTTGAAAAATCTTTACCTAACTCAAAGGCATGTTTAAATACAAACAAATTCAGAAGATTACGTTTTTATTTCCAGTACATAACACACACCATTTCATATTAGTACTTTCAAAGTTTGAATTTTACATTCACCGTCCCTTTCCCTTAATCGTCGTTTTTCCCAGAAAGTTCTTATCAACAATTGTTTTATATATCTTAAAAAGACTCTTGTCACTAAACACATACTGAGTTGCACTAGAGTCAAACACCAAGAGACATCTCTTTTAATCTCATTGATTTTAGAGAAAATGATCAAAATTTATCCATAGGTGACAGTTGTTTCCATTTAAGGAAATGGTACATCCTCTTGAAATCTAATGGTTTTACATTCTGGAATCACTCATAGTTTTGGGTCCTATTGGTCTAATTTTTTTATCAATGTACCGACTCTTTTCTCTTTAAATTAAAGGAGTAAAGCAAGACATCAATGACCTTCCTCTATTATGTGGACATTTGATGTATATATTATGGTTTTATTTAGCATTACCTTCTACCTTAAATGACTATCATTTCACTAAAAGATACTTTTGTAGGGCCTATTCTAGGGACTACCTCCTCCCGGTATCTCCGGCTTAACTATTGTGCATACAAGAATTGTGCTCGCTTGCCATACCATCCCAGTTAACATCATATCTAGCATTTCATTGGTTGGAATCGGGATATGACAATCCCGCTCCAAAGGCTATTTGTTAGTCTAGTATAGAGTGTATCCTATCTAAAGTTCCATTGGAGGTTAAATTTATGAAAAGACATTTTTTTAAGAAAGAGACTATCCTAAAATTTATTTTAAATAATGCATTGCGGAAGGATACTTCATCAAAAGTTTAAAACTCTTAAAATTGCTGGAATATATAAGTGTCTGATCCAGTTAAATTGCCAACTCTAAATAATGTGACAAATGGCAATTTGAATGACCATAATTATCTATTTCTATATATATTAACATATGAAAAAATAAAATGGCAAATAAATACTTACTAATTTAGTCCTCCAAGACATGTTTAATTTCCCAAGCTTCTCAAACATCCATTTTATATGTTCCCTTTACAAATATAGGCATCCTTTCCCCTTTCTTTCTAAGTTACATCTCTTTAACATTTTCATCTTTGGTTTCATTAACTTACATCTCTGCTAGTATAAGATGTATTTTTCTTGTGCTAAAAATTAAACTCACCGCTATCAAATTTGAGTTGTGTGAAGTTGAAAAAAAAACTCTTTCAAACAGTGCAATATCATTGTCTTAAATTATCATGTTAAAAATATTAAATGTATTTTTGATGTTATGCGAGTTTGCAATAGTATAAGACAATGGTTATTGGTGGTTGAAATAGTAATAGAGTTTTTTCAAGGTACATTAGTTGAGACGTTGTCTTTAAGAAGATAATTTCCCTCACCACCGTTTAATCAAACGAGTGAATGTGTTTGACTTATGACAAATTCCCATTTTGATTTTGTGAATCCTAGGAACTTAAATGTCCAAATTGATTTTTCTTTCACTAACAAAAGTGATCCTGGACTATCTTTGAAACTACAGTGATAGGGGTATCGATCTGTAAGCTTCCATATTACAAACCCGATATTATTTTATTACTGTTAAGAAACTAATGGAGATCGTAAAGAAAGAGAAAAGGAAACTAGTAAATTGTTATTGAACATAACTCGGAGGTCCTGCTTATATATGGGCATAAAGAGATGCTTTAAATAGATATGTTTATTAAAAATGACGATCATATATGGTTGGCTGAAGCAGTCATATTTCAAAATGTGATCAAATATTTATTGACAGATCCCCAATGGTCTATCGATAGACCTTGAACAATTGCATTATTTTAGTGTCAGATAATAAATAAAAATACTGTTGGAACTGGCTAGGTTTGCAGTGGGTGAAATGAGTAAATTTAAAACAAATTGCCTGATTGGATCTTAATAGGCCTATGAGATCTGCTAGTTACATTAGATCCAATCTAGTCATTTAATCAATCATATTTTATTTTGACTATTTTGTTTTTATTCAATTTGTCATTATTAATTAAATATGATTGGTATATAAATTTTGAATATATCTAACATATACTCATATATATTTGTGATGATATATTGATCATATCATGATGATACAACAGAACATAGGTAACATATACATATGTAGACATTGGGATTTATATGTACCATGTATATATCAGGCATATATGTGTGTGTATATAGCCTCATTTAAATTATTTAACATTAAAAATATATATACATATAATATTTTGAAAAATACATAATCAATGAAATAATAATAATTTTGACTTTGTAAAATATCATACACAATTTGACTTGGGCAAAATTATCAAATTTAAATTTAAAATTAAAATATCTAAGTTTGACTTAGTAAAATATATTTAAATACAAATCCAAATCTAAGTTAAATTGATTCAAATTCATAAATATTAAATTTGACCAAGTATTATTTTCATAATATATATATATATATATAAACTAAATATATAATCGATTTTTTTAAAAGTTTAAAGTATATCTAAATAAAATATTTTGAATATGAATATAAAAATTATAATATATATATATATATCTTTACTATTAATAAAGAGAATACATTGAATAGATTTCCACCATGTCTTTTGGAATTACCAAATATACCCTTAATCACGCTACAGTCTTGCATCTCTCATACCCGCATTCTTGTGTAAATTAGATGAGCCATTGAGGACAACATTATAATTTTGTTTTTATCCATCATTCTGTGGTTTCTACCACTACTAACAGTTCATTATCTTCTTAACATCTAGGGGTTTCAGCCCCAGTCTACTTGATAAATTCTCTTTTCAAATTTGAATTATTTCATTCCGTAAAATCCATGGCTTCTGAATTTTAAGTTGAATCTTAGGATATCAGCTGATATCAAGCATCATTTGAATTTTATGCCATAATCTAGATCAGTTAATTTATCTTAGTATATAATAATAATATATAAGCCTTTGGTCAATTTTTTTAAAATAAAGTGGTCAAGAGAAATTTATTAATATATATATATATATCTGTGTGTATATGTGTATTAATCTTAAAGTTGAATTAATCTTTTGATAAGTACTATATATTTATACATATGTAATATATACATATATATATTAAATATCTTTTGACCAATTTTTCAACTCTGGCCGGAAGCAATTTAAATTTTAGTAAATGTGTTAATTTTAAATATAAGGTTAATGTATTTTATAATTAAAATGATTATAATTAGCAAATAATTATTTTAAAATATTTAAAATTTTGTTTTTTGATCAAAAAAATATCTTACACCCTATAAAATTCTATATGGCCAAAATTAAATTTTATTTATTTAAATCGTTGTATTAAAGGGTTAAAACATTTAATTAATACTTAAATTGCTTAGAAATAATTTTAAATTACATATAGGTCATAATATATATAAAGTGGTGATAAAGAGCATAAAATCATCATATGTAAATTAGAATTATACCTAAATGAAGATGCGGCCAGATAGACGCACCTCGATCTGAACAAACTCCAAGATTTCCTAAATCTTTACCCGAATTTGCAACATTTGGTGTATAACCACCTGAATCTGAGTTATATGTATTTGGAATAGAAAATATGGGAGCTTGGGTATAAAGTTTTGATGAAGGTAGGTCGGCCAAAAATATGAGAGGAGGAGCCAGAAAAAGATCCAAAAAAATTATGGCTTGCCTTTGCTTTTATATAGAGAGTTGTGGAAAAATCTAGCACATTTCTCTCTTACCAAATCAAAGCCAAGCCCACATCCTCTTTTTTGTTGGTCGGCTAGTACGTTATCCTTACTGACCAAATAAATTGCAAGGCAAGTTGATTTTACAGTGGACCGTCCATTGTTTTATAAAATATTAAAACAGGTGTGAGGTTGAATACCTTAACAATTATGCATTACAGCATACACTTACAATGCTTTAAGACACACAAGCTCTTTGACATAGATCAAACACATTACATACTATGATAAACACTATCATAGTGGAAACTTTGGCAATAAACTTCAAGGAAAAAACACACTTGCTGCCAAGGCAATCCTGCTGACTGAAGGGAGGAAGAAAGATAAAGCATGGGTAAATTGGGAGAATCAAAACACAACAAACAATAGCAAATAGCCAAAATGACAGCGACTTTAAACAAAAATAGTAGAACAAGACACCTTGACATATAGAACTACTCCTTAGATCCAAAATCCAAATTCGATCCAATACTGCAGCCAAAACAAAAACAAAACCTATACTTGTTCAAGTTAACTAACCATGCACTTTTATAGTTTCCAAGTTTTGGATTGTCAGGACAGAGGCGCACAAAAGAACAAGAAATGACTCCCTAGTGTGTTCCAACTAATGCTAGACATCTGGCATGGAAGGAGGTGAGAAAAGGTCAAATGGGCAGAGGGGGTTGGAAAATGTAGATTTGAGTAGCAAGTGGAAGAAAACACTGTACACAAGGCAGGAAGATGTGGCGATCTTGAAATTCGAACACTTCGTCTTTGGATATCAATACAATTTGAATAACGTTTAAGTGTTATAAATATGAATTTATAACCTTGTTTAACATCATTTAATTAATAAATAGTGTTAAGAAACTTTTTTTGAAAAGTTTTTACAAAAATATATTCTTCGAATAAAAATCGATAATGTGACCGAAAATCGGTTTATCGATAAATAGCTTTTCAATCGATATAAGTTGTTCGAACTATTGTGCACTTAACTAATGATCAAATGAACATATTAGCAACTAATTAACACACTCTCCTTATAAATCATAGAATGTTCTAGAAAGTTCTATTAGGATAAGAGATAATATTATGAGAAGGGTATAAGATTAATTAGCCATAAAGAAGGAGTGACATAAAGACGAAGAGACATAAAGAAGAAGTGATGTAAGGTGAGCCTTCCATGGCATGGTGGGGGTGAAGGCAAGCTCAAAGAGCACCATTCCTAAGCCTATTTAAGGAGGGGTACACCTTATTGAGCTAAAATTTCAATGTCTTCATCATCTTCTTCTTCTTAACTTTCTAAATCAAATAGTTTGCAAACCATCTCCAAATCACCTCAAATTTGGAGTGACACCTTACCACCACATAACAACACCTTCTACCTAGTTAGATTGTGAAAAGGTGAAGCCACACTCCCCCACTTACCTTGGGCCGTGAGCTAGAGGAGGCTTGGAGCAAAGTAAAGCAAGGAAGAAAAAGGAGGGAAAGGAGGTTGCTAGCTTGAGTTTGAACTTAAGTGCTTAAGCTTGGTTGTTTGTTGAGTTTAAAGTGAGCTAACTCACCACTTGGATTGATAATACAACTCATATATGAATATATTTTATTGTGTTAAAGTTGTTTGAATTGTTAAGTGACATATGTTGAAAACATTGATTTGGATTCTTGTTTGAAAACAAATGGACCATAGGATCCATATATGGATTTGAATGGACTTATATGACATATAACTAGGTCTTAAATAAAGCACATAGGTTGTAGTTGAATATAGGTTGAAATATGACTTAGATTTGAAATTGCACTTATATCGATAGTCGTTATAAATGCAGTTCGGAATTTTCTTGTTTTTGACAATTGTTATGGAACTTTGTAGAGAGCTCTATAGGAATTTCTCACCGTATTTGCATTGTTATATATATTTATGTTTATTGCTAATAAAATCTTGAATGGTAAAGAATTAAGTAACATCTCGAAAATGGCCAAAACATCACTAGTGCAAAACTGCCCCGTTTAACCTTGATTTTTGGACATCAATTGTTTCAAAAAGGACTTTAAGTTTGAGCGATTTGCTTCATTCTTTTTAAAAATATTGCCTAATTATTTTTAGAGTATTTTAAAAGTAGTTTGAGATATTTATGAATTTTTAAGAATTAGTAATGAATTTTTAAAGAAAGGAATTTTAGAATAAAACATGTTATTTTTCCAAGTTTTGTTGATTTTTCAAACTTGTTATTTTTAGGTAATATTTCAGATAAATGTTTTAAAACCTATTATATATTTTCAAGTATTTTAAATGTATATAAAAGTGGTTTGAATTGCTAAATGGCCAAATGGTTGGTTGTTTAATTACTTATTATAAAGTAATTGACTATGCTTAACACTAATAAGCCAATGAAGTAATCTTATCTATTTGTGAGAGTTAAGATTGATAGCGAGTAAGGATGGAGCAAAAGAGCTCTAAACTATCAGGATTCCCTCTTTATCGAGGAATATGTAAATGGAAAATGTCGGAAACGTGTTAATCGAGTTGATTCATTATTGTTTATGGAAATCATTAATATTATACTTAACACTAAAAGCCGACGAGGTAGACTTATTATTTTGTGAGATTCAAGACTAAAGTTTCTAGGAAAGGCTTGGAGCAACCATAACCCAAACTTACCTAGCTTCATTCTTGGGTGAGGAATAGTTAAGTTGGAATGTCGAAAACGAGTTTAGCGTATGAATCGTGATTTGTATAAGCAATTATTTTGACTGGATAATCGATTAGTCGATTATCGAACTTGACCTAATATTAACTTAGGAAGTAATCGAAAGACTTCACGATTTTATACCAATAAGAACCCCCAGGGATGAGTATTGGTACGAAATGTCTCTAGCTTTTACTTACTTCTGAGATAACTGGAATTGAGTTAACCGTAGATTCTTCGATTGATTCTGAAGAGTCCGGAATCGATAAGTGATCTACTTACTGAATACCACATCTAAACTAGTATACGAGTTCTATGTGCTGGAAGAGGTTGAAGAAAGGAACCTACATGGGGATTCGAGATCTGTTTGAGATGCTCGAACACATGTATTTGTTCATGATCTATTCAGGATGTGGGAATCCATGTGTGGTTTAAAGATTCATTTGAGCTATAGGAATCCAATCTGGGATTCATGTTCTGTTTGAGTAATGAAGACTCGTGTAAAAGATGTCGAACCTAACCTCGACATCGGAAATGGCTAAGACAGAGTAGGCTGCACAATCTGGGGTTTAGCTTACCCACGACAAGATATTATCAACTCCAGATCTAGAGTATGCCTATCGATATGTTGATACCGGGAGTTAATGGTATTTTGGTTCACATTGTTCATGTTTATGTTTATGTCCAGGCCTAGTGATATACGATGCTCGGTAGGTAACTTTTGATCCTTGTGCATGGAGTTCAGATTCGGCTTCCCCGAAGAGATCTCCACGGAAAATCCATTATGCGAACGTACCTTACCAGTTTTGAGTGTAACATAATATGTTGTGGTGTGACCAATGTAAGCATCACAACTATTTAATATTATGATATCCTACACTCTAGACATTACTATCATATCACTGTATTAAACATAATGAATGGTTAGTTTCTTTTAAGGGGAAAACCGTTGCGGGAATCCGTATGGTCTCAATGGTTATTGTTAAATGGATTCATGTATCTCGAGTTTCTCATACCGGACTAATGTATGACGCTTGGTTTTTGTTTTCTCTAAATTCCTCGCATACTCTTTCGAGTAGGCTGAGTATCGAGTTTTACCTTGGATGCTTCAGAGTTTAGAAGACGAGCTGGAGGATTCCATTATCTATCTATTTCTATTTCTGTTGTTCCGTATTAGCTATGTACATATATTAGCGTTGTGAGGACAAGTAGTTATAATTGTCCAGGCTGATGATAGTACTTAGGTTTTGTAACTCTGGAAATCCTGTACTTAGAGTAACCCTTTATACTGTTCTTTTGATATTATAAATTATCGTTCCGCTGTGAGATTTTGATATTGTGTTCTTCTTTTCCTTTTTCTTTTCTTTTTCTTTTACTTACCCTAACTTTCTATCTTTCCGGCACTTGGGTGCTCGGTGCATGAATACCATGGATGTATTAGTGTCGACATTCGAAGGTCGAAAAGTCGGGTCATTACAGAAGAGCGGTAAGGTTCGAAAGTCAAGAAAAGGGAAAATAGGGTTGCTAGCAAAAAGGGATTGGAGATTAATTGAAGATAACGGGGTGAAAAGATAAGACAGAAGAGAATTGTGGGTGGAAAAGGGTTTAACATAGAGATAGAAGAGGCGACGAACTCTAGACCCTATTAATCACATTGTATAATACATGAAAAAAATAATCAAAGCCCATTCATTAATTACGTGCATTTAAATCTGATTTAAATATATATATATCGATATCATATATCCATACGCACATATAGAACACTTATATACGCAAATTAATTACTAATAACATCTAAAATATTTCTAGAAGCTACTCCATTTACTAAATGCACCCAAATACTAAGTACATTCATAATTAATATTTCTCTAAATATTAATTTATTTAATTAATTTACAGCTATTATAAACTAATTAAATCAGATGGTATTTTGAAGGCTAAATAGATTCTGTTGTGCAACTCACATGCGTGAATTCAGTCGACGATTAATATTGAACTATTCAAATATTAGCATTCACGCATCATCTTATATAGTAGTGTGAAAGTTTGCCTGAATTTATCGCTTATAGATCTCAGCGGTAAAATTTAATTTTATATTTTCTAAAGCGGTACCTTTTTATAAACGATAATTTACACATGTTTTCTTCATCAACACCATAGGATATATGGAATTTGGTATTAGTTAAAATTCTAATATTATCCACATTTAACTCAATCTGTCGATAAACAAAGTCATTGGTTTAATAATAACATTTACTTTTAATCGTTCTACTCAAGCTAGAGATTTTGACTTTAAATTGACTATGATACTAACCTCATACAATTGAGTAGATGAATTCTCAATAGAACAGCGCTTTATTTCCTATGTGTTACGCTCAAATTTTCTGCAATCTTCGAATGGGCCGAATGATTGAACAGGACTAAAGAGCGATGGAAAAATGGAAGTAATCACTTGAAAAGAAACACGACATGATAGAGTGAAGAAATACAATGTTTGAAAATTTAAAGTCAGCATTCTTGGATCGAGTGCTTTAGATTGCTATAGATCCAAGCCCGAAGCATGACCTAAGAAAATGATGTAATGACTCAAAGGAAATAATGGTAAAGCATGAAGCAAAGAAACTAATAAATAAACTCAAGACAAACCTTAATCAAGACACAATTTGATCCCAAGTCCTTGGATTGCTGCCGATCCAAGTTGACCCCAATCCTTAGACCATCACCGATTCAATGCCTTTGGATCCTCGCTGATCCAAGGCCCTTGGATCATCATCGATCCATGGCCTACAGGTCATTGCCGATTCAAAGTCCATGAGTCATGGCCAATCCAAGGACCATGGGTCATTGCCGATCCAAGGACCATGGGTCATAGCCCATCCAAGGCTTAGGGATCATCACTGATCCAAGGTCCATGGATCATCATCGATCCAAGGCCCATGGATCATCACCGATCCAAGGCCCTTGGATCATTATTGATTTGGGAAGTGTTGGTTCCGGATTGGCATGCAAATTTTGTGTAAGGACATGCACGACGTAGAGAACTTGAGTAGAAATTTTTGAAGCCAAATGTGGATATCTTCACCTATAAATAGGGTTAGAGAGTGCTTGGAAAAGAGATTTTTCTTATTTCCTAAATTTATTCACTATTCCATGAAACTCTATTGGATCTCCATCGATTTGTGACCACCGATCCGAGAATATCGATCCATAAAATCATAGTTTGTAAAGATCGTAGAAATTGAATAATAAAGTTTAAGTGGATGTAAACTAGAGTATTTGTCAAACCACTATAAAAATTATGTGTTCTTCTTTGCTATTTCCTGCTTTTCTTGATAATTTTCATATTTATTACTTCATTGGATGTTTGTCCCATTTTTGGTGAAAACATTTTGTTGTTGTCACTGAGAATTGAACTCAAGATTTGACAACTTTAAAATTGAATTCAAGAAGATAACGAGACCATCAACTAGGAGAACTATAGTTGGAGAAAGTAAACAAGGACATGGAGGCAGGTAAGAGGTGTCCTCAAGATCTAACACCCATCTGCCTACATAACCAGAGATGTAATGTAGACAATGATGACAGGAGTGCAGGAGAGAATGATAGCTCACTAAGAAGAGGTGACGGAGGGATTCTTTAGAAGGATAGGAAAATTGGGAATAGCCGAAGTTGCTATAGACCAAAACCAGAGGCCAAAAGGTAGAAAAAACACACCTAGAAACAGAGCCGGATGAAGTGGAACGGTCTCTGAGGAAGTGCCTCAATTCGGCACTGATCCGCAAGCATAGATCAGTACCGATCCACGAGGTTAAGGAGGAATGGTGGATTTGAATTTTGGCGAAGATGGAGCATACTTAAGAAATGATGTGGAGCTACTGAATGTGAATCAAAATGTAAATGTGCAACAAGAGGAGTATATGCTAGAATTTCCCCATGGAAACGGGGGGTAGAACGAAAAATTGGGACAGAGACTTCCATTTAACGATAGTGATAGAATTACTAAAATAGTTAGACGAGCATTGAGAAGTGGATTACCAAACCAAAGTTTGGAGGACGTGAACAGAAACTCATTCACTCCTAACATCTGGTATGTAAGGAATTCATCTGATCTCAAGCTACCGACATTGGAAATGTACGATGAAAAGATATATCCAATAGTTCATCTAATGAGGTATATCCGATATATGGAGATGTTGGGTGCTTCTAAGGAGGTAATAGGATGGTGTTTACTATTATATTTAATAGATTTAGCAGCAATGTCGTTTAGACATCTGGAGAATGGGTCCATAAGCACGTGGACTGAGTTAGTGAATAAGTTCATGAGATAGTTCTGGGTTCATAGTTCACGATCAAAGAATATGATGACACTATCAAGAGTGAACAAAAGGGCTAGAGAGACCCTAAGGAGTAATTTGACTAGGTTTAACGCAGAAATCGTTGCAGTTCATAAGCGAATCTATCGGTGGTTCTGATGGTGGTAGTTTCAGGAGTTGCTAGTAAAATGGATTTTAAGATTGCTTTGGAAAAGGATCCACTAGTGGATCTCATGGGGTTTTACCATGAGGCTAAGAGATACTTACGTTAGGGGGACACTGAAGCTCAAAAGGCAGAGTTTAATGTTGTGAATGACGAAGGCGTTCGGAGCGGGATTTAGAAAAGACAAAGGAAAGCAAAAGGTGGATGATGGCTTTGGAGGATCGAAGCAGTAAAGAATGGAACCGAAATTCTATCCTTAGATAGAGTTGACTGAAGTCCCGTAGAGGATTTACCTTGATACCAGGGGTAGATTCCCTAACATAAGCCAATGAAAAGAGAACCCACGGATCGGGAAAATATTGCATATTCCATAAGCTAGATGGGCATGAAACAAATGATTTTAGGCACTTTCATGGCTGATTGAGAAGCAGGTTAGGAACAACCGACTATAGCAGTATATGAGGAACCAAGCAACAGTGATGCAGTAGGAGCAGCCACCGTCTATAGTGAATGGAAGTGGCCTTGAATCTAAGTCGAGGATAGTTATCTCATGATCGGGACGATAGGAAGTCAGGTTCGAATCCCATATGTTGCCTTTGTTTTTAATAAATGATGTGGTATTACAGTTAAGCCACTTATTCATGTCTGAGACCTTGATCAGTATCTAGGCACACTCTAAGCCGGATGCCTGGCTGTATTTCTTGATGAGATGGATGTTATAATGTTTGTTGGATGTTTGAAATTTGAATTCGATGAATGAATGCTTGATTTTGAAAGTCACTTAAATGTGATAATTGATGTTGATTGCGATAAACCAAAGAAGATTGGTAACCACCTGATATTTATTTATGAACTGACTGGACATAGTTCTCCCGACCGGATAGATAGGGCAGTGAACTGTATTGTTCAAGTTCCCTTGCGAGAGAGTAGGTGGATTCATGAAAATCATGCAATACCAATCTAATTTACATCATGCAAATCACTTGTCTCTCTTATATCTTGTCTTCTAGCTTCAATTCATCAAACTCCGAGCACTTTGGCCTTAGAAATCAAGTTGTTATCGAGAAGTTCTGACATGTTTAGTACTTGTCTTTTTATGCAGAGCTTTTTGGATTTTTTCAACTATTCTTTCAAAAATGAGCTCTAAGACTTTCAATGTAGCCAATCACTCTTTGACCATCAATCTAGAAGCCATGAATGTGCACAAAAGTTATTGGTACCGACCTCTTTTCCTTAGTGCAATCATCCCCAAACTTCTTGAAGTCTTTTCCATTCCCATTCCAAGCTTGTTTCTATGTCTCTGGATTTATTCCTTCATCATTGTGAAGTCCATTATATATCTGTTTGAGTCTATTCTAAGGCCGTGGAAAATTTGGTTGTAATAATGTATATGCTGCATCTTCTCTTAATTATCTTGCAATATGTTTTGATAGAATTCATATATTTCCTATATTATATTATATTTAAATTTCGAAAATCATCAGTACTAATATTTATCTAGTTGTTATCATCAAAACCAATATATGTGTTTCTAACAATCTCCTCCTTTTTTATGATGACAGCCATTTAAATATCATTGGATAAAATACATGATTAATGTAGATCTAACTCCCCTTAAATCCATTAACTCCCCCTATGTTAATGCTCCCCATATCTTTTTAACTTTTATATTTTAAACGTTCTTCTCTTCCCCAATGTCTTCAGCAAATAATTTCTTTAAAATTTAGTTATTATGAATAAGGTGATGGGTTGACGAATAATTCTTTTAAATAAGACAGGAGCATATAGGTATGTTAGATATCATCATAAAAAAAATTATTTATAGAAAGCATAATCAATAGATTATTTATTGTTATATTTAGCATATGTAAACGGATATAATATTTACAGTTAAACAAACAACTAAACATTTATATTAAACAACTATACACAAAACATTAAATTTGTCCATACATAATTATATAAAAACAAATATATACAAACATAAGGAGAAAGTACGCACATAAAAATTTCTAAATGGATGTTGATATTTAAAATTTCTTTGAAGGATATTTAACCCATCCATTATTAGGGCCAAAGGTATGATCGGCTGAGATCACTTCCCATTCTACAAAAAACTCTTTACCAATATCCATGTCTTCGTATGTTATTCCCTTATATCCAACATTTTCAAGAACATATGCATTAATTCCTTTGAGGATATAAGCGATAAAATAGAGAAAAGAAGTGAATTGTCTTTTTTCGTATACCATCCGTTTTTTGATTCATTTCCAAGTGTTTTTGTTTTCTTAAGATGGTATGTAGTGCTCTTTTGAAGTTTTTCAAAGTATTTTATAGATTTTCACTCATGTTTTCATTAGAAATTTCCTTTCCTTTATTCATTTTTGGAGTATTTAAATAAGAAATAAAAGTGGTTTCTTAGAGAATAAAATGACATATTTTTTTGGTTCAAAATACTTTATTTATAGTGTTAAAATTTGTTTGTAATTGTTCCCTTCATAGGTTAAATAACTAATTTTGATTTGAACTTTCAAAAAAGATTTTACTGTTCTATGCTGACATAGGCTTTTGTGTATGTCAACATATGGTTCTTTGTTACTGATATGTTGACATATATTCCATTTCCAGCATATTCAATTTTTCTTATATTTCTGTCTTTGTATATATAATTATTTATTAAAATTTTATTTTATTTTTATATGTATCCATAGAATAAAACATACAAAATTTTCATATAATTGATAATTCAAAAGGTTTCGTTAATTAGAAACAAAGTACATAAGCAAAGAAAAAGAAATACAAATTCCTACTAAGAAAAGAAAATGCAAAGCTAAGATGATGAAGAGTTGCCACCAATCTTTCTCATGATTTTTCCAGAGAAGTTATCCATCTTCTTGGATAGCTTTGAGAAATTGTTGCTCATGGACCTTTTAAGCATTTGAATTTTGTTTGGAGAGCCCTTTGATTTCTTAAATGTTGGGAAATCCCTTTTCAAATGTCCGGACTGGTCACATTCAAAATACTTTACTGAACTTCCATAGTTATTGTTGTTGTCCATTCTTCAAAATTTATTTATGTTTCTATATTTCAGAAATCTTCTGAAATTTCTTGCCATAAATGCAATTTATTTATTGTCATTGTCAGATTCTTGTTCTTCGGTTGTAGCATTGAAAGTGAGTGACTTCATTTCATTTGCCTAGCTTTACTTTCTTCTCTGTAACCGAACTTCATATGACATTAAATTACATATTAATTCCTCTTCTTTTATAGTACTTATATTGTTAGCCTCTTCTATTGCCGAAGTCTTTTGATCCCATTCACTTGAAAGTGAATTTAGAATCTTCCGGACTTGGTCTTCCTTGATAAAGTTTATGCCTAGTGAAATTAAAGCATGCAATATATCTTGCATGTAAGAAATAGACTCGGTGGGTTTTATTTTAAATTATTGAAACTGGTTTGTTAACATAGAAATCTTGGTTTGCTTAACCTTACTAGTGCCTTAGTATGTGACTTGAAATGTCCTCCAAAATTCATATATGCTTTTAAAACAGACATTTTATTGAACTCATTTTTATCTAGGACGCAAAATAAAATGTTCAATGCCTTTGAATTTTGCTCATTAGACCATTGTGCATAATTAAATTAGGGCTCGGTATACTCAGTTTATGTGATGTTCCATATATATAAACCATTAGACTATAAATAAATTTTCATCATATGACCAATAAGCATAATTAATACCATTAAAGAATGATGAACCAACGGTAGATTCTCCTTCTACAAATATGTTAAACAAGGTATTTGTGTTGCTGGCAATTTAAACTTTTCAAAAGTTAGATTATAAAATTTTGAAAACCAAAATGCTGAAATACAAAGTATGGGTTATGATGCACTACCCTAATACTATGCAGAATGATTCTTAAGGCTAATGTAACACTAGAGGGGGACGAATAGTGTTTTTAAACTTATTGCGAGTTCATATTGTAATTATCAAACTTATCAATACCGAATCAGATTCATAGGCAGTAATATAGTAAATGCAAAAAGCAAAGGCAATAAAAGTAAAGAGAAGACGAGAATAATTTTATACTGGTTTGGATTCCAAATATAACAACCATGTTGTTGATTACCAAATTAATTAAGTTTAATTATGGATAATTAATTCTAATTTGTGATTTGTGAAATTTTTTATGAAATTAAATCTAGTTTTGAAAATAGCGATTTGATTATTTAAGGAATAGGTTTCATTTTTTAAAAAGTATTTCAATCTAAATTTGAAATATGATTAAACCAATTATTTAAATTTGGCATTTTGAGTAAATTGTTAATATTGAGATTATTGTTAAAATGAGATTTTTAGAAATTTACAATCCATCTTCAATAAAATGGTAATAAAAAAATTGTATTGGCTAAAGTTATATTAAATTTATACAAAACACTTCAATATTGATTAAAATGATAGTTTCTAACATATTATTATCTGTCAAATTTTGTGAAATCAAAATTAAAAATTATAAAACATTGTTTAGTGTAAATAAGTATGTTATAAGTGATCAAACAATAGAATTGCAACACTTTGTTAATGGGTTCATAACCATACCCATTTGGTCCATTTACGTGATGTTAGTAAGGAGAAATGAAACTTACGTTCATTCTCTTTCTCACATAACTTTAGTTCTAAAATCTAAAATAAGAAAAACTCTTCCTTTTATAAACCCTAGCTTAAAAAATCCCCAATTCTAGTTGCAAATCATAGGGCTTTTGGCTAATTCTAGTAAAAATCAAAAGAAGGTAATCTTATACACCTTCTGGTACATCAATTAGAGTTATTAATCTCAGTTTTGTTTCTTGGTAGTAATTTTCTTTTTGCAATTTCTGAAATTAAAACATAGGTAATTGCTGAAAGGTATTAGCTTAGGAGAATTCAAGGTCTTTGCTCCAATTCAAGTTCATATAGGTGAGTTAACACTCACACAACTATTTCTAAACTGATATTGGGTGCATGTGTGGTTTTAGATGGATTATTTTTAAATCTATTGTTGAAATTATCTATAATTCTTGAGTTGTTTGAATGTTTATATATAAATATATATATATATATAAAACTTTCTATTTGTTGAAAACCCTAGGTGTTTAATCACTTGAATCATCAAATTATAATTGAATTAGGGTTGCATGACATCAAAATTAGTACCCTAGGAGTCAAAATTATCACCACCAGAGAAACCATCGACATTGGACAACGGGGGAGGCGATGACACTGCCTGGAACTCTGTCTAGGCAGAGCCATCGGTCCACCGGTGCACCAGTCACGACCTGGACAGAGTTCTAGGTCATGCCGTGCAAAATCATTTAATTCTCATTCGCATACGCTCGAATAGTGCAAAAACGTGTATTTTATATAGAAAATAATTTGTTTGAGAAAATAAGCTTTTAAAACAATTTTTGAAATCATTTTTGGGAAACAATCTTTGAAATTCCCTTATTATAGAGGATATATAGTTTTTATAGCTTGAAAATAATTTATAAATATTATATAATAATTATTTCAAAAGCCAATTTATTTTAAAATTCATTTCAAGCTATAAAAACTATATATTCTTTGTAATAAGGGAATTTCAAAGATTGTTTTCCAAAAACGATTTCGAAAACTGTTTTAAAAGCTTGTTTTCTCAAACAAATTATTTTCTATACAAAATACATTTTTTTGCACTATTCGAGCGTATGAGAGGGAGAATTAAATGGTTTAGTAAACGCACATGTCCCCTTCCTGATCGATTGTTTGGCCTCCCGTTTGCCCGTTTTATACTGGGTAACTTATGCCTTATTTCAATTGCCTATATTAAGATGATTTTGGTGCATGGTTTTCGAGTTTTAAACTATTGAATTTGAAAATTTGTTTGGGAATGTGTATACCAAAGAGTCTATAGCACAACACTAAATTTTCATCGCTTGTTTCAACAAGGATTTTCAAAGATATTAATTTTCAAATCGAACCATTTCTACGAAATCTTTTTAAGTAATAAATTATTTTGTTTATAAAGAACATTTGAAAGTTTATATATATATATTTGTTTATTTAAACAATTATTTATTACTTATATAATAAAAAAGATTTTGAAATGTAAACTAGGTTAGTTCTAATTAAAGGTTTAAATACCTATATGGTTTTGGATAAGAGTAATTATGGATTTATAAAATACAAGGACTTATATATATATATATAAATTTTGGAACATGGTTTATTAACTAAATATCCTATATGGAATTTTGAGACAACTATATATATACACAAGTGCATTTTTGGAATAATTAGAATTTATGTAATATTTTATCAAATAATGAATATCTATATAAAGTTAAATAATAATCAAGTTATAGATTTTTAAATAAAGGAACTTCAAAATAATATTTTATGTAAAGTAGTTTTAGAAACTATTTATCTATTAAAAATTTATTTAATTACTTTCAAATTTTAAACTCTTATAAGATTTTCTGCCATTAGGCATTTCCGTGCGACTTTTGGATTTTTTTAAATAAGAATGTTTTGAGGACCTTAATTATATGATTTAGGGAAACACTAATAATCGACTTAGTGATATTGATTGGTTTAAATGCTTTCAAATAACGCTTCATCGAATATGTATAACTCATTGAATAGAATGTTTGAGTAGAACTTACTAGTCCCTTACAGAATACTCGAATTTCACCGGGTAATATGGGATGCCTTGGTTAAATTCTTGTGATTGCCATTAGGAAGTATTTAACACTTTAGAGTTGCATTCTCTTTTGGTGTTTGGCGGAGTTAATAGATCCTTAAGAGAATACAGTTCAGGTTTTCCAGTTATATCCGTAACAAGTGAGATTTACTAGCTTCTAGTAAATACTTGAATTTCATCAGATGGTATGGGACATTTTGGTTAAGTTCTTGTGATTATTAACAACGACAGTATCTAACACTTTAGAGTGTATTCCGTTTGGTGTTTGGCTGAGGGCCGATAGATCCTCAAGGAGTATTCTTTTGGATTTCCTTAAAAACTTTTGTGTCATGTATGTATTCTATGATCAATTTGATCGGTATGGACAACCCTTATGATTAGCTAGGTTTTGTTTCATGGTATGTGAATGATCCATGGTATCAGATCGGTACGAGTGATACCAGATTTGTTTTTTTCCATGGTATGGATCATCGTTGTGATCGGTATGAACGGTTAAAGTGATAAGTATGGATTGTTTCGATTTTTATGACTTTCTAATGTTACGTGATTTAAATGTTCTTTGCGCTATGAGATAAGTTCTAAGTTAAACCATTTATGTAACTAGTTCACATTTATAGTACCATATACCTTATGTTATATCTAATTCTCGCTCTTTTGAATATCTAGAGATAGTCTGTCCCATTTATTTATAATACTCAGGTCAGGCCGAGACTTTTTCATATATCTAGACTTGCAGGCTTTTGGGTAGGTATGCTAGCAGATGATAGACGTTTGGACCTTTCAGTTTATCTTCTATAGGATATTTATGTATTGTTCTATAGGATGTATTATTTGAGAGAGTGACTTTGTAATGACCCAATTTTTTCGACGCCCGAAAATCGACATCAATACGTCCACTGTATTAAATGCCGAACAATCGAATGCCGGAAAACCAAATCGTTAGGGTTAAAGAAGAAAGAGGTAGAAGAAGAAATAGAAACAATATCATAATCTCACAATCGCAGCGGAACAATATATAATAGATAAATGACAAATCTTTTAAACAAAAGAACTATATCTGTTTTTATACATTACATCATCAGAGTACAACAGTTTCATAGCACACAACTGGACAGTTATATAAACTTTTCCTCATAACTGAATACACAGTGGAATAATAATCAAGTACGGAAGTACGTCTCGCCGTCCATCTCATCTCCTGAACTCCACAGCAATCCATCCAGAATTCTGATGATAACCTGACTTTAGGCTGCCCGTGTGGAAAATTAGGGGCACCCAGAGTTTAGAAAAGGGAACAATAAACTTCGAGTCAGTCATGGGACTGGTGTGAGAACTTAAAACAGTTATTTGTACAAAAATAAATCCGTTTATGCTTTTGGAAAATGAAACTACCATAAGGCCTCCCGGCACACACACAATGCAATCGCACACTTGGGGGAGATTTCTCCTTATAGCAGTCAAACATGCTTGATACGTGAAAATCCTTTTGATATTATTATTAGTGCATAGTGTGGAAAACATTTCGAAAGTATAATATTAATCTTAGCCAGCATAGGTACCATTATATTATGCCTACTATAGCTACCACCTGAGGTGGCAGGTTCTACAACTGCAATCGTAAAGGGCTCGTATTGATTGTTTGGATTTCCAACAAATGGTCAAGGCTAAGGAACTTCCTTTCTGAATGGGTACGCCTCTGGAGGTACGCCCCGATAACCTAACCCGATCTCTGCCAACACAAGGTCGGGTTACCTCTGTAACTAGGTAACTAACTGTCATGAGTATGCCATCCCCCGGCCGTAACCAATTTTTACCGAGGCACCTTGAATTCCAACAACCACATAAGTAAATATCTGGGCTCCATACCAGAATACCACTTTTTATCCAGAAGGAAATGTACATACCCTGAGGGGCGTGACCTCCATAACCTTGCTACATCCTTCCTGTTTTGACCATTTCCGGGGTGTGAGGTTCGATGAAGTCTCGTCCCACAAAGCTACGCTTTTCACAAAAGCCATGCTTCAATCAACCAATGATCATCACTTAGCATGCCACATTACCAAATTGGGAATATATCACTAGTAACCATCAACTACATAACCTCCGAGCTCGTACGTCTCAGAGAAGGGTGTTAAGCTAAGAGAATAAATTCTCCACCACCAATAGAAATATATTTGATAGAACCCAACTTTATATCTCAAACTGTAATGGCAGACATACATCCATACAAGTCCATCCTGGGTCTAAATGGAATCGAAGGCACTTCGTCCAATTAAGGAAAAAGTCCTTGCAAATCTGGATATCCTCTAATCACGTCCGAACTCCCCAGCACATAGGGTAATCAAAATCTCTATACCGGAGCAACTCGGTGCAGAGACATTCAACAGGCAATCCTTTCATTTTCGAAAATACCCGGTCTTCAACCACCGTCTTCAAATGCAATCCCATTTCGTCGTATCATTATTCGGAATGGGTTTTATGACTTAATGTCCTCTCCCGGCTTAACCGAAAAATGAGTGCTTATTTTAAAAACAAGTGGATACATTCAATTCCAAATTAAGTCACACCAAATTTCCACTTTTGATCTTTTAAACAAAAGATCCACCTTTTAAGATTTGATGTGGTTTTCGGATAACCATTTGGAATCCAACCCCCAGTCGCATCGAAATTCAAAGGCCGTTTTAAAGGCCAATGTTGATAGTCGGTTATTTAACTATCATGCAACATCCACAAACAACCATCAGATTTCAATAATTTCCCAAATTATTTATTTCAAAATATCTTCGCAAGATATAAATTTTTCTACACTTCAACCCTTTTGAAAACAGTTTTCAAATCACTTTCCTTTCGTGGAATAAATTCCAAATATTGTTTATTTCCACTGAAAATCACCAAGACTAAATGCTTTAGATTTTAAAATAATTTAAATCACTATCTAAAAATATATATGCTTTGAAATACTTAGAATAAAAACTATTTAAAACACTTTATTTAAAATACCAGTTATGAAATTTAATAATAATTTTTCATGTAAAACTTAAGCCAAAAGAAATTTAAAAATAAAGATTATTGAATTCTATACAAGTTTTCCAAATAAAAACTTTAGCCAAACTATATTTAAAATAAAACTACTTTATAAAATATAAATATTAATAATTATCTTTTTCAATCATAATACCAATTAGCCTTTAAAATAATTATTACAATAACTAATTTAATAAATATTTAACTTTAAAATTCCAAACAACTTAAATAAATGATTTTCTCAAAAACATTCTTTTAAAACAACTTTAAAACTTTTAATTTATACTTAAAAGCTACTTTGAAAACATACTTGGCTTTTCAGGGAAATACGCTTTTCTCTCACACCTTTAAAAATAAACCACTATTTATTTTTAAAACAAATTACCCATTCCATTATAAATTCCCACCGTGAATTTATACTTCCAAAATATCCATTGATATCTTATTTCACTTTATAAAACCCAGTTTATAAATTCTATAGTCTCATCTTTCTTTTAAAACAAAGTTTCAAACATTTAATTAGTTTTCAAATTGATTTCCCAAAACTAATTCCATTTTTAAAATAAATTCCTTTATTTCTCCCAAACCATTTTAAACCCGAATTTTTAATAAATTCTTCAACTTTTAAACAACACTACTTAAGTTCTCAAAATCCCTTTATTTCCATTTAAAAAAAATCTTTTCCCCATACCTCGAATTTATTCGATATGATTTCAAAAATCAACTTTTATCCTTTTCCAAATTCCTTCTTTTAATTTATCCAATTCTATAAAAATTATTTTACTTCCAATAATCCAATTCTTATATTTCTGGTATCTTAAAATACCAGAAAATATTCGGCCAAACCATAGCCTTTAATAATTTCAATTACCAATATAATCAATCACAGATTATCAATAAATCATATCACAGCATATGAAATAAATTCAAACATTTAAGGAATCCAGTTGGATCCCTCCAAACTGTTTCCCTGCATCCACAGATGTTAGCACAATATAAAATACCAATTCCACTTCGAGGTGTAATATCGCGGTATATGGGATCATATCATATCATCCGCTATTATGCGGCGCATAGGGTCTCATCCGCTGTATAATGCAGGAAATCAATCACTCCAATATATATATATATATATACTATTATATATAACATACCAATCCAACTGATAACAATTATCAATCCAAGCAAACAACCAATAATTTAAATTTAACTATTTAAATTAAACCGGGTAATCCGATTGAGTGAGAAGTTCTTACCTTTGCTCTTTTATTTGCAATCCATTTCCATCTCATCTTGACTTTTTTTCATGTCTTTTGACCTTGTATAAACAATTATATGGTTTATTAATATTCAAACCAATCGAATAATTAAATTTCCATTTGATAATTAACCAGTGATTTTATTTAAAACTAATACTTTTAAATTTTAAACTAATTTCCTTTTAATAAATTAAATTAACTCAGAAATACCTTACTGCAATAAGCTAATCTCGATCTCGACATGGCTATTGTTGCCTTGCGTCGCCTGCCACTCGAGCACGCTACCCACTTCCACAATTCAAACGAACTACCCAGAACACACAAGCCTTTGACTCGACCTGCCACAATTCGACGATGCAGTCGCCCTCTCGAGCTCGCGAAACCCTAGCTCAACGTCTCCACTTGCTCGAGCTCAGCGACGCCACGCCCTAAACTCACGATGCCATCGATCCCCTTCGATACTCGAGTCGCCTCGCCCTAACAGTCAATTTCCCCCTTGGTGCCATCTTCATTCGCGAGCAGTACTGCTCCCCTCACAAATCGCGATACACCCCATCGCTCGAGCTCGCAATAAGAACAAGATGCCCTAAATAAGATCGGCTCGAATCTGTTGGAACCTGCCTTCTTCGATTTTAATGTGACAACTATATATCTCAAACTATATACTATGATGTCAAATATTCTTGCAGGAATCTACAAAGAAAAGTTATTATCATATCGTCAACAAACTAAGCTCAAGCTCTCTAGTATACTGATTATTATTTTCGGTTAGATATTTTTGTACAATCTCTGATATGATGATAACAACAAACACACACACACAAATATACTTTTGAAAATCATGTTTTAAAATAATAAATATCTTTAATTATTTAAAGATATAAAAAGTATTTTCAAAATTATACAATTTCTCAAGTTCAGAATCACTAAAATAAAGAAGAGGAACAAATCAGTACAAATTCAGACATCTGAACTTTTATTTAGCCATCTGTCATCAATGACAGACGTCTGTTAATTTAATACAGACGTCTGTTATCATAGACAGACGTCTAAATTAAATAAACAGACGTCTAAATGGCTGATTTTTTGTTTCTTCTATTTTTTGACTTTTAAACTTTATTCAAACATCTGTCACTTTTCTCTCAGACATCTGAACTTGACGAACTGAAGCATCTCTTCATGAAAATTCAAAATTTGAAGAGTTGTCTTCTTCACCAACAGTTGCACTCCTTCTAATGGTTGCAACTATTAAATTAAGACTATTCAATACTATAAATAGAGATGAAAATCCACTATTTCAAGAACCAATTCTTTCTATCTATACTTGCTTTGTATTATCATAATCACAAGCGATTTTCAATCTATACTTCCTATCTTTGCACATTCAAATCATCATATCAAGAAGATTATAGGAAGGGTGTACTACATTGACTATATTCGTGTTATTCAAAGAACACACAAAGTCGAGAAACAATTTACCAAATTGTATTTGAAGTCCTATTCGGTTGCTTAGGCGAAAAGTCCTATTCGGTTGCTTAGGCGGAAAAGTCCTGTTCGGTTGCTCAGGCGGTGTAATACCTGTTCCTCCGGGTTAAGTGAGGGTTATTCGAGAAATTCCAGAAGGAGTCTGGGACTGGACGTAGAACGAGAAGTTCGAACCAGTATAAAAATCCCTGGTGTCATTTTTATTACTGCCATTTACTATTATTTATAATTCCGCACTTGCTAGTCATAGTTTAACTATATTATCGATCCATATACACTTTCATTTGGTATCAGAGCCTGGAATTCTAGAGATCGTAACAACATCCTAGAATAAATGGCTACAAAGAGATCTAGTCAAGGCAATAAGAAGAGGAAAAGCAATAAAGAAGAATCAAAGGAGCAAACAAACAAATGCTTCATAGCTAAACTCAGATCACAATCGGTATGTTCAGATTCTTTATATAAAGATCTTCTGTTAGCACATGACGAATTATTAAAAGATTGTAAAACTTTGAATAAAGTTAATACAATTGCTTTAGCTAAGTTAAAAGATTGTGAGCAAGAAATTTCAAATTTAAAAGAGGAAAATAAATTTTTGGTAAAACAAACTAAATGTTTTGAAAATACCGTCGAAGAACTTGTTTTACAAAAAGATTTCCTACAAAAAGAAAATGAGCAGTTAGAAGATAAAAACAATGATCTTTTGGAGGAAATCAATGTTTTGCAAAATAAAAATATTTTTTTGGAAAATTCTTTAAATAATTCTAGTTCTTTAATTTTGTCTCTTGAAAAAGAGAATGAAGCTTTAATTAAAAAGAATTTAGAATTATCTAAAGAATGTGAGATTTTAAAAGTTAATAATAATATTTTTCAAAAAAAAGTTTGTGATTCTAAAGCTAATTTTGAAAGATTAAATACAAAAATCATAAATTTTAACAAAGGTAAAGATATATTATCTTCCTCAGTTACAAATTCAAAAGCTCACAATGATAAAAGTGGTTTAAGTTATAATAAAATTGATCGTAGAAATAGCACTAGATATGCTTTCATGTATAGTAAAAATGTTAGTGCTAGTACTAAATTTCGAGTAAAGTCTAAATTCAATTTTTATAGAAATTCAAATATTGCTATGACCAATAATGTTTATAATTCTAGATACAAAATCATTAACTGGAAATATGAATAAAAATTATCTAAGTATTTGGGTTCCTATTAATTGGAAAAATAGAGAAAAATACATTGATGATTATTTTGATATGGTAGTTAATAATGAAAATTATATTTATAAAGGATCAACCACACCTAAATGGGTATGGTTTCCTAAGAGCTAACCCCCCGGACCCTAACATAATAAATGGGTACCAAAAATGATTATTATTTTTTGCAGGTACTCAAAGAAACAAAAGGAAAAGGATAGATTTTGAAATTTTAAAGAATGTTCCATACGATTAGTAGAATTACGTGCTTACAATGAAATATGGACTTCAGCAAATATGGTAAAATCTATTTTATTTTTCCTTCATAATTAATAATGAGTTTATCTCGTTATTTACAAGATATTATACTTAGGGGGAGATGTTATACATAGGGGGACCTTTAAACATATTAATATTATTCAAAAACTAAAAATCAGACAAACAGACGTCTGATAGTTATTAACAGACGTCTGTATACCTATTTTTTGTTTGAACCGTCTGAACATTTTGTCACAGACGTCTGTCTTCAAATATAGACGTCTGCAACAAAAAATTTAGACGTCTGAATTTAGTTCAAAATGTTTTTTACTCTCTGTTTCAAATTTAGACCTCTGAGCCGTCTAAACATAATACTTCAGACGTCTGTACTCAAATATAGACGTCTGACAATAAAAATTGAGTCGTCTGATTTAAGTCCATAAAGTCTAAAAATCTCTGGTTCTTATTTAGCCGTCTGATAATATATTTTCAACAATCTAATTTCAGTCCTATATCACTTTTTCTCTTTGTTTAGTATATTAAGATGTGGAACCTGTTCAAACATATGTTCAAATCTGTTTTTATACTCCAAATATTCTGACTCTTCCACAACAAAATTTTATCATTGGTATGTTCTGAACAAAGTTCATATTGCTATTCAACAATGTGTTTTATCATCACATTTCTAACAAAACCCCTTACAAATTCCTTTTTGTTAATGACAAAGGGGGAGAAATATTAATCATTCTTGTATATAATATGGTCATATTGACAGGGGGAGCAAAAGGTATGGTTTATACTAACCGTTGAATTATATAGTTGTCATCATCAAAAAGGGGGAGAATGTTGGAACCTGCCTTCTTCGATTTTAATGTGACAACTATATATCTCAAACTATATACTATGATGTCAAATATTCTTGCAGGAATCTACAAAGAAAAGTTATTATCATATCGTCAACAAACTAAGCTCAAGCTCTCTAGTATACTGATTATTATTTCCGGTTAGATATTTTTGTACAATCTCTGATATGATGATAACAACAAAAACACACACACAAATATACTTTTGAAAATCATGTTTTAAAATAATAAATATCTTTAATTATTTAAAGATATAAAAAGTATTTTCAAAATTATACAATTTCTCAAGTTCAGAATCACTAAAATAAAGAAGAGGAACAAATCAGTACAAATTCAGACATCTGAACTTTTATTTAGCCATCTGTCATCAATGACAGACGTCTGTTAATTTAATACAGACGTCTGTTATCATAGACAGACGTCTAAATTAAATAAACAGACGTCTAAATGGCTGATTTTTTGTTTCTTCTATTTTTTGACTTTTAAACTTTATTCAGACATCTGTCACTTTTCTCTCAGACATCTGAACTTGACGAACTGAAGCATCTCTTCATGAAAATTCAAAATTTGAAGAGTTGTCTTCTTCACCAACAGTTGCACTCCTTCTAATGTTGCAACTATTAAATTAAGACTATTCAATACTATAAATAGAGATGAAAATCCACTATTTCAAGAACCAATTCTTTCTATCTATACTTGCTTTGTATTATCATAATCACAAGCGATTTTCAATCTATACTTCCTATCTTTGCACATTCAAATCATCATATCAAGAAGATTATAGGAAGAGTGTACTACATTGACTATATTCGTGTTATTCAAAGAACACACAAAGTCGAGAAACAATTTACCAAATTGTATTTGAAGTCCTATTCGGTTGCTTAGGCGAAAAGTCCTATTCGGTTGCTTAGGCGGAAAAGTCCTGTTCGGTTGCTCAGGCGGTGTAATACCTGTTCCTCCGGGTTAAGTGAGGGTTATTCGAGAAATTCCATAAGGAGTCTGGGACTGGACGTAGAACGAGAAGTTCGAACCAATATAAAAATCCCTGGTGTCATTTTTATTACTGCCATTTACTATTATTTATAATTCCGCACTTGCTAGTCGTAGTTTAACTATATTATCGATCCATATACACTTTCAGAATCCAAGAATGTCGAATAAAATTCGTATTGATTTGTTCGAACGAGAATTAGAAAGAGGATGCCATTATCCTAATTAACGAATGATTTTTATTTTGATTTAGAATTGCGTTTTCTTTTTGTTTATTTTATCTGGCTCGAGTTCTCTATATTTTTTTAAACGAACACGTGTTGAATTATACAGAGAAAAGGGAACACGTTCTAAAAAAATTTAATACGTGTTATGCAGGGTCTTAACACAATATTTTAATGCAACAATATTATTTATATTTTAAATTTAAATTCAAGTTCACATCGTCTCGATTTTCGCAACTCACAATCTCGAACCCCTATCGAGGCGTGCCGCTAGGCGTTCCGCTAGGCGTTCATAAGGTTATACCCCTATTTCGAACACAATGGAAAAGGTTTCGAGTCCTAATTCGATCGTATGGAGAAGATAGCTTTTTTGAACCGGCTGTTATATTGAATTTTGATTTAATTTCAGCGCGTTTACCTACCGTTTGGTCAAACGATCATTCCAAACACTAGGAAAATTAAAATCCGATAATAATACACTATTACGGATACAATGGAACTGGTTTCGTCGAATTCCGAGACTGTGCCTCGGAAGGCTATTTTTAAATATCGATTTAAACGATATAAATTCAAAACTGAACAGTCCACTTTCAAATTCAATTTTAAAAGTTCTATTACCTTCAGTATTATCAATATGAATTTTCTAAGCCTTTGAAATATTTTTAACAAGCATAAAACCGAAGATTCAATATTTTACCCAACTTTCAAAAATTAATTTCAATAATTTAATTGCAAAATAAATAGTGATATTTGAAATTCAAGTTAAACTATCTTTCAAATATTTAAAATCAATTAAATATTCCAATTTCAAATATCCAGAAATTCCGGGTCGTCGCATACTTATTTTGGATGTATATTATGTGAATCTAGTATTACATTTTGTAGGCTAACGTTATGTATTGTACATGATGTATATTATCCGCTATGATTTGTGACTGATGTTTATATGATATATTGTTCTGATTTTTAGAAACCGACGTGTTTATTTCTTTAAAGTGAGATTGTACAGGTTAAAATTTCATTCCAAATATTCATTAAAAATAGTAAGTGTGACGTGCCAGTGTTAGATTAAAGATATATTCACATTTGGTCATCCTTAACAAGTTGTATTCTCCATATTATTAGACGACATTATTTATAATGTTCTTTAATCATATGAGTATCACAGTGGGGTTGTTGCACCTAATCCTACATCCAGAGGTGTACCACTTACATAATTTCCACCATAATAAACTTGCAATTCCACAGGTAACAAGTACACCTTTACAACTTAACTTTGAATCAAGTGGCAAGCAACACCTGTCTTGACTTTCCATGGATGAAATTACACTCTTAACCTCTTGCACTTCCATGGGTAGTAAGAAAACTTGACCTCTTAACTTTCCAAGGATGGTCAAGATCCCCTATACAATTCTGACTTTCTATGGGTGGCAGGATACACCTTTACAAACAAATAGTAGAGTCATATCTACAAGAAATTAAATCTTTCAGTTACAATTTCAAGAATTCTTTAATACAACTTCTTATAGACCTCAGGTAGCAATATATCTTTGATTTCTTTGAGGAATACGATAAGAACATAAAGTGAATTATAGAGAATTTGTGTGTGGACCCTTTGTCTTTTTGTGGTTTGCAAATCCATGAAGAAATAAAGAGTGGATTCACAAAGTACAAGTGAATGTGGGCAATATTACTTTTCTGCAAAAATATATTAATGTAAAGAGTAAGTGAAATGAAAGAGAATTACCTGAAAATTTTATTGTCCAGAGCCTTTAGATGGAAGATGAAGAGAACTGTCTCTTCGTAATAGATGAAAGGAAGTGTCCATTTATTTAGAATCAAAAGTTCCAACCAACGGCTAGTATGTCAACATACTGTTTTGGATATGTTGACATATCCTAGTGTAAAATTGCAATCATTTTATAAAAAAAATTTGAACTCTTTTAATTGTAAAACCAATATTGTCTATAAAAATATTATGGAGTATAAAATAAAGAGGTTTAAAGAGAAAATTTCAAAGAATTTCTACGGGGTTTTTAACAATTAAATCTAAGACTTGGTATAATTTTAAATTGACTAACTATTGTCTTGTACTCTTTTAGCCTTAGTTCCTTGAGTCTCCTGTGTACTCCTTGCCTTGCCTTTGAAACTTCTTTGTTCTTCTAGTCATGTTCTTCTCCATTTAGCCTCGATTTCTCTTGATCTACCTGGTCTTATACTTGAGTTCTTGTATTGTTCTGCCTTGATGTGTAAATTGCACCTTCTCTTGGTTATCCTACAATATTTCTTAATAGAATTCCAATATTTCCCTTATCATACTATCATGAACTTGGAAAATCATCAATACTAATATTTATTGGTTGTTATTATCAAAACCAGTACCTGTGGTTCTAATAAATATTTTGAGATATAATTCACACGTACCATATGATTCATAATCATATGATTAAAGAATTATTTCTCAAACATATGGCTTAGTCTAAAATTATAAAATAACTGTAAAAAAGTTAAGCTACTTATATATTTTCTATAGCTAGTGCATCACTTTTTTTATGAAAACAAATACCATTATAATAGATTTATCTTATAATGAATATTAATAGCATTCAAGCTAAAATAAAACCATATCTATTTTTTGGCAATACCTAAAAAAGTTATTATTTCATAAATAATACTTCGTATATACATGAAGATAGTCTTTTGTAACTTGATGCATCCAATAGTGAGTATCATATGGTATGCTCCCACTATTTCTTCTATTACAATAATAGCGCATGAAATATGATGCTCCATTTAATCACTTATTATACACAATTTATTTTATCTACTATAACCGGTTTATAGTCTAGAATTTCAGATCAAATATTTTGAACTCAAAGAAATAAATCTCATCCATTTGAAATAGAAATCATACTTATCATTCCATATTAATCATCTACTAGTATTTTACAAAATTCTCGTTTTCGATGTCTCTTCTTGAAGCGGAGGTGACCATGCACTCTCTTCATGTAACATCCTCCATTTTTAGGCCCAAAACTAAGCGCTACGGATGCTACGGTCATCTATAGTATTAATTTCTAATGATAAAGTGCAGCTTTGTTAATCATATCAATAATATCAAAGGCATATGAATATGAAACCTTTTCAATTTAATAATAAACTTTCATATTTCATTTTACAAATAATATTTCATATTCATTACATAATATCATTTGATCCCACTTTCAGAGAATATAATTATTACAAAATACTCCAAGAGCGACATATGAAGATGCCGCTTTGGTTGATCAGAGTCTAATACTTGGCAATCATACAATTTTCCATTACATCCGTTCAATAAGATAAAACGACACAACGGAAAATAAAAGCTCCTAGTAATAGCTAGCTTGCCTCCTGCACATCTTCGGAAGCTTATTCGTCTAACTGGAAAAACCTAAAAACCCTACTCCCAGCCTACTCAAATGAGCACCCAAGAGTTTAAGGGGAAAAACAAAAACTTCAGGTCAAAAAAAACAGTCTGGTATGAATAATAACCTACCATCTCAAACCGAAATAGATATCTAGTGAGACCACGCCAATGAGCGGAGCGGGTTTTCCCCTCACTAGTATCTTAATCAAAACATATCAACCATATACTATGCTCCTACATCCACAATGGTTAGAACATAATAAATAAACATTTGCAATCATAAAACATACAATATACTACCCAACCTAATTTATTTGACTATAAGTCTCAAGTTCATCTGATTATCTGTCTTAATTTCAAATGATTATCCGTCTTCTATTTATGTGGACTACCCATCTCCTATGTGTACAGTATACAGATTATCTATCCTCTACCATATGGACTACCCATCACACATGGTTTAACTATTTAAAATTATGTGGACTATCCATCACACATGTTTCAATCATTTTAAATTATGTGGACTATCCAGCGCACATATCATATTTTTCCTAGGAAGACTATGAACCCTTTATTAACCATATAGAGATTATCCATCTCAGGCATTATATGCACTATCCATAACACATTCCATAGTTTTCCTAAGATGACTATGAACCCATTACTTATCAATTTAATTCACAGTTAATCTTATTCACCCAAGTGCCTAACCTATGTTTACTGGTATCCCCAATTAGGTTGACAACCCCTTAAACTTATAGCATGTCGTAATAATACACATTGGTATCCCCAATATATGTGATGCCGAAATCATAAAATAAATGGCAAGTCAAATATAATATACATAGGTGTCCCCAATGAATAATGTCAAAATCATGAAGCATCCGGCTTGCCACCATTAATATAGCAAAATAGAATACTTACGACATTCATGCCGCAATAACGATGCCAAACCTCAATTCAAGGTTAGAAAACAAAACTTATGTATATAAAAAATTTATGTCGAAATATAAGGTTGTCGACATACTTAAGATTTAGACTATCCCGCCCTTAAAACGTAGCTTTAGTTAACATAGAAACATGATAATCTCAGCTAGCAAGGCCTTAATGTCGACGTAAAAGAAATATGCATTAATGCCACATGGCATTGTTGCCAAAAATAATGAAATATAGGATGCCGACATTGATAAACCCCGGCATCAAAACCTTATGTCAGAAACAATATTTGGGGGAAACATGGCACTTCGGTTATTATGTCGTAAAGCATATGTTGTCGGCATTGAAAAACTCATGACATCAAAATCTCGTATATCCATGAGATGCGGTATTCCCATAATGACAATGTCGAATGCATGACCCAATGCATCACATACTTACAGTATAAGATCGCATAAATTGCTTCATGTCAATGCCGCCTATTCCGATATTGCTTACAATTGTAAAGTGATACCACCTATTATTAATGTCGAACGTCATGGGGATGCCGCATATTGGTGGTGTTGTTGTAATTGTTATAAAAATGGTTTTCTTTCTTTTTAAAGCAATTTCTTTTTACCTAACATTGTTTCTTGTGAAAATATGATTGGTTGGAACCAAAACTTTACATTTTCTTTTCAGAGTTTACTGGAAAAAAGTTTACCTTCCCAAAAACATATACAAACTTTACATTTTCTTTTCAGAGTAATGGCAGTTTGTTTGAAAGTTTATATGGCAGTGATATGGAGAGAGAGAAATTCCAGAGTTTTTGAAAATGTTAGAAGAAATGAAAATGAATTATGGAATGAAGTCAAGTGCCGCACCTACAAGCTTTTGAAAAACTGTGCTAGCAACTTCCCTCAGTCTATGATTCAAGTTTGGGCATGATTGTGTTGTTTTCATTCTCATGTGTCTATTTTCTGTTTTTTTTTCTACCTTTTGTTTAATCCTCTGTAGTTCTTTTTATTGTAGTTTGCAATAAAACTGGTAGGGGCCCAGTTAACCCCGCTGGCTTTGCCAAAATTAATGTCCTTAATTAATTATCACTTTAAATGCTTATCTAGCATAATAAATTCATGGAAATTCATATTCACTTGGGAAAAATCCCCAAAAATCATAATAAATCTGAATTGACATATTCTTTAATATATAAAAAATTTAGGGCCAAAATAATTATTTTTAATGATTAAAACCTGAAATAAACACTATTTCCTCCTTAGGAAATTAATAAAAATGCATCTTAGCTTGGAAAATTATGAAATTAAAAACCTATCTCCAAAATAATGTTTTATACACATACTAGAAAATCAAATCAATTGGAGACCAAAAACTTAGATTTTACCCTCAAAACCCATCTAAATAATTTCATAAAAATTACATAAATCATTATTCTATACAAATAATGACATAAACAATCATAACATGATAAAGCATCATAATCATTTCGAAATTATCCATAACTGAGATCAAACTCAAGCAATAGAGATGGTTTACTATTATTCACTTTTAATTTGATGATGGAGTTGAGATTTGATGGAGTTTAGTTTCCAAAAGCTTTTCCCTTTTGAATCCCTTGATTTTCCTTTCTTTCTTCCTTAGTAATCGCTAGTCTTGATTGTTGTTTTTACTAGTATATTTTGAAAATGAGAACGGATGAGAGGGAGGAAGGGTTTAGGGATGAAATAAGTTCTTTTCCAAATTTTCCCTTCTCATCATTCTTTTCTTTTATAAGTTTAAAACAATCTTATCACTTGATTTATTAAGGTGCGACATAATGAAATTATCAAATATCATTCTTCTTATCCCTCTACATTACTTTATATAATTTATCTAATTAAATTTCCTGAATAATGTTAAACTAAAATTTGGAGTGTTACAGGCTCCCCTCCTTAAAGAATTTCGTCCTCGAAATTCAGTATGGACAACACAATAAGCACATCAACCATGCAACAACTGTAACAAAAAACTGCTAGTACATCCTACCAGCTACAAAGTTTTTATGACAAATATAGCACATACCATCATAACAACTCAGGATACATATCCAAAATCATGTCTTCTGTCTTCCAAGTACTGTCTTTCTTGTTGTCACTCCATTGGACTTTCACCAATCCGACCGTCTTGTTCCTTAGCTTTCTCTCATCTCACTCTACAACATGAACTGGTTGTCTCATAAAAGTCAGATCTGGTTCTACTATTAAATCTTCCAATTCAGTCGGAGTAATAGTAGTCTCTGGATCATACACATACTTCCTAAGATGAGAAACAGGAAAAACATTATGGACTCCTACCACCTACTCTGTAACTCCACTCGGTATGCGAGCTTTTCGATCTTACCTATAATAGGGAACAGTTATAACACCCCGTAAAATGAACCATAAATAAAGTAAATTAAATTAACTATGATAAGGGTTAGATATGGGAATTTTATAAAAGTTGGAATTTGACCATGAAAGTTATTCCAATGCATTCATGGCAAAATTCCGATCTATTTCCATATATAATATGCTGAAAACGGAGCTCAAACAAAGAAGTTATGAGCAATTAAAATTCTCAGATTTAAACTAATTTAGTTTGAATTCAAATTCAAATGAGAAACTAAATTTAGGATTTAAATTTCAAAAATTAGCTTGGAGGCTAAGTAAACGATTAATTAACGCTTAGCATTAAAAAGTTAGTTAAGGAATAAAATAACTCGGCAACGGAAAGTAAAATAAATGCCCATAAACAAGATAGCGGTCGACCTGAATAGGTCAACCGGTCGACCGTAGTGGTCGACCGGTCGCCCAAGGGCGGTCGACCGCTTGGCAACGAAAGTTTCCAATGACAGCTAGGGTTTTATGCTATGTTCTTTTCGGTTGTGCGCTCCAAATTTACCCATTTCCTGCCTACTTCCATCCTGCGGTTCAGGTGCGTTTCAACTCCTATAACTAGGACCATATCCTATCCACTTTTACTCATATTATTCTGGGGAATAGGATGAAACTCTGCTATTGCTATCTTTCTAATAAGATTCAGAAACTCCGTAGAAAATTCGGGTAAGGATTCAACTTATTTCCTATTTGTTTCTTCTTCCTCCAATCTATTCTTATCATATTCTTCTCCAATTATTCTAAATCTAATGAATATATATACCCCTTCTCTATTGTGTGTGTATGTATATATCAAAAAAGAGAGATTCTGGAAGAGATCGAAAGGCAGCAAATCAGTTTAAGTAAAGCTAAGGCTAATCTGTGAGTGGAAACCTTAGTATTTCTTTTCAGCAATTGTTTAGTGTATATCTTTTGGATTTAAATATGCCTTAGGGATTTTGGGATTTTGAAAATATGATAGATAAAATCCCCTAAAATTCCTTTTTATTTCGAAATGTCAATTCTATGTTGAGATTCTCAATTCTTTACATTAATTTGATGGAATTTGTTTCATTTATGTAATTTTTGATAATTTCATAGTCTATTTGTAACAACCCGAATTCCAGTGGGTTCGGATTTTTCACAAAAATACTAAAACCCAAACCCACTGAAACCCGAGTTGGAAATCTGGTATCCTGCAAATAGGCAAAGACAAATATATCTGAGCTCAATTAAATATATCACAGCGTAATTGAATAAAATATAATAGTAAGTCAATACTCACCCAAATAATAACACTTTCTAAGCAAATGTCATAAAGCTGAGAAGTCTCCGCCATCTACCTAATCTGTAGGATGTTATGAGGAGGGGATTAGAACAAAAGTTCTAGTGAATGAATAAATTATATACTTCTAGGCTTAATTCTACATATGTCGTTTTATTTCCATTTACTCTTATATTAGGTTCATTAGGTTACAATACTCTCGCCTCTATTCGTGAACCGTGCCCATCTACTCCATAGTAGATTAAAACCAAATAACTAATATATACATATATGTAGCTATATGCCCAATGACCATATTGGTCCTAGGTACCACCCATGGTACCTTATGTATCCTCCTCGAAAAGGGGCTCCATCGTCTTGCTTTGAGAGCATTTTGTAACTACATCTATAAAGGACTGCTTTGTAAGGCGTACAATACAGATGCTCCATCATCTTGCTCCGTAGCTATATCTGTAAAGGACTGCTTCGTAAGGCTTATAATATAGATACTCCATCGTCTTTCTCTGCGAGCGTTCTGTAGCTACATCTGTAAAGGACTGCTTCATAAGGCCTACAATACAGATGCTCCACTACTTACTATGAAAACGTAAATCGCATCTGCACTAGTCTATGCCAGTGCTCGGACATCCACAATGTACCACCCAGTGCATACATTAAGGACTACGTAATCGTTCTGTCTACTATCTGAATCTCGCTAACAAGGTCTACCTTGTACGAAATTCAGTTGGGGATTTTCTATATCTGTAAAGAACTGCTTCGTTAGGCCTACAATATAGATATACTAGTTGGTCTATCTCTTTTTCATCGTGGTTATGGCCCCACGCAGCCACCCCTTAACTAATCGAAAGACTTCTAAAGAGTCAAGTAGTCATGCCCTACTACAAACAATCTAACATCCAAATGGCGGTGCCCCTCATCCAATGTCTCGATAGTGAAAGAATCATTGGCTTGTTGGTTTAACTCTAGTCTTTCCTGAAATCGCTCTTGGTCTTGATGCTGGCCGATATCTGCATGCGACTATCCTTAAACTTACTTGCAAGTATTGGACAAACGAATACCCTACTCTGAACACCAAGCCCTTCTGACAGCCTACAAAGGTCTGCTTCGTTAGGCCTACAATGAAAATGTAGTCAAGGCATACTCTCTTGATGGAACACCTACAGACCTACCTCTGGGGGTGCAGCTTCGTTAGGCCTACCCAGAGGGTCATCCTAGAGTATCCTCGCATCCCGTTAAAGTCTCGTACTTCCTTGAAGCCCAAAAGTACTAAGTTGGACATGCTTCTCCATTTTTGAAATCCATGATGAACTGCTTCGTTAGACGCTTCATCCTTTGAGCTGCTCCAAATGCATCTCAATTCTTTTATTAGACCCTAGGTCTAATCTTTTAATTTGCATTTAGTTTACTTTCTTATTCTATTGGCTACTTATTTACCCTAATTAGCATATTCTTGCCCTCATCTCACCTCTATCTATTATGAGATTTCCATTTATTTAATAGGGAATGCTGTTGGTATGAGCCACAATCATTACCTTGCTTATTTAACTTAATATAAATCTTAAGTTCATTAAAATAAGCCTCTTTTATCATTCCTGCTTTATTTGCTTATTGACTTAATATAAATTATTTAAATAAGCTTCTACCATTATTATTGCTCATTAATTTATTCAAAGTATCAAAATAAGCTTTTCCATTCTTATTACTTAATTATAACCTATGTTATATTTCTACATGTAATTGTCATTTTCTCTTCATTTATAGTCCGTACATAATTCCAGCATTTCTTTTCTATTCTAATCTGCCTTCTTTTATTATGACATAGAATATTCTTTTATTCTCTTATGTTATATAATTCACTTATCATAATAACTATCTTCTTAAATAGTTTGTGCAGTGAATGCAGACCTAGGTTCATTATCGTTTATAGCTTCAAGTTCTTATCTAATAATTTACTTGATTCATGTCATACTTTGCTTTATTATCTTCTATTCTAGGAAGTAATTCTATTTTATTTGGTTGGTTATGAAAACTATATTTAAAAATCCATTTCCATATTTTAATATTAAATAATACTATAAACAATAATCCGTAACTGCTAGATATTTCTTTTACTATTTTGGAATAGTGTAAAATATAGTGATTTCTCTATTTTACACTAATTCTCTTTTTCTTTCTTTTATTCTAGCAATTATGTTCATTGTTGTCTTTTAAATATTAAATTATAGAAATGTATCCTATTTTCTAAACCAACCAATTAACCTTTTAGTTACTCCCAAATCCAGTTATTAGATTAATTAACTTTTCTCATTTTAACATAATTTATTACAGTAATTCCATTCCTCAAACTTTTATTACTTTACATCTTATTTCCTTCATTTCAGTATTCTTAATTATTTAATCCATATTCACGTTTAATCTATTCTAATTCATACGCAAAGAAAGAGGAGAAAATAGAAGAAGAATGACGCTTGCATAGAAATCCAAAACGTAGAAACAGATGTAAATAAATACTAATACTGTAAATTCCTTATAGTTCAGCATAACTTAATTAATAGGATTAATTATTGAATAAAATTATCTATACGAGAATTTAACGATAATATATCTTAAACTTAAAAGATATATAAATAAATCCACTCACATTGCTAGCTTTCCAAATCTCCCTGTTTTTATTTCAGATCTGTCCCTAACATCTATATTCACCTCCCTTGTAATCCCTATTTGAAATTACAAACGATATATTTACATATCTATAATATTTGAAAGAGAAAAGGAAGAGATTTGGATTAGAAATAGCAAATAAAACTCAGATCTAGGGTTTTACCTTTAACATAGCCTTCTGATTTGAACCAATTCCTAATTCCCTAATTAATTATATTCTCTTTCTATTTAGATCTAAATTAATATGAATTAGATCTAAAAATTTGTTATTAAGAAAGTGTAGAAGAGATAGAAAAATGGCAGAGCTTCTGTAGGCAAGAGAAAAATAATGAGAATAAAAATAAGGCTCTGCACCTATAGTTATAGTGGTTCAAATCAGTGCAAACCATCAGATATAAAACCTTAAAATCTAAAGCGTACACTCAGTCTATGGACATTAAATTAATATGTTTTCTTCTGCATTTGTTTTTATTTCAAATTTATTCTCCAACAATCTTTTCATTAATCACTTTCCTCTTCTCTCTCGCAATCTATGGAAACATATATTTTTAAATGTGATGTTTCTTTTAAATAAGATTCCCCTATTAATCACCCAATTAATAGATTTCATGTATACCTAGAATTAACTTACTATCCAATTAATACATGCCTGCACTGTGATTTCTTACCAAATTAATATGCCAATCAACACCATATTAATTCGTCACATATATGCATATTAATTTATTTTATTCCCATTGCATGCATATATTCTACAATTGAATTTTGAATCACAATCTTAATTATATATGTTAGCATAAGTCTTCAAGTTTATTAATTGACAATTGATTGCTTGCATAAATTACTCTTCCTCCATTTTATTCTCTTGCACTAACATATATATTTCATATCATATCAATTAGTTGCTACAATATATGTTCCCTTTCTTGTCAGTTCCTGTCAATTAATCACCTCTACTAATTAATTGAATATTAATTTCCCTTTTAAACAAACACCGTCAATTAATCTTCCCTATTAATTGATTTTATATAATTTCTCTCTCTAATTTATTTGTTACACAAATATATATGTATTCCAAATAATATTAATTAGTTGCTCCATTTACAAACATTTCTGTGTTTTAAAATTTCAAACGTATATAACTTAATTAAATTATTTGCATATATAATTGTAATTTAACGCGGGGTGTTACATTCTCCCCCCTTAGGGAATTTCGTCCCCAAAATTTGCTAAGGATTCAATTTGTATTTTCTCGTATTAATCACATCCATTTTGTGTACATCCAATTTTGCAACAATCCGTACATAGTGCAAAGTGCAATACATCATAAAATATATGCATGTACAAGAATTTCTATGTGGTACCTCCTATATGAATGTTTTTTCTTTTAGAAATTCCTTTTAAAACATGATGCACACATCCTAAATATACTTGCAATTTCTATATGAATGCAATCTTTTGAAAACTCAAAACATTTTTCATTTAATTTTTCCCACACTCCTACTGAATAGGAGCATAGTTCAACAAATTTTTACGTCCAAACCTACCACACAACTTTTAATTTTCGAATTTTAGAAAATTCTAATTTTCCAAATACGATTTCTTATGTTATAAAAAAGGTGGAAAACGGAAAAACTTCATATTTCTTCGATTTTCTTTTGTGCACATCTTCCTCCGTACTTGGGATTTAGGCTACTATTCTAAAAAAAAGTTATTTACTTCCCCAAGTACAGTTTACATAATAAAATATCTATTTTAAATTTTTCTGTTGACATTTATGTCGCTTTCTTTAAATTTGTTATTTTCCTTTTAGTTACCTTATTCTGCTTTTACTCTGTTTTTTTTAGCAACTAAACACAGCTATCATCTAGGGCAAGGAGGTCTAGGACCATGTCCACTTTGACACAGAAAGGTCCTACTCTAGGAATCCAAGTAACTTATATGCTCCTCATGCCGCCTTGTGACGACCTGGATTTTTGGACGTCTATTAATCAAGAATTATTGATTTTATTATTTAAATATTAATATTAAGTAATCAAACAAATAAAGTTCTGATGATAAAAAAAATACCGGGATATATATAAATTTATTTGACAACTACAATACATATTAAATTATAGAATCCCTGTATATGATAAATCCCATAGAAATAAATAATAAACTCCACCATTTTTAATTCAAGACAAAATATCCATAAATTTTATACGAGTTGGATGATGTTAAATGGAAACACACATATATATATAAGTACATAAATATGCGTATGATGAATAAAAACACACGAGCATATGTGTACATATATAGGAAAGTAAAATATCTAAATGTATAGGTAAATATATACAAGCTTATGAGTGGGGAAAGTATTAAGTATATAAATGTATGTGTATATGCCCTCATAAAATAAAATATAGGAATGTGTATAAATGTGAATATATATATGTATACACATTTGTATATATGAGGTGATGACACTATGTATAAATCCAAGTAAAGTAGAAAAGAAAATTTCATATGCATGACTATATACATAAGTCTATGCATACGTTTATACACATTCTCATAAAGTGGAAAGAGGCAAACATATTTTACACATAAAGGATATATATATACATACATATCAATTCATATAACATATGTGTAAACACATAGGGAGACAAGCATTTAATTGTAGCATACAATATATCATTTCAAGTTTACAAAACTTAAAATCAAGTCATATAAAAATCAAATCACTCAAAAGAAAAGATAAAATAAGAATTGAAAAAAAAGAGAAGGTGGAAGCTTGCTGTGTACACCAGAGAGCAGCAATGTGCTCTCATATATATACCTCCATTTGTTTCACATTATTTGATACGAACAAAACTAAGTAAAACAGAAAACTATTACTTCCATTCTGCAACTTAAAGCAAACAAAATACAACTCAACAGAAGATCAAAGTATGTAAAACAGCAATTTGAAAGCCTGAATTTTCAAGCAACTTCAAAACTAAATCAGAGACAAGGTTCATCTCAGATCAAAGAAAAAAAATTCCAGTTTTAGTCAAATATTAACCAAGCCTGCAAGTTCAAATTTAAAAGCTTCCAGGCTATGTTTTCTACAATCACAAGTGAGTAACTTTCTTTCTTAAAAACTTAAATAAATTATGGTCTGTTGCTTGAGGAAATTTCTATGATTTTGATGTTTGTCTGTGAATTTATAAGTGGTAGATCTGTTGGAAATTTGAAGTACAGGTGTGCATGTTTGGAATTGTCTGTTCCTCCATGTTCTTGTTGCAGGGTATAAAATTGGAAAGCTAATTCAAATTTCTTTTTATCTGATCATTGTTAAACTTTGAACTTTGAGCAAATTAGTTAAGTTTTAACTTAATCTAGGATTTAAAAATATGTAGAAATGTTTTTAATTTTAAATTTTGCTAAAATCTGGAAATGACAGTAGAAATTTTATTAGTATGATAAAATCAAGCATTTAATTATGTTGATTCAGGTTTATATCTTGAATTGTATGAGTAAAACATGATTTTTAAAAAGAGAATCAAAAAAATTAATACTGTATTGGGTGAGAAATTCCAAGTCAACTGGAATTGGGATTTGAGGCAATCTCTGGTGATCTAGTGGCTGTGCATGGTCGGGATTTTTTTCCTGGAGGTGGAAGAGTGATCGGGGGTTCAAGGGAAAATGGGAGGTGGGTCGTCTGATGTTCATGGCGACTGGGATGAGGGATTTTGGAATCTTAACCTAGTTTTGTTCAAGCTGAGAAATTTAATCACGGAGTTACCTCTGGTGATTCGAGTTGCATAAGCCTATGGGAAATGGAGGCGTGGGGGGGTCGGCAAGCTATGGCCGGAGTTGTAGCAGTGTTCGTCGTCCGAATCGAAGGTTTGAATGGATTTCCTGATGATGGTTTTGGGTTTTGGTACGTCTGGTTTGCTCGATTTTGAATCGAGGTTGGAGATGATGTTTGGATGATCATTGTTGCTTGTAGGGATGTTGGGTGACTTGACGATGGTGTTGTCGATGGTCGGAGTTGACTCAGGTGGTTGTGCAGGTGCATGTGATGGTGGATGCGTGTCAGAAGGTGGGAACTGTGAAGGTCTCGAAGTCAGGCTTGAGAATTTGAACGCGTAGCTCGAGTCGTTCTCGAGTAAGTTTTGGGTTCGACCCGAAGTAGAAATGTTAAACTGTTTTAAGGTTTGTAAAGTTTTAACTTGGTGTTTGGTGAAATTTAAAAATTTAAATTAGTTTAAACTTGTACTTGAAATTTAATAAATGTTTTCTTAAACCTTTGATTTAAGAAGTTTGAAGTTTGATAAACTTAAACTTTGTGGAGGAAATTTTAAAGGGGTATTTTAAAGATAGGGTTAAGAATGTAATTTTTTTTTTTTAAAGTTTATATTAAAGGCAAGTTTTTATATTCAAATTGAAATAGTTTTACAGATTATTAATTGATAGATGTTTTAGCTATTTAGAGTTATGTTTTGCTAACTTAACTTTTAAAGATAGATGATGAGAATGAAAACTTAATTAATAATTTAATTAAGTAAAGATTGTTTTTAGATAAATAATGTAAATATGCCAAGGGTAATTAAAGTATGTATAGATAATAATTTATCTTAAGATAAGTAAGGTTTACTGTTTTGCAATTAATTAAATTAAGTAAAAGAAATTAAACTTACCTAATTAGTTTAATATTAATTAAGAAATTAATTAAGGATAATTAATTTACTTGATTAATTAAATGATTAAAGATGACAAAGTTTAAGTAATTAATTATAAAAGTAATTAAGGATTGATGACTTTGAATTAAGGAGATTAATTAATAATCGAGGATTATCAATTGGTAGTCAAAGAATAATTAATCTGTGACTAAATATAAATTGATTGATTGATGAGAAAATCCAAGTGTGATTAATTAATTAAATGATTGTAATTAATTAATGGTTGATTAAGCAAGATTAGATGATTAATTTTTAAGTAATTTATTAATTTAAGTTAGATTTATTAATTATGATATGAGTTAAAAATGCTTGCTTATGGAGGATAGTTGTGTAGGGTATCTGGATTAGATGATATCTATTGATGGTATGCTGTAGTATTCGTTGATATGTTATTGTATATATCAATAATAGATGTGATAATATAGGTTGTATATCAGAGTTGAATTGTTGAGTGATATGACACCCTGAATATGAATTGGATTATTTAAATTTTCAACCTGGATAAGGAATGATATTAGATTCGAAGAGACCGGGGTCGGGTACCAGTACGTATCCGAAACCCACTTCGATCCTTTATAAGTAGATATGTGGAATCAATAGTATAAAAATGGAATGAATTAAGTGTAATTTGACTATTAAGTGATGTCTATAAAAAAATGTGAAATTGTAAATTGATACGAGTTACCCGGGTTTTACACAAGTTATATGCTTTGTATTCCATGTTAAATGGGTTTACTCACGCTGGTTTCCAGCCTGACCCGGGTGTTACTTTGATGTAATGCTCGGGTCAGACCGAGTATTACAGATTTTTCAGGTAAGGACGTTCTGGAGCTCGGAGGCGAGCTGGATGGCAGGAACGTATGGAGTGTTTCCGCTATGATATATTGTTGTATATTTGGACATGTTGATTATATATGTCTAGTGGTTGTGTATATGTTGTAACTCTGATGTATTAAAGTGTAATTTAACTGATACAGTTTCTTTGTATAAATGGTATTATATGATATTATATTTTGATCCGCTGCGAATGTGAGATTCTGTGAGTTGTTTTCTGTTTCTTCTTCTTCTATCTCTTTTTTCTTTTCCTAACTATCTAGAATTTTCGGGATCAAAAATTTTGGGTCGTTACAGTTGGTATCAGAGCGAAGGTTAAGCGAAAACCTTGGCTCTGGTGGGTGTACTCATTAAGGATAGGGTCAATAGTACCCTAGAATGAGTTGAGTGTATATATATATATATGAGAGCGTATTTGTTATTTTCTTATATAAAGATTTTAAATGATTTTCTATAAGAATATATTTTGATATATATATAAAGTAATATTTCTTCCTAATAAAAATTAAGATAATTGGTTGTTAAAGTATTGGAATTAAATAAAGTGGTAAGAAATTCAACCAAATTGAAATCAAATAAAGGTATGTTTGAAATGGATTCAAACTGAAATTAAATCTTGAATTTGGGGAAAAAGTTTCAGAATAAGATAATAATGAATTGGTTTCCAGATATGATAATCCTGGTTATTATCATGAATGATTGTTGTGTTTAATAATAAATATGTATTAATGAGTAAGCAAAATGAAATGTTTTAGGGAAGTAAAACATTTAGGTAAGTATGACTTATAAATTGGAACTGAAGATGATATAAATTGTAAAGTTTTAAATCTGGGTTCAGAATTTGAAAATTGTTTCAAAGTAATAAAGGAATTTGTTTTGGATTTAAAAACCAAAGGTGGATTAAAATTTTAGGATAACATGGTGTGCAAAGGAAATAATATGTATATATGAGGAATATACATCATATCAAAGATGATTTGAAATAAACTCTAAATGTTGAGTTTTAAATGTGGAATGAGATGTGATGCCAAGGTGATAAGTTTTGAACTTATAAAGTTATTAATGTGAAGTTTAAAATTTGGAATGGGAATTCAAATTGAGTAAGGTTGTCTAGATTAAGTAAATTGAATTTAACTTTGGGAAAGTTAAATAAGTTAACAAACAACCTGAATTGGAAATTTCAAGATGAAATTGAGATTTAACTTAGGGAAGTTAAATGATTGGTTTAAATGGGAAGTTATGAGTGATCTCAAAATGGGTTTGAGATTTGGAAATTAAATGGGTGTTTGGATAAATTTGGATGTTTATTTATCCGGATATCATTCCATTATTATAAATAATATATGAACCTGAGAATTGGTTTTAAAATTTGATAATAAATTAGAATCTGAAGATTTAATTGTTTTTGAGTTTTGAAATATGTTAAATAAAGATAATTTAAAATGGAATTTTGAGAATTAGACTCAAAATTAAATTATTTAAAAATTTGGATTATTGATTTAAAAATAAAGGTTAATTTGATTTATGGGATTAAATCAACATTTGAAAAAAATAACTCGAATTTATATAATTCGAGATGGTTTAAATTTGAGATTTAAATCGAATTAGTTCAAACTGAATTTGGTTTGAATTAATGGAAATTGTAATTAAAGTGAATAAGTTTAAAATCAAATGGAATTTGATTTGAAATTGGAAAGGAATTGAGGTAAATTCAACTTGAATTGAGATTGATCAATTTCAATGGAAATTGAAGTTACTCAAATTAGGATTGGATCAATTTAAATGGAAATGAAATTTAAATTGAATTGATGGGAATGAAGATTGGAAAGTGAAAAGTTTGGCTCTGGACTATTTTCAATATAAATTATTTTAATATAAACTTATTTTTCCAAGCTATTAAATATATACAACCTTTCTTTCTTAAAGTCAAATTATTTTATACTCGTTTTACAATTATTTTTGGAGCTATTTAACCATTTTTCAACTGTTTTCTAAACTAATTACTATTTCTCAACTATTTTACAAATTAATTACTATTTTACAACTATTTTGCAATTATTTAAAAATTCCTATAACTATTTGATTATTTTTCAACTATTTACAATTACTTAACTATTTTGCAGCTATTTTACAAACAAATAATTATTTTTCAACTACTTATCTATTTTCAAGCTGTTTCCTAAATATAAACTGGTCGGAGTTCAAACTGTTATTGATTAAATACCCAACTGTGATAAGAATTGAAGTGGTAATCCAAATGAGGATTTAAGCAATTATGAGTAAGTGAAGGTGAATAGAAAGAGAATTGTTTCGGCTAATAATCAATGAAAATAAATACGTAGGATGTACGTATATTATTTTATTCGCATAGTGATTTGATACAGATTCGAACACAGAATTTCAAGATAGTATTATCGATCCGAGTTGGGATTTTCGCTCGATTTTCGACGGCGAACCTGGATATGGATTTTTGATTGGTTCTGGATATTCTCTATCATAGATGTGACTATGCAAGGAGAATGACGATTTCTGATCAAGAAACCAAATCTGAGTCCGCACTAGGAAGTCGGGTGGACAATTCTAGTTCAGAAGTGAAATTGTGTGATCGAGTGAGCGATCAGATTGATATAGCATACGGATGATATGTGTGCATCATACGGGTTTGAATAAAGTTGATATTGAAAATTTGTGGATAAGAACTGTAAATGATTTTTGAAATTGAAAGTATATTTTGTTAAATATATGATAAAGTAAAGTGGAAATTGGATATTTCTATCATAAAAATTTACTTTATGGAAGTAAGAAATTCGGTAGGTGACTTTATAGAGTAATTAAATCTGAATATTTGATTTGGAATAAACAAAGTTATATATCTTTGTTATATATGATAAACTCCTCTTGCTGAATCTATTGCCAGAAGAAAAGGGTTTTGAAAATATTTAAAGTATAAAAATGAATTTATACAAGTATGAATTGGATCAAAGATTTTCCAAGATTATTATATATATATATATATGTATATATATATAAAAAGGATTTGTGAAAATGATTTTGAGGAAAGGTTTTGGGAACCTATGGCATTTGGAAAGGCTTTTGATTTTTGGGTAAAATCAATATTGGAATTTGAAAAGGCCTAATATGAGAATTATCGATTTTGGGAATCGATTTTGTAAAGGAGCTTTATATGAATTCATACTAGGTGTATGATTTGGAAAATACTATATGTATATAGTATAAAGTGTTTTGAGATTAGCTCTGGGGAAAAAGGCGCTCCCTTGAAATGAACTTCTCAGGAGTGCCACAGGGTGGTACTGCCTTGAGCCTCAAAGGGGGAGGTTCTAAAGTTGATCATGTGAGGAGTCCGGACAAAACTAGTTCCTGAGGATTATTGTGTAGCGAAAGTCGAGGGGCTGGTGCCTACAGAGGCATTTGGGTTATGCTGTGACGACAGTGTAACTCGATGTCACTTCGATCTACTGCAGACCATAGCGAAAGTCGTGTGTGCTGTTGAGAGCCAACAGTCTACGTTTGATTTTATATCGGTAGACTGCGACACTATGGTAACATAGCGAAAGCGTGTGAGCCGCTGAGAGCCAACAATCTACGTTTGATTTTATATCGGTAGACTGCGACCTATGTAAGAGTGGAGAAGTTTCATTTTGACAGCGAAAATCGTGTGTGCCGCTGAGAGCCAACAGTTACATGGACTTTTGCTGCGACGGCAACGTAACCCTGGAATGTAACTACGATCTGTTGTGGGTTCCATGGCGTAATCGAGGGGCGCGGAGACCTACAAGTACATGGACTTTTGCTGCAATGGCAACGTAACCCAGGATGTAACTACGACCATGGATGGGGGTGATGATTTCCAGAGCATTCTCACCAAAGATATTTCCTCTATTTTTGAAACTGTTTCCTATATTTTCAATAAAATTATTTTCCAAAGTATTTTCACTGGGTGTTGGAAACGAGTTTACCGAGTACTTATAGATTTTCAGTCCTACGCCTGATCAACGTATGACCGAATTTCTGTGAGAACAAGGATAGACTAGTTGAAACATCGAGTTATAAAGGTATTTTTGTAAAAACTACTTTGGAATAGTATTATACCAATATTAAAGGTATTTTAAAAAAAATTATCAAAGGAACTTTATCTAATTTTAAGCATTTTAATAATTCTGGCATCGTTCCTTTTCGGGGACGAAAAGTTCTAAGGGGGGAGGAATGTGACGACCTGGATTTTTGGACGTCTATTAATCGGGAATTATTGATTTTATTATTTAAATATTAATATTAACTAATCAAACAAATAAAGTTCTAATGATAAAAAAAATACCTGGATATATATAAATTGATTTGACAACTACAATACATATTGAATTATAGAATCCCTGTATATGATAAATTCCATAGAAATAAATAATAAACTCCACCATTTTTAATTCAAGACAAAATATCCATAAATTTTATACGAGTTGGATGATGTTAAATGGAAACACACACATATATATATAAGTACATAAATATGCGTATGATGAATAAAAACACACGAACATATGTGTACATATATAGGAAAGTAAAATATCTAAATGTATAGGTAAATATATACAAGCTTATGAGTGGGGAAAGTATTAAGTATATAAATGTAGGTGTATATGCCCTCATAAAATAAAATATAGGAATGTGTATAAATGTGAATATATATGTATACACATTTGTATATATGAGGTGATGACACTATGTATAAATCCAAGTAAAGTAGAAAAGAAAATTTCATATGCATGACTATATACATAAGTCTATGCATACGTTTATACACATTCTCATAAAGTGGAAAGAGGCAAACATATTTTACACATAAAGGATATATATATACATACATATCAATTCATATAAAATATGTGTAAACACATAGGGAGACAAGCATTTAATTGTAGCATACAATATATCGTTTCAAGTTTACAAAACTTAAAATCAGGTCATATAAAAATCAAATCACTCAAAAGAAAAGATAAAATAAGAATTGAAAAAAAAAAGGAAGGCGGAAGCTTGCTGTGTACACTAGAGAGCAGCAGTGTGCTCTCATATATATACCTCCATTTGTTTCACATTATTTGATACGAACAAAACTAAGTAAAACAGAAAACTATTACTTCCATTCTGCAACTTAAAGCAAACAAAATACAACTCAACAGAAGATCGAAGTATGTAAAACAGCAATTTGAAAGCCTGAATTTTCAAGCAACTTCAAAACTAAATCAGAGACAAGGTTCATCTCAGATCAAAGAAAAAAAATTCCAGTTTCAGTCAAATATTAACCAAGCCTGCAAGTTCAAATTTAAAAGCTTCCAGGCTCTATTTTCTACAATCACGAGTGAGTAACTTTCTTTCTTAAAAACTTTAATAAATTATGGTCTGTTGCTTGAGGAAATTTCTATGATTTTGATGTTTGCCTGTGAATTCATAAGTGGTAGATCTGTTGGAAATTTGAAGTACAGGTGTGCATGTCTGGAATTGTTTGTTCCTCCATGTTCTTGTTGCAGGGTATAAAATTGGAAAGCTAATTCAAATTTCTTTTTATCTGATCATTGTTAAACTTTGAACTTTGAGCAAATTAGTTAAGTTTTAACTTAATCTAGGATTTAAAAATATTTAGAAATGTTTTTAATTTTAAATTTTGCTAAAATCTGGAAATAACAGTAGAAATTTTATTAGTATGATAAAATCAAGCATTTAATTATGTTGATTCAGGTTTATATCTTGAATTGTATGAGTAAAACATGATTTTTAAAAAGAGAATCAAAAAAATTAATACTGTATTGGGTGAGAAATTCCAAGTCAACTGGAATTGGGATTTGAGGCAATCTCTGGTGATCTAGTGGCTGGTCATGGTCGGGATTTTTTTCCTGGAGGTGGAAGAGTGATCGGGGGTTCAAGGGAAAATGGGAGGTGGGTCGTCTGATGTTCATGGCGACTGGGATGAGGGATTTTGGAATCTTAACCTAGTTTTGTTCAAGCTGAGAAATTTAATCACGGAGTTACCTCTGGTGATTCGAGTTGCATAAGCCTATGGGAAATGGAGGCGTGGGGGGGTCGGCAAGCTATGGCCGGAGTTGTAGCAGTGTTCCTCGTCTGAATCGAAGGTTTGAATGGATTTCCTGATGATGGTTTTGGGTTTTGGTACGTCTGGTTTGCTCGATTTTGAATCGAGGTTGGAGATGATGTTTGGATGATCATTGTTGCTTGTAGGGATGTTGGGTGACTTGACGATGGTGTTGTCGATGGTCGGAGTTGACTCAGGTGGTTGTGCAGGTGCATGTGATGGTGGATGCGTGTCAGAAGGTGGGAACTGTGAAGGTCTCGAAGTCAGGCTTGAGAATTTGAACGCGTAGCTCGAGTCGTTCTCGAGTAAGTTTTGGGTTCGACCCGAAGCAGAAATGTTAAACTGTTTTAAGGTTTGTAAAGTTTTAACTTGGTGTTTGGTGAAATTTAAAAATTTAAATTAGTTTAAAGTTGTACTTGAAATTTAATAAATGTTTTCTTAAACCTTTGATTTAAGAAGTTTGAAGTTTGATAAACTTAAACTTTGTTGAGGAAATTTTAAAGGGGTATTTTAAAGATAGAGTTAAGAATGTAATTTTTTTTAAAAAAAGTTTATATTAAAGGCAAGTTTTTATATTCAAATTGAAATAGTTTTACAGATTATTAATTGATAGATGTTTTAGCTATTTAGAGTTATGTTTTGCTAACTTAACTTTTAAAGATAGATGATGAGAATGAAAACTTAATTAATAATTTAATTAAGTAAAGATTTTTTTTAGATAAATAATGTAAATATGCCAAGGGTAATTAAAGTATGTATAGATAATAATTTATCTTAAGATAAGTAAGGTTTACTGTTTTTCAATTAATTAAATTAAGTAAAATAAATTAAACTTACCTAATTAGTTTAATATTAATTAAGAAATTAATTAAGGATAATTAATTTACTTGATTAATTAAATGATTAAAGATGACAAAGGTTAAGTAATTAATTATAAAAGTAATTAAGGATTGATGACTTTGAATTAAGGAGATTAATTAATAATCGAGGATTATCAATTGGTAGTCAAAGAATAATTAATCTGTGACTAAATATAAATTGATTGATTGATGAGAAAATCCAAGTGTGATTAATTAATTAAATGATTGTAATTAATTAATGGTTCATTAAGCAGGATCAGATGATTAATTTTTAAGTAATTTATTAATTTAAGTTAGATTTATTAATTATGATATGAGTTAAAAATGCTTTCTTATGGAGGATAGTTGTGTAGGGTATCTGGATTAGATGATATCTATTGATGGTATGCTGTAGTATTCGTTGATATGTTATTGTATATATCAATAATAGATGTGATAATATAGGTTGTATATCAGAGTTGAATTGTTGAGTGATATGACACCCTGAATATGAATTGGATTATTTAAATTTTCAACCTGGATAAGGAATGATATTAGATTCGAAGAGACCGGGGTCGGGTACCAGTACGTATCCGAAACCCACTTCGATCCTTTATAAGTAGATATGTGGAATCAATAGTATAAAAATGGAATGAATTAAGTGTAATTTGACTATTAAGTGATGTCTATAAAAAAATGTGAAATTGTAAATTGATACGAGTTACCCGGGTTTTACACAAGTTATATGCTTTGTATTCCATGTTAAATGGGTTTACTCACGCTGGTTTCCAGCCTGACCCGGGTGTTACTTTGATGTAATGCTCGGGTCAGACCGAGTATTACAGATTTTTCAGGTAAGGACGTTCTGGAGCTCGGAGGCGAGCTGGATGGCAGGAACGTATGGAGTGTTTCCGCTATGATATATTGTTGTATATTTGGACATGTTGATTATATATGTCCAGTGGTTGTGTATATGTTGTAACTCTGATGTATTAAAGTGTAATTTAACTGATACAGTTTCTTTGTATAAATGGTATTATATGATATTATATTTTGATCCGCTGCGAATGTGAGATTCTGTGACTTGTTTTCTGTTTCTTCTTCTTCTATCTCTTTCCTATTTTCCTAACTATCTGGAATTTTCAGGATCGAAAATTTCGGGTCGTTACACACCTATTACTTGTTACCAACTTACGTTGTATTACTCATGACGAATAAGATCTATTCATCTCTTCTATTCCATGCTCAAAAAGGAATAACTAAGTCTCATTTACTACAATGGATAAGGGTTTCAATCTTGTAGTCTCTATCTAAAAAGACAACTAAGCTTGGGGAAATTTTCTTTTTACCTTTCATTTTTCCCCAACTAAGGTCTACCTATCCCAACCACGTGTGTCTTATCGTCTTACTGATATCATTTCACTATAGTCTGCACACATGAAGCAACATTTATAGGTTTTCACTAGTGTCCTATGCACCTTACGGGAACTTTTATTATTACTAAGAGTAATTACTGCTATAACCTAAAACATTTCCCGTTACACCTAGGAAACGATTCCTATCTACTCCATATTTAAAAGTCTGATTTGGTTTGGTATTTATCAAATTTTCTTCAAAAATTAGAACTTCTAAATTTTATCTTTTCAAAAACTTATTTACTTTTCCACCAAACCACTTTTTTTTAAACATGTCTTGCTTGTTCTTAAAACATTTTTCTTTTTTCTTGACTTAAAAAAATGTCCTCACATGCTTTCAAAATATCCTTCCTTTTGTTTTAGATTTCCAAAATTACTAAAACTAAGGTAAATAAGAACAATTATTTTTTCAAAAATCTCTTAACTTTCCTACTCTTCCAATTACTTAACCTTGAAGGAGTTACTAACTTACTACACTTAATGGTTTTATACCTTAATGTATTAGAATTACTTTCTCTTATGAGAAACCATTAACGCTAAAACCTTTTTTGAATCCCTTAAAGGAGGATTTCATGTTTATGTGAAATTATAAGGAATTTATTTTATATTTTATCGAAATAGGCTATACAAAATATGGTGCTTTCCATACCTTGTACATCTCTTTCACGTATTCCTTATAGCTTGCACAAAACATCTTTATTTGTGATTCATAGAAAATTATATCATTATTCATTTCATTCCAATAGATTAAGGTGTGTTTACTCTATATTTACTTACATAAGATATTTCCTACTAAATTCATTAATTTATCGTACATTTTTTTTCAAAAGAACTCATTCTTAAAACTTCTTTATAACTAGAAAATATTTTCATGTGCTTATTTAAATAATAAGTGTACATACAAACCACTTTAGAAATTATCTCCAAAACTCATTTGGGTCAAAACGTATGTTGCGTAAAACACCGTAACTACAACCCAAAAATACTAATATATGGATTTAATTAAAATAAATATTAATAAATCCTATATGCTATGTGAAAACATTTACTTTGGGGGTCACATACTATAACAATAGTGTCATAGTCTATGCTTCCTTTATTTTTACTGAAAACATTTATTACAACAATAAATGTTGTAACCTATGTTTTCGATACTTAACACACTCTAGGTTTTTATATTTAAAATCATTGTTTACCTATAAAGAAACTAGCGAGTTATACATGCTCTATAATTCTTCAAAAAGAATTTCACTTTTAACAAAATTTACATCATATAAAAACCAATTTAAATTTCATACCACTTATTTTTTCAAAAACCCAATATTAACTTCCTCAAATATATTAACAATTATATGTTTTAACTTTTTTTTTAATTCAAAAGTTTTATTTTTATTGGGTTAGACATAAAGTGGATTTTCTTCATACTAAAACCTCTTATTCTTCCTGAAATAAATACACTCTCCCTACTATCCCTAAGGAACTTCCCTACTTCCTAAAACATATGGATACAAATTTTCTCTCAAAACATGGCTTATTTGTATGCTATAAATCCGTAATAACATAGGGCTCTACATACTTGGATCATCCCAAACCCAACTAGCAAACTATGTACAAATATACTTCTAAAAACTTTCCATATGTTAAAATCTATGGTTGAGGACTATTTGGATTTTAGCACATAATATATTTATATTTTATTCAAAAATACAAATACTTTCACTCACTATCTACCTGGGAATCCTAAACCTAGGCTCTGATACCAAATGTAACAACCTGAATTTCAGTGGGCTTGGGTTTTAGCATTTTTGCGAAAAATCCAGACCCACTGAAATTCGGGTTGTTACACTATCCCACTTCTCCTTCTTCTTTAGGTTAAATTGTGATTCTTCAATAAAATAAGGGGTTTAGATTATGAATTCTATTCATAGTTTACATCACTTATTCTTATCTATTTCTTTGTAAAACTGGAGTTGAATAGAATATGGGGTTTATATTGCAATTCTTATTCTTTAAGATATTCCATTGAATTGGTGTAATAAATTGAATTTCTATTTTATTTACAAGTCTGTTATTGCAGTTCTGATTATGAATAATTATTCCCTGTTTTGGACATTTGAATTCCATGAATCTTGGGTGGAAGAAAAAGGACTTGTAATAATAATTGATTAGAGAATTGACATTAAACACTAGTTTAGGGTGTAAAATCCATGCGTTCAGAAATTATTAAGCGTGAATATTTATTTATTTCTATCTACGTAATTAACATATAACTATTTCGTATATGGCATAGTTAATTAGGCATTTATTTATATTCCTTTTTCCTCATTAGGAAGGTAATTGATTTTGATGTGAAAATAAGAGGAAACTCTTATATAGCCTAATTATTATTTTAAGGCGTAATAAGGAAGATTCCTTATAAGACCTTATTTATAAAATGGTGAGATGTGTGTGTGTGTGTACATAGAGTAATTAATTTATGGCTAAGTCATAGGGATGCATGGTCAACAGAGTTGCATGACAGAAGTATGCCCTTCACTTTGAGGCTATCGGCAGTTTTATATACTTTTATTGATGTGGGATATCCTTATGATAAATATTTGTAATGACACGAGGTTAGTTCCAAATCTAGTAGGGGAAATTTGCCCAGCTAATATGGCACCAGTTCCTACAGATAGTGGCTAACGTGAGATGTCATTACAGGTATGAGCCATAAGACGAAGGGCCTGCTTTGGGGTTTGACGTATTAAGTGGTTAGACCCGCCTTTTTCCCTGGATGAAGTATTAAATAGCCAAGGGGTTACGCTAGGCGGTATCTTTATAGGGGCCCGCTTCTAGAATTTGGTCTTAAATGACGGGATCTGCCTATTGTCCTCTTAGAAGTATTAAGTGGTCTATAAGATTCTATATGATTTCAGCTAGATAGTACCATTGAGGAGCACGCTTATGGAATTAGGCCTTAAATGACGGGGTCTGCCTATTTTCCACTAGGAAGTATTAAGTGGTACCGTCTCTTACATTATTAGCTATTTATGACGTATGATTGGGATATGGAATTTACTTTTGAAATGGAAGGTATTAAGTGGTTGGACCCGCCTCCTTTTCTTATAAAGAAGCATTAAATGATTTTAATGATTTTATGTTCGTAGACATATTCTTATTTTGAAATATACTGCCTAAGTACTGAAAAGGTAAGACTCGAGGTTTTTATTCACCAGACACTTGTTGTTCTGACTCCATCCTCATTACAACACAGGTTAAGGATGGAATGATGGTGGCGACGATGCTTAAAGGTGAAGAAGCTTAGCAAGTGGAAGTATTTATTATTACTTTCTTTCGTGTACCTATAGATTTAAACAATTGTTGTAGCTGATATTATATTACGGTTTTTATGGGATTTTGTGTTGTGACATTTTTCTGGTTTTGGAAATAAATGGGTACACTTTACTATTATATTTTGTTCCATCCGCTGTGAGTTCTGAAAGTTTAGTTATGGCTCTATAATGTTATTTCCTTTTATTATGAAAAGTTTGCCTTAGAATGGATCTAAGTTTCAGTGGGCCTTTTCTGGGTCAAAATTTAGGCATGTTCCGGGGTGAGTCGTTACATTTGGTATCAGAGCTCTAGGTTACCCGATCAATGAGGAAAAACTATACGTATGAGAGATATATTTGTTATTTTGAAAATGTTTTTCAAAAAGAATTTTCAAAAGGATTCTTACTATATATACATTCCTATACCCCCTTTACTTGAACATACACACAAACACTAGGCAAACATTTCTTTTCTTTTAGAATATAAATACTATCTTAGGAAATCGTCACTAAAGGTTTAACCTACAAATAGTTGATATAGTTGATAATCAATCTTCTTTCGAACAAGGGAACCTACCCACGAAAGACCACCCATTCATGGTATGCATGAATGGTTTATACAATATCTTAGGACTGTCGAGTAGATTCCTATTCCTCCAACTGCACCGGTAGTACCCAATGCTCCGGCCGTTGATGCAACACCACATCCGGCCGACTTTCTTGAGCTATGTAGGACTTTCTCAATATGGAGGGAAAGACATACTCTGAAACTGAAGGATATTCGAAAGCTAAAGCATCGATTGATAACTACGAGAAGATATTTGGAGAGCTTGGTTGGGATGATCAGTTAAGAAGAAGAATGGCAGCTTGGCACCTCAGGGAAGAAGCTTTAAATTGGTGGAACTTTGTGACTGATGAGCACCCGGGCAAGGCATTCTCTTGGGATCAATTCAAGGACCGATTCGAGATGAGATTCATGTCTAGGGAAGAGGCTAGCTTGCAATTGTAAAAAATTCATTCAGCTGAGGTAAGGAGATTCTACCCTTAAGGAGTACATAGCTAAGTTTACTGAATTGGCTAAATTCGGGATGAATCTAATAGACACACCTATGAAAAAGGCCATGAAGTTCGTGAATGGCTTAAATTCCCAGCTAAGAGAAATATTGATGACCCAAGTACCTGTGGGGGTCACGTATGAGATGTTGGTAAAAACGGCAATGTTGCACGTGGCTAATGAGGAAGATAGGGAGAGAAAGAGAAGTCTACGCAGACCCAAAAGCAAGGAGGGTCTAAGAAAGGGAGTTTTTGGGCCAACAAGAAGTCAAAGGGGAAGTTTAAGAAGAAAGTAAAGGTGTGTAAGAGATGCCAAAGGAGGGGTCACGAAGCCAAAGATTGTAGGGTGAGTCTGATGAAGGAAGCCTTTAAAGGACAGTGCTTTAAATGCCACTAGGAAGGGCATTATAGAAATCAATGTCCTAAGATGGCTAAGGAAGGACCAAGCGGCCAGGCCTACACTATTGAAGCTGTCCTTATTACCAGTAACCCACCAAGCGACCAAGGAAAAGCAGCTCTATAAGGTATAACTCTTATTTTTGGGTTTACTATTCGTACCCTATTTGATTCGGGGGCATCACATTCCTTTATAGCTAGGGATGTAGTAATTTCCTTAAACCTTAAAACTCAGATAGTCAACAACCCAATAAAGGTTTCCAATCCCATTGGAAGTTCGACCCATCTTTCTCTTATTTAGAAAGACCTAGTGTTAGACATATGCGACGTTGATTTCAAATGTACTGCGTACGTTCTAAATTTCAAGGGGTATGGACTTATCTTGGGTATGGATTAGTTGTCATGATATGGAGCCATTCTTGACTGTGACAAAAGGGTAGTACGATTAAGGAGTCGTCAAGGTCGTAATCTAGAAGTTCTTTGTACACCCAAAGCTTTAGTTGAGTTAAGCCATTTATACTCACTAAATCTATCCGTTGATCGAGAACCATTATCTGTACCAGTAGTTTGTGAATTTCTTGATGCCTTCGAGGAGGTCTCGGGTCTCCCACCCCATAGGGATTCCGAATCGATTTGGAGAAAGATGCAAGACTCATCGCTCTTCCTTTGAGACATATGGTCCCTAAAGAAAGAAGGGAATTGGATAATTAAGCAAATCTCAAAGCTATTGAAGAAAGGATTCAACTGTAGGAGTACTTCTTGGTGGGGAGCCCCTGTCGTTTTTGCTACTAAGGCAAATGGTTCTTTAAGACTTTGCATAGATTATAGAGAGTTGAACAAGTTGGCAAGGAAAAATAGGTACCCTCTACCTAGAATAGATGACTTGTTAGACCAACTTATAGGAGCTAAAGTCTTTTCCTGATTAAACTTAGCAATGGAATTCCATCGGTTAAGGATTGCAGAAGGAAGCAAACCAAAGACCACTTTTCGTACGCTAGATGGTAACTATGAGTGGGATGTAATGCCTTTTGGACTGACAACTGCCCTAGCATACTTTGTGGATTTGATGAATAGAATATTTAAAGGGTAACTTAATAAATTTGTCATGGTGTTTGTCGATGATATCTTAGTTTTCTCCAAAGGCAAGAAGGAGCATAAGGACCACCTTAGGGAGGTATTGGAGACCTTGAGAAGAAACCAACTCAAAGCCAATTTTTCTAAATGCCACTTTTAGAAAAATGAATTTAGGTTCCTTGGGCATATTGTTTCGGAGAAAGGATTGGCAGTGGACCCTACTAAAGTGGAAGTTGTCCAAGGATGGAAGGTTCCTAGTAATGCTTCGGAAGTTAGAAGCTATCTAGGGTTAACAGGCTACTGTAGGAAGCTCATCAAGTGCTTTGCACAAATAGCAGACCCTTTAACCCGATTAACTAAGAAGAATCTAGTCTTTGTTTGGGATGATAAGTGCACCAAGGCATTTTAGAAGCTTAAGGAGTTATTGACTAGTGCACCCGTGCTCACTATTCCAGATGGAACCAAGCCGTTTACGGTTTTCATGGATGCATGTGGCATAGGGTCAGGAGCAGTTCTTATGCAAGAAGGGAAGGTAGTTGCCTATGCTAGTAGACAGCTAAAAGATCATGAGAAGAGGTATCTAGTGCATGATTTAGAATTAGCAGTCATTGTTTTTACCTTGAAGATGTGGAGGCATTATCTCTTGAGGGAAAGGTTTGATCTATTCACTAATCATAAATCACTCAAATACCTATTTTCCAAAAAAGATTTGAACCATAGCTAGCAGAGGTGGATGGAGTATATAGCATCCTTCGACTTTAGTATTCAATATACCCTCGGAAAAGGGAACGTAGTCGCCGACGCCCTTAGTAGGAAACACACTACCCTAGGTGCTATATATGAATGGGGACAGTTGGAGTTTCTCTCGAATTTTAACCTCCAACCATCAAAAGAACCCATCCAATGTTTTCTATTAGTTATGGAGGTTAGACCAGCCTTAATGGATCATATAGGACATGAGAAAGTAAAAGACAAGGAGTTAGTGGAGATTTTGGAAAAACCAAGGAAAGGAGAGCATTTTCCCCATGCTAAGAGGTACTCAGTTGATGAGAAGGGATATTTAAGAAGAGATGGACGTCTTTGCATCCTAATGATTGATGACTTGATGAGAGATGTGCTTATGGAGTGTCACCACTCAAGGATGACCATTCATCTCGAAGAAGATAAGATGTATAAGGACATGAAGAGAATTTTCTTTTGGAATAGAATGAAGAGGAGTGTAGCTAAGTTTGTTGTTAGGTGTTTGACATGTCAAAAGATACAAGCTGAGCAAGGGAAGCCCGGTGGATTATTATTACCTTTGGAAATTCCGACTTGGAAGTGGGAGCATATTTCAATAAATTTTGTGGAAGGATTGACTGAGGCTATATGGGTTGTTGTAGATAGACTAACCAAGAGTGCTCATTTTGTTTCGATTAGGAGAAATAGGACTAGCGCCTCTCTCATCCAGATTTATATTAAAGAGGTAGTTCGTCTACATGGAATTCCTGTAAGCATAGTCGGTGATAGAGACCCCTTATTCACTAGCGAGTTTTGGATGAGCCTACAGATAGCTTAGGGAACTTTTTTGAACCTTAGCATGACATATCATCCACAAACCGATGGACAAACAGAGAGGGTGTGCAACGAATTTTGAACAAATTAAATTTAAAATATTTGATTAATTTTAAATATTTGAACGATGATTTAATTTGAATCCCCAATATAACTTTGAATTTGGCGATTAAATTTTAAAATTTAATCTATTGAAAGTTGAATAAAAATTTGAATCTTCAGTTTTAAGCTGAAGAGAAATATTTCAAAAGCTTTTAAATTTTATATTGATGATACTGAAGATAATAGAAGCTTCGGAATTGAAATTGAAAGTGATTTGATCAGTTTTGAAATTTTATCGTTCGAATCGATATTTGAAAATAGCCTTCCGAGGCACAGTCTCGGATTTCGACGAAACCAGTTTCATTGGGTCCGTATTATTGAATTATTGTCGGATTTCAAATCTCGTATTTTTCGGAGTTGTTATGTGAGTGCACGACGTATAAACGCGTTGAAATTAAATCGAATTCGATTTAAATTTAAATTTAAATTGGTCACATCATTTACTTTTCGTTCCTAAAATCATGCCTAAATTTGCGCCTAGTATCGCGCCAGAGAACGTGAAAGCATGCCTCAGTCTCAATTTTAAATATCCCTCTTTTCCTTCTTCAGTCAACAATTCAAAAATCAAAATAAATGGCCGAACGAGTTTTCTTTTAATTGAATCTCATCTCCCCTTTTCCCCCCCTCATTCTCAGTTTCGAAAATCAAAATCCCCTAAAACAAAATAATGGTGGCCGAAAGCGTTCGAACGTAATGCTGTCAATATCGCGATGCTCTCAATCTCAAGTTCGAAATTAATGGCGGCTACGAGGCAAGGCCGGAGATCGCGAGGCCTGGAGGAACGATGTTGCTAGAGATGGGGTTTAGGCGACGCGAAGCTCGAATTCGAGCTGAGGTGGCGAGCGACGATCAATGGTGGACAGCGCGAGTGTGTTCGTCGAAGGGGAGAGTCGTGTCGATCTGGATAGTCATAGCTAGCGGCGGCGGAGATGAGCGCTCGCGTGAGCACCGGAGAGGCGCAACTCGGCCTCGACAACAGGCGGAGACGGCTAGGGTTTGTATGGTGACTGCATCGTGGTCGCATGCAGGGGACTTCGATTCTGGGTGGTTTGATCTCGGGCTCGACATCAGATAAGCGACGTGTTTTGGGAGGTGCTGGTCTCTGGCAATGTCAAGTTCGATTTCGATAAAATCTGAGTTGCGAGCGACAGTAAGGTATTCTCGAATTTTTATTTTTATTTAAACCAAATTTTATATATATATCGCTGGACAATAATTTTATAAACCAATGAATGAATTTTCAGTAAGGAAGTTTTGTTTTAAAATTTAAATTTAATTTAAATACAGAAAATACAATAAAATATAAATGCAGTTTACACATATATACAGAAGTAGTTGCTGCAGGGATTTTCAAATTCATTTTGCTAAATTATAAATGTTTATATATTACAGTAAGTGTTAGAAGAAAAAAAATAAATATATACATATGTGAAAATAATGGATTTGAAAGTTAATTATTAATTTAGTATTGAGTTTTTGGTTAATTAAATTATCAAAAGGAAATTTGGTTGAAATTAAATTGATTAGATAAAATAAAATTTTATTTAATGGAAATTAATTATTCGATTTATTCAAATATTAATAAATTGTATAATTGCTTATACAAGGTCAAAACTGTGAAATCAAGTCGGAAATGGAAAAATGGGATGGCAAAATAAAAAGGTAAGGTGAGATCTTCTCACTCAAAATAAATTTGGATTTCAGTTATTGATTGTTGTTTGGATGTGACATTAGATATAGTAGGATATATCTATATATATAGCAATATATACATATTGGCATATGTATATATTGGATTGATTGATTTCCCGCACTATATAGCGGATGAGACCCTATTGCGCCGCATAATAGCGGATTGATATTTTATAAATCCTATATACCGCGATATTCCACCTCGAAGTGGAATTGGTATTGTGCTAACGTCTGTGGATGCAGGGAAACAGGTTGGAGGGATCCAACTGGATTCCTCACCAGTATTTATTTATTTACAGATATTGTGATGTATTCTGTTATCATATGTTGATATATGATGTTTGGATGTCGTGATTGACCATTTGGTGTGTTGCATCATCGGATCTATTTTTGGAATTTAAAAATAACGATGTTGATTTTAAAAGAGATTTTTAAAGTGATTTTGAATTTGAAAGTATACGTTTTATTAAATTTTTGAATTGATTTATTTTAAATAAATAAACGTTTAAATTTTAATAATATAAAAACTAAAATTTTTGTGAAATATAACCAAAGTGTGATTTTTGAAATAAAAGTTGATTTATTTATAAAATGGTTTAAATTGAGATTTTTAAAGTATTATAAATGGTTTATTTAAAAGAATTAAAAAGTTGATATTTATAAATTTAAAACATTGGAATTTTAAAACGAGTTTTGTAAGTGTTAGAATGAGATGAAATAAAAATCATAAGTGAACGAAATTTATAGACTTATAAATTGTGAAGTTTCAAAATGAATAGATTTTGTAAAACAAAAGATTTATAAGTAATTAACTTATAAATCGGATTTTGGCATTTTAATTGAGGTTTTGAATAAGTATGAATGGTTCATAAATGAGATTTATAAAATATATATTTTATAAATCGAAACAATGGAATTATAAAAGTAGTTCGGTTATTGTTGAAAATAAGGTTATAAATGAAATCTTATAAGTAATAAGATTTAAAATTTGTGAAGTTTTAAAGGAACGATTTTGTAAATAAACGAATTATAAGTATTTAACTTATAATATGGACTTTTGGTATATATATTGAGTTATAAATTGAATTGGTCAATAAAGGAGATTTATAAATCAAAGTTGTTATGAAATATAAAGGTGAATTTATAAACGTTGTTTTATAAATCCGAAATTAATTAACTTGATAAATTAAACATAGAAGTTTATTAAAGGGGATATATTCGCGATTTTTGATAGCGAATTATTCTTTATATAATATGGGTAATAAAAATGTTTGGTTGAGAATTTTATCCACGACTTTAGATAGTGGATAAATTCTTGAAATTAAATGTGCAGAAAATATTGAAATTTGGCTAGTGAGGTATATTCACGATTTTGGACAGTGAATATATTTTTAAATAAAATGGATATGTTTTGGAGAAGTGATATTTCAAAATGAAGTTAATTGTTTTAACGATGTTTTAAAATGTGTTAAATATCGAAACCATAGATTTCAACATTTACTGTTGAAATAGACGTTTTCGAGAAATAAGGAAATGGTGGACTATAACACTGTTGTTATAGTAAATGATTTCCGAAAGGAAATGTTTTATATAGTATTGGGATTTATATATCTATCTAAATTTTGGATCCCTATACTAGTGATTTTGAGTTGTCGTAACGATGTTTTACGTAACATTCGTTTTGACTCAAATAAAATTTGTGAAAGAGAATGATTTCCTTAAAGAATGAAATATATACTTAATTTTGATTTAAGTATATCGAATATTTTCCAAGAGTTGAAAATAAATGATTTGTGAATTACTTATTATTAAATAAGTATGGAAATGCTTTTCCAATACGAAATGAAAGGTTTGAAATTTTATCTTTCTAAAGATAAATTGAAAGTGAATATTTGAAATCGATTGAAACTCGTATATCAGTAGATATTTGAAATATAAATTCGCTATTGGAATTTATAAAGGAAATGGAAATTCATTTAAAAATAAATATCGATTTATTTTTGAAGTGTGGAAATTATATATCTAGTAAAGATATTTTTGGAAAATAAATAATTTGGAAAATTATTTGGAATCTGATGATGTTGCGCATCTTTATTGATAGTTAAATAACCGACTATCAATATTTACCTTTAAATAGGTATTTGTTGTGAATTGGATGAATTTGAATGCCACACTTATTTTGAATAAGCGCTCACTATTCGGGTTAGCCGGGAAAGGACCATGGGGTCGTATAACCCATTCCGAATATGTGATACGTCGTTATGAATTGCAATTGATGACCGGTGTTGAAGACCGAATATTTTTGAAAACGGAAGGATTACCGTTGAGTTACTCTACATCGGCTGATCTCCGATATAGAGGTTTTATCACCCTTAGTGACGGGAAGTACGGACGTGATTTGAAAATTATCCGGATTTGCAAGGGCTTCGTGAGAAGTGCCTTCGGTTCTGTTCGATCCCGGAACAGACTTGTATGGATTGTGTGTCTGACGTTACAGATTGAGATATAAAGCTGATTTATTTCAAATACATTTATGTTGGTGGCGGAGAATTTATTCTCTTAGCTTAACACCCTTCTCTGAGACGTACGAGCTCAGAGGTTATGTAGTTGAAATTTATCAGCAATATACTCCCAATTTGGTAACGTGACATGCTGAGTGTTGCTGTGAAATGATCATTGTTTGATCATTTGTGATATGATCATTTGTTTGATCATTTATCTTTGTGATCATTACTTTAATCATTTGTTTGACCCGAAGCATGGCTTTGTGACAAAGCGTAGCTTTGTGGACGAGACTTCGTCGGACCTCACACCCCGGAAATGGTCAAAACAGGAAGGATGCAGCAAGGTTCTAGGGAGTAGCGCCCCTTAGTGTATGTCATTCCTTCTGGATAGAGGTGGTATCATGGTATGGAGCCCAGATATTTAACCTATGTTGTTACTGCAAATTTATTATGTGGTTGTTGGAAATCGAGGATCCTTGGGAAGATCGGTTACGATCGGGGGATGGCATACGCGTGTCAGTAGTTACCTATTTTTGCAGAGGTAACTCGGCCTTGTGTTGGCAGAGATCTAACCGTAATGTTAGGTTATTTCTCGGGACATCTTTCTAGAGGCGTTTCCATGTGGCAATGGGAAGTTCCTTGGCCTGACCATTTGTTGGAAATTCAAAGAAACAATACGAGACTTGTACGGTTTTAGTTATAGAACCTATCATTCACTTATGGTGGTCACCACTGTTTGGATGGTAGCTATAGTAGGCATAAGTGCGGAATGCCTATGCTGGCTAAGATTTATATTATACTTTCGAAATGTTTTCTACAATATGCACTAATAATAATATCAAAAATGATTTGATTTGCGTATCAAGCATCTTTGATTATCATAAGGAGAAATCTCCTCCGATTCTGCATTTGCATTGTGTGTGTGTGCGGGAGGCCTTATGGTAGTTTCATTTTCCAAAAGCATTGCGAAAAATTTTATTTTCTTTGTGAAAAATAACTGTTTTACGTTTCACACCAGTCACCATGACTTACTCGGAGTTTATTGTTTCCCTTCTAAACTCTGGGTGCCCATAATTTTCCACACGGGCAGTCTAGAATTATGTTATCAGGATATTCTGGATATTCTGGAGCTTTGGAAGCAAGTTGGATGGCGAAACGTACACCCGTACTTGTTTATTTATTCCGTTGTGTATTCTGTATGAGGACAAGTTTATATAACTGTCCATTGTTGTATTGAGTTGTATATTGACTCTGACTAATGTATTGTATAAAACTGATATAGTTCTTTGTTTTAAAAGACTAATGATTATCTATTATATATTGTTCCACTGCGAATGTGAGATTCTGATATTGTTTCTGTTTCTGTGTTTTCTGTTGTTCTTCTTTCTTTTTCTTCTATCTTTTCTTCTACCTCTTCTTTTAAACCCTAATGGTTCGGTTTTCCGTTCATCTTGAGTTAATCGATGGAGATTAGTGTCTATTCAAGGGGTACGGAAAAGCGGATTATTACAGGGTGAATAGAATTTTGGAAGACTTGTTGAGATCTTATGTCTTGGATTTTGGAAGACATTGAGAGCAGCATCTATTATTGGTTGAGTTTGCGTATAATAACAACTATCGAACTATGATTGGTATGGCACCTTTTGAAGCACTTTATGCTCAGCCATGCAAATCGCCTAGTTGTTGGCGGGAAACCACTAACAAAGTGTTGCTCGGACCCGATTTGATTTGTGATACCACGGAAAAAGTAAAGTTGATCAGACAAAGGATAAAGGTAGCACAATACCATTAGAAATCTTATGCGGATAAAAGAAGGAAAGAGCTTGAATTTGAGGTTGGGGATATGGTATTTGTTAAAATCTCCCTTCTTAGGAAAGTTTTAGGTTTGGAAAGTCTAGAAAATTGACACCTAGATTTATTGGGCCATTAAGAATTCTAAAAAGAATAGGGAAATTGGCATATTGTGGGGAGCTTCCTGACAAGTTGGCAGGAGTCCACAATGTTTTCCATGTTTATCACCTTAGGAAATGCCTTCATGACACCGCTAGAAGAGTAGATCCTAATCAGTTGAGGGATTTTGAGATGGAGACGATAGTGCCCCGCGCCCCCGCACGCATTATGGAGCATGGTACTAGGAGACTCCGCAATAAAATAATTAAGTTGTTCTGAGTACAGTGGGTTCAAAATCCGACGGAAAGCGCATGGGAGACCGAGGAGAAGATGAAGAACACTCACCCAGAGCTTTTCACTCGTAATTTTTCTCTTCAAAATTAGGATTTTGGTTGCATCACGGTTGCTAGATTGGATGATAGGAGATGGTTCTTACACTTTTTCACAATCACTTTACACTCATATAGAAATTTTTATGCATGTTTAGGATATTTGCATACATACTTACATGACACGATTACACACTCACACTAGGATTGAGCTCATTTTAGCATGTCTACAGTACATAATCACATTGCACTAATGGTTGTGTAAAGAACTTGGTTGTGTAATATGGATGTTTTGCGAGTTACGTTGTTCGCCCCTTGGAAGATTTCGGGACGAAATCCTTTTTAAGGAGGAAGAATGTAACACCTCGTAAAATGAACCATAAATAAATAAAGTAAATTAAATATGATAAGGGTTGAATATGGTAATTTTATAAAAGTTAGAATTTGACCATGAAAGTTATTCTGTTTCGTTCGTGGCGAAATTATGATCTGTTTCCATATATAATATGCTGAAAATGGAGCTCAAACAAAGAAGTTATGAGCATTTGAAGTTCTCAGATTTAAATTAATTTAGTTCGAATTCAAATGAGAAATCAAATTTAGGATTTAAATTTCAAAAATTAGCTTAGAGGCTAAGTAAATGATTAATTAAGGCTTAATGTTAAAAAGTTAATTAGGGAATAAAATAACTCGGCAACGGAAAGTAAATAAACACCCCTAAACAAGATAGCGGTCGACCTGAATAAGTCAACCGATCGACCGTAGCGGTTGATCGGCCACCCAAAGGCGATCGACCGCTTGGCAACGAAAGTAGCCAGTGGCGGTTAGGGTTTTATATTATGTTCTATTTGGTTGTGCGCTCTCGAATTACCCGTTTCCTACCTACTTCCATCCTACGGTTCTGGTGCGTTTCAACTCCTATAACTAGGACCATATCCTCTCCACTTTTATTCATATTATTCTGGGGAATAGGACGAGACTCTACCATTGCTATCTCTCTAATAAGATTCAGAAACTCCGTAGGAAATTAAGGTAAGGATTCAACTTATTTCCTATTTGTTTCTTCTTCCTCCAATCTATTCTTATTATATTCTTCTCCAATTATTCTAAATCTAATGAATATATCAATCTCTTCCCTATTGTGTGTGTGTGTGTATATATATCAAAAGAGAGAGATTCTGGAAGAGATCGGAAGGCAGCAAATCCATTTAAGTAAAACTAAGGCTAATCTGTGAGTGGAAACCTTAGTATTTCTTTTTAGCAATTTTTTAGTGTATTTCTTTTGGATTTCAGTAAAGCTAAGGCTAATCCATTTAACCAATTGTTTAGTGGAAGCTAATCTAGCTACCAGTTCCTACGAATAGTGGACTAATGTGAGACGTCATTATAGGTATGGGCCATAAGACGAAGGGCCTGCTTCGGGGTTTGAGGTATTAAGAGGCCTGGACCCGCCTTTTTCCCCAGATAAAGTATTAAATGGCCAAGGGGTTACACTAGGTGGTATCTCTATAGGGGTCCACTTCTGGAATTTGGCCTTAAATGATGGGGTCAACCTATTTTCCACTTTGAAGTATTAAGTGGCCTATGATTCGATATGATGTCAGATAGATGGTACCATTAAGGAGCACGCTTCTGGAATTAGGCCTTAAATGACGGGGTCTGCCTATTTTCCACTGGAAAGTATTAAGTGGCTTGGTACCGTCTCTTACATTATTAGCTATTTATGACATATGCTTGGGATATGGGATTTACTTGTGGAATGGAAGGCATTAAGTGGTTGGACCCGCTTCCTTTCTTTATAAAGAAGTATTAAATGATTTTAATAATTTTATGTTCGTAGACATATTCTTATTTTGAAATATATTGCCCAAGTACTGAAAAGGTAAGACTCGAGGTTTTTATTTACCAGAAACTTGTTCAGACTCCCTCCTAATTACAACACAAGTTAAGGATGGAGTGATGGCGGTGATGATGCTTAAAGGTGAAGAAGTTTGGTGAGTGGCAGTATTTATTATTATTTGCTTTCATGTCTACCCATGGATTTAAACAATTATTGTAACAGATATTATATTACGGTTTTTATAGGATTTTGTGTTATAACATTTTTCTGATTTTGGACATAAATGGGTACACTTTACTATTATAACATCCGCTGTAACTTCTGAAAGTTTAGTTATGGCTCTGCAATGTTACTTCTTTTTACTACCAACAGTTTTCCTTATAATATATCTAAGTTTTGATGGGCCTTTTCTGGGTTGAAATTTAGGCATGTTCCGTGGTGGGTTGTTGCAACAGTCTAACATATCTAGGAGCCAATTTCCCAAACCACCCAAATCGTAACACACCCTTCATTGGTGATACCTTAATGAAAACATGATCTCCAACTGAGAACTCTAATCTTTACGCCTCATACCTGCATAATTTTTCTACCTAGAATGGGCCTCCTTCATCCGTGCCTGGATTAACTCAATCTTTTCCATGGTTTCTCTCACCATATCTGGACCAAGAACCAATCTGTCTTCACTCTCCAACCAACATGCTGGTGATTTACACGATCTTCCATATAAAGCTTCGAAAGTTGTCATTCCTATACTAATCTAATAACTATTATTATAGGAAAACTCAACTAAGTGCAAATGGTCTTTCGACGACCCACTAAAATCTAGTACACAAGCTCTCAATAAATCTTCGAGTACCTTATTGACTTTCTCTATCTGCCCATCTGTCCGTGGGTGATAAGTGGTACTCATCTTAAGCTTGGTACCTAACACTTCTTGTGGACTCTTTCAAAACTCACTAGTAAACAAAGTATCTCTCTCACTGACTATACTACTAGGAATCATATGCGGTCTAATAATATTATTATTTATGAACAAATACAGGTGTCATTTTGGTCGACTTAACGGGAATGAAATATGCACACTTGGTCAGTCTATCCACTATAACCCAAATACTCTCATTTCCCCTATTCGACCTTGGCAGCCCATTAATAAAATCCATGGATATAAAATCTCATTTCCAAACTGGTATATCTAAAGGCTGAAGCAAACCACTTGGCTTCTGATGCTTGGCTTTCAATTGCCGGCAATTCAAACATTGCTTTACCCATAAGCCTACATCCCTTTTCATACCTTTCCAGAAGAAACTCTTCTTCATATCCCGATACATCTTAGTTCCTCCAGGATGAATGGTAAACTTCAAGCGATGACATTCCTTAAGAACTTCCTTCCTTAGGTCCCCAACATCTATAACGCACAATTGTCTCTTCTTTCTTAAGCATCCATGCTGGTCAAGACTAAAATCCTTCAAATCATCAATCTTAGTTCTACCTTCAAGCCTTCTAATCCTTTTGGGAAGCAATAGATCATATTTATGCTTAGAAGCAATCCTTTCGGTCATCACTGGTTGAACTTCCAAACATGACAACATGGAAGTTTCTCGACTGGAACTAACTGTTGATCTTAAATGCAGACCACAAGTAGTAAATGCTTCTAAATCCTTCCATTCTGCTATCATAGCTAACACCACATTCTGATGTTTCCTGCTAAGTGCATTAGAAATTTTATTTTCTTTTCACTGGCATATACTCAATACTGAAATCATACGCTGCTAAAAACTCTAGCCATTTCTACTATCTCATATTCAACTCTTTCTGAGCGAATAAATTCCTCAATGACTTATGATCCATAAACAACTCGACTCTTTCTCTTAAGAGGTAGTGTCTTCACACCTTCAAAGCAAAGGTCACCGCTGCTAACTCCAAATCATGAGTCGAATATCTAACGTCATTTGGTCTAAGCTATCGAGAAGCGTAGGCAATCACCTTACCTCTTTGCATCAACATAGCTCCTAATTTTGTCCCACATGCATTTGTATACACCAGCAAATCCTAATTACCATCTGGCATAACTAACACAGGTGCACTGGCCAACAAATGTTTTAGCTTTTCAAACGTTCCTCGTATTTACTAGACCAAATAAACTTTACGTCCTTTCTGGTGAGTTTAGTCAAATGTGCTGCTAACTGAGAGAAATCCTTGATGAATCTTTGGCAATAGCCAGTTAATCCAAGAAAACTCTTTATCTCGGGCACTATCTTGGCTCTCTTCTAATTATTTACATCTTCAATCTTAGCTGGATCCACAGATAACCCTTTTTCTGAGGCTACATGACCAATGAACTTCATTTCTCTCTTCCAAAAGTGACAGTTCGAAAACTTCGCTTTTAGTTGATGTCGCCTCAGCGTCTCAAGCACTATTCTAAGGTGAGTCTCAAGATCTTGCTCATTTCTAGAATATATCAGGATGTCATCCAAAAATACTGACACGAAACTATCCAATTGCTCTTGGAAAATCCAGTTCATCAAGTCCACACAGAAAGCAGGCGCATTAATCAACCCGAATGGCATAACTAACCACTCATACGAACCTTACCTCATTTGAAACACTGTCAAAGGAATACTTTCGTCTGCCACCCTCAATTGATGGAACCCTATCATCAAATCCAACCGAGAAAATACTTTGACTCCACCCAATTAATCAAATAAATCATCGATTCTCGGCAAAGGATATCTATTCTTTATCGTCTTCGTGTTCAACTTACGGTAGTCAATACACAATCTCAACGACTCGTTAGGTTTCTTCAGGAACACCACAGCCTCTCCCCAAGGCGAACTGCTTGCTTTAATAAAACTCTTTCCTTCTAAGTCCACCAGCTGCATCTTTAACTCTTTCATCTCAGTAGGTGTCATTTTGCTAGGCGATCTACTTGCGGGTTCAGCTCCAAGTACAAGATCAATTCTGAACTCAATAGCTCACCTTGGTGGTAATCCTATAACTAGTTCAAAAACATCTTTAACAAAGTTTACATTATTTGATACTGGTGCATCACATCCTTGGGGGTAATCCTATAACTCAATAGCTCACCTTGGTGGCTTGCTTTTGTTTTTATAGATAGAGTTGTGGAAAAATCTAGCACCTTTCTCTCTTACCAAATCAAAAGACAAGACCACCTCTCCCTCTTTTGTTTTGGCCAACCATGATATGGTCCTTATCGAACCAACTAAAACTCAAAGCCCATTCAGTAATTAATTGCACTTAAGTCCTATTTAAATAAATATCGATACACTCACACACCCAATTAATTACTAATGGCATCCAAAACATTTCTAGGAGCTACACCATTTACTAAACACACCCAAAATACTAAATACGTTTATAATTAATATTTCTCTAAATATTAATTAATTTATAACTATTATAAACTAATTAAATAGGGTGGTAATTTGGAGACTTAATAGATTTAATTGTGCAACTCATAGGTGTGAATTCAGTCAGCGATTAATATTGAATAGTTTAAATACTAACGTTCACATATTACCTTAGCTAATGGTGTGACTATTTTACTGAATTTATCACTTACAGATCTCGTCTGTAAAATACAATTTTATATTTTCTCAAGCGATACCTTTTAGTAATGATAATTTATAAGTGTTCTCTTCGTTCAAACTATATCACTTTAGAATATATGGAATTTAGTATTGGTTAAAATTCCAATATTATCCACATTTAACTAGATAAATCCATAAACAAAGTCATTGGTTCAATACTAACATTTATTATCAATCGTTCTACTTTAGCCAGAGATTTTGACTTTGAATTGATTATAGTCGACCGTGATACTAATCTCATATAACTAGGGAGACGAATTCTCTATTGATTAGTGCTTCACTTCTTATACTTCTACTCATACTCAACTGTAATCCACCATGATCGTCATGTCATGGTTTAACTATAATTAAAGTGAAGTATCCATATAGAAGTTCCATGGTATTCTCAAGTTGAGAGAACTGTGTAACATCGTTACATTGAGATTTCATGTTTGACTTAATTATCAATCAATAGAAAATTGTCAGATGGATCATTCCATAGTTATCTAATAACTATAAGCACATAACCCATCATTGCCTTCACCAACATAACAACCATGGACAATACACTGTGCAATATTTGGAGAGCTTTACGTTTCTGGTCTTAACAGATGTATCAATATTCTTTCTCGAAAAATCTTGACTAGGAATATTTAAAATAAAATGTTATTTGATGTTGTAATTAATTACTCATGGTTGCAACTACAATCACATAGCATTTTATTTAAATATTTTCTTATTTATATACTTAAATTAATTACTTAATTAATTATATCACTATATAACAAAGTATATAATAGAAATCAATTGCTTTAATTACAAACGAGACCAATTACATAGTTAGATATATGTAACGAGTTACATTATTGCCCCAGGACAATACTCCTAACTCTCTCAGTGACTATTGAATTGTTCTAGGCTTGCACATTTGGGTTGAATAGCCCATATATATATGAACCTAACCTAACCCACTCAACACAATCGGAAGACGGCGATAGGGCGTCCACGCCTGTTATCATCCACCGCTCTAAACAAGAGAAACATTTGATGACACAAATGTCTTAACAATCCTATGTCTAAATAGGATTCTTTCACAATACCCTATAATGTGGGACTATTGTTATTCATTTCCTCTCTTTTTCTTCCTCTCTTTCTACTTCAAATCAATTATCACTGTAATATAATTAAAATTATATAGAGTTTTCTCAACAAAAACAAATTAGGGATCCATGAATAAAATAAATGAGTTATGAAATGGATTATAGCTCTCGAGGATGAGTATGAATGTTCCATTTTGTAGCATATTTGAATATAAATAACAAAAATTTAATTTTGAGGTTTTCCAGTGAAATAAAGATGAAGAGACGTAATACTGGATCAAGTCATAAGAAAAAATTATGATATAGTTATTTTCTGTCAAAATTTAATACAGTTACTCATAACTTTTGTTATGCTTGCTATAAGATAAAAGTTGTATGAAATGAATATTTTTTCATCTAATTTAGTGTCATATTACAATTATCAAAAGGTATTAGTTGTTTTCTGAGAAAAATGAGTGATCCTCTCAAGGAGGAGAACACTCATATAATTTTATTCTACACTTAAAAAGAGCTACCAACAAATGTAGCAAAAACCTCACATACATATCAGAGAAAAGTAAAAAAATAACCATATGTATGTACAGAAATGATTTTAGTTTTCACATAAGAGTGTGTGTGTACACACACATATGTATGTATGTACGTGGGGGGAGGGGGTTTATACACATATATATGTGTGAAAATAAAGTCATGACAGAAGTGAAATGATCTTAGTTTTCACCTAAGAGTAACATGTTTGGATGACTGTTTTGTTAAGAATGTCAACTATGCCAGTGCTAGCAGACATATTGCGACTAGTAGTGTTGTTAAAAAAAAAAATTACTAATGCGCTTTTTTATTTTACTAAGAAATTTCTTGAAGTAAATATTTTTAGTAAATTTGTGTCGGGGTTTTTTATTCCAATTATAATTAAAAAGTGCAATGACGTAGATCAAATTATTCAATGGAGTGCTAACATTATTGAATGTGGTTTTTTTTAAAGACCTAGAAAACCAAGTTTTGTTTGTAAACTCTAAAGAAATATGCACCGAATCCACAACCCACAACACATACTTATACTTAAGCGCCGCATGTTCTAACCATGCACTACTTCATTATTGAATATCATTTGATTCCTTTCAAACCATAGATATCAACAAGTATTTGTCAAGACAACACAGAGTAAAATTAAAATAGCACTTAGCATATCGAAATCTTAATTCAGTCCAATAGTAATCACAGATAAAATCAATGTTTGTTAAGTATAAGTCAAACAAGATAAGAGTAAAAAGGTACGAGTTTGTATTAAATTTTGATGCAATTGTATCAAAGTCATAGACGCAAAGGAGAGTGCGCACGTATATAAAAAAAATCTGGATGCAACTGCTAGTCGAGTCCATTTAATCCTTTTCTTATTGTTATCCCATCAACAACTAGCTCGATACTTCTTTAAATATTCAACATATATTCATCCAAACGCGCAATATTCATATATTCATCCAAACCTATATCTAGTACTTGTCACGTGTTACGTAAAACTTTCGCAAATAACTGGATGATGAAAGATCCAAATGATGGATGTGGCATCAAGTTTTTAAGAATTTTATTTGTGTTGCTCTAAACACAGTTTCTTACAAACAACAATTTCCAACCAGCTATTTCAGACGCATTTCAATGCATTATTTCCTTCAGCAGTAAACTTTTCAGTATAGTAACGATAATTTTCAAAATTCTACTCCGGATACTAGAGTTGAGGAATTCGATGGATCCGTCACTACCGACTCCTCTTTAAACAGGCTCTCACAAAGACATTTTTCAATTCCAAAGCTTTCACTCATTTAAAGGATCATGCCTCCCTTCGCAAAAAACAAGCGGTCAAAATGAAACTATGAAGGCTCGAATCCTCTTCCTCCACAGAAAAGCTGAAAACCCCTACCAACTCGACCAGACCTGCAGGTTGTAGTAACAATAATTAGTACTAAGTTCTATATGTTCCTAAAAGAAATTAACATCTACATTTCAGTTCAACATACTAAACATGTACGATGCGATGGACAAATCTCCCTATTAGCAAGAAGAGAGAATAGAGTAAAAGGGAAAGAGGTTAGATTTGAAAACTCAAGATAAAATGGGGATCTAGAGAAGATTTAGAGGACGAGAAACAGAAGAAAATTTTGAAAGTTGAAGATTTTTCATAACAATGCTTGATTCATTAATGAATTTCATTCCACATGTAGTCGTTTTGCTCTTACAAGTAGCAAATAAAAATTATGTTGGTACGGAATTCTTGTTATAGCTACTGCTTTGTAATCAATCAGTACAACTTGTGGTCCAGATGCATTTTAGGAATCCTATGCAATGTCATCTAACCCAAATAAATCATATTTACACTAAAATTTAAGAAGAAGAAACTAAAAAGACTAGAAAAATATACCCATATACCCTAATTTACAAGACTCTAAATTACAACAGTGAGGTCGCCTAATTTACAAATGATAATAATGCGACCATCCAAATCGAACGTTAACTCACAACATACATAAACAAAGAATGGATAAACTGCTTTAATAAAACTTATAATCTCCTGGTTGCTTTCTGCAAAATAAAAATAAATCATTTATCTGATCTGATGCCTTAAAATCCCGGCAAAACTGAAAGGTCCACGATGCCTTTGGGTAAATCAGCAATTTTCTTCAAAAGCAAAAGCCTGTTATTCCTGATTACTGGATCCTCCTATAAAGGCATAATCATCACTAATCATTCAGATTAAAGTGAACTGTTTCACTGGATTCAATAGGAATTACTCACACTTCATCTCATCAAAGCAGGCATAATGAACTAATATTCTTTATAACATAACAAATGAATTTCTAGCTTGAATTTCAAATGTTTATCTAGCAAGTCACTGTTGAAGGCTTTATAGCTATGGTTTTCATTTGAAGGAATTTAACGAATGCCCTGTAAGTTGTGATTTCTAAGATAAAAACAAAGTCAGGATAGGCTTGTGCTCTGTACAGACTGATTTATTTAGATTAGTCAAATCTTGATTGCTAAAATTGTTGTTGTTGTTGTTGTTGTTGTTGTTGTGTGTAACACAGAGAGAGGCAAATAATTAGACAAACAATCACTTAAAAAAATAGGCGTAATGCTTACCGCCATTACAAAAACATTTTCGAAGAAATCTTCAAGTGGTTGTAGCAATTGTAGCGAAGCTGTTACAAAGACCCCAACTTCAACACCTAAAAGCACCAAAAAAATAACACTGATGGGATTATACTAATACAAGGAGTGGTCTTCGTAGCAAAAGCAACCCTCAATACTGTACGAGGAAAAATATTATATCAAAATAAACTGACTTGGATGAATTTTTGTGGACACTTCAGTGTAGGAATTCCACAAAGCTTTTTCTTCCTCTGTCTGGAACACAGCCTCATTTACCTAATTATCAAGTTCGCAGTAAGCCCAATCAACAAAATATGAATCATAATAAAATAAAAATACACAAATATTTAGCATCTCATGCACAAAATAGAACGCCAACAAGCAAGAAAACAGGTAGACGTCTGACCTCCATATCATCATTTATGTCCTTCCCACGAATGATTCTAGTCGGCCGTGAATATGCTTCAATGACCTTAGGAAAAACTTCTGCACTCGATAATGCATCCATCTGTTTGAAATTTGAGATTGTAAGCAGCCCTATTCATAATTGGCCGTGTCTACCAGCCATTTGCTCCCCTTATATTATTTCATCTATTACTAGCTTGGTGTCGTCCATGTTTCAGTTCAACAATGGAAAAAAGAAAAAACCAAATATGTTACAGGCTATCGAAAAGGTTATCAATCATGAAAAAGTATTTTGTATGTAACAAATTTGAACAGCTATATACATCATTTGCAAATGCAACAATTTAGGGAAGGGGAGGAGGTGAAAAATATATAAAAATAACCCACTTCTTTTGCTGATTGTGCAGCCAAGCAAGGAACGTCTGCACGTTCTGCAAGTACTGAACGGACTATTGCAGGATTTGTGCCATTATCCACCTAACACAATTAAACCATGGCGTATGTAAGTTGCAAATACAAAGCTCACTTGAAGACAATCAATCTCATGCATCATGCAATGTGCAGAGATCAATATATACCTATATCAAGACAAGATATATTTGATTTGAGAAAGTAGTTTACACCAGTAAGTATTCTAACAGATTTCTTAGTATATACACCATAATGGCCAGTTTGGACCTATGTCAACTGGTACTAGCAAAAACCTCTGTTTGTACTTGATTCATCTTATGATCCATGTTTTGTAGTTAGACAAACGTCTGTGTGATCGATGGTGCACATTTAGTATCAACCGAGGGTGAGGAAATGATGGCTTTGAGGAGCAGTGGCATTGAAGAGGAAGTGGTGGTAACTATGAGGGGGATACAGTCACATCCTGTGGGTGCAGCAAAAATTTGAGAGAAGAGAAAAGGAAATGCACTTTTTGTTAGGGTTGAGCAATATTCGGTTAAAACCGAATTAACCGACCAAACCGATTCATTTTGATCAGTTCGGTTCGATTTTGAAGTTAAATCAGTTGATATTCCATTTGTAAAATAATTTAATTTGGTTATCGTTTTAACCAAATTAACTAGACTTTTATCGAAATTTATTGTGTTATAATAGCTTTTGTATCTTGTTTAGTTATTATAGTAAACTTTGTATATAAAAATAGATTGTTATTGTTCATGAAAATAGAAATTACACTCAAGAAGTACTCTCTAATTACACAAATGTGATTACCTTTTTATATATTGAACGTTCTAATCATAATATATGATAACTTTCTATGATTTCATTTTGTAGTTTGGTTTAAATAGGTTTCCCGTCCGAATTGACCGGAATTAAATCGGTTAGATCCAGTTTGGATTTTATTTTTTTGGGGTTTAATTCGGTTTGAATATTTTTACCATAAGACTGATGGAACCAACCAAATGTTCTTGCTTTTTGTTAGGTTTAAGGTCTAAATATCAAATGTCCATCTTTGATAAACATATAGAAAGAATAAAAGTTTGCTCGACAAAAAACTTCCATATTCAAAACTAAACATACCAAAAGTTGCTCTAGTCTTCGTGTAATAAATTGCATTACCTGTAAAGGATTTTGTAATCAGCTATTCTGAAAATTGCATGCAATGTGAAAAAAAATTCAATGTAAACTGCTTACATCATTTATGGTATTGTCATCAACATATATAGGTTGTACACCAGCTGCTAGCTTTAACGCATCCCTCAAATTTAGGTTTTTCTTTATTTCGACAAGGATTTGCACCTAATAAATATAGATTTACAAATGTTAATCAAGAATGAAGACAAATGGGAGCCACGTCGTTTCTTCTTACTTACTAATCCATAAGAGATTCTTCTCAGACCAAAAGGATCGTTTGTGGAACTTGGTTGACATCCAGCACCAAATAAGCCAACAAGGCTATCAAGCCTGGAGGAAAAAAGCAACATCAAGTGTGCTTGCTAGAGGGTAGATCCTATGGCAAGTTTTCTTTTACAGAATTGAATATTATATAGAAGTAATAACACAGTAACATATTAAAAACGAGCAACAAGTTTAATAAGATTTTGTTTAGAAAAAAGAAAGGGCAAAAGATTGAAGGATACATACAAGCTTGTTTTGAGATGTATATTATGGGAGGAACTCGATAAAAAAATTGAAAAAATATCTCTTATTCAACCACTGTTTTCTTTATTTATTTTGCAAGTTGCGAGACATTTAATGGTTTAAAGTAAACGCAAAGATTTTGTGACTGCTAGTATGAACAATAAACAAACTTAGCTTAGTTAGACCAATTTATTAATAGAGAGATCAACATGGAAATGACAACTACCACTGCCTATTAGGGATGTTCTGATGCATAAGCAGAAATCAAATAATATTTCACTCAAATTAGACAACGTACTAAAGAAGGGGGGGGGGGGGGTGTTAGACGACTCCAACAAATATCAACAAAGAATATAAAAATAAACACGGTACCAGAAGAAAGATATCTTACTTGTCCGCAGTGGCCAAGACAATCCCTGCATCAGACTGCGGAAGTATATCCCCTGAAAATCTTGGAAGCATGATTTCAAACAAGGCTTCTGCAGTCTTTAACCATTAAAAAATAGTTAGGCCGACATTTATTTTCCATGTATTTAAGAAATAAGATAACTTGCATGTTAAATACTACTATTTTTAAGGTGGAGTACAAAATAAAGGAAGAATGGCATGGCTTCAAGCAAAAAATATGATGTTATTGTTGTTGTATTTATTTATGCAGAGGTGTGTTTGCATGTGTTTACTTTAACGATCAGACCACAAATATGCAACTTAATATACAAAGTTATGGACTCTCTCTAGTTAACTAATAATTATTTTTCTGGTGGAACACAAGTAAGATGATAGCATTTTGATATCCAGCAGTAACTAGAACAGAGAAAGTACACAACAAGTTATTAATCTTTTCAAGCATTATTCATAAAAGTGGGTTTTGAACAGATATTTGCATGCATAACACCGAATGCCGTCACAAAATAGAAATAAGTATTATAGGCATATTGACAAAACATTCTTTTATGGAAAATTTATATATAATTTTTTATTCTTGAAAAATGCCCCTGTGTTTTGTCTTTCCTTATTCTCATTCATAGTGACGTTGAACTAAGAAAAGGGAAATGATCAATTTACAGAATCTCCTTGTTAAATCTTATTTCTAATATGAAGGAAAATTGCTTCCACCTTTCAGAATAAAGTTCCTGAAATTGAATAAATGTGAGGAATTCTACATCAAAAAATTGAAGGTTCGTGATCTAGCATAATCAGTTGATATAACTTAGAGCTAGAAATATGTGGCAGCAAAAGCTTTTCAATTTAGACTAGGACTTTTGTGTAAAGAATGGCTTTAATATTCCAGTTCCAAGACAGGTCTAAGAAATTCAAGATAGGGTACAAACTGTAAAAACATCTAACTTTATATTCTGATTCATGCTTCCAATCTTTACAAACACATTGCACAGGAAAACATAAACTACTGGCCCACTTTTGACCGTCATGTCTGTAGAAACTGGTCAACTTCTTAACCTTTGCTTATGTTTGTCTGCCTACATGACATTGGCAAAACCACATCTACAAATGACATTCGCCTTTGTAGATAAAGAGGGTTGCATTTCATAATGCAGAACCAAGGAAGGCAAATTTCTGATGCATTGATCTAGATGTCATTATTCATTAATCCATGAAAATGCAAATTGTTTTTTCTTTTAAGCTACCTTTTCCGAATAACCATCTCTTAAAGCATAATGACGTGCCATTACTCCAGAAAGCGAAGTAAACTCTGTAACGATAGAAGTAGCAAGATCTGACATAGCTAATGATGCAGCTTCTTCAACAACTGGAATCACATCTTCATTCATCCCAAGAGCAAAGGACAATTCACTTACTATCTTTTGTACCCGAGACACCTTATTCAGCATAGTTCCCAATTTTTCCTATTTAATATTAATACAAATTGAGGGATTGCATTGCAGATAATCAAAGTGCAGTAAAATATGCATAAAATAGTTGAACCTACATGAAAGAGAATTCCATTTAGTTGATCCCGAAATTCAGAGAACTTTTTTTGAGTGTCCAAGCTATAGAAAAAATTTGCATCTTCATAACGAGCTCTGGAAATATACCAAAGCCAAGTCATATACTTAGATATAACTAGAATGATCTTAAGAATTTACAAAGGATCGTAGTCATCAGTGAGTCAGGAAGCTATCTTTGGAGGGTAAGATGGTCCTACTATGATGGTAGGAAATATCCTACTAATGTAATTACAAAGCCATACATCCCTATTTTTCTGTTCAGTCAATCTGTTATAATTGATCTTCATAGTTGAAAGCACAAGTGTAGAACTATATGTGAGTGGATTTGGTTAATGGCCCCAAATTGCAAAATGTTGTATTGCCAAAACCTTTATATTTACAACAAAAGCATAAATACAGGTTAAAATTAATTAAATAAGTCAAAACCATGTGGAAATTTATAATAAATATTTCAGACGATTTGACCAGTGAGTAGGAAGGCTATCAGAATTCTTTTGGTAAGTAAAAATCAAGTACATGAAGTAGGACTATTTCCTACTTCAAGTAGTCAAATATTACTGGGCTATAGATAAATATTAATCATGCAATATTACCTGGTTGTGATTGAAGATTATAAATATACTTCTAAACTACCAATTTTCAACATGGTTAATATTAACCTAGCTTCATTAGTGCCAAAAAGGCTGCACAAACTTATCGGTGCTACAAGATGAATTCAAACCTCAATACAGCTTCATTTCCTTTCTGGACTACCTTTTTATTGATTCTTCCATTTGCAACCTAAGGGGCAAATAGCACAAATAATTTAATTATAAAGACTAATAACAGTGGTTATAACTAGTGAAGTTTAATGAGATATTGCAAATTTACTAATGTAAATTTTATTTTATATTTTATTTGTTATTTATTTACTTTTTGAACACAGGTAAATCAGGTTAAGGTCAACAACCCGTAAACTTCTTGAGGAAACATGCACTGATCCCACAACACATACTTTACGTAAATCAAATGAGATTTGCGTCGTCGTTGGGAATCGATCCTTGCACACCTCATAATATGCGAGGGGAGGACAAAAATCTTCCAATAAAAATAGTTTCCATTCCATGGAGTAAATTAGGTTAAAAAAACATTGCAGGAAAATATTAGCCCATTAAAGCATAACAGACTAATGACTATTTACTACAAATCAAAAAGTGAAACACACTCACAGTTATGAAAAATGGAAGTAGTTTGCAGCCAGATTTCTCCATCAAAGGAAAATACTTCTGGTGCTTCTGCATAACCTGCATAGATAAGTGATTTCATAAACATAAATTTAATTTCTATGCAAATTATGGTATAGAGACAGAAGATGGCTTTATATGAAGAAAAAAAATGTGCAGAAACTGATTGATCCAAGATAACCTTCAGAAATAAAACAAAATGGAATACATATTCATAGTAACATCAGCAACAATAGAGATAGGATGAAGACTGATTATAATATAAATAAAACACGCAATTGATGAATTTAGGTGAAAGATTAGGGTGGTTTCATATATATGAAAGCAACACTAACACACTAACAAGTAGATTGAAAAATAGTGAAATTCATTGCAAAATTGATAGCAAGGTGGAATCAAAATAAATCAAAGATTGTCCAACATTACCGTTATTAATATATCTTTTGGAAGTTCTAGAAAGGATTCATCAAATCTTCCAAGTATAGGGACAGGAGCCTCAACAAGGTTAACGACCTATACACAATTTCACTTAGATTAAATTGATTGTCATACGCAAAATATCAAACAAAATGAAACAGAAAGTCACCTCATGTAATAAGCTATCTTGCATAATAAGAGAACCACCAACAGATTTCGCCAATAACTCGCTGCCATTTATAATTACTTCTTTCCGCTCCTATGAAAGAGATGTAATTCTTAGCATCAAGGAAATCAATTTCAAAAACATATAGCGCTTATTTCATATGCTTAGAGTGGACCTTGTAGTAATTATACTTCATTTAAAACATACAGAGTATATTAACCACAAGAAAACACTGATCTTGTACAACCCAAGCTAAACACATAGGATGTAGTTATCTCAAATTCAGGTCATGGCAATATTATCAAACATTAATAGCCAAATTCAGCAAAATAAATAAAAAGTAATGTAAGATGAGAAAAAATTTTGATCCTGCATTTTTTGTCATAGAAAACCCATTTAGATATCAAATGAAAAGTAAAAAACAGCTGATCACAAATCTACAACTTCATATTTTACATTTAAAACTTGAAGTCTAGGCAATTAAAGAAATCACCTCACAATTATATAGTCGGCATGAATATTGTTTTTAGATTGGGGAAGCAAACAACTTCTCCTATTCTAAAATTGTTTATAAGTTGGGTATTGATCAACAAATGAAACATCTGTCCATACTTAGTTCACATCTAAGGAAAAGGGAGGCACCATTAAACATTGACTAAACACTAACTCCTGTTTTTAGCATAAACTGTGACAAACAAAACATAATGTTGAGTTGTTGACAGTGTGGTACTTGCTTAAGTGATGCTTAATTGTGCTTCCATAACATAGATAGACACTAACCCTACCCCAGTTGTTTATACATTGGTTTAGTTAGACAACTGGTGGCTTTTATTCTTTCTTTAACCATCCTAAATACACAAGGACCTGGAACTCTTTAAATCTAGGGAAAATTTAGGTATTATTTTATAAACAGAAACGTTGAATATTAAGAAGAATACAAGATTAATCACCAAAACAACGAAAATTAAAAGCATTAAATAAATAAGTTACACTTAAGACAAATGGGAAAAAAACGTCTACTTGTAGTATGCTATATACCACTTAAGACTTGCAGTACAACTATGTACTACCACATAAGTATCCAATTCAAAAAAAAAAAAAAAAAAAAAAAGGAAAAAAATAACAAGTATGATAAGCTGAAGGATGTATTGATGTAAATGTACTGTGCTGCATTAACGATTAATTTAACTAGTCACTACAAATAATTTGCTCACCATAACATCTACCAAAATACCAGAATTTTTCACTGCAGACAAATAAGACTCTGCAGTTTTCACCTGGAAAAAAAAATATTTGTCAAAATTTTAAGGAGTGCTAGTTGCAAATATTAATTTTGAGCATTAAATTCTTTGACAAGCCATATGTTACAGTGCTAAAATATGTCGAAAATATTTTTTTAAGAATTTAACAAGGACAATACGATAAAAGTAAAATCAGATGATAAAAGTGTAAACGTCAAGGATCATTAGGTTAAGTGGCAAATGATATGCCGTTGTAGGCTGAGGTCCTAGAGCTCATGGGTTCGAATCCTTGAGACATCAAAATGAGTGATCTGCTTGAATAAAGTTCCACTTTTATTATATAAAAAAGGATGTAAAAAGTGTAAACATGCATAAGCATGCACACATTTACAAATTTCATTGAAACTGGTTATCAGAGATCTAGGAATTTGACCTTAAAACTTTCAACTTCTGAAGCACAGACATAAACTTATATGAAGGAAATATAGAGCTGCAGTCCTAGGACACAGGTGTTACCTGAACAAAATGCTCATAGTGATCTACGTATTTCACTAAATATGGGAATTGGGAATACCAAATTCACGTAGTTGAAATATGAAAATGAGATAACAAATCTTGTGCTGTATGGAAAATGTCAAGGCTGCATGTTAAGGATGATAAAGTAAAATAGTAGTAAGTGGCACACCCCCCGCATAAATAAATATCTAAATCACAGCGAGTGGTGATGATTATCCAAAAGAATAGACATAAATGAGCTAGCCTGCAATTTCACAGAAGTTGAATGGAGTGACACTATATTAAGATATAAAGGGGGAAAACAGGTATGAGTTGGCAACCCATTTATACAAATGAGCTGTCCTGGCAATGCACAAATGTTAGGATTACTAAATAACATAAATATATTCTTATGTATTTCTCCTTTAATAATTGCTCAGACAGAGACAACCCAAGTACCTCAAAAGTAGCAGAAGGTGAATTGCGAAGGCCACGTGATTGTTTCCCACTGAAAATATAATATCAATGTCAGTGAAAATTGTTTTGGCAGTTTTATGTTTGGGGGTAGTCAGCTTACAGAACAAAACACTTGACAGACACTTAAAAATAAGTCCGAAGGCAATGCATGAATAGGAGAACAGTTGAAAATTCACATCAAAAAAAGTTGCAAGCTCTTTATTTTTTCCAAACATTGTATAAAATAATTGAAGTGGGTTTTAAAGAAAAAATAAAAGGACAAAGTTGCATCAAGCAATGGACATGATAAATTATTTTGTAGCACCATTAAATAAAAGTTTTATAGGTTTAACCCGTAAAATCTTCCGTCTGTAAACACTCAAACTTACCAAAAATCCACACACCTTCCTAAAGCAATCGTGTTTTTTATTGTTTGTTTGTTTGTAAACTCTGCATCGAACCCACAAGTCACAACACATACTTCGGGTATACACATAAGGGTACGTATTTGCAAGGATTGAACCCTCGACCTTGAATGTGAACGCCGCATGTTCTAACCAACTGCATTGGCCCTAGGGGTTCAATTGTGTGAACATTCTTCCATTATCATTCACAAAACCATGGGTAACCAAGAAATTTCATAAGGATGGAATGCTCTTTTTTTCATAGGAGTAAAATGCTCATTGTAGTACACAAAGTAAATAAGTAAGAATTAGTATGTACCTTAATTACTGTAAGCGGCATACATAAATAAGGAAAATTTAAGGGGCATTTGTAATAGAATTAGTTAGTATTACCCTTAAGCAATGTCGTTTACGGTGATTACCCTAAAGCAATGTCGTTTACGGTGAAAGATGAAGGGAACAATGAACTCCTTGCTTAACTTATTGAGCTTAAACGACACTTATTATACCTTAAGTGATGTTTAGCTTTCTACTTTTAGACAAGTAACTAATTATTAACAATTTTCTTTATATAACTTATAATTTATAGAATTTGATCTGACATTTTATGCATGAAAAACAACATTAACAAACCACAAAGATAAAGAACCACAAAGCTACAAGATCATATCTTGTAATTTGTAATTTAATAAAGCACAGCACAAAATGGATGTAACAGTCGGTAGGTTTTTACTCAGAGCTTATATACCACAGCAGATGGAAAGGTAAAGTGGGAAAATGAATATTAATGATCTCATTAATAAAAAAACACAAGGTGCATATAATCTAGAACTTCAGACTATATTAATGTGTTTCAATACGCTCATATTTCAAATTTTTGTGATGAAAGAATTATTGGCTTGTTCGTCAAATAACAGATAATTTGAGGATGCATCTGACTCATCTGAAAGAAACCTATTTAATTGTATCTACCAGAATGCCATCAAATGAGATTGGACAGAAACATATCTAATTTTCTGAAAAAGAAATCTTACTTTCCTGCTGTATAATAACTGCTATAACTATGAGCTCATTAAATGAGTTAGCGAAACACCACCAATTTCATGAGCTTTCTTTTAAAGTGAATATAATAAATAGAAGGAAAAAAAATGTTCGCTTCATAACTGGTTGACAAAGACGGTTAAAATTTGTCGTAACATGGTAATATAGTACAATGTTTTAAATTAAAAAAAAATATCAAAATGTATGCATACTGGAAGTACAATTAACAAGGAAGGCTATCAGAGTTGGAGTATTTAATGGTTTGTGATATCTGAATGTCATGGAAAACTGCCATGCTCAGCATGTTACACTGGTGGTACACTCTAATACCAAAATATTTTACGGTGACAATTTAGAGAACTAGAAGAATAGAGAATATAATTGAGTGGAACGGCGCACAAATCCACTGATATAGAGTATCAAAATGGAACTCAAAGAACTAAGAGTGGAACTGAACACGGGGAGAAAAGAGAGTACTGTGGTGAAACAACAGTGACCTATTGGGGTATTTTATGCAAATTACACACAACTTTCGGAAAGAGTCGCAATGTATTTATGCTCAACTACTCTAATCTTATGCTTAATTGAATGACAAATCAACTATTATCATAGTAAACATAAATGGTACCGAGATTAGAAAAAACTATGATTTCAATGGCCAACGACAATTAATTAGTCAATCATGAGCATATTATTAAGGGTATAACATAAGTATACAAACAGCAAAATACCTTAAAACTCCTGAAAATGTAAATGGTATAACTACGTCTCCGTGTAGTGCTAATATCCAACGGATAGGACGACTGAACATCACCTACAAATACAAGTAAATTAGCAACTGTTCATATATGCACAGTGATTTAAAAATTGCAGTTAAGTAGGTAACACCGTGTTCTGTTTTTTTGTGAATTTCAAACATGCATTTTATGGGAAATATGATGGTCAGGTAGACACAATTTTATCTACCAAAGGGGCATAACGAGAACACCATAAAATTGGAATCAATTGAAAGTAAAATGAAGTTTATACAAATACAAACAAGCCAGGAAACTACACGTCCATTTAAGAAATAGCCATGACTAAGTCTCAGAAAATGGATAAGTAGACTGAATCAGCATTATCCAAGCATGAAGAATGAGCTGGACTTTGTTTCATCCCAGTTTCAACGTACGTTGATATCTTTTATTTACTTCACTTATTTGCATTTAACAAGTTATGGAGTGAATTACCAAAGGTATTCTAACATTCAGGATTTTTTCTTTTTAATGATTCCTGACTTCGAGGTAATTGATTGGTAATCAGCTATGCAGCAAGAAGCTAGAGAGAGGTTTATGTTGTTTTATGGCGATGTGCTTTCGCTAATAGAGATTCATCAAGAGAAATTTTCAAAAGAATTATATAAGCATGAGTACATGCTCACTGCTACCTTTAACTGATTTTACATATTTCAATCAAAAAGATGTCTCCGGAGACATTTAGGCATGGGATATCGATGCGATAACTTAAACCATATTTGCAAAGTTATCAGTTGCGACAACAAAACCCAAATGCACTTTAAACATTAACACAAACCTCAAAACATAATCAAATTTTCACTTCAAGGTGATCGAGTTTAAACGTAGAACAAAGTCCTAATGAAGTTATATGAAGAAACCACAGTATAGGATCCAGGTAATTTGTAAAAATAAATGGGTTGAATTAAGGATTACAGTTCACTTTAAATTGTTCAAGAACCAAATAAATGATTTTGCAGATATTTTAAAATTCAAATCCAGGAAATTAAGGCAGCAAGTAAAACAAAGGAAGAAAACAAGATGCAAGGATAAATTAATATTTTGTATTTACCTCAGAGCACCAACGCATTGACTTTGGAAATGAAATCTTACTTATTATGTTCGGTATGTCTTCACCTAAAACCTAGAAAAACAAGGGGGAAAAAATGAAATCCTATCCAATTGCAAACAAGTCAAAAAAAATTGATGCAAGTATTTAGAACTGAACATCTGTACAGCATAAATTCATGATAAACAAAATTGGTGTCTACTCTTGTTAATGCCAGTATCATTTGTCTGCAGAAAATGGAAACATAAGTTTTACCATAAAGATAGTCCAGTTGGGAGGAACTGGAGGAGTCGGGAGTGTCATCATATGGTTGAAAGACAAACAAGAACATATGTAGGTGAACAAAAATAATGCTTGATAAAATGCATCATAAAAAGTGAGAAACGGACCTTAAATACACTGCATGTTACCACTTACACTGGCCTTTGACAAATAGTATTATAAAGCAAAGCGATGCAAGTGGTAAAATATAATGTATAATGCATATCAACTTCAGCAATCACCATAGAAGAAATACCAAAAAATCTGTTGCTACTAAAAGCTCGAAGGGAACGTAATACCAACTATATCAAAAGTATTAAAGAATGGAAGATTTTGGAGTGTCATGATTGAAGCATTTTATCAAATTTGACTAAGAAAAAAAAGAGATCAGTTACCTCTATAGCAGATCTTGCAGATTCCTTTACGTGAACAAAAACATATTCTACTTTACCTGTAATATGCAATATATAGGTGTCATTTAGGCAATCATGTATGTTTTTATCCAACTATAAAGTCAAAAATTGTACAATGAAAAATAAAATAATTAGTACTATGGTTTAATGGTGGGAGCCAACCGATATTCTCTTTATTATTCGGCTTATTACACCGAAAATGTATAAAAGATACAAGTTTTAAAAACTTATTCTAAAAATTAATTTTTGGAAAATTTGGATTATCTTTATATAAATTTGAATATGCTTAGAAAAAATTGATTTTTTTTGTTTAACTTTCAATTTTTTAAAAATTATTGATTGTCTTTCAATGGTTTTGACTTTTGAATTTTTATGATTTTTTTTATTTTTTCTGTAATATTCTGATTATGTTTAAGTTTTTCGCTTTAGAATATTGTAACAAGTATTTTCCCATATTTTTGAATAAACTGAATTTTAAAAAAAAAATTGACCTTTTTTCTATAAAAAAATTTGAATTGTTTGGCATGATTTTAATTTTCTTAAGAAAAAAAAATCATTTGAGAATATTTTATACCTAAAAGAATCATTTGAACTTTTATGAAACGTAAAATTTATCTAGAAAAAAAATTGGGTGAACATGATTTTGGTTAGAAATATTTTATTTTTTTGAATTTATTTTGAAATAAACACACACACACACACATATATATATATAACTACAAATATTTTGGACTTTAAATTTATTCATTTATCAAAATAACATAGGAAAAGTGGTTTTAGATAACTAAAGAGAACCGGAAAGAGATTTAATGAACACGACATTTAAAGACTATATTTTTAGACATTTTTTCTCCAGAGAGTTTGATTTTACAAGACTATGATAAGGTAAACCTTCCTATCGGTCGGCTTGAAAATTAAATGGTGCATTCCTGTAATTTACGTCTAAATTAAACAAGTGTTAGATGACATGTTGAAATTTTATTTTTAAAAAAAAAATGACATTAGTACGAGTAGATATGTTAAATTTATTATAGTAGTATATACTTATGTGGCAAAATGTCATTTCAAATTTGTTTAATTCTGTTTGTTGTTTACAAAAATGTCTCTCGAGTTAAAAATTAAAAACTTATGGTTATAAGTTCGAGCAATAGCTTCTTTTTGGTATTCCAATCAAAACAAAAAATGTAAGTTTACTTTAAAGATGGGATGTATATCCAAGTAGAAACCTTTTCCTTCCTAAAAGAACTAAAGAAGTGTATGGTAAGAGTGGCAAGTCGACAGTCTAAAATGATTAAGCATGATATAAATCAACTATCATCTTAATCCAGCTGTTGAAACTTCAAAATCTTGAACCAGAAGGATTAACCTATCTTGGTTTGAAAACTCAAAAGAACCAGCCAGATTAACCATATTATGCCATCCAGGTCGAAAAAACAGATGGGCTCGCCACTTTTCTACTATTATATTTCTTAAAGTGAATTTATGAAAAGGTGAAAAATGATTAAAATAACAATTGCTATTCAATTCAGCTGTTGGAACATAGTGATCACTAGAAATTGATCAACAAAGAAAACATCTAAGTAGATTCAAGACAATTACCAACAATCATACAGACACTGAAGGACAAAAAATTAGATTAAGAGTGATTAGAAAAACCACCTTCGACTTTTTTATATAGACGGTCTAAAGGCACACAGTTCTTACGACAGAAACCCTCAGCGGCCTGACAATGATCAAAAGTAATGATAATGTACTTAGATATAAATAATTTTAAGCCGATATTAATTACTATTATTAACCAAACATTGTGGTATGGAGATGCATTAATAAAAATCAACAAAGCAGTAAGCGTTTACTTCCAGAAAGAAATACTGGAAGAGAAAACAAGTAGTCAGGTGCTAAATAACACTGTTAAAAAAGAGGGTGAACCTCACAATGGCCAAACCACAGCCATCTGCGGTCCCAACTTTAATACTTCGAATTTTCATATGTAAAACATACTACAGCTAGGAAAAATTTATTAACAGGATATTAACCTTAAATAAATAAACATAAGTCCTTTTGATAATTATCTGAGGGCAAGAGATAAAGTATAAGAAATACATAAAACATATAATGGTATAACAGAATTCCACAGGTTTTTCAATAAATAAAACAAAAGATCTCATAATTTATTAAAGTCGCACCAAAGCCTGATAACTAGTTAGTAGTTAGTTGATGACAATGTTATAATTAAAAACCTTTTTACTGCACTGACACAATTAGTGTAGTAGCTTTTGAAACATATCACATTTCATTAAGAAAATCTTGGGTCAAATTAAAAAAAAATGAAAATCATGAAGGTGATACCTTTGTTGGAATTCCTTGACTGTTAAATGCCTTCGATGAAGGGGGACCACGTATTTCAACCTCATTTTCTTGTTGATTTAGACTAAGATTTTCCACCCATATCTGCAAAGATGATCATAAATGCTTACAATTTATATTAGATCAAAGTCTAAATAAACGATTACGCATGCAATAGTTTTACAATAAGTATGAATTTAGTCAGGGAACCCAAATTACCACTATACGGCGAGGGGTACCATGTGCTAGTATTTCTCCATGGACCAATCGTCGTTTCTCCATATTTTGCAAAATCAAAGTTTTGAGCTGCATGATTAATTATATAGTAGTGCTCTTACTTCGTAGCCTATAGTAAACACTATCTAAAACATGAAAATTCAGAATATCTAACACCATTGGGAGAATATTTGAAGATATTTTTGCTTTTTACCATATGTAATCTGTCTAAAGTACAACTATTATCAAGAATTAAATCGGTTCTTGACATTCATTACACTAACTACAAGCAGTACTTTACATTCAGAAAACCCAAAGTACTATCAAACCACAAAGACTTCATTGCTAATTATACTTTGTATTCACATACTTGCTCACTTGCGCTAAGCACGTCGTGAGGTGGCATCTCTTCTGTTCCTATTTCAAGAATGAATGTTCTCTTATCTTCTGCTACCTGATATACAAGAAAAAGACTAAATGATTGAGAACATTATTAAATGATAGTACACAGAATTTGGTTCATCAGGTTTTGAGACGGCAGAGGAAAATTCCAGCAAAACAGCAGTCATTTAACAAAAGGTAACTGAGCGGTGCCTTTACAAATGTCAATCACTCCAAAGAATTTAATGATCTGAGTGGTCATAGTCTTACAAGCTATATGGTAGGTTGGCAAACGATGTACCAGATGAAAAGGTAATTGATTGGTAAGATTATACTCTTAGATGGTAAGTTGGCAAATGATGAGAATAACAAAAGAATACATGCTTTTGACTTTATTTAGGTTGATCTGATTCTAACACATTTTAGTTAATTAACATGTAAAGAGCAAGATACTTAAATAACTAACCTTTCTAATGACATAATCAGATTGGATCACATGAGCAGCATAGGAAGAGAAGCCTAATGGATGCCCAAGAGTCTCTCGTGTTGTCACCCAAAGTTGAGCACATTGCCTAGCAAGACTGTTACAGAAAGAAAAAGAAAAACTAATAACAACAACAACAATAATAATCCTGTAGAACATGCTAAGAAATTTTGAATATGGGCGAAAAGCAAGAACTGAGTATCAAGAAAATGTGTGCAAGTCTGTGATTGTGTTACTTTGACATTGTGATGCAGTCAAGCTTTTTTCAAGCAGATCAAATGTTCCATATATAACATTATAATGTAAGCAGGGAAAGAGCTTGGTGGTGGTGATGGTATGTAATCAGGGAAAGAGCTTGGTGGTGGTACTGGTGGTTAATCAGGGAAAGAGCTTGGTGACGGTGGTGGTGATGTAATCAGGGAAAGAGCTTGACGGTGGTGGTGGTATGTAATCAGGGAAAAAGTGGTGGTGGTGGTGGTGGTGGTGGTGTTTGTGAAACAACCAACTAGTAATGAAGAACATGCTAAGTATGCTTTAACATGTTATGACACTGCCCACGCATACTGGTCTAGCTGCATAAGCAATAATCCTTGCCAAGCATTGCTCTAACACTATTAAAGAATATTCAAACAGAACAAAGAACAAAAAAGAATGATGTTTATTCATTTCAAGCCACCTATACGTAGGGTATCGCCTTCAAAAAATAAAATCCAAAACATTTCCTTTTGAAGATAACATCATTCATCTTGGTCATCATGATCTAAAAAAATATGTTTGTGTTACCCATTCATTCAGTATTTTTTTATGAATGAAACATGTTTTCTCCAAATAATTGTGGGAAGGTGTTCATAAAGAGAGAAACCTAATGCGCACATGGGATCCCAGCTTTCAGATGATCTGGTAGAGGTCACCTTAGTAATTAGCTTCTTTTGGAATAATGAAATAATTTCAAGATGTCATGAATGGGACTTAAATGGAAAGACAATTATTTGTCACCATAAGTGCACAAGGAGTTGGTATCACAATAACAACAAAAGAAGAAGAAAAATATTCAGAGTGTTGAAGGAAAATGATGTCAAAACTTTAAAAGGTTATGTCACGGTTATTATGCTTGAGCAAAAACTTAGATCCCCGACATAGTACACCATAGTCGACATAGTAAATTTAACAAATTCGTACAGATTTCAAAGGCTTGCCTGCGCATTCGACCAAAATATCTAGCACGTTCAGTCACTCCAACAAAACCTCTTGAATCTAGAATGTTAAAGGCATGTGACGTTTTAAGAACTTGATCGTACCTATACAATAGAGACATACCACATTAAAATAAATGTTTGAAAGAAAAGAAGACATATGAAACAGGACTAGCTGCAACACATACGCTGGAATTGGAAGCCCAAGAGATATTAGTGAACGAGCCTCATTCTCCGAATTTTCAAAATGTCGTTGAAGATGATCAACACTTGCATGTTCCAAATAATAAGCACTCATTTCCTTCCTGTGTTGAAGGAATAAGAATTGAATGATATAACAGAACTTTTCTGATTGAAAGCCATTCAGACACTCATGAACCATAATTTTGCACAATGCCATTGCATTCATCTTAAAATTATCAACAATTTTCAGATGTAACTAAACAAAATTAAGAATATTTTTATTAAACTCAATGAAACAAGATAGCGATCAAACTACTCTTATAGAAAAATATGAAATATGAAAAGATACATAGAAGATGAAGTGTCCTTAAGGATTTACTCATTCTCTAGAAATAGTTCCCCATACGTAATCCCATCAGCATACTGGATTTTCTTGAAATGGTCAACTCCCTGAGATGCATGTCTAAATTAAAGTAAGGTCAGCCATTTCCAGGATGTATAGATATACCCGCTGGCACAGAACAGAGTAATCAAGTGACACGATTTCACCTGAAGCAACATGATGATCCTTTCAAGACCATACGTTATTTCCACAGAAACAGGTTGAAGCTGAAGACTTCCAGCCTGAAATTATAAATTAAACCAATGTATAGAGTGTTGTATGTAAACTCTCTGTTTGAATCAAGATTGAGAAAGTTCAATTCATAACTTGAGCTTCACATAGAAAACCTTCTAACTCTCAATGATAATTCGCGCGCACACACAAACCTTCTAACTCTCAATGATAATTCGTACACGCGCGCGCACACACACATATACACACACATACATACACATAAATATACATAAATATATGTATACGTATACATATACATATGTGTATATGTATATTTATGTGTATGTATGTATGTGTACACACACACATATACAGATAGATAGAATCAAGCTTAGGCTTGTAAACTCTAAGGGAGTTATGCCCACCGTCATTACTGAGACTCGAATTCGTGACATTTTCACTCAAATCCACAGCTTCCACTGAGCCACCCTGTGGGATTAAATGAACAACCCATGGATTAACACTGAGAGATGTATGTCAGCTCCTAACATACATCAGAGTAAATCAAGGGTGTGTTTCATGCTGTCATTGTGATTCAACCCTGCACCTTCCTCTCAATAGTTTGATGTCTAACCACTCGACCACCCTCGGGGGCTCTACGAAACCATATATGCATTTCTACGTATATTAGTATACAAATATAAACATCCCCTAATATATATGTGCTTACTAAAAAATCCACGGAAGCTTAATTTAGCATGTGTGTGTGCTGAGGAAAGAAAGGAGAAAACGGATGTGCAACCATTAGCAAGAATACATTGACAATGATCACACATTTATGTACCTGTTGGAAGTATGTGAACTGTGTAATCTCCATCCCGTCCATCCATATCTCCCACCCTAATCCCCAAGCACCAAGAACCTACAAAAAAAACATTTATGAAATAAAGAATAAGTAAGCTTGACATAATCACGACTACTCTTTTCTTAGTAAATCAGGAAGAAAAGAAGTTGGATTTATGATACAATATCTAAAGCAAAGAATAATGATTAAAGCGTAAAAAATACATGTGGGTTACTTTTCCCTTTATATTATACATACATATTGTTTTAGTTTTGAAAATTGATAACTGGTGGTTTTGGGATCTTGTACTTATGACCTTGGATCCGCATCTAAAAGTCTTACAGATTTGATAGTGGTATTGACATGTTTATATGTGTGTGCACACACACATGCATACATACATACATACATACATACATATCTACATAAACGTTAATTTACATATATGTATATAGATAAATAATCACAAACACGTGCACGCGCCCCCATGCGTATGTGTATTTATATATGGGAGCGATATTGAGACGACAGCAAAAAACACAAAATTTGACACTGCATATCTTACCTGTTGAAACCCAGTGTTTGCATTTAAGGTTAAAATCAGGGGAGATCTTACAATTGAGATCAATTGTGTTAAATATTGTGTTTTTTGTATCTCAATAGACTTTCCCTTTATGTATGATGTGTGTGTCTACACACACATATATGTATATGTGTGCACATGTGTGTTGAATTAAAAAAATTCCAATATTCAAACCATGGCAAAGAAATGTGTACCGGACTTTCCCAGTTGTCCTCAACAAAGCGAATATCATGCTCATTCACATCAATTCCTGGCATGTTAACAAGGCATATGCTTATAACAAGGTAGAAGGGTCATTATATAAAGAAAGTTTTAAAATTTAATTGTCATTATTTCAAATTGTATTAGTTGCACGCATCCATGACATGTCATATTTAGATTCTAGAAGAGAAAGAACAGCACCACTTCCGAATGATAGTTGTAATTGTGGATTTGTGGGAGACAAAATTTACCATGAACCACGTATCAAAGCAAATTTAATTGCTAATGGATGCATAAAAATGATAAATAAGCCCATTATAGTGCAGTTTGATTTGGTTAATAAAATTATAATAAATTAAGTAAAGAAGTCAAATCGGGACAAAAACAAAGAATGGAACATAAAAATCAGTTGGACTATTCTGGCATTTAGCATATAAAAAAACCTCTGATCCTATAATTATAAAGAAATCCCAGAGCTCAAAAAAATAAATGTATAACCACTGGAGGAACTAGGCTTGGTAACAGCTGTGGCAGCTATCCCACCTGAATTCAGCCTAATCCATAACCAAAACAAAATAATAATCATATAGCAAAACCTGAAAAAGATTTTGGTCCAACAAAACAATTTTAATCACTCACACAATCTGCTGGACCGATCTGTATCAAAACTATATATTTTAATATTACAAGTAAAACTTGTTTTATTTTTCATTTATATTCTCTAGTAACACAAACAAGAACTTTAGAAATCACTTATCATTACACATTATAATTTATTTCATTCTTTCAAAAACTGTCTATGGTTATTGGAATTACAAAGACGAAAGAAATTGCAAAAAGCATCAAAATCAAATTTGATTTTGTGAATTTCTCCTCAGCCACTAGCGAATCTAATATTTTTTGTTCAAAATGATGTTAAATTTGATTTTGTGAATTACTCCTCAATCAATATTGAATCTAATATATTTTTTAATATTAGTATCATGGTTCAAAATTCCAGCGGAACTCTGATCATTTTGGTAATTCAGCTCTGGTTCCGGTGATAACAGGACGGAAGCTAGTTTAAATTACGGATTTGTTCTTCAAATACTGAAAAATTAGTAAAAACAACAACAAAAAATGTAATAAACATGCAAAAGAATTAAAAAGACAATATATCAAACAAAGATAACATAAAAATAGACAAATAACCAAATAGTTTAAAAAGATATCATGATACTTTTACCAGTTCTAACCCAATTCGGTAGAAATAACATGAAAGAATAGTAAAACCAATAATTGAATCAACATTTTTATGTATAGTGCATGTTTTATTTTTGCAAATACAAATGGGTACTATCTACTAATGTAATTCTATAGGAAAAATATCATCTAAAACGGAATTGTAACTGAAATTTCTAGAATTTCCAAAATTGATCGAAATTTCAAAAACCTTAAATGATCAAAATGAAAACGGAAACCAAAATCTTAAAACCATGGTAAATGCTGAATCGAATGTACTCAAAATATATTATGAATATGTCTAAAAGTAATATATATTTTTAGTGCAATTAATCACAATGCAAAATAATTACAATGCAATTATGTATATCGTCAATAGTTTTATTGTGCAACAACACACAATAAGCAAAAATATTATGCAATATGCATAACACTTGAACTGCAAAATATACGAGTGTCGTTTGCAAAACCACTAATTAGCCCATAAAAATGTTGCAATGCAAATGATTGCATCGTCATTTCACCTCTAACTTTGACTAAACTTCACCACCGCTATAGCCACAACCACTGTCTCTGAATGCCATCAGTCTCTGGATACCATCAGTCGTCTATATCAAAATCTACACCTAACGATACTAGTCTCCACTCCTCCAGTCACCTCTAACAAAAACCTTGAATTTGGTGTCATTGACTAAATCGATCGCCAAAGACGAGCTTCTAGAAGCTCCACAACACCAATCTTCTCCTCTCAAAAAGGCACGGTCATAGACACCAAAATTAACACCTCGGATCACCATTTGTTAATGCTTCAGTTTTTTACAATGTCAATTGACTTATACTGTAGATGTGAAATTGGAGGGAATATAAAAAGTAGTTATATATAGAAATAATAATGTATGGCTGATTTCTACTATATGTTGAAGTCAAGCTTTCAATAAATAATAAACACTTAACGATTCATAAATGTGTAAAGATGTCCACCATATCTGGCATGGCGAACTGGCTCTGCCACTATGTACACAATCATGTTGAAATGCAAAAATCCATGAAACTGTTTGTTTTAATTTAATCTTTCATTAGTCGAACAGCAGGTAAGCAACTACCTTGATACGTTCAAATAAATTTGCTGAAGGATGATAGAGAGAATTTAAACTTCTAAGCATATTAGGATTAAAAAAAGGATAGTAGCTGATATGGACTAAAACAATCCGTTTCTTTTAATCAAAGACAATAATACTGTTATATAATTAGGTGGTTATTAGAACTGGCGCCATCTAGCTAGAAATAGTGTAGAATAAATTAATAAAACAAATATATTACAAACTCCCACTAAACAAAAACATTAAAATGAATTTGTCCTTAACAGTATGCTTGATAATGAATTTTATGGGTGTAAAATGCAGGGCGCTGAGGTGGATCCTTGGCGCAACGATTAGGTCACCCGCGTGGTGATCTGGACGCGCAGATTCGAGTCCGGAAACAGCCTCTTAGCAGTGCGAGGGATAGGCTGCGTACATTATCGACCTCCCCAGAGCCCGCTATCGTGCAGGAGTCTCGTGCACTGGGTTCCATCTTTAAAAAATAGGGCGCGGTGCAGGATTTATCTTGATGATGGCCAATGACAGAGGTTTCAAAATAAGGGATACACACAGCACAAAAAATTTAAGGCTGGAAGTTCTTACCTAATGCTGAAAGACTACCAATAAAGAGGTCTTGTGAGTTTCCCGGATCAGGTTTTAAGATGACCTGAAAGTACAAACATGACGCAAAAAGGTCAAATTAAACTGAATTCTAATCATGACACTGCAAATTTAGTTGAATGTAACCATGTTTGAAGAACGAAAAGATGCAACTGTAAGGCTGTGTTCGATCAAATCAGCACATGAAACAATATTTATAATCCGCCATCTGTTGTACACTCCTCTTTCAGATTAACCATTATTGAAATAATCTCCTTTCAATTATCCAAATACTAAATCAAGGCTAAGAAATTTCCTAAACTATACATGGATTTATCTTATAAATTAGTATCAGACAGATTTCTTATAAGTTTTTTTATTTTTTCTTCTTCTTTCATAAGTGTCCTATATTCACGTTTTTATTTTCACCTCTACAAAGTTTTTATTATACCTATTCCTAACTTATGCAAAAAAAGTGCCATTGTGATTATAACACAGAGAACCTAAAGAATGTAAATATTGTATCCAACTTGGCCGACTATGCAACATAAGTGACCTAGGTGTCAGTTTTTTTCTGAACAGAGCTTGATGTTGTTTGAAGGGATAAAGCACTATTTAAAATTTAAATAGCATGTTTAAATGTTAAATTTGGCAATGTGAAGCTATTATTACAATGATATTACTGCTAGTTTCATTGCACAACATTATATTTTCATGAACATAACTTCACACCCCTTCTAATGATGAGATGCGCAAATAGTAGTAATATCACATTCAACTAGACACATGAGTTATTGTCTTGTATTAACTTACATATACACTGTAGATATAACCCAACATAGCCAAACCATAGTGGCTTGTCAATCAATGTGTATTCCAAATCATCCATAAATGTTGTACTTTTGTATGTTATTGACATGGATGATGGATCAAGTCAAAGTGTCATCTTTTGTTCGGACAAAAAAAACACCAATATTGTTTGTAAAGATATACTATTTACAAGTATCATTGGACGTGCACTACGTTTGCATGTAATCCACCCATTTACCAACTATCCACTCTCTCTTAGATAGTTTAGGCAATTAGGAAAAGCTTCACATTGTCCGGTATTTGTTTTAAATATATAAAGATTTATCATGCCTAGTAATCAAGTTAACAATGTGGAATAACATTATAAGGGTGTTACAGGACCTGTGAAAAATAAAAATCAATACAAATGCTACAATTTTATCAACCATCTCCATTAATAGCCATCAATCGAATGATGATAGGTTGATTTTGAATATAAAGATTTCCATTACATATTTTATGGTAATGGAATATATCATAAAAGTTTTGAATCTTTTGATAATCTTCAGAAGGTTGTAACAATGACAATCTTTGCAATTTCTCATCAAGTCACTGGTTATCTTCACAAATTTACAGTCAACATAATCTGATATTGGGTACTTAGGTGGTGGTACAGAGTTCGAATCATGCGCTACGCAAGATTCGAACATGTGACCTCTGGAACAAAGCCTGAGACAGTGGTGCTAGACATCATCTTGCATCTTATTTGGAAATTCAACAGTAACAGATAAAAGTTGACTCAACTATTATTTGACCTCTTCGTGGCACAAAATAACAAGTACCTGAAATTGAGTATGGCGTTGGAGCCTGTTTGGGTTGTCACCATAACGACTGTCATCAGGCCGTATACTAGGTTCAACATATCTGTGCCAAGAAAAGATATTCATTTTTTAGGTTCAAATACTTGTTAAATTTAGGTTATTGCATTATAACCAATCAAGATCAGCATAAATTTCTGAATTTCCAAACAAAAACGTAATTTATCTTGATTATCCGTCAACGACCACTAACTCAAGTGGCAAATGGTATGTCGCTCTAGAAAGAGGTTTTGAAAGTCATGGATTCGAACCCTTGAGACATCAAAATGAATGCTCTTCTTATCTTAAGTATCACTCTTGTTATTTAAAAATAACAATAATAATTTAACCCCAACACCCCCCCACCCAGATCTAATTTGAAGTAACATAAGAAAATATACAAACTGCACCATTGAGTTGGTACTGTACATAATAGAAGTTTGTGGGCAGAGTGGGAGACTAACATATGAAATGACATTATAATAATTATCCATGTTTGAAGTTCCAATAAACTATCATCTTTTGAAAAAAAAAAAACTATCATCTTTTGATAGTTTCTTAGATATACCATCAAATAGCTCGGAAATTCATAGGCTCGTATTTTATGGTCTATATTCATGTTTGTGTTTTTGACAAATATTTATCTAAAGAAGCAGCTAGAAACATACTTACGCAACATTCCATGGTTCAGGGCCAAGAACACGCAAGAATGTCAATGGATTCATTGTTCCAGCTCCAACCTGAAACAACATTTCAGCGCTCTTAGAAGAGATGTAAATTAGGTATTTATGTTTTCCGGAAATGACGGCATTTCACTGCAGAACACTTCTAACAAATGTGTGCATAAATCGTAAAATTGGTTATTGAACTTCCTAAGGTGGTCGAGAATCTAAAAATTGACCACATTTAATCAGTCAGGACCTCAAAAATGCATTCAAGTAAAGAAGTCAATATATGCATACACTAAATGGATGGCTCGCTTTATGGGCAAGTAAAAAATACATATTATATGTAACAAGGTTCACTTTAAATATATAGCCGACCAAGGTTGCAAAATTCATAAGATATACGTTAGTCAGTGGGATTAGATTATGGATTACTCGTCTTGACGATGATAAATCGGGGATTAAGACGAACTAGGCATTTTTGATAGGATTAATTATTTTGATAAAATTTTAAATATTATACACAAAAAATTTTATACTAAATTTTAAGATTTACTTTATATTTAACTATTAATCTTTTAGATCCTAAGGCAAAAGCAAATACGATATCCATTTTGAATTAATATTTCATGTTATTCAGCATGCATTTTTTCATAATTGTAATGTACCGGAAACAATATGATATTAAACTATTTCTACATATAATATAAACTGGAAGCTTCAACAAAGCCACAAAAAAATCAAGGTGAAAGCTTCAACAAAGTGATACCCAAAATAGACGGATCTATGGAGCTACATAGGCAGAACCAAGCTCCGCCTAGACGGTTTGGCTGCCTAGAATGAACGTTTCGGTTCTTAGGCGAGACAGCAAGCTCCCCCTAGCATCTAGGTACCACCTAGCCTGATTATTACAACATTGATGTCTACTGTGAGCTTTATTCTTGAACGCATAGTCTGATTCGGTGTCTTGTGAGCACTAGGTACAACTGCTTACAACCTTTCCATTTCAAACCCCGTTCAAACGAAAATCTTGTGCACTAGACGATGACGAAGGTGATGATAACAAAGTAAAATAGGTATATAAGCAAATTTCTTGCGACCTGCTTATTTTTTGTAACTTACATATGTAACTGAAGACAATCAGAAGTATGAATTTCAATACCCTTGCAAGTCACATGAACTATCAAAGTAATTAATGTGTAATGTCAAACGTGATAGCAGGATAATAATTTTGGAAGTATCCCAAGATAAATGGAATAAAAAATGTATTCTTTCTATGTCCGTTCTGTAAAATCCCTGATTTGCTACAAAAGGAAATAAAGAACGAGAGAACAAATGTAGATGGTCACGTCCTAGCTTCAAATAGGGAGTAATGTTTTGATTAATATATCTGGATGTAAAAGAATCCCATCATCGTGGATTCATCGAGTGGTTACATTAAAATAATACCTACATTAACACACAACATTGAGGGTCTATTCGGATCGAAAGCTTAAATGACAACTGTCATAGTCTGGCAGATGTATGAAGAGTAGATTTATCATTTAAATGTAATTTTCTCAGTTACCTTCGGATCCAAAATGGACCCGAAAAATATTTTAACTTTAAAACATTAAAGGCTCCAAGATACACAAAATATCTTAAAGTTGGCAATCTGAATTTCAAACAAAATAATATTTCATTAGCGATGATTGCTACAGAAAAATGTAAGAGGATTATATGTCACGGAAAATATGCATATGAGGGTATGGAGTACAATGATAATGGTACATAACGAACCTCTCCATGATTATGCGGTGCTTATAAATGTTGAGTCTACTATATTCGCATTGTAACTCAGCATGACTTATAAACGAACCACCAAAATCTGCGCAATTTGAGGTTAAGGAAGGCATTTTTGATGTTCATGCTTCACAATTAGTTAAGCAGTTACAAAGTATTGAAGCATCTAACAAACATTGGCCACATGTTTGAGTATCTAGTACGGTATTAGCAATTATGAGTTCTGATCCCTGAAGAATTTTTCCTATGTATAAGTGCAATGCGATTGAAAAATATGTAAATCCATGGTACATACCAAACACAGTTTTTAAGTTCTCATATATAATTACCTCAGTGTTGCTGCATTGCATTATAGCGCATCCCATGGAAGCCCAATACTCCTGCAACATGAACACATTATAACTGATAACAAAGCAGTCAACTAATTTTGATTTACCAAATGTTATTCATTATACGATTTTAAATCCTAGCCATCTCAAAATAGTACAAGTCTTTATACGTACTCCAGTCTTAGCACACACATGTATTAGTAACGCAAAGAAACGTACAAACTAATATCACTTTAAAAGGTTTACTACGTTTCCGATTAAATGGCTTAAACTGCAACTTAAGAAGAAAAAGAAGAAGAAGAAGAAGAAGAAGAGGGGAAAAAAACCTGCAAACGCTGAATCGCTTGCTGAAAAGTGGGGGCAGAGAGATTTTCATCCTTTACAGGGATCTCCGAGTCCTCCGCAACAGTTGGTGATGCACCATTGCTAGTGGATCGAAGTTGTTTGGAACGGCGGCTGGTTGAGAGAAAAGGACTGAAATTAGGGTTGCGGTTTTGAAAAGTGGAGAAAGGAAGGGATTGGAATGTGTATTCGTAGGGATTGGAGATGGAGAGAGTGGGAGGGAGGGAGATGAGAGAAGACATGGATAGGATGAGTGTGTTTGGAATTGGATAAGGTTTTGGAGCGAGGAGGGAAAAAGAAGTAGAATTGGCTTGGACATTTGCAGGGACCGAGGTGTAATTTTATAATTTTGGCGGGTGTTAAAGCAAGAGGGAATTGACTCACAGCCCAAAGAAATCAGTTTAAAAAAACTACGGCTCGCGTTTCGGAAACCTGAACCGAAATTGAATTCATGATTCCATGAACATCTTTTAAGAATATAATTTTGTTCAATTTTTTCAAACAAAACATTTTCCTCCAATTGAAGAAATTTGGTGGATCACATATGAGACCCCTGAATTGCTCCAATAGAAGCCGGGTGTTTTGTTCACACTTTGAAAAAAGTGTGAACAAAATCACTCTCATCTTTCAAGCGCCTAGCTGTACGCTCTGGTTATATGTGCCTTGGCCACTGCTACCCACGATCATACTAATAACTACTTTTTTCACGTAACTTTTAATACACATCGAAACTTCAAATCCAATTTCTTCGCATTTTGCACATATTATCATACTCATTTCACTATACATTTCACTTCTTTCACATCAACCAAACTGAATGTAATATTATTATTATTATTTGAAAAGATAAATATAGTGTTTTATATGTTGGTTGATTGTTACAACGAAATATTAATTGATTTTCTTATAATAAAAATAAAATAAACTAAACTTCAAGTCATTTTCTTTTATAATCTTCATAAAAGTTCTCTAAGTTTAAATCACAAAAGTAGATGCTACGACGAATTTGTAAAAATAAAATTACATCGATTACATATTTTTTTCGTTTTTTGTTTTTTGAATTAGAGAAAAGTCTTGTGGTCGACAAATGACAAAATGTTTTGTCTCAAGATCAATCAGTCAAACCCAATAGTGCAAAGTGGGAGTTGGCATTTACAGGCGGAGTTGACGAGTAACAAGCGATAGTGTGACGATAGAGGTAGGTGGTGGTGGGGTATTAGATGGAGGTGGTTAGGGCGACGTCCATATCTAGGTTTAGGGTTTTCAGTTTCTGAGACGGAGGACGATGACTAAAAATTCAACCAACCTCGAAATTACGAAATTTGGCTTGATCTAAGCACTTGTGCGTGATCTAAAGTGGTTTAAAGTGCGTAATTAAGGTATTGATGCTTCGAAATATATAGTAAGAAACACGATTTTAGAGCAGTTTTATTAGATGATCTACGTCCATCAAGGTTCTTCTCATTTTATTACTTGATTTTTGGTGACATAACTTGAAATAAGTACAACAATGTCATATAAGAGTTTTTAGCATGAGATTGTTGTGTGGAAGAAAAATTCGATCCTTGTAATGCATGTGGAGGCCATCAAATAGGCGTCTTCAACGTGATTTGGACGACTCGGATTGAACGCATTCTCAAGGTGATTTGGATGGCTCAGATCAATGCCTTACGCTGCAAGTATTTATACAACCGTTGATGCCAACTGGACAGTCCAGCTTTACCATTTTGAGCACTCTTGGTTGTGGGTGTGATGTAGCAGGGGAATTATTGAGGAATGGTGTCCTTGGACATAACTTTAGTTAGAGGTGGTTGTTGTTATGGTTGCTTTTGGCAGAAGTGGTGTCGCAATTGTTTCTTCTGTCAGGTGCATTACTGTAATCGTTTAGGAATCCGAACTTTAGAGATTATTTCGCTTCATATACAAAAAAAATATTGACATGTTAGGTGCTCTTGTATTATCTAGCTAGGTTACTTAGGTCTCGTACAACTAAAGGATGAGAACTAAGTGGGCAGGACGTTGGATGATGGACGTTGGTCTGGTATGAAGGACGAAAATAGATCATGTGTCAAAATCAAGAGGTAGTGAAACTCGAGGTTAAGAAGGTTAGCAGGCACGGGTTAGAGAACATGGTCGTGTTTAGTGATTGTAGTGATGGTCAGGATTGGTATGTGTAGTAGAGGGAAGTGTAACAACCCGCCCTCTCGGCTCTAGGTCCGACACTCACAATACGAGAACTGAAAGGACAAGTCATTGGGGTGAGAAAATATATACACAACTAATGACAGATATCAGACATTATACATAGTTCTAACTAACACTATATACTTTTAGAGTCCCATGATGGAATGAAATAAATATAATACATAGATAAATGTCATAGTCACTTCACCTCGCATCTCTAAAATGTCAAATACACATGTCTGAACAAATATCAACCCAAATCCATATATAGAGTCAAATCCAAGTACAACACTTATTTACACCATATATACAACAAACAAATAAATCTCCATCCCTGGTATCATCTCATCTCTAGATTCCATCAACCTGGATATATATATTATATATATAAGGAAAGTAGGAGCGGGTCAAACTTCATACTCTCCTCTACATATACTATAAAAATATTGCTATAACATAATATGAGTCTATCGCTCAGCCACCACACGTTCCATCGCTACATCATACCTAACTATCATATCCATATATCCATATTGTATCGTAGGACTCACTACTATGAACTCGCCTCATGCGCTATAGGGTCGCCTATTGTTCATTGTCACGTCAATTGCATTTAGACTCACTTCCTGGACTAGCCTCATGCCCTACAAGGTCGCCCATTGTCCTCGTGCTACCTAATTGGATTCACGTCCTGGACTAGCCACATACCCTGCAAGGTCGCTTAACATCCACTTCCTTCCACCGGTCCACCGTAGCACTACGAGGGAGCAAATCGTCATGCCTGGACACCTACTAGTGTCATAGGATCGCATTTGTAATGACCCGTCCTTTGCAATACCCAAAAATCATTGTCTTACACCAACAACTGACTTTCGAATACCACGAAAGACAAATTGTTGGGGTAAAATTAAAATGAAACACCAAGACATCGACAGGATCTCACAATGGAATGATAACATATAATATACGGAATATATATGAACAGAACAGAATGAACAGCATATCTAAGAGACCGCACCGATGAAAGCAACTAATAAATAAATATCAATACAGAAAGTGAAACATCCTCCTACTTGGAGGCCCAAAACTAATAGCTATGGATGTTGTAGTCATCCATAGTTATTAATCATCGGCTACCAAATACGGCAGTGTTAGATTCATTGATATACAGAAACACATGAATATGGAAAAAGTTTAAACTTCAAACAAAATCATATTTCATTTCAAAATATTTCCAAATTTATTACATAACCCCAAATTCGCAAATTACATTCAGAGAAAATATATTTATTACAACATGCGTCCAAGAGCGACATATGAAGATGCCCCCTTGGATGATCAGAGTATATACAAGCAGTATAACAACTTTGCCATTACAATCAACACAGCGGAATTAAAAGAAAAGAGAATTCTAAATAGCTACCATGCCTCCTGCATGTCTCCGGAAGCTTATTCATCTTATGAGGTACTTGAAAACCTCAACTCTCAAACTACTCAAAATCAATCGAGTACCCGAGAGTTTAAGGGGAAAACATAAACTTCGAGTCAGACATAAAGCCTGGTATAAATAATAACCTGCCATCTCAATCATTTAGATATCTAGTAAGACCACGCTGCTTAGCGGAACGGGTTTCCCCTCACTAGTATCCCAAAATCTTTACAAAACCATATACTGTACTTCCCGCATCCACAATGGTTAAAACAATTCAAAACAGTATATTACGATGATATGCAAAACAATAAAATAAATTCTGGATTACCCATCCTCATTCAATTTTAAACTATCTGTCTCGGTTATAGTTTATAGGATTACTATTAACCTATTAGTTTTCATGGGCTGACTAATAACCGGTTAAACATTTAAGGACTCCCTGTCCAATTACATAGTTTTCATGGGATCACTATGAACCTATTGGTAACTCCAATATTACTCTTATCCTAGTTTTCATGGGTTGACTATGAACCTATTGACATCTGTCGATATTTCATCCGAATATTGTTTTCATGGGCTAACTACAAATCTATTGGCCCTACCAGTATCCAATCATAGTTTTCATGGGCTTACTATGAACCTGTCTATCTGACATCTTCCTTTACATGCACATAGTTTTCATGGGCTAACTATGAACCTGTCTATCTAACATCTTCTCTTATACATAGTTTTCATGGGCTAACTATGAACCTATTGGCCCCTGCCAATATCATACAGTTTTCATAGGCTTACTATGAACCTATTGGCCCCTGCCAATATCATATAGTTTTCATGGGCTTACTGTGAACCTATTGGCCCCTGCCAATATCCTTCCTTTATATTTTATCATCCTATATTCTGGTCTTCTTGACCTCCTGGATGCAATTCTACTTATTCAGGAGTTTGTTCAATTCATATTCACTACTGGGTTAACCTAACTGGTTCTCCTACCCTTTATCCCCAAAATGCAGTTGTGGGTCCATTATAAAGTGAATATATTCATATTAAAAGAAGCAATATAATACATAACAATACCACTCCTGTGGGTTTAAAATAAAACATGGTTAATCCCCTTAACCTGTTTCTTTATCAAATATAGCTTCTTCTTAAAACCATTATAAAAATTCTTTTAATATTGCCATGGGTTTTTCCTTTAAAAATAGAGTTTGGGCATAAAACCTTTTGATATCTTTGAAACATAGCTTTCGACTTCATAGGATACCTCCTTCGAAAGCACTTAAAAACATTAGGCTCATGCCTTATAATACTTTAAATCCTACCTTTCGAAACCTTTCGAATATATTAAAATATTAGCAAATAACATTAGAAGCTTTAGCTTCAAAACCATTTGAAAGTACCCCTTTGGACACTTATGGAAGTAACCCTTCCGAAACCATTGAAAGTACCCCTTTTGAAAGCATTGAGTTTATACTTAAAACATAATTTAGGTCAAAGTGAATATCGTCGAAAATGTCTATTTCAAAACCATCTTTATCATTTATAAAAATATTGGGGAAAACTTGATGGCATCGGCACCATCCCTTTCGAAAGCATAAAACATCAGGGTAAGACATAAGAAGGTTGGTGTCGAAACCCATTTCGAAACCCCCTAACTCCTTTCGAAAGCTTTAGGAAGTGGCTTAAACTTTATAGAAAAACTTGCCCTTCAAATTTATGCAAAGAAGTCCTTCTAAAACAATTTATTTTGCATAGAAAATCATTTTGGAAAAATTTCCAAAAATTTCAAAAATTCACTTTAATCATGTTATCTAACATATCAAAATTCCAAACCCAAATTTCCAATATATTTTCCAAAATAAATTATAAACCCAAATAACCATATTTTACTTTGAAAATTCATAATAGTCTTTCCATAGCTTGGAAAATTCTCAAAATTAAATCCTAACTCCAAAATCATGTTTCTCATAACATAAAATTCTCCTATGGCCTTTAAACATCATTTAATCTCGATTTTGATCTAAAACCGTATAAAACCCCTTTTAAACAACCTTGTTTAAATCAAATAAATCATGAATCAAGCATATCATCATCCAATATATCATAAAAACAAATTTATCCCTTAAATCCGAAAATGTATGATTTAAACAAAAATAGAGATGGAATTATTATTCACCTTGCTCTTGAGAAGGAGATTGGATTGAGATTGATTTCCCCAGGCTTGAATCTCTAGCTTTAATTTGATTTTTCCCTTCCTCTTAATGGCCGACCGTTCTCTATAATTTTGTTTGCGTTTTAAAATGACGTGAATGGGAAGTAAGAAGGTGGGAACGAAATATATATACGAGGGTGGAAGCTAGGGGCGGCAATTCCCAATATACCCTTATGTGACTTAATTAACCAAAACTCATTCTTAAGCCCATTAATTAGTTCATTAGGCACGGACTTAATTAACTATTTCAAGTCTCAATCCCCTTATCACTTCCATTTACATTATTCTATTTAATTTATCTAATTAAATCTCTTGAATAATGTTATCAAAAATTAGGGGTTACAGGCTCCCCTTCTTAAAGAATTTCATCCTCGAAATCCAGTAAGGACTAAATATCAAACATAGCAATCATCTGTAACGACTCCTAACAACCATACTAGTCTACCTGACTAGGAAATATCTATATAAATCTAATATAGACATACCCTCAAAGCAGATCAGGATAAGTACCTCGAATCATGTCTTACGTCTCCCAAGTACAGTCCTTCTCGTTGTCGCTTCATTGAACTTTCACCAACTTAACTGTCTTGTTCCTCAATCTTTTCTCATCTCTCGCAACAACCCGAACTGGTTGTCTAACAAAAGTCAAATCAGGCTCTACTACCAAGTCCTCCAACTCTGTCTGAGGAATGGTGGCCTCTGGATCATGCACATACTTGCAAAGATGAGACACATGAAACACATTATGGACACCTGTCATATTGCTCGGCAACTCAACTCTGTACGCAAGCTTTCCAATACTCTTTATAATCTGGAATGGACCAACATATCTCTGGGCCAACTTTCCCGCCTTTCCAAACCATACCACACCCTTCATAGGTGATACTTTAATGAAAACCCTGTCTCCCACTGAGAGCTCCAGGTCTTTACGCCTCTTATCTGCGTAACTCTTCTGTCTGGATTGAGCTTCCTTCATCCGTTCTTGTATTAACTCAATCTTCTCTAATGCCTCCCTTACCAAATCTGGACCTAAGACCAATCTGTCTCCAGTCTCCAACCAACATGTAGAGGATTTGCATGGCCTTCCATACAAAGCTTCAAAGGCGTCATTCCTATACTAATCTGGTAACTATTATTATAGGAAAACTCAACCAAATGTAGGTGGTCCTCCCAAGATTCCCCAAAATCCAACAACAAGCTCTCAACAAATCCTTGAGTACCTTATTAACTCTCTCTGTCTACCTATCTGTCTGTGGGTGATATGCGGTACTCATCTTGAGCTTAGTGCCTAACACATCCTGTAGACTCTTCCAAAATTCACTAGTGAATAAAGCATCTCTGTTGCTGACTATGCTACTAGGAACTCCATGAAATCTAATTATGTTCTTCATGAACAACTTCGCCAAAACTACTACCGTTCTGGTCGACTTTACTGGAATGAAATGGGCACTCTTGGTCAACCTTCCCACAATAACCCATATACTCTCATTTCCTCTTCTTGACCTTGGCAACCCATCAATAAAATCCATGGATATCGAATCCCATTTCTAAACTAGAATATCTAGAGGCTGAAGTAACCCACTCGGCTTTTGATGTTCGGCTTTCACTTGTTGACAATTTACACATTGCCTAACCCACAGCCAACATCCTTCTTCATACCTTCCCAATAGAAGCTCCTCTTCATATCTTGATACATCTTGGTACCTCTAGGAAGAATCGTAAACTTAGATCAATGACATTCCTTAAGAACTTCTCTTCTCAAGTTCTCCACATCTGGAACACATAACCATCCCTTCTTTCTCAACCATCCTCGCTGGTCAATACTAAAATCTTTCAAATCATTGACCTCGGTTCCAACCTCAAGCCTTCTGATCCTCTCAACTAATAATGGATCCTTCCTCTTCTTAGAAGAAATTCTCTCGGTCAACACTGGTCGTACTTCTAAACAGGACAACAAGGCAGTACTCTGGCTAGAACTAGCAGTCGATCTTAGCCAAAGCTTCTAGATCTTTCCATTCTGCCAACATAGCCAACACTACATTCTGATGTCTTCTATTAAGAGCATCTGCTATTTATTACCTTTCCCTAGGGTATACTCTAAACCAAAATCATAAGCAGCCAAAAATTCCAGCCACCTCTGCTGTCGCATATTCAACTTCTTCTAAGAGAATAAATATTTTAAAGACTTATGATCGGTATACAACTCAAATCTCTCCCCCAAAAGATAATACCTCCAAATATTCAAGGCAAAAATCACCGCAGCCAACTCTAAATCATGAGTAGGATATCTTACTTCGTACGGTCTAAGCTTCCTAGATGCGTAAGCAATGACTTTGCCCTTCTGCATCGACACTACTCCCAATCCAGTCCCACACACATATGTGTATACTACTAACCCTTGGTTGCCATCTGGAACTACTAATACTGGAGCATTGGTGAACAAATGCTTTAACTTAAGGAATGCTTTCTCACATTTGTCGGACCAAACAAATTTCATTTCCTTCCTGGTAAGCTTAGTCAAAGGCGCTGCTATCCGTGAGAAATTCTTGATGAATCTCCGATAATAGCCAGCAAGTCTAAGAAAACTTCTGAGCTTTCACCATCTTTGGTTTCTTCCAATTGTTCACAGCTTCGATCTTATCTGGATGGACGAACAATCCTTTATCTGAAACCACATGACCAAGAAACTTAACCTCTTTCTTCTAAAAATGACACTTGGAAAACTTCACCTTTAGCTGATTCTACCTCGGCGTCTCTAGCACAACTCTAAGATGATCTTCATGCTCTCTCTCATCCTTAGAGTATACCAAAATGTCATATATGAACACCAACACGAATCTATCCAAATACTTTCGGAAAACTCGATTCATCGAATCCACAAAGGAAGCAGGTGCATTCGTCAACCCGAATGGCATCACTGACCACTCATACGAACCATATCTAATTTGAAATGTAGTCAAAGGAATACTATCCTGAATTCGCCACTCTCAACTGATGAAACCCCATCACCAAATCCATCTGGGAAAACACTTTGGCTCCACTCAACTGATCAAATAGATCATCAATTCTCGGCAAATGATACTTATTCTTTATTATCCTCTCGTTCAACTTACGATAGTCGATACACATCCTTAACGACCCATCTGGTTTCTTCATGAATACTACAGCCACTCCCCAAGGCGAACTACTTGGTTTAATAAAATTCCTTCCTTCAAGATCTACTAGCTGCACCTTCAGTTCCTTCATCTCTGTCAGTATCATCCTGCTAGGTGGTCTACTCATAGGTTTAGCTCCTGGCACAAGATCTATCCGAAACTCAACGGCTCGTTTTGGTGGTAGCCCTGTGATTGGCTCAAACACATCTGCATACTCTCTTGCAACCTGAACCTGACTTAACTCTTCACCCACTTCCATTGCACTTAACAAAGCACAACAACTTTGGTCAAAATTCTCTACTGAGAATATAATTCGGTTATGATTATTTGGGTGTCTCAAAGATATCTCCCCATCTAGGCAGAATATCCTGACCTCGTACCTCCTCAACCAATCCATACCCAAAATGATCCTGAAATCATACACATACAAATTACATGCAAACTTATGACCTAACAAATCAAGTTCTAACTGGTCACATCTTATCCCAGAGTTGCATACCTTTCTATTAGATTCGCAACCCTTAAGGAAGTAACAAGGTATGTAGGCTCTAAGCATAACCTATCAACCAAACATTGGGATATAAATGAATGTGATGCACCGGTATCAAAAAGTATCCTAACTGGCATACTCTGAATCAAAAACGTACCTTCCATCATGGTTTTCCCTTTATCAACTGCAGTGGGCTTAGCTGATGTTCCAACAGCAAAAACCTTTCCCTTGTCCGCTCTAGCTGGCTATGGACACTGGTTCTTGTAGTGCCCCACTTGGTCACAATTAAAGCACTTTACATTCTTCTTGTCGGCAACTTTCTTTCCCTTGCCTGACCGGCACTCATTAGCATAATGACCCTTCTTGTCACATTTGTAGCAAACCAAATTAGCCTTTGCCTTCTTGGCAGCATACTCTTTCTGGGCTCCCTTCTTCTTAAAGAATTTCCTCTTCTTCCCCTGAGGACCTTGGGATTCAATTGGCTTCTCTCTAGCTGAAATAGCAAGCATCTCTTCATGGTGAATGGCCATCTCCACCACCACACTAGAAGGATCTCGAATATGGGTCAAAGTCATCCTAGCAAGTTCAGGTCTCAATCCTCGAATGAACCTTTCATTCCTCCTGACATCAGTGTCAACCAAAGCATATCCATATCGAGATAGGTCATCAAACTTAGCAGCATACTCGACCACTGACATATCTCCCTGAACAAGATCCATAAAATTTCTCATCAATGCAGACTTAGCAACTTCAGACAAAAACCTTTGCTCAAACCTTCTCTTGAAATCAGCCCATGTCAACTCTTCCTCCGGTACCTCGGCGGTAACACCATTCCACCAATGAAGCGCTACCCTTTGCAACTGTCTAGAGGCTAGCCTTCTCTCTTGCCCATCATCCAAGCCTAGATCAGTACAGATCCTTTCACAACTCAGCAGCCAATTCTCAACTTCAACAGCATCCTCCATTCCAACAAATGGCTTTCCATCCAAATCAGTGTAGTCTCTGCTTAGTTTAGCATAGTTATTCCCAATTGGAGTCACGGGATTAGCTCCTACAACATTACCGGTAACTCCAGCTAGCAAAATATTGGCCAACAACAGATATACCATCCCCACATCTACTGGCAGATTTCCAGCACCTACATTGGCTTTAGCATTTGGATTAGCATTAGCCTGTCGACCTTGGTTCCTCCTAGTATTAGGTCGAGCATTTGCATTGGTTGTGGTGCTTCCTCTACCTAGATTTCCTCTTCCGTTTCCTACTTCCATATCTTCTTTCTCGTAAATCTGCATATGAGCCTTAGTAAGATACAAAAGAACGGTCCAAGAGAGAGGGGAACATGTACTTATATATATATATATATATCAAATACAAGTACGTTACTATAGCATTAACCCAAACCCCGATAATATTTTCAAATTCATTGGATTATGTTTGAAAATCTTTTAGGTTTAACTTTCTTCTAAAGTTTCATAAACCTATGCTTTGGTACCAACTTGTAACATCCCCCTACTTGGAAGCCCAAAACTAATGGCTACGGATGCTGCAATCATCCATAGTTATTAATCCTCGGTGGCCAAATACGGCGGTGTTAGATTCATTGATACAAAGAAACACATGAATATGGAAAAAGTTTAAACTTCAAACAAAATCACATTTTATTTCAAAATATTTCCAAATTCTTTACATAATCCCAAATTCACAAATCACATTTAGAGAAAATATATTTATTACAACATATGTCCAAGAGCGACATATGAAGATGCCCCCTTGGATGATCAGAGTATATACAAATAATATAACAACTTTGCCATTACAATCAACACAGCGGAATCAAAAGAAAAGAGAATTCTAAATAGTTATCATGCCTCATGCACGTCTCTGGAAGCTTATTCGTCTTATGAGGTACCAGAAAACCTCAACTCTCAAACTACTCAAAATCAATTGAGTACCCGAGAGTTTAAGGGGAAAACATAAACTTCGAGTCAAACATAAAGCCTATTATGAATAATAATCTACCATCTCAACATTTAGATATCTAGTGAGACCACGCCGCTTAGCGGAATGAGTTTTCCCTCATTAGTATCCCAAAACCTTTACAAAACCATATACCGTGCTTCATGCATCCACAATGGTTAAAACAATTCAAAACAGTATATTATGATGATATGCAAAACAATTGAATAAATTCTGGATTACCCATCCCCATTCAATTTTGACTATCGGTCTCGGTTATAGTTTCTAGGATTACTATTAACCTATTAATTTTCATGGGCTGACTAACAACCGGTTAAACATTTAAGGACTCTCTATCTAATTACATAGTTTTCATGGGATCACTATGAACCTATTGATAACTCCAATATTACTTTTATCCTAGTTTTCATGGGTTGACTAGGAACCTATTGACATCTGTCAATATTTCATCTAGATATTGTTTTCATGGGCTAACTACAAACCTACTGGCCCTACTAATATCCAATCATAGTTTTCAAGGGCTTACTATGAATCTGTCTATCTAACATCTTCCTTTACACATAGTTTTCATGGGCTAACTATGAACCTGTCTATCTAACATCTTCTCTTATACATAGTGTTCATGGGCTAACTATGAACCTATTGGCCCCTGCCAATATCATACAATTTTATGGGCTTACTGTGAACCTATTGGTCCTTGCCAATATCATACAATTTTCATGGGCTTACTGAGAACCTATTGGCCCCTGTCAATATCTTTCCTTTATATTTTAGCATCCTATATTCTGGTCTTCCTGACCTACTGGATGCAATTCTACTTATTCGGGAGTTTATTCAACTCATATTCACTACTGGGTTAACCTAACTGGTTCTCCTACCCTTTATCCCCAAAATGCAGTTATGGGTCCATTATAAAGTGAATATATTCATATTAGAAGAAGCAATATAAAATATAACAATACCACTCCTGTGGGTTTAAAATAAAACATGGTTAATCCCCTTAACCTGTTTCTTTATCAAAGATGGCTTCTTCTTAAAACCATTATAAAAACTCTTTTAATATTGTCATGGGTTTTTCCTTTAAAAATAGAGTTTGGGCCATAAAACCTTTCGACATCTTCGAAACCTAGCTTTCGACTTTATAGGATACCTCCTTCGAAAGCACTTAAAAACATTAGGCTCCTGCCTTATAGTACTTTAAATTCTACCTTTCGAAACCTTTCGAATATATTAAAGTATTAGCAAATAACATTAGAAGTTTTAGCTTCAAAACCAGTTGAAAGTACCTATGTCGACACTTATGGAAGTAACCCTTCCGAAACCATTGAAAGTACCCCTTTCCAAAGCATTGAGTTTATACTTAAACCATAATTTGGGTCAAAGTGAATATAGTCGAAAACTTCTGTTTCGAAACCATCTTTATCATTTATAAAAATATTGGGGAAAACTTGATGGCATCGGCACCATCTCTTTCGAAAGCATAAAACATTAGGGTAAAACATAAGGAGGTTAGTGTCGAAACCCCTTTCGAAACCATCACCTTCGAAACCCCCTAACCCCTTTCGAAAGCTTTAGGAAGTGGCTTAAACTTTATAGAAAAACTAGCCCTTCGAATTTTTGCAAAGAAGTCCTTCTTCTAAAACACTTTGGAAAAATCACCAAAAATTCCCATAAATTCCTTTGGAAAAATTCTCAAAAATTCCAGAAATTCACTTTATTCATGTTATCTAACATATCAAAATTCCAGACCTAAATTTTCAATATATTTTCCAAAATAAATTATAAACCCAAATAATCATATTTTCCTTTGAAAATTCATAACAATCTTTCCATAGCTTGGAAAATTCTCAAAATTAAAACCCAACTCCAAAATCATGTTTCTCATAACATAAAATTCTCCCGTGGCCTTTAAACATCATTTAATCTCGGTTTTGATCTAAAATCGTATAAAACCCCTTTAAACAACCTTGTTTAAATCAAATAAATCATAAATCAAGCATATCATCACCCAATATATCATAAAAACGAATTTATCCCTTAAATCCGAAAATGTATGATTTAAAACCAAAATAGAGATGGAATTATTATTCACCTTGCTCTTGATAAGGAGATTGGATTGAGATTGATTTCCCCTAGGCTTGAATCTCTAGCTTTAATTTGAATTTTCCCTTCCTCTCAATGGCCGGCCGTTCTCTATAATTTTGTTTGTGTTTTAAAATGACGTGAATGGGAAGTAAGAAGGTGGGAATGAAATATATATACAAGGGTGGGAGCTAGGGGCGGCAATTCCCAATATACCCTTATGTGACTTAATTAACCAAAATCCATTCTTAAGCCCATTAATTAGTTCATTAGGCACGACCTTAATTAATTATTTCAAGTCTCAATCCCCTTATCACTTCCATATTCATTATTCTATTTAATTTATCTAATTAAATCTCCTGAATAATGTTATCAAAAATTAGGGGTGTTATAAAAAGTCAGAATACATCAACTCCTAACAACACGGAGTTCTAAGGAAATATCCGATGCAACAGGTCTCTTATACAAATAACAAGTCTACCATGTGCTACTAAAATATCAAGTATACAAATTTAAAATATCATTGCCACACCTCCAAAATGCTCCAGCTTCGCATCCTGATAGTGTATCCCTAAAAGGACCTGACTCCCAAACTACTCAATCGAGTACCCAAGAGTTGTCATGATATAAACAGACAAAGACAAAATGTGGATCAGACTTAAAGCCTGCTGCGAAGGGAACTATCTCAAAATACTGTATATCAAAACTATATATGAACAAATAGGAAACTACTAAGCCCCGGTCGGTTCTCTCCACGAATGTGGCTCAGGAGTAATCTGAATTGTCAATAAACAAGTAAAGTAAACCAATCTCAAAATGATAGGAAATCATACCATAAACTGATCTTCTTCTACATCGAACAAGTTAGCACATTTCTAATATCACGCTCTACTATACGATAAATCTATCATACACAAAACAATACAGCACCAATCATGACTCAACCGTCACACATACTAAGCTAGTGGGCTACGGGTCTCCTAGTAAGGCCAAAACCCGCCAAGTATAGCCATTGATATAAGACCAATACTTACGGCACTCCCAACGCATCGTCCATCGCCTAAGAATCGTATCAAACCTAAATTAATATATACACGTGCCTAACCGCTACCATTTATGTATCATGAGAACTAATGACAAGTACGTCCCAACATATAACCCTTGCTATAACATAACCCGAGGTCTATAGTCGTAGTATAGAGATAGGACGTCTCCTATCCCCGAATCGCCATCGTCCGAAGATGCACAAACTAAACAACAACTGCTTATGTTACAAATGGTCTATAACAATCAAATCCCAAAGCCAAGGCTATGGAAAATGGACTTACTCCATATACGTAATATCGTATGGAATTGTATATCACAACACTCTACTCATCACATCTCAAAACCACCGGACGACTCTATAAAAATTACCATACAAATCTAAAGTATCTTCGATCATCAACTATGACCTCATCACATTACTCCTTTGATTCACCCTCCCGGTCTATCCCAAAATCTACGATTCTCGGAATATATGATGGAGTGGGTCCTACATGGGTCTAAACATCAAAGTGCTCCAAAACCTACAAAAAATTCGTGGATCGTAGCCCTTGAAAAATTATGAATACTGGTCTAAACCGCATCTCAATCTGATTTCGTACGCGAAAGTTATCGCGTTTGAAATTTCAACTGAACCAGGCAATCAATGACCGAATAGTCGACTGAAAAAGTTAACCAGTCAACTGGTGAAACCTCCCAATCAACTAAATCTTCCTCGCCTCTCGGGTTTGAAAATGGACTTACACCAGCCGACTGGTTGGTCCCACCGGTTGACTGGTGGCATGTACATGGTCAGTTTTGCTTTTTTCCAAACTTCGAACATCCATAACTTTTGATCCGTAGCTCCAAATGACTCGCCGTTCCTTTCGTTGCGATCGTGGCGACATTCTCTTTAATCTAGAGACTTCAAATCATGAATTTACTTAATTTTTGAAGTATTTTTCTTCACTTGAGTGCTTTTAACATACAGCTTCGTATCACCGAGATGCGTTGCACGACCATCGTCCGACTCGGATTCACGCCTTTGTTATAGGTCGTTCAATATTCATATGAGTGCTATTTCATACTCGATGAATGACTTTGAGGCAAATGAACCAATTTCCTAACCACTCGAGTTTAACAACTCGATCAACTATTTCAATTCTATATCTCGCACCCGAGTTCATATCATCGAGGATCCGCTATCGAAAAATCATCCGGAACTCGAATTCTTTTCAAACCCCATCATCCAAATGACAATTTTTTTTAACCATTCAATACAATCCTACCATTCTACCAATAATACAATCAATAATTAACTACACTTTCATATCAATCAATATTCAATTCATACCAAACATCCTAACACATCAAATTATTTTGATTGTTATTTTCTTTAAATACACGTATACTTATACTTACCCATATTCATATACATACACGTATATTTAAATAAGCAATTCAACTATTACTTAAGTAAATCTTACCTTTATTTACTAAATCTTTTCAATAAAAGTCTAATATGATCTCATACTATTTTACAAAATCTTACAACCATTTTATAAAATATATTGTTAGCTTATTAATCATTTTCAAGCCTTCAAATACTTTATTGCCTCATTAAAATTCATAAGCAATTTATCTTCATTAATCACTTAATTTTCTTACTAACTTTTCTAAAACCATTAAATTAGTTTTATTATTACCAGAAAATGACATGCACTTAATTATGTCATCTAATTAGTCTTTAGTCCATTACAACTTCACATTAATCACTCAATTATCCCAAAATCCATTTCTAAGCTTACTAACTATTTAAAAAATTGTAATTAAGGTCTTAAACAAATAATGAGACGATATAATCATGTTCATAACATGAATACAAGTCTAAATCAACCCAGACAATCTCCAAATCACTTCAGATAATAAATAATCATCAATAAACAAAATAATGAAGATTAACAAGTAAATATAGATGGAGAATCATCCCACTCACCTTCTTCTTCACCAAATCAAGCTCTAATCATCAAAAACCAAAACTTTACTCTCTTTAAATTTTGGATGAAGATCCAAACCTTGATTCAAGCTAATTCCTTGATGGGTTATGTGAGGAATTGGATGAGAGGAATTATGGTGTTTTTATCGGGATTTATAGGAATTGATTTAAGCTTGGATTAGTGGATATAGGTTGAGGCTTAAGGAAATAATTATGAAAGTGATTAGGAGATGGAAATGAAATAAAGCGTGAAATGAGAATAAAGTGAAAACATGAAGGGTAGGCTAACTTATAAGCTAGCTCATGGGCCTTAGCCCAAAGTCAATTTTCACCCCCTTTCTAAAAATCATTATTCGCTCTAAAAATTCACCGACCCAAAACATAGTTAAGTTTATGCTCATTTTGCTCACGTTGGAAAAGCAAACTCAACTATGGTGTTTCGACTCTGAATTCACTCGTCTCTAAAAGTCGAGTACAAGGGGCGTTCTGTTAATTAATAACTTAATAATTATTTAATTATTTAAAAACCAAGTCATTAAACATGTGGGGTGTTACAACATTTGTATCTGCACAAATACTCCAGGCCATCTATCCTGCACTCCAGACTCGTTCACGTCTGCGTTCATCACTATATCATATTTCAATATTGCAACACATATATAACCACTTCAAACATTAACCAATCATCACACATATTCATTCACCTCGTAATGTCATCATCCGTCTCATTACTAGTCTCAAATCACCTTCCAATACACAAGAGAATCAAGAGTAGAATCGTTCGTTATTTGTTTATATAGGCCCTTTTGGGTCCAAGTTCAACCTATGTCCATAAACGGCCACCAGTGCACTAGTCCAATCCTCCCAAGGGACCGATGCACGTATTTTCTATGTGTTCAGGTTTTGGAAAATTTGTGTTTTCATCGTCATTTCCACCTCTGGCCACCTCCATTCCACCTTTGATCATCTAAGAATGTGCCTAGGACCTAACTCTAAGTTTCTAAGTCTGGTTTGGTTATTTATTTCATTTATATAAGTGTAATTCATCGAATTAGACATATCCATATAAAAACCTAGTTCTATCTCACTTTTCATATACAAATCCCTCACAATTTTCATTTAAATCCGAATTTATGTGTTTAATTACGTTATAATACTATATTATAGAATACATATCATTATTAAAGGATCATGATTGTATTATGTGAAGAAGAGAGCACGATCACTCACCAAAACACATATTTTTGTCCAAATCCTCGTTGTCCGACCTGTTGCACCTCCTTACTTCAGAAATCCACCTCCAAATCATTGCTGTATGTAGCCTTGTCCGATACCTTCACAACGCTTTTGGTCTCGTTCGATTTGATGGAGTTTTAAGAGAGATAATTGAATTTGATTCTTAGTTGGTTGAGAGGAGGACAACTGTGGAGGAAGATGTGTCGGGTGGGTAGTTTTTTAAAGCAATCGTATGTGTTTGTTTCTTAAGTAGTTGGACGGAAACAACTATCCGCCTAATTTTAAATTCAAACTCAAACCCTTTTGTGCCCGGTCGACTTGACAACGTTTTCAACCATAATTCCCCCATATGAACTCGAAACGAGACAAACCGAGATATTGTGTGAATCGGAAAAACAAAATGGTCGCAATGGCATTGGTTTCATTGTCAAGTTCCAAATTCGTAAAAATGATCATTTTGTCCCTTTTTATTTTTTAGTTTATTTAATTGATTTATTAAATTCAATTATTTCTTCATTATTATATCATTAATATTTAATTAAAATATCTACAAACTTTCCAAAGTATTGCATTTTCCCCCCTTAAAATAATTTCGACCTTGGAATTTCCAAGGGACAAAGAATGCATCGCACTCTCTCTTATCACATAAATATATAAGCATGTAAGATAAATCATCCAACCATTTATCCAAATAGTCATCCATACAATAAAGAAACCAATCAAACCAAGTATCCCTACATACCATATGAAATCTGAAATCAAATTCTTAAGATATATGCACATGTTCCATTATCATACAAAATACATACGGTGTTTGTATATTTTTATGATATGCAACCAATAACATGGCATCATGATATGTATGCAGATGACATATGACACTATATATGCATTTATCTAACATTTGAGCCCTCCTATATGAATGAGATGATATGTAAATTCTACATGCATGTATGCAAGCATGCAAGCATCCTAGGATTCATAAACAAAACAATTCCAGAATATGCAAGCATCCTAGGATGAACATGTAAATTCTACATGCATGCACAACCAATTCACATCAACATAGCGTATGGTGAATAAATATATGATAAATCATAAAAATCAAAGCATATAAAATACAAAATAACTACAGTAGAATTCATACATAAACAAAACAATCATCTAGAGTCACTGATATCGTAAATAAAACAATCATTAATACAAGCAGTTATTCAATCAAAACTAGATATTAATTAAACTAAAAAAATCAAGAAAATGGAAAACGCTTTGGAAAGGAATTAAATTAAAAAGATCGGATCTACTCCTCCGTTTTCCAATTGTCCCTGACCAAATCGTTCTCCCTAATTAATCCAATAAAGTCTACTACTGGCATAACTCATTCTAGAATATCTATCTCATCGTACTTTCATGTCTACAACTTTTGCAATCCTTGCTACCATATCTGATAAAAAACATCACAATGCATATTAACATGTAGCCTTAGCACCAATATGCCCCAGACAGTAGTTCCTCGTACCATTCCTAGTTGCACACACCTAATACTTAAATCATCCAGTAGTATTTCCCTTAAATTTTTTTGGGATTGCCAAGGCAAGGCAACTCAAAGTGGATGATGTCTTACATAAACAAACCCAAACAACTCGAATCATCCTCCTATTCCTTTTTTCAGCTAAGGACATCCAAAATGGTTGATGTCTTAACCTGGTGAACACAACATATTTCCCATCCAAAGCTCTAATCCAATGCAAGTGGCATCATTACGCTTATGATATCGCTTCTTTAAATATCCAACAAGTTTTTGTTATACAAAATACCACCTCCTTGATTTCTAAACATTCCATCCTACATCCTATAATTAAGCGAGCATCCAAACAAGAGAAATTCAATTCTATTTAACCAATACAACCATAGCAACCAAAATCCTAAATCTAAGTGAAATCCTAACCTAAAAAGTGCTAACCTAAGATAGTGATAGGATATAAAGGAATCGACTATATAATATATTATCTACATGCACCTTATATGCAATGTAAAGTATGCACCTTTAAGTCATTATTCCAAGAGAGTTTCTTTGAATAGGCGGTTTCTCTTCAATCCAAGGGATGATTAAAAAGAATCTATCTACTTCTTGCTTAAAGCTATATCTAAACTCTCTAAAGTTTCATTTCTCATAAAATCGCCTTTACATACATTATGCATGCTAACCATAATACTCGTTCTTGAACTTTCCAAGTAAATTTTCTTCAATTACCAAGGAACATGTAGCGAATCGACTTTTCAACTCTCGAATGTCGATACTAATACATCTACGGTATTCATTTGCTGAGCACCTAAGTCTGAAAAGACAAATAGTTAGGGCAAAGTAAAAGGAAACATAATAAGAAATAAAGAATACAATATCAGAATCTCATAGCAGAATGGTAACATATAATGTCAAAAGATAGTACAAAGAATTATTCCAAAATACAGAATAATTTCAGAGTTACAAAACCTAAGTACTATCATCAGCCTAGATAGTTATAACTGTCCGTCCTCACAATGCTGATACATACATAATAATAGTGCAACAGAAATAAAAATAGATAGATAAACGAAAGTCTCCAGCACATCTTTTGAACTCTGAAGCATCCATAGTAAAACCTGCTTTACTTAGCCCACTCGAAAGAGTAAACAAGGAATTTAAGAAAAATAAAACCACATGTCAAATATAAGTCTGGTATGAAAAACTCAAGATACATTAATACATGTAACGATAACTTTTAAGACAACATGGGTCACTGTAACAGTTCCCCCTCAAGAGTAACTAAACCTTGAATAATGATATAATAAATAATGTATAGGGTGTAGAATATAAATTAGAAAATAGTTGTGCTGCTTTCATCTCACAGCACAACAATATTGAAAGTACATCTAAAACTGCTAAGGTACGTTCACATATGGATTTTCATCGAGGTCCCCTTAGTAAATGAAGTCGGCCTCTTGCACAAGGGTCATAAACTGCCTTTTGAGCATTGTATATCTCTAAATAAAATATACCTCAAAGGAAAACATGGTCCACGCCCGAACACGTGATACTAAATATCATCAACTCCCACTAGCAACACCGACAAGCATCTCCAGATATGGAGTTGATATACTCTGCCGTGGGTTAGCTAAACCCTAAGCTATGACCCTACTCTGTTTTATGTCATTCTCGATGTCGAGCTCACGTTTGGCATCTCTTACATGAGTCTTCGTCACTAGAACAGAACACGAATCTCTCCATGGATTCCAACACAAGTCGACCGACAAATGTTAACATTGACCTCTCCCTTAGACTTAACCTTGGGATAGATAGTTCAACTCTATAACATTAGTTTGAAATGTTAACTCTGACATTTCCCTTGGACTTAACCTTAGGATAGATAGTTCAACTCCATAACATTCCACTTCACAACCGCTTCCAAAACTTAGACTTGCATATTAGTTTTGAAGTGGTATTCGGTAAGTAAATCACTTACCGATTCCAGACTCTTCAAAACAAAATCGATGAATTTCTGGTAAACTCAATTCTGGTTTTTTAGAAGTAAGTGAACTATATATAATGGAGCCATCCCTGGGAGGATCTCTGTAACGACCCACTATTTTGGACCATTCAAATCGACAATAAAACCACACATGTTAGACTTGAATAATTCAAAACAATAGATTGTAAATAAATTTGGAGCAAATAAAATCAATCACAGAATCACAGACATAGAATATCAGAATAACTCGCAGCGGAAAATAAAATACATAGTGGTTCATGAAGCCACTACATTACATAGTCTCAAAACAGATACAAAATACCATAGTCTAAAAATAGATACAATAGAAGTCTGGATACATAAGTTCACAAATACATAAGCAAAACTGAATGAAATAACTGAAATGGAAATAGACAACTAGATAAACAGATAGACTCCAGCAATCTCTAGCTCTAGAAGATGAATCCAAAGCTGTGATACTCAGGCTGACCCGAGCGTAAAGCAAAACACAAAACACTCGAGTCAGGACATACATACTTATAAAATGTAAATCAACTCAAGTGAACTGTAATAGAAATGCATCAATAACTTAAAGGATGCTTGGGATCGCCCATCCTTTAAGGATCCGTTAAACTATCTACTATGTAGTAAGATACGCTATTATAATAATGTCTAAAGTAAAGTAAACTATCAAAATAACATTAAGGTGTCACCCATATCCCCCTTAACACATTTTATATATTCCCATATTATATACAGTACCGTAATCTCCCCCTAAATAGGCGTCGTCATAGGGCACTCCATAGGTATGGTACAAAACAAACTCGTAGTAAAGCATGCTGTGGTAGGTGATACATCGCAACTAGGCAATGCCAGGGTAGATATACCAATTACACTTCCGGGCCGGTGGTAACGCAGAGCCACAGCAATCGCCCACCTCGAGCCACACTCCCGAATTAAGGGGTGCACCCAATCAATCACGAAGTAATAGAATGGTATACGATGGAATGTGTCCGATCAAAGGTGCTACCTCATTAGCCCGTCGATTGCTCCTGTTTTAGCCACCTTATGCCAACTCACGGGAGTTGGGTCCACGTTTATACCTCAAAATAGAATCGTCGCCACCATCCTACTTCATTCTGGAATCTCCACCGCGTACACAGTTGTTAAAGTGGTTTTCGGTATCGACAGAGAGTATGTCCATATCCGATCCCGGTCTCTTTAACAACCAATCGTTATTATAACCCATGGTTATAAATTCAAAATGGTTTATATTTCAAATCAAAACATATTCATTTTAAACCATTTAAATTCAATGTCAATATCTTTCAAAAATAATATTCATTTCCAAAGTTGTAGCATTTCTAAGTTCATTCATTCAATTATAACAATTTCAAAAACATTGTAATTTTAGCATTCGTAGCACTTGGAAAATGTGATAATACATATAGTAGCAGTTCGAAGATCTTATCTTTTCAGAAACAGTAACACTTAGAAAACGTTACTGTAGATATAACAGTATTTCAGAAATATTGTCTTTCAGAAATATCAGCACTTAGAAAACGTTACTGCAGATATAGTGGTATTTCAAAAATATTATCTTTTCAGAAACAGCAGCACTCGAAAACGTTACTGCAGATATAGTAGTATTTGGAAAAACAGTACATTTTCAGAAAGGGTAACACTTAGAAAACGCTATCTTAAAACCACAACATTTTGGAAATGCTGCCAATACAAATCTAAGTTTTATTATAACATTTGAGAAACATTATAATTTCAGTTTTCACCATTTTTAACTTATAAAACATATCTCACTTTTCAGAAATATTTATTTGGATATCATTTCACTCATGATTTTAATAAAATAAAATTTTATAAATAAAATATCCAAATTAAACCATAATTCATTCATTAAGTCAAAATTACATTTAAATTTCTTAACTTTACTTTTAACAAATAACTTGATACTTTATTTACTTTTTAAAATGTCCATTTCATAAATAAAATATTTTTCTAAGTTAGCCAAAAATTCCATTTCAAATCACATTTTCAATTATTAAGTTAGATCAAAATTTTAATTTACATTTAAAATCATTCATTAACTCATAAACTTTAACTTATAGAAAAAGTCAATATATACATTTTTAAATCATTTAAATCAAACTTTAAATTACAATCTCATATATTTTTAAATTCCAAATACTTAAAAAATTTGTATTTAAAATTAACCACGGGTCTGTATAATATTTTCTAACCTAGGTCAAGTGATTACGGATATATATCATTTCAATCCGAAATAAAAATCCCAGGTTTGGTCATTTCAAACCCGCAATCCCAAGTGAACTAAAAATCGCTTGAGCCTATCATTTCAGCTCATAACGACTTTTCCCTATTCTAAAGTCCGTTCGAGTATGTATCATTTCAACCTATTGTGAGGGAACTTGTAGTGTGAGAACATAAATATAAATAAACAGTAAAACATAACATGTCATATCAGGTGATTAAACAGGCATATAATCAGGTTATAACATCATATAATATCACATCACTGGCATATATGAAATTACTATCAACATGGCATATCACTACTACACATTCACATGACTTTGTTTCACAATTTTATAAGTACGAAGTCGAGAGTGATAACTCACCTTCTAAAGCTAGAGATGACAATTCAAGACACAGAATCATACTCCGAAAAGCACGACAAAGCAAGAACTAGATTTGAGGGGATGAAGAGTCAAGATTCAAATCTTGTAAACAAACAAATATAAGTATACATTCAATCATAAAAGAATTAGAATAAAAAAAAGAAAATATGAACAAAGAAATGAAATCAAATGGCTTAACCAATGCAAGTGGGTTCAGCCACTACACAAATAGACTTGACCATCATCACACAAGGCTCGACCACATTGGTTTAGAGGTAAGTATGCACGGCTATGGTCAGTTTGGATCAGGTAGGCTCGGTCTAGGCAAGCAAAAAGGCACGGCTAAGCAATGGAATGTGAAGAGATGGCATGTCAAATGTCATTTGGAAGGTAAAGGGGCAAGGCAAGTGAAAGGTCATGCACTTTGGGTTCGGCCTATGGTCACTTTGGTTCGGCCACATGGAGTTAGGGTTCGGTCATAAGGTGCTATGGGTGAAGGCACAACAATTTTCACGGCTATGGAAAGGGGATGGTCATGGCCAAAGGGATGGAAAGTGTGGACAAGGGGTGGCCGAGGCTAGCAAAGAGGAAAAGGTGATGTAGAGGTGTTCAGCTATGGTTTCAAGTATGCTATGGTGATGGGTTTGGATCTAGGGTCACAGCAATAACATGGTGTGGTGATGGGATGGTGGAGGCCGGTCATGGTTGATGGTGTGGTGGAGGAGATGGTCGGCTTAGGGATGGAATGATGGTGGCCGAACATAGCTTGCAACAAAAGAAAAGAGAAAAAGAAAAGAGAAAGAGGAAGCCATGAAAAAAAAAACTTACTTTAAATTGCTTTGTTAGGAAATGAAAATGAGAAAGAAAGATGGGAGACAAATGATTTGTACGGCTATAGGGGAGGAAAAGGAAAAGACACCATTTCACATTTAAAGAAAAAGAAACTTAAGTCTCTTGAATTTCCAAGCCCATTTGTCGAGCCCAAAACAAAACAAACTCAAACAAAACAAAAAAAAAGCCCAAACCAAAGTGAAATAGAAAATAAACATAGAAAATATAGACAATAAAATACTGAAAATAATTTCGTGTAAAATGCTGAATTTTATCAGATTTAAAAAGTATAAAACAGAATTTAACAAAATGAAAAGCAGAACGAATATCGGAATCAAATTCATCTTAAAATAAAAAGATTGGAAATTTAAAATTTTAACTGAAAGTCAAAGTTTGACCAAAGTTGACAAAAATATAAAATATTCAGAAAATCATTGTTTTATTATATTTGGAAAATAAATTATAACCAAAATCCAAAATTACATTGGAAAATTCCAAAATTTCAATTTTAAATGATTTAAAAATCAAAGTTTCAAATAAATTCAATTAAAATATTTGTTAAAATTTATGGGTTGTTACAATCTCGTATATATACAATTCTTAAAGCTAGAGATATTTCATACCAACAAGTCCTCCTCAGGGGATCTCAAACTGTATGAAGCCATTAAGCTTTCATATACTTTTTAAATTAAATGGTCAAGTTCGATGAGTCGACTAATCGACTATCTAGTTCTAAAAACAATCGCTTATGGAAATCAAGTTTTGTATACTTAACACGTTTCCGACCGTCTCAACTTACTATCCATCGCTCAAGAGTGGAGCTGGTAGGTTAGAGAACTATTGCTTCTAAACTCTACTTGAACAACATTCTTAACTCTTACAAATAGACAAGTCTACTTTCATCGGCTTTTAATGTTAAGTATAGTCATTACTTTCCATAAGTAAGTAAATAAAACAAAACACGATCAAACCACTAAGCAAGTCCTAAACCTCTTTTATAAAATATTTGTTTATAATTTAAGAACCTTTAAAAATGATGGGTATATATGTATGCTAATTTTATTTATAAAGCTAAGAGATTTAAAAATAATTAAAAAGATATTATATTACGTAAGCTTTTATTACTTTAATAAAATAATTAACTAATTTTCTAAAAACTATATATACTTAAAATATACTTTAAAATACTTATAACATGGTTTAAAACATTTATTTAAAATATTACTTCAAAGATCTATTTTATAATTTATTTAAAACTTCAAAAAGACATGTTTTCCTTTATTTAAAAATAAACCTTCTACTTTAATAATTCATAATTAATTATTAAAAATGTATAAAAATTTCAAACCACTTTTAAAATACTTTGATACAAGTTAGAAAAAGATACTAAAAAGATTAAAGTAAAATACCTAAGTTTAAAGTCATTTCAAAGTAATTTAAAGTCTCAAACAGAAACTACACATTTACAGAATGTTGTAAAAAGTGATTCAGAGATACTACAACATTTTTAAGTGCCACAGTTGACTATTATAAAAGAGTTTGAACCAGGGTAGCTTTGATTATTTAAAATTTTTGCCATTTTCTAAATATGAAACTTTTTAACATCCAACCTTTTTTATAGTAGCTAGTATACACAATATACATTACAACTATGGCCAGAAACCCCCAAGGATCTCTCTATAAAAATCTATTGAAAATGCTGAACTCAAGGTATTTCTGAAGTGCTTCTATAGCGACTATCGCTATAAAACCACTTCCAAATCAAATCCGATTCAAATCAAAGTCCAACCAAACCCTATGTGCTTTATTTCAAGGCTATGCAACAAGTCATAGAAAGTCATACAAATCCATATCCATCGATTACATATGCCTTTTGTCTTCCAAAGCAAGAATCATAACACACATGGCAATATAAATTTAAGCAACAATAATATAGTTCAAACAACATTATATACACATCGAATTCATTTAAATGATGAGTTGACTCGCCCTACAACAAGTGAACTAACAAGTTCAAGCTTCCACTTCCTACCACAACCTTGCAAGCTCCTAAAACCCTTCCTACCTCAACCTTTGCTCATGGCCTAGGCTCAAATCCCCCTTAAGTGCTCATGGCCTTGATCTTGTTTGGGGTCTTGTGCTCTAAATCTTCAAGCTTTGAGTTGATGAATGTAGTTTCTATAATGTTGTAAGAGTAATACTCGAGTTTGAGTTGATTTGGAGTTATTTTGAATTACTTTGTTCTTAGGAAATTTACGAAGAGATAAGAGATGAAGTGCTTTGATTTATTTGCTAAAATGTAAAAAGTGATTTCTATGTGTATACACACACTTGTATAAGCAATAAATGATATGCTCAACCCTCCCCTCACCTTCCTATCCGGCCAAGAACATCCCCCATCCATGTGCCTCCATGTGCTTGGTTTCCACCTTACTAGCTAAAAGTAATATCTCCTCTCCACTCACAAACACCCAATTTCCTTCTAGAAGCTTCCTAAGTGAGATTAATTAACCATATTTAGTGAAAATATTTTTATTAGCTATTAATGACCTCTTTCTTTTGTTATTCAGGCGTGTACATAAAGTTTCAACAGCTTGTTTTGAATAAAAGCTGTTTATAGATAAAATGATTTTCGGTCACACTGTCGATATTACTTCAAAGTATTTGTTTGTGTAAACAAATTTCAAAAAAGGTTTCTTGTCATTAGTCTTTAATTAAAAGGTGTTTAATAAGGTTATAAAATCACATTTATAACACTTAACCATATTCCAAAAGTTATGATATTCAAAGATGAAGTGTTCGAATTTACGAGTCATTACAGAACACTTATATCCACACTACTTGATGGTGATTCCTTAATTTAATTTAATATGTATTTAATCCCGTACATCTTTCTTCAACTTCTCAAACCATCTTTATGTCAATATCTTAAAATCTTTTATCTGGAGATGTTATCTAAATTCCTTATCTACACCAATCAAAATTTACTTCTCATATAATCCTCACCACTAATCCAATTTGGAATATCTTTTATAAACATAAGTTACTACTTCCCACAATTTTTTATTTTCTAAATCATATCTATTTATACAATTTCAAAGGTTTTATTCCATTTATCAATAATACAAACTCATATGACCTTAGTACCCATCCATATCCATGCATCACTACGAACTCATCCATCATACCAAAATACTTAACTTTATAAAAGTTTAATACCAAATCAAATCTGAAACATATTTTACAATCAAAACTCCACACTCGATACCCTTCACAACCAAAAGTCCAAGCTTAAGTCATCCTAAATAAATGGTCTCTTTCTTCAAATATAATTTAACCGACTTACTATTCTTCCATACCATGGATGAGGCAACTCAACCGGGATGGTGTCTCGTCATATAAATCAAATCAACTTAATACTAATTAATCATAGTAGCATCTTACCCTAAAATATATCTAGGAATATCCTAGCTTGGTGAACATCCCATCAAACTCATGTCATATCCAATCTAAATCATATACTTGTAGTTACAACCATCACTCATGTATTGACATATTTAACTATTGCTCTAAACATATATAGCATGACAACAATCACTTGATTAGAGAACTACATCCATCCAAGGTATATAACAAAAATAGTGTAACGTTACCTGCCACGTCAGGTCAACAACATCCATCCATAGATCAACTCAAATAAGCTACCTCTACAATGATATCAAGTAACAAAGCATCCTAAATATCATTCGCTTCCATCTTTGACCATTACTGTAATGATATAGAACAAAAGAATGCGAATGTCAATCATTTCATTTCTACACTATAGACTGATCATCGAATCAGATCACATAGTAGCATCATTGGGTCACCGAAATCCTGTCCTAAAATGAACTCAAGGCCCTACGATAAAAATCTTCATCCTTTTCTAAAATATCATCAATTAATTGGTTAACAAGATCCAATCAATTGAAATTCCAATACCATTATGCCTCTTACACTAACCAACTTCAAAATTTATTTCAACCACATATTCAAAACTATTCCATTATCAAATAAGTATGGTATAGTATAGTAGTTTAATGATTTTTGTTTGATGATAATAAACACACACACACATATATATATTTTAACTGTGTTTGATGCGGTACTATTGTAATATCATAGAATGAAATAAACAAATCAAAATTTCATTTCAACAAATATTTTATTTCAATACAACCCAGGTACTATTGTAATATCACAGAATGAAATAAACAAATCAAAATTTCAGTTCAACAAATATTTTATTTCAATACAATTCCAGTAGTATACACGATTACACAATAGCTTCCATAATATTTTAAATACAATATTCATATACAACAATATCATACACTCTCATATACAATACACTTTCAAATACAACAATTGCTCTTAACTTCACTCACTTGAATTCGATTTTTATCTACTTGCTCCAATTGTTTTTCTTTAATCATCTGCTTTGCCTATTAAATAACAATGCAACAAAAAGCAAAAAGAAACAAATTGAAACTGCAAAATTAAACTCAATATTGCCTTAGTTTATTGGTTTTGTTCTTTTCATATTGTGATATAGGCACCAAAAATATCAATAATGTACACAAGCAACCTGCGACATGCACTGTGTATCACTGTACATGCCATAAGACCGAGCACAAACACAAAATACGTTTGCATCAACTCAATTTCAGGCAGAAAAGCAAGGTCAACTAGGTCGGATGCAGCAAGGTCAAGCCTAAAGGCTCAACACCGCGCATTGGCGAACAGCTCGACACAAGCAGTGCAAGGTCAACCTAAATGGATCAAAACAAGAAAAAGAAAAACATGACCATAGAAATAGGTTAGAGGCAATCACAAACATGTAGCAAACAAACCAAGTGCACAAGACCAGGTTCACAAACATATAGGCCAGAATCAGTTCAAAAATGCACATAAGGCATTGTACTCAAAGGTGCAACCAGACCATGAAACTTATGCACAAGGCAAAGGAAAACAAAGTACATAAAGGTGCAAAACAAACATGTACAACAAAAATACAGTGCACATAACAAGTACATAGAAATCGAGAGCAGGTGCAAATATATGCAACATGGGGCATCGCAGAACAAAATAGCAGCAAGAGCAAATGCACAAGGACAAACACAAACGCACACTGCAAACTCAAGGACAACAACAAGCTCAAAATAATGCACACATAAACATGCATAAGACCAGGTGCATAAACAGTAAAACAAGTAATGCACAAGACAGGGTGCACAAGCACAAGTGCATAAGTACCGCATACAAAATCAGGTGCAACAAGATCAACAAGATGCTTAGGGGAGAATCATGAAAAATGCATAACAATACAGGAATATGCACAACACAAACCAGAAACCAAAAAACAAAGCTGTTTAAAAAGTGCAAGTGTGCATACAATAGAGAAGGCAAATGCACAGCAACAACAAGTACATCAGAATTAGCTACTTGGATGTGCACAAGTACAAAAAATATACAAGTGCAATAGCAAGCAGAAGCAACAGAGGCCATACATCAGAATACAAGGAAAAACATTTTTAATATACGTACATACATACATACATATGTACATACATACATATATCTTAAGTATTGGAAAATTTCAAAGATCTGGTCGAAGACAAGAATTTTTGAAATATATCAGAGCATTGATCAAGTTGAGAAATTCAGGCAAATTTTTTTTTATTCAAAGTCAGATACGATTGAAAATGGTTAGAAACAACAAGGAGAATATACGCATGTTAAGATATTCAACCACAATCAAAAATATCAAAGATGAACTAGTTAGAACCATCGATAAGAAAATCAACAAACAAGGGTGGAAATATTCAAAACAAAAATATTCAAGATATATGGAATCGATCCTAATTTAAACCAAATCATCATTGGTAAATAAAGTTGGCATGTTCAAAGTAGCAAAATAAACCCAAGTCAAAAAAATCTTACCAAAGTTTTCAAACACAGAATACTCGACCGTGAAGCAGCCGAAGGGTTAAATCATCACGTGAATTAAGCAATCGGTCGACAAAGGGAATAGGCAAAATTACTTCAATCGATTGACAATCGACGGCTTCAAAATTAGGAAACCCTAATTAAAGAAGAATGAAGAAAAGAGGAATCGGCTTGGAATGAATAGGAGGAACGGGTTGAAAAATAGAAACCACATTGTTTGAATTGGGCCGAAGTCTTTCATACCCTTGTGTTAAATTATTGTATATACTATTAGGGTTTTTTCTTTTTATTTTAATTTACCTTGTTACATACAAACTCTAGTTTTAACTAGGATTGAACTACGGGGAATAGTTCGGGAAATTCTCAGCTCGAGGATAGAGTTGAGATAGGGTTTCGAGCTTAGGGTTAGAACAATCAGGTAAGCGATAGTCGCAAGTTTATAGGATCCATAAGTGGTCAACTGTTTAATCTTAGTAGAAATCTTAGGAGCAGTAGTAGGTAAGTATTGCCGAAGATGGGTAAATTTGCGTGTTACTTTTTTCCGCATCTATTCTGTTATTATGTGTACTGCAATTTTTATTATTCTGTAAATTTATTATAAACCCTATTCACCCCCCTCTTGGGTTAATTCGACCTTACAAGTGGTATCAAAGCCAGTTTTCTAGCAAAAATGTCTAACCTAGTTGTAGATCTAGCGAGAATCAGTCCAATGTTAGTCCACCTATTTTAGATAGACCATATTTTTTAGATTGGAAACCGAAAATGGAACTTTATTTAAATTTGTTAATTTTAAGTATTGGGATATTATTAGAAATGGGTGTAATATGGTAGATAAGAAAAATATTTTGATTAATGCTTATGATATGAATATTCTTCACTCTCTAATTAATAGAGCTAAATTTAACCATATTTCGAATTGTTTAACTGTATAGGAAATCTAAAACACTCTCGATGTAATATATGGTGGAAAAGTCAACAACAACGAGAAACTCCCCAAAACTGGTTTAGTAGAAAAGCTTTATATGACAGGATTCACAAAAGATGATTCCGACGATGACAATGGTTCAATAACTAATGAGATAAGTGATTTTTCGTCTAAAGATTTAGCTCTTTTGTATCGTAAATTAATGAAAACTATTGATGACCTTGAGATGAAAAATAATTAGTTGAAAAGTGAAAAATATAAACCGTGTTAGAAAAATGATGAATTAGAAATTGAGTTTAAAAATATTAAGAAAACTGAAAATTCTAATTATAAAAAATGTTTGAATTATGAAAAAGGAAATTTTGATTTTGGTAAAAAACGAAACTGAGTTGATTTGCAAAAATAACGTTTTACAAAAGGAGTTGGAAAGTTTTAAGATGTCCGGAAATTCCAAATGTGCGAATTTTGAAAGGGAATTAAAAGAGGTCAAAGAAAATTTCAAAACCCTTGAAAATGAAAACACGATTTTATAAAATAGTAAAACTAAAATTATTCGAATAAATTGCAAATTTGAAAAAGTGATTGAAAATGTCAAGGATTTTGAAAAACTTGAATTTTAAAAATGCAAATTTTTTAAAACTGAGATGCTTGAAATTGAGACTAAATTAAAAGAGCTCGAAAATGCAAATTTGGTCTTAAAATGAAATGATGTTGGAAAGAGATAAAATGCTATTAGTCGTTGTTCAATGCTAATAAATGAAAATAAAATTGTAAAATCCAAAGTCGATGATTTAAAGTTAACTCTTCAAAAAATTTCCATTGAAGAAAAATCATTTAATATGTTATTAGGAAATCAACTCTTTACAAACAATAAAAAGGAACTTGGATTTGAAAAGGTGTCAATATATAAACAATCAACTAGTAACGCTATTAGGGGAAGAAGTGTGATATCCAAATGCATAAAGTGTGGCAATATGTAACAACCCTGCTTTCTACGCCGTATAAATAAATAAATTTAACTAAAATAAAAATGTTCGAATTTAAATTCTTAATAATAATAATTATTTTTGAAAATGAATCTTTACTTAGTTGGAATCCATTTAATAAAACATTTTGCTTTAGTAAGTTGAAATTAAGTTATAAATCTTTTTCAGATAATATTTTGAACACGGATAAAATATTTTGACAAATATAAGATATTTTCGAAGTGTAAATAACTTCTATATTATTAAAATGTTTGAAAAATAAAAAAATCTATTCTATGATTAATACAATGAATAATTGAATAAATAAAAATATTAATAAAATAAATAAGTATTGAATTGAAAAGGGTTGTATGGTTATCGAAATATAGTATGTAAAATGAAGTATAAAGCAATTTGAATTAAATTGGAACCTATTTACAAATTAAAATAAAAGAAAATCCCTAACTCCTCCTTATTATACAATCAAGCCCAAACCATTCAAGCCCACACTACTATGTAAACCCAAAAACCCGAACCTATTTCATTTCCTTAACCCTAATCCCCTTCCAGAGCATTCATGATTTCAAAATCGCGATGTCTTATATACATATGTAACTCAATATGTACAAGGTATAATAATATGATAACATCATCGGAATAACATAAGGCAAACATCCGCAATATCAATATATAAAAATCAATATATGCATGGTGTAAAATTATAAAATCATGAACAATCCCCAGAGTATCACATAATGTCGAATATCCCAAAACATGCATAAAGATGTCATCACCCATATAAATGTACATCAATTAGAAATCTCATAATCAATAATAAGTGGGTGAATCATCCATATTTAGAAATCATCACCAAAATTCAGAAATAAATAAAAGGGTTCATGCTAGAACATGGCAATACCCAAGTAAATTCAATAATGAGTAGACCTTCTGCCCAAAGAGAAAAGGCCTGCTGCCCATCAATCACATAAAGATAAAATATAGGGATTTACAATGTCCTGGACATAGTCTAAGGTCGAAATATAATAATATATGTCTATCTACCACACACAAAGGAACTAGATAGGAGACTGACAGCACGTTTGCCTGCTCCAGGAGCATCACTTGTGCCCGTCTGACACTGCTCCTATGGTCATCGGTTACCTCTTCCACGGCATTGTGACAATATCCACTGTATGTCATAAACACGTTGCAAGACTATGCTATTCATAAGTCATGACCTGACACATTGCCCTTATAGGTAATTGACTGCTGGCCTAGGTGACATAAGAGCAAACACACATAACAAAGGCACATATATATATAAGGGTGTCACGGATCTGAGGCACGACCACCGCGATTAGTCCGCCAAGGTGGATACTAGCCAATCTGGTTTACTCCTGCAATATAAAGGAAGCTGGACAAGATAGATAGACATATAGTATATACACTTGATAGTTGTTCATAAATTCCAACACATGGCTCTCTATATCGCTGCCACATAGCTTGATATTATTGTCGACAAATGGCTATATACGATTGCCTACACATAGCAATACACATGACTCACCACAGCGAGTCTCGACAAATCCACATCGCATGAGTGTCATCTACTTACAATGAATAACCGAATCAATATCATAATGGCATCTCATACCACCGTGTGATACTCAAACGTTTATTCACTGCTTATAAACTCCACTCAATCACCACAGTATTCTATATAATGAATCCAAAGAATAACTGGAAAAATATTACCGAATGCCCCGTCCCAAATGGTATTATAAATCCATTTATTCAGATTTCTCGCTACACAGAATAAATAAAAATCATCACGAAATCATAAAGAATGATGTACCACTGTATCATATTAAAACAATAATCAAATCTATATCAACACTGAATCATTCATATAATCCAATTTAATATAAATGGGAGTAGAAATTAGAAAAGTAAGATAAAATAAATTAATCAAAGATATACATATATATATATATGTTGGACAACAAATAAATAATAATAAATTAATCGCAACATGTAACTTTGATATAACAAAATTCTGAACTTTAGACATGGATAAGAAATATGTTCTAAAATTAAATTGGTTAACCTATTAAAACAAATGCAAAACTTTCTTTCAAATAAATTACAAATTCCTCAACTTATATAAATTTAAATATTAATTTAATACACACTAATAACAATAGAAAATTCTTTTTTCTTTTCTTTTGATAACCTAAAAGTAGTTTGTAAAGCTAAGTATTATGCATATGAATTATTTCATAATTTTCTATAACTAAATACTATTTTTAAATAATTATAAAACATCCAAATCAATTTTGTGTATTCATAATCAATTACATTTTCAGAACTTGAATTATATATTAATTTGTATATTATAAAACTTTGATAACTATAGAATATTAATTAAGAAACATTTCATATTTTCCCATTTAAATACTATTAAGTTCACTTTGTTCACTTATTAAACTTTAAATTATATTTACCTTCATATATAATATCTAAGCATATATATTTACATATATTAGAGTTTAAGTATATTTATTTTAGTTTATTTTAAATTTTAATATATGTAGATACATATATATTTTAGTTATAAATAATTGATGCTTACACACACAATGGATACACACACATACATGATTGCACACACGGGCATAGGTTTGCGCACGCACACACATGGCTGCATACACACATGGCTCCACCAGAGCAGCGGTCATCCATGACCGGTCCACCGGTCAAACCTTGCCTGGAGTGAACCATGTTCTAGACCGTGCATTCTTTGATCGATTTCGAGTGGCTTCACTCGTTCGATTCCCATCCATCGACTCCCGCGTTGGCATAACACAACATATGCAAAGAATAAATCGATATGGACGTAAAATGGTGAGTGCGTTTACTCACCTGCTCCTACTATCCATTTCTTCTTCTACTCTCTAAATCCACACACACATCCAGAACTCCATGCGACAACTGAAACTCCGATTCTTTCTTGTCGTAAGTTTAATTCGATATTGAGAGGTATATAAATGAAATTGAGAATTTAATATAATTCATTTGATTTTTAATCTAATTTTCAAGTGGTAGGACGTAGGTAAACCTTTTGAATTCTCTGATGATTAAAATGGACGAATGAAGTTATATTTATAAGCAAGAGTGAATCATCTAGAGATTGTAACATATGTATATAAGGGTGGGAAATATTTGGGCTTGGGCTTTGGACTAGGCTTATGTAAATATATTTTCATTATTTCTTTTCTTTTTGTAAAACTATTTTCCTATTTAAAAAATTACAATAAAATTCCATACAAAATTTATATTTATAACGCTTAATTATATACTCATCATAATAAAAAAATTAGAATTTATTTTTCCATATTTTAACTTATTCAAATTCAACTATTCAATATTCTCATTTTAAACCTAATTTTAAGTACTTTTCGAATTGTTTTACTTCACAATTCTTAAACAAACATTTATTCTCAAAATTATTTAATTTCCTTACTAATTACCTTGTTATAAAATTCTAATATTCTAAAATAAATTCAAATTTTAGATTCCAAAAATTCATTTTTAATTAATTAAATATTTATTATTAATTACCCCTAAAAACCAAGTTGTTACACTTTTAGTGTAACATCGTTCTAGGATGACTATTCATCTCAGTGGAAAAAAACGTGTACAATTATGTGAAACACACTTATTATTGGAAGTGTATGAAACGACATGTTACTAAGTTTATAGAGAAGTGGATGACTTGTCAATGAGTGTAAAGTTGAACAAAAGAAGCCTTGTGGTTTATTATTACGTTTGGAGGTTCCACATTGAAAGTAGGAACATGTCTTCATGAATTTCATAGACGGTTTACCACATAGTTGGAGAGGACAAAGGAGAATTTGGGTTATTGTTGACTGCTTGATGAAAATTGCCCATTTCATTCTAGTGAAGGTTTCTAGGACCGCACCATATGTAGCGACTTTATAGTGAAGGAAAGTGAGGTTACATAGTGTACCCTTTAGTATTTTGAGTGATCGAGATTCACTCTTTACCAGCGAGTTTTGAAAGAGCTTGCAACATGTATTGGGAATGGAATTAAACTTGAGTACAACTTGTCATCTCCAAACAGATGGCTAAAATGAGAGATTGAACCATGTGCTTGAAGACTTGTTAAGAGATTGTATACTTGATTTTGGAGGATCATGGGAGGATCACTTTCCATTTGTTGAGTTTACGTACAATAATAGCTACCAAGCTTGTATTGGGATGGCACCATTTGAAGCATTGTACGAAAAGCCTTATAAGTCACCTACATGTTAGTAGGAAACGACGAATAAGATGATACTTGGACTAGCTATGATCCATGAGACTTTGAAGGAAGTCGATTTGATAAATATAGAATGATGGTGCCTTAAGATCATCAAAAGTCATATAGCGATAAAAGACATATGATCTTGAGTTTGAAGTTGATGATTTGATATTTGTGAAAACATTATGGTAACGACCCGTATTTCACATATTGGAGGATCATAACATATTATTTAAATCATGTGGGGTCATATGACTCTTAAATTTTGGAAAATAACTGATAGGAACATTTTCCACCATTAGAATTTTTATTAGACGGATAAGATAGTACTCTACGACGAGTTATATTGATGATAAGGCAAGGATATGGTGCTTCGACCTAGTGGTTTTGATGGTGAGTCAGGGATGTGGTGCTTCGACCTGGTAGTCTGATACTGTGGATATTGACTTGATGATGTATGGAGTAGGCTCCGGGATGATACTATCAGGACTATATGGATCATGCTAAATCTTGGGCTTTGGATGGCATGATAGTAGGGTTCTTCGATCAAGAGCTCCGGTAGTGAGCAGGATTGAGGATGGTAGCTCGGATTGGAGTGATCTTGTAGATAGTGGACTTGAGTGAGTGTTAGGGCTCGTGCCTAGAGATTGTAGAGAACCAATAGGGTTCAAATCGAGTTAGTAGGGTCGATGGATATGTTTGTGCCTAGGGATTGTTAATGACTCAGAGTGTTCTTGTTATGTTCAAAGCAGGGGTACTATATGTAGGGGCACCGAGGGCTGGTAGCTCCAGTCTATACTCTGGACCGGTAGGGTCTAGGTCAGGTGGTACAGAGGTATCACAAGAGACAACTGTGTGGGGTTTTCTAACCAATGAGTACGGTGAGCACAATCAAGAACCGGGATTTCCACTAGTCCTTGACAGTCTTCGGGTCAGATAAGTCATCATATATTTGGCACATTGGGTGACAGTTAGTATTGTTTGATGGTTGCTATGTTTGTTATGGTTGCTCGCTAGTCATCTGTCACGATAGGGATGTCACACTAGGTAAGTATTGTGGTAGGGATACCTGGATACCCTAACTTGACTTAGTGTGGAGTAGGTATGGATGGAGATACCTAGATACTTGAAGTTTACTTAGTATAGAGTAGGGATTGTGGGTGGAGATACCTAGGCACTCTGACAGATACCGAGTATGGTATACCCTTATTACGATGTTATAGAGTAGCATATTTCTTATGTTTATGTGCTAACTCTGTGGTTGCAGGGACATGTCAGGTATGTTTTATATACCTCTGTTCCGTTTATTATCGACTTTTAAACTATTTTGAGATTTGGTATCGCTCACACCATACTGTTGTTTGACCTGAGGTTTTATGCTTTGCTTCCTATTATCTCGGGAACTCTTAAATGAGTAGACTGAGAGCAAGTGGATGATTATGGAGTTCTACTTGTAGACCGACATGAGGTGACGTTATCTATACTTATATGTGCATTTGTTATTATATTTCCACTGTGTGACACTATGGAGCCTTGACGGTGTTGATTTACTATTATGAGACATTTTACCAGTTGATTTTATTTTCCCATTGTATAAACACTATTATGGTGTTGTATAGCTTTGTGGATCTTATATTTAGACGATTATTTCACATTTTTATTACTATCTCTACTGTTTTATACCTGTGTTGATTATTATATTTACTTTGATGCGATGTGAGATATGCAACATGTAATTTGGTTATTTGATGCTTCCTTTTTCTTCTTTTCCATTCTTTTCTCTTCTATTTGTTCATCTTATTTCTTTTTCTTTCCTTTAACTACCATTCTGCACCATAGGTGTAGGGCGGTCGTTACATTTGGTATCATGGCAAAGGTCACCCGATTAAACTTACCGGAGTTGTCACCTTAGACTGGATCTAGAGAGTGTATATATATGAGAGAGTTCATATTTGTTATATATTTTGGTTTTCAAAACTATATGTAGGAGTATATATAGTATATGAGTTGAGTGCACACATGAGCACTATTGATGCAGTTTTCTTTGTGAGAGAATGATCATCCTTATTATAGAATAGGAATGATCTGGCATGAAAGAAAAACTACTATTGACTCTATCTTTAGAGTTAAGTATTGGGCAGGATTAGGGCCACTATCCCTGATTGATATGACATGTTCGTATTGTTGGTGCGGACCATTTCCTGGTTGCCCAATTTGTTCTAGAAGGTTTTGGTGCTCAAGTGTAATTGGCTAGAGTCAACTTTGCCGAGCTGTACATAGACTATGAGAGTCTAGGAGGCATGTCATTCCTTAGAACGGAGTAGGCTATTGAGAAGAAAGTTTGGTTGGTTGCTTCTGGAAGGATCTTCAATGACTTGGAGTTAGACGAGCATTAGGTAGAAGTTAGCCTTTGGATGACTCCAAGGACGGACGATGAACTAGTGGAGTGTTTCTGTAGCTATGATTCTCGAAGACCGATTTCCTTGGGACTAGTTCATAGTTCTCTTCGAAGAAGATTTGTCTCGATTTTTCTGAAGTTAGGGATGGTCAAAGAGTTCGCCGATTTGAAGTACGGTGATATGTCTGTGTCGGAGTGTGTGTCGAATTCGATATGATATTAAAGTACCGTCTATTCCCATTGATACTCCACACAGAAAGGATTGAAGTTTATAATTTGGTAGAGAGATCATCTTGGGGATTAATTGATTCATCACGTTGACGAGGGCTTCAAGAGGATGATCAAGAAGTACCCGGTATTAAAGAGTTATCATGTACCAGTTGAGTAAGGATAGATCGGGAAGCATATGTACTGATTGCCTTTTCGGTTTCGTCGATTGCTCCATTGATAAAATAGAAGTGAAAGGGCATCACTGTTTAAGATATGCTTTCTACATATGGTGGTTCCATACGTGTTTTATTTGATGTCGAGTTTTCGTATTCCTTTATATCTTGATTTGATGGTTAGATATTGGGATAGAGACTCGAGATAATTACCTATCTTTGATCGTGATAGACCTACTTAGGGGCTCATCCAGCTTATATGTGGTTTGTTGAGACCTTTGCCCTTTTTGAGTCATGGTTGTTTGTTTGTTAAGCATTGATTGTTCGAGGTTGGATTGGTATTATAGTTTAAGAATGGACTGGCTGAAGGGGATACGGGATTGTGGTGGACTGAGAGAGGCCGTTGATGACGATCGAGGTTATGATGGAGCGGATAGTAGTGATTGGTTGCCAGCATGGGAGCCTTCATATTCACTTGGTATTCCATATGATAGGATGTCATTTGTGCCTATAGTTGGAGAGTGTCCAGACATACTCGAGGAGGTGACCGGATTACCACCATATAGGGATAGAGTTCCGTATCGATCTGGTTGGATGGATTGGACCAATAGTTATGCCTTTAAGGCATAGAGTGTCCAAAGAGCTTAGGAGATTAGAGGTGCGTGTGGATGACCTATTTAGGTGATGGTTCATCCATGGGTGTATATTTGAGTAGGATGCACCCGTTATGTTCGTCAGTAGGACGGATGGCTCTTTGGAGTTGTTTGCTGGTTGTTGTGAGCCGGATGGGATGACGAACAAGTTGTACTCCCATTTGTTGATGACTTGTTCGATCATCTCTATAGCATGAGGATGTTCTCTTAGTTGGACCCTGCGGTGAGGTTGCACCAATTGAGAGTAATTTGGGCGAGTGTGCCAATTATAGTGTTTCACACACTACCTTGATTTTAGGTTCGTTATGTCGTTCGGGCTAACCAATAATCGGCATATGTTGTGGGTCTCATGGACCGTGATTAGAGTGGTCATTTAAGTAGGTTGTGCTTGTGTTCGTTGATGATACTTTCATCTACCCATGGACGAAAGAGGAGCACAAGACATGATCAGTGAGGAAATTTAGATGGTATGACTCCTAAAGGAGGGGAGCAAGATGCTTGGGTCATGTTGTTTCAGGGTGGGACGTCGCTATAGATCCTTTAGTTACGGTAGTCCAGAATATGGATAGACCCCTGATAGCAGTAATCGTTGACCTATTGTTTAGGAGAGGGTCTGGCTTTCATTTGAGACGCGAGGTGTAGACACGCGTTAGTGAGTCTGATCGAGAGGTTGACGAGTACATTGATGGTATTCATTCCAAGCGGGAATGAAGAGACGTTGGTACGCACTTGTCTATGGTACTTAATTAGATATGGTAGTGATGTCGAAAAGTAATATCCAACTCTTGGTTCGGAGTTGGAGGCAGTAAAGTTCTCTTTGGGGATATAGGGGCACCGTCTACTAGGATAGGAGTTTGAATTGTTCAGTGATCCCTTATCATTGTTGTATCTCTTCTCCAAGAAGGATCTTTACCTTCACTAGTAGCGATGGTTGGAGTTCTTAGCCTGCTATGGATTTAATATTTCCTAAGCGTCCATAAGGGAAATGTAGTTGTTGGTGTTTCGAATGGAAGACGTACCAGTTTGGGAGCAATATCCCTAGAGTGGGCATTGCTCAAGCTTATAACTGGTTACGACTTCAGAACACGATGAGCTTTGGCCCGGTGTGATGTCTAGTTTGATTGTATGACCTACTTCGATTTAGCCGATTGGAACTAGTCAGAGGCGTTAAACTAGACTAGTGGAGATCGTAGCTAAATTAGAAGAGTAAGTAGTTTCTATAGAGGTGATACATTGTGAACCCGACCAAGATTATTGGTTCTATAGGGATGAGAGATGTTTGTTCTCGAGTAGTGGGAACAAATGTTTTAGGACTGCATTAATGGATTGCTGATGACTAAGGATAGAGAGATAGCATTTGAGTCATAGTCGATTGGTGAATAGATGACGCTAGATTTGTATTTCTTAAGTCCAGTAGTACGACATCCCTTTTTGTTGTGTTGTTTGAGGGATAGTTGGTGCGATTCCATTGTATGCCAAGAGCATTGTAAGTGGCCAAGACCTCTTGTTTGATAATAGGTTTTGGGAGAACTTACAGGAGGCACTATGATATTTGGCACTAAATGGAATAGATAATATTGAGACTAGACCATAGACTTCGAGACCTCGTAGGCTTATTTGTACCAATAGATGTGATACGAATCAGGTTAGGAGGAAGTCAAAGGAGTAGTATGGTTCAGTAGAATGAAAGGGAAGGCGATAGGCTATGGTAGATCGAGGGGAGCATGAGGACCGTTAGTCCGGAGCTCTTTAGACGATGAGATTTTGTTTTTATCGTCAGCTTTCATTATGGATATCATATTGGATGTTTATACTAGACGGTTTAGTATTCCGCATGCTAGGGTATGCATGTATGTTATTTTTGGATGTTAGATCTTATGTATGCATGTTTGATTTGATTGTTGGCATTTGAGATAATAGTTTATGTTTGTATGGTTGTTAGGAATGCAACATAGTTATTGTTTGGTATAGCATTCATGTTTGATGATTGCTACAAACTATCTAGTATAGTTAAAGATATGAGTTGTATACATATCTTTGTTGTAGTAGATTTTTTGGACTTAGATGTCCAATGGAGGTTCTACCAAATTTTTTCGGAATCTGATAGATTTTTTTGAGAGCCGATGGGTTAGGAGGCATTCTCTTTGCTTTGTGATTTCGGCGATGAAATTCTGTAAGGAGGAGAGAATGTAACGACTTGTATTTTTAACGATCAGATATTTAAATATTTAATCGTTAATGAAATAAAGGCCCGAAAATGTGATTTTTTGTATACGATCGAATCAGGACTCGAGACCACTGCCATTGAGTTCAAATTGATGTTGCGGATTAAAATGAGTCTAAGGATCGCTATACTTTGAGATCGGATGATCCGATGCTCGAAACGGTCTCGAAATACATGAAAATTAGCCTTTTAGGGCGTAGTCTTAGATGGAGACGTGGTTAGTGCTGTCGGATCCGGAAAAATGAGATGATGTACGCGGACGAGTTTTGTGACGATCAGACGCATCGTGTGATCGTACAGGCTCGAAACACATAGCTATTTTATTGAGAAATTAAATAAAATGGAGGAATAATATATATATATATAGCCTTTGAATTCATTTCCTTCTTTTTATTTATTCCTCTTAGCTGAAGCTATGTTTCCATGGCCGTTCCATTCGAAAATCAAGATCGGCCATGATACTTGACTAAAATTCACCATGTTAGATTTATTGAGATCGTATCGAAGAGGGCTTCAATTCTATATCATGGATCTAGGATTTCGTGGTGCTTGGGTGAGATCGACATTTCATGGCCAATACTAGGGTTCGAGATCATCGGCGATTGTGGTGACGATCAAAGAATTGAAGGTGATCATCATGTTTCTTTCGTCGAGACAATCTTCTCTTAAATTTTGAGCATGGCCGGTTGCGAGAGTCAAAACGCATCACGGTTGAGAAATCTTGTGCGACTTCCAGGTCGATCTTGCATAGGTTGATCGAGACCTACTTCTTGGTGTCCGAGGTGAAGAGATTGCGAAGAGGGACGATTTAGCGAAGACGGACTGAAGTTTCATTGAGTATCGATGGAGATATAGAGGAGAAAGGGTGAGTGATATGAACAGCTATGCTCATGTGTACAGGTATAGGAAGAATGGGGAAGAAGGATTAAGAAATTAGTTAAGGTAATTAACGTTTTATTTAATTAATTAATTATCTAGTTAATATCGATTATTTATTCGGCCATAACTTTTGCATACAAGGTCCGTTTTGGATGCGGTTTCTTGCATTTGGATCGTATTATCGAGATCTACGTTTTGGCATAGGTTGGCATAGATTTGGCTAAGGTAAGTGATATTGTCTCTCACTTTACTATGATTGGTTGTTTATTTTTATATTGACGCTCAGGAATGATTTTTGGTTTTAAAACGTGGTATTTTTATATATATACAGCAACTATATTTTTGTAAAAGAATATCACATACTTTCCATCGTCATGCCATAGTTAGGGAATTATTAGATTAGATCTATTATTGATGTTATTTCCCACATGAATTGATATGGATGGATTATTTATGTCGTATGTATGATGTTTTGGATGTATGGATGCATGTTTGATTGTTTGACTTGTTTATTATTTGGTTGTTTTGGTTGAAAACGCCGATTAGCGGTGATTTGATTCTAGATAGCATCTTGTATGTCGGAGTTTCGTACACGCGGGAATCTAATGATCGAGATGAGCTGTAGAAGAGGGTTTGGGATACATGCTGATGGACCTGGATTTCAGCGTGGATGCCGGACCTTTCCATTTGGTCTGTACTTAATGGTTCGGTTAAGTACAAGACCAAGGTGGATGGTATTGATCATAGTAGAGTGGTCAATGCCCATCACTGTTGTTGATTGGCGGTTTGGCCGATATGTGGCTTTGACGTTGATGAGATACCATGGTGCACGACGTGATGGTTTGTTCGTGCGACCAATTTAGAAATATGATGTTATTACTCTACGACGAGTGATATTGATAGTGAGGCAGGGATGTAGTGCTTCGACCTAGTGATTTTGATGGTGAGGCAGGGATGTGGTGCTTCGACCTGGTAGTCTGATACCGCGGATAGTGACTCGGTGATGTATGGAGTAGGCTCCGAAATGATAGTATTAGGACTGTATGGATCATGCTAGATCTCGGGCTTTGGATGGCATGATAGTAGGGTTCTTCGATCAAGAGCTTCGGTGTGAGTAGGATTGAGGATGGCAGCTCGGATTGGAGTGATGCTATCGACTTTTATAGTATTTTGAGATTTGATATCGCTTACACAAGACTGTTGTCTGACCCGAGGTTTTGTGCTTTGCTTCCTATTATCTCAAGTACTCTTAAATGAGTAGATTGAGAGCAGGTGGATGATTATGGAGTTCTAAAGGTGGACCGACAGGAGGTGATGGTTATCTATACTTATATGTGCATTTGTTACTATATTTCCGCTATGTGACACCGTGGAGCCTTGACAGTGTTGATTTACTATTATGAGACAGTTTATCAGTTGAGTTTGTTTTCCCGTTGTATAAACTTTATTATGGTGTTGTATAGCTTTGTGGACCTTATATTCAGATGATTATTTCACATTATTATTACAGTCTCTATTATTTTATACCTGTGTTGATTATTATATTTACTCTGATGCGATGTGAGATATGCGACAGGTAATTTGGTTATTTAATGCTTCTTTTTTCTTCTTTTCCATTCTTTTCTCTTCTATTTCTTCATCTTATTTCTTTTTCTTTCCTTTAACTACCGTTCTGCATTCTAAGTGTAGGGCGGTCATTACACTGAGGGTATTAACAGAGTAGCATATTACGATGTTATGTGCTATGGATGTAGGGAAAAGTTAGGTATGATTTTTATACCATATTTCTTACTATTTCGAGTTATATAGCATTTTGAGATTCACTTCTCGCTCACACTAGACTATTATTTGACTCGAGGTTTTTTTGCTTCTTATTATCTCTGGTACTCCTAATGTATAGACTAGGTAGCAGGTCTAGGTGATACGTTGTGGATTTGTAGAGGACGAGTATGATGGAGCGTTCTCATATTATCAATATGGATTGCTTATTCTGCTGTGCAGCAGTGTGGAGGCTGGATAGTGTTTGCTTTACTATTGAGAAAGTTTTATATGAGTTTATTTTTGTTAGCTGGGTTTTTAACCAAATAGAAACCAACAGTAGTTAGTGCACCAAAACGAGAATAAGATGACCTGAAATTTGGCAGAGACACTCAAAAGGACTAAAGGAAGAACTCAAGAAGGTATGGAGCCCAAAATAGGCTAAGTCCTAAACTTGGCCCGAATTAGACCCTTAACTCAGTTCCGACTCTAAATGCCACATCATGACAAGTGATCCCTTAGTCTTCCTATGCATATTCATGAAGTTTCATAGAGTTCTAAAGAGTCCATCATCAAGAACTAAGACGTGACAGTCCAAACGGCAGGATAATCAAGTCATGGAAGATGTAATCAAAACCCATCAATAATCTACCAAATTACATGAAGGACATCTAGATGAAGCAAGGAGTTCAAAATAAGAAGATTCAACCAAAGATTGGCTAAGGATTAAAATCGGAACCGAGTTAAGGATTTTACTCGGTATCGAGTTTAGCCGTTAACTCGTGTCGTCAAAATATTTCTTATACTACCTTGGCCTAGCCTTTGGACTTCTCTAGTAGCAGGCTTCTGATCCTACCGCTACCCCTATAAATACAAATCATAGAGCAAACAAGAAAGGGGTTGATTTCTGCAATTACTATGTGGAAGCCCTGTCTCTTCTTCAACTCTTTCCCCTACACCATAGTCAACAAGGCAGCTACTCTAGGAAATTATAGGACTTAGAACTTATCTAACTCCTGTACTTGTGATTCTTTCTCTCTCAAACCCCTTGTAATCTCATATATAAAAAATCAAATCAATAAGCAAAGTTACAACGTGGACGTAGGCTTAGTTAACAGCCGAACAACTATAAAAATCTCCATGTCTCTTTCTATTTCTTTACTTTAGTACTATTTTCTATTAACTTTGCCCTATTCTAATAGGGTTAGTGCTTTCATGTAATACTCTTGGGTGTTGATCCATATTTTGGGTTAACATTTTGGTGCTTTCACTAAAAAACCGAATCCAGGCTTAGATCTAGCTATCCACTTTGGATTAAATAGATCCAAAAGGTTTACTTGAAGAAATTAAAGATTTGCTGCTCCAATGGCTCCCAAAAGGAAATCCCCATCCAAGAGATCCACCGAAGCAACTATTGGTGGTGGTGAAACAAACACCCCCCAAACTGAAGCTAACAATGGAAACCTTACTCCAGGCTCTTCTTCTCACCAAAAAGTTGTCACAAGAGGAGAACTCAACTAGATGGTTAATAAGCATAACCAAAAAATGGCTGATGGCCAAAATGCTCTCATGGATAAGATTGATGCTTTGCTAGCACTACAACCATCAAGTGCTGTAACAACCCAAAATTTAAGCTATAATAATTAATTAACGAATTAATTAAATAATAAAATAAGTTTATGAAATTGTCAAAATCGAGCTACAGGAGTTGCACCATTGGGTCCGTGGCGATTTTCAAATCGATTTCTATATATAACTTGTCAAAATCCGAGTCAGTATAGAGAAGATACGAGAGAAACAAGAAATCAACTAAAATGAAAATAAAATAAAATAAATAAATAAATTGCAAGGCATGGGTCGACCCATGCCAATGGTCAGGTCGACCTTAGGGTCGACCCCCATTATACATAGGTCGACCTTAGGGTCGACCCCCACAGAAGCTTGGTCCACCCGCCTTAGTTAATGAACGTAGATTCGTCCAGATCGAAGCATACACGTCATAACTTGATTTTTTTCAAATCCTATGCGTTCGTGCTGCCATCCGACGGTTCCTAGAGAGCCTATGACGTGGTTGCACCAGATTTAATCTTCAAATCCAACAGTCTGAGATCCCTAAGTCACACTATAAATCAAACCCTAGGCCTAGCTATTTTTCTCATTCAGATTTTCTCCCAATTAGGTTCATTGCCTAAGGCTGAACCCTAAATAGAAAATTTTTCTAGGGAGAAGATCTTTTTGATAAAAATATTCTATGCCCTAGAAGTGGATCCGGAAAGGCCAAGGATTAGAGCTAAGGACCACAGGTGAGTGTTTTGTAATTATTTTAGATTTTTAAGTAATTTAAAATAATAGGGTTCTCGATAGTTGTAGTTTTTCTACAATTTTGAGATAGTTTTTATATAAGTTATTTACAGTTAACTTTTAAGTAAATTTCAGGAGTTCTTTTTAGTCTATTTTATTCAACTATTTTTATTCAGTTATTTTATTCAGTTATTTATAGTTATTTACATTTGTTTTAAGTTGGAATTTAGCCTGTAAATGTTTGTTTCCTTTTATTCCTTTTTACGCAAATAAAGTAGTAAAAAGAAGAAGAATTCGCAAATATGGATTAAAATAGAAAAACACTAAATTTATAGAAATCAGATGTAAAACGAGAAAAACTGAAATAAAAATAGAGATGGACTGAAATAGGAAAATTTAAGATATTTGCAAGCATAATTATAACAAGTGGTTATAACTAAAAAGAGAAATTAGAAAAATAACAGCTGCAAGAACAATTATAACACATGTTATAATTAGAAAGAAAGAGATAACAAAAGAGGCTTATTTTAAAACTTAGACCTTGGATTAAGTTAATAAGCAAATATAGCAGAAATAACAAAAGAGGCTTATTTTAATACTTAGACCTTAGATTAAGTTAATAAGCAAATATAGCAGAAATGACAAAAGAGGCTTATTTTAAAACTTAGATCTTGGATTATGTTAATAAGAAAATATAGCAGAGATAACAGAAGAGGCTTATTTTAAAACTTGGATCTTGAATTAAGTTAATAAGCAAACATAGAAGTAGGGTCCGTACCGGCAGCATTCCCTTTTAGTCATGAACTGATGGTCTCACAATACTTAGGTGAGGCTGGGACATGCTTATGCTGATTAGGGTAAATAAGTGGCCAATAGATAGAGACTAAAATTTGGGGATTTAGGTGAGGGGCACAAACTAGAATTTGTTTGTTAGGACCAGTACCGACAGCATTCCCTTTTAGGTCTAGGACTGATGGTCTCACAACAGTTAGGTGAGGCTGGGCAGCATTCCCTTTCAGGATTAAGATTGATGGTCTCACAACAGTTAGGTGAGGCTTGGCACACTTATGCTGATTAGGGTAAATAAGAGGTCACAAAGGGGGCAACAGTTAGTGTGTACCGACGATGACCGAGCATGCGACATCGATTAGGGTAAATAATTTGCTACTACGTTCCAAGCGCTAAGAGGTGTCTTTTCATGTAGGACCAACAGGATTGGACCAGCTCACAATGACACAACAGAGATCGAACAGGCCGATCAAAGGGTGGAATTAGGATTTTAGCCTAATCAAGATAACAACTAAGATAGGATCAGGGTTTCAGCCTAATCACAACAGTTTAAGAAAAGTGCAAACAATCAAATCAAACAATCAAATCAAATAGTCAAACAGAATCTAAAACAATATTTTATCCCAGTTTTATCTTTTCTATGTTTTCCTTTCAAGATAGAACTATTGCTTAGTCTATTATCGTTATCTTGCTTAGAAATGCTAGTAATTACTTTCACTCTCCAGACTTATTGTCTGACCCACTCCTCTATTTCCTTCTTTTCCCCCAATAGGCTAGCAGAGTTGAGTTGATTCAGGTTGCTTGGAGATTCATTCTCGGAGTTTCCTCGTTTCAGATGTATTCTTCTACTTTTCATCCTTTTCATTTGGCTTGTGATGGATTGGCACTTGTGAGAGGGATTATGATTATATTGTTACTTTTGTACTATGATTTTATGAGACTGAGATGTATTTTTCATAAGACATGAATTTGAGATATTTTGAGTTTTTGAGACATGTTATGTTTTTATGACTTATTTTTGAAGTCTAATGATAAGTTATTATTTAAATGTTTCCGCTATTTTTATTTATTTGCCTTATGATTCTTAGTCTCCATGATGCTTTAACTATACCTATAATGAACCACATTCTTTGGTGTGCCATTTTTGGGTATATTAAGGGGTGTGGGGTGTTTCAAGTGCTCCAAGAGCTAGGTAAGAAACTGCAACTTCTATGGAACAAGAGAATTCCTTTGTTCTAGGCTTAAACGAGAGGAATGACAAACAAAAACTTACAGATGTAGCTGGTGGAGATGGAAGGATTGTTATAGGGGCAATGGAAGTGCTCCTCTTACTAGAAGACAACCTAGTGCTAACCCAAATCTTGGAGTGAATACTTCTCACTCCTCAAGTGAACAATGCAATGCTTGTTTCTCACTCTAAAGGTGACATGCAAATTGATGCCGATGGATTGGAACTAAATGCTTATGTAAACAGGCAAAATGCTGGAAATGGAGTCCAAACTGCTACAATAAGGGCGACCGTGCGTCAATGGAACTCTCCTGGAGTGGTTCTCCTGGAGAAAGGAGAACCTAGGCTTCAGTTGGCAAACTGAGACCATTTGCAGAGAACACTCAACGCAGCACCAGACAGTCGACCTTTAGATTACCGTGCCAGCGAAGACTACATCACTGACATGGTCAAATGGTTGGTGAAGGAAAGTAGGGGCAGGAAGCACGAGGAGTGGGGTTCCACACCAGACCGAACTTTATTCACTGAAAATGTTCTAAGAGAAGAATATCCTTGGAAGTTTACCATGCTGACTATGTCATCATACAATGGAACAATAGATCTTAGACAACAATATCTTCTTGGAAGAAGTCGCTTACATGTGGTTTACGAGACCTCAACCGAAATCCATTTCCACTTTTGACGAGCTGGAAAAGAGGTTTTTAGAGTAGTTCAAGCTTTATTCAACGTGTCCCAAGGACGTCCCAAGGACATGATGTCTCTATCTAGCCTATCAAAAGGACCTGAAGAATCACTAAACTGCTTCTTAAGACGATGGAACCGCGCTCTTGCAACCAAATCTTCCCTTCGCATCCATAAGCCCCACCTTGCTTCCTGGACCGATGGAATCGTTTCCTTGCAAGTACAAACTCCCTATACACAACCAATAAGCCGCACCTCGCTTCTTGCACCAATGGACCAATATCTTGCATGCAAACTCCTTGTGCGCATCCCATAAGCCATACTTCACTACTTGAACCGATAAAACTGCATTTAATTAAGCTTCATATCTCCGCTACTTGAACCAGTGGAATCGTGTTCAAGTATGCTCTACCCCTTCACTTCTTGGACCAATGGAACCACGTCCAGGTAAGCATCCATTCATTCGCTGCTTGAACCGATGGAACTATATTTAAGTACGCTCCATTCATCTGCTGCTAGAACCAGTGAAACCGCATTCAAGTATGTTCCACCCCTTCACTTCTTAGACCAATGGAACCACATCCAAGTAAGCATCCATTCGTTCGCTGCTTGAACCGATGGAACCACGTTCAAGTACGCTCCACTCTTTCGCTACTTGGACCAATGGAACCGCATCCAAGTAAGCATCCATTCATCGACTGCTTAAGCCAATAGAACTGCATTTAAGTACGCTCCATTCCTCCGTTGTTGAACCGGTGGAACCACGTTTAAGTACGCTCCATGCCTCTACTGCTTGAACCAGTGGAACCATGTTCAAAGTACACTCCATTCATTTGGTGGTTGAACTGATGCAACTGTGTTCAAGTACGCTCCATTCCATTGCTGCTTGAACCAATGGAACTGCATAGAGGTACGTTCCATTCCTTTGCTGCTTGAACCGATAGAAGTGTGTTAAAGTACGCTCCATTCCTTAGCTCTTTGAATCGATGGAACCGAGCTCAAGTATACAATATTTTCATATACTGCAATTCGCACATCGCTCCTTAAACCGATGGAACCATGTCCTCGCAAGCAAAGTGCAAATGCTCCATATAATCGAGAAAGTTCTGGCATTGCCCCAACAACGCTGGGGAATAGTAAATCATAAATCGATTAAGAAATCCCCTCATAACTATCAAAGACTCAGCATCGCCCGGAGATAGGTGATATCAGAGAAAATTTCGAGTACTTGAGCTGTTCGAGAGTTTCTAGAGATAGTCAAGGAATGAAAATGCTCAAAATCGAGTGTCAAGACTATAGGTTCATGAAGATAGGAGCCTATTGCATAACTCAGACCTAGGGCAACCAAACGAGTCGCTCAGAACAACTGGTCTTTATCCAATTGCTTGAACCCTAAATTCAAAGTAACCAGCTCTATGGAGTCGGGGGCATACATACACCAACATGTAGTCAAGACAAGCTAAGTCGAGGTAAACCATAGTTCTGTTACGCCAAAAAGAGAATTTTGACCATCACAACAGAGCTAGGCAATGTATTACATTGAGAGATCTTTCATTTACAAAATTAGAAGGAAAATTTTTCCAGCCTTCCAGGCGTCAATGTTGCCCCGGTGACATCGGGAACTGTAGACAATTATATCGGCAAGAGAATCAAACTCCTTAAAACTTACTATCACCCAGAGATAGGTGATAGCATGAAGAACTTACTATTGCCCAGAGATAGGCGACGACCGAATTCATTTCCCGAATTAAATCATTGACGCACTAGTTTCCAAAGATAGAAGCAGGTGCTCGACTAAGTTCTCAAACTCTAACTTATAAGAATCCAACATAGCTTGAAGATTGGCAATGTCCGAAGGGAATTGCTCGTCTTCCAGGAATCTGATGCCGCTCGAAGACTAGTGATGTCAGGAAGGATAACCCTCAACCATCATAAATTTTCCACGGCTTGGATGTTAGTATCTCTTGGAATAATCAACCATGCAGAGAAAGACCAGGCACTTCGACTCTTTCTTGCGGAAAACAAACTGTTGTCCAAAGACAGACAACAATAAGGAGAGGATGCTCGGAATTGAGCAACTAAATCGTCAATTCACAAAAGTTGAAACCGACGAATAAGGTGGATATCCGCAACAATACTATTGGCCCAACAGAATGCATATGGCCCAGAATAAGCAGAGATAATTGTCACAGATTCAAGACATGCACTACCGAACTCTACCGATCCATGATCTGGATGGGAAGAGCGCAGTCGTACCGGGGGCAGTGTACTGACTCGCTCCAAAGTGTCTAATTTTCTATAAGGGCCTAGAGTGTGGTACTTGCGAATGATGGGTTCCAAAAACGGAAGTCGGATTGCAACAAAAGTTGGTCATAGGAAATTCGACCCTATGCGAATAAGAATAACCATGGAATTGGTTAAACAATGGACCTGCATCGCTAAGGGGAATGCTTAAACAAATCTAAGTAACTGAAATGCTTGAGACTCTCATTCTTTGGGAATGTGGCATAGCCTGGTGTTAGGCAATTTTGAGAAATCAGCCATGTTGGGTTAAAAGGAATCTACCTAACAATACAGGATCAGAATAACAATTCGATCCCAACTTGCAGGGCTTTAATGCTACCCGGAAACTGGCAGCACTAAGGAAAGACTCGTATGATCCATTCATTAAAGTGCTAGTTTCCAAAGATTGAAACCAATACCAAATTGGAATATAGTATCGCCAAATCGATGGGAAAATCAACTCAAACCATTGGATCGACTAAAAAATCGATCATTGCCTTCTGAAAACCGACGTTGCTCCAGCGAAGTTGAGAAGGCCCAAACACTAGATCGACGGGGAAAATCGGTCCCAACCTCATAAGTATCAATGTTGCCCCGACATTGTCGAGAAACTCCCATATTTTCTAAGTACCAGTTTTGCCCCTCCAATGCTGGGAAACTTTCTATTTTCTAAGTACCGGTGTTGCCCCAGCAACACTGAGTCTGTTCTCTAAGTACCGGTGTTGCCTCGGTAATTTCGTGAAACTTTCTATTTTCTAAGTACCGGTGTTTCCCCGGCAATGCTAGGAAAACTTCAAACTGCAGGTTCGAAGAGAAACACTCATAGTTGTAAACCATCGATGCACTTGTTTTTGAAGATAGAAGTTGTTATTCAACTGAGTTTCTACCCTTGTCTTCAGAAATCTAGTGTTGCCCAAAGATAGGCGAGAATGGGAAGACATAACCATTCATCTGCCAATCGATTGTTTCGGCCCTTCATCATAGGAATCGACCGCTACCCAGAGATAAGGCGGCATTGAAGGAACCAAGATCGAATCACTCATGTACTAGTAAACGGGTGCACAACTGAATTTTTAGTATTCAACTTAGAAAGAGTTTTCGCGCAGCTTAAAGATAGGCAGCCTCAAGAAAATATTGCTTGGAACCAAGCAGATAAATCACTAGTTTTTGGAGAAACGAACTGACACATGAACATGACTTTCGCGGCGATGTCAGCAGTCAAGCAAGGCACGCACGATAAAGGACAAGCGGGAAATACATGAAAAGTCGGGAGTTAAAGCACCGAACTTCCTCAATCTTAGAGTAGGATTGAGAGCCAGACTGGGGGCAACCGAATCATTTTCCCCACACCACTCCACCCCTCACAAACATCTAAATATAGGCATTCGAAATAGCTACTCTTGCGAACAGGGATAGACGCACAAATACTTAGTCAAAGGAAACTTCGCCAAGTCCAAACATTAATAATCACAAATTTGATTAGATAATAGTTCTATTTTACAAAGCAGAGCATTCAGGAAACAAATTACCACCTAAAGAAATAAAGGCCTTAACATTCAGGAATTCGGCATTACCCGAAGACAGGCGACGTCGACAAGGAACCAACTACCCTCCCTCGGGATTTGGCATTGCCCGAAGATAAGCAATGTTAGAAAGGAAAAACTTTAACCTCCAGGAATCTGCCATTACCAAAAGATAGGCGATGACAGAGAGAGGAAGTACTTAGTCTCAAGAATTCATTGCTACTCAGAGATCGGCGATAGCGAAAAGGTTCTCAAATACAAACAAGGAACTAGGTTGATAAATCAGCTTCGACCTGCATAAATTTGCCATCACCCGAAGTCCAGCGACGGCAAGAAGGATTGGTAACCTACTTATGGACCAACCAGATCGGTTGGTGCCAACTTGCTCGAATATACCATCGCCTAAAGATTGTGTTGCAAAAGAGAAACCCCTAGAATGGGACTATCAATACACTGGCTTACGGAGATAAAAGTAGAAGCTCGATCGAATCTTTAGCCCTACCTTCTAGAATCTAACACTGCCTAGATTCACAACATCAAGGGTCTCAACATAGTGCTTAAAAGGGTTTACTATGAAAAAAAGATGACATTGGTGTTAGTTTGCGAAAGATGGATCTTAAGGCTAATTTAACACTAGAGAGGGGGTGAATAGTGCTTACTGATTTTGTGAATCTTTTTAAATTCTTTTAAGATATAATTAAATAATGTAGAATCAACAATCATAGATGCAAACACAGACATATATAAATGCATTAAAAGCAAAAGTTAAAGGGTTGGAGAGATCACACCAGGAATTTATATACTAGTTTGGAGTTACCCTATATCCAGTCCTGTACAATTTTTTGTACAGATTTCTTTTCACATATCAGTCAATACAATCTCAATTTTAAGGCTACAAGACACACCCTCCAGATTTCCGAGCTTTGGGTACACTCACTGGATTCAGACAGGACACCAGGACACTGACTTGATTTAGATGGGACACAAGCACACTCACTTGGATTTCAGGGACACCAAGCACACCCAAGAGTATAAGAGTATGATTTGATATAGTTTATAGACTCAATTTCTCAATCTTGAGTACAAATGATCCTATAACCTCTTGAATAGCACTTTGATCTTTATTTGAGTGAGAGAGATCAGAGAGTAAATAGTAGAGAATTAAAACAATAGTTGAATTTTAGAAGATTTTGAGTAGATTTTCTTTTAGAATTCAAGAAATAAAAGTGGAGAGAAAATATGATAAAGTAGTTAACAAAAATTCTTTTGGATAACCACTATTTATAGAGAAACAATAGTCATGTCCATTCGTGAAGAGATACGACGAAAGATACTTCCATTCAAATTTGAATTCTGAAATTCCTGGCCTATTTGTCAACATACATGACGGGGATACGTCGAAATATCCTTTGTAATTTGAAAAACCATTAAATAAAAATTATTTTGAAAATGTTATGTTTTGTAAAATATTTTAATACTTTGTAAAATCATTTAAACATGGTTTATACACATTTTAATCATAATAAATCTGAAGAAAATTATATAAAATTATTTTGAAATATTTTAATATATAAAGTATTTAAATATGAATTTCTTTTGGAAGTGTGTTTGTGTGCATGTGCGTGTGTGTACAAAGTATAAGTAAATATATATTTAAAGTCAAAGTTTCATAAATGTCAAAATATACTTTTAAATACTATAACCATTTAGAAAACATAAAACTAAAACTATATCAAAATATAATGGATTAAAATTATATTTAAAATAAAATACTTAAAACTTAATTACTCAAAATATAATAATCTTATAATAAAAAAGTTAGGAATAATTTTAAGGCCATTTTGAAAAATCATTTTAAAAACAGGGATTCTTTAAAAATCATTTTTAAAATTTAGAATATTTGAAAATCATTTAAAATCAGAGAATAGATTTTAAACTTTTTTTGAAAAATGTAAGAGAGATCAAAGAAGTGCTACTAGGGGTTCAACAAAATAATATACGATTCTATAACTTATCTCGATATCTTGAATCTTCAAAACTCATGAGTCTTCAATCTCTAACTCTTGAATCTCTATATCAACCTCTTGAATCTTCCCTTGATACTATACAACCTTTTAAATCAACACCTGTCTAATATCTTGCACCATATACTATATATAGCTTGATAAAAACATTAGTATCTATATTTTATATAATGTCAAATTGTTGTTGTCATCAAAACCAATGCCTAAGGTACTAACAATCTCCCCCTTCTGATGATAGCAACTACGTTTATAAAAAATGATATAACTCCCCTTGAGTTTGCCCCCTTTATCTATACCTGGATTTCTTATATTTCTCCCCCTTTGTCATCAACAAATATATAACTAAAACACACCCTAACTGAGGTACTATATGAAATATAAAAGCGATATGTTAATGAATAAGAAGACCAATTTTATTAATAAATCAAATCCATATATTCAAATCCAAATTCAAATCAAACATACAAATAAAAACCAAACATACATACAAAATCAAATTCAAATCCTAACAAATCAAACTATAGTGTACTAATCCTAAGTCCCAAGGTATTCTCTTGATAATATGAGACTTGTGGATGGGCCAGAAAGGGTAGTGAAGATAGAAATTCCCTTTCTGTTCGATGAGATTTCCATCTCGATCGAAGCATACTTCACCAACGCATCTAACTTCATCATCGTCCTCTTTTTCTTCTTCTTCTTCATCTTCTTCTTCCTCTTCTTCATTTGTAGTATCATGTTCATCTTCTTCAATCACTATTGGATATGTTGGATTATCTAATAGATATTTCTGAAGATTTCGTAGAATTCGACCTTGTTTCTCTTGTTCCTTCATCATTCTCAATTGAATGGCTTCCATTTCAGAAAGCATATTGAGCATATGCTTCAGATCACTCTCAATCTTGGTCACTTTGGCCAATGTAGAGGTTTGGAGAGGGCTTGGAATGGGAGAATTGAATGAAAATGATGTGGATTCATGCAGACATTTAGAATTAGTAAGACCTGTTAATTTAATTTAATTTATGATTTCCAAAAAGAAGAAGATTGTAATATGGGTTTGTTTTTGAAATAAACTAGTTAAATAAAGCCATTTCAAGTTTGGAATTAAGGAGAAAAATTTGAATTTTGAAAATAACCGCATTGTCGACATATAGGAAGTAGATATGTCAACATATCTAGTATATTTTTGATGATTTGATTTTTAATTTTTTAATTTTTATATTTCTAAGAAAGGAAAAATTCCTAACTTTCTTCTTAGCTTAATAAATGGTGTTTGATTTAATGGTTTTGTTAATATATCAACTATTTGATTTTCGAAATTTGTAAATTTGAGTCATATTATTCCTTTATTTACGTTATCTCTTTTAAATTCGAGTGAGATTATTCATATATATATATCGGCTATCTGATTTAATTGTCGTATATATGTATGTTTAGTTCTAGCATAATGAGTTGGATTTCAAGATAAATTAATTGCACTACTATTGTCGTAGTATATTAGTGATTTAGTAAAATTTAAACCAAAATCTTTTAATGTTTGTTGCATATAAATAACCCATGAATAGGCTAATGCTACTAAAATATATTCTGCTTTTGTTGTGGACAGAGATACAAAATTTTACTTTTTGCTAAACCAGGAAACTAAAGAGTGTCCTAAAAAGTGACGAGTTCCACTTGTACTTTTTCAGTCAGATTTGCAACCAACACAATTAGCATCACTATATGAAATTAAATCAAAGGATTTCTCTTTTGGGTGGAAAAGTCCATAGTCTAGTATGTTATTTACATGTCTTAAATATCATTTTATGGTTTTTAGATAAATTTCATTAGGTTGAGGTTGATATCTTGCACAGAGACAAACATTATGCATTATATTAGGTCTACTTGCAGTGATATAAAGTAATGATCCTATCATACCTCTACAAAGTTTTTGATTTACATCTTTTGAGTTATCTTATTTATTTAATTTTTCATTGGTTGCCATAGGGTTGGTTTTCCTTTGATATTAGACATACCGTATTTATTAACTAATTCTTCGGCATATTTTTCTTGACTTATAAACATTCCATTATTTAATTATCTTATTTGTAACCCAAAAAAGAAGGTTAGTTCTCCCATATGACTTATCTCAAATTCTTTTATCATGATATCAGAAAATTCTTTGTTTAGTTGCTCATTTGTTGATTCAAAAAAGATATCATCTACATATATTTGTATTAGTTGAATACCATTGTTATTTTTTAGTAAATAGTGTACTATCTACTTTCTTAATTTCAAATTAGATTGTAATAAATATGATTTAAGTCTATCATACTATGCTTTAGGAGCTTGTATTAAACCATATAGAGCTTTCTTTAATTTATAAACATGATATGAAAATTTTTCATCTTCAAATAGAGGGGGTTATTTTACATAAATCTTTAATAAAACCATTTAGAAAAGCACTTTTAACATACATTTGAAATAATTTAAAATTTTATGATTTGCAAAGGTAAGTAAGATTCTTATTGCTTCTGATCTGGCTACGAGTGCAAAAGCTTCATCAAAATCTATCCCTTCTTTTTGACTACCTTATGCTACTAAGTGAGCTTTATTTCTAACGTCCTCACCTTGATCACTTAATTTATTTCTATATACCCATTTCGTTCCAATTATACATTTGTCGCCTGGTCTAGGAACAAATTCCCAAACATCATTTCTAGTGAATTGATTCAGTTCTTCTTGCATAGCAGGAATCCATGAATCATCTAATGATGCTTCTTTTGGATTGTTAGATTCATTAGTTTAAATAAATGCTGCATTACTTATTTTATTTTATTGATTTCTTATTCTGACTACCGATTCTATATTTTCTAGGATATTTTCTATAGGATGATCTTTTAGTGTTTTAGCTCTCTTATTTGGATATATATTTTCAGTATTATTATTATCATTATTTGTTTCGTTATTTGGGATTTCATTATTATCATTTTCTTCTTCAACACAATTATTATTAATGATTTTAACATTTTCATCGAGTCATGTAATGTCTCTTCAATAATATTAGTTCTACTATTGAAAACTCTATAAGATTCACTTATGTTTAAATATTCAATAAAAATACCTTTATCTACTTTAGCATCAAATTCATCTATGTTTTCTTTAGTATTCAATATAAAGCATTTACTATCAAAAACATTAAAATATGATACTTTAGGCTTTTATTATAAAATAATTTGTACGTTGTTTTCTTAGCAAAAGGTCTTATTAAAATTCTATTTAATATATAACATGCTACAACAACTGCTTCAGCCCAAAAGTTTTTAGGTAAGTTACTATCATTTAACATAGTTCTAGCGCACTCTTGAATCGTTCTATTTTTATGATCTAGTACTCCATTTCGTTGAGGTGTTCTTGGAAATGAAAAATTATGGGTAATACTTTTCTTATTACAGAAAATTTCAAAATTTTTATTTTCGAATTCTCCACTGCGATCACTTTGAATTGTTTTAATTTTAATAGACTTTGATTTTGAATTCTTTAACAAAGATTTTAAACTTTTTAAAAGCATCACTTTTAAGTTTTAGGATAATCGTCTACGTAAACCTAGAAAAATCATCTACGATTACAAAGACATATCTATTAAGATTTATAGATTGTATTTGCAAAAGACCAAAAAGGTCTAAATGAAGAAGTTCAAGGGGTTGATAGATAGAAATCATATCTTTTGACTTAAAGGAAGTTTTTCTAAGTTTTCCTAATTGACACGCATCACGTAGATTGTTAACAACAATACTCATTTTAGGATGACCCTTAACTAGATCATATCTGGCAACTTTAGATAGGAGTTTGAAATTCAAATGCCAAAATATTTTATGCCAAATCCAAGGGTCACTTGATTCAGCCAAAAAACATAAATTATCATTTGACACTTTCATGCTTAATATATAGATATTTCTTTTCCTAATGCCTTCAAAGATAATGTTTGACTCATTATCTTAAATATGACACTTATCTTTTTTAAATTTAATTTTAAAGCCCTTATCACATAGTTGACTAATTTTTGGCAGGTTATGTTTTAAATTCCTAACTAACAAAACATTATAAATAGTAGGAGTTTAGAATTACCAACATTGTCAATGCCAATCACATATCCTTTAGAGTTATCTCCATGGTTGACTGATCCACCATCTTTGTAAAAGATATCCTTCAAGATCTCCGGATTTCCAATCATGTGCCTTGAGCATCCACTATCTAACATCCATTTATTATTTTTGATTTGTAAAGTTTGATCATTAGGTGCGTGTTCATCAAAAACCATATAACACATATGTTCCTACAATTTATACATTTTCAAAAAATCAAGTTGCTTTTCATAATGAATGGATGCAAATTTATGAAATAATGTCATGTTGATTTTGCAAAATTGCTTTTCAAAATTAGCGTTAAAATTATTATCAATAACCTTTTCCATTGCTTTTCAAAAATCAAATTATGAAATTATGAAAACCAATGCTCCGATAACAAATGTTAGTTTGCGAAAGATGGATCTTAAGGCTAATTTAACACTGGAGGGGGGGTTTAATAATGTTCACTTATTTTTGTGAACTTTTTTAAATTCTTTTAAGATTATAGCTAAACAATGCAGAATCAACAATTCACAGATGCAAACACAGATAGATATAAATCCAGTAAAAGTAAAAAAAGTAAAGATTTGGAGAGATCACACCCGGAATGTTTATATAGGTTTGGAGTTACCCTACGTCTAGTCCTTTACAATTTCTTATGTAGATTTCTTTTCAAATATCAAAGTCAATAGAACCTCAATTTCAAGGCTACGAGACACACACTCTAGATTTTTTAGGCTCTGGGTACAGTCACTAGATTCAGACGGGACACCAGCACACCCACTTGGATTCAAATGGGACACCATGCATACCCACTTGATTTAGATGGGACACAAGCACACCCATTTGGATTTTAGGGACATCAAGCACACACAAGAGTATAAGAGTATGATATGATATAGTTTACAGACTCATTTCTTAATCTTGAGTACAAATGATCCTATAACCTCTTGAATAGCACTTTGATCTTGATTTGAGTGAGAGAGATGAGAGATGTCAGAGAGTAAATAGTAGAAAATCAAATCAATAGAGTTTGAGTTTGATTTTGGTTGAATTTGAGAAGATTTTGAGTAGGTTTTCTTTTAGAATTCAAGAGAGTAAAAGAGGAGAGAAAATATGAGAAAGTAGTTAACAAAAATTCCCTATTTATAGAGAAACAAAAGCCATGTCCATTCATGAAGAGATATGACGAAAAGACACTTCCATTCAAATTTGAATTTTGAAATTCCCGCCCTATATGTTGACATCCATGATGCGGATATGTCGAGATATCCTTTGTAATTTTGGAAAACCATTAAATATAAATTGTTTTAAAAATGTTAAGTTTTGTAAAATATTTTGATACTTTATAAAATCATTTAAAGATAGTTTATACACATTTTAATCATAACAATCTTTAGAAAATTTTATAAAATTGTTTTGAAATATTTTAATATATAAAGTATTTAAATGTGAATTTCTTTTGAAATTATATATATATATATATATAAAGTATAAGTGAATATATATTTAAAATCGAAGTTTAATACATGTCAAAATATATTTTTAAGTATCGTAAGCATTAAGAAAACATAAAAATAAAACTATATCAAAGTATAATGGATTAAAAGTATGTTTAAAATAAAATACTTAAAAACTTAATTACTCAAAATATAATAATCTTATAATCAAATAGTTAGGAATAATTTAAGGCCTTTTTGAAAAATCATTTTAAAAATAGGGATTCTTTAAAAATTATTTTTGAAATTCAGAATATTTCAAAATCATTTAAAATCAGAGAATAGATTTTAGAACTTTTTTCGAAAAATGGAAGAGAGATCAAAGAAGTGCTACTAGGGTTTTAACAAAATAATCTACGACTATAACTTATCTAAATATCTTGAATCTTCAAAACTTATTATTCTTTAATCTCTAACTCTTAAATCTCTATATCAGCCTCTTGAATCTTCTTTTGATACTGTACAATCTTCTAAATCAATACCTATCTAATATCCTGCACTATATTATATATAACTTGATAAAAACATTAGTGTCTATATTTTATATTTTGTCAAATGGTTGTTGTCATCAAAACCAATGCCTAAGGTACTAACAATTGGTTGATGTTGTCAACTTGAGAGAATTCGATCGCAGTCAAGGAATTAATTGCATTGAAAATTTAAATGTTGGAATCAAATAGCAAATCCACTAGTTTTCGAAGATGGGAACTACCATGCAAATCAGGCTTGGGGTAGTCAAATGTATTACTTAAGAACCCAGTCCCTTGAAAATGTATGGACTTAGTATTTAGAGTGATCGGTCCGATGGACTGGCGTATATACACCTACACTTGGTCGAAATGAACTCGACCGAGCCAAAACAAGAACAACCACGGAATTGGCTAAGCCCAGCTAAATCATGGTTTTGAACGTAGCTAAGTAATCGAATATGCCGCATAAGAACACAGGATGTGCAACAATAAGAAATGGCAATGCTCGAAATCGAGCTGTTAAACCACCAGTCCTCGGAGACAGAGACTGGTGTGCAGATAGGATTTTGGAAATCTCAAAGAAAGAGGGATCAGCATTATCGATGTGCATCCAATGGCGAGGAAAAGAACAAAATATGCTATCCTTGTAATCGACTACCAGTGGTGAAGCGGAATCGCTTGCTGTGATCACTTTGAGAAAAGACAAACATACAAATGAAAGGAGTGAGCCAAAAGTTCTCAATATCAAAAGGAACCTCTCGGCACTGAAGGGCTCAAAATTGAGTCATTGGTGTGCTAGTTTTCGAAGATAGAAACTAATGCATGACTAGAAATTTAACAACAACCTATGAGAATCTGCCATCGCTTGGAAATTGGCAATGTCAAGAAGGTGTAATCACCAGCCTTTAGGAATTTTATTGTTCCACGAAAATAGGCAACTTCAAGGAAGGATAATCGAAATCAAATGATTCGTGTGCTAGTTTCCAAAGGTTGAAACTATGCCTAATCTAATTTCAGCGATAGCGTTAGCGACCAAGAAGGACATGCTCGGTAGAGGATAGGCGAAGGTAGCTGTGGAAAATTGAAAACATGCACTGTTGGACTTTTTCCTTATCCAAGACCGAGATAGGGGAAGCTCATCTAGACAGGGGCAGTTGAATAATTTTTCTCATAACATCTAGCTACTACTGGTGCCTAGAGTCAGGCATTATAAACCTTTCGTAAACAAGATTCAGTTATTGGCAATGGTCATACAACAAGGAAATGAACATCCCAGTTGCTTTCCGAGACAGTTAGGAGCAGCACGAAAATTGTGTTATCCATGACTAGTAGTTGGTCGAAAGGAACACGATCAAACATGTGTTGGAGTTGTTAAATGACGTCCCTATGTCGCCAAGTGGAGCACTTTGGCAATTGTACGCAGGACCAAATAAAGGAACATAACCCAAGAAGTTACTAGGATTTTTTCCGTCTACACAAAATCGTGAGACAATGAAGTCCCCCCCTCCCCCGCGTAAGCACAGCTAAAAAAAGACCGATAGGACAACAAGCTTCGAGGAATCCCTGCTTGCACCTCCCACTTAGCCCAAGGCTCTTAATGCCATGTACTCATCTACAGAAGGAGGCGGATTTTGCAATAGCTCCACAATAGCAAATGTGCCTTGCAATTTAGCCGTAATCAATCATCCCAGTATGATAGATAAAAAGCAAAGCATAAGCTATGAAAGATCCAGCTTTTGGAGGAGTTGAAGTTACTTCGCCAGACTAAAGACGGGATGACCAAAAATTCATTCTAAATAATAAAACTCGGTGTCCAACACTGTCAGGTATGTTTTACTTTGAATAATATTCCCGTATGAACAACGCCCGGAATCCCAAGGAAGTCGACGTATGTTGACCAATCGAATTCCGAGCATTGACCAAGGCAAGTGCAATGTGTTATCTATGCAAAGTGAGTCCAGTATCCAAATATCACGAATGGACCATCCTGCATAGATAGCTTGCTCAAACTAGAAAAATGAGTCGTGTTGTACTTTGATATTCTCTTTTAGGACTTACCCGTTATCGATGTGAAATTGATAACAAATTCAGCGTCCAGAGCAACACGGAATGCTTTTCTTTTTAGGATCACCAAAAGTGCGAAAATGGGAAAAGCAATACCATGGAATCATCCGCTACGTCTAATGTTGGAAAATTATCGCACTAGAATTTAAATAAAGATAGGAACTTAGCCAAATTCTCTAAAAGAGACAGTTAAAGCCAGATAAAGAACTTGGCTTTGGAACAACATGCATTCGACCAAGGCAAAACTCCGCCTCACCATCGGCCAAGTAGAATCCAAAATTCAACCATCTCCCTTCAAAATTGCCAGCATCCTAAAATCATCACGAAAGAGTTTCTATACCAGCCTAATGCACAACAATCTCTGGAGTGTAAATTGCATCACCAATGCAAAGGAATGGAATTTCAGCCGTAACTAAAATGAATGATTAACAGACAATCAACCAAACAAAAGCAACATCTCAAAAGACGCTCAAACGATTAAGCATGAGTTTATAGAATATCGGCTAAGGGTTTGTCTCGATTCAGAGCATACTTTATTTCTAACGAAAACGTACTTTGGGGGGCAAATGTTAACTGAGTTTTTAACCAAACAGAAATCAATAGTAGTTAGTGCATCAAAATGAGAATAGGATGACCTAAAATTTGGCAAAGACACTCAGAAGGACTAAAGGGAGAATTCAAGTAAGTATGGAGCCCAAAATAGGCTAAGTCCCAAACTCGGCCCAAGTTAGGCCCTTAACTCGATACTGACTCTAAGTGCTACATCATGACATCTTCATACTTTTGCCAAGTGATCCCCTAGTCTTCCTATGTATATTCATGAAGTTCCATAGTGTTCTAGAGAGCCCGTCATTAAGAATGAAGACGTGACAGTCCAAATGGTAGGATAATCTAAGTCATGGAACAATGATAATCAAAACCCATCAATAACCTACCAAATTACATAAAGGACGTCTGGATGAAGCAAGGAGTTCAAAACAAGAAGATTCAGCTAAATATTGGCTAAGGATTAAACTTGACACCGAGTTAAGGCTTTGACTCGGTACCGATTTTAGTAGTTAACTCGTACCATCATAATATTTCTTATACCACCTTAAGCCAGTCTCTGGACTTCTCTGGTAGTAGGCTTTTGATCCGATACGATTGCTACCCCTATAAATTAAAACCATAAAGCAACCAAGAAAGGGGCTAGTTTCTACCATCACTACCCGGAAGCTTTGTCTCTTCTTTAACTCTTTCCTCTACACCATAGTCACCAAACCAGTTACTCTAGGCAATTCTAGGATTTAGAACTTGTCTAATTCCTATACTTGTGATTCTCTATCTCTCTCAAACACCTTGTAATTTCATACAATCAAGATCAAATCAAAGCTATTAGTGGACATATGCTTAGTTAACAGCCAAACCACTATAAAAATCTCTATGTCTCTCTCTCTCTCTCTTATTTCTTTACTTTATTCCTATTTTCTATTATCTTTGCCCTATTCTAACAGGGCTAGTGCTTTCACATAATACTCTTGGGTGTTGATCCATTTTTTGGGTTAACAATTTCCACTTGTGTAAACTCTATTACTATCTTCTATAACTTTGTGAATCTATGTACTATGATATTGTGGTTCATTTAGTTATTACTGTCTCGCATGTTTTATATCTGTGATGTCTATTATATTTTATTCGATGAGCTATGAGATATACGATGGGTTCTCTGATTGTTTCTATTCTTTTCATCCTTAACAATCATCCTACATCGATCATGCACCACAGCAGCAAGCTACTTAGTTATATTGGGCGCCGATGGTGTAGGGCGGTCATCACATTTGGTATTAGAACTTAGGTTATATGATTAACCTGAGTTGATACCATGGTCCACTAGAGATAGAGGAGGAGTTATCGCCATAGAATGGATCGAGAGTACATATATATACAAGAGAGACGGTACTTGCTACATATTTTAGTTTTCAAAATTATGTAGTAGTTTATATAGTATATATAAGTTGCATGCACAAATGAGTACCAATGATGCAGTTTTCTTTATGAGAGACTAATCATTATTGTTACAGACCAAGAATTAGCTGGCATAAAAGAAACAATTTGAGGAACTATATCTCTAGAGTCAAAGAAAGACCAGGTTTGGGGGCTGCTAACCTTGACTTGCAGACTATGTTCAATACGATGACGGTGAACATGCTCTAAAATGCTCAAGCGGCTGCTCCTAATGTTGCTGTTGGAGGTGATGCTCAAGTGTAAGCGCCCAAAGTCGATTTTGCTAAGGTAAATAAGGATTTTGACAGTCTTGGTGGGAAACCATTCCAAGGAACAAAATCGGCTATGGAGATGCAGGATTAGTTGGACACCTGTGAAAGGATTTCTAATGACCTTGAATTAAATGATGCGATGAGGAGGAGGTTGGCTTCCCAACAGCTTTAGGGTAGAGCTATGAACTGGTGAAATGCTAATAGAGTTGCTACTCCCGAGGATCAACTACTATTGCTAAGGAAGAGCCAAAACCACAGAAAGGTAATGGAGGCAAGAAGAATTGGAATGGAAAGAGAAAGCAGCTGCATGGCAATGGTGGCCAAAAGAAGGGCAAGTGGGAGCCTACTTGCTATAACTACAGGGAGAAGGGCCACCTTATCAAAGATTATAAGGCTGAAGGGAGGAAATGCTATAATTGTAACATGGTGGGGCATATTTAAAAGAATCGTCCTTAACTAGTGAAGTAGAAACGGTTGGTGAAGGCATATGCTTTCGATGCTGTCCTGACTTCGTCGAGTGCTCCCTCGATGAAGGAGAAGGGGAAAAGCATAGTTATTCGAGGTATGCTTTCCATTCATGATATTCATATACATGTTTTGTTCAACATTGGGGGTTCACATTCCTTCATATCTAGTGAACTGGTAGATAGGTTGGGATTGAAATCCAAAATTATTAACCGACCTTTGATTGCAACGAACCCTATTAGAGGTCCCACTAGTCTTTATATGGTTTGTCATGGTTTGGACTTATCGATTCATGGATGCTCTTTTATTTGCGATTGGTTGGATTATCCTAGGGATGGACTGGCTGAAGAAGTATGTAATGGTGGTGGATTGCAAGAAGCTGTTGGTGACGACTGGAGCTGTGGAGGGGTGGATGGTAGTGATTGGCTGCCTGCTAGATTATAGGGTTATGGTTAGCTTTCCTTATTCACTCGATGTCAAACATTGTGAGTTTCCGTCTATGCCTATTATTAGAGAGTACCAAATATATTTAAGGAGATAAATGAATTACCACCACACCAATAGATTGAGTTCCGCATAAACTTAGTGGATGATGCCAGGTCAATAGTTATGCCTTTGAGGCGTATGGAACCTAGAGAGCAGAAGGAGTTGGACGTGCAAGTGAATGACCTGTTGAAGCAAGGGTTTATTCATAGGAGCACATTTGAGTGGAGTGCACCTATAGTTCTCACCACTAAGGTGAACGGATCTCTAAGGTTGACCATAGATTACCGTGAGCTGAATAAGGTGATGAGGAAGAACTAGTATCCACTTTTGCATATTGATGACTTTTTCAATCAGCTCCATGATGCGAAGATGTTCTCTTAATTGGTTTGGCGATGGGATTTCCCAGTTGAGAGTAATGAAGGAGAGTATGCCGATTACCGCGTTTCATACGCTATCTAGTTTCTATGAGTGGTTGGTTATGCTATTCGGGCTAACCAATACTCAAGAATACTTTATTGATCCCATGAACCTCGTCTTTAAGGACCAGCTGAAAAAGTTCGTGCTTGTGGCTATGGATCATATTCTGGTCTATTCTAAGATGGAGGAAGAACACAAGACACACTTGAGGATTGTGCTTGAAGTATTCAGGAAGCATTGGTTGAAAGCAAAGTTTTCAAAGTGCCATTTCTAGAGAAGGGAAATGAGATTCTTAAGTCATGTCGTTCGAAGCATGGCATCGCAGTAGATCCAGCAAAGGTGGTAGTGGTTCAGGATTGGAGCCAACACAGAATGCTACTGATGTGAGGAGTTTCCTAGGATTGGCAGGATTATAGACATTTCATCAAGGATTTCTCAACGGTAGCAGCGCCATTGATAGATTTGATGAAGAAGAATGAGATCTTTGTTTAGGATGCATAGTGTGAGCATGTGTTCATGAGTCTGAAGAAGAGGTTGATGAGTGCATCAGTATCAACTATTCTGAGTAGGAATAAGGGGCTGACAGCATTCACAGATGCATGTGGTACTAGGTTATGTGCGGTGTTGATGTAGAGAGGAAAATTGGTCACCTGTGTTATTCGATAGCTGAAACTGCATAAGAAAAAGTATCCGACCCATGATTTGGAGTTGGCGGTGATAGTTTTTGCTTTGAAGATTTGGAAGAATTATCTATTAGAAGAAAGGTTTAAGCTATTCACGAACTACAAATCTTTAAAATACCTTTTCTCCTAGAAGGATCTCAACCTTGAACGGCAGTGATATTTTGAATTCTTAGCCTTCTACCACTATAGCATTCCCTATATGCCCGGTAAGGGGAATGCAGTCACCGATGCATTGAGTAGAAGACATGCCGGTTTGGAAGCAATGTTACTTGAGTGGAAGAAATAGGAGTACATCACTCGCAATGACTTCAGACCTCATTGTGGGTAGTACGGGCTCGACCAAGATGGCGAATATAGAGGAAGAGGTAGAGTCTGTGGAGATGAAGCAGTACGGGCTCGAACGAGATGGTTTGTGTTTGCACAAAAAATGGACAAACACCTCAAAGTTGTATGATTTAGTAGATCTTATGTTGTTCTTAGTGATTTTGGAGGTTTATGCAAATATATGAAAAACAGGGGCTAAACTGTAAAAAGACACGCAGATTTATAGTGGTTCAGCCAGAATGTGCCTACGTCCACTTTATATGTTATTTCTCTTCTTTTGTTGTGATTACAAGTACAAAGCTTTGGTACAAGTAAAAGAAAGTTGTTTGAAAGTTCCTTCCGTGCTTGAGCTCTCAAACTTGTCCCCATTGTCGTACCCCTGCCCCTCTATTTATAGAGTGAGGGTGGGAGCAGGGGTCTTGGATGTATATAGCTGCTGGTGGGCCTGGGCTGATGTGATCTGGCCTGGCACGTCTTGGTCCGGCAGCGTTTGGTCCGGTGGTAGGAGGTGAGTTGGTTCGGCGAAGCATGGGAGGTGAGTTGGTTCGGCGAAGCATGGGAGGTGAGCTGGTTCGGCAGAGCATGGGGATGAGGTCCTGGTCCGGCTAGGTGTTGGTCCGGCTTGGAGTTGGTCCGGCTTGGAGTTGGTCCGGCTAGGAGTTGGTCCGGCTTGGAGTTGGTCCGGCTAGGAGTTGGTCCGGCTAGGTCCTGGTCCGGCTAGATCCTGGTCCGGCTAGGTGTTGGTCCGGCTAGGTCCTGGTCCGGCTAGATCCTGGTCCGGCTAGATCCTGGTCCGGCTAGGTGTTGGTCCGGCTAAGAGTGTGGTGGTTCGGTATTGCTTCATTCGGTGGTTGAACCGGTGATGCTGGTTCGGTATTGATGTGGAGATGTTTGGTTCGGTAGGTGTTGGTTAGGTAGCCTGTAGACTTTGGTTCGGCTAGGGTTGGTCAGGTGGTGAAAATTCACTCAACATTTGCCCCCCAAAGCAGGGCATATGTTTAACATATGTTGTGCTTTGTTTTAGTTTGTCTATCTCATTCGGTCTGGGAACCGAACTGGCTGGTCCGGTCAATCAACCTCCCCCTATAAGTATGGGCCTTATGTCTCTACCATTCCTTACCGTTTGAAGACAACCAAATCGAAATTCTCGTCTGCCGAATCAAAGTCATTGCCGGATCATCCTTGACTACCGAATCAGGTAGTTACCGAATGGCTCTTATATTTTGAATTACCGAATGAATCTGCACCAGAGGTACTTGAGTGCCGAATGAGCTTTGATATTGGGAATGCCGAACGAACCGTGATATTGAGAATGCCGAATGAACTGTAGTATTGAGAATGGCGAACGAACAGTAGTATTGGGAATGCCGAATGAACTGTGATATTGGGAGTGCCGAAATAACTGTAGTATTGGGAATGCCGAATGAACTGTGATATTGGGAGTGCCGAAATAACTGTAGTATTGGGAATGCCGAATGAACTGTGATATTGGGAGTGCCGAAATAACTGTAGTATTGGGAATGCCGAATGAGATTGATGGTTTGAATACCGAATGACCTTTCGGCCTTGAACTACCGAATGCACTTTTAGGACTTGAATTATGAGTGAAATTCCCGACTGCACACACTCGCTTGTTTACTTCCTTTATTCTAACGACGCACTTCTTTGTATTTGCAGATAAATGTCTTGTAAAGTTGAAACCCGATCAGAAAAGAGGAAATCCCAGGATAGAGACGATCCTTCCACAGTGCCCCCAGCTCAGTCAGAACCGGGACGTCATGGGCCTACCCCGAGGTCACTAGTGGATGGGTACGGCCCTCAGGAACTTCTGAACTCACCTCCCGACTGTTTCCCAGGCTTTCTCAAAGGCGAGCAGCTTGATGTTATCTCCCGCTCCTTTGGGATTGATAGAGCGCGCATGCTGTTGCCGGGGGAGGCAGGTGTACAAGTAGAGGATGATGACCAGGATGGTCAAGAAGCAGGTGCTGGTAAGTCTTCCTTTCTGGTCTTTCCGTTAACTTGGTTGCTTATCACTAATGAATTCTTTCTTTGACCGGACAGGTGGGCAACAGGGCGAGGATAAAACTCCGACGCGGCTGGCTCCTTGATTGGACCTGGATATCTTTTGGTGGGCTTGACATTGTTGTATACGTTAGTCTCAAAACAGTAATGTAACTCTTAGGTTGTAATTATGCTACTTGTAATAAACAACACTATTCTTGACGTGTAATTTTTTAACTTAAGCTGATTCCGTCGTTTTTTGAATGCTTTTGTTATTTTCGCATGTTGTATGTGAAATATAGCTATGCATATGCTTGTAATCCAGTTGTATTTAATGCCAAGTTCTTGCTTAAAGCATAATTTCATGCCTTATAATGCTAGTGTGATGTATGAATAAATTATAGTCAGGAATTTGTATAAAAGAAGAAAATACCGCCTTTCATGTTCTAATTGTAGATGGCAGTTTTGAATATTTTTGTACGACCGAGGATGGAGCTCAGTTGAATGTCCTGCTATCCAACCGTGAATTCCCATTCCCGCTGGTGAGTATCTTCTACTCTGTGTCCTGTACTTCAGGGATTGTTATAGAGGATAGGAGAAAAGTTCTTTAAATAGAATTGAAATATGTGAAAGAGTAAAACTTCCAATCACGGAAGGCCTTCGGTGTGCTTAAGTTCGTGGCAAACGGGTTTTGTAGTCACTTTCCCTAGCTGTGGGTCTTGGAGACATTCGTCACCCATCTTACGCCTCCGCGGGGAGTTAATTCTTTTTTACCACAGCCGCACTTAAGACACATCGGAGCCGAGATCGCGCACAGTAACTACCCGGGCCATTATGGCCCGTAATCGTGGGTATTATTCGATTTACTGTGGCCGGCTAGCGTGGGTGCCGATCGTCAACCGTGAACTACCCCTGGCTGGCCACACCTTATGTTGGGGCTTATAATCGGTTCACAGTTGCCGGCGAGCCGAACGCCGTAATGAGCTGCCTCGGCTATAGTCGGCCTTCTTGGTGGCTTATAATCGGCTCATTACAGTTGGCTTTAAGGGCCGTCGCGAGCAATGAGTTAACTCGCAGCAGAGGGATGCCGGAGCGAAAGTGTCTCATTGGCGAGGGCATAGATTCGCATAGTACCTGTTAGGTCTTGTCCAGGTGAAGTTGCACTGTGGAGTGCCTTGCATAGGATTTCGTTCAACAGAAAAGGATAAAGTTAACAAGCAGCCAAGATATGAAGGAACAAGTTAAAAAAGAGACAAGGTTTTTTAAAGTGGTTCGGCACGAAAATGCCTACGTCCACTGATTCTCTTTGTTAATTCGCTTCATATGGGCAGTACAAGTTAAGAAAAGTATCGACGGAGGTGTTGGATGTTCCATGCCCTCTGGAACACCTCTCCATCCACTGTTGACAAAATATAAGCTCCGTTCTTGTAAGGTGCGATGCTTGACTTTGGAGTTGTACTGTGCTGCCACTTTTTGTTTGTGGGCTGCTGCTTTAAGGACTGCATCATTTCTTCTTTCCTCAATTAGATCCAAAGACATGAGGAGGAACTCTTCATTCTCTTCTGGGTTGTAGTGGATCCTGCGGTGGGAAGGCACTATAGTTTCAACTGGGAGCATAGCCTCCGATCCGTATGCCAAAGAGAAAGGAGTATGCCCCGTTGATGTTCTGAAAGATGTGCGATAGGCCCACAGTGCCATAGGAAGTTCATCCACCCAAGCGCCCTTTGACTTTTCGAGTTTCTCTTTAATTAGAGTTTTGAGAATTTTGTTGACGGCTTCGACTTATCCGTTTGCCTAGGGATAAGCTACGGATGAGAAGCTTTTGTGAATTTCGTGCCCTCGGCACCAGTTGGCGTACTCCTCGCTATCAAACTGAAGTCCATTGTCCGATGTGATTTTGAATGGGACTCCGTACCTTAGTGGTTGATCGGTCAGAACTCTGATGGAATGAGATTGAAAATAGTGACGCAGTTTCCGTGATGTGATTAGTAGGCAATAGGCTAGCTTCTCAAGTTTAGGATATCTGGTTTCTTCTTGTGCGGGGGGGCGTTTGTATTTAACTTCGTCTTGAGTGGCCAGGAAGATGTTTTCGATCGTTTCATTTAAAAGGGTGTAAGCGTCAAATCTCGGTCCTGGACGATATAGACACTTTGCTTCTTTCTTGCCCCCAGCATTGTCTCTAGAATCATTTCTTCGAATGTCCTTTGCTACAGCGGGCGCATCGCTGTGAGCCACCTTATCTTATTGTCCTGTCTGCCTCTCAGCGGCAGCGTCTTCAAGTCTTATATATTTTCCAGCTTCATGGAAGAAATCGGGTAAAGTAGCTGGTTTTTCTTTGGTCAATCTTCTAGCAAATTTAGTATCCGGATGCACACCACTACAGAGGGCCATTAAGATAAGCTTCTCATCGACATCTTGGATTGCGGCCGCTGCGGCATTGAATCGGGTTAAATATTGCTGCACCTTCTCTCCAGGTTTCTGTTTGACGCTGGATAAGGAATAAGCGTCCTTAGGTTGTTCCACATGGATGCGGAACTGACTGATAAACTTTTCTTTCAACATTTCCCACGAGCTGATGGATCCTTGGGGTAGATGGCAGAACCAGGAGGTAGCTAGATCTGCTAAGAATAGTGGAAAGCATTTGCACAGCACTCCTTCTGTCGCTCCACTCATGAGCATATGCTGTGTGTATCTCTGTAAGTGTACAACGGGGTCAGAGGTTCCTTTGTAAGGTTCCATTGTTGGCATTTTCCATTCTCGGGGGGTGATGGCAATTTCGATATTGCGGGCGAAAGGGCTGGTTACCCTAGCGCCTATCCCTCGATCTCTTTGTTCCCGTTGGATGCACTCTCTGAATAAGCGTGCCATCCTTTCATCAGAATTTGGAGCAGATAGAAAGGAGTTTGGTTCTGTTCTATGGGATTGATTCCGTCCAGATGACCTGTAGGGATGGTATCGTCTATCGTTCCTCATATTTTCCAGCGGCTGCCTTTGATCTTCTGGGAGCATGCTAGGGTCAGCTACAGTTGGCCCTTGCCTTGATCTTCCCCTGCTGGGTTCTGATCTAAGCACTTCCTCGGGTCCAACTTCGGGCTGGACTCTAGCTCGGCCCCGTTCACCGGCGTTTCCGTGGTTAGGCAGTATGACAGGCTCAGCTACAGTTGACCTCCGTCCGGTACCTCCCCCGTTGGGTTCGGTACCAAACGTTTCCTCAGGCCTAACTTCGGGCTGTGCTCGGTCTCGGCTCCTACCATGGCTACTTCTGCCGTTAGCTCCTTCGAAGAAGGAAGATCTTTGTTGTCTCTGAGATCCTCCAGACTGGGACTCGCCCAATGTTCCAATGTTGCGGTTGGATTCTTCAGCATCCCTTAAGCGTGACATGAGATGGTCCACCAAGGCTTCCTGCTGGGACGTGAAGCGGTTAGTTACTTCAACCACAACTCTGTCCAAATCTGCCCTAGTAATTGCTGTAGGCTGTTCTGTGGCAGGAGTGGCCGGATTAGCCTGTCCTTCATTTGGTACTACTGGAGGAGGACGATTTACTTGATTCGTGACAGCTGGATCTGGAAGACTGCTGGATGCGATGTTTTTTCCTTTGTTAACATCTTTTCTCTGTTTGGGAGGCATGTTTTCCAAGTGGCGGACGATGCTGTTAGGAAAACTTGTTAAGTGGATGAAGCTGAAGCTTCGAGCTTCTAGCTCTCAATGAAAGCACCAAAAATGTTTGCACAAAAAATGGACAAACACCTCAAAGTTGTATGATTTAGTAGATCTTATGTTGTTCTTAGTGATTTTGGAGGTTTATGCAAATATATGAAAAACAGGGGCTAAACTGTAAAAAGACACGCAGATTTATAGTGGTTCAGCCAGAATGTGCCTACGTCCACTTTATATGTTATTTCTCTTCTTTTGTTGTGATTACAAGTACAAAGCTTTGGTACAAGTAAAAGAAAGTTGTTTGAAAGTTCCTTCCGTGCTTGAGCTCTCAAACTTGTCCCCATTGTCGTACCCCTGCCCCTCTATTTATAGAGTGAGGGTGGGAGCAGGGGTCTTGGATGTATATAGCTGCTGGTGGGCCTGGGCTGATGTGATCTGGCCTGGCACGTCTTGGTCCGGCAGCGTTTGGTCCGGTGGTAGGAGGTGAGTTGGTTCGGCGAAGCATGGGAGGTGAGTTGGTTCGGCGAAGCATGGGAGGTGAGCTGGTTCGGCAGAGCATGGGGATGAGGTCCTGGTCCGGCTAGATGTTGGTCCGGCTTGGAGTTGGTCCGGCTTGGAGTTGGTCCGGCTAGGAGTTGGTCCGGCTTGGAGTTGGTCCGGCTAGGAGTTGGTCCGGCTAGGTCCTGGTCCGGCTAGATCCTGGTCCGGCTAGGTGTTGGTCCGGCTAGGAGTTGGTCCGGCTAGGTCCTGGTCCGGCTAGATCCTGGTCCGGCTAGATCCTGGTCCGGCTAGGTGTTGGTCCGGCTAAGAGTGTGGTGGTTCGGTATTGCTTCATTCGGTGGTTGAACCGGTGATGCTGGTTCGGTATTGATGTGGAGATGTTTGGTTCGGTAGGTGTTGGTTAGGTAGCCTGTAGACTTTGGTTCGGCTAGGGTTGGTCAGGTGGTGAAAATTCACCCAACAGTTTGCTCCATATGAATGGGAGATTATTTGTTCCTGATGTTGATGGATTGCGCAATGAGGTGCTGCAAGAGTGCCATTGTTGGTGAAATTTTTTTGTTTCACAACAATCAACTTGATCGTGAGGTGAACTTATGACTAGTTGCCCTAACAATTAGGGATCATCGAATTTAAGCTTTGTTAAATTCACCTTTGAGAAGCGACTGTATTGCTAAATACTTACACAGCCGAGTAGTCGCACTTCAACTTTTTGTTAAAATGTCGATATCATTTGCAATCAAACAGGAAAATAAAATTGGATAATAAAACAATAGCAGTAAAGGACACAATTTTTTTATATGGTTTGAATTAATGTTAATCCTACGTCCATGGGAATTTCCATTATGTCATTGAGGTTTTAGTACAAATGAGTACAATGGCCTGAAAGGCATACAATGTCTCATTTTTGTTTTTAGAAGGAGAAAAAGTTGGAAAAGAAGAAGAAGCCCCTTTTTCGTCCTATTGTTTTTCTTTTTATAGTATCAAAAGTGTATTGTTGTTTGTTGCAATCATCTTTGGTATTTTCCTTCAATCTCCGCCTTCAGATTTTGCCACTTGTCGTTCATCCATGGTGCTTGTTCCTTGTGACTGCATTGATGATGGGTTTTTAGCTGGAAATCGTGATATTGGCGGGATCTGGGAAATTCGAGGTGGGATGTTTGAAAAGTTGGGCGGGAAACCCGAGCGTGCATGGTTGGTCTCTTCTCTCTTAGGATGGTAGATGTCCGAGAGGAATGGTAGGGAACTGCCCTGGAGCTTTGCTATATGGTTGAGAAAGATGTTGTGGTGAATATTGCTTGGCATTTAGACCGCGCTGCCCTGCCGATACCTTTACTACCTTCGATTGACTTAGTAAGTCATTGGGTCGGAATGGAATAGCTTTCTCTTATTCTGCTTTGAGGGCTAACTTGGCACATATGCCTGGGATGTTCCTAGGGCTATTCGCACTATGAGACTCCATCTATACGAGGTTTGCTTGGATTGTTGAGGAAAGAAAAGGTATTTTATACTTTGTCGTTTGCCTATAGGGTCGGTTCTATGTTGAAGCATACTCTAAGTGCCCCTGTATATAGTTCCTTCTGAAGTGCTTTTCGCTGAGGGTGGTACTGTCTAGGTTGCCCTCGGTATGTGCTGGAACAGATCAGTTCCTGTAGGCGTTGGCAAAGTGTAACCTTTAGAAGTTTGGTTAACTTAGTACGTTTGGTGCTGTTTTTTGCGCCTCCATTCACTTTACATTTGTGTTGTTGGGTCCAGCTATAGTGATGAGCCCCTATTCTTGGATGTGCGTTATTGGTTTTCTATCACAATCCTTTGATTATAGGCCTTGGATCAAGTTAGGTGTCATGGTTCTAAGTCGGTTGCCCCTCCGCTCTGTCTCACTTTCCTTTATTGTTGTTCATGGTAAGAACAGGTGTAACACTTGCCTCCCCAAGCCGGCGACGACTCTAGGTCGGGGTAGACTTACTGCCTTAAACACTGGTTTGTATTTCTAATCTGTTTAGTCTAATCTATCTTTTTGACGTTGGGAATAAGTCTTTTCAGCCATGTTCGCATTTAATGCTCCTACACATGTGTCAGTCTCTTACTGAACCATCTTTAACTGCCTGTTCAATCTGGCTTTTCCTTTTTCTATGCAAATTTTCATAAATCTTTATACTTAGTAATTCTGCCACAAACCCACATTTCACAAGACATTTGATGAGGTTTCCATCGTGCGACCATTATTCAAACAAAGGTATGTATCTTTTTCCCTTCATCTTCCTCAAATTTTCCTTCACCTTTTTTCTCAAATAGATTTGTTTCCAGATTAATTTCTAAGTTTAACAATCATTTCAGTTCTTGTTTGACCCTTCTTTGAAATAACTTTTAAGATTTTATCATGAATTCCTCTTCCTTTGCGCTCCCCTCTTCTAAAATTACTCATCTAGGAGATGCCATTGGGGTTCTTAATCAATTTGAATTTTCAGGGTATATGGTAAAAGCTCTCGAACTTCATGAACACATTAGTGTACCGCCGGAGGGATGTATCATTATTACCCATGAGCATTTCGTTGTGGTTTGTTTCTTCCAATGCATACGATTATTAGTCGATGGTTTGATACTCTGGACGTTGCTTCGGTGCAACTTTCTCCTCATTTGTATACCCTTGTTTTATCCACTTTTATTCTTTATGCTGTAAATGACATCAGTCTCTTTATATAGGAACTTCGATTTCTTTTCGTGCTTAGAAGAAGTCCTGGCAGGAGGAACAAGAGTTTCCTTTACATTTAGGCTAGGGACTCATTTTTTGCGGACGTCCCAAGTAGAACTGAAAAATGGGCCGATTGTTATTTCTTTATTTCAAAATTCGATAGATTCTCTTCTTTCTCTCACCATTATTTTGTTTATACCATCTCTTCAAAGGTGAATGAGCAATTGTATGAGTCTCATAGGCAACGGATTTTGGGATTTCCAAAGGAGGTTAGAAAGATAAAAGGGCTGTTCATTGAATAGAAGCTGAAGGGTTGTGGCTTATTGCATCCTAATCATAAACTTTCTCGTAATATATTCAAGCCTACTCCTTCTCCGACTGAACATGGGAGTATAAGTTGCTTATGGTAAATTTTGGGAACTGGCATACATATGATTTTAATCTTGTTATCTCTCTTCTTTGTAGGCTCAATGGATGGTAAAGTTGTTATTGAACTTCGTAAGGCTCTAAAGGAGTAGAAGGAGAAGAAGAAGGCTCCAAAGAGACCATGTGATGGGTCTGGTGGTTCTTCCACTACTTCTAAAAGACTGACTATTCCTCCCTTATCAAAATATTCCAGTTCCTTCCGACACACACACTCTTTCTCCTTCGACCTCTACACCAGCTGGGCTTGTTGCTCCTTTTTTGCAAAGTGATCCTGCCCCCGTTCAGATAGCTTGACCATGTCTGAAGTTGTTATGTCTTCCTTGGTAGAAAAAGTTGGGAGGGCTACACAAGTTCCCCCGCTTCTTTCGAATTTGTCTCCCCAAATGTCTACCTCTATAGTTCTGTCTGAATTTATAAAGCTTTAATCTTATGTGAGTGATTTATTTATCTTTCTTCTTCCTTTGGTAGTCAATTTGTTACTTATATCATTCAACCTTTGCATTATTGTAGTCTGTGGCCCTGATGATGAAGGCTCATGAATCTAGAAGTGTGCAGACCTTGCTTTTGGACCAAGTGGCTAGACTTGAAGCTGGTCTTGCCTTGCTAACACTGAGAAGGCTTGTCTAGCCTCTGCTAAGGCTAAGGTAGATGAGGAGGCCAGAATGCTTCAAAAGCTGGTTTAGAGGGAAGCCAATATTGCTGAGGATGCTAGGGCTTCAAAGGAGCACGAGCTGAAGGAGAAGGGTGAAATTCTGGCCAGGGTTGAGAAAGAGCTGGCTCAATCCAAGAAGGAACACAACACTCTCACCTCAGATGTGACTTATGGTTTTTATGCTTCACCCAAGTGCCAATTCGGGGTAGAGTTAAGCCTGAATTTTTGAAGAAAGAGTCTATGGTTGCATCAATTTTTGCGTACTGCCAGGGTAGGTGGAAGGAGGAAGAAGAGGTTGAGGAAGAGGATGTTGACTCGAACCATTCTTGGCACCTTTCTCAGAAGGAGAGAGCAGAGGCTGATGGGGATCAAGAATCCTGCAATCTAGTGAACAAAACCAAATTGCAAACAAGGTTACCTCAACTTCCCTGGTAGACTTAGATGATTAGACTTGAATACCTTTTGTGTCATGTTGTACTTAAGACTTTTTGAAGTTTATTTCAGTGTTTGTAATGAACATTGTGTTTGTTATATTGTTTCTTACGAGTGATTATGCTTTTCTCATTGTTTTGTTTAGTATTCTGAAGAGAATGTTTTCACAAAACTGTTGAGGGAGACTCAGGCTAGGCTCAAAAAATAGACTTTAGATTGCCTTAGGTTAAGCGTTGCGGATATGGCTAGACGTGAACAAGAATTAGACAGAACTTATGTAGATCTTAAGAATAAAACTAAAGAGTTATTAGCCCAAATAGATCGGTTAGTTCGAGAGAAAGAGGCTCTTAGTGATTTTGTGTTGTATTGATGCCATCAAGCATTAGAGAATGGTTCATTCCCCTTTGACAGTACTCATCTTGAGTGGTTTAGACTTAAGTTTAGAAACTTGATCAACGAATGAATTTTTCATGTTTTTGTTAATTTACATAGGATTTTCAAGTGTGTGATCAAGTAGGGATGATGTAATCAGTATAGAATATTTTAATGTTGACACCCAATCTATTGTGTTTTGATTATGTGGTCAAGTTTCATTTCTATAGTGATTTAAGTTGGTTCTTTTCGAGCTCTGCTTAATGTTAGTCGTATTCGTCATTTGGACGTATCTGAGGATAATGCTGCTCAACTTAGATATGATGTTGAGAGGCTTAGAATAGAGCTGAAGCTTAACCATAAAGAACCTGCAGATATTAAGTGTGTGATGCAATGCCAGTATGACTGCAATAGTAGACTACGCGCATGGTCAGGGGATGTTGCATTGAAGTTAGAAGGGATAAAGCAGACCGTGGAGGCGGATGAAGAACTTTACAATATTGTTCATAGGGAAGATATTGCACAATATAAGAAACAAGTGGAGGACATGTTTGCAGAGATTTCTAGGTTACTTGGTGAGCATGAGGTTGTACAATATTGAGGAATGATTTAGGCGCAGCATTCAAATGCTGCCCCCATTCCTCTCATGGATTTTGGGCCTTCATGTCTTTGTGATGATCGGTGGAAAATTATCGCTAACAGATTGTTTGTTGATTTTTCAGAAAAAAATAAAGGAAGAAAGTCTCAGTTAATTAAGACCCTAAATGATAATAGGAAAAGAATGATATTAAAAGTATGTGACCTAGAAGAATCGTTGCAGATTGCTCGAGACAGGATTACTTCTTATTTGCATAAGCTTGAGCAAGAGAAGATCAAATGTAAGCGAGCAAAGGTGCTATTACAACGGTCTTGAGATGTTCTAAGCTTGTTCTACCCTACATTGGATCAAAGTTTTCTAAATGATAAAGAGGGCTTTGGCATGACAGTTGACCTAACTGAGGATCCGTGGGCAAGGGTCCGTTATGAGCCTCGACAGATCTTTGTTACTATCACGGCTACACCTCTTCCTAACGCTGCTCGGTTTTAATGTTCTATTGTTAAGACTTAAGCATAAGGAAAACTTCTTTGTACTTACAATGACTTAGAAATTAGATTTCTATCCAATATTTCTTTATGAAAAATCTATATATTTTTTATTTATTAGACTTTTGATATGCTCGTAGATTTATTTAACCTTTCTTTTGGCTGGCTTTTCTCGATTAGGATTCTAGGGTAGCCGTTCTACAGAAGAAGTTAAATTTTTCTTTGCCCAGAGTAGCAGAGCTAGAGGGTTCGTTAAAGAATGCTAAGAGCATCTATGAGGTGGTGTACAAGGATGAAATCATCAAATTAAAGAAAAGGATTGTGGAAATGGATAAAGAGAGGGCACTATGCCTCAATGCGGGAAAGGACCCTCAAATGGCTTATGCTGCCTGTTCTTCCCTTAGGTTGGATCGAATTCCTATACCTCCATCTGGAACTGACCTGATTGAGATTCTTAAGTGGGAGAGCGATGTGAGGGGTTATTATAAGGCGAAGATCAAAGATTTAGAAGATTGTTTTAATAGAGATTTAAGGATGCCAAATACTCAGGTTTCTCCGTTCTTATCTACTAAGGATGAGTTCTTCAGCCCATTCACTAGAGATGTTGAAATGATAAGGAATCACCTCTTGGGCAAACCTGACAAGGTTAGAAAATTAGCTATGAGGCAGATAAATGTCTTAGAGAACAAGACATATAACCTAGAGTGTTAGGCCCAGCTAGATTCCATTGTAGTTTTTCGAGGTAGGATGGATAAGGCATCTCTTTTGGATGAGCTTCATAAAGAGAAGGTGAAAAAAATAGCAAAAATTTGTCGGCAATGTGCAACTGATGGTCATAGATGCTTCTAGTCTTACTTAATTTGTCCTTCTTATGTAGGGCCGATTATCAGTATAAATCCTCATACTATGAATACGTCTAGGCTGGCACCAATTATGATCCCCATGTTACCTATCACAACTCCTCTCATTGTAAGGTTCTCACTTTTGATTGTCAGTTGTGATTACTGAGCTGGAAAACTAACTTTCTGCTTTTTGTTTAGTGGATAGTTCGGCTCGCAGCATTGTACTTCAGTATACCGCGATAACATAAAGTGATCGTGCCCAGTTTTGAACTGGACTTGTAATTTAATTTTTATTAGTTATTGTTGTAATATGACCTAGAATGTAATGTTTTGTAGATTACATCAGGGTATGAAAAAATAGATAACAAATAAGATTCATAACTAAGTATTGATAACTTAGTTTTCTAAAGTATACCTGGCAAGCTTTGAGTAGCAACTAGATTTCTACCTGACTGATAGCTTTCTTTGGTACAGATCATGTATTGTGCTTCTTTCCAAGTCTAGGATGAGCTCCCAGAATAGCATATGCCCCACGATCATGACCTTTTTTGATCGCAGTGCTTCCTTGCGTACTGGCGCGACCCAATCCTTTATTAAAGTGTAGAGCCCAACGCTAGTTTGACCGTATGTGCAATATGATCTGCCACCCTTTTCAGGGCGAAATGTTCTGGTTTGGTTGCGGGTTGAACATGGCCTGCCCCTTTTTCTAGGAGCATAATGTCCTTGGCTACATGCTTGGACGCATACCTAATATGACATGCCCCCTATTTGGGGGCGTGATGTCCTTAGCCATTTGCTTGGCTGTATTTTTAATATGACCCGCCCCCTGTTTGAAGGCATAATGTCCTTGGTCGTATACTTGGTTGCATGCTTGTTTTGACATGCCCTTTGTTTGGAGACGTAATGTCCTTAGTTGTAAGCTTGGTATGATTTTGTTTAGAGATGTAATGTCATACGTGTGTCGAGCCCATTCTTCTCTAGCATCACCATTCTCATTTCTGAGATTGTCATTGTCATTCATAGATGGAATAGTACCTTTGGAATAGCGGGGGTGAGCCATGAAGAGTGGAAGAAGATTTGACCGAGAAGTCAGGTTGCCCATATACAACCCATTATCGCATGCACATGGTTTTTCTATATTGTTTCTGACCATCTAATATCCATACGTCCAGTGTAGTATGTCGAATTAACTAACATAACGTTTTTTATACTGATTTAGGCAGTCCAATATCCCTACAACCAGTCTTCCTACGATTGTTATCATAGGAATATTCTTACTAGATTAGGGTAATTTTTCATCCTGTCCAGCGCATAGCTGAGAAGCCGGACCTGCGTTGATGCAAGTTTAAGTGTGTATGGCCAGTAGCACGGTTCCCATTAATGAGAGTGTCGTTATCGTTCACGTGTTGATTGCTCAGTGCAACTGTGGGATGATAGCGGTGAGCTGTGACATGTTGGTCACTGTTTTCTCTAATCTTTCTATGCATCGGTTTATTTGATCTAAGAAGGATTGAAATGCAGCCAGAATGGTATCCCCCAAGGGCCTTAGTCGAGACTCCTTCCTCATTCTGGGTTTTTGAGAGCATGAGAGATTTGGTGATAGTTTTTGTTGCCTGATGTACAGATTCTTGAATCGGGGCAATAGGTGAATGATAGGATTCATGATTCATGATATATTATTTTACTGGATGTGGCTGTTAACCACAAGGTCAAAGGTTCAGGCCCTCCTTCTAGTGCCAAATATGTTAGTGAAAATTTACAGTTTCACTGCATTTAACTTGATCGTGAGGTGACCTTATGACTAGTCGCCCTAACGATTAGGAATCAACAAATTTAAGCTTCGTTAAATTCACCTTTGAGAAGCGATTGTGTTGCTAAATACTTACATAGCCGAGTAGTCGCACTTCAACTATTTGTTGAATGTCGATGTGGTTTGCAACCAAACAGAAAAATAAAATTGGATAATAGAATAATAGCAGTAAAGGACCTGGAGATTTTTACATGGTTAGGATTAATGTTAATCCTACATCCACAGGAATTTCCACTATGTCTTTGAGGTTTTAGTACAAATGATTGCAATGGCCTTAAAGGCGTACAATATCTCATTTTTAACAAAAGGAGAAAAAGTTGTTAAAGAAGAAGAAGCCCATTTTTCGTCCTCTTGTTTTTCCTTTTATAGCATCAAAAGTGTATTATCATTTGCTGCAATCATCTTTGTCATTTTCCTTTAATTTCCACCTTCAGATTTTGTCACTTGTCATTCATCCATGGTGCTTGTTCCTTATGACTGGATTGATGATGGGTTTTTGGCAGGAAATCATGATATTGGCAAGATCTTGGAAATTCGAAGTGGGATGTTTGAAAAGTTGGGCGGAAGCCCAAGCCTGCATGGGTCGGTCTCCTCTCTCTGAGGATGGTGAATGTTTTAAGAGGAATGGTAGGGAACTGCCTTAGAGCTTCGCTGTAATGTTGATAAAGATGGTGTGGTGAATATTTCTTAGCATTCAGACCGTGCTCCCCTGCTGATACCTTTACAGCCTTTGATTAACTTAGTAAGGCGTCGGTCAGAATGGAATAGCTTTCCCTTATTCTGCTCCGAGGGTCAACTTGGTACATATGCCTGGAAGGTTCCTAGGGCTATTCGCGGTTCGAGTCGCCATCTGTCCGAGTTTGCTTGGATTGTTGAGGAGAAAGAAGGTACGTAATACTTTGCCGTTTGCTTGTAGGATCGGTTTTGTGTTAAAGCATACTCCAAGTGGCCTTGTATATAGTTCCTTTTGAAGTGTTCTTAGCTGAGGGTGGTACTGTCTAGGTTGCCTTCGGTATATGTTGGAACAGATCAATTCCTATAGGCATTGGAAAAGTGTAATCTTTAGAAGTTTTGTTACCTTAGTACATTTGGTGATGTTTTCTGTGCCTTCGTTCGCTTTAGGTTTGTGTTGTTGGTTACGGCTATAGTGGCGTGCGCTATTCCCTAATGTGTAGTATTGGTTTCACAATTTTTTTATTGTAGGGTTCAGATCGGGTTAGGTGTCATAGTTGTAAGTCGGTTCCCCTTCCGCTTTGTCTCACTTTCCTTTATTGTGGTTCATGGTAAGAACTGGTGTAATAGCCATCACACTAGATTTACTATACATCCTAGCGGTAATAAGATGTATAATGATATGAAGCAAACATATTATTGGAAGGAGATGAAGAAGGATGTCAGGACATTCATCGTGAAGTGTATGAACTATTAGTTGGTGAAGTCAGAGAAGAAAAATCCAAATGGATTGATGCAACCACTCAAAATTTCCTAGTGGAAGTGGGAGCGGGTTTGGATGGATTTTATTGAAGGATTACCGAGGACCAAAGGAGGGTAGGATGATATTTAGGTCATAATCCATAGATTAACAAAGAGCGCCTGATTCATACCCGTTAAGTCTACCAGAACATCGTCCAAAATAGTCAAGTTGTGTGTATTACAATTCCATGACGTGCCGAAGAGTATTATGAGTAATCGAGACCCTTTGTTCACTAGTGGGTTTTGGAAGAGCTTACAAGAGGTGTTGGGGACCAAGTTGCATCTCGGTATAGCTTATCACCAGCAAACGAATGGGCAGACCGAGAGAGTGAATCATGTATTGGAAGGTCTCTTGCGAGCTTGCATACTGAACATCGAAGGCTTATGGGATGATCATATGCATTTAGTGGAATTCACATACAACAATAGCTATCAGTCTGGTCTTGTATGGCACCATACGAAGCATTGTATGGTCAACCGTGTAATGCTTCTTCGTGTTTGTGGGAAGTGGATGAGAAACTGATACTTGGGATAGATATGATCAGGGAGACCTTGGAGAAGATTGAGATCATTCAGCAACGAATGAAAGCTTCTTAGGATAGGTAGAATAGCTATGCTGATAAGAGACATCGAGATTTAGAGTTCTTCGTCGGTGATATTGTGTTCATGAAGATTTCTCCATTGAAGAATGTTATTCAATTTGGTAGTAAGGGGAAGTTGGCGCTGAGATTCTTAGGTCCTTTTCCAATAGTAGAGAGGATTGGGAACCTGGCATATAGTGTTGACTTACCCCAGAAGATGGTGGGCATGCACACCATATTCTATGACTCCCACTTATGGAAGTTTGTACAAGACTCAGGAATGATGATTACACTGGATCCACTTGATGATATCGAGATTGAACCGAAAAATTCGAGAACTTGTAAGCCGATTTGTATTATCGAACTCTATATGAAACAACTTAGGAGGAAGGTGGTGGATCAGGTGATGGTTCAATAGGGCGAAAGTGAAGGCATTTGCATGTTGGAACCGAGGAGGGCCTGAGGGCTCCATATTCGAAGCTTTTTGCATGGTAAGGCCTACTTGTTATCATATTTACTTATCATATACAATAGTTTTGTATCTTGAATGCTAGGATAGGTTTATCTATACTATTGATTGCATGGTTGCTTGTTTAATATGTTTGATGGTCGTATATGATTGATAGGCATGCGGGGTAATTATGGTTGACTTCCCTTGATTGTTTGGAGATTTCGGGGGCGAAATTCATAAAGGGGGGAGAGTGTAACAACCCATATTTATGTATCAAATGATCATAAAATATTATTATTTATTACATACGGGGTCATATGAGTCTAAAATTTTGGCAAATGACTACTAGGCCTTTAGAATTTTTATCAAACAGTTTGGACCTAGAAATGGACTTACCATTTAGAAGATATGTTTATTTTAAATTTTGTTTGTTATTGGACATATTAGTGGGTAATTAACCTAAGCCTATATTTAAGCCCATTAATGAATTTCGGAAGTTGTGCCTAACTGGAGGAGTTGAGACAGATCTAAATCATTTCCCACTTTCCCAAAATAATTCCAGACCTCCATTAACAATTAATTCATCAAAAAGCATATTTTTTTCTTATTAATCTTAGCCAAATCCATCATTAAAAGGGTAATTAGTGAAGGGGATCATAGATCTATCATGTTGGTGCTTGAAATTTGTGTTCTTGGTTGTTCATATCAAGTTTAGGCATCTAAAGTGGTAATTAGGGTATTAGTTGGTGATTCTTGATCTCTCACTATTCTATGCATGTCATATAGTTCATGTTAGTGTTTAACATGATTTTTCATACTAAAATGGTTTTAAACTTTAATATCTAAAAATGTTTGTGGTCAAAAATAAAGAAATTAGATTTGATTTTAAATGGTTTTGCAACCTCTTTTGGATCATATTGTCATTTTAGTACAAAACTAGATCAAGGCCACGTCATGTATGTTAATTTTGTTTGGATGGATTATATATGTTTGATGAATGCACTTGAATGATATGCATGCTTGGATGAATTGTATGATATTGTTTGCTAGTGTTTTAGTAAAATTTGGAAAGAGGTCATCGAATTAGGCAAAACGAAGGCAAAAGTGATCGGAATTGGACAAAACTTGGAGGATGGGCTCTAGGGGAGGGAAGGAGCCTAGGATTCTGGTCGCGTGTTGTTTGGATTTAGGTTGGTGGTAGCACCACATTTCGGTATCGAGAAGAAAGCTGAAGAGTTGGGAATTTGCAACTTTGATCGATAAGAGGAGATGCTTTAAGACTTAGGTTATAAGACTTGGGGGCAAGCTTTAGGTTGGTGCAAGGAAGGAGTTTTAGGAGCTAATTTTTGAAATTGGGCTAAGTGTAGAAGTTAGTATCGATAACTTTTGGTTGGTACAGAGTTCTTTTCTAGGTAGTGGAGTAGCTCTGGGGACTTGGGTAGGCCTGTCAATAGATATTTTCATATGCGAATAGTTCCATATCTACATCAACATCCGCATTTAAAACCATTTTTGGATATTAGATATCCACATCCATGGATACGAATGAATATCGGATAATTATCCTATCCGCTAATGATCGATAAATCAAAAAATATAAATAGAAAATTTTGGTTTAATGTAATTTCTTTTCAATCCCGTTGATTTTTAAAGTATGCAAAATCAACAAATATGATGATAATTAATAGTTTTTAGCAATAATGTGCATTAAATACATATAGTATAAAATATTAGCTTAATGAAACAATAAATACTTATCTTTCATTGTACTAAAATACATATAAAATACACTACACTATTCAAGAAAACCAGATGGATAATTTTCAAATATAGATGCCTTCGTATCCACATTCATGTCCACATTCGTATCTACTTTTTTGGATATTGGATATTTATCCACTTTTCAAATACCAATGCAGACGAATTTTAGATTTTTCGGGTATCTATTGACATCCTTAGACTTGGGAGCTTGAAGCATGGAAAATTGGGGACTTCAAGGGCTTAGAAGGATGGAAGAGATCGAGGTGTAGACACTTACCCAAAATTGGCTAAGTAATTTGATTGGTACAGACCACTTTTGGTCGGTACCGATCTAAATTGCTTTGGCCAATGCGGGCCAAACTTCTAGGGGATGTTGAAGGGTTCCTATATGTCATGCTGAAGATGTTCATTCGTTCGTTTGACATTGGGTTATGGTGTGGCTGCGCGATGAAGGAGGAAGCAAGGTTAGATGCTTCGATGTGTTGGCTTCAAAACTGGAGTGTTGGTTCTTTGAGTGATGGAGACGTCTAGAAGTGTTCCGATGATAGTGGCTCAATGACTAGAGTCAAGTGATGATCCAAAGGGCGGGTTCAACGAAGAGAGCTCGTGAGTGGAACTATGACTGTGTTCCACGATGGATATGAGTAGAATGGGATTATGACCGTGTTCCCTTAGGAAGGCATGTGTGAAGGGATCGTAGACACTCATAGATTTCGTGTGTGATTATGTAGAGAGGCTACGTGGGGACAACCACCTTGATTATGACTATGCCTGGATCATATGAATGTGGATTACCCTAGACCTTATGATTGTGGGTCTATTTCCTGGCCTTATGAAGTAGCATGGATTGTGCACCATGGTACCGAGATTTGATTGAGTCTTTGGCTTATGATCATGCCATACCAGTTGTCTTATGTCCAAGCACATTGAGTGACAATGAGGATTGTTTGATGGATGCTATGGTTGCTTCCCTACTATTTATCACTTTAGGAACGTGACATGAAGTAGGTAATCTAGGAGATCATGTCTAAACGTTCGATAGTATACCAGGCCGTTTGTATACTGAGGGTATTAGTATAATAGCATATTATGATGTTATGTGCTAACAATTTGGATGCAGGGATAGGTCAAGTATGATTCTTATACCTTGTTCCTTACTATATCAATTTGTATAGCATTTTGAGATTCATTATCGCTCACACTAGACTATTATTTGACATAAGATTTTATGATTTGCCTCGTATTATCTTGGGTACTCTTAAATGAGCAGATTAGATAGCAGCTCTAGGTGATACGCAGTGGATGTGCAAAGGGCAAGTAGGATGAAGCTTTCTTGTATTATATATATGTGGATTACTTATGCTTATTCCGATGTGCAGCACTATAGAGCAAGGACAGTTGTTTGTTTTACTATTGAGACAGTTTTATTTGAGTTTATTTCCATTTATATAAACCATAGTACCATCTTGTATAACTTTGTGAACATGTGTACTCTGATATTGGGATTCATTTAGTTATTATTATCTTGCTTGTTTTATATCTATAATGTTTATTATATATGTTTTCAGTATTTTATGAGATATACGATAGGTTCAATGATTGTTTATATTCTTTCAACCCTTGATTATCTCCTACATTGGTCGTACACTGCAGCAGTGCACTAATTAGTTATATTGGGTGTCGATGGTGTAGGACGGTTGTCACGAACATCCTATATTTTGGAGGGTCCATAATATGGGAAATTAAGTTAAATTTATAATAATAAGATATTATAAAGAGATAAATACAATAATCTAATTACAGAAGTTTCCTAAGGGAGATTTGGTTAATTAAGCATGGGACACTTTAAAAGTTAACTGAATGGACCAAGTGTAATTAGAGCTATTAAAGTTGGCATTGTTAATGAAGATAAACAAAATAAGTTTTAGAACGGGATGGATTGGTGTTAAGGGAGATGGATTAGTGAGATCAGACTAGAAGGGACAATAGCCTAAGCCAAAATCACTAGCCCATTTTCTTTAGACACATCCCCTCATTCCTCACTATTTTCATTTACAAAACAAAACTCCCTAAAACTATACAGGGCTGGCCACCTTTTTTATAAAGGAGAAGCATAAATTAAAGCTAGAAGAATTCAAGCTTTCAACTTTTAAAGGAAAGAGGATTACAACAAGGTTTTAATCAAAGTTTTCTAGATTAAGGTGAGTAAAATTTTCTTTAAAACCCTCCTAACCCATTAGGTTTGGATTTTCTTTTAAATGAATGTTTTGATGTTAATTAACATGTTAGGATACTTAAACATGGTTTTGATTATGGTTTGGAATTTAAATGAAATGAATTTGTTCATGTTTTAGGGTAAAACATGATCCAACCTTTTCTAAAGGCCAAGAAAGTTTAACATGATGTTTATAATGATGAAATAAAGAAGATTTCCTAATTTCATAGTTTTTGGAATTTTTTGAATTTTCTAAATTGAGAACTTAGTTAATTTAGGAAAATTAATTATTAAAAATAAAATAAAACATTTTTTGTCCTGAAATTTTGATATAAAGTAAAACATGTTAAATTGGATTTTTGATGAATTTTTGGGATTTTTTCCATTAATTTTCAACTTTCTATGAATTATTTGGCTAAGGAAAGTGGTAATTGATTAATGATAATTAATTATTGAAAGAAGAACATAATAAGCCAATTTTGAAATGAGAACTGTAAAATAATAGATTAACCAATAATAATTCGACACCAAATGGGTTTTTGTGTAAAGTAACCGCTTATTAAGGAAACAAAACAATTTTCAAAAGAATTATGAGTCTGCCATTTCAACCTGCGAAAACTACTTAAATTATCAACCAATAATAGCACTAAGGCGACCAAACCTCAATGGCTTTGAGAAAGCCAACACGCGATAGCTCCTAATGAACTCAACCTTTGATAACTATCAAGTAGTGATAGCTAAACGTACCTCAACTAGTGATGGCTTGGAGGAAAACACGTGATAGATTATGGAAGGTCAACATGTGAAGGCTCGAGGAGGTTAACATGTGAAGGCTACTTGGAGACTCAACACGCGATAGTTTGGGAAGCAATCAACCCGCGATAGCATTTTAGGCTTAACACGCAATAGTTTGGGAAGCTATCAACCTGCGATAGCTCATAACGGCACAACTCACGATAGCTAATAAGCTATCGACATGCGATGTCTAATTAAGGGTCAACTAGCGATGACCTAGGAGTTAGTGCGATGGCTGTGTGATAATAATATATGATAGCCAGGGTGAACATGCGAAGGCCATGGGATAGCCAATATGTGACAGTTAAGGTCGACTTACGATGGCTTGGGAAGCCGTATTTTCCTAAGTTAAATAAAAATACTTAGAGCGCCTTGGGAGACAATTTCCAAGTGTTAATGGACTATTTCGTCGGGATGAAATAATGGAAGAATTTTATAAGTTAAAATTGTATTAACTTGGGGAAGAAAGCTTAGAGAAGCTAATAAATAGTAAGGTATCATTTAATCAAGATAAAAATATTTTATCTAAAGGAATTGTAGGGTACACTATGAATAAATGAAAGAAAGGATTGAACTGAGAACGTAAAGATATACTGACTCATGGAGTTATTAGATGGTAGGGTGGCTTGACTATTAGTCTAAAGTCTAATGGTATATAGCAGGGTTCCACGATACGGTTCAATCCCAAAAAATTTATACTCTAAAGGGGAGTTATGGCAGGGTGCCAAAACATCAACATGGTGTTATAACAAAGATAAATAGATCGGCAACGTGAAAGATAGTAGTTTAGGGACTAAGAGGGGCTTTTGACGCTTAGTAATGATGCTTACTAGAATGTATTCAAGGTGTTTACATTCAACCTCTTAGGAGAATTAGGGTGGCTCCTATTGGTGGAATGAGTTTCCATATCATCAGGTGACATTGTTCGAGAGAAGATAGATTAGTGATAGACAAACCTAGGGAGGTGATCACTAAAATAAGTTAATGATAACTTAAAAATGAACATCGAAAACAAGGGACTAGGTGATGTTTGAATGGGTAATGGATGATTTGATGACTTGGTTCATGAATGTAGGTTAATCATAGGGTATCCATAATTTGAATAGAAAATATAAATATGACATGGTTCATAATTAGATGCAATTATAGGGTACACTTATGGATCAAATAAAATGCACATGGTTTCTTTGGATGTAACGATTGTTTACATATTATGATGTAACTGATATGATGATAAAAGGAAGGGAAAACCCATTTCGTGCTATAGCGGGTGGTCTCACTATGGATGCTTAGGGTAAATATTTTATTCATACTAGGCTTTATGTCTAGCTCGTGTTTTTATTATTTCCTATAATCTCACGGGTACTCATTCGAGTAGGCTGAGTTTATGGATTATATGGGTATCTTTTGGAAGGGCGAATAAAAATTCCAAAGATGAAAGTAGGAGGCTTAGCTAGCTAATAAAAGTTATTTTGAAAATTTCATTGTGTAAAACCAGAAATTATAACTGGTCATGTGTCATGTTGGCATCTTTATATGTCGGACATGACTCTATTCTATTTTCTTGTTGTATCTGCCCTACGCGGGAAAGAAAAGGGTCAATGATGACGTGATGAATCTTGTAAAATAATTTAATGTAATGGAAATTTATTTTGTAACTCTATTTACTTAGTGTTGTGCAAAATAATACTGAACTCACTTTGTCACTTGAAAACAATTATGATGATGACTGCAGCATCATTGGCATCCATTTTTGAGCCTTGATGTTGGGGATGTTACAACATGGTATCAGAGCTTTGGTTAGGGAAACACCTAAGTAAAATAGAGCTAAAGTAGAAACTAAATAGTAGAAAATGAATATCTTAGGGAGGGTATATGCTATACATAATGTACTTGCATTTTTATATAGATATATTGGAGAATATATCTACCCCTGTATTATTGCTCTCACTCTCTTCACTTTCATTTCTTACGAAACCTTGCTTATGCAGAAGGCAAGTATGGATTTACGTAACCGGCAGTTGACCATAGAAATTACAAGAGAGAACCATAATAGAGGAACTGGTAGTATGCAAACTAATACCAAGGAGGGAGGCAAACCCAGAGGTTCATATTGATGTCGATACTCAAGTGCCTACCCTGGCTAAAGGAGGAATGGATGAGAATGTTTTATTCCGCCAATTTACGATGGGGATAATGAGACAACAGCTAGCTGGAGTTGTTAAGCTGAGATAGGAGGTAGCAAGAGAAGCATATTTTACTAAGATGAACAAAGATTTCAGGAGTTGTGGAGGAAAGGAATTCATAAGGAAGGAGTCTACTTTGGAGGTGTTGAATTGGTTGAAACTTTGCGAACAAATCTTTGGAGACTTAGGGTATGATAATGCTCAAAAGAGGATGTTGGATTCACATCAGCTTTAGAAGGATGCATTGAATTTGTGGGAGGCTATAATTGCGGAGGTCCCAAAGGATGAGATAACCTGGAAGTAATTTAAGGAGCAAGCTAAGGCTTAATTTAACCCCGAATCTCAGAAGAGTGCTTTGTGTAGGGAATTCCTTGACTTGAAGCAGGGAGAGATGACATTGGTAGAGTGCATCCAATGTTTTAATGCTTTGTCGAAGTATGGAAGGGAGCATATCTACACTATAATAAAGAAGAATGAGAAATTCATTGAAGATCCGAGGAAGGGGCTGAATCACAAGGTGATTGCTTATATATTGGCTCCATTTGATATGGTGGTGGAAATGGCGAGAAGGTATGATCGTCTATATCAAGAAAAGAAGAAGGCTGATATTTAGTCCAAGTGTGGACAGAAGAAAAGGTTCAATCCATATAAGAAGGGCGAAAAAATCAAAATGGAGGAAAGGCTTTTGGAGGCAAAGCTCAAAGGCCAAATGTGGTAGATGTTACGTGCTTTAACTCCTACCAGACAGGGCACTATTCCACTAAGTGTACCCAACCAGATAACATGGATAGGGCCAGTACTTTAATTGTATTGGGCATGGCCGTAAGAAGAGAGATTATCTGGAAGCAAAGCAGACTATGGTTTATGCTTAGGAAGGACCTTCGTCTAGACCGACTATCGAGGAGAAAGGAAAGGGTGTGCTTGGAGGTATGATATTGGTATTCAGTATATCAGTTAGAGTTCTGTTTGATGCTGGTGCCACTCACTCTTTTATTTTGAGAGATTTGGTCAATAGGTTAAAATTAGAGACTACCTATTTCATATGTCCTTATATGCGGTTAATCCGAGTGGTAGGTATGCCACTTTGGGATTAAGGTGCACTGCTCTTGAGTTTAACTTATGTGGACATTTGTTTGTTTGCGACCCATATGTGTTTGACTTTGTAGGGTACTTGGTGATTTTTTTATGGACTAGTTGGTGTGTAATGACACTAGGATCTATTGTGTAGATAGAATTACTGCCTTACGAAATCCTAGAGGTGGAGAGAGAATTATGATAGCATTGACACGATGAAGGAGAAGTCGAATCTATTGATGTGTGCTATGGAAGATGATGATGAGATTATTGTATTACGGGTGGTTAAGGAATTCGCAGATATTTTCAAACCTGTGATAGGAATACCACCAAGGAGGGTAATCGAGTTCCATATAGATTTGATGTCGGGGGCACAACCTATTAGTAGACCACCTCGCACAGTGCCACCACGGGAGATGGAAGAATTAAAGAAGCAGCTAGTGGAAATTGAGGATAAAAGTTTCATTAGCCCGAGTAGTTTATCGTAGGGAGCGTCTGTGGTATTCATAAAGAAGTCATACGGTTCTTTACGAACATGCATTGATTATTGGAAGTTGAATGAGCTGACAGCTAAGAATCATTACCTTTACCTAGGATAAACGACTTTTTCGATTAGTTGAATGGAGCTTGGGTGTTCTCGCAACTAGACTCAGCAAACCATGTTTCCATTAGTTGAGCGTAGCGAAAGATAGTATTCCATTGACCGCGTTTCGAACAAGGTATGGTTCATATGAGTAGTTGGTAATGCTGTTTGGACTAACCAATGCTCTTGCATTCTTCGTTGGTCTAATGAACCGTATCTTTCATGATCAATTGGATAGATTTTGGTCTTCACTGAAGATACCATGGTGTATTATAAGGATGAGGGAGACCTTGAAGTCATTTTAGATTGGTGTTGGAGACATTGAGATAACACAAGTTGAAGGCGAAGTTTTCAAAGTGCCATTTTTGGAAATGGGAAGTTAAGGCCCCGTTTGGTTTGGTGTTTTTAGTTTTGTGTTTTCGTCTAAACAAAAATGCGCATTTCTTGTACATTGTTGGAAAACATGCAATTTTGAAAAATGAAATTAACATAGGAAATAGAAAACAAGTTTATTTGATTTTTCGTGTTTTGAGACGTAACAAAAGAACGAAAAACAATTCATCTCCTCCATTTTCCGTCGATCGTCCTAATGGCTAAGAATTGTAAAAGGATTTCTCTCATTTTCTTGTATTTTGTAGTGTATGTTGAAAACACAAAACGCAAAACTCAAAACGAAACCGAACAGACCCTAAGTTTCTTAGGCATGTTGTTTCGGAGAATGGATTAGTGGTGGATCCATAAAAAATAGAGGATATTAATGGTTGGAAGGGACCAGAGACGGTTATGAAGATGAGAAATTTCTTGGTTTGGTTGGTTATTACCGCCGATTCATTAAGGATTTCTCACGTATAGTGGCACCCTTGACTAATTTTACCAAAAAGAAGAAGTTCACACAGACTGATAAATGTGAAGGTTATTTCAGTACTTGAAGAAATTATTGATGAACGCTCCTATCTTGATTGTGCCTGAAGGGAATCATGAGTTGGTAGTGTACACTGACGCAACAAGAACAAGTATTGGGGCAGTATTGATGTAAAGAGGGCAAGTGATAGCTTATGCATCAAGGCAATTGAGTCCATATGAGGTTAGATATTCGACTCATTATTTAGAGCTAGCAGCAATGGTGTTTGCGTTGATGATTTTGAAACATTACTGGTTAGGGGAACGATTCGAGCTGTATACGGACAATAAGTCCCTTAAATATATATTCTCTTAGAAGGAGTTGAATATGAGGCAATAGAGATGGATGGAATTCTTGGCGACAGATGATTTTAGGATAGAATATACATCAGGAAAAGGGAACAAGGTTGCCGATGCTTTGAGACGGAAGCACCAGAATGGAATGTTAACCATGATTAAAGAATGGACAACATTAGAGACGTTAGCCTCTTACAGAGTGCATTATACGTAGAATAGTGGATCAAGTGGAGATCCAGGCATCTTAGCAAGTTTGGAGGTACGTCTAGCACTTGTGGATATGATTGTTGCATAGTAAAAGGAGGACCCATTGATTGCCGAAAGGATTAATGGACTAGACATGGGGGCAGATGTTGAGGATCTTAAAGAATATGAGATAGATTCAAAAGGACGACTAAGGAAGAAAGGAAGACCATGTGTTCCATATGCAAGAGACCTTCGAAAAGAAGTCTTGGAGGAAAGTCATCGGTCAAAGTTTACTATTCATCCTAGAGGCATGAAGATGTACCGTGATATGAAGATAATCTTCTTTTGGGAAGGGATGAAGAGAGACATGGAGGAATTGTGAAGTGGTGCTTCATCTATATGCAAGTGAAAGCTGAGCATCAGAAGCCGAGCAGTTTACTTCAAACTTTGGAAGTGTCGACTTGGCAGTGGGATTCAGTGTCCACAGATTTTATTGATGGCTTTCCTAGGTCGAGGACGGGAAATAATAGCATTTGGGTGATAGTAGATAGATTGACTAAGAGTGACCACTTCATTCCAGTTAAGTCGACAAGAACGGCAGCTAGCTTAGCAAATCTATATATGAGGAATGTGGTGAGACTGCATGGAATTCTTAGTAGTACCATTAGTGATAGAGACCTATTATTCACCAGTGAGTTCTGGGAAAGTTTGTAGAGTACATTGGGTACGGAGTTGAAATTGAGTATGGCTTACCACCCATAGATTGATCGTCAAACCAAGAGGGTGCACTACTTGAGGATTTTCTTAGAGCGTGTGCTTTGGATTTTGGAGGATCTTAGGAAGATCATTTGCATATGGTAGAGTTTGCCTACATAATAGCTACCAGTTGAGTATCGGGATGACACTGTTTGTGGCATTGTATGGTAGACTATGTAAGTCGCCAGTTTATTGGTTAGACGAAAGGGATAAACTTGTGTTAGGGCCCGATTTGGTAAGAGAAGCTACTGAGAAGGTAGAGTTGATTCACACTAGGATGAAGGCAGCGCAACCAATGCAGAAGTGTTATGCTGACAAATGAAGGAAAGAGCTTGAGTTCGCAGAAGGCAATCGTGTGTTAGTTAAGGTTTCTTCGATGTAAGGAGTTACACACTTTGAGAAGGTGGAGAAGTTGGCACTTAGATATGTTGGACCATTTTCAGTAATTGAGAGAATTAATAAAGTTGCATATCGAGTCGAGTTACCAAGTAGTTTAGTGGGAGTGCATAACGTATTTCATATATCACATCTAAGGAAATGTGTGCACGACCCAAGTTCGGTAGTGAAACCGAAGTCAATAGAGGACATAACCATGGAGACAGATTTGACATATGTGAGATGGCCAAAAGTGATAGTAGGCCATAATATGAAGGAGCTAAGGAATAAAGTTATCAGACTTGTTCACGTCCAGTGAAGTAACAACAGAGAGGATTGTACCTAGGAGGTAGAGGATAGGATTAAAAATATCTATCTCAAGTTGTTTTAGGTAATGACGTGTACAACATGGTGCTTTTTTTTCTATTGTATGTAATAGTATATCCATGTTATGATATGATTGTGTGTTAGTAGTTGTGACGACCCACCTTTCTGATCCCTAGGAACGATAGTTAACACATCCTCGGTGTTTGTGTTCCGTAGCCCAAGCATTGGAAAGATGAATCATCGTGGGGTGAAATAAAGAACAGAATAGAAATCCTCACAATGAAACTGCTAAATAAAACATAATAGTCAATAGTACATCAGGTTACTCCTTAACAAGGAGCTATCGAAGTTACACAAAAGTACTAAAAATCAGCTTAGACAATTATAACATCCTGCCTTTACAAATGCTGAAAAAAAATACATACACAAACTAGATAATACAACAGAATAGACAGCTAAGAAGATAAAAGCCTCCTACACAGACGTCGTCTTCTAAAGAGCCCACAAAGACCTGCTACTCTCAGACTACTCAAATAAAATGAGTAGCCGAGAGTTTAGGAAAAACAAACAACTTGGGTCAGACGATATGTCGGGTATGAGTAAACTTTAAGCAATAAGTGTGAAATTAAACACAAACATGTGAGACCACGCTGCTGAACACGGAATGAGTTTACTCTCACATATCAACATCCAAACATAAAGAATGGATAAATAATTAAACTCCACGAAGAGTGGTTGACTCTTCTCGATCCAAATAAGGAAATAAATTTGAAGGTTCGAATCAAAACAGAAAAGGAAAATCTCTAACAAATGACTAGGAGGGTGCACCTACCTTGAAGTATAACTCTAGTAATATACTTCTGAGAAGCTCATTTACTCTGTGACACTTCTCGGAAACCTCCAAGCTGGACCTTGCCAAACCTTATTGAGTATCTGAATATTTCACATCTAATAGCGCTACGAATCCAATCTAGATGAGATGTGAAAGTATCCTAATGGGAGCAACCATACATAGCTTGGCCTTCTCTTGCACTTTGATTTTAGTCATTTTCGACAAAGGATATCAAACCTCAAAGGAGCAACACATTGTCTTATAATGATGATAATAAAGAAGCTGAAGTAATCGATAGCTGAGAAACCAACCATCGATGATATAAAACAATCATATATGGAAATTAAATCTTGTATACTTACCACCACTCATCGAATTCAAACTTGTACTATTTCTTGGTTAACAATAATACTGGACAAGTCAAGATAGTGTTACCTCAAAGTCATGTCTCATGATTATTCTTAACTTTCGAAATAGTGATAAGTCTACTTCTTTGATGTTTAGTGCTAATTATACAAATAAATCGTTCTATATAAGTGAATCGCTTTATGGAAATTAATTCAGTTCCAGAAAAAAAAATCAAAAAATTTCTTTGAAAAACCCGAATTCGTACTTGGCTTCACATTACAAGTATTGACTCTAAAACACTTTGTTAAAAGAGTTTACTAACTTGGAAACATCATTACAAAGGATTTAACAACTTAAAACATCCTTATTACATTGAATAGTTAAATTTTAAAACTTCTTTAACTAAGTTAATTAATTAACTTCAATTATCTTTAATTAAAAAGGCAAATCACCTTTAAAACATCATTAATCCAAGTAATTAATAATATAATTAAATTAATTTAATAATAATTAAATATCATTATTTAAAAGTGATTAATTAATTTTAAAATTTTATTTAAGGAAAGATTAATTAAGCTTTATTAACTTTTAAAAGTCATTAATTAAAAAGGATTAATTAATTTTTAAAACATCATTAATTAATAAATTAGTAAATCTTAATCCATCATTATCAAAAGATTACTTAGCCTTAACATCATTAAATAAAATGATTGATTAAATTTAAAACATCATTAACTAAGTAATTAGTTAAATTTAAAACATATCATTATTAAGTTAATTAGTTAACCTTAATCCTTATTAATTATTTAATTAATTAATTAATCATTATTAAAATAATTAATTATTATTGAAAACATCATTAATCAAAAAATTGCTTAACTTTGTAAAATAATTCCAAGCATGATAATGAAACCAAATGGTTTCGATAAAGGTGACTTTCCAAAAGTGCCGATTGTGAAGTTCATGATTCAAGTTTATGACATTTGCAATGCAACCACACATCACACAACAAAGGTATGATCATATATACATGGTGATTTACAATAACAACATATATCAAGCATTTATTAACAACGGAATTAGTTTAACTACTAGATTTTCATACAACTAATGATTCGCTTACTAACTTTCCAAAGCGACTAACTTTCAAGCAACAAACCAATCCAACAACCAAACCATTATTTCACTAGTACAACAAGCATTCAATAGCTACAAATATGGGCATGAAATTAGTTTAAACTTTATGGTTCAAAGGTAGAAGCTTTACTCACCAAACTAGTTCCAAACTAAGCTAAACTTTTACCAAGCTTGCCTAAACTCTTAGCAACTTGCCTTAACTCCAAAATAGGACCTAGTGTGGGCCATCCTTGCTATTTAAATTTACAAAACAAAACTCCCTAAAACAATTTAAGGTCGGCCACCATTTTACAAAGGAGAAGAGGAAATTAAAGCTAGAATAATTCAAGCTTTCAACTTTAAGGAGAAAGATGATTAAAGCAAGGTTTTAATCTAAGTTTTCTAGATCAACAACAACAACAACAAAGCCATTATTCCCAAAAAAGTTGGGGTCGACTAGAGATAAAACCCAAAACTAAATGACAAAATCAATTTAAAAGTAATAACAACAACAACAATAACAAACCATGATAATAATAATAAAATAAAATGAAATAATTAAAGAAATAACAATACTAATAACAATAATAAATAAGTAAAATAGAAATAAAGATAAAAATAAAGATAAAAGTAAATATATAAAGAAATTAAAAAAACCATGATACTAATAATAATAGTAGTAGTGATAATGGTACCAATAGAAATTAAAAAGACCAAACACTATGTCTAGATTAAGGTGAGTAAAATTTTCCCCAAAACCTTCCTAACCCTTTAGGGTTCGGATTTGCTTTTGAATGGATGTTTTGATGTTGATTAACATGTTGGGATGCTTAAACATTGTTTTGATTATGGTTTGGAATTTAAATAAAATGAATTTGTTTATGTTTTAGAGTAAAACATGATCTAATCTTAGCTAAAGGGCATGATTATTTAACATGATGTATAAAAGAATAAAATAAAGAAGAATTTCTAAATTCATAATTTTTTGAATTAATTTGGACTTTTTATGAATTTTCTAAGTTGAGAAAATAGTTAATTTTGGGAAAATTTCTTATTAAAAATAATAAAAAACAATTATTTTGAGCTAAATTTTAATATGAGGTAATATATGTTAAATTGGATTTTGGTGGATTTTTGGGATTTTTTCCATTAATTTTCAATTTTATATGAATTATTTGGGTAAGGAAAGAGGTAATTAATTATGATAATTAATTAATAAATGGCAAATGTAATTATCCAATTTTGAAAATAGAACTATAAAAGAATAGATTAACAAATAAGAATTCAACACCGAATGGGATTTGGTGTAACGTAACTACTTATTAAGGAAACAAAACTATTTTCATACTAATTACGAGAATGCCATTTCAACCTATGACAGCTACTTAAATTATCAACCTGCGATAGCACTAAGGCTACCAACTCTCATGGCTTTGAGAAGCCAACATGCAATAGCTTCTAAAGAGCTCAACCTTCGATACTGATCAACTAATGATGGCTTGGAGGAAGATCAATGTGCGATAGCTGATGGGAGGTCGACGTGCGAAGGCTTGGGGAGGTCAACATGTAAAGGCTCCTTGAAGTCCCAACACCTGATAGCTTGGGAAGCTATCAACCTACGATGGCATTTGAGACTCAACACGTGATAGCTTGGAAAGCTATCAACCTGCGATAACACATAAGAGCACAACTCACAGTAGCTAATGAACTATCGACATGCGATGGCTAGTTGAGTGTCAACTAGTGATGGCCTATAAGTCAATGTGCAATGGCTATGGGATAGTTAATATGTGATACCTATGCTCAACATGCAAAGCATGAGATAGCTAATATACGACAGTTAAGGTCGACTTGCGATGGTTTGGGAAGCCATATTTTTCTAAGTTAATTGAGAAATGCTTAGAGAACTTTGAGAGACAATTTCCAAGTATTAATGGACTATTTCATAGGAATGAGATAACAGACGAATTTTATAAGTTAAAATTGCGTTAACTTACTTTTGGAAATGGGAAGAAAGCTTAGAGAAGCTAAAAAATTGTAGGGTATCATTTAATCACGATAAAAATGTTTTATCTAAAGAAGGTGTAGGTACACTATGAATGAATGAAAGAAATGGGTTAAACCATGGTCGTAAAGACATACCGACTCATGGAGTTATTGGATGGTAGGGTGCCTTGACTATTATCCTAAAGTCCAATGGTATATGACAGGGTGCCATGATATGGTTCAATCCCAAAATATTAATGAACTCTAAAGGGGAGTTATGGCAGGGTGTCGTGATAGGGTGCCAAAACATCAGGGTGGTGTTATAACCAAAATAAATGGATTGGCAACGTGAAACGATAGAGGTACAGGGACTAAGAGAGGCTATTGACACTTTGTAACGACGCTTAATAAAATGTATTCAGGGTGCTTACACTCAACCTCTTAAGAGATTCAAGTTGGCTCCCATTGGTGGAATGAGTGGTTATGTGATGTTGTTTGAGAAAAGATAAATTAGTGATAGACAGACCTAGGGAGGTGATCACTAAAATAAGTTGATAATAACTTAAAGATGAACACCTAAAATAAGAGATTAGGTAATGTCTGAATGGGTAATGGATGATTAGATGACTTGGTTTATGAATATAGGTTAAGTATAGGGTATACTTAATTGGAACTGAAAATATAAATATGACATGGTTCATAATTGGATGACAAGTGTAGGGTACACTTATAGATTAAATAAAATACACATGGTTTCTTTGGATGTAATGATTGTTCACGTATTATGATGTAATTGATATGATGATAAAGTTAGGGGAAAAACCATTCCATGTTATAGCGGTTGGACTCACTATGGATGCTTGGAGTAAAGATTTTACTCATACTAGGGTTTATGTCTGGCCTTTGTTTTTATTATTTTCCATAAAATCATAGGTACTCATTCGAGTGGATTGAGCTTATGGATTAAATATATATCTTTTGGAAGGGTGAATTAAGATTCCAAAGATGAACCAAGAGGCTTATATAGCTAATAAAAGTTATTTTGAAAATTTTACTATGTAAAACCAGGAATTATAACTGGTTATGCGCCATGTTGACATCTTCATATGTCGGATATGATAGTACTCTATTTTCTTATTGTATTTACCCTTCCATGGGAACAAAAAGGGTCAATGATGATATAATGAATCTTGTAAATCAATTTGATGTTATGGAAATTTAGTCAGCCGCTCTGTTTACTTACCATTATGAAAAATCATATTGAACTCACTTTGTCACTTAAATGCTTCTGATGATGACTGCAGTATCATCAGCGTTCATTTTTTGCTCTTGAAGTGGGGGATGTTACATTCTCCCTCCCCTCCTTCTTCTTCTCCTCCTCCTCCTTCATCTTCTTCTTTTATCACTTTTCACCTTATTGGAGCCTATCTACATTTGGCAACCTGTGTTGGTCTACATTGACCATCTGGATTTTAACTCTCCTATCCTTGGAAGTAGGGCGCTCATAAAAATTGGAACGGCCATTGTAAAAAGGTGGTAAGAATGATGCTTAAGATCGTTTAAGAGGAAGGATGTACGATGTTTGGGTTTGGGAATAACCTTAAGATTGGTGATCATATGTCGTTTGGCATAATTTCCGACTCTCGAAGGAATATCTATAAAGGTTGAACACATGTTAGAAACTCAAGTGAAGGAATATTAGCATTGAAATTTTGATGTATGCGGTAAGAAGCTTAGATCCAAAGAGCCAATGGTGAGAAAAGCCTTTGAGACAAATAATAAAGAAATTTTTATCTTTAAAGTTACCTATTTTGTTGTGAAGGTCAACAACAACCTTGTAAGAGTGATGCGCTTCAAAGAAGACATGAATTTTTGGGTGATCACTGCTTTATGTTATAGAGAAATTGAATCTTGGAAATATCTAAAGGACATTTGAAGCGAAGAATGAAAAACATATAGAGACTAAGAAGCGCCGAATAGGCATTCAGATGCAACTGCGAAGGTGCAATCAAGAAATCGGTTGAAAAGACCACTGCATGGGCGTGCACATGTATCTACTACAAGTGATGTTGTTCGCGGTGGGTTATAAGCATGACCAAATTGTCATAGCAGCCTGACCAAATTGTCATAGCAGCCTGACTTTATCTTCAAGGATGTCATGTTTTGACATATTTTGAGAAGGTCCACTATGGTAAGGCGAGATGGAGGGGAATCCAGTGGTTTTTCTTATATAGATACCCTTTCAACCATCAAATCTGAAACACCAACGACTATGGTGGATCGACAAAAATCATGACAGGTGCAACAATTGTAGGTGCATTATGAGCAGTAGATGGCCTGAAAACAGCTGCGGAGGAAGAAGCCAGCCTAGAACTCGATGCAGCTATAGGAGGAGTAGATATACAACAGGTACCATAGTTGTGGATCTAGTTGCAGATCTATTAGTGATGTCTAAATTGAACACAAAACTCAAAGGATGAACATTATATAAGGTACGATTTACTCTTTATAATTCGTATATGTGTGGATGTAGTTATTATGTGTAACACACCTTGGTGTGGTTTTTGTACAATGCCCAACAAACGTTGATGTGTGTCGACCCATCAGACTCTGTACATGGACTAAGGGCAAGTAGTGTCATATGCATGCATTGTGCCATATTTTATGTGTGGTATGAGGTACCGTGTTATATGATATGAATGCTTGCTCTTACTTGTAAACAGTTCCCGACACACGATGGAAATGTATGTTGGATGGAAACTATTATAATGACTACATTAATAGTCTCAGACTAGTCTATGTAAACAAAAACTCATGTTCTTAATCAGTCTTTATAGGAGAGGGATAGTATTTTTTAGGAAATTGAAGATTCAAGAATGGTTAGCGGTGATGGAATGCATATTCAAAGATTATCCAACAATCGAAATCAACAAAGTTCACAAAATCAAGAGGTTCGACCTATACCGGTCGATATCGATCGATATAGGGTTTAGGCAATTGATCCAAATTGTTGAAATAAATTTGGAGTTGATGCAGTATGTTATAGGGCTGTCATACGTGGTCAACCAATGTAAAATCAAGCTTCAAATCATTCAACGTAGTTGATAAACCCCAATTTGGGAATCAATGAAATTAGTGTGAATCGACGGAAATGGTGTAGATGGACATGTATTTAGGTATGGATCACCAACCAAATGATTGAAAGTAGTTCGAACTAATATGGGGTAGTAAGGTCAAAATTTGGGAACCATAGTGTGACAACCCGCACCTCCGGACACATCGATTCGAAGCCTGAAATGTCTTTTGAACTTGCTTAGTGCCTAGATTTACAAGTCATTGGGGTTTTAGAATATTACATGATATAGTGACTAATATAAAATTTAAAGTATTCTACACTTTCAGATATCATAGCAGAAGGAATTAAAATATGAATACTGATAACAACCAAATCCGATAATAGTCTCAGCAATATGTAGTCCATACAATAACTTAGATACTAATGGTCTCAAACAACATGGTGTTTGACTAATAATAAAATAAAATAAATGGTACATGGAAAGTAATTGTAAATAATATAACTCGGGGTGCATAGTCTCCTCCTCCATGTACCGTGTCTTGGCCAAATCACTAGCTGGTCCTTCTCTAGTGGGTATAAAAGGGAAGAAAAGGAGTGGGTCGGACAAAGTCTAGTCAATGAATTATATTACTAGTGTACGTGTTCACAAGCAATTAATTTCATTCATAACCTACATGACCTAGGGTGTCTATTTATGTTTAAACATTACATATAAAGGATTGATTAGTTTACAAATTAGGGAATAATTCTAATTACAGCTATACCCATAAAAAACTAGCAAAAGTTTTCAATCGAAGGTTAAACAACCAACATCTAACAATTCTAGGTCAATTCCTAGTATATGGTCTTGATAATTAATTTCTTAACCAACATTGAGTTAACATTCTCAATGATGAACTACATATATTGTACATACACACTGATTAAACATCGCAACGCCTAGGCTTACGCCAGGTATACCACCTCGACGATTTATAGCCCGCATAAGCATTCATATCAACTTCTCAAGGGTAATGTGTCCTATGCTCTTTATCATTTAACCTAAAGCATAAAGAAAATCACTATAGTGTTTCCCCTATAGGTCTAACCACTGCGTAGTCATGTAGCCCTACAATGCGGATGCCTCTATAACACTGCCTCGGTTTCTACATGTTTAGCATGTGACTAGGCTTGCCCCAGTAATAATAACAACTTTTAGTTGCATTGTTAACGCCCTCCCTGTCGAATTCTAGGTTATGCCACCATCAAGTGATGCTACTTGTTGCACCTGCTCCATGAAGCTACGCAAACTCCTAAAAGTCGAGAAAGTGGGATACAAGTCCCCTTATTTTCCTTACTTGGCATGCACCAGGTCTAGCTTCAACCTTTTCTCGCTGAAACAATTCAGATATTTGATTAATTATTTCAGATGTCTAACCTCCTCTGTTTTTAAAAAATTGTTCTTTAGGCATTCAAATGTCTAACTTCCTTTTCCAAATGACGTTTGAAAAATGATTTGGACGTCGAAATCGAGTTGAATTCGAACTAATTGCTCTTGGGTTGAGATTTACTAAAATCCAGATGTCTAATCCCTCATTCAGATATCTTGTTACATTTCTCAGACTTCTAGTTGGATTTTTTGATGTTTGGCTGATGTTTTCCAGATTTTAGGATTTTGTTTAATTTGGTTGTTTTTATTCAACTTCTTCATGATTTCGAATATAGGTTTAAGGACTTGTTTTCAACCAGATTTTTGTTTATAGTTGTACCTTTGTTTACATGAATTTAACTTGTAAATTTCACGATTATATACATATATTTACACCATTTTATTTAAAACCTACCTATGTGCTTCCAATGAAAATTCTGTTCAGTTAATGCCCCGCTATTACCCTGCTATAACCCTGCTATATCCCATAGCGGATTTGTACCGCTACAATTTTTCCATATAGCCCCGAATATAGCCTTTCCGCTTTAAGCCCCGCTATTTCCGCTATATCCCGTTATTCCCGCTATATTCCGCTATTTCCGCTATATCTTCTTTTAAAAAATGAATTGAAAAATAACATTTATACATTATAAAAATTATGAATTAATTAATTTAATTGATTTTTTAATATATTTTCAGAAATGAAAATACTCTAATATTGTACTAAATTCAATTATGCTATATATAACAGTTTTACGTTTATTTACAGTATATTCGCACATGTTTTAATTTAACATTATTTATGTATTAATTATAATTCAATTGAATGTTAATTTTTCATTTAATTACTATTTATATATTTGTAAAAACATTAAATATGAGTTTTATATGTTATTTTAGAGTCATCCGCTATATCCCGCTGTATCCTTGCTGTATCCCCGCTATGACTTTTTGCACCTCCACCACATTGAATCCGCCGAGCGCTTTAACTGCACAGAATGAAATCCTATGTATATTTCAAGTTACAAAATAATTCCAAGGTGAAATAAATAGTATTTGATTTCTTCATTTATCCTAACTAAACCAAACATTATCAATAAAGATTTATCTTCATAGAATTTGATATGAATTTCACTAATATAATCTTTTCCCTTTTCCAAGAATTATTCTATTAAATTAACAACTAAGGTTTTCCATCATTACCATTCATTTTAATTCATAGCTAAAATTCAAATAAAATGTATGTTGCAATTATTATTCGAATTCAACAATTGTATTTTCAAATCATATAGAATTATAAGGAATTCAATTTATCAACACAAATGTTTTAATCAATTCACTCACCTTTTTAAAGCTATCTTCCTCTTAGCTTGATTTGAATCGCCCTTCCCAGACCTTCAAACTTGATTGATTCACTTTTCATTTCCCTTCATCTTCTAATCTTGACTCTCTCTCTTTAATTTGATTTTCCCTTGTTTTTTTTATTTAGAATTTTTTTGAAGAGATAGAAGAGTTTATTTAGATTGAGGAATTTCTGAGTGAGAGAAAGAATAAATGTACGTACATGTGAAGGCTAGGGTCTAATTTATAGTTGAAAACTAGGGTTTGCTAACTTAGGCCCAAAATCCATATTTACGAAAATGCACCGATCATAACTTCCACTATTTTTGACCATTTTATCAAATTTTACAAGTTATTTATGTTTCTTAACTATAAACGATACTCTAGACGCAATGGAATAGGTCCAGTGGCCTGATTCCAGCGTTTGTGAAAATTTATCTTTTATCCTTTAATTTAAAATTATAGTTTTGCCCTTATTATTTTTTAATTTAATATTAAAATTTCAAGAGTGTTATATTCTTTCCTCTTTAAAAGGATTTCGTCCCTAAAATCTCTAAGGTCGAAAAATGTAATTCGCTCATACTCCAAATTTCTATAACCATTTACTCAACCATCAACCACTTGAAACCATTGTCCTTAATTTTGAAATTTCTAATGCAGTATGTACATATAGGTATGGAATGCATATGATCATATTGGTAATATAAAATTAGGCGGTCTCCTAAACTAGCCAATCTTCTAAAATGTACGTGCTTATACCATATATACAAAATATATGCAATGTCCTATACTTGCAATTCTATATAGATGAGAAACTATTCAATACATTCAAAAATCCAACAACCAGTATGCATATAACCGATAAAATAAAGCGAGTAAGGCGGTATGTGACATAGGCTAACCTAAATATGTCAGCCCATATATGCAATACTAACTAATAAAATTCATCTGTTAGCAACCATCATCCAAAACATATCCTAGTGACATGTTCACAACCATGCCTAGCGTCCAAACATTCCTCCTGTGGAATACTCTAAGCTAAATATAATGTAAATTAATAATTATACTAGCTTAAATGGAAACATAACAGAAAAGAGCTCTAGATGGATAGCTCGAATTTTCTTCTAGGGCTTCCACATACTCTTAGACGGGTCCTCTCTCCATTGGACTTTAACCACTTTAATTTCTTTGCTATAAAATCACCTTGTCCCATGCTCAACAATAAAGGTAGGTGCACGATGAATAAATGACTCTCTCCACTTCAACTTCTTCCAACTAACTCAGCTCAACCATAACAGTGGAATCGTGTAGACACTTCCAAAAATGTGACATACAAAAGACATTATGGACTCCGGCCAACTTTTCAAGAAGATCCACCATATAAGCTAACTTTAGTATTCTCTCCACGATCGAAAAAGTCCCTACAAACCTTGGCGCTCACTTTACCAAACTATTAAACCTCATAACGAGTTTAAATTTACAAAGACAACGTCGTCCACATCGAACTCTAATTCCCTGTGTCTCCTATCGACGTAAGATTTATGCATATCTTGGACAGTCTTCATCCTTTTACCAATCAAGTCTACTTTTTTCGAAATTTCCTTAATAATATCTAGTCCAAGAATGCTTCTTTTTGTGGTGTCCAACCAACAAGATGGTGCTTTACATAGCCTCTCTCAAAACATCTCAACCGGTGTCATCCCAATACTTGCCTAATAGCTATTATTATAGTTAAACCCTACTAATTACAAATGATCTTCCTAAGAACCTCCAAAATACAATTCCAAAGAAAGCCCTCCAATGCTTGATTCATCCTCTAAGTTGCCCATCTATCTGTGGTTGATAAGCGGTACTCAATTTAATTCAGTTCCCAAGGCTTCTCCAAAACTCACTAGTGAAAATCAGATCTCAATCACTGACAATGCTAGAAGAAACTCCATGAAGTCAAACTATCTCTCTAACGTGTAAGGTCGCTAAAGATGCAGTTGTCCTCGTACTTCTGACTGGAATAAAATAAGCGCATCTGGTCAGTTAATCGACTTTGACCCAAATACTCTCATTTCCCCTTCTACTCTTGGATAGCCCATCAACAAAGTTCTCATTTCCACTCTGAAATATCCAACATCTATAGTAATCCACCAGGCTTCTTCCGCTCCTCCTTTACCCTTTGAAAAATCACACACTTGGAAACATACTCCGCTACATGCCTCTTCGTACTAGGCTAATAAAATACTCTCTTCATATCATGATACATTTTATCACCACTAAGATGAATAGTCATCCTAGAACAATGGGACTTTTCTAATACCATGCTTACCAATTCCTTAATAAAAGGGACACACAACCTACCATCTCTTCGTATCCATCCTTTCAAATTAATGGAATAGCAACCCAAATGACTTGGTCCAACTTCTCAAAAATATCCAACAACTCCTTGTTTTGCCTCTGACTTGAACCAGCAGGTCCATAAATAAAGGCTTAACATCCAAAGCTGCCAACGATCCTGGTGTAATGTCCGATGAAGGTCAAAAATCAAACATAGAATTAAAATCCAAATGCTTCCATTCCAAAAAAAATAGGACTCAACATTGTATGCTTTCTACTCAAGGCATCGGTTACAACATTGCCCTTGCCTGGAGTATATGAGATGTTGAAATAATATGACGCAAAGGACTCCATCCACCACTGCTGCCTCAAATTTAATTTTTTTGGGAGAGTAAATACTACAAAAGCTTATTATCTGTGTATAGCTGAATCCACTTTGCTAAAAGATAATGCCTCCATGATTTGAGAGTAAATAAAATAGCTGCCAACTCAAGGTCATGGTTGGGATAGTTTCTCTCTTGTATCTTCAATTTTCGACTAGCATAACAAACAACTTTACCCTTATTCATCAACATTGTGCCCAGTCCTAAAAAACAAGCATTGGTATACATCGTTATCACCTTCATACTGTTAGGGAGTACTAAAACAGGTGCAAGAGTCGATAATTTTTTCTTGGTCAGACAAACCTAGTGGAAATTTTAGCAAAGTCCTTAATGAACTTCCTATAATAGCCAGCCAAACCAAGAAAGCTTCTCATCTATGTAGAATTCTTTGGTACATGTCAATCGTGTACTATAACAACTTTACTAGGATCGGCTACTAGTCTATGCTCGAAGACAACATGTCCTAGAAAGCAAACCTCTTTGCATCAAAATTGACATTTGGAAATTTTCACCTTTAGATTACGCCTACGAAGAATATTGAGCACTTCTCCTAAATGCAACATGTTCTCTTCTTCGTTTTTGAATAGACTAGTATGTCATCAGTGAGTACTGCTACAACTTATTTAGCAATCCTCCAATGATTCGACTCATGAGGTCGAAAAAATATGTTGGTGCATTGGTCAGTCTAAATTACATGACTAACCACTTGTACAATTCTACAGGTGTTCGAAAAGCGATTTTCTAAATACTATTCTTAGCTATATCCAACTAATAAAATCCGATAGCTAAGTTAAACCAAGAGAATACTTTTTGCTCCAACCAAGTGATCGAAGAGATTGTATATACGGGGTAGTGGATAATGATTCTTCTTTATCAGCTTATTTAATTCATAATAATCGACACAAAGCCTTAAAGATCCACCTGCTTTAGTAGCAAAGACAACTGTTTTTCCCCACTCTAAAATACTCCTCCGAATGAAGCCCTTCTCCAATAATTCATTCACTTGATTATTCAACTCACGTCTTTCTCTAGGAGCCATATGTCTAAGAGGTAAGGAAACATGTATAACGTTCTCTTTAAGATAAATTCTAAATTCAATCATCCTATGGGAAGGAAGACCAAAAACTTTGAAAAAGACATTTATGTAGTCATGAACTATTGGTACTGAAGCTAACTCATCATGTGACAGGTCTAAAAATCATAGGTATCCCAACATAATTGAACTCTTGGGGTCGTAGTAAACCTCAAGGCTATGCCCACTACAAGTACCTAACCAAACCGCCTTCCTATCACACTCCGGGTAGTCACCTAGTCCATTCTCAAAATTAATCCAGACCCAGAAAATCCTAAAACAAAAGCATTGTAATCGAATTCCACACACAAAATATAAAACTTCAAACCCTTGCAAATCATGAATAAATGAGTCAATCCTCCAACAAGGTCTGTAATTATAATAGTCTCTAAGTGCAATTCATCTACTAGTCTACTTAAAAGAAATAAGTATGATGCTTCGATGTCAAATAAAGTACGAATAGATAAATCAGAAAGAGTTAACCTACCTTCTATGATAACCTTCTTTTCCTTATCCACAACTAGAGCAATGCTCGAGATAGGAATAATATACAGTGCATATGCTACAGCCGTCTGGGTAGATTTCTTAGGTGCATTCAGACACTCTCTTCATGTGCCCAAATTGGTTGTAGTTGTAGAATTTGGTCTTCGCAATGCTCGCCCTGCAATCCCTTGCTAGATGCCCCATATCTTAGCACTTCTTACACTAAAAATTTAGCTTCTTTATCTTGCCTTGAGCTCCCATCCCACTTCTACGTTGGTCTTGCCGAACTGGCTTCACCTCTACCTTCTTAGGTTCCTCCTTCCCAATTGAATTCAATAACGCCATCTCAACCAAGCTCTCAAAACTAGCTCTAGTTGGTACATGGTTCAAAATAGTACCTCTCAAAGATAGATTTAACCCCTTAGCATGCATCGCCCTTTTCACTAGTGTGTTGATAAGGTCTAACCCATACTTCGCTGGATGATTAAATTCATTCACATACTCCTTGATGTTGCCATCACCTTGCTCCAAATGGATGAACTTCTCTAATCTACTTCCCATTCCACCTCAGAAATAAACTTGATCTCAAAGCACCTCTTACAATCGGTTCAAGCAATACTAGTCTCATTTGTCTCAATAACAACAATCTTCCATAAGTTTAAGGCCTCTCCTTACAAATGCCATGAAGCCAACTACCTCTTCACTACATCCTCCACACCTGTCATAGTAAAAATCCTATTCCAATTTCTCAACCACGCCTGCATCTCTACAAATGATTCAATCCCATGATAATTATTTCTACCTAGACACTGGATGTGCCGACATGGCTTAGGGAAATCCAAAGTAGGTGGAGGAGCAGGGGCTGCAACTTGCGCTTGCACTTTGGGTCCTCCATTGGGGTTGTGTAACACCCCTAATTTGGATAACATTATTCAGGAGATTTAATTAGATAAATTAAATAGACTAATGTAAATCTTAAAGTGATAAGGGGGTAGAGATTTGAATAAATACTTAGAGGCCGAGCTTAATTAAATAAATGGGCTATAAATGGTTATACATGTTAATTAATTTACGCAAGGGTATTAGGGTAATTGCAGCCCTATATTTTCATTACCCTTTTCTTCTCGTTCCTTATACCATTCACGTTCATTTTCTAAAATGCAAACAAACATAAGAAAAGAAAGAGTATAGATGGCCATTTCTAGGATAAAAAGGAGAAGAAAAATTCAAGTAAAGCTAAGGATTTAAGCAAGGGGAATTAATCTCAATCAAATCTCAAAGTCCTTATCATAATCAAGGGAATAATAATCTAAATCATCTTTATTTTGTTTTATGATCATTTGTTTTTGGGTTTAAGATTAAATCCATTATTATGATGATTTTTGATTGATGATAAGCTTGGATTTGGACATGTTGGATTCAAATAAAATAATTTGATAATTATTTTACACGGTTTTTAAGGGTAAAACCGATTATAATGATTTTCGTATGCCATGAAAGAATTTTATGTTATGTAAAACATGATTTTAGAGATGGGTTTTAATTTTTATAATATTCCAAGCTATAGAAAATTTAATATGAATTTTCAAAGGAAAATATGAAAAATTGGGTTTATAAATTAATTTCGAGTATTTTATGAAGAATTTGGGTCTTAAATTTTTATATGTTAGATAACATATTGAAAGCGAATTTCTATAATTTTTAGGGATTTTTCCTAAGTAATTTACTAAGGAAATAAAATTATTTTAGAGGAAGGACTTAATTGTTTTATTGGTTTTGGTTAACGTAAGGGCTTATTTGTTAAATTAATCCATGTTTAGATCTGAAATTATGCGGCAGTTATTTTGGTAAGAATTTGAAAAGTTACGGCAACCAATCAAATGTTTACAAATAGGCAGGTTAGTTATAAAGTAATTGCTTTAATTGGTATTAAAACAGTCTTTACCCAGAAAAGTGGGTTCTGCCTCTTTCAGAAGCACCTTTCGACCCATTACTTCTGCTTCGACCTAGTCGAAACAAACATTGCCGAAACCAATACACAAGGTATCAAAAGTATGGTACATAGTGGATTGGAGAAAGGTAGAAGGCAAGGCATCGAAAACTTTTCTTCTAATGGGGCCAAAACCTTTGTTTACTTTCAAATGATAAGCGCGTGTTTTTTTTGCCAAAAGCTTTCGAAGGATTCGAAGCATATGCTTTCGAAAGGGTTTTCTAAATAGCTTTCGATGAGGTTTCCATCTTTTATTTTAAAGTATAAGCTCTCGAATGAGTTCCTTTATTTAAAGAACAATGCTTTCGAAAAGGGTGGTTTCGACCCAGTCGAGACCCTGCTGCCATTCTTTTGGCCTTTCGAATGTATTGAAGTCATCAATGCTTTCGAAGGGTAGCATTTGTATTAAACTTACACTAAGTCACTTCCTAAAGGCTTTTGAATGGGTTTCGAAGGTAATGATGTCGAAAGGGGATTTCGATGCTATCCTTCAATGTTTTACTTAAATGTTCTAAGCTTTCGAATAGATGGTTCCGAAGCCATCAACCTTTCCCCAAACAATTTTATAAAGATCAATGGTTTCGAAAGGGTTACTTTCATATGTACTCACTTAGACCCAAAAGATGTTTGTATGCAAAACCCAATGGCTTCGATAGGGGTACTTTCATTGGTTTCGAAGCTATGCTTCTAAGATATATTAGGTAAAGCTTTAATACTTTCAAAAGGTTTGTTTTGAAGGTTTCGAAAGGTATATATTAGTGTTTTGAAAAGAAGATTTAAATGCTTTCGAAGGAGGTTATCCAAGGGTTTCGAAAGTAAAGTTTTAAGGTTTCAAAAGCCTTAATTTCAAAACAAATAACCCAATCTTGTTTTAAAGGAAAACCATGGCATAATAAGAGAGTTTTGAAATGATTTGAAGTATGGAGTTTTTGAAGAAGTTTTCTTTGATTAATAGGTTAAAGGGATTAACCAAGTTTAATATAAAATGATTTCAAGGATATTAAACCATAGGTGTTGGTATTATTATGTTATTATGTTTACTTCTTCATATATATATTCACAATGTAATGGACCCATAACTGTATTTTGGCGAAGGGTAGAATAATCAGCTAGGTTGACCCAATAGTGTATATAAATTAAGTTAACTCCTAAATGAGTAGAATTGCATCTAGGAGGTCGGATAGACCAAAATGTAGGATGCCATAATATTGACTAAAAGAAGTTGTCGGGTAGACAGGTTCATAGTAAACCCATGAAAACTATGTTTAAGAAAGTTATTGGTAGGGGCCAATAGGTTCATAGTAAACCCAAGAAAAATATGATTAGATTGAGTTATTGGCAGGGTCCAATAAGTTTGTAGTGAACCCATGAAAACTATATCCGGATTAAGTTATTGACAAAAGTCAATGGTTCATAGTCAACCCATGAAAACTATGATAAGTGGGAAGTTATTGGAGTTACCAATAGGTTCAGGGAGAACCCATGAAACAATGAAGTTATTGGCAGGGGCCAATAGGTTCTTAGTGATCCCATGAAAACTGTGAAACTGGACAGGGAGTCCATAAACATTAAACAGGTTATTAGTTAGCCTATGAAAACTATTAGGTTAATAGTGACCCTAGAAAATATAACTAAGACAGATAGTCAGAATGAATGGGGATGGGAAATCCATAATTGATTTACTAGTTTGCATATCATCATAATATTTTAAATTGCTATGTTTTAAGCATTGTGGATGCAGGAGCACAGTATATAGTTTTATAAAGTTTTAAGATACTAGTGAGGGGAAAACCCGTTCCGCTAAGCGGCGTGGCTCACTAGATATCTAAATGGTTCGGGATGGTAGATTATTATTCATACCAAGCTTTATGTCTGAATCAAAGTTTATGTTTTCCCTTTAAACTCTCGGGCACTCAATTGATTTTGAGTAGTTTAAGAGTTGAGGTTTTCAGGTACCTCTTTAGACGAGTAAGCTTTCGGAGATGTGCAGGAGGCATGATAGCTATTTAGAGTTCTTTTCTAATTTGATTATGTTGTGTTTTGTTTTAAAGGCAAAGATGTTTGATTGCCTAGTTATATACTCTTTTCATCCAAGAGGGCATCTTCATATGTCGCTCCTGGCATATGTTGTAATAATTATATTTTCTCTAAACGTATTTCTCGTATTAGGATTATGTAATGAATTTGAAATGCTTTGAAATGGAATGAGAAAGTTGTTTGTTGGTTTTAAAATTTTCCATATCCATGTGTTTTTGTTATATTAATATATATAACATTACCATATTTGGTCACCGATGATTAATAACTATGGATGGCTGCAGCATCCGTAGCCATTAATTTTGGGCCTCCAAGTGGGGGATGTTACAAGTTGGTATCAAGCATAGGTTTATGAAACTTAAAAGAATTTTAAACCTAATAGATTTTCAAACATAATCCAATGAATCAGAAAATAAGATCGGGGTTTGGAATCACGCTATAGTAATGTACTTGTATTTGATATATATATATATAAGTACGTCTTCCCCTCTCTCTTAGATCGTTCTTTTGTATCGTACTAAGGCTCATATGTAGATTTACGAGAAAGAAGATATGGAGGCATGAAACGAAAGAGGAAATCTCAGTGGAGGAAGCACCACAATCAATGGAAATGTTCGACCCACCAGGAGGAACCCGAGTCGACAGGCTAATGCTTACCAAAATGTAGATACCAATGTGGGTGCTGGAAATCCATCTGTGGATATGGGGGCGATGTATTAGTTTTTCGTCAATATGATGCAAGCAGGAGCTGCTACTAGTGTTGCTGGAAATGTTGGAGGAGCTAATCCTATGGCTCCAGTTGGGAATAACTATGCTAAGCTAAGTAGAGATTACACCAGTCTTGGTGGGAAGCCGTTATGGGAACGGAGGATGTTATAGAAGTTGAGAATTGGTTGTTGCATTGTGAGAGGATCTTCACTGATTTGGGTTTGGATAATGAGCAGAAGAGGAGGTTGGCCTCTAGGCAGTTGCAAGGGGCAGCACTTCATTGGTAGAATAGTGTTACTACCGGAGTTCCAGAGAAGGAGTTGACTTGGGTAGATTTTAGAAGAAGAATTGAAAAGAGGTTTTTATCTGAAGTTGCTAAGTCAGCGTTGATGAGATTGTTTATGGATTTGGAGCTGGGAGAGATGTCGGTAATCGAGTGTGCTACTAAGTTTGATGAGTTGTCCCGATATGGGTATGTTACTATATTCACCGTCATTAGAAGGAATGAGAGGTTCATTCGGGGATTGAGGCCTGAGATTGCCAAGGAGACCTTAACACATATTCATGATCCTTGTAATGTAGTTGTGGAGATAGCAATCTGACATGAGGAGATGCTTGCTATTTGTGCTAGAGAAAAGCCGGTTGAAACCCAGTGCCCTCAAGGAAAGAAGAAGAAGTTCTTTAAGAAGAAGGGAGCTAAGAAGGGAGAGGCTGCCAAGAAGGCAAAGGCTGATTTAGTTTGTTTCAAGAGTGACAAGAAACGTCATTATGCTCATGAGTGCCGGTCAGGCAAGGGGAAGAAGGCTACAGAAAAGAAGAATGTGAAGTGCTTAAACTGTGACCAAGTTGGGCATTATAAGAATCGGTGTCCAGAACCAGTCAGGGTGGACAAGGGAAAGGTTTTTGCTGTTGGACCATCATCTGCTAGGCCAACTGCAGATGAAAAAGAGAAGACTGTGATGGAAGGTATGCTTTTGATTCAGAGTATACCAGTTAGGATACTATTTGGTACCGATGCATCACATTCATTTATATCTCGGAATTTGGTTGATAGGTTATGCTTAGAACGCACATACTTTGTTACTTCCTTGAAGGTTGCGAATCCAATATGAGGGTATGCAACTCTGGGGATGAGATGTGACCAGTTAGAACTTCAGTTGTTAAGTCATAAGTTTGCATGCAGTCTGTATGTTTTCAATTTTGTAGATTTCAGAATCATTTTGGGTATGGATTGGTTGAGTAAGTATGAGGCTAGGATATTTTGCCAGAATGGGGAGATATCACTAAGACACCCTGATAGTCATAACCAAATCATATTCTCAGTAGAGAATTCTGACCGCAGTAGTTTTTCTTTGTTAAGTGCTATGGAAGTGGAGAAGAGTTAAGTCAGGTTCGAGTAACAAGAGAGTTTGCAGATGGCTTTGGGCCAGTTACGGGACTACCACCGAAATGAGTTGTTGAGTTTCGGATAGATCTTGTGCCAGGAGCTGAACCTATGAGTAGACCACCTAGTAGGATGACACCGACAAAGATGAAGAAATTGAAGGTGCCACTAGTGGATCTAGAAGGGAGAAATTTTATTAGACTGAGCAGCTGGACTTGGGAAGCGGCCGTGGTGTTCGTGAAGAAACCAAATGGGTCGTTGAGGACGTGTATCGACTATCGTAAGTTGAACCGGAGGACGATTAAGAATAAGTATCTTTTGCCAAGAATAGATGATCTATTTGATCATTTGTGTGGAGCCGGAGTGTTTTCCTAGTTGGATTTGGCGACAGGTTTCCATCAGTTAAGGGTGGCAAAGGATAGTATTCTTTTGACAGCATGTAGAACTAGGTATGGTTCATATGAGTGGTTAGTAATGCCATTCGGGTTAACGAATGCACCTGCTTTCTTCGTGTATTTGATGAACCGAGTTTTCCAAGAGTACTTCGATAGGTTTGTGTTGGTGTTTATAGATGACACTTTAGTATAATCTAAGGATGAAAAAGAGCATGAGGATCATCTTAGAGTAGTGCTTGAGACGATGAGGCAGCATCAGCTAAAGGCGAAGTTTTCCAAGTGTCATTTTTGGAAGAAAGAGGTTAAGTTTCTTGGTTACGTGGTTTCAGAGAAGGGCTTGTCAGTTGATCCATATAAGATCGAAGTTGTTAATAATTGTAAGAGATCAGAGATGGTAACTGCGATTAGAAGTTTTCTTGGACTTGCTGGCTATTACCGGAGATTCATCAAGGACTTCTTGTGTATAGCAGCGCCTTTGACTAAGCTAACCAGGAAGGTTGTGAAGTTTGTCTGGTCTGACAAATGTGAGGAAGCATTCCTTAAGTTAAATCATTTGTTGACCAATGCACTTATGTTAGTGGTTCCAGACGGAAACCAAGGGTTTGTGGTGTATACCGATGCATGCAGAGCTGGATTAGGAGCTGTGTTGATGCAGAAGGGTAAAGTGATATCCTACTCAAGATTTGGAGTTGGCAACGGTGATCTTCGCATTGAAGATTTGGAGGCATTATCTCTTAGGGGAGAGATTTGAGCTATATACAGATCATAAGTCATTAAGCTATTTATTCTCTCAGAAGGAGTTGAATATGAGGTAGAAGAGGTGGCTGGAGTTTTTAACTGCTTTTGATTTTCGTATAGAGTATGCTCCTGGGAAAGGAAATAAAGTAGCGATTGCTCTTAACAGAAGACATCAGAATGTGGTGTTAGCTGTGTTGGCAGAATGGAAGGATTTAGAAGCTTTGACTACTTGTAGTGTGCAGTTAAGATCGACTGCTTGTTCTAGTCAAAGTACCTCCATGTTTTCCTGTTTAGAAGTTCGACCAGTATTGATCGAAAGGATTGCTTCTAAGCAGAAGGAGGATCCACTATTAGCCGAGAGGATTAGAAGGCTTGAGGTGGGATCAGAGATCGATGATCTAAAGGATTTTAATCTTTTCCAGAGAGGATGGTTGAGAAAGAAGGGACGATTGTGTGTTCCAAATGTTGAGGACTTGAGGAAAGAAGTTCTTGGAGAATGTCATCGATCCAAGTTTATGATTCATCCTGGAAGGACCATGATGTATCAAGATAAGAAGAGGAGCTTCTATTGGTAAGGTATGAAGAGGATGTTGGCTTGTAGGTTAGGCAGTGTCCAAACTGTCAACAAGTGAAAGCTGAACATTAAAAGCCGAGTGGGTTGCTTCAACCTTTAGAGATTCTAGTTTGGAAATGGGATTCGATATCCATGAATTTTATAGACGGGTTGCCAAGGTCAAATAGGGGAAATGAAAGTATATGGGTCATTATGGACAGGTTGACCAAGAGTGCCCATTTCTTTCCAGTTAAGTCAACCAGGACGGTACCTGTTTTAGCTAAGTTGTTCATGAAGAACATAGTTATACTACATAGGATTCCTAGTAGTATTATCAATGACAGAGATGCTTTGTTCACTTATGAATTCTAGAAGAGTCTACAAGATGTGTTAGGCACTAAGCTCAAGATGAGTACTGTGTATCACCCTCAGACGGATGGGCGGACAAAAAGAGTCAATAAGGTACTCGAGGATTTATTGAGAGCTTGTGTATTGGACTTTGGTGGATCTTGGGAAGATCACCTACATTTGGTTGAGTTTCCTATAATAATTGTTATCAGACTAGTATAGGAATGGCGCCTTTTGAAGCTTTGTATGGCAGACCATTCAAATCACCAGCATGTTGGTTGGAGACAGAAGACAGATTGGTCTTAGGCCCGGATCTGGTTAGAGAGGCGACATAGAAGATTTAGTTGATCTGATAAAGGATGAAAGAAGCTTAGTCCAGACAGAAGAGTTACACAGATAGGAGGCGTAAAGACCTAGAATTCTTAGTTGGGGATAAGATTTTCATCAAAGTATCACCGATGAAGGGTGTAGTACGAATTGGAAAGTCCAGGAAACTGGCACCGAGATATGTTGGTCCATTCCAAAGTATAGAAAGGATTGGAAAGCTCGGATATAGAGTAGAGTTTCCGAGCAGTATGGCAGGTGTCCATAATGTATTTCATGTGTCTCATCTTCGCAAGTATGTGCATGATCCAGAGACTACTATTCCTCCGACAGGGTTGGAAGATTTGATGGTAGAGCCTAATTTGACTTTTGTTAGACAACCAGTTCTGGTTGTAGCAAGAGATGAGAAAATATTGAGGAACAAGACAATCATGTTAGTGAAAATTCAGTGGAGCGACAACGAGAAGGACTGTACTTGGGTGGCAAAAGACAAGATTAGAGATACTTATCCTGCTCTGCTTTGAGGGTATGTCTATATTAGCCTTATATAGATAGTAACTAGATGATTGCTATGTTTAGTATTTAGTAATTACTGAATTTCTAGGAAAAATTCTTTAAGGAGGGGAGCCTGTAACACCCCTAATTTTGATAACATTATTCAGGAGATTTAATAAGATAGATTAAATAGAATAATGTAAATCTTAAAGTGATAAGGGGATTGAGATTTGAATAAATACTTAGAGGCCGTGCTTAATTTAATAAATGGGCTACAAATGGTTATACTTATTAATTAATCAATGCAAGGGTATTAGGGTAATTGCCGCCCTATATTTCATTTCCCTTATATTCTCGTTCCATATACCATTCACGTTCATTTTATAAAATGCAAAAAAACATAATAAAAGAAAGTGTATAGACGGCCATTGCTAGGAGAAAAAGGAGAAGAAAAATTCAAGTAAAGCTAAGGATTTAAGCAAGGGGAATTAATCTCAATCAAATCTCAAAGTCCTTATCATAATCAAGGTGAATAATAATCTAAATCATCTCTATTTTGTTTTATGATCATTTGTTCCCGGGTTTAAGACTAAATCCATTATTATGATGATTTCTGATTGATGATATGCTTGGATTTGGACATGTTGGATTCAAACAAAATAATTTGATAATTATTTTACACAGTTTTAAGGGTAAAACTGATTATAACGATTTTCTATGCTATGAGAGAATTTTATGTTACATAAAACATGATTTTAGAGACGGGTTTTAATTTTTATAATCTTCCAAGCTATGGAAAATTTAATATGAATTTTCAAAGGAAAATATGAAAAATTGAGTTTAGAAATTAATTTCGAGTATTTTATGAAGAATTTGGATCTGGAATTTTTATATGTTAGATAACATATTGAAAGCGAATTTCTGTAATTTTTGGGGATTTTTCCTAAGTAATTTACTAAGGAAATAAAATTATTTTAGAGGAAGGACTTAATTGTTTTATTGGTTATGCTTAATAGAAGGACTTATTTGTTAAATTAATCCATGTTTAGATCTGAAATTATGCGGCAGTTATTTTGGTAAGAATTTGAAAAGTTACGGCAACCAATCAAATGTTTCCAAATAGGCAGGTTAGTTATAAAGTAATTGCTTTAATTGGTATTAAAACAGTCTTTACCTAAAAAAGTAGGTTCCGCCTCTTTCAGAAGCACCTTTCGACACATTGTTTCCGCTTCGACCTAGTCGAAACAAACATTGCCGAAACCAATACACAAGGTATCACAAGTATGGTACGTAGTGGATTGGAGAAAGGCGGAAGGCAGGGCGTCAAAACCTTTGCTTCCGATGGGGCGAAACCTTTGTTTACTTTCAAATGATAAGCGCATGTATTGTTTTGCCAAGAGCTTTCAAAGAAGTCGAAGCATATGCTTTCGAAAGGGTTTTCTATATAGCTTTCAATGTGGTTGCCATCTTTTATTTTAAAGTATAAGCTTTCGAATGAGTTCCTCTATTTAAAGAACAATGCTTTCGAAAAGGGTAGTTTCGACCCAGTCGAGACCCTACTGCCGTTCTTTTGGCCTTTCGAATGTATTGAAGTCATCAATGCTTTCAAAGTGTAGCATTTGTATTAAACTTACACTAACTCACTTCCTAAAGGCTTTCGAATGGGTTTCGAAGGTAATGATGTCGAAAGAGGATTTCGATGCTCTCCTTCAATGTTTTACTTAAATGTTCTAAGCTTTCGAATAGATGGTTCCGAAGCCATCAACCTTTCCCCAAACAATTTTATAAAGATCAATGGTTTCGAAAGGGTTACTTTCATATGTACTCATTTAGACCCAAAAGATGTTTGTATGCAAAACCCAATGGCTTCGAAAGGGGTACTTTCATTGGTTTTGAAGCTATGCTTCTAAGATATATTAAGTAAAGCTTTAATACTTTCGAAAGGTTTGTTTTGAAGGTTTCGAAAGGTATATATTAGTGTTTTGAAAAGAAGATTTAAATGCTTTCGAAGGAGGTTATCCAAGGCTTTCGAAAGTAAAATTTTAAGGTTTCAAAAGCCTTAGTTTTCAAAACAAATAACCCAATCTCGTTTTAAAGGAAAACCATGGCATAATAAGAGAGTTTTGAAATGATTTGAAGTATGGAGTTTTTGAAGAAGTTTTCTTTGATTAATAAGTTAAAGGGATTAACCAAGTTTTATATAAAATGATTTCAAGGATATTAAACCACAAGTGTTGGTATTATTATGTTATTATGTTTACTTCTTCATATATATATATTCACAATGTAATGGACCCATAACTGTATTTTAGGGAAGGGTAGAATAATCAGCTAGGTTGACCCAGCTGTGTATATAAATTAAGTTAACTCCTGAATGAGTAGAATTGCATCTAGGAGGTCGGATAGAACAGAATGTAGGATGCCAGAATATTGACTAAAAGAAGTTGTCAGGTAGATAGGTTCATAGTAAACCCATGAAAACTATGTTTAGGAAAATTATTGGAAGGGCTAATAGGTTCATAGTAAACCCATGAAAACTATGATTAGATTGAGTTATTGGCAGGGGGCAATAGGTTTGTAGTGAACCCATGAAAACTATTTCCGGATTAAGTTATTGACAAAAGTCAATAGGTTTATAGTCAACCCATGAAAACTATGATGAGTGGGAAGTTATTGGAGTTACCAATAGGTATACGGAGAACCTATGAAACAATGAAGTTATTGGCATGCGCCGATAGGTTCTTAGTGATCCCATGAAAACTATGAAACCGGACAGGGAGTCCATTAACATTAAACAGGTTATTTGATAGCCCATGAAAACTAATAGGTTAATAGTGACCCTAGAAACTATAACTAAGACCGATAGTCAGAATGAATGGGGATGGGAAATCCAGAATTGATTTACTTGTTTGCATAACATCATAATATTTTAAATTGCTATGTTTTCACCATTGTGGATGCAGGAGCACATTATATGGTTTTATAAAGTTTTAAGATACTAGTGAGGGGAAAACCCGTTCCGCTAAGTGGCGTGGCTCACTAGATATCTAAATTGTTTGGGATGGTAGATTATTATTCATACCAGGCTTTATGTCTGACTCGAAGTTTATGTTTTCCCCTTAAACTCTCGGGTACTCAATTGATATTGAGTAGTTTGAGAGTTGAGGTTTTCAGGTAACTCTTTAGACGAATAAGCTTCCGGAGATGTGCAAGAGGCATGATAGCTATTTAGAGTTCTTTTCTAATTTGATTCTGCTGCGTTTTGTTGTAAAGGCAAAGATGTTTGATTTCCTAGTTGTATACTCTGATCATCCAAGGGGCATCTTCATATGTCGCTCTTGGCGTATGTTGTAATAACTATATTTTATATGAAAGTGGTTCTCGTATTAGGATTATGTAATGAATTTGAAATGCTTTGAAATGGAATGCCAAAGTTGTTTGTTGGTTTTAAAATTTTCCTTATCCATGTGTTTCTGTTATATCAATATATCTAACATTACCGTACTTGGTCGCGAGGATTAATAAGGAAGATGAAGAGTGTATAGATACATTAAGAAGCACAAGGTCTTCTATGACGCTCAGCGGCCCATGATGGTGTGTGAAGAGTAAACCTTCCATTAAAACCGAAAAGTTCGCAACTCCATAGAAGAGGGAACCTTCCGTCCTGACGAAAGCATAGGGCCGAAAGAGGGACCGCCAACATCTATAAATAAGACCCTAGGGGTACGGTCTCAGGATCCAATATTCTTCTTTCATCTACTCAACAATCTCTACTGCCTCTGCTCAACACATTGTAACCCTAATTTTGAAATCAAATTGGGGGCTATCTTCTTAAATTTTGTATCGGATTCCATTATGGAGAAATAAAGAGAATTGTGGCTTGCGATCAACTTGGAATTTGGGGATAATCATGATCCGGTGTTAATTTTACATTAACAGCTGATCTCAAATGATTTATTTCTTATGTTCTTTGTTTATTTCGAGAATATGCTGTGAAATTTTCAACAGACAATCTCATAAGTTTCCTTCTCCTCAATTTAAATATCAATCAAAAGAAGGGGGAACGAAACTTGTGAGACAGTCCCGAATATAAGTTTCATGGCATATTGACTCAGCTCTTGTTATTGCCTTAAAATGTTTGAATCATGTTTTCGAAAGGTTTTCATAAGTGGAGTGCCAACCTAGGAGGCCGAAAGTATCAAACGAAGGGCCAATAAAGCAATCTCATCTTCTGATGTCCTCAAATGGTTTCTTAACCTTCCAAAGGGTTTAATGGTTTACTAAACCTTCCGATCTTTTGGAAGGTTTAATATAACCGCTAAAATATGAGGATTATTTTCGATTTCCTAGGGAAATATAATGAAATGATAAGGATGATGATCATATGATCTAAATGAGCTGATTGAAGGGTTTAAATGGTTTCCTAAACCTTCCGATCCATTGGAAGGTTTAATAAAACTATCGATCTGGTCACGTCGTGAGGTTCAAAGTGCACTGCAATCCTTCGATGGGGGCTAAGTGAATTCATGAGCTTCTAAGAAACCTTCCGGATTACCTAAAGATTTAGCAATATTATGAATCCCGTCCAGTTGAGATGCTTAGATCATACTTAAACCTTTCGGTAAGGCTGAAAGTAAGATGATTCTTTCCCCAACTCTGCATAAGAGATAAACACTTGCTTAAAACCTTCCGGTATCGATTACCTCCTGTTAGGGTTAGTATTGTGATCGCAAAACCTTCTGACTTAGTCATTCCACTCAAGTAATGAAAAATCCACTCAATCGAAAGGTTGAATTCATCGGCGATGTTGACAAGAAATCTTGTTAACATTTTTGGTGATAGAAGGAGGGCTCGAACCTCCGACCTTGTGGTTAATATAACTAATTATGAAATCTAATTTGCTGTAGGAAAATGAAATCAAAATGACCTCTTACCGTTAGCAAAAGGAATGATCAGGCTCTCTGGAGGAAAACATATCACCCTCTTTCAATTTTGGAAATAGAGAGCAGGGGCAACCTTCTGCCTCACCTCAATCGAGCCAGTTTAGGTTCAGGTGTCCCAACAACTGGCTCCAACTCAAGATCTTCAACCAGAAGAACATGTGGCTAAAATCACATATCTAGAATGCCAGATGGCAGAAATGAAAGATCTTTTAAACGAAGTGTTATCTCACCAATCGTCAATGAAAGCTACCACTGCAGGGGAAGAAGTTGAGTCTCCAAGAAGGAATCTGAAAACCAATGCAGGTACTGTCAAAGGTAAAGCTCACATTTCTCTATCAAAACAGAAGGAGGGCCTTCCACCAAAGGCAAATTATCAGAGAAGAGTTCATGCGGAAGATAAAGATTGTTCCGTGAGTTTAACTTCAGACGGCTACAAACCTAATCAAAGAGACTACATGAACAATGAAGCCTATCAAAGGATGTGGCAGAAAAGGATATGAAAGACCTATTAAATGCTAAGTGCAAAAGAACTAAAGACGAAAGAGTGAACAACAATGAAAGGGTTGCACCCTTCATCGATGAAATTATGTCAGCTCCAATACGATCTCATGTGAAGGTCCCCACCATGAAATATCATTGGAAAACCGACCCGGATGACCATTTGATGGCGTTTGATAGCCAGATGGATTTATATAACGCTTCCGGCGCTGTGAGGTGTCGACTTTTTCTGATCACGTTACAACGGGCCGCAGCTAAATGGTATCGGCAATATCGTGAGAATATGATATATTATTGGAAGAAATTCTCATAGGAATTCTCTACTCAACTCTGCATATGTAAAGATCCTTCTATTGATTATACCGTGCTTGCTAACATCAGGCAAAATCATGGAGAGTCCTTAGGGGATTATCTAAAGAGATTCAATACAGAAGCATTGAATGCCAAAGGCATGAACGACAGAGATAAACTCATCGCTGTCCACTCAGGACTCATAGTTAATTCTCCTTTCTGGAAGGAGATGTTCGTTTATGAATGTCGGGATCTTCAAGATTTCCATTTCCAAGCCGACAAGTTCATCCAAATGGACGAATTGTATTACTCGAAAAAGAAATTTGGTCATAAGAAGGATAGCGGTAGATTTGGCCCGGAGAGAATTCCCAAGAGAGCTAGGTAGGAGGATACCAATACTAACGCGGTGGCATTAACTCGACCAATCTTCTACATCTATGCGATGACCCAGGATAAGGTCAACTTCCCCACTTCATTTAAGACCCGAAATTATCCTGAGTAGAAAAAAGGACAAATGCTGTGCCTACAACAAAGCTAATGGCCACAGAACCAATGAATGTAAGGTTCTGGCTGGGATAATTCAGAAGTTGATTCGAGAGGGGCAGTTGAAGGAATTCATGAAGAACCGATAGCAAACTCTCCCGACAAACACTAACGCAAGGAAGCCTGCTGGAAATGCCATACATGTGATCGAGGAAGGTGACCCGCTAAGCTTAAGTCTACCCCAGAACAGGATTGATGTCATATATGGAGGACCACATCCAGCTGGTAGAAGTCAAAGTGCCAGAAGCAAATACATTCGAGAAGTTAAAAAGGGTGTATTCTCTATACAGGAAGAGCCACCGTTCAAAAGTCTGAAACACAACATCAATATGCATACACTGGTAATTAACCTACAGGAGCTAAGGAGGGGGATCCATCATCCCCATAATGATCCTTTAATGATCACAGCCCAAATAGGATCTTCGGTGGTCATGAAAATCCTGGTTGACACGGGAAGCACTATGAATGTAATATTCCACCATGCATTTGAGCAAATGGGGATTTCCAAAGTTAGACTTGAACCTAGTCCCGAGCCAATCTTTGGGTTCAACAATAAGGGGACAACTCCGCTTGGGCAGGTGAAGCTTTTTGTCCAACTGGGACTTCCACCATGTTCCCGAGTCTTTAAAACGACCTTTGTGATCACATATCAGCCATCATTATATAACGCCATCTTTGGACGGCCGACGCTGGATGAGGTGGATGCATTCGTCTCAATGAAATATCTAATGCTTAAATTCCTCACAAAAAGCGGCTGAGGAACTATCCGGGGTGAACAATTCGCATATCGAGAAATGTACTTTGCAACCCTAGAACAATACAGCAGGGAGTTTACTTGTTACTTTGATTCTTCTATTACTCTGCAGCCTTTGGAAGATGGGTTTCTACGTCCATCATTCGAAGCAAAGAATAAATATGATAAAACTAATAAATGTATTACTGCAAGGTGTTTTGCAGTTTATGGAAAAAGAAAGAGGGTAGATTCCAACTCAATCGAAGAAAGTGAAATCGTTACAGAATTAGATTGTCGAGGAGAGGTGGAAAGAGTTAAGCCAGTCGAAGAAACTGAAGAGGTTCTACTACATTCTGCTGATTCCACCAAAATAGTCAGAGTAGGAAAGGGTCTTGAGGAACATCTAAAGCCAAGATTGACAGGATTCTTAAAAGATAATAAGGATGTTTTTTCTTGGACCCACTCTGACATGGTTGGAATTAGTCCCACGGTCATGAGCCATGCCCTGAATATCAATCCAGACATTCCCTCGGTTCGGCAAAAGAAAAGGCAGTTTTGATAAGGTTAGGACCGATGCCCTGAAGGAAGAAGTTAAGAAGTTGCAACAAAATGGGTTTATCCGGGAAGTCCGATATCCCAAATGGTTGGTAAATCCGGCTCTAGTAAAGAAATCCAACGGAAAGTGGTGGACTTGTATAGACTACACAGATTTGAATAAAGCTTATCCAAAAGATTGTTACCTATTGCCAAGGATAGACCAGTTGGTCGACTCTACCAGTGGACATAAGCTGCTTTTCCTAATGGATGCATATTCTGGGTACAATCACATTCCTATGTTTAAACCCGACGAGGAACATACTAGCTTCATTATAGATGAAGGAACCTGTTGTTTTAAGGTAATGCCATTTGGATTGAAGAATGCAGGAGCAACTTATCAACGGTTGGTTAACCGAACGTTCAAAGAACAAATTGGGAGGAATATGGAAGTTTATGTTGACGACATGTTGGTGAAATCTCAAGAGGTGGAAGATCACCTTGAAGATTTGAACGAAATGTTTAAAGTGCTCCTTAAGTGTCAAATGAAGCTCAACCCCCAAAAATTAAACTTTGGAGTCCATTCCAGAAAATTTCTTGGATATATCGTGAGTGCCCAAGGGATTGAGGCTAGCCCAAAACAAATTGAGGCTATTAAGAATATGGCATAACCGAGGACAAATAAAGATGTTATGAGTTTGAATGGCAAAGTGGCGGCACTAAGCAGGTTCATATCAAAAGCCACTGATAAGTGCATACCGTTCTTTGAAATGATCAAGAAGAAGAATTTCGAATGGAACGAAGATTGTAAAAAGGCATTTCAAGAACTGAAGCTTCACTTGGAAAATCCACCAATCTTATCTAGCCCCGAAGAGGGGGAAGATCTATTCTTATATATGGCAATTTCTGAACATGTGGTGAGCTTGGTATTGATTAGAAATAGCGAGGGATTGCAACTACCAGTTTACTACGTAGGTAGAAGGTTAAAGGATGATGAGATTTGATACCCGGTCATTGAAAAGCTAGCGTACTGTTTAATACTGACATCTCGAAAACTAAGGCCCTATTTTCAAGCACATCTAGTAAAAGTGTTGACCAACTTCCCATTGAAGCAAGTCTTTGGCAAGCCTGAAACTTTTGGAAGGTTAATTAAGTGGGGAATTGAACTAAGTCAGTACGATATAGCATATTAGCCTAGAACGGCTGTAAAAGGTCAAGCATTAGCCGATTTCATCAATGAATGTACAGGGTTCATTTTACTGCAATCCGAAAAGGAAAAAGATACAAAACCCAAGTGGCAACTATTTGTGGATGGTGCATCAAATGAGCAAGGAGCAGGGGTAGGATATGTGATAATTACCCCAGACAGGCACAAGTTACACTATGCTATGAAGTTGGGATTCCCAACAACTAACAATGTAGCAGAGTATGAATCTATGGTTGTTGGATTAACCCTTGCTTTGCAACTTAAAATCCCAAGAATGCAGGTATTCAGCGATTCTCAATTAATGGTTAACCATATCAAGCAGGTATATCAAACCAAGGATCCTAAACTTAGCCAGTATGTGAAGAAAGTTTTGAAGATGCTCGTAGTTTTTGAAGATTTCTCCATACATCAAATACCAAGAGGAGAAAACTCTCAGGCAGATTCGCTGGCTAAGTTTGCAAGCTCAAGAGGAGCTCCTGAAACTCGAATTATACCGGTAGGATTTTAGGCCAATCCCAGCATTGAGGAAAACATACAAGAGAAAGCTGCGGAAATACTAGTATTAACCCGATCACAGCCATTGGCATCAGAATCGGAAGAGATGGACTAAGAAATACCGAATCAAGAATCTATAGCTCCAATAGCAGAAGAAAGTTATGAAAAACTTGGATGGCACTAATCGTAGATTATATAGTCAATGGAAAATTGCCCACAGATAAAGTAGAAGCGCGGAGGCTAAAACGGCAAGCTCAGAGCTTTACTATTATAGATGGAATTCTTTACAAGAAAGGGTATGCCCTTCCCTATTTGCGGTGTGTGAAACCTGAAAATGGATTGAAAATAATAAGGGAAGCACACGAATGATTTTGTGGGGATCACTCTAATGGAATAAAACTAGGCAAGAAGATAATGAGGCAAGGGTTTTACTGGCCACATCTAACTAACCAAGCTATGTAGTACGTTAAAAGGTGTGAGAAATGTCGGCGTTATTCCAAAATACCACGTCTCCCGCCAAGTCAACTAACCTCTATTACTACCCCATGGTCATTTGACGTTTGGGGAATCGACTTAATTGGACCGCTTCCAATCTCTAAAAGAGGAGCAAAATATGTTGTGGTGGCAATATATTATTTCACGAAATGGGTTAAAGCAGAACCACTCCCGAAGATTACCTAAGGGAAAGTGCTGAGATTTGTCATCAAAAACATTGTCACAAGATTTGGGATACCTTATAAGATAGTATCCGACAATGGGACTCAATTAGAGAGTGAAGAGTTTTCATGGTTTTGCCACAAGAATGAGATAATAAAAAGCTTCTCCTTGGTTGCTCATCCGAAGGCCAATAGAGCCGTGGAAGCAGCTAACAAAACAATCAAAACCATCTTGAAAAAGAGGCTAAACAAGGTAAAAGGAAATTGGGTAAAAGAGTTGCCCTTAGTTCCGTGGGCTTATAGAACTTCAACTAGAACTGCAACGGGTATACCCCATACTCTCTAACATATGGATGTGAAGCAATGCTACATGTAGAGATTGAGGTACCTTCTAATAGAAGAATTTCCTACACCTTTAATCCAAACTAGGAATTGAGAAAGGAATCACTCGACCTGATTCATGGATTAGGAGATGAAGCAGCCTTGAGAACGGCTGAATATCAAAGGAGGATATCAATATATCACAATTCAAAGGTAAATGCCAAGTCATTCAGACAAGGGGATTTAGTACTTCGAAGGGTAATGGCCAATACTAAAAACCCATCGGATGGACCACTAGGACCTAATTGGGAAGGTCCGTTGGTAATCTTCAAAGAAATTCCTTTAGGAGCCTACAAGCTATGCTACGCTAATGGGAATATGGTGCCAAGAAACTGGAATGTGGAACATTTGAGACTATATTTTCCAATTATGAATGAATAAAGCTTTTCCAAGAACACCTCTACTATGATCTAGTAAAGAAAATCTACATGGTCAGGAGTGAAATTCTCCTTAAAAACTTGGACTACCTAAGATGGTAGGCTACAATAATGGTAGAAAGCCCTTGGCCGCGCCAAGAAGACCAGGTCAAGGCACCTCCTGGAGGGAGGGCGTAAGCCTTTATCGATGCCAAAACCAGAATTGGCCAGGTTAAAGCAGCACAAGCCCTTATCTGCGTCATGCTATAGCCAAGATAAGGCACCTCATGGAGGGAGGACGGGTAATCCCTTGGTCCCGCCACGCTATGGCCTGGCCAAGGTTTCGAACAAGCCCTTAACCGTGTCACGCTATGACTAGGCTAAGGCGCCTCCAGGAGGGAGGTCGGGTAAGTCCTCGGGCCCTGCTTCAAAAAAAGCTAGTAGAACGCATCGAAAACTCGGATGAAATGTTCGGCGGACTAAGAAAAGTCCATGCCTGAAACAGGCACTGCCAGAAATTGGCGTAGCTTGAAATAGCAACCATCAAAAAGGTTAGTACTGTCAGATATGACAAACAGCCTGAAATAGGCTCTGCTTAAATAAGCACAAAATCGGACAAAACAGTACCTGCTTGAAATAGGCCAGAACAAATGATAAATAGACAAAGAAAACTCGGACCCGAGAAAGAAATAACATGCAAAGCACAAACACAGCCGAAGGATGGCATATTCAACAAGAAAATCAGAGGGAAGTCACTGACTTTTTCTCGCGAACATTTGCCAAAAGGGAGTTCTGGGCTCCTATTGTAAGAGATAATATCCCAATCTTCTATTACTTAATACTGGAAAGGGTATTATGGTCTTCAATTATTAGTTATAGGTGATGTTATTTTGGTCATCTATTATTAATTACCAAAATTGGTATTTTGGTCATCTGTTATTAATTCTCGAAATTGGTATTCTGGAATTCTATCATTGACTATTGGAAGAGATCTTCCAGCCTTCCCTTATCAATTATCGAAAATGACATTCTGGAATTCCGGTTAGAAGTTGTCAAAAAATAGTGTCCCAAAAGTGGCATCCTGGACTTCAAGGGCTCCTGTTATCAACGTTAAATCTGGTCTTCTGGTCTTCGGTTATTCATTATTAACCGGAAGAATGCAGGGATAGTTCTGTGACCTCAGAATCTTTGTCCTAAAGAACAAAAGCCTTATTTATACAAATGGGGGATAAATGTTAACCATAAAATGCAAATGGAGATAAAGAAGGCACGTTAGAAACCTTCCGCAGAGGCAAAGAGTAACAAAAGAAGTTACCTTTCGGTGACACCGAAAGGTTTGCATAACACCTGAGGAAAAGAAGCGCACGGTAACTTCATAGGAGAGGCTTTCGTAGGTATAAAAAGGAAAATAGTTATAAGGCCGCTTGACGTAATGAACAGATGAAAAGAAAGAAGAGCGCCCCAAGCCTTTTAAATAAAAAGGAAGGAATGCAAGAAACAAGTTTGCCGCAAATCTAAACCCTTCGGAGCAGACGAAGGGATTCATCACTCGTCATTCAAAGTAAATGTCTTCCAAGAAAGGTAGAAAGAATAGGACCAGAATAGATAACACGGTTGACAACCATTTCAGAAGCTTAATGAGCCTTCCTAACCGGTTAAAGTACGTGTCCACTATCTTTCAACAGTATCAAAAGGTTTACATAAAGATAGCACTCATAATTCAGCAAAAAGGCCAATTGTCGACCGCATTCGAGAAAGGCGCGGCTCTCGGCAATAATTACACAAGGAAGCAACCTTCCGACAAGATCGGAAGGTTCATATTATCTCATAAGGAACCAAACTTGTAGAAAGATGAAGAGTGTATAGATACATTAAGAAGCACAAGGCGTTCTATGACGCTCAGTAGCCCATGATGGTGTGTGAAGAGTAAACCTTTCGTTTAAGCCAAAAGGTTCGCAACTGCATAGAAGAGGGAACCTTCCATCCTAATGAAAGCATATGGCCGAAAGGGGGGCCTATATCTATAAATAAAACCCTAGGGGTCCGGTTTCAAGATCCGATCTTCTTCCCATTTCATCTACTGCCTCCGCTCAACACATTGTAACCCTAATTTTGAAATCAAATTGGGGGGCTATCTTCTTAAATTTTGTATCAGATTCCATTATGGAGAAATAAAGAGAATTGTGGCTTGCGATCAACTCGAAATTTGGGGATAATCATGATCGGACGTTAATTTTACATTAAAGGCTTATCTCAGATGATTTATTTCTTATGTTCTTTGTTTATTTCGAGAATATGCTATGAAATTTTCAACAGACAACCTCATAAATTTCCTTCTCCTCAATTTAAATATTAATCAAAAGAAGGGGGAACGAAACTTGTGAGACAGTTCCGAATATAAGTTTCATGGCATATTGACTCATCTCTTGTTATTGCCTTAAAATGTTTGAATCATGCATTCTTTTCGAAGGTTTTCATAAGCGGAGTGCCAACCTAGGAGGCAGAAAGTATCAAAAGAAGGGCAAATAAAGCAGTCTCATCATCTGATGTCCTTGAATGGTTTCTTAACCTTCCGAAGGCTTTAATGGTTTACTAAACATTCCGATCTTTTCGAAGGTTTAATATAACCGTTAAAATATGAGGATTACTTTCGGTTTCCTAGGGAAATATAATGAAATGACAAGGATAAAGATCATTTGATCTAAATGAGCCGATCGAAGGGTTTAAATGGTTTCCTAAACCTTCCGATCCATCGGAAGGTTTAATAAAATTATCGATCTGGTCACGTCGCGAGGTTCAAAGTGCACCGAAATCCTTCAATGGGGGATAAGTGACTTCTTGAGCTTCTAAGAAACCTTTCGGATTACGAAAAGGTTTAGCAATATTATGGATCCCGTCCAGTTGAAATGCTTAGATCATACTTAAACCTTTCGGTAAGGCAGAAAGTAAGACGATTCTTTCCCCAACTCTACATAAGATATAAACACTTGCTTAAAACCTTTCGGTATCGATTCCCTCCTATTAGGGTTAGAATTGTGATTGCAAAACCTTCTGACTTAGTCATTTCACTCAAGTAATGAAAAATCCACTCAATCGAAAGGTTGAATTCATATGAAACAGTCCTATGAAATGCATCGGGGATGTTGACAAGAAATCTTGTTAACAAGTATGATTTGATATATAAAAGATATAAGTATACATACTTATTTCAAATAATTTGAAATGAACCCGGTATTTAAAATTTTTAAGTTCTATTAATTAATAATTCTTCAAAATTATTTGAATGAAATGAAATATTTGAATAACCAGAACTTATAAAATAAAAGAATTAAGAAATCTAAACTAAATGTTTTGAGAAACTTTAGAGGTAAAGTTTGAAACTCTAAAATTGAAAGCAAAGAAAATTTAAACAAGTTACAATAGTGAACATTTCTAATTAAGTAAAATGAATCAGATTAATATGTATAATACCAAATTGCATTCTAATAACATATAATAAGACTTACCAAATGTTAAAAGCTAAAATGATGATTTGGATATGTAATGGTATATTATACAAGTAAACAAAACTTAAAAAGTAATTAAAATGTATATAAATGGAAATTTAGTTATGATAATAAATGTTATACTTAATTAATATATTATGAAATGATTGATGACTAAATGGAATAAGAAAGCAAACAAATGAATCAAATGATATCTTTGTAAATTGGTTATAGAATTAAATATAAATTTGCAAAGAAATTATGAAATTGAATTTGTAACTTTTGAGATAATTATAAACTTAGATAAAGTCACATATAAGAAGTTGGACTTTTATAGAATGATTATAAACTGAAGTGATGATTAATAAAATGTTTCACAAATAAATTTGTTATTAAATGAAATTGTGAAAATAAATGTGAATTAAGTTGAAAAGAAACTTAAGGATATAAGAAATAATTGATTAATGATGTTGATGCTAAAATGGAGATATGAACATTATAATTCAAATGTTTCGTGAAAATGTAAAGTTTATAGTTTATAACATTGATAAATGTTAGTTAAACAAGATGTTAAATTAATTGAATATGGATGTTAAAGGAAGGAAGCCAATATTAAATTATGAAATGAACTTTAACTTATAAAAAGCTAAACGAATGAATAAATGGAAGAGGTTAGTGAATTATATTAATCAAATGAGTAAATGAAATAACATTGATTTAAAATGAAAATGAACTTAAGTGTAGAATGAATGTGAATAAATGAATTGATATGAGATGTTGCTAAACGAAAAATGAAACAATTGAAATGTAATAAATTGAATTGAAAAAATTGAATGCAAATGAAATAGATTTGAATAAATTGGAAGTAAATCAATTAAATGTTGATAAAAACTGGATGTTAATAAGAAATGAACTGTATAAAATAAATATTGGCATTGGATGATGTAAATTCATTTTGTTATGAATTAATTGGATGAATACTAATAATTGAATGGTTTCTTTCGTTGTAAATCATCGTTATAACTGTTTTATTGTATATGATTGTTGTTTGTCGTATATTAATGCTTATGTTATGGTTTGGGTTTAAAATTCATGTTATATGCTTCTATAAAACCCATATATGCTTTCTATATCTCATATAAATGACTAATATTTTAAATTGAGTTGAGATAGGTACATATGAAGACCGTTTGGATGTATGCGTGGGTTTTTATATTATTTAGCTTGCTTAATATAAGCGAACACGCTCGTATTAATAATAATAAGGTACGTATCTCGGATTACTAACCGCGCTTTTATATTTTTCCCTTGGGGATGCCTCATCTTTGAGATGAGATGTATATTTAGTATATTTGATATCTATTTGTGTTATATATTGTATTGGGAAATTTTTCCGATCGAGCCGCGCAAAGGAGACTCTTCCGAAATTTTTTGTAAATCCGGGTGTTATAAAAATTTTGAGGTTTAAAATTTTTTATTACTTGTTTTCTTAAGTAAATTGTAAATTCCGTAAATCGATCGGAGTAGCGTAGTAGAAACGTAGTAAAAGTTTTTCTAACGAATTTTATGTTTTATAAGTTGATTTTTTTTTAAAATATATCAAATGTAAAATTCTCTACTTAGTTCCTTTTCGAGGACGAAAAGTTTTGAGTGGGGGTGAATGTAACGACCCGTATATTTAACTATTTTAAATTATTAAATTTAGTGCAATTAATGAATAAAAATGGTTAAAAATAATTTTTTTAATGATTTATTAATATTGTTATTGAATATGAACTTGAACAAGATTTTAAAAGAAACAAATTTCAAAGATTTAAGTAATAACAAGTATTGAAAGGAAATGTTATGTATTGAATGTGTTTACAATCAATAGTTGAATTGAATAATAAATGTCAAATTCATTAGATGTAAATAAAGTAATTGGTTGATAACTAAAATTCATGTGAAAGCAAATATTGAAATTTATTGAATATTGGACAATTAAATTGTTTAAAAAATTTAATCTTGAAAATTATATAAATAAGTGAATCCTAAATTAAATATGAATGAAATGATTTCAAAAGTTGATTTAGATATTATTTAAATATGGATGAAGAGTGTCAACACTTAAAAATTGAATTTAAGTGATTAATTTAAAATTTGAAAATTTTATATTTTAATTGATGAGTAAAAAATAGCCTTCCGGGGCACAGTCTCGGATTTCGACGAAACCTATTCCATTGGATTCGTAATAGTGTATTATTATCAGATTTCAAATTTCATAGCATTTGGACTTATCGTTTGGTCGTACGGGATAGAAACGCGTTGAATTTAATATCGAAAATTTAATATTTTAATTGGATTCAAAAAGCTATCTTCTACATACGATCGAATTGGGTCTCTAAACCTGTTCCATTGCGTTCAAAATAGGGGTATAACATTATAAATGCCAGGCGGCATGCTTCGTTTGGAGTTCGTCCGGATAAATACGTGAATGGTGAAAATAATATTAAAATAATAAATTCACGTATATATATACGCGTATCCCTAACCCTAGCCAAAGAACGCAGCCGCCTCCCCTTTATTTCAATGGCCGAAAGCCACTGCCTTCCCCTTCGATTATCTCATCATCCATTCAGTTTTAAGTCTTGGCATCTAAAGGAAAAACGTCGGCGACAATGAGATCTACGATATCAATGATAGTGACCGTATTTAACGCTGCGTGGAAGGAGATCTCTGGCCCCGTGCGTGCAGCCTTTGGTGCCGAAATTCTTTGCAACGGCGGCACTTGGCTATGCCGCACTTGGCACGAAGGTCGAGGAGGGGAAGGCGCGTCTCTCGGTGGTAGCCGATCAAATTCCGGTCGAGCTATGGTGGTTCGTCGACAAGATTTAGGGTTGCACGATGGGTTTCTTCGTACGTGATTGACCTGGAACACGCGAACAAGAACAAGGATAACATGCGGCCTAGATTACAGATCTGTAAAACGTGCGGCCCAGATTATTAGGTTATTATAAAAAAATGCAATTTATTTAGATATAAATTCGGTAAATCTTATAAATTGTATATCTTTGTCATACGAGGTTGAAATTGGACGAAACAAACGGTGATGGAATCGTGGTGAGGAGCACAACATTTCTAGGGCTGGTTTGGAGATGATTGGAGCTAACTAAAATTTTAGGTTAAATCGAACGTCGTTTGATTTGATTTAAAATTGAAAACTCAAGGTGAGTGTTTTATAACGCTCACAAGTACTAGAATATTTTTATGCTAGTTAAATTTGAAATTATGAAGTGATAAAAATTTATTGATTGTTGTTTGAAAATTTTAATTGTCATCTAAATTGTCATTTGAATTTACCATTAAAAATTAAAGTTGACAGTTAAATTTGAAATTGAAATTTAATTGCCAGTAAAATACCTATATTCATAACTATAAAATTGTTGTTAATTATTTTGACTGTTTGGATGATTGATTGTGATGGATGCCAATTGATTGATTGAGCTCGAAATTGAATTATTTTAAAGATTTGAATCTTAAATTGAGTATTGAAGTTAAATTTAATTCAAGTGTTTTGAATCGATATTTTGAAAATCGAACTCAAGATTGATATAATTCGAAATGGTTTAAATTTGAAATTAATTTTTGGAATTGGAATTGAAATTAATCTGGAATTGTAATTGAAATTTATTTGTAATCGGAATTGAAATTAATTTGGAATCAAAGTAAAATTCGACTTGAAATCGGAATTGAATCGATTAAATCGAAATGGAAATTTAAAGTGATTTGAATCGGAAAATTTGGAATTGAATCGGTTTGACTTTGAAACTAATTTCAAATAAATTATTTTAGTATAAATTATTCTATTTTTTTTAAATATTTAAATTATTTTGATTTTCCAAACTATTTTACTATATAAACCATTTTCAATACTCAAACTATTTCTATTAAACTATTTTAACTATTAACTATTTAAAACTATTTAAACTATTTTCTAAAAATTCAAATTGGTCAAAAGGGTAGAATGTTTATATTTAAATACGAATTAGGTTAAAATGAAGTTATAATCTAAATTGAAATTCGAAACAATTTTGAAATCGAAATCGGGATGTCAAGGCGGAAATGATTTTGAGTTGAAATAGTATATTTTGAGTAAATATGATGATTTCGAAATGAATTTGGTTTTGAAGTGAATATGATATTTTGATATCAAGTATGAATTGTTTTCGAAATATAAAAGTACCAACCGGTATGTAAAACGACATTTGGTTGTTATAGAGACTGGGGCTTCTTATTGGCATACTCTCTATCAATACTGGAACCACTTTAACAACTGTGTACACGGTGTGATGATCTAGAACGAAGTGGTTGGATTTGGCGTCGTTAGCTAGATTTGAAGAAAGAGAACGATGATTGATTGGCCTGACACTTGTGTCAATTTGAAATGACTAAAACAGGAGCCGTATCGGTCAATGAGGGTAGCTACCTCTAGCGGACACACTTCTTCATATTACCATCATTTACATTGTGATTGATTGGTGCGCACCCTCGGATTTTGGGAGTGTTGGGAGCGGTGGGCGATCATGGCTATAATTCTTTGCAATGAAGGCCATTTTATCCTCATCAAGCTCGAAATATTCTTTAATTTGAAATGTTATAGTTTCCTTTTTCTGATTCTTCATTTTCGTAGTCTACAAATTCACTTTATATGCCATTTGATTACCAACTAACTCTTCAACCTTGAGTTACGAAAGATCGTTAGTCTCTTCAATGGCTAATACTTTCCTTTCCCACTCATTGGTTAAAGAATTCAAAACTTTTGTCACGGTATCAAATTCAGATATGGTTTCCCTAATCCAATAAGTGCATGAGTGATATCATGAAGACCAGGGTACATGTCTGATATATTTTCATTATCTTCCATTCTAAAATTTTAAAATTGACTTTTTAACATAGAGATTTTAGATTGTTTAACTTTATTTGTGCCTTGTTGTGTGACCTGTAGTATGTGCCAAATGTCATATGTAGTTTTGCAAATCATAATTTTAGTAAATTCATATTTACCTAAAACACAAGAAAAAAATATTCATTTTTTTAAGTTATTTGTGGCAGCGGTCTTTTGATCAGGGGTCCACATATTTAATGGAGTAGTCGGAGCTACGTATTGATTTGTGTGGAATCCTATGTCTCATGACCATTTGTTCCATATAAATCTTCCTTCTAGTTGACCAAAAATTATAATCATTTACAGTGAATAGTGGGGATTGTATAGTGGATCGCCTTCAACAAAAGTGCTTATATGTTCCATATTAGATAATATTCTCTAAACTTGTTATGGTTTATGAATGATCCTGCTCTGATACCAAATGAAATTCTAGTAGATCGTGTGTATGGCTAAGCTAATTGAATGATGTAGTAAATTAAACTAACATGTAGTTGTATAGTAAAACAAAAATAAACAAGCATACTAGGATTTTTATACCGGTTCGAAGCATCATCTTACATTCAGTCCTAGAATCTCTATTCTTGTTTTTCACTAACTAACACCCTCTCTTCACCCAAAGGAATATGTTTATACTGTGCCTAAGCCGTTGGATAGATCTTTGCACAATCTCATAATACAAACAATCTTTGACAGCAAGTGTATCTCAAAATAGTGATTTGTCGACTTGTGTACAAAAGTCTTATGGCTCACAAGAACCTTTTGGAAATTGAAAGGACAAGAGTTTAGGACTTAAAATGGTAAAAAAAACTAATGTTAGACTTTAATAATATCTGATTTGATTGCTTTTTGAAATTGAGAAAGCTTCTAAAAATAAGAGATTTTGAACAGAAAGTTGGGTATAGATTTCTCAAAAAGCATAGGTATTTATAGATATTGTAAAGTCTTCACGAAGAGTAGCAACCGAAGCTCTGAAACCCTGAGTGAAATATTGCAACTTTTTGAAAAGATATATTGTTTCAAATTTTCACAACTTCAGGAATCTAAAAATTTTGTGTCCATCGATATACCAGTTACCTCCACCGATCTAACAGTGTATACAGAATTTTCAAGCTGCATGAGCCTTATTTCAGGTGTTAAAAAATATTAAATAATTTCAAGAATATTATTTATAATTATTTTAAGTACTTTTAAAGCCTTAAAAATTTATGGAAAGGTTCTTGTTAGTTTTAACATGCCATAACTATGATAACAGACTCACAATGTTAATGTCTTCAATGTAATCTTCATTTGTCAATATTCCACTAGGATTGCACGCATCCGCTCTTTAATATAAAACTCAATTGTTATGGCTGCTTCTGTTTTTCTATTATAAATGATATATGAAGTTGCCATCATCAAAATCTAGGAAATCTTGCTCTAACGCTATATCAAGCTATCATTCTTAATATGCAACACATGCTACCATATTTCAAAAATTTTAACGTTATATCTAGCTATCGTTCTACAAATCCAACACATGTTGTTATACTTCAAAAATTCAAATTCTATCTCAAACTATCATTCTCAATATACAACACATGCAACCGCATTTCAAAAACTCTAATGCTATATCTAATAGTCATTATGCAAATCCAACATATGCTACTGTATTTCAAAAATTTGAATGCCATATCCAACTACTATTCTTAATATGAAACACATGCTACTATATTTCAAAAATTCTAATGTTACATCTAACTTCCATTCTGCAAATCAAACACCTATCACGCTTTAAAAATTCAAATGCAATATTCAACTATTATTCTTAATATGTAACACATGCAACTGTATTTAAAAACTCTAATGCTATATCTAACCATCATTCTGCATATCCAACATAAACTATTGTACTTCAAAAATTCAAATGCCATATACATCAATCATTCTTCATATGCAACACATGCTACTTTACAAACTCTAACATTATATCCAGCTATCATTCTACAAATTTAGTTGTTGAAAATTAATTGTAGATTTAAACATAAACAATATCTTTAAAGTGATGTTTTTCTTACTACTCTTTTGTTTTTTTTGTCCAATTTGTTCGCTAATTTGTTATTTCTCCATTGTTTTTATTTCCCTAGATTTTGCTGCTTTAGGCATCCATTGTGTAGGAATTGCTGGTTTTGTTTTCATTGCAATTAGTGGATTCAACTTTGTCGACTTTATTTCTGGAGGAACCCTCGATGACTGGCGGAGGAAGATTCATTTCAGTTAAAGCCATTGATTAGATACTTATTTTTTGTTGACTAAGAGCCCTAGAATGTTTGAATATTTGAGAGAGAGAGAGAGGAGGAAAGCAAAATGGTTTTGGTAGTGGAGGCTTCAAAAGCGTGCGCACGTCCTCCAAATAGAATTTTTAAACTAGCGCCATGGAAAATAATCTTTTTAACTTTTACTTTAAACTAATTTTCTCTAACTTTTTAATATTTATAAATTAATAATTTTCAAAATTTTAAAATTAGAGTTTCTATTTAATCATGGTCAAATGTGTTTGGACAATAGGATATAAATTATTCAATGTATATATCTTTGAAAAGAACCATATACCTTTTAAAGATCTCGCCAGTTATCGACACTTCGGTTGTTAGCTATTTCCCCTCTAGATTCCTTGTTCCATGTCCTCAAGTTTAGTATGGAGATCCCGAATTCTAGACTTCACCAACTTTTCTATAGAGGTTAGGGTTTTGTTACATGTGCTGAGATAAGAGAGATTGTGGCTATTTATAGCCAGATAAATATCAAAATATCTAGTACCTTTCTCTTCAGATTTGAAGAACAAGTTTTTACTCCACTATTTGCCTCATAACACGACCGATCATAATTCTTATGGGTTCATGGACTCCAGGCCTAACTAATACATCACATGCATTAATTATTTTTCTGATATATTTGATTGAATAAATATATAACAATCATATATTATTTTAATTAGTTTAACGCCTCAAATAAATAATTAAATATCATAAAAATTCAACACAACATTTGTATTAATTTTAATATTATTTTATAATATTTATAAACTAATTTTGAATTGTCTGAACTCAAAAATTAACTAACAATGCAGTTGTGTTGACCTTTGGTGTGAAGTCTATCTTCGATCAATATTTAAGCAATTCAAATATTGAAACATGTACAGACTTTGTTGAAGTATAGTATTGGACACAAGTTTAGTCGCTTATACATGATTTAGGTAAAATCTAATTTCTAACCATATTAAGCTACAACTTGTAACGATATTTTGTGCACATATTCTTTTCGTCATCTCTATGTAACTAAGTTATATAAAGTTTGGTCTAAAGTGAAAAATTCTAATAATATCTATAGTTAATTGCATGGTTTACTTTAAACTTCTAGTTCAATTCGATAACGTTTTTTGATTAATCAATTTACTCTAGCCAAAGATTTTAACTTTAAGTTTATTGTTATTCAATTCGATTATATTAACCTATAGAAGACTCTCGTTGTGTCATTTTATGATTGTTCCAAATAATTGCAAGTATGTAATCCCTTGGTGTCCCCAACGACCAAAAGCACTTCATCGCTTGTCGTATGGAAGAATTATATACACTAGTCTCAATGAATGTATCAATATCCTATTCTCAATACATCTTGATTAAGAGTATTTAAGGAATACGTATTTTAATTATTCTATTTAAAACTCATTCTTACGAAGATATTCGCGTTTGTAATAGATTAAATACTTTTCCTAAGGATTTTCTACTTATAAATATTTAATGTATATAAAACATTGCTTATACCTAATATAAAAATACATATAATAGAAAAATAAAACCAAAAGCATATTTCAATTCAAACAACATTCTCATTAAGATTTAAGTTATATAAGAAAATTACATAATTTTCCTTAGGAATGCCCTCAACTCTATCAATTTAGAGACCCATTGGTTATAGGAGGGTGATGCACACTACTGTAGCTAGATCATCCTACGACCAAGGGTAGGGTTAAGAGGATGGGTCAACAGTAACGCAACACGAACGATGTGTTAAATGAGCATAACCCATTGTGACTCATCCATCCTTTTGTATTAGTGAAAACAATCCCATTAATGCCTTACCAACAAGAATTCTGATAATGAGGATGACTCACTACATGATTTTTTGTATATTGAAGGCAGTGACCATTTTCTAACTTTTAAAGAACCTATGTCTCCTCTTTTCTCTTACCTAGATCCTAAGACAATTGTAAATCTACAACAAGTGGATCAAGCAGATATAAGCCTGCATCCTCGGGTATTCACCAACTTATGTTTTGCCTTCACATATGTATATGCGTACATCATCATGCCTACTTATGCATTATGTTTTATGCTATAAGATAAATTACTTAACTTTTTTTTATCTTACTTATGTTTTTCTAAGGTGGTGCAAGGTTAAGGAAGCTAACAGTCAATTTCCTAGAAGCCATCTCTTAGCCCCAAAATGAAACCGCACTTTATCTTCGAGTTACAACAGATGAGGAAATGATCGCATGATACATGTCTAAGTGAGAATCCCAATTGTGATGAATGGACTTAAGATGATCTTCCCCATTAGAAATAGATAGTATGTGATCCCTAAGTAGTAATATGAGAGGGAGATTTCAAACTGACTCAGGCCCCTGAGGTAAAGATCACTAAAGTACTTCGATGATGGAGAGAAGCATCATGGAACCTACCCTTCTAAGGCAACCCCACCACCATGGAAATGTCTAAGGACCGACGGATCAATGACTGTTCCATCTCTCACTAAAGATCCAAAGGCTACACCCGCAAATGATCCTAAGGGAACGTCTTTAATTATTACTTAGTTTGCCATTACAACAACCACTGCTCACACTTTATCTTTCGTGGGTACTCTACCTTCTCTACAGTGGGGGTTAGATGATTCCTACGTTACCTATTCTTCCTTTTCATTTGATTGTGCCATACAATCTGCTCAGAACAGAGCCACCTCCATTGGATGAAAATGTGTCCAAATAATCGAGGACTGCTTTCATGTCATTATTGGCTACTAAAATTGAAAAGGTTCCTCTTGCGATTTGGCTAGTACAATAAAGGAGGAAAATCATACCATTCATTAACTTTAGTTGCAAATAGAAAGCGATGACACGCTCATCAAAAGTTACAAGGAAAATGAGGAAGTTATCCTCAAGCAGCATAAGTGGGAGAAGAAGACTTTGATGATTGTGCAGGATCACGCAAGGGATGAGGTCTTAGAGCTTGAGGCTCGGGTTGCCTTGCTCGGTACTGAAGTCATTTCTGACAAACAACAAAAGGCTAAGCTTGAACAATAAACCCCAATCTAGCATGCTTCGATGTGCTTTTGTCACAATTCTAGGTTCGTAAATCTTAGTAAAAATCCCTATAAGTGACGGACAACGAGTTAGCCTTGAAGTATCCAACTTAAAGCTAAAAATCAATAGAAAATTCAATAATTGTTGATAATTTAGAGTCAATGCTTGAGAATCTATAGCACAACATTTGGGACAGAGAGAACGTGGAATGGATTGATAATTACAATGATGTAATGTTATTCGATAAGAAACACAGAGTTCAAGTTAGCTAGGAATGAAGTGGAAAGATTGGATCATCCATTCGGCGAGGAGGAACATGTTGTTAGGTGCTTCACCCACTCTAAATTTATTACCACCATAGGTTGATTGACCAAAGTGGCTACCATTAGTGCAACTGTTATTATCAATGAGGTGAGGTCTTCCTCCACCAAAGATGCACAAGCCTCGGCCTTTGGCCTATAATCATTGAGGCACCTTCTCGATCTCTCTCCCTTGTTGAAATTGAACCTTCTCATGTGCGAGAAGAGCCACTCTAGATTACACAATCTGAAACTGTAGTGGAATCCGACCCACTCATCCCATCATTAGAGAAGTTTCTCTTAGCCAAGATTCAAGTTAAGTCAATAAGATTATACTAAGTTCCCCTCTAATCACTTCGCTTTCAAATATACTACTGGTAATGTTCATCTTGGATTTTCTTTCATGAGCCAACAGACTCGTAGACCAAGCTAATTTTAACCTCTGCTCAATAAGCTAAGATAAACTTCATATTTGCTAACAAACCAGGGAAAATAACAAGTAATGTCATGATCGAGGCTCTTTTTGATTTTGGCAACTTCAACAACATCTTTAGTGACAATGATGATCCTACCCAGGCTTCGATTAAGGATGCTGTCGTTTCTTGATGATAGATTCTAAGATTTGGTTTGTAACTTTGACTTGGCCATTGGCCTGAGATTAATCTACATTAGAATTTTTTTTTCGAATTTTGTATTAGGCATAAAAATCATCAAGTTGGATACTCTCAAATTGTGTCCCATTATCAGATATGACTTCTAATAATACTCCATACTGACATATAATTTAGTTACCACAAACCAATCGCTTTGGTCAAAGTGATAGTAGTGAGCAATTCTGCCTCGATCAACCTTAGTGAAATAATTGATTGCCATAATTACATATTTGTCATCTCCTCTTATCATTGGTACTTCCCTAATTGCATAGATTCCCCAAACTGAGAATGGGCATGAGATGACTGTGACAACCCGCACCTCGGTGGGCCTAAATTTTTGCTAAATCGAAAACCCAAATCCACCAAAGTACGGATCGCTAGTTTGATATCTCTCAAATAAAACATAGAATGCATATTAGAGATCTAAAGGAATAACTTGCAGTGGAATAATAAAATATAATAGATTACATAGTTACTGACAAAGATTAGACACTTCAAAGATAAAGTGTCCTTGTCAGCATCGGACAAACCAAGCACCAGTAGCGATCAGAACAACGTTCTAGTAACTGGTAAAATTATACATTTTGTATAAAATGCTAGCTTATGTCGATTGTTCACTATCTCATGTTATGTCTGTTTACACTTTATTAGTCGTCTCGACTCCATATCCGCGTACGAACCATTCCCATCTACCTTCCATAGATTTATATCTATGTATATAACTATATACATATCCCATGGTCCCCTAATGGACCTAGATGCTATCCCCACTAGTATCTCTCGTTTTGCTCCGCATCAGGATCCATTGCCTTTCTGTATCATGATCACTATATAACTTGAGTAAATCCTATAATGTGCACCGACGACCTCTCCTCCATTAGGCTGTGTTCACTTTGGGGATTTTCTACTTTGTCTACTTTCTATAACGTGGACTTGGCTCCACTAACCACCCCATCCATGTTTTGAATGAATCGTGTTATGGGTTATCTATCCTTGCCTTATCAAATTAACTAACAAACAACTGTGGCAGTGCATTACCTAATTTAATCAACCCTGGTAGGTGGCGAAGATCAATTAGATGTAACATTGTCCTTCTTGTTGACCGCAACAAACCAATGGCAACCCGTGACCTATGCAACCCTACCCCTAAAAAAAACTAGTACCACACATGTTACATAGTGTCCGACCAACCACCGTCTATTTAGATTGGCTAATGCAATCAAAGCAATACCCCCTTTAACTAATTTTGAAGCAGACCTATTTTGACTATGCGAGTCCAACCTCGACATCCGATTAACAATAAATGTTCATTATTTCTAATGAACGTAGGACTGTTTATAGAGCTTCGGTTTCAAGCACAGTCCTAACTCGAGGGTATCCCTTTCTCTATACGCAAGCGTAAACTCTCCATGAGTCCTACATTTGGATGTGTTTTTGCATTCCAACCTATTCTAATGACTCATGTCATTTTCTTTTTATAATTTATAATTAAATTATAATAACTCACACCTGTCATAAACGCACACTCGAGGTATATTTATTCTTCTTACTCTTTCTACAATTCCTCTACATCTTTTTATATTTGACCATAAGTCATCATTTTATTATGCGTTTTACTTTTCTTCTTCAAGTTCATTTACCACCTCTTATTTCTAGTTATCAATATCGTTGCTACTACATTCATTGGTTTCGACTTTAATTTTTATTCCATTTCATTTTCTATTCCTTTTTATCCTTGCCCATTACTCAAACTTCCTTTTTCATTACTTCCCATTTATTTGGTATTTTTTATTTCTTTCTTATCTTAATGTTCAACTTTTGGAATTTACTACATTTTAATATTGTCAGACTAAAAATTTATTTAATATATGTTAACATGGTAAATTTTCATATCTTATCAAAAGAGGAGATGTTTGTGCGGTGTTTGTAACCGCAAGGAATTACCGTTTTAATTTCTCTTGAAATAGACAGTATAAAACATAGAAATTTTCCTTGTTTGGTACATCTCTTCTTTTTTATATCATATGTGCATTCCTTGTTATTCCAAATGTCGCACTTTTTATTATTTTAAACTTGATAATATGTGAACATCTACTTGCAACATTTCAAGTTCCATTACATTAAAATATCAAAAAAAACCCAAAAGATTAAATAAACTCTTATTTCAATTTTGTTCATAGCGTCAAATGAAAACAAGTTCGTAATCATTACGCATTCATTAAAATTAATATCCAGCGAAAAAAATACCAATTTAAATCATTACGCACTTGCAATTATAATTTTAATCATTATGTACTTGCAATTATAATTCTTATCATTACGTACTTGCAATTATAATTCTAATCATTACACATTTACAATTATAATTCAAAACAATTAGAAATAGAAATAATTCATAATAGGTTACAATGAAATAAACCTAGTTTTATTACAAAACGTGTAATCTTCCCACTCACCTTTTATTAACGCTCTCAAATCTCTAAATCTAATCTAGATCTAAGCCCTATTATCTATATTCTCCAACCTTGACTCCCTGTTTAGATCCACAATTAACATTTATACAGATCTAGTAGAATTTGAATTAGGGAAAAGAGATTTAGATTTAATTTATTAATTAGAATTAGGCACATAGTTTACCTTCAATGTACCGACTTGGTTTGAACCTATTTCCTATCCTCTATCATCATCTATTCATCTACAAAGCGTATACGTACAAATTAAATCTATTTCGATACATTTAGAATTTTGGAAGAGAAAATAAAATAGTGGAACATTTCCATGCTTATTAGAAAATTATGAGTCAGAAGTGATGTCCTAGGTCCTAATTTATAGAGGTTCAAATAAACACTAACCATCGGATCAAACCAATTAAATTTGGAACTTTTAAAAACAATTCGCTGTCGCTACCAAAAATATGTGGGTCGACCGCCCCTAGACATGGTCGACCACTAATGGTTGACCTAGGCACTTTTTGGGTCGACCTGGGTATGTTTTTGAAATTAAATTTTTAAACGTGTGATCTTTGTTTATTTTTATTTCCTTTGTTCAATTATCTTGTGCATTTATTTCCTTCATTAATAGATCTCGTTCAATTCTTTCCTGTATTATATTTCTATGAGATTTTAGTTTAAATGTGAACATTTATTAACATCTAATTAGCCTTAATTGATTTTATTACCATATTTACATATATAATTATTTCCGATGCTAAAACTTCAAACGTTAATAACTTTTCCATTTGAACTCCGATCGAAAAACATTATTTATGAAAATTGATAAGAAAATCACCATGCACACAATGGTGTAAGTTTTGTAACCAAATTTTGATATTTGCAAATTATATTTTTCACTATTTATTATTTATTGATTAATTTCTTTTTATTAATTAACGTACAAACGCGGGCTGTTACAGTGACCATTTTGCTTAATCTTATTAGTTGGGGTTCTAGGAATCATGAGATGACCATATTTATCATCTTTCCCAACACACACCAGCGAGTCTTTGTTAATAGTATACCAAAACTATCTGTATTGAAGTATTTTCTAGCTAGTTACTCCCTCTCATAGGGTTCTTGCAACTTTCTTGGTGCACGTTATCAAGAACACCTTTTACCTCGTATGTATCCACACATCTCAATAAAAGGACCAAGAATCCTCTTAAGTATAGGATGTTATCCTACATAAGAAACCAATGTGCCTTTTTAAGAATTTTCTTATTTATTTTGACTTTTTGGAAGAGTACCGTTTGTCAAGTATTCTTTAGTTGTTGTCATCTATGACACTTTCTCCTATATCTCCATTATATACTCAACACTATCAATGCATGGAGCTAATAAAGTTTTCATTAGAACAAATCTTAACAACTTTGCATCTCAAAAAGTGGCTAGTTTAGCTAAAGTGTCTTTGCTTTGTAGGATATGTTGCACCAGATGATAGTCAAGTTCATTTAAAATTTCCTTGACCTTTGTCAAGTAGGATGCTAATCGGATGCATTTAGCCTCAAAACCATTGAAATATGATTCGCCTCCAATTGGGAATCACTGTAGATTCATAGAAATCAAATCCCTATTTCTTTTACAATCTTTAGTCTAACGATTAGTGCGTCATACTAAGCTTCATTATTAGTTTGATGAAACTCTAGTCTCAATGCATTTCATATCCATTGGGCTTACAGTGTAATCAAGACAATGCTTGCCACCAAATTGCAATCGTTAGATGTATCATCAACATATAACAAATTAGGCATCTCAACCATGTCATCCTCATTCTCATCCTCCTTGGCTATAAGACCAAGGATGAAGTCAGGCAATACTTGCCACTTAGTGGCAGTTTTAATATGCTAAGTAATTTTGTATTGAATTAGATTAATACTCTATATTTGTAATCACCTTGAAGTTCCTGGTTAATGCAAGATTTGCCTTAAGGGCTGATCAATCAAAACCAAATAGGATGGACTTGGAAATTTTTAGCCAAAAAATTAGTCTAACACGTCTAAGGGGGCCATGAAGAATTAACAATTGAGTATATAATTATTGATTGTAGTTTTTCTTGGATTTATCCTCGAATCAATGTTATGTATGAGCTATAACTTTGTTATGTTCAATCTAGATCTCTATAATAAGAAACATATGCAAAAAATAGAAGGAATATGCAAGGAAAGCAGGAAAAAAAAAACAACTTATAGTGGTTCAACGTGTACCTACGCCCACTTTAGTGTGACTTTATTATTGTTTCTCATTAACAACTAGAGGTATTTACAATCAAAATCTAAGAATGGTTTGAGATTAAAAGGAAAGAACCTCCATTTTGTGAAAAACAGTTTAATCCTCTTCTAGGTGAATGCACCTTTGTATTTATAGGCATAGTGCGGGTGAGTTTGGGCCCTGACATCAAGATCTTCTCATTGAAAAGTCATCTAACATATCTCAATTCTAGTTCCACAAGTGCATGGGATATATTAGGGAGAAACTTGACTATACCCATGGATCAGTATCGATCCATTTATGGATTGGTACCGATCGATGGACTTGAACAAATTCTTCTGTCTTGCCTTGTATTATCCATCAATCAAATAATACTTCATGTTTTAGTCTTATTCCATGTTCCAAAACCAAAATACACCAAGATTTTACTAAGAATAAGTGATTTTACGGACCGGTATTGATCCATGCATGGTTCAATTTCGATTGATGCACTTAGCATATTTCTTTCCTTTTCTCTTATATGACCTTGTTCTCAATTGTCTATAAGCCTTATATACATTCCTTAATCATTTTAGGCTCCATCATCATCGAATCGTTGCCTATAGAAAATTAGGGATAACACTTTCCTCCCAAAGTATGCTTCTATGGATTCAATGTGTGCTTTATTCAGAGATAAATGACAAATTCTTAAATCAAATAGACATTTTCATTACTTAGACCATCCCTATGGAGAGTCATATCTTTCAAAGAACACGTCTATTCCACATAGTCCTTGAGTCATATCTTTTCGATCGATGAAAATTTCAAAAGTTTCATAACTCAAAGAACTTGTCTTTTCCAATGAAATCTTCATCGGTCCATAGGTAAATTAATAACTAATTTAACAAAACCTAACAGTAATCATCACGATCCAATGTTGCTCGAGAAAATACTAGTTTTTTGTGAATCATTATTTATCCATAGCATGGATCAGTTCGACCAATGCTGCTATAAAATGTTTCAAGGCTTAGTCATTTTTTCTAGTGTACATTTGTTCTACTACTTCCATCGTCCTTTTCCAGCCTAGCTATAACACATTAGAAAATTTGATATTAAATTCAAATAATAAAGGCAAAAATGTAAGTTTAAATTAAAGGATAAAAATATAAATTTTCACAAATGTTTGAATTAGGCCATAGGACCTATTCCAATGCATTTGGAGCGTTGTTATAGTTAAAAACATATATTACTTGTAAATGTTGATAAAACGGGTTGAAAATAGAGGAAGATATGACCATTAGCATTTTTGTAATGGATTTCGGGCCTAAGTTAGAAAACCTTAGTTGTTAGCTATAAATAAGACCTTAGCCTCCATTATTTCTTATTCCAAACCCTAACTGTCACATATATGTACATTTCTTCTTTCTCTCTCTCAAAAATTCCTCAATCCAAACAGACTCTTCTATCTTTTCAAAAAAATCCTAAATCAATAATAAAAAATAAAACGGGGGAAAAATCAAATTAAAAAGAGAGAGTTAAGATTAGAAGAAGGGAAAGGAAAGGTGAATCAGTCGAGCATGGAAGTCTAAGAAGGGCGATTTAAATCAAGCTAGGAGGGAGATAACTCTAAAATGGTGAGTGAATTGATCATAATGTTTATGTTGGTTATAAGCAATCAAATTCATTTATAATTCTATATTATTTGAAAACAAAATTGTTGAATTGAATAATAATTCTAACTTAGATTTTATTTGAATTTAAGCTATGAGTTAAAATGAATAGTAATGATGGTAAACCCTATTTGTTAATTTAATAGAATAATTCTTGGAAAAGGGAAAAATTAGATTAGTGAAATTCATATCAAATTCTATAAAGATAAATCTCTATTGATGTTTGGGTTGGTTGAGATAAATAAAGAAATCAAATAATTTTCATTTAACCTTGAATTGATTTTGTAATTTGAAATATACGTCGAATTTCAATAGAAACAGATAAGTAATTTTAAAATCAAATGGTGTAGTATACATATATAATCATGAAATTTACAAGTTAAATTCGCATAAACAATGGTACAAACTATACAGGAAAAATCGGGTTAAAAACAAGTCCTTAAACCCATATTCAAAATCATGAAGAAGATTAATGAAAAAAACCAAAATAAACAATATCTTAAAAGTTGGTAAACATCAACCATACGTTTGAAAATCAACCAGATGTCTGAAAAATGTAACTAGACATCTCAATGAGGGATTGGACATCTGGATTTCAGTAAATCTCAACCTAAGAGCAATTTGTTCGAATTCAACTCGATCCAAACATCTCAATTCTTTTTCAGACGTATGGAATCGAATTCGGATGTCTGAAATAGGAAGTCAAATGTCTAAATGCCTGAAGAACTATCTTTTTAAAGTGGAGGTCAAATGTTTGAAATAGTTAATTAGATGTATGAACTATTTCGGCAGTCTACAAGCCAAGTAGGGCGAATAGGGGAACTTGTATCCCACTTTCTCGACTGTAAGGAGTTCACGTAGCTTCATGAAGCAGGTGTAATGAGTAGTATCACTTCATGGTGAGCGTATCGTGGAACTCGATAGGGCGAGCATTAGTAGTGCAACTAGAAGCTCTTATTTTTATCGAGGCACCTGGTCATATGGTAAATATACAAGAACTGGGTAAGTGAGATGGAGGCATCCATAAAGTAAGGCTACACGACTGGGCAATGGCTGGACCTACCAATGAATCACTATAGCGGTTTTCTTAGTTCTTCTGGTTGAATGATAAAGAGCATAGGATACGTTACCATTAAGAAGATGACACGAATGTTTAGGTAGGCCATAAATCGTTGAGGTAGTATACTCGGTGCAAGGCCAGGCATTGGGATGTCCACTCGGTATGTAACTGAGATATACGCAATCCATCATTGAGAGTGTTAACTTAATGTTGGTTAGAAAATTATTTATTGAGATGATAAACTAGGAATTGCCAAGAATTATTTGATGTTGGTTGTCCAACCTTTGGTTGGAAACCTTTGTAAGTTGTACATGGGTATAGGAGTAATTAGAATTATACCCTTAATTTGTAAGATAACCAATCCTTTATATGTAATACTTAAACATAAATGGACACTCTAGGTCTTGTAGGTTATAAATGAAGTTAATTGCTTATGAACATCATACATTAGTAATTAATTCATTTACTAGACTTTGTCTTATCCACTCCTTTTCTTCCTTTTTCTGCCTACTACAAAAAGATGGGTAAGCAGATGATTTAGCCTAGACATAGTGCATGGAGGAGGAGACTAGGCACTCGAAGTTGTATTATTTACAGTTACTCTTCATATACTATTTATTATACTATATTATCAATCAAACATCATGCTGTTTGAGAACTTAGTATGTCAGTTGTTGTATGGACTACGTATTGCTAAGATTATTATCTGATTTGGTTGTTTTCAATATTTATATTTGATTTCCTTCTACCGTGAGATTTGAAAGTGTAAAATACTTTAAATTTTGTATTAGTCTATATATCATGTAATATTCTAAAACCCTACTGACTTGTACTTCTTAGCATTATGCGAATTCAAAAGTTATTATAAGCTTTGAATTGCTGTCTGGAGGTGTGGGTTTTCAAAGTTGGTTTCAAAGCTTAGGTTCAAAATTCTTTAAGGATTAGGTGCATATCGAGAGAGCGTACTTGTATATTTTCAAAAATTATTATTATATATATATAAGTTTAATGAAAACAAACCCTTATAATTCTGATAATGCTTAAACACTATCAATGGAAAGTTGCTAATAGTTCCTATTTATAGATATATGAAAATGAGCAATCATACTAGAAATAGTTCTGGTGAGGCAGCTAAAGTTCCGAGTGTGAACATTCCTATATGGTTTCACTGTTATTTTCAAGTAATGTGCTAGACTAAACACAACCTGTAACATCCCCCAGTTGGAGGCCAAAAACTAACAGCTACGGATGCTGCTGTCATCCATAGTGCACGGTTGGTTCATTATGAGACACTATGAACCTTCCGATCTTGTCGGAAGGTTGCTTCCTTGTGTAATTATTTCCCGAATGTTGTCGGCAGGTGGCCTTTTTGTTGAATTATGAATGCTATCTTTATGTAAACCTTTCGATACTGTTGAAAGATACTGGACACATACTTCAACCGGTTAGGAAGGCTCATTATGCTTCTGAAATGGTTGTCAACCGTGTAATCTATTCTGGTCCTATTCTTTCTAACTTTCTTGGAAGACATTTGCTTTGATGACGAGTGATGAATCCCTTCGTCTGCTCCGAAGGGTTTAGATTTGCGGCAAACTTGTTTCTTGCATTTCTGCCTTTTTATTTAAAAGGCTTGGGGCGCTCTTATTTCTTTTCATCTGTTCATTACGTCAAGCGGCCTTATAATAATTTTCCTTTTTATACCTGCAAAAGCCCCTCCTTTGAAGTTACCGTGCGCTTCTTTTCCTTGGGTGTTATGCAAACCTTTCGGTGTGACCAAAAGGTAACTTCTTCTGTTACTCTTTGCCTCTGCGGAAGGTTTCTAACATGCCATCTTTATCTCCATTTGCATTTTATGGTTAACAATACTTTTGGAGTTTAAACCAAAATCCATTTATCAAAACAATTTCGTAGCAAAGCTTCTTAGAAGTCTCCCCCACTTTGAGACTCGAAAATGAACATCGATGATGCTGCACAGTCATCACCCAAATTATTTTCCAACGACAGAAGAGTGGGAGTACTGAATTCATTCCTTTTAAAATTTATTTGAAAACAAATTGTATTTGTATATACTTTTAAACAATACTGATATTATTTTCCAAACCTTGGAAACTTTTTTCAGAAGCACCGAAATTTAAATTTCTCAAATTCTCAATTTTTATATTCATTTTACTTGCAAATTATATTTTATAAATCACATCTATATTGTTTCATTTTCTTATAATCATATAATGGCTAATAGTTTAGGAATATTGACTAATCAAACAATAAACAATAATGATCAATATTATCATTTCTAACAACCAATTCACACTATATATACCATAATAATTTCTGAAAATTATTCCTTTATATACAAAATATATCAGGGTAAAGTTATTTCATTTACCCAATTTCAAAACAATACTATGTCGAATTGTTCTGTTCAAGTGTTTAGAGATCCCTATCAATAACGTTAATTACTCGTATTGACCAGAATCCATAAGCCACTCAACAAATCAACCAACACAATATAAAATAATTTTTATATTCACTAACAAATACGCGCTCATATCTATTAATACACTCAAACTCATTCTAGGGTGCTACCAACCCTATCTCTAATGAGTTACTCCTCAAAGCCAAGGTTATTGCTAAACCAAAGCTCTGATACCAGTTGTGACGACCCACACTTCGAAAGGTTCAAATCGACAATAATCCACACATGTCCGACTTAAACAATCTGGAACATAGACGATCAATGAGGTTAATTAAGAAAGATAAGAAAAGAAGAAGAAAACAAACACAGAATCACGCAGCGTAATGATAAACTATAATAATCAAATAAATAGTTCATGAAGCTGTTTATACTATACATTTGATTACAATTTATACAACATTTATCAGAATTATATATACATTAGGAATAAATAAATAATGCCGCAGAACAAATAATAATGGAATAATACTAGTAATAATAATATACCAAATCTTCGTCTTTGTCCTTCGGAGAATAATCTTCGATAAGCTGAAAAACTCAGGACTAACTCGAGTGTAATGAAAAGACAAAACACTCGAGTCAGGACTAAAATATTCTTACGTGAGTCAAATCGATATCGCATATAACATGAGTGCCATGGCGTAAGAGATGTTTACGGGGTTTCACATCTCCTATCCAGTGTATAACCTGCGTGCAATAACCCAAGAGATGTTACGGGATTTTCCATCGCTTAAGGATCCATCAAAATATTTATATATAGTAGAATACGCTACATATATAATGTATAGTCAGTAAAATAAATATTTTTCTTAGCGTTAAGGCTTTACATTGATCCCCCTTAACGCATTTTTAAGCATTGTCGTACAGTTTGCATTTGACACAACCAGTAGCACGTCGGTAGTCAGGGATGCGCCGTGATACGACAACACTAAACCAAAATCGTATGGGTCTCGTATAGGGATAAAAGTATGAGAATGCACGTGAGGCAATGCCCAAGGTAGGATACTACCAGTTTACCCTTCCCGGCTGGTGGTAACGCATCATAGCCATGATCGCCCACCGTGTCCAACACTCCCAAAATCCGAGGGTGCACACCAATCAATCACAATGTAAATGATGGTAATACGAATAAGTGCATCCGCTAGAGGTAGCTACCCTCATTGCCCATCCATCATCACTCTATTTCTTCAAATCTAGAAACGACGCCAAATCCAACCACTTCTTGCTGGATCATCACTCCACGTACACAGTTGTTAAAGTGGTTCCAATATTGACAGAGAGTATGCCAATAAGAGGCTCTGGTCTCTTTAATAACCAAACGTTGTTTTACACACCGGTTGGTACTTTTATATTTCGAAAACAATTCATACTTGATATCAAAATATCATATTCGCTTCAAAATCAAATTCATTTCAAAATCATCCTATTTACTCAAAATATACTATTTCAACTCAAAATCATTTCCGCCTTGATATCCCAATTTCGATTCCAAAATTGTTTTGAATTTCAATTTAGGTTATAACTTCATTTTAACCCAATTCATATTTAAATCCAAGATTTAAATATAAACATTCTACCCTTTTGAACAGTTTGAATTTTTAGAAAATAGTTTAAGTAGTTTTAAAATAGTTAAATAGTTAAAATAGTTTAATAGAAATAGTTTGAGTATTGAAAATGGTTTATATAGTAAAATAGTTTGGAAAATCAAAATAATTTAAATACTTAAAAAAATAGATTTTTTTAATAATTTATACTAAAATAATTTATTTGAAAATAGTTTCAAAGTCAAACCGATTCAATTCAAAAATTTTCGATTCAAATCACTTTAAATTTCCATTTAGATTTAATCGATTCAATTCTGATTTCAAGTCGAATTTTACTTCAATTCCAAATTAATTTCAATTTTGATTACAAATAAATTTCAATTACAATTCCAGATTAATTTCAATTCCAACTCCAAAATAATTTCAAATTTAAACCATTTCGATTTATATCGATCACGAGTTCGATTTTCAAAATATCGATTCAAAACACTTAAAATTAAATTTAACTTCAATACTCAATTTAAGATTCAAATCTTTAAAATAATTCAATTCCGAGCTCAATTTCGAAATAGTTTGATTTCCATAAATTCGATTTTCATTTTCTTAAAATTAAATCATTGAAATAAATTTCAAATTAAAATTTTTAAAATCATTTAATTTAACCAATCCGGTGTTCGTATATAATTTTCTATCCTATGGCCAAGTGATCCGTTATTTCAATTTAATTTCAAGGACGGATATATATCATTTCAATCCAAATCACAGTGTCATAGGTATATATCATTTCAACCTATTTCTTAATTTATTCGAAATAATTAAATTCAAAGTGTTATATACTGTAAATAATTTACCAGGTGATAACAGGATATATATAAAAATAAATAAACATCCAATCATCCGAATATCAATCAATTGGCATCCATCATAATCAATCATCCAAACAGTCAAAATAATTCACAACAATTTTATAGTTATGAATACCGGTATTTTACTGGCAATTAAATTCCAATTTCAAATTTAACTATCAACTTTAATTTTTAACGGTAAATTCAAATGACAATTTAGATGACAATTAAAATTTTCAAATAGCAATCAATAAATTTTTATCACTTCATAATTTCAAATTTAACTAGCATAAAAATATTCTAGTACTTGTGAGCGTTATAAAACACTCACCTTGAGTTTTCAATTTTAAATCAAATCGAATGACATTCGATTTAACCTAAAATTTTAGTTAGCTCCAATCGTCTCCAAACTAGTTCTAGAATGTAGTGCTCGTCACCGCAATTCCACCGCCGTTTGTTTCGTCCAATTTCGACCCCGTATGACAAAGATATACAATTTATAATATTTTCCGAATTTATATCTAAATAAATTACATTTTTTATATAATAACCTAATAATCTGGGCCGCACATTTTACAAATCTACAATCTAGGCCACATCTTATCCTTCTTCTTGTTTGTGTTTTCCAGGTTAATCACGTACGAAGAAACCCATCACGCACCCCTAAATCTCATCGACGAACCACCATAGCTCGACTGGAATTTGATCGGCTACCACCAAGAGATGCACCTTCCCCTCCTCGACCTTCATGCCAAGTGTGGCATCGCTAAGTGCCGCCGTTGCCAAGAATTTCGCCACCAAAGGCTGCATGAACGGGGCCAGAGATCTCCTTCCATGCTGCGTTAAATACGATCACTACCATTGATATCGTAGATCTCATCGTCGCAAACGTTTTTCCTTTAGATGTCGAGGCTTAAAACTGAATGGATGATGAGATAATCGAGAGGGAAGGCAGTGGCTTTCGGCCATTGAAATAAAGGGGAGGCGGCTACGTTCTTTGGCTAGGGTTAGGGATATGCGTATATATACATGAATAAATTATTTTAATATTATTTTCACCATTCACGTATTTATCCGGACGAACTCCAAACGAAGCATGCAGCCTGGCATTTATAATGTTATACCCCTATTCCGAACGTAATGGAATAGGTTTAGAGACCCAATTTGATCGTATGTGGAAGATAGCTTTTTGAACCCAATTAAAATATTAAATTTTCGATATTAAATTCAACGCGTTTCTATCCCGTACGACCAAACGATAAGTCCAAACGCTATGAAATTTAAAATCCGATAATAATACACTATTACGGATCCAATGGAACTGATTTCGTCAAAATCTGAGACTGTGCCCAGAAGGCTATTTTTTACTCGTTAATTAAAATATAAAATTTTCAAATTTTAAATTAATTACTTGAATTCAATTTTTAAGTGTTTACAATCTTCATCCATATTTAAATATCATCTAAATAAACTTTTGAAATCATTTCATTCATATTTAATTTAGGATTCAGTTATTTATATACTTTTCAAGATTAAATTTTTAAACAATTTAATTGTCCAATATTCAATAAATTTCAATATTAGCTTTCACATGAATTTTAGTTATCAACCAATTACTTTATTTACATCTAATGAATTCGACATTTATTATTCAATTCAATTATTGATTGTAAACTCATTCAATACATAGCATTTCCTTTCAATACATGTTATTACTTAAATCTTCAAAATTTGTTTCTTTTAAAATCTTGTTCAAGTTCATATTCAATAGCTATATTAATAAATCATTTAAAAATTATTTTTAACCATTTTTATTCATTAATTACACTAAATTTAATAATTTAAAATAGTTAAAAGTACGGGTCGTTACATTCTCCCCCACTCAAAACTTTTCGTCCTCGAAATGAAACTAAGTAGAGAATTTTACATTTGATATATTTAAAAAAATCAACTTATAAAACATAAAATCCATTAATAAAACTTTTACTATGTTTCTACTACGCTGCTCCGATCGGCTTACGGAATTTACAATTTATTTAAGAAAACAAGTTATAAAAATTCTAAAACTTTAAATTTTTTATAACACCTGGATTTACGAAAAAATTCGGTAGAGTCTCCTTTGCGCGGCTTGTGACGACCGCCCATGACCCCTGCACCGAATCTAGAGATAGTGCGCTGTAAAGTGTGCCAAGCAGCCATGGACGATTGCCAGGGTAAATTAAAACAACAGAATCTATCGTATTACTCACAGCGCATGGACAAAATACAATAGAATACATATATATAAAGAAGCTTCACAGAATAGAATCTCATCAATAAAACTTCATAATAGTGGGATACAAACATCTGAATAGTCAATACATCAAGCCTCACTACATAACACTCAGAGAATACAAAGCAGCGGAACATCCAGTACATATAGTAAGAAGATAATATGCAATACTCAAGCTCGTCTTCGTCATCATCATCGTGGAAAGAAAGCACAACACCTGTCACCTGCTACCTAGTCTGCCCATCCCAAAATGGACGAACAGCCCAAGGCAGTAAGAGTTAAAACATAAAGCCTTGAGTCAGACAACAGTCTTAGTGAGCAGTAAATTAACTAACAACATACCAAAAGAGCATAAAGGAAAAGGAATAGGAATAGGAATACAACCCTCCCACTCCACCTCTTTCTACAGTGATAGCCCCCAGACACACACTAAGCAGAAGCAAACATAGCAGAGCATACAATTTAAAGTAAAGTAATTATCACTCGAGTCAAGGGCGATGTTTTCCAAGTACAAACCCCCAAGGCCTAAACCAAGATCAGATAAGCACCCAGAAAATATCGCTCTTGAGACCGAATGACGATACAACCAAACATCCATGACTTTGGCTATCACTGTTATCATTGCCTCAATATCACTGTTAATTGAATGACCGACACATTCTTTCAGCCGTCCGTCAAGGGCTAATGGAAAACCCCGGTTCTAGACATAACTCTGCACGTCATCGTGACCCGTGCCTAGGACTATCGAATCTGCCCAGAGTACTTGACTATCAATCATTAGCCTTCAGGGACTATCGAATCTGCCCAACGTACTCTTGCTTTGAGCATGCTAGAACCTTCAACAACGATGAGATCTCAGCCTCCTAGTCATCCTCCTCGACGACTATTTCCATACTAGCTCAAGCGCCTCCCGAGCAAACCATTATCCTCAACTCGAACCATTTCACCGAGTTATCAACATGCTTGGAATGATCCCGTCTGGATTAGACCAAGGCTATCTCATATCAATACTTCGCCTCATCATCATCATAGCAAAGTCTCATCTCAACATCATCATCAAATCTATCCATATGAGCTTCATCATCCGCTACATATGCCACGTGCAGCTTTTCCAATTTAAGAGCCTTTCCCTTAGCTTTTAAATCATCTTCGACCATCTTGTCTAAATCAAATCATTAATCATCTAATTCATAGCAATCAATCAAATCAAACATTAATCCAAGTAAAATAAGCATTCAAATATGATCTAATGAACAATATTAACAATAATGGCAATTTCGTAATTAAAGTGTTGAAAGTCTAACAAGCATGAAATCATGAGAAATATCTCTACAACTTGATGAATGAACTTGCATAGGTTAATCATGTAGTAAAATGGTTGTCAAATCATCATGAACAATGGATCTACATGGATCTACACTTAGGTTTACAAAAATGCATGGAAATCGCTACTTTAACACAAAATCAAGCCAACGATCCGATATACTCCTTTGGATCCGTGTGAGAGATAATCACCACTCACCAAATCACCAAAACAACTCAAAAGCACCACACTTCAGATCTGGACAGCGAAGGATCTAACTTGATCTATCACAAATCCGCTTCAAACGATGAAATCTCTCTTCGAAGAATGTAGATCTTCAATCTAAGCTCTTCGATCTTCGATTTGATCTTCAATATGGATGAAAGGAATCACTAGATTAGAGTGGAGAAAAGAAGTGAAGAAGTGTAGAAGTCGAGCTCTCAAAATGGCAGCACTTCGTCGCTTCGAAAACCGGATCCCAAAAAGTGAGAACAACCTTCCTATTTATAGCTGAAATCTCCTTAAGTCGTTGCCTCGGAGTTAGGTCGTCTCCGACCTACGACCTAAAAACCCCCACCGACCTAAAGTCTTCGACCTAACAACTCACCTGCCTACGACTTATAACTTTCCGACCTAACAGACCATACGACCTACGACCTAGCAGCTTAACTCCTAAGTCGCTTGCGACTTAACACATACTCCACTCAGCAACAATGCCGCCTTAACGAGTCGACTGGGATACGACCTACGACTTATAAAACCTTGCGACCTAACACACCTTAAGTCGGCTACGACCTAACACTTAAGTCGTCTGGACGACTTAACTAACAAAGGTTGCTTACGACCTAACTAACACAAAAGCTCACGACCTAACTACGTTAACCCGCTAACTCTTAGGTCGGTCAATTCTATAGGTCGCTAACTCTTATGCCGTTAGCTCTTAGGTCACTAACTGCTTATTCCCTAGGTCGCTAACTCTACTAGGTCGGCCATCTCCTTAGGTCGTTGCCGACCTATCCCCCTTAGGTCGCTAACTCACCCAGAAGCCCATGACCTAACTATCTTAAGTCGCCAATCCTATAAGTCGGTCAACCTTAGGTCGTCTACCTCTTAAGTCGGTCACTACCTTAAGTCGGTCACTCGACCTAAGCCACCCTATGACTTAACTCCTATACGACTTAACTTCCTTAACTCGTATCTTCCTTAGGTCACTCCAAAACTTAAGTCGCCATAATTCTATAGGTCGCTCACCCGACCTAACCTTCCCTACGACCCAAGTTATCACTCGACCTAAGCTACCAACCGATCTAACACTTAAGTCGTCACCGACTTAAGTCTTCCTTTCCTTAAGTCGTACATCACTTAAGTCGGTTACGACTTAGGACTTGAACAAAATTCTGCCCAAAATCTGAAACGACTTAACAACGCTAAAAATTCCAGATTTTTACGAACTTTTCGATCCGTAAAAATACGGGTCGTTACACGGTTCGATCGGAAATTTTTTTCAATACAATATACAACACAAATAGATATCAAATATACCAAATATACATCTCATCTCAATGATGAGACATCCCCAAGGAAAAAATATAAAAGCGCAGTATGTAATCCGAGATACGTACCTTATCATTATTAATATGAGCGAGTTCGCTCGTATTAAGCAAGCTAAAGCATATAAAAACCTGTGTATACATCCAAACGGTCTTCGTATGTACCTATCTCAACTCAATTTAAAATATTAGTCATTTATATGAGATATAGAAAGCATATATGGGTTTTATAGAAGCATATAACATGAATTTTAAACACAAACCATAACATAAGCATTAATATACGACAAACAACAATCATATACAATAAAACAGTTATAACGACAATGTACAACGAAAGAAACCATTCAATTATTAGTATTCATCCAATTTATTTATAATGATATGAATTTACATCGTCCAATGCCAATATTTAATTTATACACTTCATTTCTTATTAACATTCAGTTTTTATCAACATTTAATTGATTTACATCCAATTTATTCAAATCTATTTCATTTGCATTCGGTTTTTTTTCAATTCAATTTGTTAAATTTCAATTGTTTCATTTTTCGTTTAGCAACATCTCATATCAATTCATTTATTCACATTCATTCTACACTTAAGTTCATTTTAAATCAATGTTATTTCATTTACTCATTTTATTAATACAATTCACTAACTTCTTCTATTTATTCATTTCGGTTAGCTTTTCATAAGTTAAAGTTCATTTCATAATTCAATATTGGCTTCCTTCCTTTAACATCCATATTTAATTAATTTAACATCTTGTTTAACTAACATTTATCAATGTTATAAACTATAAACTTTACTTTACATTTTCGCGAAACATTTGAATTATAATGTTCATATATCCATTTTTAGCATCAACATCATTAATCAATTATTTCTTATATCCTTACTTAAGTTTCTTTTCAACTTACTTCACATTTATTTTCACAATTTCATTTAATAACAAATTTATTTGTGAAACATTTTATTAATCATCACTTCAGATTATAATCATTCTATAAAAGTCCAACTTCTTATATGTGACTTTATCTAAGTTTATAATTATCTCAAAAGTTACAAATTCAATTTCACAATTTCTTTGCAAATTTATATTTAATTCTATAACCAATTTACAAAGATATCATTGGATTCATTTGTCTACTTTCTTATTCCATTTAGTCATTAATCATTTCATAATATACTAATTAAGTATAACATTTATTATCACAACTAAATTTCCATTTATATACATTTTAATTACTTTTTAAGTTTTGTTTACTTGTATAATATCCCATTACATATCCAAATCATCATTTTAACTTTTTACATTTGGTAAGTCTTATTATATGTTATTAGAATGCAATTTGGTATTATACATATTAATCTGATTCATTTTACTTAATTAGAATGTTCACTATTGTAACTTGTTTTAATTTTCTTTGCTTTCAATTTTAGAGTTGCAAACTTCAACTCTAAAGTTTCTCAAAAAAATTAGTTTAGATTTCTTAATTCTCTTATTTTATAAGTTCTGGTTATTCAAATAATTTTGTAGAATTATTAATTAACAAAACTTAAAAATTTTAAATACCGGGTCCATTTAAAATTATTGGAAATAAGTATGTATACTTATAACTTTTATATATCAAATCATACTTTTTGAGTTCAAACCAAAATCCATTTATCAAAAAAAATTTGTAGCAAAGCTTTTTAGAAGTCTCCCCCACTTTGAGACTCGAAAATTTATTTGAAAAAAATTTGTATTTGTATATACTTTTAACAATACTGATATTATATTCCAAACCTTGAAAACCTTTTTCAGAAGATCAGAATTTAAATTTCTCAAATTCTCAATTTTTATATTCATTTTACTTGCAAATTATATTTTATAAATCACATTTATACAGTTTCATTTTCTTATAATTATATAATGGCTAATAGTTTAGGAATATTGACTAATTAAACCATAAATGATAAAGATCAATATTATCATTTCTAACAACCAATTCACACTATATATACCATAATAATTTCTGAAAATTATTCCTTTATATACAAAATATATTTGAGTAAAATTATTTCATTTACCCAATTTCAAAACAATACTATGTCGAATTGTTCTGTTCAAGTGTATAGAGATCCCTATTAATAACGTTAATTACTCGCATTAACCAGAATCCATAAGCCACTCAACAAATCAACCAACACAATATAAAACAATTTTTATATTCACTAAAAAATATGCGCTCATATCTATTAATACACTCAAAATCATTCTAGGGTGCTACTGAACCTATCTCTAATGAGCCCCTCAAAGCCAAGGTTATCGCTAAACCAAAGCTCTAATACCAGCTGTGACGACCCACATTTCAGAAGGTTTAAATCGACAATAATCCACACATGTCCGACTTAAAAAACCAGAACATAGATGATCAATGGGGTTAATTAAGATAGATAAGAAAAGAAGAAGAAAACAAACATAGAATCTCGTAGCGGAACGATAAACTATAATTATCAAATAAACAGTTCATGAAGCTGTTTATACTGTACATTTGATTATAATTTATACAACATTTATTAGAGTTATATATACATCAAGAATAAAAAAAAATGCAGCGGAACAAACAATGATAGAATAATACTAGTAATAATAATATACCAAATCTTCGTCCTCCAGAGAATATCTTCGATAAGCTGGTAACGATCCCGAATTTTAAATTGATAATTAAATTCATTTTTGATTTAAAATTGTGAAAGTAAATGATAAATTAATTCGAGTTTCTCCAATCGAAGAAAATACGTGTTCATTTATTTAAAGTAAAATTAAGTTAAAAAAAAACGATTTCTTTAAAGAGTCAAATTTCTATAAAATGAATGAATGCAAAATGTAAAATAAAACAATAAGTAATAAAATAAAATAAAATAAATATTTAAGCTGGAAATAAATTAGTTAAAATTCAAACAACATATTAACAATAGGATGACATTTCATATTTCAAAGTGTAAGGCTAAAGAAAGAAAATAAAGGAAAAAGAATAAGTATTTTACCCCACCTAAACAAAGCCGCAGCCACCAAGTAAAATAAATGCAACATCACTTCAACACAAAGAAGATATCATACCTGCCTTACCTCTAGTACATATCAGCCATGCCTATAACTAAAAAAAAATACTATCACCCTGTACAAGATATGGTATCACTTGTACTAGCAAAGAAATGCAAGCCCGCATACATCTCCTATATATCAAAAACATCCATCTCAGTTTCGTTTATTCAAAAAACTGAGAAAATTTGAAGTAAACTTCATTTCGGAAACCATAAACAAATTTAACTTCAACAACAATACAAATCAACCAAACCTGAGAAGAAGATCTTCAGCTAGCCAGAAAATACAAGCCTGGGTAGTCAAAGCAACTTCTGTTTTGAAGGCATGCTCTGTTCTTCTTAGTTCTTTCAGGAAACAAGTGAGTAAACATCAATTTTAAAGTTTTAAGTTAACAGTAAAGACAATATATTGAGTTTATAGTATTGTATAAGTTTTGTATTTGAATAGCCTTCTGAATATACAGGTTACTCTGTATATGTTTTCCCTGCTCATTGATGACAGGGTTGATTTTTGACTCAAACTTAAATCTATTTGCATCAAAACATTGTTAAGTATTAAAGTCTTAAAATCAAACAAAAGTTAAATCTGTAATCAAGGCTTTTAAACCTGTTTTCAACATAATTGAAGAAATATACCACTGTCATCTTTATTTACAGGAAATCAAGAAAGAATGTGATAAACTCAAGTGTTGTAAAAAGCTAATTCAAGTTAATAGCTTAAATTCTTACTACAAATCATGATTTTTAAAACAAAAATGAAGATTTTTAGTTAAGTAGTATGAGTGCAGTTCATGGTTGAAGGGAATTTGCATTTTGATCAAGTCGGGACGATCGAACAGATCTTAAATGCTAATATTTGGTTTGAAGCAAGTTTAAGCATCTAGGATTACGAGAAAATTGTCGAATTTTTTTTCCATTGCATAAATTTTGAATACGAGATTAAACTAGGGTTTAAGAACCCATTTTCGTTCGAGGTAAAAACGTCGGAGCTGCGCCGTCGATAGGCGACCGGACTTCACGTCACCGGCGCCATTAGGAGCGTCACATATCGACGAAGCCGTGGACCAAATTTCGTGGCCTCTGACGATCGGAGGAGGCGGGACGAGACATTTTTCTGGTGAGGACCTGCTGTGTTGTTGGGTTGAAACGACTCGATCTTTATTACCGAAACTGATTCAAGCTTTGGGTGGTTGTGGGGTCTTAGGGGATGGTGATCGACTCGGCAATGGCTATAGCTTCGATCAACAGCGGCGAGATCGGACGTGCACGTGCACGCGTCGACCTTCGTATCAACGAGAGTGTGAGTTGGGGAAGACGTAGTTTTTCTCGGGTTCGAATCGATGTAGTCTTTGGGTTTACTCGAAGAAACTGGGAAGTGGTGAAACCCGAAGTGAACGCGGGGATAATTGCTTTTGGCTCGGGGAAGTTGTTAAGGGGGAATGGGGTTGCTCGGTCTGCTTCAAAAGGATGGGTTAAGCCCAAATAAAATTTCTAAGTCATAATGTTTGAGTTAAGAACTTATTTCAAGTTTAATTAATTTAACAAATACTTAACAACGTTTTAAAAATCTAATTTATACCTTAAATAAATAATTAATTTAAGATAAATGTTTAAGTTAATTAACATTAAACTTTTTATAACTATAATAAAGTGATTTCCAAAGTATAAAGAAGATTTTTAAAATGATAATTAAGGTAATTAAAATGATTAAATTTATAAGGTAATTAAAGAATGATTTATTTTATTTATAAATTAATAAATCAAATTGATTAGAAATGATTAATGATGATTTAAATCTAAGATAATTTCTCAAGAAAGTAATTAAGAAATGTTATTAGTTAATGAAGATAATTAACTAGAAATTATTAGGTAATTAAATTAATGTGATTAATTTTGATAATTAATTTGATTAATTAATTAAGATAATCAATTGTAAATTGTTAATTACTTAGTGAAAGCAATTAAGGGGTTAATTAAATATGTAATTGGTTTAAAGGTTAAATAATTAATATGATTTATTAATAAAGGTAATTAATTTGAGGATAATTAATAAATTAAAAGTTAATTAATAAATGATTAAAGGTCAATTAATTAAAATGGTTTATCATTAATTAATGATTTATTAACCAAGATTTGTCGTTATTCATAAGTAATTAATCTGGTATATATTAATTACGATCAAATATTAATTGATCCTACTTGTGAATGATTGGATTTGACTAAATGATTGAATTGTTTGATATCCCTAATTTGTGATGCTTTGTGATACATCCTGATTTATGTTGTGATCTGTAATTTACTTATCTGTGATATATATCTGTGATCTGTGAATGAACGATAAGCGTTATAGTTTATATCGCTTATCAACTATATTTCTATATTCTGATCTGTGATGATTGAATGATGTGGCACTATTGTGTTAAACCCCTGGACCACACCTTTACACACATAAATATGGATTTCACGAGGAAATCGATTAAGTCATAGATTTTAAAATAATTTAAAAGGTTGAATATTTAAAACCAAATGTTTTGGAAATGGATTGAGTTAAAGTAAAAAGCTTTTGAAATGGAATTTTAAAGATAAGACTTATTTTCGAATAAGTTAATTAAGTTTTGAAATTTAATTAATTTGACTTTAATTTGAATTCAAAATTTGAAATTGAATTCTGTGATTTGAAACTAGGGATTAAAGATGTTATACTAGTTATATATGGGTTAAACCATTTTAAAAGCATGGTTTCGAGAATTTAAATTTAACCCAAGGATTTTAATTCGTCTAAAATGAATCAGATTTCCAAAATGAAAACTATTTGTTTTAAAAGAATAAAAGCTTTCAGATAAGAAATGAAATTCCAGTTTAATTAAAGGAATTTCAAGATTGAATTGAAAAATGGTTTTTCCAAGTTATGAATGAATTCTTTTTGAAAGCTATGAATTAAATCTGTTTATTTTTAACAGATTTAAAATGATGTTTTGTTTAACCCATTCGGAATGAAATTGTTTTGAAAGCTATGAGTTAAATCTTTGATTTAAAGATTTAACGAATTAATTAAATTCGTAATGGAAATTGTTTTGGAAAATCTGTGAATGAATCTTTGTGAAAACTGAGTGAACTTTGTGAATTAAATCTTTTATTTAAAAGAATAAAATGGTAATGTGTTTAAACCATTTGGAGGAAAGTTTTGGGTAATAAATTGTGACTTAATTGAAATCCCATTATCCATTTGTTTTTGAATATTACGCTCACTATTCGGTTTAGCCGGGAGAGGACCTTTGTGTCACATAACCCATTCCGAATAAGTAATACATCGTATATGGATAGCATTTGAAGACCGGTGTTGAAGACCGGGTATTTGCGAGAGCGATAGGATGACCTATCGATTGTCTCTGCACTAGGTAGCTCCTGGTATAGAGATCCCCTAAGTGATGGGAAATCCGATCGGGATTGTGAATACCTGGATTTGCTAGGGCTTCGTAAGAAGTGCCTTTGGTTCTGTTCGAACCCGGAACAGACTTGTATGGTTACATGTCTGACATTACACTTTGAGATATAAAGCAGATTTCTTTCAAATACATTTCTGTTGGTGGCGGAGAATTTATTCTCTTAGCTTAACACCCTTCTTTGAGACGTACGAGCTCAGAGGTTATGTAGTTGAAGGTTATCAGCGATATACTCCCAATTTGGTAATGTGACATGCTGAGTGTTGCTGTGTGATGATCATTGTTTGATCATTTGTGATATGATCATTTGTTTGATCATTTATCTTTGTGATCATTACTTTGATCATCTGTTGACCCAAAGCATGGCTTTGTGCCAAAGCGTAGCTTTATGGACGAGACTTCGTCGAACCTCACACCCCGAAATGGTCAAAACAGGAAAGATGCGGCAAGGTTATTGGGGGTAGCGCCCCTTAGGGTATGTACATTTCCTTCTGGATAGAAGTGGTATCATGGTATGGAGCCCATATACTTAACTTATGTGGATATCGCAAACATATTTATATCTTACTTTGTGATTGTTGCTGGGGCCCCGGTTAAAGGTTGGTTACAACCGGGAGATGGCATACTCGTGTCAGTAGTTACCCAGTTAGGGGTAACCCGGCCTTGTGTTGGCAGAGATCCGGTTAGGTTCTCGGGACGTCCTTCCAGAGGCGTTTTCATGTGGCAATGGGAAGTTCCTTGGCCTGACCATTTGTTGGAAATCCAAAGAAACAATACGAGCCTTGTACGGTTTTAGTTGTAGAACCTGCCATCTAATATGGTAGCTATAGCGGGCATAATATAATGGTACCTATGCTGGCTAAGATTTATATTCTACTTTCGAAATGTTTTTTTCCACTATGCACTAATAATAATATCAAAAACGATTTGATTTGATTTTTGCGTAGTAAGCATCTTTGACTAACATAAGAAGAAATCTCCTCCAAGTCTGCGTTTGCATTTTGTGTGTGGTGGGAGGTCTTATGGTAGTTTCATTTTCCAAAAGCATTGCGAATTGACTTTAAAATTCTCTTGCTATTTGCTTTTAAAGATAAACCGTTTTTGTTGCTCACACCAGTCCCATGACTGATCCGGAGTTTATTGTTTCTTTCCTAAACTCTGGGTGCTCAAAATTTTCTACACGGGCAGTCTAGAGTTGGGTTTTTCAGATAGTCAGGTTTGTTGATTATCTGGAGTTAGTTCAGTCTTTGGGATCACACCAGCTTGCTCATCTAGGTGCATCGTTATTGGGAGTTCAAGCTATTTCTGGATTGGTGCTTTGGAGATGGTGATTATCCGTTGCTGGTGTTATCGTTTTCTTTTCCGCTGCTATTTGTTGTATCAAATCTCTGATGTATATTGATATTCATTTTATCATTCTGTTGTATCAGATATTGTATCAGTGTTGTATATCAATGTATTATTCTTTTTCTTCCGCTGTGTTATTTACTTAATTGTGTTATAAGCTCCGGCGACTTGGATTTGAACGGTCGAATCTATGGCATTCGAGTACGATGTAAAGTATGGATGTCAATTTTTGAACGTGAAAAATCAGAGACGTTACATTTGGTATCAGAGCTAAGGTTGAACTTTAGCTCAGGAGTATAACACATTAAGTAACTCATTAGAGATAGGGTGAAGTATCCCTAGAATGAGTGTATCTCTAAGATATCCATCTGAATGTCTCAGTAAATTCTCTTACTATCCACTGATAGTGAGTATGACTGCAAGAAGAGGATGAGATATGAGACAGGGGAATACGACTATAAATGGTCAATACCCTACAACAGTGGAAATAATTTTCTCTATCAATTTTCTTTGATTCGATTCTAAATTCTTTTCATTGCTTCGTACTAGCTACAAGAAGAAGTTTCGGTGTAATGGTGGCTCTACGAATCGTTGTAGAAAATCCTTACTTAGTATCTTTATCGTTTTCTTATCAGTTTTGATTTAAACTTTAATGAATATGAATTGAAATTTTGGAATTAAAATTGTAAACAGATTGGAAATTTTAAATTGAGTTAAATTGATTAACAGAATATGAAGCTAAATTTGAATTGTATCAATAAAACGATTTCGTTTGAAACCAAATTTTGAAATTCTATTGTAATTTCTTGTGAATACCAAAGTCCGAAGAGGGACAAATTGGTATGTATTCTGAGATATTCCGACTTGAGTTTGGAATTCATATCTTAAGTTTGAGGAATTATAGGTGTAACGACCCGTATTTTCACGGATCGAAACATCGTAAAACAGTTGACATTTGGTCGCGTTTGTGATAAGTCGTCCTGAGTTTAAGTCCTAAGTCGTGACCGAGTTAAGGAATTCAGCGAGTTAGGTGATAAGTCGTTTAAAAGTTTAGTCGTGGTAGCTTAGGTCGTAGGGTGTTGGAGCGACCTAAGGTAGTGGACGACCTAAGGGGTAGGTCGGCTACGACCTAAGGAAGCTGGGTTAGCAGTAGGACGACCCATAGAATTTGACAACCTAAGATTAGTAAGCGACTTAGGAATTGGGGTGACCCAAGAAAAAGTTAAGTGTTAGGTCGGCTGGGCGAGTTAACGACCTAAGGAATTTACCGACTTAAGACATAGACGACTTAAGGAGTTAACGACCTAAGGGATTGAGCTAGTTACGAAGTTAGGTCGTTTGAGCGACTTAAGGATTTTAGGTCGTAAGTTGTTATGTCGTGAGGCGATAGGTCGTAGGTCGAAGTTAACTCGGCAAGTGTTAAGTCGCGCACATAAGTTAAGTCGTAAGTCGTATCCCCTATTAAGCCGCAAAGCTGTTAAGTCGTAGAAGGTGATTGAGTTGCTAAGTCGTAGGTCGGCATAGCAGTTAGGTTGTGGCATTGTTAGGTCGCGATCTATGTTAGGTCGGTAAGCGCTTGTGTGGTAGGTCGTAAGTCGCTTGGGTGCGCTGAGGCGCTAAGTTGTGGTGTTCTATAAGTCGTAGGTCGTGGGTTTTTAGATCGGATGGTCTGTTAGGTCGTGATCTTTCTTCTAAGTCGTAGGTCGTCTGGAGTGTTAGGTCGGAGGGAGAGTTGAGTCGGCAACGACTTAAGGGGGTTTTCAGCCTATAAATACTCGTCCATTTCTCATTTTTTTGGGATTCGGATTTCGAAGCGACGAAGTGCTTCCATTTTGAGAGCTCGACTTCTACACTTCTTCACTTCTTTTCTCCACTCTAATCTAGTGATTCCTTCCATCCATATTGAAGATCAAATCGAAGATCGAAGAGCTTAGATTGAAGATCTACATTCTTCGAAGAGAGATTTCATCGTTTGAAGCGGATTGGTGATAGATCAAGTTAGATCCTTCGCTGTCCAGATCTGAAGTGTGTTGCTTTTGGGTTGTTTTGGTGATTGGGTGAGTGGTGATTATCTCTCACACGGATCCAAAGGAGTATATCGGATTGTTGGCTTGATTTGGTGTTAAAATAGTGATTTCCATGCATTTTTGTAAACCTAAGTGTAGATCCATATAGATCCATTGTTCATGATGATTTAACAACCATTTTTCTACATGTTAACCTATGCAAGTTCATTCATCAAGATTGTAGAGATATTTCTCATGCTTTCATGCTTGTTAGACTTTCAACTCTTTAATTACGAAATTTCCATTGTTGTTATAATTGTCCATTTAGATCATATTTGAATGCTTGTTTACTTGGATTAATGTTTGATTTGATTGATTGCTATGAATTAGATGATTGATGATTTGATTTAGACAAGATGGTCGAAGATGATTCAAAAGCTAAGGAAAAGGCTCTTGAATTGGAAAAAGCTACACGTGGCATATGTAGCGGATGATGAAGCTCATATGGATAGATTCGATGATGATGTTGAGATGAGACTTTGCTATGATGATGATGAGGCGAAGTATGATGTGAGATAGTCTTGGTCTAATCCAGACGGGATCATTCCAAGCATGTTGATAACTCGGTGAAATGGTTCGAGTTGAGGATAATGGTTTGCTCGAGAGGTGCTTGAGCTAGTATGGAAATAGTCGTCGAGGAGGATGACTAGGAGGCTGAGATCTCATCGTTGTTGAAGGTTCTAGCATGCTCAAAGCAAGAGTACGTTGGGCAGATTCGATAGTCCCTGAAGGCTAATGATTGATAGTCAAGTACTCTGGGCAGATTCGATAGTCCTAGGCACGGGTCACGATGACGTGCAGAGTTATGTCTAGAACCGGGGTTTTCCATTAGCCCTTGACGGACAGCTGAAAGAATGTGCCGGTCATTCAATTAACGGTGATATTGAGGCAATGATAACAGTGATAGCTAGAGTCATGGATGTTTGGTTGTATCGTCATTCGGTCTCAAGAGCGGTATTTTCTGGGTGCTTATCTGATCTTGGTTTAGGCCTTGGGGGTTTGTACTTGGAAAACATCGCCCTTGACTCGAGTGATTATTACTTTACTTTAAATTGTATGCTTTGCTATGTTTGCTTCTGCTTAGTGTGTGTCTGGGGGCTATCACTGTAGAAAGAGGTGGAGTGGGAGGGTTGTATTCCTATTCCTATTCCTTTTCCTTTATGCTCTTTTGGTATGTTGTTAGTTAATTTACTGCTCACTAAGACTGTTGTCTGACTCAAGGCTTTATGTTTTAACTCTTATTGCCTTGGGCTGTTCGTCCATTTTGGGACGGGCAGACTAGGTAGCAGGTGACAGGTGTTGTTCTTGCTTTCCACGTTGCTGATGACGAAGACGAGCTGGAGTATTGCATATTATCTTCTTACTATATGTACTGGATGTTCCGCTACTTTGTATTCTCTGAGTGATATGTAGTGAGGCTTGATGTATTGACTATTCAGATGTTGTATTCAACTATTATGAAGTTTTATTGATATTCTATTTCTATGAAGCTTCACTATACATATATTCTATTGTATTTTGTCCATGCGCTGTGAGTAATACGATAGGTTGTGCTGTTTTTAATTTACCCTGACAATCGTCCATGGTCGCCTGGCACACTTTACAGCGCACTTTCTTTAGATTCAGTGCAGGGGTCATGGGCGGTCATATATAAGTTTCTATTTCAAAATGCCAGTTAACTGAATTCAAAAATTTTAAAGAATTAAAAATCATTTAATTTAACCGATCCGGTGTCCATATATAAGTTTCTACCCTATGGTCAAGTGATACAGATATTTGTCATTTCAATACGCAATTTAAATTTTTACGGTTATATATCACTTCAAACCGCAATCCCGAATTAAATAAAAATCCATAAAATCGCTCGAGTCTATCATTTCAACCCATAATGATTTTTCCTTAATCTATAGATCGTTCGGGTATGTATCATTTCAACCCAAAGGGAACTTGCAGATATAACAATATAAAATACAACATCTAGTCATCCAATATTAACAATCAAACATTCACCACGATCATCATCCAAATCAATCAATAAACATCAATAGATAACTGAAAATCAATAACAGGTATTAAATTGACAATTAAATATTCAATTAAACGCTTATTAAATGCAATAAAAGTCAAATTTGACTAGAATGACAATTTAAATATACCAAACATCAACCAATCAATTTCTAAACACATTATAAATTTAATTTAACTAACATAAGATAGTTTAGTAATTGTGAGTGCGTTAAAACACTCACCTTTGATTTTAGCCCATAAAATCCAAACAGAAGCGCAAAAACTCAACAGTCTCCAAATTCAACTAAATTAATTTCATGTTGTTCGGAATTTAAATATGAATCCAACAGAAGAAATCGCGCGTGAATCAAAGTTTATATGCAAAAGATATTCATGTTATAAGAAATATTATTAAAATAATAATTAGTACGCATAAAAAAATAAATAAACAAATTTTAATACTTACGTTTCTCTCAAGATGAGGCTTAAGGAAAAGATTGAAGAACAACTAAGATGAGGACAGGACGTGTACGGAAAAATGAAAAAAAAATCATGTTTCATAAAATAAAGCTTTTGGATTTGCAAGAATAAGAGCTTTTGAATATGAGGTGTTAGGAGAAACAAAACGCAAATGAAGAAATAAGCTGTAGGTTATTTATAATTAGGAAATGAAGGTGGAGGGACAAAACAAATGTCACGTTTTATTTTGAAAGCTCCAGGCATCAATAATGCATAAGAAAATGTACGTAGGAATGGAAAAGTTTGCAAACCAAATAAAAGTAAAACTTTGTATACGTGAAAACGAGGTTGCAAGAATTAAATACAACCTAAAAGTCTAGGCTCAGGTATTAAATAGAAGGAGAAATGAACGGATCAAGTATTAATAGTAAGGTAACTATTTTAAAAAGTTCATGCACCAATTAATAACAAAAGAAATGCAGGGACCATGTACATCACACAACCCTTTGAAATTCAATTTTTTTGAAACGTAACCAAATTTACTTCATTAACTAAAGAAATATTCAAATTTGTACGCATTTAGGTTTTTATCTACACATAATAATTCTTTTATACTTACCTTAAAAATGAAAACGTTCAATTTGGTTTTCCCAAAATGATCTTTTATTTCCATTAAAACACCCTTTTTGTTTAACACAAAACGTGCGTTTCTTTTATTAAATCTATTAATTGCAATTAACGTTTTCTTTCCTTTTAATTGAAATATTTGAATTACATTAATTGCAATCACTTTCAAAGTTAAATTTCAAAACAGACAACTAAAATGGATGAAAAATAGAACAATTGTTTATTTAAACACGTTTATAAATTTGTTGTTTATACACAAGAGTAATAAATAACTTTAAAATAGATTATTTTCCTAATCATGTAATCAATCTGTAAGCTAAAACACAGTTCAATAAACATATATTTCTTCCTTTAAAATCAATCATTCTATTCTTTATTTTAATGAAACTAAACCTACATTCACAAATGAAACACTCATTTTATTTGATGTAAATGTTCTTTTCATTAAATCAAACTATCCTTATATTTTTACAAAACATAAGCTACTTTTAATTACACCTATTAATTTACAATTCAGTATTCTCTTTCCTATTAATTGAAAATTTCAATTACATTAATTTTAGTTGATTAAGTTTCAAAATGGACTAAATGAATGTAATGAGAAGTAGAACAATTATTTCCTATCTAATAGTAATTTAAACATATTTATACACTATTGGATACAAACGGTAATTACACATTTCTTACTAAATAATAGTTTCTCATCTCTACAATCAATCTTTCAGCTACCAAACATTTCAAATAAATAAACATATGTTTACTCCTTTACTAAATATTCATTTTTATTCATTTATTTTGATTCACAGTTCTACTATTGAATCAACCAATACCTCATGAAATTGTTAACATAGGTTTCTTTCTTGTTACCCTCATTTTCTACAATTGACGCCTTTTCTTACATTAACCACAATATTTAATTACATTAAATTTCAATTAATTATATTCTAATTCCAATAAATTGGTTTAATTAGATTTCAATCTTTTTTATTTAATCAAACATTACTCTATGGACATAGTTAACCTTGGTTTGTATCTTATTACTTTAATATTCTCCAAATTCATCTTAATTTCCATTAACGTAATATTTAATTACATTTATTGCAATTTATTTCCAATTGGATTTCAACAAGTTAAACAAATAGGTAACAAATAACAATTGTCACATTTAGCTTAATTTAATCACATTTATAAGTTGATCGTTTACTACAAATGTTATAATTATTTATACACTACTAATTTTATTCAATTACAATTTATTACATACTATTTCATTTGTTAATACAGCATTTAAATTATCAATTACTCTTTTAATCCAATTACCAATTAATACACACATTATTACAATTAATTTACAATCTATAACCAATTATAACTTTTTTTTATCATTTTAATTAATTGGAATTACATTTAAAGCAGTTATCAATTACCTTAAATTAATACTATTACATTTCATTCCAGTTATATTCTTACTATTAAATCACAATTTTTCTTCTTCCAACATTAAATCACAAAACTTTATTAAATTAACTAATTTTAATTATCGAAAATTACAGGTCGTTACACTCTCCCTCACTCAAAACTTTTAGTCCTCGAAAAGGGAAAGAAGCAATTAAGAAATTAATACATCTTATTCAAAATATTAAATTTATAAACAATCAATTTACATAATTAAATAATTTAAAATATATCAATTTAAAATAATTAAATCTTTTATATTCAAGTTTACAAAAGTTTGGAAAACATTTCTCAAAATTTTCTATGTCCAAAATCCATAGAAAATTTCGACAGAGTCTCCTTTGTGCGAAGAGGTTTGGGAGAAATAATAATATCAATAATAACAATATATATATCATATTTTTCAAAATAAAATATTCCAAACCATGGGAAAAACAATATAATATCGCTAGAAAACCGTAATCCAAAACGTACCTATTTGTTGGGCAAACAACATTTAAATTATGAAACCAAAAGTTGTAGCTAATGCTTTCATAAACCTGTATTTCACTTGTATAATCCAAAGAGGTTAATAATTATATAAAAGTGAAATATTTAAGTTGTCTCAATTAATAACAAAACAAACCAATATCGCATAACAACAATCACTTGCAACCAAAAGCATACAATCATCACATGAAATCAATGTAATCAATCATACATCCATAGCAACCAAAACAAATGGTTTGTTCGGGTTTAGAAATTTTAATCATATAGAATGATAAATAAACTACTAAGTATACCATACACTCAATAGTCTTAGATAACTTAATAGATTATTTATACATTTTAAACAATTTAAAGTATCACTTCCCAACGTCCCACAAGCCAAAACAAACAAAGAATTCAACACATATTTTAAGTTTATTCTATTAATCTTTTTTTCACATCAATTATGTTCATTTTTTTCATACAATGATTTTTCTTTAATTCACGTTCATTACTTACAAAATTTTAATTCTCATTCATTCACATAAGGCTTATTTCATTAATTGACATTCTTTACTTACATAAGTTATATCCATTTCAATTATTTGGATCATAAATGAATTCATTATTGAAGTATTGTATATATTTTATTTCAGTTTACTTCACATTTTGTGACGACCAAGATTTTTAACGGTTGTTAATTGGTATCTAATTGAATTAAATCATTGGAAAATTACTTTAGATAAGTCGAACAAATAAAATTCTGATAATTAAAATATCTTAATATATATATATATATAAGTACATAGGTATGTATATATATGAGGATTAGACATACATAAGCATGGACACACACACACACACACACACACACACACACACACACATATATATATATATATACTAGATAAAATAGTGAATAGGCAAAATATACATAAGTAAGTATGCATGTATATATGTTAAATGAAGGGTGAAAGTGATAAAATGGAAATTTACATATGATGTATGTATGTATGTTATGTTAAATAGTACATATAGAATGTAGATATATATGCATAGATATGTATGTAAACATACAAAGGGACATAACATTTAATGCATATCCTCTCAAGCTCACAATACATCAAATCTAAGCCTACAAACCTTAAATCAAATCAGTTTTCAGGTTTTACAATTCACACCAGGAAATTGCTGACCTTAAGAAAAGAAATAAAATAAAAATATAAAATGTAAAATCCTGGAAGAAAAATCTCAGCTGGTAGCTTGCTCTACACACTTCATTCCCTATATACAGATATATGTGGCCGGGCCTATCACTCTATTCATTTTCTTTCATTTGAAGTAAGTTAAACAAAAGAAAAATAGAAAACAACACTGCCATTTAAAAACAAAATCCAACTCAAACAAAGAAGATCAAAATCAAGATCAAAGGCAGATAGTAGTCTTCAAAGCAGTGTTCTCTGTTCAACATTATCTATGAGTAAACTACTATCTTGAAACTTTAGTTGATCCATAACTTGATGTCTGTAATTACTACGTGAAGCGAAGTTGTTGCATGAATGTTAATATGTTTAAATATATATGAGTATAACAGATGTTTGAGTATGTAAGCCTGTGTATATGTATATGCATCTCTGTTTACATTACAGGTTCCAACCCCTAAATAAAAATTCAATCTCTCCTTATACAATCAAAATTAGGTTATGATCTCTAAATGGGAAAGGATTGTAACTATATAACATCAATTTTAAAAATAATTCCGAGTGTTTACGTTGAATGTTTATTTCAAAAATAATAAATAATCAGAGATGATCCAATATAAGTCAAAAATCAATGATTATAATTTCCTGTTTTGATTTCACAACCAGATTCGAATTGGAAAAATATGATTTTTGATAACCATTTTAATTTTTTTAAATTTGTGGGAAATTTCAAGTTGAATGGAAAACTTGTTTTTGTCAATTCTCGTCGATCGGCGACAAATTGGATGTCGCGATCATTGGTGAAGGTAACTGGGGGGTCGATGAGGTTGGGAAAAATAATGGGAAAATTTCCCGATCATCAGAGTGAAGACATGTCATTGATTTAGGGTTTAAGTAGCAGTTTTGGTCGTCGATGTTTCGTGAGTTCGTGCGACATCCACAGTTGATCGTAAGCGACCGGTCCAAGGGGGATTGATGCGTAAGGATGTGAAGTAGCTCGAGGTTGATTGGCGTGGCTCCAGGTGGTCAGAGGTGATGGCGCGGGGGAGTTTTATTGTTCGAGTTTGGGTTCTGATGGAAACGCACTTGCTCGATTTTGATTCCCAGCTGAATTCAACAATCTGAGTGTTCGCGATGATGGAGGAGATGATCGGCGATGTGCTGAAGCCGGCGTAGATGATCGAAGTTGCTCCGATCACGTGTGCACGTGCACGCATGCATTTTCGAATGTCTGGTGTTGTTGAAAATTTAGGAAGATGAAGTCATCTTGGGTTTTTGCTCGAAATAAATCGTGTTTAACCCGAAGCTATATAGCAGGGGTAAGTCGCTCGGAGATTTCGTAGTTTGGCTCGGGAAAAATTTGGTATGGGGCCCGGGTTTTGTTATATATGAATTTAACCTGAGTTTAAAGAGTGAAACAAAAGTGGAATTAACAACATTTTGAAAAGTATAAGCTAGTCAAAGATAAGTATTAAACCCAGTTTTTCAAAACAAAGTGTTAACAAGTTTCAACAAATTTCAAGGATAAAAATGTTTGAGTTAAATATTTTAAAATTTGTTTTGTTTTAAAATAATATTGTGTTAGGTTGATTCGTTTAAATTAATATTTTCAAATGAAATTTAAATGATGTAATTAAGCAATTAATTAAGGAAAATGGTTTGTCTTAGATTTATAAAGGCTTTAAGTAATTAGAGGATTAATTACTTAATGTAAGGATTAATTAATTAATAAACTAAGGGTTATAAATTAATTAGAGATTAATTAATTGGAAATAAGGGATTAATTAATTAGAGATTAATTACTTAAATGATAATTACTTAATGTAAGTAATTAAGGATTAATTTGTTAGGGGTTAATTAATTTAATTAGTAATTAAAGGTTAATTAATTGAGGAAAATTAACCAATGGGATAATTACTAAATGAAAGTAATTATGGATAATTAATTTAGATAGATAATTAAAGGATGGTTAATTAATGGTTGTAATTAATTAATGTTAAGTAAGCAGGATTTAAAAGCAATTAAATTAATTAGAAATGGTACAATTAATTTATCTTGCTTATAGATGATTAAGGTATATTGTATGAATTAGATTATTTGATATCTCTGATATATGATTTGTGATGCTTTGTGATATGAGATACTTTGGTTGAACTGTGATATTATGGGTTATCTATCTGAGATGAATTGTTGTGTGAATATGAAATCCTGAATATAAATTGTATTGTTTAAACTTAAACATTTGGCTTAATGAATAACTTTGGATTCGAAGAGGCCGGGGTCGGGTATCCGCAAATACCCGAAAACACTTCGATTCTTTATAAATTTGAGTTTAGAACCAAACAGGCTGGAATTGGAATAAATTAAGTAACTTGGCCTTTAACTGAGCAATAGTTCTTGGATATTGTTTGTAATAAGGGATGGACTTTGAGAACTCGTAGAAAGATACGAGTTACCATGATATTTAATAAGTTTTACAACTTAGTATTTCAAGTTATATGGGTTTACTCACGCTGGTTTCCAGCCTGGCCCGGGTGTTACTTGGATGTAATGCTCGGGTCAGACCGAGTATTACAGATTTTCAAGTAAGGACGTTCTGGAGCTCAGGTGTGATAACCCGGATTTTTTTTACATCTGTTAATTTGATAATTAACTGATTTTAAACTATTGAGAGACTGATTTCATTTGATTAAACAAATGAAATTTGATAAATAAGAATATCTGGATATGTATATAGATGAATTTGAACTATAATAAATATCTGGATAATTATTTATTTGATAATCTCCTAATATAATTACTTAAAATTTGCAATTTATTCTTCTAACAAATAATAATGATTGTTATATAGATATAAGAACATTTTAAATAGAAAAATTATTTTTTTTCAAACAAATTAAATTTGTGTTGTTTAAATATATATATATATATATATATAGATATGAGTTGAGTTTTAATTAGATTTTAAAAATTGAAATTAAATTTGAATTGGAAATTCAAAAGATAAATATCTTAAAAATATTTTGGATTTAAAAATACATCGTATATGATTTTATTAGTATATAATTTGTTCTATATTATTTTCTTTAAAAGATCTTATTTATATAAATTAAGATAATGTAATTACTAAATTGGGATTTAAATATAAAGATTTACAAAAGATATTTAAACATAATAAACTCATGCATAATAACACATGTAAGAAAATTAACTCAAGCTAAGGACAAATGGAAGCAATATAACAAGTGTCACTATTATTTATTTTCTTTTATTTTTAAAATATTAGGAAATTAAGGCTAAACATATCTTTACCTCTCTTCTTTGATTCGAAATAAAAAAATTTAGCATATGTACAAACCTGAAAAGAATTATAAACCAGAAAATAAAAACAAGAAGCAAACAATCTCCTTCAGAATTTTAACCTGGGAGAAATCAGCAAACAAGTTCTAGTTTCAAACTTTCAAAGATCATAGCAATAGCATTCAGTTTTCAACCTGTAAACAACTCAAAGATCATCTCAACAACAAAGTTCAATACCAAATTCAAACTCAAGCAATTCCAGATTTAAAGAATATTCCAGGTTCTCTGTTCAAATGAAAAGTGAGTAATCAAATCCTCTTTAGTTGTTTGATTTTGAGTGATGTTATTGAAAACTTTAAAACTGTTTAATCTCTGAATGCATGCAGTAAACCTGATCTTAAATTGAGACAATGTTTTGCATGATTAATTTAAATAGTTATGTGCAGGAATACATAAATATATTCTTGAGAATGATAGTATTTTCAAATATTATTCTCTGTTCTTAATCTAAAGAATGCAAGAATAATCCAAAGTCAATTGTACTCTCAGTGATCAGTATTTGTATTGATGCTTAAACATAAATTGTTAAGAAAATAACTAGGTTTTAACTTAAAAATGGTTTCAGGTAAGTTTGTAGGAAGTTTTCCACTAGGAAGTGAAATTACAGTAAAAACTTGATTTTTATAAAAAAAAAAATCGATTTCAATAATTGAAGGTTTCAGGAATATAACTTGATTCGTAATTGGAAACTATGAATTTTAAAATCGAAATCAGGATTTTTAAGTGAGTATTTAGGGGAAATTCGCGTGATGAACATGAATTGGGTTTGAGTAATTTTCTGATGATCAATGTAATTTGGAGTCACGGGATCGTGCTTGGAGGAGGATGAAGGGCCTGGGGTCTCAGCAAGATTGTCTTCTGAATTTTTCGATTACCGTGGAGACGACATGAGGTGGTTGTAGGGTTTTTGTTCTGCATTTGGGTTAAGAGTCTTTACGAGGCATTATTGGACTCGTTGAGGCATCGGAACATCATCAGGTGGATAGGGTAGGAGTGTTTGACGTTGTCGAAGCTCTGGGTGAAGTCACGTGATCTCTGATGGTCTGAGTAGTCTAGGCGAGGCGGATCTAGGTTACAGTGCTTTGCTTCTATGGGTTCGTTCTGTTCATTTTTCGATTTCGATTCTGTTTTACTACTTGGATGTTTGGGATCGATGATGGTAGCCGTAGGCGACTCGTCGGAGGTGGACTTGGAGGTTGGATCGTCGTCGACGTTGAGTGAAGGTGCACAACGTATCAGTGTGCCAGTTTTGTTTTGGGAAAGAAGTCTCGAAGGGAAGCTCGAGAAATTAGGCTGGAAGCTCGGGCTCGTCTTTGTGTAGTTCGAGAGTGCAGTCGTGTTTTCATGTTTTATGTTTTAACAAAAGGAAAAAATGGAAGGGGTGGATGAATCTCGAGTCTAGACTCGAGCTATTCCCAGGTAGGACCCGAAGTAGGGTTAAAGTGCAGGAATTTTTAAAGGGTTTTATACAACAAGTTTTAAATTTAAATTGAATTTAATTTTAAACTATTATGTAAAATAAATGTTTTTCTTAAAACATTTGATTTAGAAGATTTGAAGTTTGTTTAACTTAAATTTGTTTAGTTAAATTTAATTTAAAGTTTAATTTAAAGGTGAAATGTATTTAAATTTTGGTTAATGATAAGTGAGTCATTAATGAATAAAGAATTATCTTGAGAGATAATTAGGATTTGAATAATTAATGACAAATTAATTAAATGAAGTAATTAAAAGTGATTAATTAGTTTAATTTAATAATGTTCAAGATTTATAAATTAATAGCTAGTGGTTAGTTAATTAAGTGATTAAGATGTAATTAGTGACCAATTAATTACTTAATGGAAGTAATCAAGGATCAACTACTTAGTGTAATTAATTAATTAGTGTAATTAATTAAAGATTGATTAATTAAGGATCAATGAAATTAGCATGGATGGGTAAAGTATAATTAATTTGAGAAATTGATTGAGAGTTAATTACTTATTGTAATTAAAGAATGATTAATCAAGGATGATTAATCAAGGATGACAAATCAAGATGAATAATTAAGGGTTGATTGATTAATTAAATATAATTAATTGATTTGGAATTAATTAATGTTAAATGAAAGAATGTAAGTAATTGAGGTTAGAAATTCAATTAGAATCAATTGAATTAATTTGGAAATGATCAAATTTGCTTATGGATGATTGAATGATATTAAATGCCTTAGACTGCTTGATATATTTGATATGTGATTGTGATGCTCTATGATATCAGATGTTTTGGATGAATTGTAATAATGTAAGTTATTCATCTGTGATAAAATTGCTATATGAATATAATAACCTGAATTTAAATTAAATTGTTTATCTTAAACATCTTGGCTTAAAGGATGACATTTGATTCGAAGAGACCGGGGTCGGATATCGAAAATACCCGAAACCACTTCGAATAATAATTTAAAATTTCCTTATAAATTGGATATATGGAGTAAATCAGGCTGGAATGAAATAAGTTAAGTAACCTGGACATTTAATCCTGAGAACTGATGTGTGTGATAAATGATTGGTTATAATAAGTAAGAACTCGTAAAAGGTACGAGTTACCCTGGTAATTCACATAAGCTATATAGCTTGGAATTTAATATTATATGGATTTACTCACGCTGGTTTCCAGCCTGACCCGGGTGTTACTTTGATGTAATGCTCGGGTCAGACCGAGTATTACAGATTTCCAGGTAAGGACGTTCTGGAGCTCAGGAGACGAGCTGGATGGCAGAAACGTATGGAGTATATTCCGCTGTGTATTTGAGAGTTGTATTGATAGTTGTCAGAGACATGTTAATTCTAACTATCTAGAATATTTGTGAATGTTGTAACTCTGATGTATTAAAATGTAATTATCAAATACAGTTTTTTTCTTGTATAACTGATATTATTATTTGATATTGTATTTTGATCCGCTGCGAATGTGAGAATCTATGTCTTGTGCCGTTCTTTCTTCTATCTCTTTTCTTTTTCTTCTAACTATCTGGAAATTTCGGGATCGAAATTTTCGGGCCGTTACATTTGGTATCAGAGCCAGGTTAAGCGAGAACCTTGGCTTTGTTGGGATTACTCGTTAAGGATAGGGTCAATGGTACCCTAGAACGAGATGAGTGTATATATATATATGAGAGCGTAATTGTTATTTTCTTATATAAGTATTTTAAATGATTTTATATAAGAATATATTTTGATATATATAATGATATTTATTTCTAATAAATATTAAGGTAATTGGTTGTTAAAATATTTGAATTAAATTAAGTGGTAATAGAAATACCACCAAATTAAAATTGAATGAAGCTAAGTTTGAAATGGATCCAAACTGAAATTAAAATCCTGAATTTGTAGAAGTGTTATCAGAATAAAGATAATAATGAATTGGTTTCCAGATATGATAATCTTGGTTATATCATAAATGGTTATTGTGTTTAATAATGAAATGTTTTAGGGAAGTAAAACATTTAGGCAAATAAGACTTGTAAATTGTAGTGGGTTTTAAATTGTGAAATTTTAAATTCTAAATCCAGAAAACTTGAAATTATTTTTGAATTAAAACCAAAGGTGGTTTAAAAAAATTAAGGTATAACTTGGTATGTAAAGAAAATGTATATATGAGGATATACATAATATTAAAGATGATTTGAAATAACTCTTAGTATTGAGTTTTAAATTGGAATATGATGTGAAACCCAAGGTGTAGTAAGTTTTTAAAACTTAAAGGGGGAAAGATTATTAATCTGAAGTTTAAAATTTGAATGGGAATTCAAATTGTGTAAAGTTGACCGGATTAAGTAAATTTAATTTAACTTGGAGGAAGTTAAATAAGTTTGAATGAATAACTTGAATTGGAAATTTCAAGATGAAATTTAAATTTAACTTGGGTAGTTAAAATGGTTAATTTAAATGGGAGTTATGAGTGATCTCAAAATGGGTTTGAGATCTGGAAAATTGAAAATGGATAATAAATTAGAATCTGAAGATTAAATTGTTTTTGAACTCTAATTCGAAATTTGAAATAAGCTAAGTAAAGATATTTTAAAATGGAATTTTGGAATTCGGATTCAGAATTAAATGGTTTAAAGATTTAAGTTGTTAAATTAAAAATAAAGGTTGATTGATTTAAAAGTAAAGGGTTAATTTAATTTAAAGGATTAAATCAACATTTAAAATATTTAACTCGAATTTATATAATTCGAGATGGTTTTAAATTGAGATTTGAATGGAATTAGTTCAGATTGAATCTGATTTGAATTAACTAGAATTGTGATCAAAGATGGATAAGCATAAGTTTAAATGGAAAATTTGAATTGAAATAATTTGAAATAAAATTGAAGTTGAATGAGTTCAAATTCAAATGGGAATTGGGGTTAATTCAAACTGGAATTAATGTGAATTGAAAATTTGTTAAATTTGAAATTTATTTGAATTAATTTGAAATTGTAATAAAAGTGAATATGTTTAAAATCAAATGGAATTTGATCTGAATTTGGAAAGGAATTAAGGTTAATTCAACTTGAATTGGGATTTGATCAATTTAATGGGAAATTGATTTTAATGGAGATTGGAAAACTAAACAGTTTGGCTCTGGTTTATTCTCAAAATAAATTGTTTTAGTACAAATATATTTTCCAAACTATTTACTATACAATCTTTCTTCTTAAACCCTAAACTATCCTATACTTATTTTACAATTATTTTAGAACTATTTAACTATTTTGAAATTGTCTTATAAACTAATTACTATTTTTCAGTTACTTATATCTAATTACTATTTTAAAAACTATTTTGCAATTATCTAACTATTTTATACCTACTTAACTATTTTACAGCTATTTTACAAACTAATAACTATTTTTCAACTACTTATCTATTTTAAACTTTTTCAAGCTATTTTATTTATTTATTTAAATTGGTCAAAGTTCAAACTGTTTGTAATTAAAGTAATAACTCAATTGGAAATGGAAGGAATTAAGAATAAGTAAATGGAATTAAAGGAAATGTGAATAGAAAATAGAATTGATTTGGCTAATAAACAATAAAGATAAATACGTCGGATATACGTATATTATTCTATTCGCATAGTGATTTGATCCAGATTCGAGCACAGAATTTCGAGATAGTGTTATCGATCCGAGTTGGGATTTTTCGCTCGATTTTCGACGGCGAACCTGGATATGGATTGTTGATTGGTTCTGGATATTCTCTATCATAGTTGTGACTATGCAAGGAGAATGACGGTTTCTGATCAAGAAACCAGATCTAAGTCCACACTAGGAAGTCAGGTGGACGATACTAGTTCGGAAGTGAAATTGTGTGATCGAGTGAGCGATCAAATTGATATAGCGTACGGATGATATGTGTACATCATACGAGTTTGTATGAAATTGACATTGAAAATTTGTGAATAAGGAATTTGAAATGGTTTTGAAATGAAAAGTATATTGGTGAAATATAATGGAATTGGATATTTCTTTGGTTGAAATTTACTTTATGGAAGTAAGTAAAGGGTAAATAACTTTATAAAGAAATCAAACTTGAATATTTGATTTGGCAATAAATAAAGTTATATTTTGTAATATGATAAACTTCCCTTATTGAATCTAGCCAGAATAAAAAGGGTTTTGAAATATTTAAAGTATAAAAGAGGTTTTATACAAGTTTGAAATGATCCAAAGATTTTTAAAGTTATATATATCTATATCTATATATATAAAGGATCTTATGAGAATGATTTTGGAAAAGGTTTTGGGAACCTATGTAATTTGGAAAGGATTTTGATTTTGAGAAAATCAATTTTTGATTTTGGGAAAGCCAAGTTTGGAACTATCGATTTTGAGAATCGATTTTGTGTAAAGGAGATTTTGATATAAATCATAAAGGATATGATTTGAAGGTACTATAAGTGTATAGTATAAAGTGTTTTGAAAATAGCTCTGGTGAAAAAGGCGCTTCCTTGAAATGAACTTCTCAGGAGTGCCACAGGGTGGTACTGCCTTGAACCCCAAGGGGGGATTCTAAAGTTGATCCTGTGAGGAGTCCAGGCAAAACTAGTTCCTGAGGATTATTTGTGTAGCGAAAGTCGAGGGGCTGGTGCCCACAGAGGCATTTGGGTTATGCTGTGACGACAGTGTAACTCGATGTCACTGCGATCTACTGCAGACCATAGCGAAAGTCATGTGTGCCGCTGAGAGCCAACTGTCTATGTTTGATTTTATATCGGTAGACTGTGACACTATGGTAACATAGTGAAAGTCGTTTGTGCCGCTGAGAGCCAACAGTCTGCGTTTGATTTTATATCGGTAGACTGCGACCTATGTGGGAGAAGTTTCATTATTTGGCAGCAAAATTCGGTGGCGCTGATGCCTACAGTTACATGGACTTTTGCTGCGATGGCAACGTAACCCTGGATGTAACTGCGATTTGTAGCGGGTTCCATGGCGTAATCGAGGAGCGCGGAGACCTACAGTTATCTGTGGATTTTGCCGGGACGGCAACGTAACCATCGGGTTAACTGCGACCATGGATGGGGGTGATGATTTCCAGAGCATTCTCACCAAAGATATTTCCTCTATTTTCAAAAATGTTTTCGATATTTTCAATAAAATTATTTTCCAAAATATTTTCACTGGGTGTTGAAAACGAGTTTACCGAGTACTTATAGATTTTCAGTCTTACGCCTGATCAACGTATGACCGAATTTCTGTGAGAACAAGGATTGACTTGTTGAAACATCGAGTTATAAAAGTATTTTTATAAAAACTAATTTAGTAATATTAAAAGATTTTTAAAGTGTTTTAAAAATATGTTCAAAAGAGAAAATTTAACTGATATTAAGGATTTTAAATAAATTCTGGTTTCGTTCCTTTTCGAGGACGAAAAGATTCTAAGGGGGGAGGAATGTGATAACCGGATTTTTTTTACATCTGTTAATTTGATAATTAACTGATTTTAAACTATTGAGAGACTGATTTCATTTGATTAAACAAATGAAATTTGATAAATAAGAATATCTGGATATGTATATAGATGAATTTGAACTATAATAAATATCTGGATAATTATTTATTTGATAATCTCCTAATATAATTACTTAAAATTTGCAATTTATTCTTCTAACAAATAATAATGATTGTTATATAGATATAAGAACATTTTAAATAGAAAAATTATTTTTTTTCAAACAAATTAAATTTGTGTTGTTTAAATATATATATATATATAGATATGAGTTGAGTTTTAATTAGATTTTAAAAATTGAAATTAAATTTGAATTGGAAATTCAAAAGATAAATATCTTAAAAATATTTTGGATTTAAAAATACATCGTATATGATTTTATTAGTATATAATTTGTTCTATATTATTTTCTTTAAAAGATCTTATTTATATAAATTAAGATAATGTAATTACTAAATTGGGATTTAAATATAAAGATTTACAAAAGATATTTAAACATAATAAACTCATGCATAATAACACATGTAAGAAAATTAACTCAAGCTAAGGACAAATGGAAGCAATATAACAAGTGTCACTATTATTTATTTTCTTTTATTTTTAAAATATTAGGAAATTAAGGCTAAACACATCTTTACTTCTCTTCTTTGATTCGAAATAAAAAAATTTAGCATATGTACAAACCTGAAAAGAATTATAAACCAGAAAATAAAAACAAGAAGCAAACAATCTCCTTCAGAATTTTAACCTGGGAGAAATCAGCAAACAAGTTCTAGTTTCAAACTTTCAAAGATCATAGCAATAGCATTCAGTTTTCAACCTGTAAACAACTCAAAGATCATCTCAACAACAAAGTTCAATACCAAATTCAAACTCAAGCAATTCCAGATTTAAAGAATATTCCAGGTTCTCTGTTCAAATGAAAAGTGAGTAATCAAATCCTCTTTAGTTGTTTGATTTTGAGTGATGTTATTGAAAACTTTAAAACTGTTTAATCTCTGAATGCATGCAGTAAACCTGATCTTAAATTGAGACAATGTTTTGCATGATTAATTTAAATAGTTATGTGCAGGAATACATAAATATATTCTTGAGAATGACAGTATTTTCAAATATTATTCTCTGTTCTTAATCTAAAGAATGCAAGAATAATCCAAAGTCAATTGTACTCTCAGTGATCAGTATTTGTATTGATGCTGAAACATAAATTGTTAAGAAAATAACTAGGTTTTAACTTAAAAATGGTTTCAGGTAAGTTTGTAGGAAGTTTTCCACTAGGAAGTGAAATTACAGTAAAAACTTGATTTTTATAAAAAAAAAAAATTGATTTCAATAATTGAAGGTTTCAGGAATATAACTTGATTCGTAATTGGAAACTATGAATTTTAAAATCGAAATCAGGATTTTTAAGTGAGTATTTAGGGGAAATTCGCGTGATGAACATGAATTGGGTTTGAGTAATTTTCTGATGATCAATGTAATTTGGAGTCACGGGATCGTGCTTGGAGGAGGATGAAGGGCCTGGGGTCTCAGCAAGATTGTCTTCTGAATTTTTCGATTACCGTGGAGACGACATGAGGTGGTTGTAGGGTTTTTGTTCTGCATTTGGGTTAAGAGTCTTTACGAGGCATTATTGGACTCGTTGAGGCATCGGAACATCATCGGGTGGATAGGGTAGGAGTGTTTGACGTTGTCGAAGCTCTGGGTGAAGTCACGTGATCTCTGATGGTCTGAGTAGTCTAGGCGAGGCGGATCTAGGTTACAGTGCTTTGCTTCTATGGGTTCGTTCTGTTCATTTTTCGATTTCGATTCTGTTTTACTACTTGGATGTTTGGGATCGATGATGGTAGCCGTAGGCGACTCGTCGGAGGTGGACTTGGAGGTTGGATCGTCGTCGACGTTGAGTGCAGGTGCACAACATATCAGTGTGCCAGTTTTGTTTTGGGAAAGAAGTCTCGAAGGGAAGCTCGAGAAATTAGGCTGGAAGCTCGGGCTCGTCTTCGTGTAGTTCGAGAGTGCAGTCGTGTTTTCATGTTTTATGTTTTAACAAAAGGAAAAAATGGAAGGGGTGGATGAATCTCGAGTCTAGACTCGAGCTATTCCCAGGTAGGACCCGAAGTAGGGTTAAAGTGCAGGAATTTTTAAAGGGTTTTATACAACAAGTTTTAAATTTAAATTGAATTTAATTTTAAACTATTATGTAAAATAAATGTTTTTCTTAAAACATTTGATTTAGAAGATTTGAAGTTTGTTTAACTTAAATTTGTTTAGTTAAATTTAATTTAAAGTTTAATTTAAAGGTGAAATGTATTTAAATTTTGGTTAATGATAAGTGAGTCATTAATGAATAAAGAATTATCTTGAGAGATAATTAGGATTTGAATAATTAATGACAAATTAATTAAATGAAGTAATTAAAAGTGATTAATTAGTTTAATTTAATAATGTTCAAGATTTATAAATTAATAGCTAGTGGTTAGTTAATTAAGTGATTAAGATGTAATTAGTGACCAATTAATTACTTAATGGAAGTAATCAAGGATCAACTACTTAGTGTAATTAATTAAAGATTGATTAATTAAGGATCAATGAAATTAGCATGGATGGGTAAAGTATAATTAATTTGAGAAATTGATTGAGAGTTAATTACTTATTGTAATTAAAGAATGATTAATCAAGGATGATTAATCAAGGATGACAAATCAAGATGAATAATTAAGGGTTGATTGATTAATTAAATATAATTAATTGATTTGGAATTAATTAATGTTAAATGAAAGAATGTAAGTAATTGAGGTTAGAAATTCAATTAGAATCAATTGAATTAATTTGGAAATGATCAAATTTGCTTATGGATGATTGAATGATATTAAATGCCTTAGACTGCTTGATATATTTGATATGTGATTGTGATGCTCTATGATATCAGATGTTTTGGATGAATTGTAATAATGTAAGTTATTCATCTGTGATAAAATTGCTATATGAATATAATAACCTGAATTTAAATTAAATTGTTTATCTTAAACATCTTGGCTTAAAGGATGACATTTGATTCGAAGAGACCGGGGTCGGATATCGAAAATACCCGAAACCACTTCGAATAATAATTTAAAATTTCCTTATAAATTGGATATATGGAGTAAATCAGGCTAGAATGAAATAAGTTAAGTAACCTGGACATTTAATCCTGAGAACTGATGTGTGTGATAAATGATTGGTTATAATAAGTAAGAACTCGTAAAAGGTACGAGTTACCCTGGTAATTCACATAAGCTATATAGCTTGGAATTTAATATTATATGGATTTACTCACGCTGGTTTCCAGCCTGACCCGGGTGTTACTTTGATGTAATGCTCGGGTCAGACCGAGTATTACAGATTTCCAGGTAAGGACGTTCTGGAGCTCAGGAGACGAGCTGGATGGCAGAAACGTATGGAGTATATTCCGCTGTGTATTTGAGAGTTGTATTGATAGTTGTCAGAGACATGTTAATTCTAACTATCTAGAATATTTGTGAATGTTGTAACTCTGATGTATTAAAATGTAATTATCAAATACAGTTTTTTTCTTGTATAACTGATATTATTATTTGATATTGTATTTTGATCCGCTGCGAATGTGAGAATCTATGTCTTGTGCCGTTCTTTCTTCTATCTCTTTTCTTTTTCTTCTAACTATTTGGAAATTTCAGGATCGAAATTTCCGGGCCGTTACATCAGGAGACGAGCTAGATGGCAGGAACGTATGGAGTGTTTCCATTGTGATATTATTTATGTTTGTCTGAGACATGCGATTTGTATATGTCCAGTGTTTGTGTATGAGTGTAACTCTGATGTAAAAATATAATTGACAGATACAGGTATTCTTTTGTAAACTGTTATTATTTAATATTATATTTTGATCCGCTGCGATTTGTGAGAATCAGTGCCGTGTTTCTGTTTCTTCTTCTTCTATCTCTTTCTTCTTTTCCTAACTATCTGGAATTTTCGCGATCGAAAATCCGGGTCGCTACATTTGGTATCAGAGCGAGGTTAAGCGAGAACCTTGGCTCTTGTGGGTTTACTCATCAAGGATAGGGTCAGCGGTACCCTAGGATGAGTTGAGTATATATATATATATATATATATATATATATATATGAGAGCGTACTTGTTATTTTCTTATATAAAGGTTTTAAAAATGGTTTTAAAACTGGATGATTTTATAAAAGCTTATATCATATTTATAAAGCAATAATTGGTTATTAAATAAGAAATTAAGTAACATATATATACATATCCAAATAAGGATTGGATAAAATGAACTATACAAATAAGATGAATTAAAATGGTTTCAAACCAGAAAATAAATGGTTATTGAGTTTAAATAGGATGATTGTTTCCCAATAAACACATAAATGTTTTAAGGAAGTAACCATTAGATGTGAATAACTTGTAAATTAGAAAGGATGTAAATTGAAAAGTTTTGAAATTGTTTCAAATGTAAATAGAAATAATAAAGAGTATTATTCAAAATATTTTGAATGTGATCTTATTTTAAAATAAGAGTTGTTTGAAAGCATTAAAGGAAACTGTTTGAACTAAAACCAAAAGTGGTTTAAAATTTAAGGATAACTTAGAGTGTAAAGGAAATAATATGTATATATGAGGAATATACATAATATCAAAAATGGGTTGAAATAAACTCTAAATGTTGAGTTTGAAATTTGGAATGAGATGTGAAACCCAAGGTGATAAGTTTTTGAACTTATAAGATTATTAGTGTGAAGTTTAAATTTTGAAGCAGGAATTCAAATTGGGTAAGGTTAATGAAATTAAATTGAATTTAACTTTGGGAAAGTTAAATAAGTTAACAAGCAACCCGAATTGGAAATTTAAAGATGAAATTGAGATTTAACTTGGGGAGTTAAATGGTTAATTTGAACTGGGAGTTTGTGTGATCTCAAAATGGGTTTGAGATCTGGAAATTGGAAATGGGTGGATGTTTTAAAATAAATTGGATGATATCATCCTATTGTTATTAATAATCTTTAAATTATGAATTGGATTTGTTTATGAATGAGGAATGAAGTGTGGTAATATATCCATTATTGTGATAATAGGGAAATTAAACTTTAATTTGAAATTAAGGATATGGAATTACTTTGAACAGAAAATTTGAATAATTGAATTTGTAAATTAAAATTGTTTTGAACTCTTATTTGAAATTTGAAATAAGTTAAGTAAAGATAATTTAAAATGGAATTTTGAGAATTGGACTCAGAATTAAATTGTTTAAAGATTTGGATTATTGATTTAAAAATAAAGGTTAATTTGATTTGAGGGGTTGAATCAACATTTGAAGATTTAACTCGAATTTATATAATTCGAGATGGTTTAAAATTGAGATTTTAATTTCATTAGTTCAAATTGAATTTAGTTTGAATTAATTAGAATTTAAGATGGATAAGTATAAAATTCAAATGGAAAATTTGAATTGAATTAATATGAAATAAAATTGAAGATTGAATGAGTTTAAATTCAAATGGGAATTAGGATTAATTCATATAGAAATTGAAATGATTTGAAATTGAAGTGGATTCAATTTGAAATTAGTCTAAATTAATTTGAATAATTTGGAATTGTAATTTAAGTGAATATGTTTAAAATCAAATGGAATTTGATCTGAATTTGGAAAGAAATTGAGGTTAATTCAACTTGAATTGGGGATAAATCAAGTTCAAGGGAAATTGAAGTTATTCAAATTAGAAGTGAGTCGATTTAAATGGAAGTGGAAATTTAAATTGAATTGATGGGGAATTGAACAGTTTGACTCTGGACTATTTTCAAAATAAATTGTTTTAATATAAATCTATTTTTCCAAACTATTTACTATACAACTTTTCCTTTTTAAACCTAAAACTATCTTAAACTTGTTTTACAATTATTTTTGGAACTATTTAACAATTTTACAACTGATTTATAAACTAATTACTATTTTTAAATTGTTTTATAAATAATACTATTTTTCAACTATTTACAATTACTTAACTGTTTTACAACTATTTTACAAACTAATCATTATTATTTTTTCAACTATTTATTTGTTTTTAAATTTTCAAGCTATTTTCTAAATATAAGCTGATTAGGGTACAAACTGTTTATGATTAAATACCCAATTGAGAAAAGAATTGAAGTGATAATCCAAATGGGGATTAAGGCAAATGTGAATAAGTGAATAAAATCAAAGTGAGGATGAATAGAAAGGGAATTGATTTAACTGATAATCAATGAAGATAAATACGTAGGATGTACGTATATTATTCTATTCGCATAGTGATTTGATCCAGATTCGAGCATAGAATTTTGAGATAGTATTATCAATCCGAGTTGGGATTTTTTCGCTCGATTTTCGACGGAGAACCTAGATATGGATTTTTGATTGGTTCTGGATATTCTCTATCATAGTTGTGACTATGCAAGGAGAATGATGGTTTCTGATCAAGAAACCAGATCTGAGTCCACAGTGGGAAGTCCGGTGGACAATACTAGTTCAGAAGTGAAATTGTGTGATCGAGTGAGCGATCAGATTGATATAGCGTACGGATGATATGTGTACATCGTACGGGTTTTGAATAAAATTGATATTGAAAATTTATAGATAAGAACTGTAAAATGGTCTTTGAAATGAAAAGTATATTTTGTGGAATATATGAAGAGGTAAAATGGAAATTGGAAATTTCTATGATTTAAGATTTACTTTATGAAGAAAGGTAATGTGGTTAATAACTTTATAAAAGAGTAATCAAATTTGAATATTTGATTTGAAATAAACAAAGTTATATATCTTTGTTATATACGGTAAACTTCCCTTTTTGAATCTATTGCCAGAAGAAAAGGGTTTTGAAAGTATTTGAAGTATAAAAGTGAATTTATACAAGTATGAAGTGATTCAAAGATTTCCCAAGGTTATTATATATTTATATATATATACGTATATATAAAGGATTTTGTGAAAATGATTTTGGGAAAAAGTTTTGGGAACCTATGGATTTCTAAAAAGGCTTTTGATTTTTGAGGAAAATCAAAGTTGGAATTTGGAAAGCCTAGTTTGTGAATTATCGATTTTGGGATAATCGATTTTGAGAAAGGAGATTTATATGAGATTCATACTTGGTGTATGATTTGGAAAATACTATATGTGTATAGTATAAAGTGTTTTGAAAGTGGCTCTGGAGAAAAAGGCGTTCCCTTGAATGAACTTCTCAGGAGTGCGACAGGGTGGTACTGCCTTGAGCCCTAAGGGGGGCGGGGTTCTAAAGTTGATCCTGTGAGGAGTCCGGACAAACTAGTTCCCGAGGATTGTTGGGTAGCGAAAGTCGAGGGCGCTGATGCCTACAGAGGCATTTGGGTTATGCTGTGATGACAGTTTAACTCGATGTCGCTGCGATCTACTGTGTGTGGACCATAGCGAAAATCGTGTGGAGGATGAGTGCCAACAGTCTACACTTGATTTAGCCGGGATGGCAACGTAACATCGGTAGACTGCGATTTATGGTCAAGTGGAGGAGTTTCATTCTTTTGGCAGCGAAATTCAAGGGCGCTAATGCCTACGGTTATATGGGTTTTTGCTGTGATAGCAACGTAAAGACCGGGTATAACTGCGATCTGTAGCGGGTTCCATGGTGTAATCGAGGGGCGCGGAGGCCTACAGTTATCTATGGATTTTGCCAGGATGGCAACGTAACCATCGGGTTAACTGCGACCATGGATGAGAGTGATGATTTCTAGAGCATTCTCACCAAAGATATTTTCTCTATTTTCGAAACTATTTTCTATATTTTCAATAAAATTATTTTCCCAAGTATTTTCACTGGGTGTTGAAAACGGGTTTACCGAGTACTTATAGATTTTCAGTCCTACGTCTGATCAACGTATGACCGAATTTCTATGAGAACAAGGATGGGCTTGTTGAAACATCGAGTTATAAAAAGTATTTCTATATAAAAGCAATTTTGGTTATATTATGTTATTTATAAATGTTTAAAATTTTGAAATAAGAGAGCAAAAGAGTTAAAAATGTTTAAAGAATAATTTGAGTACAATAGACAGTAAATTAAAATTCTCGCTTCATTCCTTTTCGAGGACGAAAAGTTCTAAAGGGGGGAGGAATGTGACGACCCAGATTTTTAACGGTTGCTAATCGGTAATTAATTGAATTAAATCATTGGAATATTACTTTAGATAAGTCAAACAAATAAAATTATGATAATTAAAATATCTTAATATAAATATATATATATATAAGTACATAGGTATGTATATATATGAGGATTATACATACATAAGCATGGACACACACATATATATACTAGATAAAATAGTGAATAGGCAAAATATACATAAGTAAGTATGTATGTATATATGTTAAATGAAGGGTGAAAGTGATAAAATGGAAATTTACATATGATGTATGTATGTTATGTTAAATAGTACATATAGACTGTAGATATATATGCATAGATATGTATGTAAACATACAAGGGGACAGAGCATTTAATGCATATCCTCTCAAGCTCACAATACATTAAATCTAAGCCTACAAACTTTAAATCAAATCAGTTTTCAGGTTTTACAATTCACACCAGGAAATTGCCGACCATAATAAAAGAAATAAAATAAAAATATAAAATGTAAAAGCCTGGAAGAAAAATCTCAGCTGGTAGCTTGCTCTACACACTTCATTCCCTATATACAGATATATGTGGCCGAGCCTATCACTCTGTTCATTTTCTTTCATTTGAAGTAAGTTAAACAAAAGAAAAAAAGAAAACAACACTGCCATTTAAAAACAAAATCCAACTCAAACAAAAGAAGATCAAAATCAAGATCAAAGGCAGATAGCAGTCTTGAAAGCAGTGTTTCTGTTAAACATTATCTATGAGTAAACTACTATCTTGAAACTTTAGTTGATCCATAACTTGATGTCTGTGATTACTACGTGAAGTGAAGTGGTTGCATGAACGTTAATATGTTTAAATATATATGAGTATAACAGATGTTTGAGTATGTAAGCCTATGTATATGTATATGCATCTCTGTTTACATTACAGGTTCCAACCCCTAAATAAAAATTCAATCTCTCCTTATACAATCAAAATTAGGTTATGATCTCTAAATGGAAAAGGATTTTAACTATATAACATCAATTTTAAAAATAATTCCGAGTGTTTACGTTGAATGTTTATTTCAAAACTAATAAATAATTAGAGATGATCCAATATAAGTCAAAAATCAATGATTATAATTTCCTGTTTTGATTTCACAACCAGATTCGAATTGGAAAAATATGATTTTTGATAACCATTTTAAAATTTTAAAATTTGTAATTTGTGGGAAATTTCAATTTGAATGGAAAACTTGTTTTTGTCGATTCTCGTCGATCGGCGACAAATTGGATGTCGTGATCATTGGTGAAGGTAACTTGGGGTTCGATGAGGTTGGGAAAAACAATGGGAAAATATCCCGATCATCAGAGTGAAGACACAGCGTTGATTTAGGGTTTAAGTAGCAGTTTTGGTCATCGATGTTTCGTGAGTTCGTGCGACACCCACAGTTGATCGTAAGCGACCGGTCCAAGGGGGATTGATGCGTAAGGATGTGAAGTAGCTCGAGGTTGACTAGCTTGGCTCCAAGTGGTCAGAGGTGATGGCGCAGGGGAGTTTTGTTGTTCGAGTTTGGGTTCTGATGGAAATGCACATGCTCGATTTTGATTCCCAGCTGAATTCAACAATCTGAGTGTTCGTGATGATGGAGGAGATGATCGGCGATGTGCTGAAGCCGGCGTAGATGATCGGAGTTGCTCCGATCACGTGTGCACGTGCACGCATGCATTTTCGAATGTCTGGTGTTGTTGAAAATTTGGGAAGATGAAGTCGTCTCAGGCTTTTGCTCGAAATAAATCATGTTTGACTCGAAGCAATATAGCAGGGGTAAGTCGCTCGAAGATTTCGTAGTTTGGCTCGGGAAAAATTTGGTATGGGGCTCGGGTTTTGTTATATATGAATTTAACCTGAGTTTAAAGAGTGAAACAAAAGTGGAATTAACAACATTTTGAAAAGTATAAGCTAGTCAAAGATAAGTATTAAACCCAGTTTTTCAAAACAAAGTGTTAACAAGTTTCAACAAATTTAAAGGATAAAAATGTTTGAGTTAAATATTTTAAAAATTGTTTTGTTTTAAAATAATATTGTGTTAGGTTGATTCGTTTAAATTAATATTTTCAAATGAAATTTAAATGATGTAATTAAGCAATTAATTAAGGAAAATGGTTTGTCTTAGATTTATAAAGGCTTTAAGTAATTAGAGGATTAATTACTTAATGTAAGGATTAATTAATTAATAAACTAAGGGTTATAAATTAATTAGAGATTAATTAATTGGAAATAAGGGATTAATTAATTAGAGATTAATTACTTAAATGATAATTACTTAATGTAAGTAATTAAGGATTAATTTGTTAGGGGTTAATTAATTTAATTAGTAATTAAAGGTTAATTAATTGAGGAAAATTAACCAATGGGATAATTACTAAATGAAAGTAATTATGGATAATTAATTTAGATAGATAATTAAAGGATGGTTAATTAATGGTTGTAATTAATTAATGTTAAGTAAGCAGGATTTAAAAGCAATTAAATTAATTAGAAATGGTACAATTAATTTATCTTGCTTATAGACGATTAAGATATATTGTATGACTTAGATTATTTGATATCTCTGATATGTGATTTGTGATTCTTTGTGATATGAGATACTTTGGTTGAACTGTGATATTATGGGTTATCTATCTGAGATGAATTGTTGTGTGAATATGAAATCCTGAATATAAATTGTATTGTTTAAACTTAAACATTTGGCTTAATGAATAACTTTGGATTCGAAGAGGCCGGGGTCGGGTGTCCGCAAATACCCGAAACCACTTCGATTCTTTATAAATTTGAGTTTAGAACCCAACAAGATGGAATTGGAATAAATTAAGCAACTTGGACTTTAACTGAGCAATAGTTCTTGGATATTGTTTGTGATAAGGGATGGACTTTGAGAACTTGTAGAAAGATACGAGTTACCCTGATATTTAATAAGTTTTACAACTTAGTATTTCAAGTTATATGGGTTTACTCATGCTGGTTTCCAACCTGACCCGGGTGTTACTTTGATGTAATGCTCGGGTCAGACCGAGTATTACAGATTTTCAGGTAAGGACATTCTGGAGTTCAGGAGACGAGCTGGATGGCAAGAACGTATGGAGCGTTTCCGCTGTGATATTATTTCTGTTTATCTGAGACATGCGATTTGTATATGTCCAGTTTTTGTGTATGAGTGTAACTCTGATGTAAAAATATAATTGACAGATACAAGTATTCTTTTGTAAACTGTTATTATTTAATATTATATTTTGATCCGCTGCGATTTGTGAGAATCAATGCTGTGTTTCTGTTTCTTCTTTTTCTATCTCTTTCTTCTTTTCCTAACTATCTGGAATTTTCACGATCGAAAATCTGGGTCGCTACATTTGGTATCAGAGCGAGGTTAAGCGAGAACCTTGGCTCTGGTGGGTTTACTCATCAAGGATAGGGTCAGCGGTACCCTAGGATGAGTTGAGTATATATATATATATATATATATATATATATGAGAGCGTACTTGTTATTTTCTTATATAAAGGTTTTAAAAATGGTTTTAAAACTGGATGATTTTATAAAAGCTTATATCATATTTATAAAGCAATAATTGGTCATTAAATAAGAAATTAAGTAACATATATATACATATCCAAATAAGGATTGGATAAAATGAACTATACAAATAAGATGAATTAAAATGGTTTCAAACCAGAAAATAAATGGTTATTGAGTTTAAATAGGTTGATTGTTTTCCAATAAACACATAAATGTTTTAAGGAAGTAACCATTAGATGTGAATAACTTGTAAATTAGAGAGGATGTAAATTGAAAAGTTTTGAAATTGTTTCAAATGTAAATAGAAATAATAAAGAGTATTATTCAGAATATTTTGAATGTGATCTTATTTTAAAATAAGAGTTGTTTGAAAGCATTAAAGGAAACTGTTTGAACTAAAACCAAAAGTGGTTTAAAATTTAAGGATAACTTAGAGTGTAAAGGAAATAATATGTATATATGAGGAATATACATAATATCAAAAATGGGTTGAAATAAACTCTAAATGTTGAGTTTTAAATTTGGAATGAGATGTGAAACCCAAGGTGATAAGTTTTTGAACTTATAAGATTATTAGTGTGAAGTTTAAATTTTGAAGCAGGAATTCAAATTGGGTAAGGTTAATGAAATTAAATTGAATTTAACTTTGGGAAAGTTAAATAAGTTAACATGCAACCCGAATTGGAAATTTCAAGATGAAATTGAGATTTAACTTGGGGAGTTAAATGGTTAATTTGAATTGGGAGTTTGTGTGATCTCAAAATAGGTTTGAGATCTGGAAATTGGAAATGGGTGGATGTTTTAAAATAAATTGGATGATATCATCCTATTGTTATTAATAATCTTTAAATTGTGAATTGGATTTGTTTAAATGAATAAGGAATGAAGTGTGGTAATATATCCATTATTGTGATAATAGGGAAATTAAACTTTAATTTGAAATTAAGGATATGGAATTACTTTGAACAGAAAATTTGAATAATTGAATTTGTAAATTAAAATTGTTCTGAACTCTTATTTGAACTTTGAAATAAGTTAAGTAAAGATAATTTAAAATAGAATTTTGAGAATTGGACTTAGAATTAAATTGTTTAAAGATTTGGATTATTGATTTAAAAATAAAGGTTAATTTGATTTGAGGGGTTGAATCAACATTTGAAGATTTAACTCGAATTTATATAATTCGAGATGGTTTAAAATTGAGATTTAGATTTCATTAGTTCAAATCGAATTTAGTTTGAATTAATTAGAATTTAAGATGGATAAGTATAAAATTCAAGTGGAAAATTTGAATTGAATTAATTTGAAATAAAACTAAAGGTTGAATGAGTTCAAATTCAAATGGGAATTGGGATTAATTCATATAGAAATTGAAATGATTTGAAATTGAAGTGGATTCAATTTGAAATTAGTCTAAATTAATTTGAATAATTTGGAATTGTAATTTAAGTGAATATGTTTAAAATCAAATGGAATTTGATCTGAATTTGGAAAGAAATTGAGGTAATTCAACTTGAATTGGGGATAAATCAAGTTCAAGGGAAATTGAAGTTATTCAAATTAGAAGTGAGTCGATTTAAATGGAAGTGGAATTTAAATTGAATTGATGGGGAATTGAACAGTTTGACTCTGGACTATTTTCAAAATAAATTGTTTTAATATAAATCTATTTTTCCAAACTATTTACTATACAACTTTTCCTTTTTAAACCTAAAACTATCTTAAACTTGTTTTACAATTATTTTTGGAACTATTTAACAATTTTACAACTGATTTATAAACTAATTACTATTTTTAAATTGTTTTATAAATAATTACTATTTTTCAACTATTTACAATTACTTAACTATTTTACAGCTATTTTACAAACTAATCATTATTATTTTTTCAACTATTTATCTATTTTTAAATTTTCAAGCTATTTTCTAAATATAAGCTGATTAGAGTACAAACTGTTTATGATTAAATACCCAATTGAGATAAGAATTGAAGTGATAATCCAAAAGGGGATTAAGGCAAATGTGAATAAGTGAATAAAATCAAAGTGAGGATGAATAGAAAGGGAATTGATTTAACTGATAATCGATGAAGATAAATACGTAGGATGTACGCATATTATTCTATTCGCATAGTGATTTGATCCAGATTCGAGCATAGAATTTCGAGATAGTATTATCAATCCGAGTTGGGATTTTTTCGCTCGATTTTCGACGGCGAACCTAGATATGGATTTTTGATTGGTTCTGGATATTCTCTATCATAGTTGTGACTATGCAAGGAGAATGATGGTTTCTGATCAAGAAACCAGATCTGAGTCCGCACTGGGAAGTCGGGTGGACAATACTAGTTTGGAAGTGAAATTGTGTGATCGAGTGACCGATCAGATTGATATAGCGTACGGATGATAAGTGTACATCGTACGTATTTTGAATAAAATTGATATTGAAAATTTATGGATAAGAACTGTAAAATGGTCTTTGAAATGAAAAGTATATTTTGTGGAATATATGATGAGGTAAAATGGAATTGGAAATTTCTATGATTTAAGATTTACTTTATGAAGAAAGGTAATGTGGTTAATAACTTTATAAAAGAGTAATCAAATTTGAATATTTGATTTGAAATAAACAAAGTTATATATCTTTGTTATATATGGTAAACTTCCCTTGTTGAATCTATTGCCAGAAGAAAAGGGTTTTGAAAGTATTTAAAGTATAAAAGTGAATTTATACAAGTATGAAGTGATTCAAAGATTTCCCAAGGTTATTATATATATATATACGTATATATAAAGGATTTTGTGAAAATGATTTTGGGAAAAAGTTTTGGGAACCTATGGATTTCTAGAAAGGCTTTTGATTTTTGAGGAAAATCAAATTTGGAATTTGGAAAGCCTAGTTGGTGAATTATCGATTTTGGGATAATCGATTTTGAGAAAGGAGATTTATATGAGATTCATACTTGGTGTATGATTTGGAAAATACTATATGTGTATAGTATAAAGTGTTTTGAAAGTGGCTCTGGGGAAAAACGCGCTCCCTTGAATGAACTTCTCATGAGTGCCACAGGGTGGTACTGCCTTGAGCCCTAGGGGGGTTCTAAAGTTGATCCTGTGAGGAGTCCGGACAAACTAGTTCCTGAGGATTGTTGGGTAGCGAAAGTCGAGGGCGCTGATGCCTACAGGGGCATTTGGGTTATGCTGTGACGATAGTTTAACTCGATGTCGCTACGATCTACTGTGTGTTGACCATAGCAAAAATCGTGTGAAGGATGAGTGCCAACACTCTACACTTGATTTTGCCGGGATGGCAACGTAACATCGGTAGACTGCGATCTATGGTCAAGTGGAGGAGTTTCATTCTTTTGGCAGCGAAATTCGAGGGCGCTGATGCCTACGGTTATATGGGTTTTAGCTGTGATAGCAATGTAATGCTCGGGTATAACTGCGATCTGTAGCGGGTTCCATGGTGTAATCGAGGGGCGCGGAGGTCTACAGTTATCTATGGATTTTGCCAGGATGGCAACGTAACCATCGGGTTAACTGCGACCATGGATGGGAGTGATGATTTCCAGAGCATTCTCACCAAAGATATTTTCTCTATTTTCGAGACTATTTTCTATTTTTTCAATAAAATTATTTTCTAAAGTATTTTCACTGGGTGTTGAAAACGGGTTTACCGAGTACTTATAGATTTTCAGTCCTACGTCTGATCAACGCATGACCGAATTTCTATGAGAACAAGGATGGGCTTGTTGAAACATCGAGTTATAAAAAGTATTTCTATATAAAAGCAACTTTGGTTATATTATGTTATTTATAAGTGTTTAAAATTTTGAAATTTTGAAATAAGAGAGCAAAAGAGTTAAAAATGTTTAAAGAATAATTTGACTACAATACATAGTAAATTAAAATTCTCGCTTCGTTCCTTTTCGAGGACGAAAAGTTCTAAAGGGGGGAGGAATGTGACGACCCATATTTTTAACGGTTGTTAATTGGTAATTAATTGAATTAAATCATTGGAATATTACTTTAGATAAGTCGAACAAATAAAATTATGATAATTAAAATATCTTAATATAAATAAATAAATATATATATAAGTACATAGGTATGTATATATATGAGGATTAGACATACATAAGCATGGACACACATATATATATACTAGATAAAATAGTGAATAGGCAAAATATACATAAGTAAGTATGTATGTATATATGTTAAATGAAGGGTGAAAGTGATAAAATGGAAATTTACATATGATGTATGTATGTTATGTTAAATAGTACATATAGAATGTAGATATATATGCATAGATATGTATGTAAACATACAAGGGGACATAACATTTAATGCATATCCTCTCAAGCTCACAATACATCAAATCTAAGCCTACAAACCTTAAATCAAATCAGTTTTCAGGTTTTACAATTCACACCAGGAAATTGCTGACCATAATAAAAGAAATAAAATAAAAATATAAAATTTAAAAGCCTGGAAGAAAAATCTCAGCTGGTAGCTTGCTCTACACACTTCATTCCCTATATACAGATATATGTGGTCAGGCCTATCACTCTATTCATTTTCTTTCATTTAAAGTAAGTTAAACAAAAGAAAAAAAGAAAACAACACTGCCATTTAAAAACAAAATCCAACTCAAACAAAAGAAGATCAAAATCAAAATCAAAGGCAGATAACAGTCTTGAAAGCAGTGTTCTCTGTTCAACATTATCTATGAGTAAACTACTATCTTGAAACTTTAGTTGATCCATAACTTGATGTCTGTGATTACTACGTGAAGTGAAGTGGTTGCATGAATGTTAATATGTTTAAATATATATGAGTATAATAGATGTTTGAGTATGTAAGCCTGTGTATATGTATATGCATCTCTGTTTACATTACAAGTTCCAACCCCTAAATAAAAATTCAATCTCTCCTTATACAATCAAAATTAGGTTATGATCTCTAAATGGAAAAGGATTGTAACTATATAACATCAATTTTAAAAATAATTCCGAGTGTTTACGTTGAATGTTTATTTCAAAAATAATAAATAATCAGAGATGATCCAATATAAGTCAAAAATCAATGATTATAATTTCCTGTTTTGATTTCACAACCAGATTCGAATTGGAAAAATATGATTTTTGATAACCATTTTTAAATTTTTAAATTTGTAATTTGTGGGAAATTTCAAGTTGAACGGAAAACTTGTTTTTGTCGATTCTCGTCGATCGGCGACAAATTGGATGTCGTGATCATTGGTGAAGGTAACTGGGGGGTCGATGAGGTTGGGAAAAATAATGGGAAAATTTCCCGATCATCAGAGTGAAGACACGACGTTGATTTAGGGTTTAAGTAGCAGTTTTGGTCGTTGATGTTTTGTGAGTTCGTGCGACATCCACAGTTGATCGTAAGCGATCGGTCCAAGGGGGATTGATGCGTAAGGATGTGAAGTAGCTCGAGGTTGACTGGCGTGGCTCCATGTGGTCAGAGGTGATGGCGCGGGGGAGTTTTGTTGTTCGAGTTTGGGTTCTGATGGAAACACACTTGCTCGGTTTTGATTCCCAGCTGAATTCAACAATCTGAGTGTTCGTGATGATGAAGGAGATGATCAGCGATGTGCTGAAGCCGGTGTAGATGATCGGAGTTGCTCCGATCACGTATGCACGTGCACGCATGCATTTTCGAATGTCTGGTGTTGTTGAAAATTTGGGAAGATGAAGCCGTCTTAGGATTTTTCTTGAAATAAATCGTGTTTGACTCGACGCAATATAGCAGGGTTAAGTCGCTCGGAGATTTCGTAGTTTGGCTCGGGAAAAATTTGGTATGGGGCCCGGGTTTTGTTATATATGAATTTAACCTGAGTTTAAAGAGTGAAACAAAAGTGGAATTAACAACATTTTGAAAAGTATAAGCTAGTCAAAGATAAGTATTAAACCCAGTTTTTCAAAACAAAGTGTTAACAAGTTTCAACAAATTTCAAGGATAAAAATGTTTGAGTTAAATATTTTAAAAATTGTTTTGTTTTAAAATAATATTGTGTTAGGTTGATTCGTTTAAATTAATATTTTCAAATGAAATTTAAATGATGTAATTAAGCAATTAATTAAGGAAAATGGTTTGTCTTAGATTTATAAAGGCTTTAAGTAATTAGAGGATTAATTACTTAATGTAAGGATTAATTAATTAATAGATTAAGGGTTATAAATTAATTAGAGATTAATTACTTGGAAATAAGGGATTAATTAATTAGAGATTAATAACTTAAATGATAATTACTTAATGTAAGTAATTAAGGATTAATTTGTTAGGGGTTAATTAATTTAATTAGTAATTAAAGGTTAATTAATTGAGGATAATTAACCAATGGGATAATTACTAAATGAAAGTAATTATGGATAATTAATTTAGATAGATAATTAAAGGATGGTTAATTAATGGTTGTAATTAATTAATGTTAAGTAAGCAGGATTTAAAAAAAATTAAATTAATTAGAAATGGTACAATTAATTTATCTTGCTTATAGATGATTAAGATATATTGTATGACTTAGATTATTTGATATCTCTGATATGTGATTTGTGATTCTTTGTGATATGAGATACTTTGGTTGAACTGTGATATTATGGGTTATCTATCTGAGATGAATTGTTGTGTGAATATGAAATCCTGAATATAAATTGTATTGTTTAAACTTAAACATTTGGCTTAATGAATAACTTTGGATTCGAAGAGGCCGGGGTCGGGTATCCGCAAATACCCGAAACCACTTCGATTCTTTATAAATTTGAGTTTAGAACCCAATAGACTGGAATTGGAATAAATTAAGTAACTTGGCCTTTAACTGAGCAATAGTTCTTGGATACTGTTTGTAATAAGGGATGGACTTTGAGAACTCGTAGAAAGATACGAGTTACCCTGATATTTAATAAGTTTTACAACTTAGTATTTCAAGTTATATGGGTTTACTCACGTTGGTTTCCAGCCTGGCCCGGGTGTTACTTGGATGTAATGCTCGGGTCAGACCGAGTATTACAGATTTTCAGGTAAGGACGTTCTGGAGCTCAGGAGACGAGCTGGATGGCAGGAACGTATGGAGTGTTTCCGCTGTGATATTATTTATGTTTATCTGAGACATGCGATTTGTATATGTCCAGTGTTTGTGTATGAGTGTAACTCTGATGTAAAAATATAATTGACAGATACAGGTATTCTTTTGTAAATTGTTATTATTTAATATTATATTTTGATCTGCTGCGATTTGTGAGAATCAGTGCTGTGTTTCTGTTTCTTCTTCTTCTATCTCTTTCTTCTTTTCCTAACTATCTGGAATTTTCGCGATCGAAAATCCGGGTCGCTACACATTTACTATTTAGTGTGATTTCCCTTTTTATATAAATATTCATTTGTGAAACAACTCATACCTATAAAAGATTTTCACCTTTCACTTTTATTTCTCTCACATATGTATCCACTTTTACTATTTACTCTAATTGTAATTGGCTTTAAACATTACCTAAGTTTATAATCATTTAATTACAGTATTCACTTTTCTGTTAATTATAATTACTTGCATTTCAAATTATTAACTCAAGTTTATAACAATTGATAACATCAGAATCCTTATTTATAGAAAAATTCTATCGAATTCTTTCATTATACTTAAGCTTTACTTGTATAATATTCTATTACATATTTCTATTAACATTCCAACTTTTAATATTTTGGTAAGTTATATATTGTTCTAAGATTGCAATTGAATGTTACACAATTTATCTTATTCACTTTAGTAAACAAAATGTTTAATAATTACATCTTCTAAAATTTTATTATTCTTAAACCTGTAAGTTACAAATTTCCAATTTTTTATCCATTTCAGTAATCATTTTACATCAAATTTCTTATTTTTATTTTAGAACTTTCCAATTATTAATATGGTCAAGATTCTATTCTTTACAATAATTTCAATTTCTAATTTACATAAACTTAAGAACTAAACAACCGGGTTCCATTTCAATCCCTTTTAAAATAATATATATACTCATAACTTATATATATATATATCAAATCAACCTTCAAAAATTAAAATTAAGATTCGTTTATCAAAACGGATATGTAGTAAAACTACTACAGCAGTCTTCTCACTCTGAAACTCAAAAATGAACGTCGATGATGCGTGCACTCATCATCGAAATTATTTTCCAGCGACAGAGAGGGGAGTACAGAACTTATTTCGTTTAAAAAAATTCTTTTAAAACATTTTTTTCAAATCATCTTGAAATGTTTATATCATAAAATACTTTTAAATACTACTAGTATTATATTCCAAAATCTTTCGAAAGAAATTTTCAAAAATCCCAGAACTTCGGTTCTAAACTTCCAATATATATTCACTTTATTTGTAAATCCTATTTTTCAATCAATATTTATAAAATTTCTCTACCTAACAAACAACATATTACATCCAACTATATCATTTATAAAATTTATTATTTTATATACAAAAATATATGATAGGCAAAATTATTTCATTTACCTATATTTTAAAACAAATATTATGTCGGTCTGCCCTATTAAGTGTTTAGAAATCCTTATCGATGTCATAGCGTCCTATGTACCGATTGAAACTTATAAATACTAAACAGAACAAATTAACACAATATAAAAACCTTTTATAATGCTAACAAATACGCTCTGTCATATATATACACTCAACGACTCATTCTAGAGTATTACTACCCAATTTAATATGAGTCAGACCCCACAAAGCTAAGGTTATCGCTAAACCAAAGCTTTGATACCAATTGCAACGGCCTGCCCTTTTTGACGTTTTAAGCAGACACACATGCCAGACGTAAACCATTCAAAAGAGCAGATTTTTATAGGGTAAATAAGAAAAAGAGAAAGAAAGAAAACAAATACAGAATCTCGCTGCGGAATGACAAAATATAATAATCAAATAACAGTTCATGAAGCTGTTTTATAAATACATTTGATTATTCTTTTACAACACAAAAATCAGAGTTACATAAAACAGGAATAAAGAAATAAATAAATGTAGGGGAAAAACATGATGCAGTGGAATACATATCATAAATCATAATAGTACAAATCTTCGTCTTCGTCCTTTAGAAATAAGGTCTTCAACCCTGAAATGCTCAGGCTGACCCGGGCGAATTGAAAAGACAAAACACTCGAGTCAGAACTAAAAGATCTTATGTAAGTTAAATCAACGGTAAATATGAGTGTAACGGCGTCAGAGATGTTTACTGGGTTTGACATCTCTTATCCAGTGTCTAACTTAGGTGCAGTAACTTAAAAGATGTTCGGGATTCACGTCTCCTAAGGATCCATTAAACTATCTACTATGTAGTATAATACGCTATTATAATATGTCTACAGTAAAGTAAAAGTATTAAAATAGTGTTAATGCGTTACCCATATCCCCCTTAACACATTTTATATATTCCCATAGTCTATATAGTACCGTAACTCCTCCGTAAACTGGAGGCTATCAGAGGGCACTCTATAGGTATAGTACAAAACAAACTCGTAGAAGGCGTGATAGGGCATGCGACAAAGCACTCAAGGCAATGCCAGGGTAGATATACCAATTGCGTATCCAGACTGGTGGTAACGCATAGCAGCTACTACCGCCCACCTCGGAACACACTCCTAAATTAAAATCAAGGGTGGCCACCAAATCAATCACAAAGTCAGAATATAGTATCGAAGAAGTGTGCCTGATAGGAGGAATGACCTCACTTGGCCCGGCGTGGTTCCTGTTTTAGCCACATCAAGCTGACTCACGGGAGTAAGGGTCACGTATATACCTCATACATAATCGTTCGCCAAACCATCCTACTTCATTTCTGGAATCTCCATCACGTGCACAGTTGTTAAAGTGGTTTTCTGTAACGTTTCGACTTTTCGACGCTCGAAAGTCGACATTAATACGTCCACTGTATCAAATGCCGCTCAATCGAATGCCGGAAAACCGAACCATTAGGGTTAAAAAGAAGAGGTAGAAGAAGACAGAAGAAAAATAAAGAAGAAGAAACAGAAACAGAAACAATATCAGAATCTCACATTCGCAGCGGAACAATATACAATAGATGAATGACTAATCTTTAAAACAAAGAACTATATCATTTTATACATACATCAATCAGAGTCAATATACAACTCAATACAACAATGGACAGTTATATAAACTTGTCCCCATACAGAATACACAGCGGAATAAATAAATAAGTACGAGTGTACGTCTCGCCATCCAGCTCATCTCCAAAGCTCCAGAATATCCAGAATATCCTGATAACATAACTCTAGGCTGCCCGTGTGGAAAACTATGGGCACCCAGAGTTTAGAAAGGGAACAATAAACTCCGAGCCAGTCATGGTGACCGGTGTGAGATCATAAAACATTTATTTTCACAAAGAAAATAAAACAAATTCGCAATGCTTTTGGAAAATGAAACTATCATAAGGCCTCCCGCCACACACACAATGCAAACGCAGAATTGGAAGAGATTTCTCCTTATGATAGTCAAAGATGCTTACTATGAAGGATCAGTTGATATTATTATTAATGTCTAGTGTGGAAAAAATTTCAAAAGTATAATATTAATCTTATCCAACATAGACATTCCGAACTATGCCTACTATAGCTACCATCTAAACAGTGGTGACCACCATAAGTAAATGGCAGGTTCTACAACTAAAACCGTACAGGGCGCGTATTGTTTCTTTGGATTTCCAACAAATGGTCATGCAAAGGAACTTCCTTACACCGAAATGGAAACGACTCTAGAAAGACGCCCCGAGAACCTAACCGGATCTCTGCAAACACAAGGCCGACGCTACCTCACGCTGTGCAACTGTAACTAGGTAACTAACACACTGACGCTACCTCACGCTGTACAGCTATAACTAGGTAACTAACACACAAGTATGCCATCCCCCGGTCGTTACCGACCTTTATCCGAGGATCCTCAACCACAAAGCAATAACCACAAAGTATAATAAATTTGCAGCATCAACATAGGTAAAATATCTGGGCTCCATACCATGATATCACCTCTTATCCAGAAGGAAATGGACATACCCTAGGGGCGCGACCCCTAAAACCTTGCCGCAACATTCCTGTTTCGATCGTTCAAATCCGAGTCGCCGGAGCTGATAACAACATTAAGTAAATAACACAGCGGAAAAGAAAAAGAATATAGATATACAACATCTGATACACTATCCAGATACAACAATATCAGAGATATGATACAATGACAATAGCAGCGAAAAGAAAAGATAACACCAGCAGCGGATAGAATGTCTCCAATAGAATGCTCCAAGATAAGCAACGTCAGTCCATGAACTCCAAGAACTGAACTAGCTCCAGATAATCTACTAAACCTGAATATCTGAAAAACCCAACTCTAGACTGCCCGTGTGGAAAATAGTGGGCACCCAGAGTTTAGGAAGGGAACAATAAACTCCAGGTCAGTCATGGGACTGGTGTGAGCAACAAAAACAGTTTATCTTTAAACAAACACAAAAGGCTTTTAAACATTGAAATCCGCAATGCTTTTCAAAAATGAAACTACCATAAGTCCTCCCGCCACACACACAATGCAATCGCAGAATTGGAGGAGATTTCTTCTTATGATAGTCAAAAATGCTTACTATGCCAGAAAAACTCTTTAATATTATTACTAGTGCATAGTGCAGAAAAACATTTCGAAAATATAATATAAATCTTAGCCAGCATACAACCATTATTGTATGCCTACTATAGCTACTACGTTCAATAGCAGGTTACCGCCAAATTCCATAGCAGGTAATACAACTAAAACCGTACAGGGTTCGTATTGTTTCTTTGGATTTCCAACAAATGATCAGGCAAAGGAACTTCCTTACCGAAATGGAAACGCCTATGGAAAGACGCCCCGGATCCTAACCGGATCTCTGCAAACAAAAGGCCGACGCTACCTCACGCTGTACAGCTGTAACTAGGTAACTAACACACTGATGCTACCTCACGCTGTACAGCTGTAACTAGGTAACTAACACACGAGTCATGTCATCCCCCGGTCGTTACCGACCTTTATCCGAGGATCCTCAATCATAAAGCAACAGCCACAAAATATAATCAACATAGGTAAAATATCTGGGCTCCATACCATGATATCACCTTTTATCCAGAAGGAAATGACATACCCTAGGGGCGCTACCCCTACAAACCTTTGTCGCAACATTCCTGTTTCGACCATTACCGGGTTGTGAGGCTCGACGAAGTCTCGTCCACAAAACAACGCTTTTTCACAAAGCAACGCTTTTTCACAAAGCCACGCTTTTTCACAAAGCCACGCTTTTTCACAAAACAACGCATCATCAGCACTTCGTATGCCACATTACCAAATTGGGAATGTATCACTAGTAACCATCAACTACATAACCTCTGAGCTCGTACATCTCAGAGAAGGGTGTTAAGCTAAGAGAATAAATTCTCCGCCACCAACAGAAATGTATTTGATAGAAACCAGTTTTACATCTCAAAGTGTAACGTCAGACATACATCCATACAGTCTGTTCCGGGTCCGAACAGAACCGAAGGCACTTCCAAAGAAGCCCTTGCAAATCCGGGTATTCACAATCTCGATCGGATTTCCCATCACTTAGGAAATCTCTATACCGGCGCGACTCAGTGCAGAGACAATAGATAGGTCATCCTATCGTTCTCGCAAATACTCGGCCTCCACCACCGGTCTTCAAATGCTATCCATATCGTCGTATCACTATTCGGAATGGGTTATATGACACAAAGGTCCTCTCCCGGCTAAACCGAATAACGAGCGTAATTAAAAATCATATGGATACCGGGGTCTCAGTTAAATCACAGCTTAAAGACCAAAAACTTTTCATTCGAATGGTTAAACCAAATGACCATTTCCAATCTTTTAAACAAAAAGATTCATTTCAAAAACCTTCACGGGTTTAAACAATTTTCCACACTTTTAATCTTTTAAACAAAAAGATTCAATTCACAAAGTTAACCCCATTCACAAAGATTCATTCATAGATTTTCAAATCAATTTCCATTTCAATTTGATTAACTCGTTAAATCTTTAAATCAAGATTTAACTTATAGCTTTCAAAACTCGTTTCCAAAGATTCATTCATAGTCTTCCAAAACAATTCCATTTCAAGTTGGATTAATTCGTCCGGTCTTTGAAATCAAAGACTCATTTCATAGTTTTCAAAACATTTCAATTCTATTTCAAACTTGAAACCGTTCAACGCAATTTGGAAATCCTTTCTTAAAATGAAAGCTATTATTATTTGAAAACAAGTAGTTTCCGTTTCGAAAAAATCCAGTTATATTTACACGAGTTAAAACCCTTGAATAAAAATTCAAATTTCCAAATCAATATCTTTAAAATGGTTTAACCCATATATAACTTGTACAACATCTTTAATCCCTAGTTTCAAATCATAGAATTCAATTTCAAACTTGAATTCAAATTTAAATCAAATTATTTAAATTTCAAAACTTAATCAAGTTATTCGAAATAACTTTTATCTTTGAAATTCCATTTCAAAAGCTTTTCACTTTAACCCAAATTTCCAATTTCAAAATCAATTGAAATTAAATTTTCAATTTCAAAAACATCAAATTTAAATCATTTGTGACTTAACCGTTTTCCACGTGAAATCCATATTTGTGTGGGTATGGTGTAGTCCAGGGGTTTCACACACAATAGTGCACAACATCAATCATCACATATATATATCGATAAGCGGTATAATCGATAACGCTTATCTTCATTCACAGATTCATAGATAAAATAAATTTATCGGTCATAAAGATTCACTATTTCAATTCGATGTGGGTTTCGGATAACCAACTGGAATCCGACTCCCTGTCGCATCGAAATTCAAATGTCGTTTTACGGGTCAAAAGGTTTTCATATTCACATAGCAGTATATTCATCATAGGTATCGCAGTTCAGCATAAAGCAATTTATATCACAAAGCATCACAATCACAAACAGGGATATCAAACAAATCAACCATTCAACGAAATCCAAACATCCATAAGTGGAATTAATTATTCTTTAATTACTTTATTGAATAAATAAATTATCCCAAAACTCAATCAAATTTAGATTTAGTTCCAGATTTCCAAATTTGATTCAACTGGTCTAAGTTCTTTCTTTACAAGTCAAAAATCCCGTTTAAATTCACATTCCTTTTTAACCTTTCAAATACTTTAAAAGTTTAAACAAGTTAAGAATTTATTTACTCACAAACTAATTTGATTTAACTTTGACTTTAAACTTTAATTTAAAATTCAAACTTCATTTTAAAACTTTAAGATTCAAAAGTTTATTTGAATCTAAACTACATACTAGATTTAAACTTTGTTTAAATCTAACTCACAATTTAAATTTTATTTAAATTTGGTTTAAATTCAAATTTCCATCAGGTTACAAAATCCTGTACCCTGTTTTAATTTACCCGAGGCAAAGAAAAATGCTTCGAGTCGCCTGGCCAACATCACGAGATTTTCCCCGAGTCGCTTCCTTTCTTCTCCAAACAAAATCTCGCCTGTACACGATCGTACACTGGTGCACGTGCACCATCCATCCCAACAACTCCGACCATCATGCCGATCGCCGATCAGTCACACTCGACCCCATCAACTCGTTCCTCAACCCAGATCGAATGAAACTCGTTCGAATCCAAATTCGAACTTCCAGCTCGAACTCCACTAACCTGTCAACATCTCATTTCCCATCCTCCGACCATTTGAGGACCGCCACCACCGGCCATAGCCTCGACTAACTCCCCTCTACCGAACCCCAGATCATCGCGACACTCGATCGATCCTTGACGTTGAACGAGACGCGAAAACATAGCCCACTAAAATTAGGTCTACAGAAAAGAAAGCCTCGTCGCCGCCACCACCGTTGACTATCGACCACTGCCCCATTTTTCCTAGCTTCCCCGTTCACTCCTCTATCCCCAGACCAAGACTCGACGTCTCCGATCAACTCGACCACCCACGGCAACCCAAAATGCCCAAATCCGACCATCTCGAACTGCTACTCAACAACTCCACTAAAAATTGTGATATTTGTTTTAAAAATCATATTTTTGTATGTAAATTCATCTCACATACCTGAATTTATAAATCATAACAATTGGTTTTTGGCTAGACTTAAGTTTTCCACTGTGTTTTATAATTCCAGAAGCAATACTAAATTGTTTCAACTTATAAATATTTTTAGCACTTAGCTTAAGACCAAACAAACAATATTTGTTTACATGCCATGTTCAAACAATTGCTAGATCATTTGATGGTGGTTTGTTTACATATCTACTAGAAAGAGAATAGCCTCAGGCAACAGGCTTAACAGAGTATCAGGTGTACATACAGATGTGCAAAATATGTATATATACAAACAGATATATTCTCACAGGGAAAACATGCTCCTATATAACTTAAGTTATATTTTTAAATAAAAAGTTACTCACTTTACTATAATACCAATATCAACATCAAGTCATATAAACAAATTCAAGGTTAAAACAAAAGGTTGCTCACATTGTTTTCCAGAGAAGAAGAACAGATTTAAGCTTTTTAAATCAAAAGTTTACTCACAAACAACCATACAAATTCAAAGTAGAAAGTTTGCTCACCTGGTAAAAGTTTGGAACAGAGAAGCTTGAAAATTTGCAAGTTGAAAGCTAACAAGTTGTAAACTGGCAAGCTAATCCTTTTTCCATCCTCTGATTTGTCTTGATTAAATTTGTTTGTGTTTTAAGATGATGTTCACTTTCAATTGCTACTCAGATTTGAAGGAACGAAAAATGAATTGAAGAAATGATGGAGATATGGAAAATGAAGCTGCTGGGTGTTAACCTTTGTACAGGGTGATTATTTGTTTGTACAAGTTGATCAGTGATATTTTTCTCTTTATTGTTTGACTATGCAAATGTTTGGTGGCTGATGATGTTTTTCTCGTGTACTAAAGAGGCCAGCATTTATTATCATGTACAAATTGCTTTGCAATACTTTAACTCGGCTGTACATATATGAGATAGTTGATGTGGCTTGTACAAATTTACATAGTTATAATTTTTTTCTTCTTTCATTTCGGCTGATATGATCTTAGTTAGTACAAATGTTCCCTTTTAAGTTTACATACAATTCTATTTGAATTGTATAGGCATACTTTCTTTCATTTGTTTTACTTGCTTTGTACATAGATGATAGCATTACCAGTCATTATTTTCTTCTAAGTCTACATACTTAAATATATTCAAATTTTCTTTCTTGAATTATACTTTGTAATACTACTTTCTATTTTACAAAATTCATCAATATGTTGTTTGCTTTTATTTATAACAATATAATTTATCTTATGTAGATTTATTTATAATTCTAACTTTTATACTTATTTCTAACTTAAATATTCATTATCTTGTATGTCTACGTTTTTATATTATTTTCAAACCATTTACTTGAGATTTTAAACTCAAATTCAATATGTATAAATATAAATTCAAATCTACTCATATACGCACACATACCTATATATTCACATATATACATATTTTAGATTTTAATTGATTTAACATAGAATTTATTTTAATCCGGGGAAACTCGCATCAATTTATCGATTAATTTAACAATTTTAATTCAAAAATTGAATTAATTATCAATTTAAATATTTATAAAATTCGGGGTCGTTACAGACTTCCCCCTTAAAAGAATTTCGTCCTCGAAATTTGCCAAGGAACACAAAGATAGATGAAGAATATTTCATCGAATCAAACCGAATATATATTTTGCATTTGGCTTACCAAATCAGAATATCAAGAACGAATCTGTTTTAACACTTCAGAAGATACTCGGGTTATCCAGATCTACGAAATATACAATGGCATCGGTCAGTTCGAAGAGATAACTAACCATTCGTAGAATATATCCGGACCCAAAGAATATATATAGATATATGGATACAATTTCAAAACTCTCAGTTTAGAAACTAAAGTATACCTATCAACCATAGCAACCAAAGCAACAATTCATCCAAACAACAATTTTGGCCTATTTGGAGTTTATGTCCCATATTGATATCGAATCTCCTTCCTGGATATACCAGAAATTATCGATGAATTGAGAAGAAGATAACGAACAAAATAGATTGATAGAGAAAATTTGTTTCCACTGTTGCTACAGGGTATTGACCAATTCTAGTCGTATTTCCCTGTCCCCTATCTCATCCTCTTCTTGCACTCATACTCACTATCAGTGGATAGTAAGAGAATTTACTGAGGCATACGGACGGATATCTTAAAGATTACTCATTCTAGAGTTTACTTCACTCTATCTCTAATGAGCTACTTAATGTGTTATACTCCTGAGCTAAAGTTCAACCTTAGCTCTGATACCACTTGTAACGATACGGAAATTTCCGGCAGCAGCGACCGGTAGGCTTTGCAACCATCCCAGCCCCACCGTGGCTTACACTAACACCTCGCAGTTGCTTTTACGGCCAGCCTCTCGACTGTCACAACCAACCCATCCCACTCAGGGACATGTAGGGGTATGAGTCCCCCGTTCGCCACCAAACCGCGAAGCGAGAACCCCCTATCATGCTGTAATATAGCAAATGCGATCCATATCGTCGTATCACTATTCGGAATGGGTTATATGACACAAAGGTCCTCTCCCGGCTAAACCGAATAACGAGCGTAATTAAAAATCATATGGATATTGGGGTCTCAGTTAAATCACAGCTTAAAGACCAAAAACTTTTCATTCGAATGGTTAAACCAAATTACCATTTCCAATCTTTTAAACAAAAAGATTCATTTCAAAAACCTTCATGGGTTTAAACAATTTTCCACACTTTTAATCTTTTAAACAAAAAGATTCAATTCACAAAGTTAACCCCATTCACAAAGATTCATTCATAGATTTTCAAATCAATTTCCATTTCAATTTGATTAACTCGTTAAATCTTTAAATCAAGATTTAACTTATAGCTTTCAAAACTCGTTTCCAAAGATTCATTCATAGTCTTCCAAAACAATTCCATTTCAAGTTGGATTAATTCGTCCGGTCTTTGAAATCAAAGACTCATTTCATAGTTTTCAAAACATTTCAATTCTATTTCAAACTTGAAACCGTTCAATACAATTTGGAAATCCTTTCTTAAAATGAAAGCTATTATTATTTGAAAACAAGTAGTTTCCGTTTCGAAAAAATCCAGTTATATTTACACGAGTTAAAACCCTTGAATAAAAATTCAAATTTCCAAATCAATATCTTTAAAATGGTTTAACCCATATATAACTTGTACAGCATCTTTAATCCCTAGTTTCAAATCATAGAATTCAATTTCAAACTTGAATTCAAATTTAAATCAAATTATTTAAATTTCAAAACTTAATCAAGTTATTCGAAATAACTTTTATCTTTGAAATTCCATTTCAAAAGCTTTTCACTTTAACCCAAATTTCCAATTTCAAAATCAATTGAAATTAAAATTTCAATTTCAAAAACATCAAATTTAAATCATTTGTGACTTAAATGATTTCCACGTGAAATCCATATTTGTGTGGGTATGGTGTAGTCCAGGGGTTTCACACACAATAGTGCACAACATCAATCATCACATATATATCGATAAGCGGTATAATCGATAACGCTTATCTTCATTCACAGATTCATAGATAAAATAAATTTATCGGTCATAAAGATTCACTATTTCAATTCGATGTGGGTTTCGGATAACCAACTGGAATCCGACTCCCTGTCGCATCGAAATTCAAATGTCGTTTTACGGGTCAAAAGGTTTTCATATTCACATAGCAGTATATTCATCACAGGTATCGCAGTTCAGCATAAAGCAATTTATATCACAAAGCATCACAATCACAAACAGGGATATCAAACAAATCAACCATTCAACGAAATCCAAACATCCATAAGTGGAATTAATTATTCTTTAATTACTTTATTGAATAAATAAATTATCCCAAAACTCAATCAAATTTAGATTTAGTTCCAGATTTCCAAATTTGATTCAACTGGTCTAAGTTCTTTCTTTACAAGTCAAAAATCCCGTTTAAATTCACATTCCTTTTTAACCTTTCAAATACTTTAAAAGTTTAAACAAGTTAAGAATTTATTTACTCACAAACTAATTTGATTTAACTTTGACTTTAAACTTTAATTTAAAATTCAAACTTCATTTTAAAACTTTAAGATTCAAAAGTTTATTTGAATCTAAACTACATACTAGATTTAAACTTTGTTTAAATCTAACTCACAATTTAAATTTTATTTAAATTTGGTTTAAATTCAAATTTCCATCAGGTTACAAAAATCCTGTACCCTATTTTAATTTACCCGAGGCAAAGAAAAATGCTTCGAGTCGCCTGGCCAACATCACGAGATTTTCCCCGAGTCGCTTCCTTTCTTCTCCAAACAAAATCTCGCCTGTACACGATCGTACACTGGTGCACGTGCACCGTCCATCCCAATAACTCCGACCATCATGCCGATCGCCGATCAGTCACACTCGACCCCGTCAACTCGTTCCTCAACCCAGATCGAACGAAACTCGTTCGAATCCAAATTCGAACTTCCAGCTCGAACTCCACTAACCTGTCAACATCTCATTTCCCATCCTCCGGCCATTTGAGGACCGCCACCACCGGCCATAGCCTCGACTAACTCCCCTCTACCGAACCCCAGATCATCGCGACACTCGATCGATCCTTGACGTTGAACGAGACGAGAAAACACAGCCCACTAAAATTAGGTCTACAGAAAAGAAAGCCTCGTCCCCGCCGCCACCGTTGACTATCGACCACTGCCCCATTTTTCCTAGCTTCCCCGTTCACTCCTCTATCCCCAGACCAAGACTCGACGTCTCTGATCAACTCGACCACCCACGGCAACCCAAAATGCCCAAATCCGACCATCTCGAACTGCTACTCAACAACTCCACTAAAAATTGTGATATTTGTTTTAAAAATCATATTTTTGTATGTAAATTCATCTCACATACCTGAATTTATAAATCATAACAATTGGTTTTTGGCTAGACTTAAGTTTTCCACTGTGTTTTATAATTCCAGAAGCAATACTAAATTGTTTCAACTTATAAATATTTTTAGCACTTAGCTTAAGACCAAACAAACAATATTTGTTTACATGCCATGTTCAAACAATTGCTAGATCATTTGATGGTGGTTTGTTTACATATCTACTAGAAAGAGAATAGCCTCAGGCAACAGGCTTAACAGAGTATCAGGTGTACATACAGATGTGCAAAATATGTATATATACAAACAGATATATTCTCACAGGGAAAACATGCTCCTATATAACTTAAGTTATATTTTTAAATAAAAAGTTACTCACTTTACTATAATACCAATATCAACATCAAGTCATATAAACAAATTCAAGGTTAAAACAAAAGGTTGCTCACATTGTTTTCCAGAGAAGAAGAACAGATTTAAGCTTTTTAAATCAAAAGTTTACTCACAAACAACCATACAAATTCAAAGTAGAAAGTTTGCTCACCTGGTAAAAGTTTGGAACAGAGAAGCTTGAAAATTTGCAAGTTGAAAGCTAACAAGTTGTAAACTGGCAAGCTAATCCTTTTTCCATCCTCTGATTTGTCTTGATTAAATTTGTTTGTGTTTTAAGATGATGTTCACTTTCAATTGCTACTCAGATTTGAAGGAACGAAAAATGAATTGAAGAAATGATGGAGATATGGAAAATGAAGCTGTTGGGTGTTAACCTTTGTACAGGGTGATTATTTGTTTGTACAAGTTGATTAGTGATATTTTTCTCTTTATTGTTTGACTATGCAAATGTTTGGTGGCTGATGATGTTTTTCTCGTGTACTAAAGAGGCCAACATTTATTATCATGTACAACTTGCTTTGCAATACTTTAACTCGGCTGTACATATATGAGATAGTTGATGTGGCTTGTACAAATTTACATAGTTATAATTTTTTTCTTCTTTCATTTCGGCTGATATGATCTTAGTTAGTACAAATGTTCCCTTTTAAGTTTACATACAATTCTATTTGAATTGTATAGGCATACTTTCTTTCATTTGTTTTACTTGCTTTGTACATAGATGATAGCATTACCAGTCATTATTTTCTTCTAAGTCTACATACTTAAATATATTCAAATTTTCTTTCTTGAATTATACTTTGTAATACTACTTTCTATTTTACAAAATTCATCAATATGTTGTTTGCTTTTATTTATAACAATATAATTTATCTTATGTAGATTTATTTATAATTCTAACTTTTATACTTATTTCTAACTTAAATATTCGTTATCTTGTATGTCTACGTTTTTATATTATTTTCAAACCATTTACTTGAGATTTTAAACTCAAATTCAATATGTATAAATATAAATTCAAATCTACTCATATACGCACACATACCTATATATTCACATATATACATATTTTAGATTTTAATTGATTTAACATAGAATTTATTTTAATCCGGGGAAACTCGCATCAATTTATCGATTAATTTAACAATTTTAATTCAAAAATTGAATTAATTATCAATTTAAATATTTATAAAATTCGGGGTCGTTACGTATCATCATTGTATCTGGATATTGTATCAGATGTTGTATATCTATATTCTTTTTCATTCCGCTGTGTTGTTTACTTAATGTTGTTATAAGCTCCGGCGACTCGGATTTGAACGGTCGAATCTACAGCATTCGAGTACGATGTAAAGTATGGATGTCGATTTTCGAGCGGGCAAAATCCGTATCGTTACATGTTTCGACCATTACCGGGTTATGAGGCTCGACGAAGTCTTATCCACAAAGCTACGCTTTTTCACAAATCCATGCTTTGATCACAAATGATCAACAACACACATCAACACTTAGCATGCCACACTACCACAATGGGAGTATATCACTGATAACCTTCAACTACATAACCTCTGCGCTCGTACGTCTCAGAGAAGGGTGTTAAGCTAAGAGAATAAATTCTCCGCCACCAATAGAAATGTATTTGAAAGAAATCAGCTTTATATCTCAAAGTGTAATGTCAGACATACAACCATACAAGTCTGTTCCGGGTTCGAACAGAACCGAAGGCACTTCCAAAGAAGCCATTGCAATCCGGGTATTCACTAATCACGTCCGGACTTCCCATCACAAGAAGAGTGATATAAATCTCTATACCGGAGCAACTCGGTGTAGAGACATTCGACAGGTTGTCCTTTCCTTTTCGAAAATACCCGGTCTTCACACCGGTCTTCAAATGTTATCCATTCACGACATATCACTATTCGGAATGGGTTATATGACATAAAGTCCTATCTCGGCTTAACCGAATAATGAGCGTTTGTTTTAAAAACAAATTCAAGTGCCATTTCCAAGGGCAAATATTGATAGTCGGTTATTTAATTATCAACAACATTCACAACAATCAACTAATTTAAATAATTTTCCCAAATTATTAAATTTCAAATATCTTCACAAGATATATATTTTTCCACACTTCAACATTTTGAAAAAATCAATTTCAAATCACATTTCACTCTTGGAATAAAAATTCCCGATATTATTTATTTTCACTTTTCCTTTACAAATTCCATTGTGAATTTAAATTTCCAAATATTCACTCATATACGATTTTCAAATCGTTTTCCAAATATTCACTTTTAAACACCAAATCAAATTCCAAATCAATTTCAAAATTTAGTTCAACACCAAATCAATTACAAATTGATTTCTAAGTTTATTTCAAATCCCAAATTGATTTTCCAAATATTTATTTCAAACACCCAATCGATTTTTAGAATGGATTTCCTAGGATTTATTTTTAAATACCAAATCAAATTTTCAATTGGATTTCAAAACAAATTTATCACCTTTTAAATAAATCATTTTTTTCCTCGAATTATTTAAAATTCCATTTTCAAGAAATTCTTCAACTTTCAAACAATACTATTCAAAATCCATTTATAAAAATCTTTTCCCATATTTTGGAAATAATTTGATAAGATTTCAAAATCAACTTTATGCTTTTAAATTCCTTCTTTAAAATTCAACCAATTCTTTCAAAAGAAATTTACTTAAAATTTCCAACTTTAATTTCAAAAATCCAATTTCATTTATTTCTGGTATCCAACGATACCAAAAATACATTCGGCTAAATTTTAGCCTTACCAAATTCAATTGTCAATATAATCGTTCATAGATTATAAATAAATTATCACACAGCACATGAAACAAATTCATACAATATATGAAACAAATTCATATAATTTGAGGAATCCAGTTGGATCCCTCCAACCTGTTTCCCTGCATCCACAGATGTTAGCACAACAATTAAATACCAATTCCACTTCAAGGTGGAATATTGTGGTATATGGGATTTCTAAAATATCATCCGCTATTATGCGGCGCATAGGGTCTCATCCGCTATATAATGCGGGAAATCAACAACTCCAATATATATATATATATTCCAATATATATATATATATATATTGCTATATACTACTAAATATACTATCAAAATCAGGCAATCAATCAATAACTGCAATTTCAACTTTCAAATATGAGTGAGAAGATCTCACCTTTGATTTTATTTTGCAATCCATTATTATTCCAACTTGATTTCTCCATTTATAGACCTTGTACAAACAATTATATGATTTTTATTAATATTCGAAACAATCGAACAATTCAATTGCCATTTTATAATTTGTCTTAACTAATAATTTGGTTTAAAACTAATTTACTTTAACAATTTGTCTTTAGTAACCAAAATAATGGATTAACCAGTTAAACAAATTATTTCCTCAATATATAAATAAATTGGTAAATTTAAAATATACATTTATTTTCTTTTACTGTAAAAATTATATCTTCTACATGCGTATAAAATTTGAAAACTGCATGTATATTTCTTTCAGTTTACACCTAAAGTAATATATATATTAAATTGAAATAGAATTTATACCTTAATAATCGATCGATTTAACATGCTTAGCCAACAGGCTATCATCTCTTCAGACATCGACACTACCCAAACCCACGTCCTCAGACTCGATATCGACTTGTCTTACTCCACGCGACCCCGAGCGTCGCCCAGCTTTGACGAACTCGAGAGCGACTCGAAATTGCTGCAGCAAAATCTCAACGGCCACTCGAATCACCACTTGAACCCACGAATCTTCAGACCTCGACTTGTTCTGTCGATACACACGACCACCTCCCTGCCATTGATCGAGAACCGGACATCATCCACGCGAGCCACCTTCCCTCTTCCCACGCGACCATCACTTTCGCCTGTCGTGATTAAGTTGCAGAAATCCCCCTTTTTCGATGTTAATGGCCTTCCCTGATTTGAACACGAGCTAAGACTAAAGGCGAAGAGATTTCATATGTATGCGTTCGATTTTTGATTTCAAACGAAAACATACTTCTGACTTTATTTTCGAATGAGGGAGACGAAGCTTTTGTTTTCAATTTTTTTTTCTAAACCGTGAAATAGAGGAAGTGATATCGATTTGAACCAAGGGATGGCACGATAAAAAAATTGAAAAGGGTACTTTCGTACGTAGCAGATGGCATGAATCAGAAGGTAAGTGGCTTTGATTTGATTTTGATATTTTGATCTGATTTTCTAAATATATATATATATATTATAAAATACCTCGTTCACAACTTAAAATTTTGATCTCCTATCGAGACGTGCCGCTAGGCGTTCATAATGTTATACCCCTATTCCGATAGCAATGGAAAGGGTTTCGAGTCCTAATTCGATCGTATGGAGAAGATAGCTTTTCGAACCAGTTATAGTATTGAATTTTCGATTTAATTTCAGCGCGTTTGCTTATCGTACGGCCAAACGATCACTCCAAACATTACAAAAATTGAAATCCAATAATAATACAATATTACGGATCCAATGGAACATGTTTCGTCGAATTCCGAGACTATGCCCCGGAACGTTATTTTTAAATTCAATTTAAACGATAGAATTCAAAACTGAACAAAACAGTTTCAAATTCAATTCTGAAGCTTCCATTATCTTCAGTATTATCAATATAGATTTTCTAAGCCTTGAAAATATTTTTAACAAGCCTGAAATTCCAATTTCAAAATTTTACCCAATTTCATACAATTAAATTCACTAATTAAATTGCCAAATTCATAGCAATATTTTGAATTTCAAATTAAACTATCATTCGAATATTTAAACTCAATTAAATATTAACATTTCAAATGTCAAAAATTCAGGGTCGTTACATTCTTCCCCCCATAAAAGAATTTCATCCCGAAATTACAAGTTAAGAAGAATGCTCCAATACCCATTTATCATTTTCCCAAAACCAAACAGTTTTATCAAATTTTCAACCCAATCTTCTTATCAAAGATCATCATTACTTTAACTAATTTTCCACAATCGACCATAAGTTCCAAATAATATGGTTTTCTTAACAATTCAAATTTAAATTCAAATTTTTGAATTCAAAATTTTTCTAACTCTCTAAATTTCCGAGAAATTTCGCCAGCGTCTCCTTTGCGCGGCTAACTCGGTACAACTACAAAATGTCCCTACGAACTCCCAAATTCCAATAGAAAACAAAGTGCTAAGTGGCAAAATCAGAAACCCAATCAAATTTCATACTGAAATTCAAATACATACCTTTTGTTGAGAAATTCAAATTTATCTTCGAAATCAAAATCCAATTCCATTTTCCTATAGCCTTTATAATCCCTGTATACTTTACTTAACAACAATGTCCAAATTTACTTATTGGATTCCCAATACCCATTTACTTAAGAATTCCATTATCCATTTCTTAAGTTCAATATAAGTATTTACATACTTCTTATATTTATTTTGACTTCGCTAACAAAGTTATATATTCATTTCCATTCAACTTTGCATTTTCAATTCCATTTGAATTCAATTTACAATTTCAATTCTATTTGAATTCATTTTATCTTCAAACTCCGAATATTGAACTTTATCAATTATCTTTCATACACAACTGATTCATCTCATTGTTTAAATTAGTTTCATGTACTAATTTTTTTTTCAATACTTTGCTTCATTTGATCCAATTTGACAAATTTTCCGTTAACAAAAAATTTTCAATTTTTTTCAAAATTTTTTTCTAACTCCCAAAATTTTCAGGAAATTTTGGCGGAGTCTCCTATGTACGGAAGAGCTTTTGCAATTTGAAAAAAGATATAAATATATATACATCGACCCACTCGGTCGGAAAATCAAAAACAGTTCATATTTCCTATTTTTTATTCCGTAGGCGTACCTTTATTAGCATTTTAAGCAAAGCGGCTTATTTTAAGCATTTTGCGCAACCAAAATGTAGCCAACCGGCTTCCAAAAACCTGTACTTACTCAGTTTAAACATGTAAGTGACATATATAGGAAATCTATTAACATTTCATTTATTTTCAATAGTAAACACATAGTTTTCATAAGCAATGCATTCAAAATTCTTTCCATTAGCAATTCATATGGTTTCGATACAAATTAAATTGCTTACAACTAATTCCACATCATTTCTATTTAATTCCAGTAACTCACTTTCTTACATTCTATTCATTTTTAAGCGAAACGAATTCATATCCATTTCAATTGATTCAAAAATCAATTTTTTTATTTCCTTTTAATAACTCAGAATTTTATACAATCTTGTTTATTAACTTGGTATTTTTTCCGATATCAACTTCACTTAAGAATTCCACATTTATTTCTTAAGTTCAACGCAAGTATTTATATACACTTCTTGTATTTAATTTCACTTCACTACTGAAGTCGAGTTATTGTCCAATATTTACTTAAGTTATTTCAACTCAAAATTCAAATTATAGTTTCCTTGTAACCAATTTCTAATTTAAATCTTTGATTTGATTTTTCATTTAATCAAATACATTCCATCTACTAATTTAATTCAGTTAGTATATTCACTTATCCTTTTTAAATTTCAAATTTCTATATTTAATTCATCCTGAATTTACTTTATCAATAACAAGGAAATTTTCAATTTATTTCTACTACTTGAATTTATATGCAAATTCAAACCATTTTAAATTTAGCTCATAATTCAATTTTAATTTAACTAATTCAACTTCCAATTCATTATTTCATGAATTAATAAATTATCAAGTTAGTTTACTTGAACTCAATCCGTTTTATTTTATTTTTCCAAGTTTGGATTTTTATTCAACTTGATTCAAATCAAATCTCATTCCATTTTTCAATTCCAATTCATTTATTTACAAATGTAGCTTCATTTGTTCATTCACAAATTCATTCCTTTTCAATTTGAATCTTATTCCAAACAAATTTCAAATATTTTATAAGTTATCAAACTTATTTACATTCCATAACATTTTAAAGAAATTCCAGAGTCTTTTAAACAATTACTCACATTTCAAAATTAACTTTGAAATTTCAATCCAAATTCTTTAGTTCGTATTTCAAAAATTACTCTGGCATCTCATTTCAATTTATAAAACTCATTTATAAATTCACATTACCAATTTCATTCCATTAATGAATTTTATTTTCAAATATTTTCCTGGAATTCTATTTCCAATTATAAGTCACATTTACAATTTACATTTACAAATTTCATTTGTATATGAATTCATTTCCTTATACTTTCAATTAATATTTATAAATTTCATTTGTTAAATGAATTTATCTCCAAATCTTTGGTTATACCATTATTTCTTATTCAATTTCCATATAACAATGATAATATTCAATATTATCACTTTCCTAACAACCAAACATCCATATACTATAATAATTCATAGAAAATGATTTCTTTTCTATACAAAAATAGTTTTGGGCAAAATTATTTCATTTACCCTATTTTAAAACAATACTGTGTCAGTTTATCTTGTTTAAGAGTTTAGAAACCCCTATCGATTACAGTTGGCCAGATTGCACCGACCAGAATCTATAAACAATCAACCGATAAGTCAACACAATACAAAACAAATTTTGTATTCACTAACAAATATGCGCTCATATCTATTATTGCACTCACACTCATTCTAGAGTACTACTGACTCTATCTCTAATGAGTAACACCCAACAGAGCCAGGGTTGTCGCTTAACCAACAGCTCTGATACCACATGTAACGTTTTGACTTTTCGACGCTTGAAAGTCGACATTAATACGTCTACTGTATCAAATGCCGCGCAATCAAATGCCGAAAAACCGAACCATTAGGGTTAAAAAGAAGAGGTAGAAGAAGACAGAAGAAAAATAAAGAAGAAGAAACAGAAACAGAAACAATATCAGAATCTCACATTCGCAGCGGAACAATGTACAATAGATGAATCACTAATCTTTAAAACAAAGAACTATATCAGTTTATACATACATCAATCAGAGTCAATATACAACTCAATACAACAATTGATAGTTATATAAACTTGTCCCCATACAGAATACACAGCGGAATAAATAAATAAGTACGAGTGTACGTCTCGCCATCCAGCTCGTCTCCAAAGCTCCAGAATATCCTGATAACATAACTCTAGGCTGCCCGTGTGGAAAATTATGGGCACCCAGAGTTTAGAAAGGGAATAATAAACTCCGAGTCAGTCATGGTGACTGGTGTGAGATAGTAAAACAGTTATTTTCACAAAGAAAATAAAACAAATTCGCAATGCTTTTGGAAAATGAAACTACCATAAGGCCTCCCGCCACACACACAATGCAAACGCAGAATTGGAGGAGATTTCTCCTTATGATAGTCAAAGATGCTTACTACGAAAGATCAGTTGATATTATTATTAATGTCTAGTGTGGAAAACATTTCGAAAGTATAATATTAATCTTAGCCAGCATAGACATTCCGAACTATGCCTACTATAGCTACCATCTAAACAGTGGTGACCACCATAAGTAAATGGCAGGTTCTACAACTAAAACCGTACAGGGCGCGTATTGTTTCTTTGGATTTCCAACAAATGTTCAAGCAAAGGAACTTCCTTACACCGAAATGGAAACGCCTCTGGAAAGACGCCCCGAGAACCTAACCGGATCTATGCAAACACAAGGCCGACGCTACCTCACGCTGTACAACTGTAACTAGGTAACTAACACACTGACGCTACCTCACACTGTACAACTGTAACTAGGTAACTAACACACAAGTATGCCATCCCTTGGTCGTTACCGACCTTTATCCAAGGATCCTCAACCACAAATCAACAACCACAAAGTATAATAAATTTGCAGCATCAACATAGGTAAAATATCCGGGCTCCATACCATGATATCACCTCTTATCCAGAAGGAAATGGACATACCCTAGGGGCACAACCCCTAAAACCTTGCCGCAACATTCCTGTTTCGACCATTACCGGGTTGTGAGGCTCGACGAAGTCTCGTCCACAAAGCTACGCTTTTTCACAAAGCCATGCTTTGATCACAAATGATCAACAAATGATCATCAACACACAGCAACACTTAGCATGCCACACTACCACATTGGGAGTATATCACTGATAACCTTCAAGTACATAACCTATGAGCTCGTACGTCTCAGAGAAGGGTGTTAAGCTAAGAGAATAAATTCTCCGCCACCAACAGAAATGTATTTGGAAGAAATCAGCTTTATATCTCAAAGTGTAATGTCAGACATACAACCATACAAGTCTGTTCCAGGTTCGAATAGAACCGAAGGCACTTCCAAAGAAGCCCTTGCAATCCGGGTATTCACTAATCACGTCCGGACTTCCCATCACAAGAAGAGTGATATAAATCTCTATACCGGAGAACCTCGGTGCAGAGACATTCGATAGGTTATCCTTTCCTTTTCGAAAATACCCAGTCTTTACACCGGTCTTCAAATGTTATCCAATCACGACGTATCACTATTTGGAATGGGTTATATGACACAAAGTCCTCTCCCGACTTAACCGAATAATGAGCGTTTGTTTTAAAAACAAATTCAAGTGCCATTTCCAAGGGCAAATATTGATAGTCGGTTATTTAACTATCAACAACATTCACAACAATCAACCAATTTAAATAATTTTCCCAAATTATTAAATTTCAAATATCTTCACAAGATATATATTTTTCCACACTTCAACATTTTGAAAAAATCAATTTCAAATCACATTTCACTCTTAGAATAAAAATTCCCGATATTATTTATTTTTTCTTTTCCTTTACTAATTCCATTGTGAATTTAAATTTCCAAATATTCACTCATATACGATTTTCAAATCGTTTTCCAAATATTCACTTTCAAACACCAAATCAAATTCCAAATTGATTTCAAAATTTACTTCAACACCAAATCAATTACAAATTGATTTCTAAGTTTATTTCAAATCCCAAATTGATTTTCCAAATATTTATTTCAAACACCCAATCGATTTTTAGAATGGATTTCCCAGGATTTATTTTTAAATACCAAATCAAATTTTCAATTGGATTTCAAAACAAATTTATCACCTTTTAAATAAATCTTTTTTTTCCCCGAATTATTTAAAATTCCATTTTCAAGAAATTCTTCAACTTTCAAACAATACTATTCAAAATCCATTTATAAAAATCTTTTCCCATATTTTGGAAATAATTTGATAAGATTTCAAAAATCAACTTTATGCTTTTAAATTCCTTCTTTTAAATAACCAATTCTTTCAAAAGAAATTTACTTAAAATTTCCAACTTTAATTTCAAAAATCCAATTTCATTTATTTCTGGTATCCAACGATACCAAAAATACATTCGGCTAAATTTTAGCCTTACCAAATTCAATTGTCAATATAATCGTTCATAGATTATAAATAAATTATCACACAGCACATGAAACAAATTCATACAATATATGAAACAAATTCATATAATTTGAGGAATCCAGTTGGATCCCTCCAACCTGTTTCCCTGCATCCACAGATGTTAGCACAACAATTAAATACCAATTCCACTTCAAGGTGGAATATCGCGGTATATGGGATTTCTAAAATATCATCTGCTATTATGCGGCGCATAGGGTCTCATCCGCTATATAATGCGGGAAATCAACAACTCCAATATATATATATATATATTCCAATATATATATATATATTGCTATATACTACTATATATACTATCACAATCAGGCAATCAATCAATAACTGCAATTTCAACTTTCAAATATGAGTGAGAAGATCTCACCTTTGATTTTATTTTGCAATCCATTATTATTCCAGCTTGATTTCTCCATTTATAGACCTTGTACAAACAATTATATGATTTTTATTAATATTCGAAACAATCGAACAATTCAATTGCCATTTTATAATTTGTCTTAACTAATAATTTGGTTTAAAACTAATTTACTTTAACAATTTGTCTTTAGTAACCAAAATAATGGATTAACCAGTTAAACAAATTATTTCCTCAATATATAAATAAATTGGTAAATTTAAAATATACATTTATTTTCTTTTACTGTAAAAATTATATCTTCTACATGCGTATAAAATTTGAAAACTGCATGTATATTTCTTTTAGTTTACACCTAAATTAATATATATTAAATTGAAACATAATTTATACCTTAATAATCGATCGATTTAACATGCTTAGCCAACAGGCTATCATCTCTTCAGACATCGACACTACCCAAACCCACGTCCTCAGACTCGATATCGACTTGTCTTACTCCACGCGACCCCGAGCGTCGCCCAGCTTCGACGAACTCGAGAGCGACTAGAAACTACTGCAGCAAAATCTCAACGGCCACTCGAATCGCCACTTGAACCCACGAATCTTCAGACCTCGACTTGTTCTGTCGACACACGCGACCACCTCCCTACCATCGATCGAGAACCGGACATCATCCACGCGAGCCACCTTCCCCCTTCGCACGCGGCCATCACTTTCGCCTGTCGTGATTAAGTTTCAGAAATCCCCCTTTTTCGATGTTAACGGCCTTCCCTGATTTGAACACGAGCTGAGACTAAAGGCGATGAGATTTCATATGTATGCGTTCTATTTTTGATTTCAAACGAAAACATACTTCTGACTTTATTTTTGAATGAGGGAGACGAAGCTTTTGTTTTCATTTTTTTTCTAAACCATGAAATAGAGGAAGTGATATCGATTTGAACCAAGGGACGGCACGATAAAAAAAATGAAAAGGGTACTTTCGTACGTAGCAGATGGCGTGAATCAGAAGGCAAGCGGCTTTGATTTGATTTTGATATTTTGATCAGATTTTCTAAATATATATATATATTATAAAATACCTCGTTCACAATTTAAAATTTTGATCTCCTATCGAGACATGCCGCTAGGCATTCATAATGTTATACCCCTATTCCGAACGCAATGGAATAGGTTTCGAGTCCTAATTCGATCGTATGGAGAAGATAGCTTTTCAAACCAGTTATAATATTGAATTTTCGATTTAATTTCAACGCGTTTGCTTATCGTACGGCCAAACGATCACTCCAAACATTACAAAAATTGAAATCCGATAATAATAATACAATATTACGGATCCAATGGAACTAGTTTCGTTGAATTCCGAGACTGTGCCCCGGAACGCTATTTTTAAATTCAATTTAAACAATAGAATTCAAAACTGAACAAAACAGTTTCAAATTCAATTCTGAAGCTTCCATTATCTTCAGTATTATCAATATAGATTTTCTAAGCCTTGAAAATATTTTTAACAAGCTTGAAATTCCAATTTCAAAATTTTACCCAATTTCATACAATTAAATTCACTAATTAAATTGCCAAATTCATAGCAATATTTTGAATTTCAAATTAAACTATCATTCGAATATTTAAACTCAATTAAATATTCACAATTCAAATGTCAAAAATTCAGGGTCGTTACATTTTCGGTGTTGGTAGAGAGTATGACAATATCCGATCCCGGTCTCTTTAACAACCAAATGCTTATTTCACACCGGATGGTTCTTTTACATTCCCAAAACCATTTCATAATTAATATCAAAGTATCATGTTCGATTTCAAACCATATCACTTTCGGAATCATATTCGCTTTCAAAACCATATTCACTACAAAAATCATATTCCCAAAATAGGTTAAACCCTCATTTCAAATCATCATATTTACTCAAGATATGTTATTTCACAAATAGGTATCAATTAAAAATCCAACTTAGGTTGTATCATCATTAAGGATTTAAATATAAACACTTCAACTATCATAGTCTGAAATTTTAGAAAATAGTTTAGATAGTCATAAATAGTTTAATAGTTTTAAAAATAGTTTAAAATAGATTAAAATAGTTTAAATAGTAAAATAGTTCAAATAGATTTAAATTTGATTTAATTAGATTTAAAATGATTTATATAGATTTAAATTAGATTAAATAGATTTTAAATTATCTTAAATAGATTTTTAAATAGATTAAATAAATTTAAACTAGATTAAATAGATTTAAATTATGTTAAATAGATTTAAAATAGATTAAATAAATTTAAACTAGATTAAATAGATTTAAATTATATTAAATAGATTTAAAATAGATTTAATAAATTTAAATTATATTAAATAGACTTAAAATATATTAAATAAATTTAATTAGTTTAAAATAGGTAAAATATATTAAATTGGATTAAATAGGTTATAGTAGATTAAAATAAATTAAAATAGTTTAAATTGATTAAAATAGTTAATTTAGTAGAAATAGTTTAAATAGATTTAACTTAGATTTCAAATTTATATCCAAACAATTTCAATAACTCAATTCCTATAAATACATTTATATTTGACACTTCAACTTTGAAATTCCAATTTAAATCATTTGAACACTTCATTAAATCAATTCCAGTTTCAGCATTAATGCTTGGATTATCGAAAATAATCAATTTATATTTCAAAATGCCAATTAACTGAATTCAAAATTTTTAAAGAATTAAAAATTATTTAATTTAATCGATTCGATGTCCATATATAATTTTCTACCCTATGGTCAAGTGATACAGATATTTATCATTTCAATCCGCAATTTAAATTTTTACGGTTATATATCATTTCAAACCGCAATCCCGAATTAAATAAAAATCCATGAAATCGCTCGAGTCTATCATTTCAACCCATAATGATTTTTTCCTAACCTATTGATCGTTCGGGTATGTATCATTTCAACCTATAGGGAACTTGCAGTTATAACAATATAAAATACAACATCCAATCATCCAATATTAAAAATCAAACATTCATCACGATCATCATCCAAATCAATCAATAAACATCAATAGATAACTGAAAATCAATAACATGTATTAAATTGACAATTAAATTAAATATTCAATTAAACGCTGATTAAATGAAATAAAAGTCAAATTCAACTAGAATGACAATTTGAATATACCAAACATCAACCAATCAATTTCTAAACACATCATAAATTTAATTTAAATAACATAAGATAGTTTAGTAATTATGTGTGAGTCAAAACACTCACCTTTGATTTTAGCCCATAAAAATCCAAACAGAAGCGCAAAAACTCAACAGTCTCCAAATTCAACTAAATTAATTTCATGTTGTCAGGAATTTAAATATGAATCCAACAGAAGAAATCGCGCGTGAATCAAAGTTTATATGCAAAAGATATTCATGTTATAAGAAATATTACTAAATTAATAATTAGTACGCATAAAAAAATAAATAAACAAATTTTAATACTTACGTTTCTCTCAAGATGAGGCTTAAGGAAAAGGTTGAAGAATAACTAAGATGCGGACAGGACGTGTACGAAAAAATGAAAAAAAAAATCATGTTTCATAAAAGAAAACTTTTGGATTTGCAAGAATAAGAGCTTTTGAATATGAGGTGTCAGGAGAAACAAAAAGCAAATGAAGAAATAAGCTGTAGGTTATTTATAATTAGGAAATGAAGGTGGAGGGACAAAACAAATGTCATGTTTTATTTTGAAAGCTCCAGGCATTAATAATGCATAAGAAAATGTACGTAGGAATGAAAAAGTTTGCAAATCAAATAAAAGTAAAACTTTGTATACGTGAAAATGAGGTCGCAAGAATTAAATACAACCTAAAAGTCTAGGCTTAGGTATTAAATAGAAGGAGAAATGAACGGATCAAATATTAATAGTAAGGTAACTATTTTAAAACGTTCATGCACCAATTAATAACAAAAGAAATAAAGCGACCATGTACATCGCACAACCCTTTGAAATTCAATTTTTTTGAAACGTAACCAAATTAACTTCATTAACTCAAGAAATATTTAAATTTGTATGCAATTAGGTTTTTATCTACACATAATATATTTTTTATACTTACCTTAAAAATGAAAACGTTTAATTTGGTGTTCCCAAAATGATCTTTTATTTCCATTAAAAGACCCCTTTTGTTTAACACAAAACGTGCGTTTCTTTTATTAAATCTATTAATTACAATTAACGTACGCGTTTTCTTTCCTTTTAATTGAAATATTTGAATTACATTAATTGCAATCACTTACAACGTTAAATTTCAAAACAGACAACTAAAATGGATGAAAAATAGAACAATTGTTTATTTAAACACGTTTATAAATTTGTTGTTTATACACAAGAGTAATAAATAACTTTGAAATAGATTATTTTCCTATTCTTGTAATCAATCTGTAAGCTAAAACACAGTTCAATAAACATATATTTCTTCCTTTAAAATCAATCATTCCATTCTTTATTTTAATGAAATTAAACCTACATTCACAAATGAAACATTCATTTTATTTGATGTAAATGTTCTTTTCATTAAATCAAACTTTTCTTATATTTTCACAAAACATAAGCTACTTTTAATTACACCTATTAATTTACAATTTAGTATTCTCTCTCCTATTAATTGAAAATTTCAATTACATTAATTTCAGTTGATTAAGTTTCAAAATGGACTAAATGAATGTAATGAGAAGTAGAACAATTATTTACTATCTAATACTAATTTAGACATATTTATACACTATTGGATACAAACGGTAATTACACATTTCTTACTAAATAATAGTTTCTCATCTCTACAATCAATCTTTCAGCTACCAAACATTTCAAATAAATAAACATATGTTTACTCCTTTACTAAACTTATTCATTTTTATTCGTTTATTTTGATTTACACTCCTACTATTAAATCAACCAATGCCTCATGAAATTGTTAACATAGGTTTCTTTCTTGTTACCCTCATTTTCTACAATTGACGCCTTTTCTTACATTAACCACAATATTTAATTACATTAAATTCCAATTAATTATATTCTAATTCCAATAAATTGGTTTAATTAGATTTCAATCTTTTTTATTTAATCAAACATTACTCTATAAACATTGTTAACTTGGTTTGTATCTTATTATTTTAATATTCTCCAATTTCATTTTAATTTCCATTAATGCAATATTTAATTACATTTATTGCAATTTATTTTCAATTTGATTTCAACAAGTTAAACAAATAGGTAACAAATAACAATGGTCACCTTTAGTTTAATTTAATCACATTTATAAGTTGATTGTTTACAACAAATGTTATAATTATTTGTACACTACTAATTTTATTCAATTACAATTTATTACATACTATTTCATTTGTTAATACAACATTTAAATTATCAATTACTCTTTTAATCCAATCACCAATTAATACACACATTATTACAATTAATTTAGAATCTATAACCAATTAAAACTTTTTTTATCATTTAATTAATTGGAATTACATTTAAAGCAGTTATCAATTACCTTAAATTAATACTATTACATGTAACGACCCATGAATTTCGTTAACTAAGTTTGTCATAATTTCCATAATTTTAGTAAAATGAATGTTAGGAATTAGATGTAGCAGTTGAAATTAAAAGTTAACAATATATATATATATATATATATATATATATATATATTTAAAATGAAATTCCAATTCAATAAAATAATGTAAATGTTACGATTTGATTTTTAAATAGAATATGAGAAACAAGAGTAAATATTGAATAATATGTTATTTATTTATGGTATTGAATAAAAATTGGTAAGCCAATTGTAATTAATGGTAATAATGTGATATAAGCTAATAAATTAGATTTCAATGCAACACCCATTAATGAATGTAATTGAAATAGGATTTAGGTAAATGTATACTAGGTTATAAATCAAAAAGAAGGAAACAAACGTATATATCGAATTGATTAATGAATAAATATACATTGAATAGTAATTGAATGTACAGTTAATGGAAATTGTATAAAATCAATAATGATAATTAGATGTGCCTTATGGATAATTTATTCCATAACGGAAAGAGTAAATGTATTCATTTGAATATAAAATTGCAATTGGGTAGGGATTATTAAGTAACAATGTTAATGCAAGGTAAGTGATGCTAAATTAAAGTCAATAATAATGAATAGTGATTAATTCAAAATTTGTAACATATATTTTAAATTACCTACTTATTTGTTAATAGAATTATAATTTGTAATAAGTGATAATAAAATAAATGAAGATTACACTAATGGGAAATGAAATAACGTTCATTAAATGTTGAGTAATCATAGGGTCATATTTATTAAAAGCGTTATTTTAATAATGTGGATTAATTGAGAAATTAATACTAGAAGCATGTAAAGTAATAACTAAAAGGGAAATACGTTATAAATTGATTTTACCTAAACTTAAGTGTAAGTTAAAGGTTGAATTTGGAACTTATCCATTTAATTTGAAACTTATTAGGATAAAATGGGATTCAATTTATAATGAGGGTTTATTTTAAGAAATCGAAATAAATTCTTTAATGAGAGAATTAAGCTACTTTAAACTGACAGGAATTTGTTTAAAGAATTACAAATTAATAAGTAAATCAAGAGGGTAATTTATGAATTATATAATTTGAACCTTTAATAGTGAGTTAATTTATTTAGATTATAATAGTTGAATTTATTGCAAACGAATGAACTCAAATATGTAATTATTACTGTAATTTAAAATTTTAGTTGAAAACGGGAAATATTTATGTGATAATTTTAAATCCAATGGTACGCCCTTCTATTTGGAATTTTGAGTGAAATAATTATGGGTAAATTCAATTTAATAGAAATTTTGGGAACTAAAATTTATAATTTTGAATATAATGAAAATTTAAGATAGGGCATTTCAATTCAATTGATAAATTATTTTCTCTAGATTGACGTTTAAATTTTGTTTAAATAATTGCAAATGATTGAGAAGTATAAAGGTGATAGATTGTCAATTCTATAATTGAAATATAAAATTCGATTTAATTAATTTAATTTAATTTCATTTAATTAATATAAAATTTGCCTTTTTGGTCACGGACTCGGATTTCGACAAAACTAGTTTCATCGGATCCGTAACGGTGAATTATAATAGTGTTTCAAGTTTCGTAGAGATCGGACTTGTCGTTTGATCGTACGGACTCGAAACGCCTTGAAATTTATGCAATTGAAATCAATTTGGAAAATATTGTTTTTAGCATAACTTCTTCATACGATGGAATTTGAACCTGAAACCTTTTCCATTGAGTTTAAAATATTTTAAAACACCTATTTTGATATATGGGTTTACCCAATTTCGTTCCGGGGTCAGAACGGGCTTTTTGGACCGCGTTGGCGTTAGCGCGTACACCTGTTTTATCCATCTATTCTATTTTCAACCTTCTCTATAAATATCCTGTTATAAACCCTAGCCTCCCTAATCTTCATTTGTCTGTACGTACAATTCATCTTCTTCTTAGCTCCTCATTCCAATGACAGACAAAACCTAATTCCCAAATTCCAAAATCTAATTTCAAAAAAAAAATCGAGATTTACGCACTTCGGGTTTCAAGGGGAAAAACCCTGGAGCTACTTCGGGTCACGAAGAAAATGACTCGGGTCTCCGGGTCGTTTTGGCAAAAACTCAGAGCAAGCATCGGGTATTTGAGGCGGAGGACCGGGTTGAACTCGAAGTCGACTCAGGACCAGAATTTTCCAATCTTCAAATTTTCATAACTTTTGCATACAGACTCGGATTTGGACGCGGTTTCTTTTGTTAGGATCGTATTGAAATTCCAGATCTTTTGACGCTGGTTTGGACGAATTCTGAGACTGTAAAATTTTTGGGTTTAAATTGAATTTAAATTCAATTTAAATTCAAAAGGTGAGTGTTTTAACCCACTCACAACTTCTAAGATTTCTTATGTTTGTTAAATTAAATTTTGATGTGATTTAAAATTTATCTATGATTGTTTGGACATATATTTAATCATCATCTCAGTTAGATAACATTTAGTTAAATTTAATTGTTATTTAATTTTATTATTGCATAAAATTTGCGAGTTAAATTTATTTATTATTGCATATAAACTGCCAGTTGAACAGTTATTAAATTTTATTGAATATAACTATTTGTTGATGCCTGTTATATTTTATATGCTTTATATTGATGTTTTGTTTAAATTGGATGATGATTGAAATAAATGGTTGTTTATTGGTATTTGGATGAATGAATGCTATATTTTATATTGTATAAACTGCAAGTTATTATGCATTTTTATTTTATTCGGGATTGCGGTTTGAAATGATATATAACCGTAATTTTATTTTAAATTGCGGATTGAAATGATAAATATCCGTATCACTTGACCATAGGATAGAAAATTATATACAGGCACCGTGGTCTATATATAAAATATTTTAAGGGATTTTCTATGGTTTGGAAAGAAATATACGGTTTAATAAATATTAAATTTTGATATTATATAAATATTATTTTATATATGGTTAAATTCTAAAATTTAAGCTATGTATGACTTGATGATGTTTTAAGTTTGATTTACGAATATTTCAAGTTTGAGCTTTATTTAAGTGATATTGAATTTATTAAATAAATATTTCTAAACTAAATAATAGTAAATTGAATTAAGGTATATATAAGATTATCATATTTGGTTGGGAATTTTGGAATATTTAAAGACTTGAAATATATCAAAATTGAAATGTTTTATTGAAATTAAGGTATTATTGTTTTTCAAAGTATTTGTTTTTGAAATGGTTATAACTTTGAAAGTAATATGGTTTGAAAATGAATTTATTTGAAATAGAATTTATTTAAGAATTATCTTTAAATATATTGATTTGAAACCGATTGAAATTTTGAGATTAAGAATATGACTGCATTATGTGATTTGGGTTTAAGATGGTTTTAAAGAATATTTCAAGTTTTATAATTAAAAGTAAGAATAGTGATTGAAAATTTGGATTTTATTTAAATGATATATTATTGAATTTGGTTTTTATGTATATACTATTTTGAAATAAATGATATGTTTTGAAATAGCAATAATAATTTGGTTTTAAAGTATATACTATTTTGAAGTAAAGGATATGGTTTGAAATGGCAATAATATTTTGGTTTTTGATGTATATACTATTTTGAAATAAAGAATATGTTTTGAAAGGGCAATGATTGTGTTTTTAAAAGTATATATATTTCTTAAAATGACCACGGTGTTATAATAACGATTGGTTGTTAAGGAGACCGGGATCGGATATGGACATACTCTCTGTCGATACCGAAAACCACTTTGACAACCGTGTACGCGGTGGAGATTCCAGAATGAAGTAGGATGGTGGCGACGTTCTTAAGGTATGTTACGTGGACCCAACTCCCGTGAGTTGGCATAAGGTGGCTAAAACAGGAGCGATCTCGGACCAGTGAGGTAGCACCTCTTCTCGGACACAATTCTTCGATATTATACTCTTACTTGTGATTTGACTAGATGGCCATCCTCCGATTTGGGAATGTTGTTCGAGGTGGAACGGTAGTGGCTGCTATGTGTATCCATCAGTCCGTGTGCGTAATTGGTGTATCTACCCTGGCATTGCCTAGTTGTGCCGTGTCGCCTACCATACCGAGCTTTACTACGATTATGATTTTAAGATCCGACCGCGTTAAGGTTCTCCATCCCCTTAACGCTATTTTCTATATGATTATACTTTACTGTTTAGACACTACTGTATATAGCGAATATTACTACATAGTAGATAGTTTAACGGATCCTTAAGAGATGTGAATCCCGAACATTTCTTAAGTTACTGCACTCACGTTAGACACTGGATAGGAGATGTCAAACCCCGTAAACATCTCTGACGCCGTTTACACTCATATTTATTTCATTGATTTAACTTACATAAGATCTTTTAGTTCTGACTCGAGTGTTTTGTCTTTTCAATTCGCTCGGGTCAGCCTGAGCATTTCAGGATTTGAAGGCCCTATTTCTGGAGGACGAAGACGAAGATTTTATTACTACTATTTGTTATATATTCTACTACACCATTGTATTCCGCTGCATTTATTATCATTCTCTGGTATGTGTAACTCTGATATGTATTGTATAAGTATAATCAAATGTTTTGTAAAACAGCTTCATGAACTGTTATTTGATTATTATATTTTATCGTTCCGTTGCAAGATTCTATTTTGTTTCTTTTATTTCTCCACTTTTTCTTATTTACCCCATAACAATCCGCCCTTCTGTATGGTTTAAGTTGGCATGTGTGTCTGCTTAAGCGTACAAAAGGGTGGGATGTTACATTACATTTCATTCCAGTTATATTCTTACTACTAAATCACAATTTTTCTTCTTCCAACATTAAATCACAAAACCTTATTAAATTAACTAATTTTAATTATCGAAAATTACGGGTCGTTACACTCTCTCTCACTCAAAACTTTTCGTCCTCGAAAAGGGAAAGAAGTAATTAAGAAATTAATATATCTTATTCAAAATATTAAATTTATAAATAATCAATTTACATAATTAAATAATTTAAATAAAATATATCAATTTAAAATAATTAAATCTTTTATATTCAAGTTAACAAAAGTTTGGAAAACATTTCACAAAATTTTCTATGTCCAAAATCCACAGAAAATTTCGGTAGGGTCTCCTTTGTGCGGAGAGGTCTGGGAGAAATAATAATATCAATAATAACAATATATATCATATTTTTCAAAATAAAATATCCTAAACCACGGGAAAAACAATATAATATTGCTAGAAAACCGTAATCCGAAACGTACCTATTTGTTGGGCAAACATCGTTTAAATTATGTAACCAAAAGCTGTAGCTAATGCTTCCATAAACCTGTATTTCACTTGTATAATCCAAAGAGGTTAATAATTATATAAAAGTGAAATATTTAAGTTGTCTCAATTAATAACAAAACAAACCAATATCACATAACAACAATCACTTGCAACCAAAAGCATACAATCATCACATGAAATCAATGCAATCAATCATACATCCATAGCAACCAAAACAAATGGTTTGTTCGGGTTTAAAACTTTTAATCGTATAGAATGATAAATAAACTACTAAGTATATCATACACTCAATAGTCTTAGATAACTTAATAGTATTTATACATTTTAAACAATTTAAAGTATCACTTCCTAACGTCCCACATGCCAAAATAAAAAAAGAATTCAACACATAGTTTAAGTTTATTCTATTAATCTTTTTTTCGCATCATTTATTGTTCATTTTTTTCTTTTTCCTTTTTTTCATACAATGATTTTTCTTTAATTCACGTTCATTACCTACAAAATTTTAATTCTCATTCATTCATATAAGGCTTATTTCATTAATTTACATTCTTTACTTACATAAGTTATATCCATTTCAATTATTTGGATCATAAATGTAACGACCTCGAAATTTAATTTTATTTAAATTGATAACTAAATAAATTTTTGAATTAAATTTGTGAAAATAATCAATGCGGTGATGCGAGTTTCCCCGAATTCAAGTATATTTTGTATAAATCATTTAAATTTAATAATATTGTAAATATTGTACATATATATGAATATATATGTATACGTGATATATGAGGAAATTTGAAGTTAATATATATGTATATTGAATTCGAGTGTAAATCTAAATCTAAATAGTTTAAAAGTATTAAGTAAATACATTGGCAACAATTCTAACAATATATTAATTATGGATATTCATTTTTGTTTCAAAGTAACAAGGCCAAAATAAATAAAACTATAAGTATAAAGATGAATAAAATGAAACAAGTGTGTATATATGAAAGCAATAAACAAAGTATATATCCCTAAGTAACAAAGCAATGTGACTAAAACAAAGTAATCTTTAGCCCAAAACAATGTATTAGCCGAACTAGAGTAGGGAAAATTATAAAATGTATATTGGTACAAGTCTTATTAATATCTTCTTTAGTACCCTACACAATATATACATCTCAGCCGAAATGAAGGTAAAGCAAGTAAAATAAGGTACAAGCATTTATATCACTTTGTACAATTTAATTAATGCAAAGATATCTTAGCATACAATATAGATGTATGCAGTATATCAGCCACCAAATTTTTATCCATGGAAATGTACCAAATCGAAATAAAGCAAAATATGGACAAGTATAAGTACAACACATTAATGCAAGCCACCAATACAACATATCAGCCGAGATCCTGTTTAATAAACTAAAGAAAGAAAACAATATAAAGTAGACAAAGCAAGATGTTCAGCCTCCAAAGTCTCTGCTCTCAAGTGTATTTGCAAACAACAATATAATTACCTGTACAACTCTTCATATATATCAACCCTCACTTCCATTTTGTTCATTTCTACAAGAAAAAAAAACTTCAACTTAAAACAACTTGAACCAATTCGAATCAGAGATCAAAAGAGGAGCTGCAGTTAGTAAAATGTCAAGCCCGGTTTAACATTTCAAACTCTACCCTGTTCTTCTTCTCGGCCTAAGGTGAGCAACTCTTCTTATTTACCTATGAGTAACATCACTTAATAACAATTTTAACATATAATTCTGATGCATATGTATGTGAATAAGTGTGTTATACCTTTCTACATGAATGTGCTATGAATGGTGATATTTTAATTGTAGGTTGTTTACATTATAAACTCTCTGTTTGATTTTTTTCTTCCAATGACATGTTTTGGTTTAAAAACCATTTCTGCAGAATCTACGCAATGTTAGGACTTAAGATTAAAATGAATAATGTTTGTTTGATCCTAAACTAAGTTCTAAAAATAAATTTAGGTTAAAACAATATATCAATATCTCTGGAACATCAAGAACTGAGTAAATTTTGATTTTTATCAAAATTTCGAACCTTTTGATTTTCGAATTCAGGTATGTAGGTTGAATTCATATACTTTAATGTGATTTTTAAAACAAAGATTACGATTTTTAGAGTGAGATTTTAAGAGTAGTTCGAAATTGTTTAAATTTCGTTTTATCATCGATTTCTGGTAATCCCTTGGTTCGCGGTGGTCAGGGACTTGGCTGATGGTGGAGGAGTGATTGGTGGTTCAAGAAAAATTGATAGGAGGTGTTCCGATTTACTGTGGCGACACCGATGTAGGGAATTCGTTTCTAAACCTAGTTTGGTCGTGGCTGGGTATTTCGTTTCGTTCATCATCGATGATGAATCGAGTGCTTCGTGGTGCCGGGGAATGGTAGAAGAGATGTCGACAAAGAGTTGACCGGAGTCTCGAGTTTTTCGGTGGTCGAAATTTGGGGTACGGCGCGTTGACAGGTTTCGAGTGGTAGTTCGTGTCTGTCGTTTCCAGAATTGGGTTTTACGCTCGATTTCGATTCGAGTCTCGTGCGAATGTTTGGGTGATCGTAGTAGGGTGTTGCATGGTTAGGCGAGGTGTTGGGGTGATCATCGATGATCGAAGGGAGCTCAGGTGAGCGTGCATGTGCACGGTGACACTTGCGTGCACCCTTGGATCTGGAAGAACAAAGAAGAAGAAGAAAGAGTTGGGATGGGGAAACTCGAGCCTTACTCGAGTAATTATCGTGTTTTCCTCGGGTGTAGCGTGAGTTTTCTCGTGCCTGTTGTTCTCTTTACTTAACAGGTTATAACTAAAAAGAAAGGGAAGAGATAGGGTCAGGAAGAAGAAGTGATGGTGAAGGCCAAGGGAGAGTCTCGGGGATAACGTGAATTTCTTGAAATGTTACTCGAGATTTATAGAGGCAGGCTCGGGTATGACCTGTTTTTTTTTAAAATATAAAATGATTTAAACAATTTTGATTGTTAAAGTGTATTTTTAAAATGGAAGTTTCTAAAATGTTTTATCTTTAAAATAAATGAAGATCAATGATTTATAATTCATTAAAATTAATAAGGTAATTAAAGAATGATTTATTTAAATCATGAATAAATAATTTAGACTAATTAATAATTAGAAATGATTAAATGATGATTTAATCTAAGAAAATTTCTTAAGAAAACGGTTAAAGAAATGTTATTAGTTAATGAAGATAATTAACTAGGAATTACTAGGTAATTTAAATTAATGCGACTAATTTTGATAATTAATTTGATTTATTAATTAAGATAATCAATTTTAAATTGTTAATTACTTAATGAAAATAATTAAGGGATTAATTTATTATGTAATTGGTTTAAAGGTTAAATTAATTTTTATGATTAGTTAAGAATAATTTGGATTAATTAAGGCAATTGATTAATTAATTTATATCCAGTGATTTGTAATTAATAAACCAAGATTGGATAATTTATTCATAAAGAAATTAATTTACTTGGAAATAAATTGAATTAATTAGGATTAAACAATTAATTAATCCTACTTGTGATTGAATAATTGAATTGTTTGACATCCCTGATCTGTGATGTTGTGTGATATGTGTTGAGTTGTGATTTCTGTTTCTATGATATATTACTATGTGAATATGAAACCCCTTGGCCCGTAAAACGGCACTTGAATTTCGATGCGACAGGGAGTCGGATTTCAGTTGGTTATCCGAAACCCACATCGAATTGTAATAGTGAATCTTTATGACCGATAAATTTATTTATCTATGAATGAAGATAAGCGTTATCGATTATACCGCTTATCGATATATCTGTGATGATTGATGTTACACTATTGTGTTAAACCCCTGGACTACACCATACACACACAAATATGGATTTCACGTAGAAATCGGATAAGTCACAGTTAATTTAAATTTGATGTTTTTGCAATTGAAATTTTTAATTTCAATTGATTTTGAAATTAGAAATTTGGGTTTAAATATGAAAAAGCTTTTGAAATGGAATTTTCAAAGATAAAAATATTTTTGAATAACTTAATCGAGTTTTGAAAGTTTAAATAATTTGATTTAAATTTGAATTCAATATTTGAAATTGAATTCTATGATTTGAAACTAGGGATTAAAGATGTTATACCCGTTATATAAGGGTTAAACTATTTTAAAAGTATTGATTTTGGAATGTGAATATAATTCAAGGACTTTAACCCGTGCAAATAAAATTGGATTTTTCTTAAACGAAAACTGTTTGTTTTCAAATGATAAAAGCTTTCGTATATATAAGAAATGAAATTCCAATTTAAAGGAATTTCAAGTATGAATTGAAAGATGGTTTTCCAAGTTTTAAATGAAATTGTTTTGAAAGCTATGAGTTAAATCTTTGTTTTAAAGATTTAACGAGTTAATCAAATTGAAATGGGAATTGATTTGGAAAAATCTGTAAATAAATCTTTTTGTTTAAAGATTTGGAAATGATAAATTGTTTAAACCATTCGAAATGAAATTGTTTTGAAAACTATAAGTTAAATCTTGTTTTAAAGATTTAACGAGTTAATCCAATTAAAAATGGAAATTGTTTTGAAATCTATGAATAGATATTTATGAAACGAAGTAAACTTTGTGAAATGAATCTTTTTGTTTAAAAGATTTGAAATGGTAATTGGTTTAAACCATTTGAAAGAAAGTTTGGAATTTTTAAGTTGTGACTTAATTGAAATCACATATCCATATGTTTTTGAATATTGCGCTCACTATTTGGGTTAGCCGGGAAAAGACATTTGTGTCATATAACCCATTCCGAATAGTGATACATCGTATATGGATAGCATTTGAAGACCGGATATTTTCGAAAACGAAAGGACAACTCGTCGAATGTCTCTGCATCGACTGGCCCCGATATAGAGATTTTATCACCCTTTGTGATGGGAAGTCCGGACGGGATTGTGAATACCCGGAATTGCAAGGGCTTCGTAAGAAGTGCCTTCGGTTCTGTTCGAACCCGGAACAGACTTGTATGGTTACATGTCTGACATTACACTTTGAGATATAAAGCCGATTTCTTTCAAATACATTTCTGTTTGGTGGAGAAGAATTTATTCTCTTAGCTTAACACCCTTCTCTGAGACGTACGAGCTCAGAGGTTATGTAGTTGAAATTTATCAGCGATATATCCCAATTTGGTAATATGGCATGCTGAGTGTTGCTGTGTGATGATCAGTGTTTGATCATTTGCGATATGATCATTTGTTTGATCTTATATCTTTGTGATCATAGGTTGATCATCTGTTGACCCGAAGCATGGCTTTGTGACAAAGCGTAGCTTTGTGGACGAGACTTCGTTGGACCTCACACCCCGGAAATGGTCAAAACAGGAAGGATGCAGCAAGGTTCTAGGGAGTAGCGCCCCTTAGTGTATGTCATTCCTTCTGGATAGAGGTGGTATCATGGTATGGAGCCCAGATACTTAACCTATGTGGTTGCTGCAAATTTATTACTTTGTGGTTGTTAGAAATCGAGGATCCTCGGATATAGATCGGTTACGATCGGGGGATAACATACGCGTGTCAGTAGTTACCTATTTTTGCAGAGGTAACCCGGCCTTGTGTTGGCAGAGATCTAACCGTAATGTTAGGTTATTTCTCGGGACGTCATTCCAGAGGCGTTTCCATGTGGCAATGGGAAGTTCCTTGGCCTGACCATTTGTTGGAAATCCAAACTCCAATACGAACTTTGTACGGTATTAGTTGTAGAACCTGCCATTTACGTACGGTGGTCACCACTGTCTAGATGGTAGCTATAGTAGGCATATGATACTGGTCGTATGTTGGCTAAGATTTATATTCTACTTTTAAAATGTTTTCTACACTATGCACTACTAATAATATCAAAAATGATTTGATTTTAAGTAGTAAGCATCTTTGACTATCATAAGAAGAAATCTCCTCCAATTCTGCGTTTGCATTGTGTGTGTGGCGGGAGGTCTTATGGTAGTTTCATTTTCCAAAAGCATTGCGAATTGACTTTAAAATTCTCTGCTATTTGTTTTAAAAGATAAACTGTTTTTGTTGCTCACACCAGTCCCATGACTGATCCGGAGTTTATTGTTTCTTTCCTAAACTCTGGATGCTCAAAATTTTTTCTACACGAGCAGTCTAGAGTTTGGTTTTTCAGATAGTCAGATTAGTAGATTGTCTGGAGCTAGTTCAGTCTTTGGATCGGACTGCACTTGCTTATCTTTATGTACCGTTATGGAGAGTTCGAGCTATTTTTGGATTGATGCTTTGAAGATGGAGATTATCCGATGCTGATGTTATTGTTTTCTTTTCCGCTGCTATATTCTTGTATCATATCTCTGATGTATATTGATATTCATTTTATCATTCTGTTGTATCAGAAATTGTATCAGATATTGTATCAGATATTGTATATCAATGTATTATTCTTTTTATTCCGCTTTGTTATTTACTTAATGTTGTTATAAGCTCCGGCGACTCGGATTTGAACGGTCGAATCTACGGCATTCGAGTACGATGTAAAGTACGGGTGCCGATTTTCGAGCGGGCAAAATCAGTCTCGTTACAATAAATGAATTCATTATTGAAGTATTGTATATATTTTATTTCATTTTACTTCACATTTACTATTTAGTGTGATTTCCCTTTTTATATAAATATTCATTTGTAAAACAACTCATACCTATAAAAGATTTTCACCTTTCAACAAATGTTACAATTATTTACAACAAATGTTATAATTATTTATACACTACTAATTTTATTCAGTTACAATTTATTACATACTCTTTCAATTGTTAATACAACATTTAAATTATCAATTACTCCTTTAATCCAATTACCAATTAATACACACATTATTACAATTAATTTACAATCTATAACCAATTATAACTTTTTTTATTATTTTAATTAATTGGAATTACATTTAAAGCAGTTATCAATTACCTTAAATTAATACTATTACATTTCATTCCAGTTATATTCTTACTATTAAATCACAATTTTTTTTCTTCCAGCATTAAATCACAAAACCTTATTAAATTAACTAATTTTAATTATCGAAAATTACGGGTCGTTACAGTCCGCTAGAGGTAGCTACCCTCATTGACCGGTACGGCTCCTGTTTTAGTCATTTCAAATTGATATAAGTTAGGCCAATCCATTATCATTCTCTTTCATCAAATCCAGCAAACGATGCCAAATTCAACCACTTCGTTCTAGATCATCACTCTGCGTACATAGTTGTTAAAGTGGTTCCAATATTGACAAAGAGTATGTCAATAAGAGGCCCCGGTCTCTTTAATAACCAAATATCATTTTACACACCGTTTGGTACTTTAATATTTCGAAAACAACTCATACTTGATATCAAAATATCATATTCGCTTCAAAACCAAATTCATTTCGAAATCATCATATTTACTCAAAATATACTATTTCAACTCAAAATCATTTCTGCCTTGATATCCCGATTTTGATTCCAAAATTATTTCGAATTTCAATTTAGTTATAACTTCATTTTAACCCAATTCGTATTTAAATCCAAGATTTAAATATAAACATTCTACCCTTTTGACCAGTTTGAATTTTTAGAAAATAGTTTTAAAATAGTTAAATAGTTAAAATAGTTTACTAGAAATAGTTTGAGTATTGAAAATGGTTTATATAGTAAAATAGTATGGAAAATCAAGATAATTTAAATATTTAAAAAAAATAGATTTTTTTAAATATTTATACTAAAATAATTTATTTGAAAATAGTTTCAAAGTCAAACCGATTCAATTCCAAATTTTCCAATTCAAATCACTTTAAATTTCCATTTCGATTTAATCGATTCAATTACGATTTCAAGTCGAATTTTACTTCAATTCCAAATTAATTTCAATTTCGATTACAAATAAATTTCAATTACAATTCCAGATTAATTTCAGTTCTAATTCCAAAATAATTTCAAATTTAAACCAATTCGATTTATATCAATCTCGAGTTCGATTTTCAAAATATCAATTCAAAATACTTAAATTAAATTTAACTTCAATACTCAATTTAAGATTCAAATCTTTAAAATAATTCAATTCCGAGCTCAATTTTAAAATAGTTCGATTTCCATAAATTCGATTTTCATTTTCTTAAAATTAAATCTTTGAAATAAATTTCAAATCAAAATTTTTTAAATCATTTAATTTAACTAATCCGGTGTTCGTATATAATTTTCTATCCTATGGCTAAGTGATCAGTTATTTCAATTTAATTTCAGGGACGGATATATATCATTTCAATCGAAATCACAGTGTCATAGGTATATATCATTTCAACCTATTTCTTAATTTATTCGAAATAATTAAATTCACGGTTTTATATACTGTAAATAATTTACCAGGTGATAACAGGATATATATATATAAATAAATAAACATCCAATCATCCGAATATCAATCAATTGGCATCCATAATAATCAATCATCCAAACAGTCAAAATAATTCAAACAATTTTATAGTTATGAATATCAGTATGTTACTGGCAATTAAATTCCAATTTCAAATTTAACTATCAACTTTGATTTTTAACGGTAAATTCAAATGACAATTTAGATGACAATTAAAATTTTCAAACAGCAATTAATAAATTTTTATCACTTCATAATTTCAAATTTAACTAGCATAAAAATATTCTAGTACTTGTGAGCGTTATAAAACACTCACCTTGAGTTTTCAATTTTAAATCAAATCGAACGACGTTCCATTTAACCTAAAATTTTAGTTAGCTCTAATCGTCTCCAAACCAAGTCTAGAATGTTGTGCTCGTCACCGCGATTCCATCGCCGTTTGTTTCATCCAATTTCGACCCCGTATGACAAAGGTATACAATTTATAAGATTTCCCGAATTTATATCTAAATAAATTACATTTTTTTAATAATAAGCTAATAATCTAGGCCGCATGTTTTATAGATCTGCAATCTAGGCCGCATCTTATCCTTCTTCTTGTTTGTGTGTTCCAGGTCAATCACGTATGAAGAAACACATCGCGCAACCCTAAATCTCGTCGACGAACCACCATAGCTCGACCAGAATTTGATCGGCTACCATCGAGAGACACGCCTTTCCCTCTTAGACCTTCGTGTCAAGTGCGGCATCGCCAAGTGCCACCATTGCCAAGAATTTCTCCACCAAAGGCTGCATGAACGGGGCCAGATGTGATGACCGTAATTTTTGATAATTAAAAACAGTTAATTTAATAAGGTTTTGTGATTTAATGTTGGAAGAAATAAAAAAATTAGTGATTTAATAATAAGAATATAATTGGAATGAAATGTAATAGTATTAATTTAAGGAAATTGATAACTGCTTTAAGTGTAATCCCATTTAATTGAAATGATTAAAAAGTTATAATTGGTTATAGATTGTAAATTTATTTGTAATAATGTGTGTATTAATTGATAATTGGATTTAAGGTGTAATTGATAATTTAAATGTTGTATTGATTAATGAAATAATGTGTAATAATTTGTAATTTGATGGAATTAGTATAGTGTAAGTTGTTATAACATTTGTTTGTAAATAATAAACTTACGAATGTTATTAAATGTAGAAATGGTGACAATTGTTAGTTGTTACCAATCTATTCAATCAATTTCAAATAAATGTAATTAAATGTTACGTAATGTGAGTAAAGACGATAACAGTAAAAGGGTGAATGAAATAAAATGTACAGAAATGTTAATTATATTCACAAGGCAATAATTGATTTAATGAAAAGAGTGAAACAAAGATAAATTGATTTATTGGGATTTATAATTTATAATAAAATTAACGAAAATTCAATGTAATTGAAATATTGCAACTAATATGGTAAAGATGATAATTGTAGAATGTTAGTGTAATTAAATGTAAAACAATGTTAACTATGCCCATAGAGTAATGACTGATTGAATAAAAATATTAAAACCAAATTATCAATTTATTGGAATTCAATTTTATTAATTGGATTTAATGTCAATTGAAAATTTAACACTGTAATTAGTAAATAATTAACATTGAATTGACATGTAAATTTATTTTAAATTATTGTAAATGTCCAAGTAATCAAAATTGATGAAGATTGTTGGCTATTAAATTTGAAATTAAAAAGTGATTAAAATTAATTTAATAATAATTCATTTAATTAATGTGAAAATAGCCATTTTGGCCACTGTCTCGGATTTCGACGAAACCAGTTTCATCGGATCTGTAACGGTGAATTATTGTAGGATTTCAAGTTTCGTAGCGATCGGACTTGCCGTGTGATCGTACGGACTCGAAACGCGCAGAAATCAACTTGATTGAAATCAATTTGAAATAAGCTAATTTTATAGCTAACTTCTTCATATGATGGAATTAGGACTTGAAACCCGTTCCATTGAGTTTAAAAATATAGAAAACATCTATTTTGATATATGGGATGACCCACTTTCGTTTCGGAAGCGAAACGGGCTTTTCGGGTCGTTATGTTCATTCGAACCAATTCGATATGTTATTCATTCTCATCGGGCTTTGTTAAAATAAATACTCTTGCTTCTCAAACCCTAGCAGCCATTCAGTTATTCTGTACGTACAATTCTATACGCCTATTCCTTTCTTCCAATGACAGAAACAAAAATTCCAATTACAAACCCCAATTCAATCTCCAAACGAATTTCAAAAATCAAACTCCTCCAAATCATATCAAATTATATACTGTTTCGAAGCTCTCGACGAGCGTAACCCAGATGTACAATTCATTTTTTTAATTCAAATCACCGTTTGACCAGAATTCACGAATAAATACCGGTCGTCCATTTTAGGGTTTTGACGATCCAACGGTGGATCGTCGACCGTTTGATGATCGGGAAGTGGCGTTAGGAAGGTGTTGTCGAGCAGGTCGCATCCATACGGTTCATTCATGATACAAGTCATTGATTTTTCCAGAAATTCATTTAAAGCGTAGGCGGCGGCGGTGGTGAAAAGGGGAGTCGCAGGTGGCCGCGGCCGAGGTCTGGGGGCGGTAGAGAAGGGGCGACATGCTGGAGGTCTCAGATCTGGGTGGTCGTGCATGGATAGCTGGCGAATGCGTGGTCAACGATGATCTGAAGGCGGCTAGGGTTCGATCGTACCTGGGAATGACTCGTGCACGTTATCACTGCTGACGTAGGTGAGGTATGTGACGTGTAACTTTATTATTACTTTTTTGTTTTAAATATAAAATCGTTAAATTTCTAATGTGAATAACTTTTTCGTACGAGGTCAGATTTATGCGCAGTTTGTTCCGCTACGATCGTATCGAAATTTCGGACATTTTGACTCTGGTTTGGACGAATTCTGAGACTATTCAAATTTGGGTCCTATTTTAGATTTCAAATCGATTTGAAATTAAAGGTGAGTGTTTTAACCCACTCACAATTTCAAAACTATCTTATGTTAGTTAAATTAAATTTATGGTGTGATTAGAAATTTATTGATTGATGTTTGGTATGTTTAAAGTGTCATTCTAGTTAAATTTGACTTTTATTTCATTTAATCGTCGTTTAATTTAATATTGAATTTAATTGCCAATTTAATACCTGTAATGATAATCAGTTATCTATTGATGTTTATTGGTTGATTTGGATGATGATTGTGATGGACGTTTGATTTTTGATATTGGATGACTGGATGTTATATTTTTATATTGTTATAACACTGCAAGTTCCCTATGGGTTGAAATGATACATACCTGAATGATCTATAGATTAGGGAAAAATCGTTATGGGTTGAATTGATAAACTCGAGCGATTTTATGGATTTTTATTTAATTCAGGATTGCGGTTTAAAATGATATATAACCGTAAAATTTTAAATTGCGGATTGAAAGGATAAATATCCGTATCACTTGCCCATGGGGTAGAGAATTATATACGGACACCGGATTGGTTAAATTAAATGATTTTTAATTCTTTAAATTTTGAATTCAGTTAACTGGCATTTTGAAATAGAAATTGATTTATATAAACTGAATTATTTTCGATAATCCAAGCGTTAAGGTTGAAATTGGAATTGATTTAATAAATTGTTCGAAGGATTTAAATTGAAATTTCAAAGTTGAAGTGTCAAATATAAATGAATTTATCAGAATTGAGTTATTGAAAATGTTTGGATATAACTTTGAAATCTATTTTAAACTAATTTAAACTATTTTAAATAAATTAACTATTTTAATCAATTTAAAACTCTTTTAATTTATTTTAATCTATTATAACCTATTTAAATAGAGAAAAACGAGATGATAAACATGATTATTCACCTTTATTAGTTGATTGGAGAATGAGATAATTTCCTAGCTTTAATTTCTTAACTTTTTCCTCAATTTATGCTCTTCCTGGAGCTTTTAATGGCTGGCCGAAATATAGGTGAGGAGTTATGAATGAGAAAGTGAAAATTCATTAAAGTGGAGAAAGAGATATATACTAAGAAATGTAGCCCCATTTCCAAGTTTACCCCTTAGGAAAATTCCTCCTTCTAAATCTAGTTAAGTCTTATTTTAGTTCATTCATTAAGACACGACCATCGGATTTATTAATCTCACCTCCCTAATTATTCACATTATTCTATTTAATTTATCCAATTAAATATCCTGAATAATGTTAATTAAAATTTAGGGGCATTACAGACTCCCCACCTTAAAGAATTTCATCCTCGAAATTTCAGTAAGGACAAAGCAACAAGCATATAGCCTATGCAAGCAAAGCTAGTATAACCTACCAGCCAAATTCTATATAAAACCTATATAGAACATACCATCTAAAATAGCTCAGGAACCTAATCTTGTCTTCTGTCTCCCAAGTACAGTCCTTTACGTTGTCACTCCATTGAACCTTCACCAACCTGACTGTCTTATTTCTTAGCCTCTTCTCATCTTTTGCCACAACACGAACTGGTTGCCTCACAAAAGTCATATTCGGTTCCACCACTAAGTCCTCTAGTGCTGTCGGAGTGATAGTAGTTTCTGGATCATGAACACACTTCCTAAGATGAGAAACATGAAACACATTGTGGACCCCGGCCAAACTGCTCGGTAAATCTACTCAGTATGCGAGTCTCCTAATCCTCTATGATATAGGAAGTGGTCTAACATATCTCGGTGCTAGCTTCTCGGTCTTCCCAAACCAAACCACACCTTTCATCGGCGATACCTTGATTAAAACTCTATCTCCAACTAGGAACTCTAGGTCCTTACGCCTCTTGTCTGCGTAACTCTTCTGCCTAGACTGAGCTTCCTTCATTCTTTCCCGTATCAACTCGATCTTTTCCGTCGTCTCTCTCACTAAATCTGGACCAAGGACCAATATGTCCTCGGTCTTTAACCAATATACTGGTGATTTGCATGGTCTTTCATACAAAGCTTCAAAAGGTGCCATTCCTATAGTAGTCTGATAACTATTATTATAGGAAAACTCTATTAAGTGCAAGTGATCTTCACAAGAACCACTAAAATCTAGCACACAAACCCTCAATAGATCTTCCAGTACCTTGTTGACGTTCTCTATCTGCCCATCCGTCTGAGGATGATATGCATTACTCATCTTGAGCTTAGTACCTAACACACTGTGCAGGCTCTTCCAGAACTCACTAGTAAACAAAGCATCTCTATCACTAATGATACTACTAGGAATTCCATGTAGTCTAACAATGTTCTTCATGAACAACTTAGCCAAAACAGGTGTCGTCCTGGTTGACCTAACTGGAATGAAATGGGCACTCTTAGTCAATCTGTCCACTATGACCCATATACTTTCATTACCTCGGTTTGACCTAGGCAACCCGTTAATAAAATCCATGGATATCGAGTCCCACTTCCAAACTGGAACATCCAAAGGCTGAAGCAAACCACTCACCTTCTAATGTTCGGCTTTTACTTGCTGACAGTTCAAACACTTTTTTACTCATAAGCCAACATCCCTCTTCATTCCTTCAAAGAAGAAACTTCTCTTTATATCTTGATACATCTTGGTTCCCCCAGGATGAATCGTAAACTTCGATCGATGACATTTCTTAAGAACATCCTTCCTAGGTTTCCAACATTTGGAACACATAGTCGTTCCTTCTTTCTCAACCAACCCCTACGGTCAAGAATAAAATCCTTTAAATCATCAATCTCGGTTCCAGCTTCTAACCTTCTAATCCTCTCGGCTAACACTGGTTCCTCTTTCTGCCTAGAAGCAATTCGTTAGATCAGAACTAGTCGAACTTCCAAACAAGACATTATGGCGATATTCCGACTAGATCCAGCAGTCGACCTCAACTACACACTGCAAGCAGCCAGTGCTTCCAAGTCTTTCCATTCTGCCAACATAGCTAACACCACATTCTGATGTTTCTTGCTAAGCGCATCCGCTACCTTATTTCCTTTTCCTTCCCGGTGTATACTCGATGCTAAAATCATAAGCTGCAACAAACTTTAGCCATCTCTGCTGTCTCATGTTCACCTCCTTCTGAGAGAATAAATATTGTGGAGACTTATAATCCGTAAATAGCTCAAACCTTTCTCCCAAAATATAATGTCTACATACCTTCAATGCGAAGATTACCGCTGCCAACTCCAAATCATAAGTACGGTATCTCACTTCATGCGATCTAAGCTGCCTAGAAGCATAGGCAATAACCTTTCCATTCTGCATTAGCACAGCGCCTAACCCAGTACCACATGCATTGGTGTAAACTACCAATTCCTTATTCCCATCTGGAACTACTAACACGAGCGCATTGGTTAACAAATGTTTCAACTTAAGGAATGCCTCCTCACATTTGTCAGACCAAACAAACTTCATGTCCTTCCTGGTTAGCATAGTCAAGGATGCCGCTATCCGCGAGAAATCCTTAATGAACCTTCGGTAGTATCCTGTAAGTCCAAGAAAACTTCTAATCTCACTTACTGTCTCTGGTCTCCTCTAATTGTTAACAACTTCAATCTTATCTGGATCAACTGCTAAACCTTCCTCAGAAACTACATGACCAAGGAACTTCACTTCCTTCTTCCAGAAATGACACTTAGAGAACTTTGCTTTCAGCAGATGTTGCCTTAGCATCTCCAACACTATTCTAAGATGATCTGCATGATCCTTCTCATTCTTAGAATATAACAAAATGTCATCAAAAAAACCAACATGAACCTATCCAAGTGCTCTCGAAAAACTCGGTTCATCAAATCCACGAAGAAAGCTGGCGCATTAGTAAGCCCGAATGGCATAATCAACCATTCATAAGACCCATATCTAGTCCTAAACACCGTCAAAGGAATACTATCCTTTGCCACTCTTAGCTGATGGAAACCTGTCGCCAAATCCAGCCGGGAAAACACTCTGGCTCCACTCAACTGATCGAATAAGTCGTCGATTCTCGACAAAGGATACCTATTCTTGATCGTCCTCTCGTTCAACATACGATAGTCGATACACATCCTTAACGATCCATCTGGCTTCTTCACGAACACCGTGGCCGTTCCCCAGGGCAAACTGCTTGGCCGAATGAAATTCTTTCCTTCCAATTCCACTAGCTGCACCTTCAATTCCTTCATCTCGGTTGGTGACATCCTACTAGGTGGTCTACTTATGGGTTCAGCTCCTGGTACGAGATCTATTCGAAACTCGATTGCTTTCTTCGGCGGAAAGCCCAAAACTGGTTCAAACACATCCGAAAACTCTCTTGTAACATAAACTTGCTTCAACTCTGCTTCCGTTCCCAAGGCACCCAATAACGCATAAGCATTTCCGTCTGAACTCCTTACTGTGTAAATAACTCAGTTACGGCTATTAGGGTGTTTCAATGATATTCCCCCTCTTGGCAAAATATCTCAGCATCATATCTATCTAACCAATCCATACCCAATATGATCCCGAAACCCACGAAATCAAAAACATATAAACTGCATGCAAACATATGACCAAAAAAATCAAGTTCTAATTGGTCATATCTCATTCCCAGAGTTGCATACCTTCCTATAGGATTGGCAACCCTTAAAGGAGTAATAAGGTATAAAGGTTCCAGACATAAGCAATCTATCAAAAATCGAGATATAAATGAGTACGATGCACCGGTATCAAATAGTATCCTAATTGGAGTACTATGAATCATAAGCATACCTTCTATCATAGCTTTCTCTTTCTCAGCAACCATTGGTCTAGAGGATGATGGTTCCAACGCAAAGACCTTTCCCTTTCCAGCTTTAGTAGCCTCGAGACACTTGTCCTTGTAATGCCCCATCTAGCCACAGTTGTAGCACTTCACATTCGACCTCACTGCAACTGCTCTTCCATCACTCGAGCGACACTCATTAGCATAGTGCATGTAACAACCCTAGTTTGGAGATTACTTGTATATATTAAATTATAATGGAAGTTATAATTTAATATTGTAAATTAAAATATAATTGGAAATTTTAAATTGTTTATTTGGAATAAACAATGAATTTTGTAAATAAAATGAGAAAAATAAAGTTTGGAACTTTATTTTGTTTATTTAAGTATGAATATGGGATTAAATATTGATTGGGTAAGTATTTGGTTTAAATAAATTGAAATATTGGGTATTTATTAGTTTGAAGCTAATAAATTAATTAGGTGGTATATTTCAACGTTAAATTGTTGAAATAAATCTAAAGTAATGAAAATAAAGTTTTAAAAACTTTATTTTGAGAATTTGAGTAGAAAATAATCAAATTGCAATTTTATTTGGGTAAATACAACAATATTGGAAAACATTGTCAATATTAATCTTTTAGTGAATTTAAAATGAGAAATATGAAGATATTATGTATTTTATTAATATAAAAGATGGAATATGGTTTAAAAATAATATTTTGATGATTAAAAAGAGTTAAAATGATTTATTGTAATTTATTTGACAAAGGAAATAATTTTTGTACAAGTTATGCTTTAAAAATAGTGTTTTTACACTAAAATGGTGTAAATTGTGAAATATTATCAAAAATAAGGTTTTATTTATAAAAATAGCTTTTTATTGTTAAAATAAATTTTATTTTGTTCAAATAATAATTTTGGTTGCATATATTGGTTGAATAGAATTTTATTTCACTTTAAAATGTGAAAATTTGCTTGTATAGTGTTAATATAGGAAAGAAAGGAACATAGCTTTATATTTTTCTCTAAGTTTTATTGTTTTGGGCTTATTTAGGTAAGAACTAGATCCATTAGCCCTCACTAGAACCTTCTGGCTTGAGAAAATCATCCTGTACGTAGTTTCATTTTACATTATCTTCTCAAAACAACTTACAGTAAAGAAAAGAGAAAAATTCATGGCTTCTTCAAATTAAAACCAAATCTCACCAAATTTGTTGCAAATAAAAGAAGACAATCACTAGAATAAGGAAATAAAAGGTAATCTCTACCAATACTACAGCTATTTCATCAATCTTAGAATCTAGGTATGATTGTCTGTAATAGTTTTGTTTTTGCTGTGCATGCTTCCTTTTCAGCTTTTATAGGTTGCTAGAGCCTCAAGTCTCCTCAAAAGATCACTGCTTGCTAACAAAACATTTGTAAATCACCAAGGTGAGTATCATACTCACAATTGCTAGCTGAACTATGTCCTATTGCAAAGAAATCCGCTCTGTAAAAGCTTCTGTATAAGTTATATTCTTTGTTGTTGTTTTTATCCGTTTCTCGTTTCTAGTTGCCGCTTTGAGTGGCCATAACTCCTTGATTTTCACTCTAATTGCTGCCGGATCTTTTCCAGAGTATATTTTAGTTGTTAATCTAGTTTCATGTCAATTTTCATCCCAAAATTCTGTTGTTTGCTATGTCAAATTTCTTCTGGAAAATCAGTGCGTACAAGAAAAAGCTACAGGAAACAAATCTGCAAACTGGGACGACATGGAGGTCGACCCAGTGCCTCACCAGGTCGACCGGCCCATCGACCTGGTCCCCCAAGCGGTCGACCTGATGGGGCAAGGGGTCAACCCATTCTTGTGTGTTGCCTGGCCTTGTTTATTTGCTTATTCGCAGCATATTTCCTCATTTGCTATGCTTTTGTGATCAATTCCTTTGCAATTTTGAGATGTTTTTGATGATGGTTATGGGCTATGATATCCATCAATCTATTAGCCAAGATTTGGAGGAATTTGAAGTTAAAAATTTGAATTAAATTCGATCTGAATTTGAATATCGATTTAGAGTATTTCCTTCGTATTTCTTCGATTTCAAGCACTATTTCTTCCAAATAAATTTTGAGAAATTTCTAAATAATTTGGTTTTTGAAATCATTATTATAAAAAAATTTCAAATTATTATTAAATTATTCCAAAGTATTTTAAATATATTTATCTCTTATAATAAGGAGAATTTTCAATAAAATACCTTCAAAATAATTTTAGAAAATTATTTGAAAATCCCATTTTCTCTAGTAAATTATTTTATAAATAATATACACTATTTTTACACTTTTCGGATATATGAGGAAGAGAATTAAATGATTTAGTAAAACATGTGGTATGGGACACGTAAGTTTACTTTTTCGGTTAATTCCGAACTTGAACGATCGAAACCATTCGAGTATATTGATTTGAGATGATTTCTGCGATTCGCCATATTATGGCGCATTTTAAAGAATTTTAGTTCCTATATATATGAATTTTTCCGAGTTTGCCGATATTTGGCGAGTTTTATGGTTCAAGTTCTCCTAATTTAGGAGTATAGTCGATGAGAACCATCACGACATATTCTTATACCTGCCAATGAAATAAGGCAAATCTTGAGGTTGAGAGTCCCTATTTGGGAATTATGCTTTATGATAAACCATCACGATGTTGTTATACTTGTCGACGAGATGAGACAAGTTATGATGTTTTGATACTTGCCAATGAAATGAGGCGAGTTATGACTTTCTGAGATTCATGATTTTATGATGTTTTCTAGTGTGGCATCGACTAGCAGTTAGTAAACCTCTAAGTGCGAACGTGTGGTATGGGGCGCACGTTAACACTTTTCGGGTTCCTATCTAAGAGTTTGTGACACATTCACGATGTTAACTAGTACTATAGACCTTCGAGTCGTCACGATGTTCTATGACTTCGGTCGTCACGATGTTCTATGACTTCGGTCGTCATGATGTTCTACAACTTCGGTGACGCGGTCGTCATGATGTTTTACGACTCCGATCATCACGATGTATTAGGTACCTAAATTATATATATAGTACTGGTTTGAGTTTGGCACGTGCAGCATTGCTTCGACATGCAATCGCGAATTTGGTCAATCCAGGGATTTTTATGAGTTTTTGATTTGTTTCGATTTCACCATTTTGAGATGATGCTTTTGTTTATAGCCTTGAGTTAGAGAAAGGCTTGTATATATGTTTTTATGGTGATTTTGATATTGGGATTTTTGAACTCTCTTATTAGAGCTCCATGAGGTTTGACTTTGGAGGTTTTGATGCTTTCTCCTATAGTTTGAGAATTGCTTAAGTCCACTTATATCGAATACCCACTTATGTTTAATACCTTGAATATGAACTATTTATGACATGTTATACCCATTCATGAGTTAATTTGGAACCTCGAAGAATCTCCACCCTTGTAGTTATAATGAAACAATACTTATATCATTCCTTTAGAATTAAAGGAATGCTTTCCTTATGCACTCATTTCACTTTACTTATGCTGATACCAAGTTCTAGTTAGCCTGACCCGTGTATTTATTACTCAGGTCAGACTGAGTTGTAGGTTAGGTTGTTGGATCCCTTTTGCTAGCTATGTCTTTTGGACTTCTCCTTCGCCTTTGGATAGATGGCTTTGTTTTGTGTTGTAGTCTTTTTGTTGGGAAGTTATGATGTATATATTCTTTTATGGGGATGTATGTATATATTGTGGTTAAATACCACTTGTGACGGGTTGTATTACATTTGATGTATGTGTATGTATATGTTATCTATGTAGCTATTCTATGATTTGTGATTGTTGTAGTTATAATATTTTATTTCTAAATAGATCCTGTAGCCACTATAGTAGTGTATTAGTTAGGGATTAAGTATGTCGAATACTCAAGATGAAATGGAAAAGAAAAAAAAGAGTACCAAATCGACATACTTAGCTCTTATCTAATGCAAGACTATGATGGTCGCCCTTAACCAGCCCTATTCTCCACATTAGCAGATAGAATTACGAAGTAATACTCTTTTTTAATGTGGGTCTCGGGGTGGGGCGTCACAGTGCCCCTTCTTTTCATCCTTGTAACAGACAATATCAGCCTTGCTCTTCTTAGCTGCTACCTCCAACTAGGCACCTTTCTTCTTGAAGAACTTCCGGTTCTTACCCTAAAAATTCCAAACCTCGACCGGTTTCCCTTTCCCAAAAGTAGAAAGCATCTCTTCATTCCTAATAGCCATCTCAACAACAATATGAAACGGATCCCGTAGGTTTGGCATGGTTGCTCTGGCGATCTCAGGATTCAACCCCTTGATAAATTTATCATTCCTCCGAATGACAGTATCAACAGTAGCATATCTATAACGGGATAGCTCATCAAACTCCGTAGCATACTCAATCAATGATCTATCCCCCTAGACTAAATATGCAAATTTCCTGAGCAATGCTGACTTGGCAACCTTCGATAGAAATCTTTCTTCGAACCTCCTTCGAAATTCAGCCCAAGTTGGGACTTCCTCCGGTTCTCCCACGGTAACTCCGTTCCACCAAAACAATTCCGCTCCCTGCAATTTCCTTGAAGCAAGTCTTCTCTTCTGCATATCTGTCAAGCCAAGATCTGCAAATATCCTTTCATAATGCAATAACCAGTTCTCCACTCCTACTGCATCCTCGGTCCTAGAAAAGGCTTCCCTCCAAGACTAGCGTAATCCCTGCTCAGCTTGGCATAATTATTACCAACTAGGGCCACCGGATTAGCTCCTCCGGCATTCCCTACAGCCACTCCCACAGCTACTCTAGCTTGCATCATATTCACGAAGAACAGATACATTATCCCCATATCAACCGGCGGAATCTCAGCACCTACATTAGCATTTGCATTTGGGTTTTCATTTGCCTGTCGACCCTGGTTGCTCCTAGTATTGGGTCGAACATTTCCAATTGTTGCGGTGCATCTTCCACCTTGATTCACTCTTCTGTTTCTTGCCTCCATATCTTGCTTCCCTACTACCTAAAATCCAGTCTTTGTAAGATATAGAAGAACGATCTAAGAGAGTGGGGAATACATACTTAAGTATTTATAGCAAAGTACACATACGTTACTATAGCGCTTACCCAAGTCCAACCATATTTTAGATTCATTAGATTATGCTTTTAAAAACCTTTTTAAGGTTTAAATTCCTTTTAAGTACATAAACCATGCTCTGATACCAACTTGTAACATCCCGCCTTTTGAGGCCCAAATCTAACCGCTATTGATGCTGCAGTCATCCATAGTTGTTATTTCTTGGCGACCGAATGCGACATAGTTAATATTGATACACAGAAACACATGAATATGAAAAAAAATTAAACTTTCAATTAACAGAATTCCTCATTTCATGCAAGTTACAATTCAAGATTTAATTACATAATCCTAGACGTTAACCACGTTCAGATCACATATGATGGTTAGAGAACTAATAAATATGAACTTTACAGTTCTTAGTGCATCACAGCGTAAAACACAAAATAGCTCCTATATAGCTAACACTACCTCCTGCATGTTTCCGGAAGCTTATTCGTCCAAAAACTTGAAAGTCTCCCACTCTCAGAATACTCAAATTAATTTTGAGTACCCGAGAGTTTGTGGAGAAACACAAACTTCAAGTTAGACAATAAGTCTAGTATGAATAATCCCCTATCATCTCTTATCATAAATAGATATCTAGTGAGACCACGTCGCATAGCGGAATGGGTTTTCTCCTCACTAGTATCCTAAACAACACATGCAAATCATTTACTATGCTCATGCACCCAAAATGATTAGTCTTAACATAATATGAAATAAAGCCATAAATCATATCTTTTGGATATCCCATCCACCCATTTATTAGATATCCCATCTAAAAGCAATTTATTAGATGTATTTGGCTAATCTAGGAGAAACTATTCACGGACTTCTACTCTTATTTTATACGGTATCCATATCATTTATACCTATGAGATACCATACAAAATAGAATGATTTTACAAGGAAGGGATATAATGAAATTAGAAATTGGATTTATTAGAGTTCCCCTCTAAAATCTTTAAATGACCATCTGTCAAAACTTAAATAGGACTATCCATCCCAAATTCATCAAAATAAATGCAGATTATCCATCGTACATTGTTTTATAAAAGTTGGTGTGGGCTATCCACCGCACACTCCATAGTTTTCCTAGGATGACTATGAACCCTTGGGTGCCAAATCCCGAGGCTAACCACCTTCGACAAACATACTTTACTATAAAAATTTGATGTGGGCTATCCACCGCACATTCCATGGTTTTCCTAAGTTAACCAAGAACCCAACACTTGGCCAATTAAAATATCATGATCCCTATGATTATGTATAAAAATTCACGATCCCCATGATTATTTATTTTTCCCAGGTATACCACATGTTTAACCTATTCCCATTAGTAGCCCCAATTAGGTTAAATTAAATAAATACACATTGATAGCCCTTACGTCTATTTTCGAAAGTATATTTCTGTTTGTAACCCCAAACTATGTATCGAAAACATTAAACCCACCCCGGTGTCCCCAAGGTTTTATAACATTCAATTTAAAAAAGGACCCCCTTACATATTCAAACAAAGATAAGTATTTTTTTTGCTATAACCCTTTGAATGAAGTCCCTTCGAATTAGCAAAAATTTACTTAAGAAAAGTGGCTAAATACAGCCCTTTAAAACCTTCGAATGAAGTCCCATTCGAAAGCAAATAACCCTCCGAAGTTAGCCCCTTCAGAAGCCTTCCTTTTGAAAGCGTCACAAAATCATACCTTTCGACCTTATCGAAAGGTCCTACCTTTCGACCTTGTCGGAAGGTTTCTTTTTGACCTAGCTCAACTTTCGACTTTGTCGAAAGCCTGGGGTATCCCCCCTTATAAAACCATTTATAAACCTTTCGAAAGCAATGAAACTCAAAACCTTTCAAGTCATTGAAGGTAACCTCTTCAAAACTTAAAACATTTCAAAATCAATCAAAATAATGAAGTGTCAATGTTTGAACCAACCCTTCGAAAACAATGAAGAGAGGCGGAAAGTTTTAGAAAACAAAAGAGAACCTTTGACTCCATCTGGGTCGAAAGGTTTGGAAGCGGCAATTATGCTTCCGACCTTGTCGAAAGCTATACCTTTCGACTTTCTTGAAAGGTTTCATTTAAAACAAGAAAGCAAACCAATCGAAACCTTTTTCTTTTAAACCATTTGACAATGTCAAAAGCTCTTTGTCGAAAGCTAGCAGGGTTATTTTCTTTAAAACCAAAACAAGGTTTCATCTCCTTCGAAAGCTCTAAACTTTCATCTCTAAACCTTTCGACCCCTTTTGATTCAATATGTACCAGTCGCCTGATACCATGTGCATTGATTTCTGACCTAGTCTAAAGGTTTGATACCTTTCGACCTTGTCGGAAGGTTTGGAATGGAGGTAGAAGCTCTTGCTGAAAGAGTTGAAACAGTGAAATTACTATTTAAAATAGTTCTTTTGTACCCCACCTGCCTTGTTTGTCTAAATCTGATTGGTTGCTAGAATTTTATATTCAAAATTGCTGCTGACTTTCCTTATTTGGAAATTTGAATAAATTTGAAAAAGCCTCTTTCTTATTTATAATTATATAAAACATTTAAGTCACATTCCTTAAATAATTTTATATAACTATTAAAACATCATGAAAAATTCTAGAAAAATTCCAAAAAATCAATTAATACGTTATCTTTAACATACTAAAATTTCAAAGCATATGAAGATCAAAACAACTAGGAATTTAACCAAAACCGAACAAAACATGTTAGTTAACCCATTAACGTTTAAAAACAGCTATGTCTTATCCAAAAAAAGGTTTAAATGGTTATTTCCTAACCAAAACACAAACATGAATTAGGTATAACCTATAGTCGATCCAAATAGAGAAAAACAAGATGATAAACATGATTATTCACCTTGATTAGTTGAGTGGAGAATGAGATAATTTCCTAGCTTTAGTTCCTTAGCTTTTTCTTCAATTTATGCTCTTCCTAGAGCTTTTAATGGCCGGCCGAAATATATGTGAGGAGTTATGAATGAGAAAGTGAAAGTTTATTAAGGTGGAGGAAGAGATATATACTAAGAAATGTAGCCCCATTTCCAAGTTTACCCCTTAGGAACATTCCTCCTTCTAAATTTAGTTAAGTTTTATTTTATTTCATTCATTAAGACACGGCCATTGGATTTATTAATCTCATCTCCCTAATTATTCACATTATTCGATTTAATTTATCCAATTAAATATCCCGAATAATGTTAATTAAAATTCAGGGGCATTACAACACACCCGACCTAGATATGTCGACATAGTAACCATTGGTTCATTTTTTAAATTTTGAAAAGAAGTATCTTTTGGACACACCTCTTCACAAATGGATACTCTTGTTTGTTGGTTATATAAAGAGGAGTGTAAACAAATTTTAAATTAATTTTCTCGCTTTCTTCCTACTCCTTATTCTTTTGTTCTATTTCTTGAAATCTACTTTCTATATTCTTCAAAATCAACATAGAATAAATCTGTACTCTACTAGATTGATTCTCTACAAATTATCTACTATTTTGGAAGCGTTCTCTCTACAAACTCAATGATTAAACCACTAATAGAATGGCTATAGGCCATTTTATATTCTAAGTACAACTATTTGTATTTGGAAATCAACAACTCTACCCTTATTTATTTGGGTGTGCTTATTGCCCATTTAAATCAAGTGGATGTGCTTGTGGCCCGTACAAATCAAGTGGGTGAGCTTGTTTCCCGATTAAATCAAGAGAGTCTTCCTCATATTCGAAAATCACGAGGGTGTATCATGTATCATTAAAATCGAGACTGTATTTTGGTTTGCTTGCTACCTGGTTAAAGTAGACAACTGAAATGGTTGTTGCCCATTCAAATCAAGTGGGTGTGCTTGTAGCCCATTCAAATCAAGTGGGTGATCTTCTTACCCGGTTAAATCAAGAGAGTCTTCCTTATACTCGGAAATCAAGAGGGTGTATCCCATAGCGTTGAACTTGAGACTATATTCTAGTTTGCTTGTTACATGGTGAAAGTAGGCAATTGAAAAGAAATCTGTATAATAAATTGTGCAGGACTGGATGTAGGAGAAATCTGAACCACTATAAAACTCCTGGTGTCATCTCTCTAATTCATTACTTTACTTTTACCATATTTATTTATATCTGTGATTGCTTATATATATATATGGTTGATTATCTATGTTTGATTCAAGTCTTCAATAAGTTAAAAAGTTCCATAAAAGTTATAATTCACCCTCACCCTCTCTAATGTTAAAGTAGCCTTAAGGTCCATTCACATTAAGTACTACACCGTATCCCACAGATCACCCTCAAGCTATAAAATATCTAAAGTGTTGTTTATATTATCCATAGATTGGTACGATATTATGTAACTTTGTTGAGCACCCTCAAGGGTTACATAATTACCCTTAGGCTATTGCGAAATGATGGGCCTAGATTGTCTAATGTACTTTATAATTTATTGAGCACCCTTAATGTCATAAATACGATTAGGAGCATATAAATATATAGTTATGATTTGTATACGAGATATAATTGGTAAGGTTTTACTTACAATTTATGGGGACTGCTATTTTTTGAGCACCTTCAAGGTTGTAGTAACATGATAAATGGGTCTTAACACCTATTGAAGGAATTTAAAAAAAATCTCATATTTTTTTAGGGGTTTCGGGAGATGCAGAATTCAAAGGGAGCCTTATTAGACAAATATAATAAGCCAATTTAATTAGTATAAGAACCTATGTAATGCTATCTGATTTATTTTAATGAATTTGTGTAGATTAAATGGCAACTATACTGCTACTTCTAGAGAAAAACACACCCGCTTGCGTGAATTATAAAGTCTAGTTAAGGAAAGTAAAAATTTCACTTACCTATAAGAAACTCTAATATGTGGTCGTCGATGAGCCTAAGACTAAACCTAACAAAGATGCCACAGCCGAACAACTAGCATCCTAAGAATCATGGTTGATTAACAATAAACTTGCTCAGTACTACATACTGTCAACCATGAGCATCAAGCTTTAAAGATAGCATAAGAATATGGATAATTGATCCATATTTAAACACCTACAAAAGTTGAAAAGTGAACAGTCTCGTACCACAAGATATGAAATCTCATGGAAATTATTTATACAAAGATAAGCAAAGGAACTCCCATCCAAGATCAAGTACTCAATATGATTGGGTATATAGAGAGATTGGTTGAGTTGGGAACAACCCTTGACATCGAGTTACATATCAACTTAATTCTTGGATCATTGGATTTTAATATGAATTCGTTGAAGTGTACTATCATGGATCTCCTTAATATCTTAAGGAAGGTCAAGAGTACGTTCATGAAAGATTGAGTGTGGTATCTATAGTAAAAGGTTCATCTTCGTCGAATAGTTCGAACACGAGAAAGCAAAGATCGAAGGGTGACAAGGTTAAAGCTAAGACCAAAGAGGAGAAGCATGAATGTCACTTTTGCTCTAAGAAGGGATACTAGGAAAGGAATTGTGCAGATTATTTGAAGATGCTCAAGGGAAAGTAATATGATTCCCCTTCTAAAGGTATTTTCCTTATAGAAAATTGGTTAATATGTGCTTCGCGTTGGGTCTTGGATACTAGATCTGGAATTAATATTTATGATTCATTGTAGGGACTTAGGAGCAAGAGGCCCATAGCAAGAGGGAGCATGGAATTCTAAGTTGCAAATGGAGTCCTTATAGTGGCCACCACGATAAGAGGTTACCATGTGAAGCTTGATAATGGATAATTTATATAAATGTGATTATGTAGTGAACTTTATCAACATAATTGTTTTTGTTCCCTTTGACGGAAAACATATAGTTTTATTTGTATTCATAATGTTATGATGATTTATTATGATAATAAAACTATTTGCTTTTGTATTTTGAAAGACGTCATTTATACACTTTATTATAATCATGTATTTGTTATTGAAAATAATATTGCATCTAAAATAATGATAGCTATCTTTGGCATTATAGACTAGGCCATATAAGTAAAAAATGATTGAACAAGTTAAGAAACTAAAGGTTTCTACCATCATTTGATTTTGAATCATTTGCTACTTGTACATCATGTCTTAAAGGTAAAATGGCCAAACACCTAATCAGTAGGAGCAAAGAAAGAGCTACTGAATAGTTAGGACTAGTATATATTGATGAGTGTGGTCCCATGTCGACAAATACGAAAGGTGGAATCTCTTCCTACATTATGTTTACTGATGATTTAGCTAGAAATGGATATGTGTATCTTATGAAACACAAATAAGATGTTTATGATAAATTCATAGGATAAAAGAATGAAGTGGAAAACCAAACATATAAGAAAATTAAAATATTACAATATGATCGAGATAGTTATTACATTGGATATGAGCTCCAAGAATACCTAAAAGAGAATGAGATTCTCCCTTAAGTGACACCTCCATATACTCCTCAACACAATGGTGTTCAAAAAGGATAGATCAAACTCTATTGGATATGGTTCACTCAATAATGAGTGATACCGAGTTACTTCTTTTCTTGTAGGGATATGCTCATAAAACTACAGCATATATGTTGAATTGCATGTTATCTAAATCTTTCCCTAAGACCCTATATGAGTTATGCACTAGTTAGGAACCCCACCTTAATTATCTTAAGGTGTGGGGTTGTTTGGCCTACATTAAGAATGTAAACCCGGTAAACTTATGACAAGATCAGCTTTATGAAAGTTTACAGGGAAACTTAGAAATTCTTATGGATACATTTTCTATCATACAATAGTAAGAAAAGTGTTTGTTTCGGGACATACCACCTTTTTGGAAGTTACTTTCTCTCTCTTGAAATTAGTGGCGGTAAAATAGACTAAGATGAGATCCAAGAAACTTCCATAGAAATTGAATTTTAGATAGTACTTCAACACCCATAGAAGAAACACAACCCATTAGAAGGACTAGTAGGGAATCTCACGCACTAGAGAGATATTATAGTTTCTTATTAATGGCACGAATGAGGATTGCGTCATTCATAACGATAATTCCCTCAAATACCGACAAGTCCTGGAGAGTAAAGACTCTGCCTTATGGCTTAATGCGATGAAACCCAAATGTACCGAAAGAGGTGAAATCCATTGGCTGCAAATGGATCTTTAAAAAAAGATCAGGGATGTAAAGGTTGAAACCAATAAAGCACAGTTGGTGGCGAAAGTTTATGTTAAATTCAAGGTCTTTCTTATGATGAAATATTTTATCCAATCGTAATGCTTAAATCAATTCGGATTCTACTTGTAGCCATTGCTTATCGTGAGTATGAAATATGGCATATGGACATTAAAACAATGTTTCCAAATGGTGAATTAGAAGAGACTGTTTATATGTTACAGCCAGAGAGTTTCGAGGTCAGTGGAAGCGGCTATAGGGTTTGTATACTCTTCAGATCAATTCATGGTCTTAAGAAAGCATCTAGAAGTTAGAACAAATATTTTGACAAGGTAATCAAACACTTAGGTTTTAGTCAAAAAATAGAGGAAGCATGCGTATATAGAAAAGAACAAAATGGTGCTGTTATGATTGTTGTTTTATGCGTTGATGATTTAAAATTGATAGGTAACGATGTACTAATGTTACGATCAGCGAAAGCTAGGTTGTCCAATAATTTTTTGATGAAGGATTTGGGAGAGGAATCCTTTGTGCTAGGTATAAAAATTTAGGGAGATAGACCGATAGGTTATTCAGATTATCCTAATTAATGTACATGGATACTGTACTAAGAAGATTTAGTATGAAAAATTCCAATCGTAGAAATGTTCTAGTGCAACATGGAATTGTTCTTTCTAATAAGTACTACCCTTCTATGGATGAGGAAAGACAACAAATGAGTTGGATTTTTTATGATTTAGTAATAGGATCCATCATGTACACTTTATTATATACTAGGTCAGAAGTCGCTTTTGCACTAGGTGCAGTTAGCGGATACCGGAAAAATTTAGGGGAAAATTATAGGATAACAGTTAAGGTCACCTTTAATTATTTAAGAAATACTGAGGATTTATTACTAATATATGACAATAATGAACTACTTATGAAGGGTGCTAAGGATCAAGTTTTCAAAATGATGTCGACCATAACAAATTAGTCTTGAGATTCATATTTACCCTCAATGGAGGGGCTGTAAGTTGGAAAAGTTCTAAGCAATGATAATAGTGTGTTTGTGCAAATTTATAAATAAGCTAGAATCAGTTCCCACCATTAAGAATCCAATAATATGTTGTTATAATAACGAAATATATATTGCAATAAGAACTGATGGCTCAATGTAAGATCAAATATGTTCTTCGTAATAACCACATGATAAACAGTTTATCGATGATGGGGAAGTATAATAAAAAAGAATAGAAACTACAGATAACTTCGCAGAGCCATTCACTAAGGACCTTTCTCGGTATAATTTAGATAGGCCAATCGAAGGTATGGGCACGATGCACCATAATTGGCCCCAAGTGCATGTGGAAGATTGATAGAGTTGAGGGTGTGCCCTGAGGGAAATTATATAATTTAACTGTTAGTGAAAATTTTGTTCGAAATGAAGCATGCTTGTAGTTTTTTTCTATTATATGCATGTTTATATTGGAAAGTAACATTTTATATAAAATAAATATATATAAGCAGAAAAATATTAGGAAATGTATTTAATCGATTGCAATTGTGAATATGCTTGTAACCATGAGTTTTGAATTGAATATTTAATACACTCATTACTTGAATGTCCTAGTCAAGATGTATCAAGAATAAGATATCAATGCAACGGTTAAAACTAGTGTACAAAATGTTCTCCATACAATGGACAGTGAATTACTCATGACCGTTGGAACACCAAGGGATTATGTATTTGTGGTTGTTTGGAACAATCATAGAAAGTCTCAATGAGAGTCGCCTATAGGTTAATAAAACTAAGTTAAAATAGAAGATCTCATGTAATGATGTGCAAGAGGCTCGAAAGTACTATGGATCTTTAATAACTAGACTATACTTTGATTATGGTCAATCACATGACATTGCAATCATGTTATGATCATAATATATTATACACTTAAACATTTGAATTGAAACACTACTCGAGAGAGTAAGCATCTCCTTCATTGTAGAAGGATAGTATCACCATAATTGGTAGTCAATTTAGAGTCAAAATATCTGGACAGAGTAAATTGGTTAATCAATAAATGTTATTGGATTGAACCAAGAATTTTAAAGTAATCTATGCAATTAACTACATATTTATTAAAAATTTTGGCGTTAGACCAAACTCTAGATATCATAGTGATATCATGATGACAAAAGGAAAACGTGCACAAAATACTGGTACAAGGTGCAACTTAATAAAACTTAGGAATAGGATTTCTCCTAAAGAATCTATAAGTGACTAAACTTCTACCCGATATCGTGCTTTAACAAAGTCTATACATGCTTTGGTATTAAATTTTTTTATATATTAGCTAAGGGTCGAGTTCACACAAGGAAGTCAACATAACCGTGTTGTTTTCTAGTTCAATCAGTTTGAAATTAATCTATAAATGTTGTAAATTAATAATAAAATTAGAGTAAATGTTGTATTGAATTTTTGTGGCATTTTACCCTTAAATTAATTAAATAATATATAATTGTTATACGTTGATTTAATTAAATATATGAGCTAAGTAATTAATTAAATAATTAAAATATGTAATGTATTAATTAGGCTCTAAGTCCATGAACAACCAAGGGGTACGTCCAGCCATGCTATGAGGAAAGTAGGTGAGAAAAATACTTGAACTTATGATCTAAAGAGAAATTGGATATTAATATCTAGATGGCCATAAATATGCTCACTCTCCATTGGTTTCTCTACACAGGACAAAACACTAGCCTCCATAGAAAAAATAGTGAAGCCTAGAAGATGGGTTTTACACATTATACTCGAGGATAAGGAATCCAAAGAGGAAATAACTAACCAAACCGAAGTGTCGTTAACCGGTAGGATCGTAAAAGGTATCAGATTCATTGCAAAATATATATGCACATTGAATAATTTGTGTCATATTATCTAAATAATTTTGGCCGATTAAGTAAAATAAATTAATTCTTAATTTTTGAACTTAAAATTAAAATTTATAAATATTAAAACATATTTTAATATATATATATATATATTAATTCTTATTTATTTATTTTAATTTATTCATGGCTTACATATATAGGTATACACACATAATTATATTCGGTTTTTTATTAATTAATATATATATATATATGTTTTTAAATTTTTTTTGATCTAATTTTTTTTTTCTTTCTCTGATTAAATAAACATTTTATTGAATTGGTAATATATATATATATATATTAGTTTAGATTAATATACATATATACATACACTTTTGGTTTTATAAAAAAATTATTATATATTCCTTTCGGCTTTCTTTATTACAAAAATTTTCTTAGATGGAAATTTGAATAAGTCGAAATATTTAAATTTTAAGTTTTCAACACAAAATAATTTATATCATAATATATGAACATATTAATTATATAAAATATATATGTAAATTATAGGCATACATTTAAAACCGAAAAATAAAGCTAATTATTATTAAAGCCGAACATATATATATATATATAATAGTTAAATGAGTTTAAATTATCCAATAGCCAATATGTGTGTGTGTATATATATATATATATATATATTGTTTATATATACAAATATATATGCATGTGAATATGTTATATTGTCTATGTGAAAATTATTATCTCTTAATATTATTCCTTGACTATGACCATAGAACCCAATAGTTATTGACACATTTGGAATCTATACTTTTATATACCCTGGGTTAGCCTACCACATTTATTTACTATGTTATAATCATTGCTTATGAATACGAACGTTTAATAAATTAAATATAAAACTAAAATAGTAGCTTACATTATATTTAGTAGACCTAGATCATAATATACACACATTAAGTTTTAATATAAATTAACTAAAATAAAATTAAAACAACAAACTCCTTTGTTAATAATCATCAAATATTATTTAGTGCAAGTATATTACTCACGTAAACACAAAATAAGATCAAGTGCAAATTAATAAAAGGAAATTTGTGTGCTTCTAATCTTGGTAGGCAAAGTAATATGCTTTTAATCTCGGCTAATTGACTGTGTCATCCTATAATCCTCTCACCATATAATGGTGTATCTTTTGTGGATGTAGATGGTTATGCTAGATTTTTTCAATGTATATGTCATTGTATTGTTGTTATCTATGGATTTGGCAGTTTTGAGTTCTACAGTTGGAGCTTTTTAGTGTAACTTGCAATTGTGTTGTTCTGTAATTACTTGCTGATGATTTTGATTGCAAGGAGTTTATGTTGGAAATCTGGTTTGTTGTTGACATCTTCTGCATTGCTATGGTTTTCATGCTTGCCTTGAATTGTGGTTGTTTTTTAAGCTTGCTGAAATTTGGTTGCTTGTGGGAAATTTTGTGCACTCTGTTTGGTGCTTGCATTTTGGAAATATGATATGAGATATATGTTATGAAGAGTAATGATATCTTGCAATGGTTGGAAATGTTTACCTGTTATGCAACATTCTTCACTTGTGGTGGCTGTAATCTTCTAATTGCCGAGGTTATTCTATAACTGTGTAGTTGTGTAACTTAAGGTATCTTGCATGATACTAGTGTAAGGTTATATGTAAGTTGTGCATATAAATGTGTATGGGATTGTAAGTTGTTTGGCATTGCTGCCAAACACCTATTTTAATTGTCATTAAATAGTAGACGGTCCACTTTAAAACCATAGCTGCTGAGGCATCTATGCTTCACACCTGTAAAAATTGTCAAGTGGTATGGCCACTATAAAACTGACTTGCTTGTGCAAAATAATAATATCTTATTTTACCTACAAAAAAAGGAAAATTTTCTAAATTCCTCGTTTTACTTTGTTGCCAATACCCCTGATCCAACATAAATAACAAATTTCCTAGAGGAACAATCATGAGTGACCATGATACTACAGAGATTTGTCAGTCAACAACTGTAATGACCCATATTCTATGTATCAGAGGATCGTAAAATATTTATATTATTTTTATACGAGGTCATATAATTATATAATTATGGAAAATGACTACTAGGATCATTTCTTTTCCTTAAAATATTTGTCGGATTTTTCTTCGACTATTTTGACCCTATGAAGTCTTTTATGGACCGTAACTTTTGATAAGAGCCGAGTTAGGGTTCAAAACCCTTTCCATTGGATCCAGATGATGGTTTCCCTCTCCATAGAGTGGTTATATTAAGAAAATGGATTTACCGTTCTCAAGTTATGGCTGTTTGAAGTTTCCTATGATTTTGAGCAGCTTAAGTGGGTAATTAGGGTCATTAGTAACATGACCCATGACCCATTTTGGGATTTGAGCATATGGAGGCCATTGGGACCTCATTCCCATCATCTCACTATTACAAAAATAGTTAGAACCTCCATTAAACTCCCTTTTACCAAAAACTGCCTTTAAAACTACTTTAATTAGCCAAATTTCATCATTAAGAGGAGAGCGAGATCTACACTTGAGATTAGAGATTTGATGTTATAGAGGCATCGGGATACATGCCTTTTACTGTTCATAGGAGGATTTGGGCTTGGATTTGGATTAAGGTGAGAGATTACTTCTCTCACTTACTAATTAGGCCATTTTTCACCCTAAATGATGTTTTAAAATTTTTAAAAAATCCTAAAAAAAATTTTAGACCATAATAAACCATATATGTGAATTTTGAATGATTTGGATTTAATTTGCAAAAACGTGTTTTATGAGTCCCTAACCTTGTTCTTATGGATCCTAACCTTCACCTTAGATTTAGATCTATTTAAAATGGTATGTTTGGCTATTGCTATTGCTTATTTATGATGAATGTATGTTTGCTCAATGTTTACATGTTTGAAAATGCTGTTCGAATGGCGAATTAGATAAGTAGGAGTTAGGGGTTGGCACGACCCACAAAATGTATCCCAAATTGGGCATGATCGATTTAAGGCAACAAGGAAGGCCGCAAAAGGTCGCACACAATTTGGCTTGAAAATCTAGGGATAAGTCCAGTTGGGTCGGTGCAACATCCAAGTCCTATGGGTCGGTGCAACTTCCAAGTCTTTTAATTAGTGGTCGGTACCTATCCCTAATTTTTATCCCAAATTGGGTGAGATCGATATGGGGTGATAAGGAAGGCCCCATAAGGACACATTTTAAATTTTAAGTCGATTAGAGTCCGTATGCTCAAGATATTGACGGATCGACGATGACCTTGGGAGTATGGGTCAGTGGTGGATTGCTATGGGTTTGACTTTGGGTCACTTTGTCAAAAATACAGGTCTAACTAGGGGAAATTTCGAAGGAAGGAAAATAGACTAAGCCAGGGGTCAGTATTGACTCTTGAGCTTGCTTGGAGAAAACCTTGGTTTTACTCAGGTATGACTTGGAAAATTTTCAAAGGAAATAAAATAGGTTAAGTCAGGGGTCGGTACCGACCCCTGAGCTTGCTTGGAGAAACTCTTAGTTTTACTCGTGTCTGACTTAGAGAAATTTCAGAGGAAGGACAATAGGCTAAGTCAGGGGTCTTTACCGACTCTTGAGCTTGCTTGGAGAAAATCTTGGTTTTACCTGAGTCTAACTTCATGTCAGAAATTTCAGAGTCTACTTCGAGTGAAAGTAGTGATTATTTCGGATCTGACTTAGGGTCAACACTGAAGTAAGTTTTTCGATGACCGTTTTGATGATTTTTGATGACGACCGCTCGTGACTCGATGATGGTGATTCCATGATGGGATGTGATGGCTTTGATGATAGATAGCTATACTTCAAGAGGTAGAGTAGGCAACGATGAGTCGGACTGATGGGACTGTTAAAGGCAGGTTATGGGGCGCATGATGAAACTTTGTGACTTATGATGGTTGTCTAAAGTAGTTCCCAATCGTGGCGACATCAGACGAGAGTTATATGGCCAGTTCTGAGGTGAGATCTGCTATAGATGATGTGTGCAAAGGGATCGTTGATATCCGTAAGTTTCGAGGTGTACTCGTAAAGAAGGGGTATGTGTAGATGCTCAATTAGGTTATAATGTACCCTGGATCAAATGACGACCCCATCCATTTAACCTGGACCATTATGATGTGTAGTCTAGTTCCTGGCCTTCTGAATGGCATGGATTCGAGTACCGAGAAACTGTAACGTTGAGTAGTCCTTGACTATATGATGGGGTTATATTAGTGTCATATATCCAACGCACTAAGTGAGTGACTGTGAGGATGGATGATAGATGCCATATTTGTTTGATTGTTTATTCACCTTAAGGATGTCACATGATATAGATACTATTAATGCCAATATGTGGACACCCTCAGTACTTTGACATATAACATACCCATGATGATTATCATAGAGTAGTGTATATCCTTTATATATGCTAACTCTGTAGATGCAGGGATAGGTCAAGTATGGTTTTCCATACCATTTGTCCTATTTTATTGCCTTTATAGTATTTTAGATTTCTACTGCTCTCACCAGACTGTTGTCTGACTTGAGGTTTTATGCTTTGCTTCCTATTACTCTGGGTATTCTTAAATAAGTATATTATGGATATCTGGTGAGCACGTGGAGCTGGACAGGTGGCAAGTTGTAGGCTACTCTCGTATTATTATAGGTACCCATTTGCTATTCCACTGCACAACACTATAGAGCTTACTAATGCTTATTATTTAGAGACAGTTTTATGAGTTATTATTTGATGTATACTCTATCACTTATGCTATCTAATGTACGGATCTATATACTCTGATGTTCTGATTCATTCAGTTATTTACTGTCTTACCTGCTTTATATATGAGATGTTTACTGTTATATTTTATTCGATGCACTGTGAGATATACGACAGGTTCTGTGTTGTTTATTTACTTTACAACTTATAGGTAATCGCCCTGCATCGACCAAGCACTGCTGCAGTGCACTTTATAGGTATTTTAGGGGTCGATGGTATAGGGCGGTCATCTCATTTGGTTTCGGAGCTTAGGTTGCATTGTTTAACATAAGGGATACCGTGATCCGGTAGAGATAAGGTAGGAGTTCTCACCTTAGACTGTTTCGAGAGTGTATATATATAGGAGAGCGCGTTCTTGTTATAAATTTTGGTTTTCAAAACTATAAGGTAGTATATACAATACCTAAGTCACACTACACACACGAGTACTATTAAGAGGAATTCCTTATAGAGGGACTGATCGTCCTTGTTACAGATTGAACGATGAGTCACCAAACAAGTAACGCGACTAGGAACTCCATCTCTGGGGTTGAGGAGTGAGCTGGCTTGGGAGCTGCTAATCCCGATTTGCAAACCATGTTTAATACTATAATGAGGAACATATTACAAAGTGCTCAAGTAGCTGCTCTAAATATTCCTGATGGTAGTGCTCCAGTGTAGGCGCCAGAGCTGATTTCGCTAAGCTGAATAAGGACTTTGCTAGTCTTGGCGACAAACCATTCCAAGGAACGGAGTCGACGATGGAATTACAGGATTGGCTTGATACCTACGAAATGATTTTTGAGGACTTGAGCAAGGTAAGATAGCATTTGGGTCGTAGACGATCAATTGACCAAGAGTGCCAAATTTATACCCATCAAGTCAAGTAGAACGACATCCAAACTGGCTGAACTGTATGTGAAATGGATAGTACGATCCCATGGTGTGCCCGAAGAGCATTGTGAGTGATCGAGACTCATGTTCACTAGTGGGTTTTGGAAGAGTTATAGGAGTCATTAGGGACGGAGATGTAACTCAACACAGCTTATCACCCTCAAACCAACGGCCAAACTAGGAGAGTGAATCATATTTTAGAGGATCTCTTGCGTGCTTTCATATGAGACTTTAGGGGCTTGTGGGATGATCACATACATCTTGTGAATTCACATACAACAACAGTTATTAGTCCCTCATCGGTATGGCACCATTCAAGGCATTATATCGCCGACCGTGCAATGCTCCTTCTTGTTGGTGGGAAGCGAGCAAGAAACTGATATTGGGGCCAGATATGATTAGAGAAACATTAGAGAAGATCAAGATCATTCGACAATGAATGAAAGCTGGCTAAGACAGACAGAAAAGCTATGCTGATAAGAGACATCGAGATTTAGAGTTCTCTGTCGACAACATGGTATTTGTCAATGTTTGAACCAAAAATTGGCACAAACACCCAAAGATTTATGTAGAGAGTAAAATATAAAGAAAATAAATGAAAAATGAGAAAAAGAAAGAACATGGAAATTTATAATGATTCGACAAAGCAAGGCCTATGTCCACTTTAAAATTTATTACTTGTTTCTAACTTGGAGGCAGAAGTTCTTAAGGGTCGGTACTACACCGACACTTAGATTTTTAGAATTACAAGAATATAGCTTAGAATAGAACTAGAGCCCAAAAGATTCCCAGAATTAAGCCCTACCTTTCTATTTATAGAGGTAGGGAGCCTAAAATCTCATTGAAAATATCTCCAAGTTGTTATCCATGTTATAGACCAGTTCTCCATGAATATAGGGTGCCACATCATCAAACATTAGGGGTCGGTACAACTTCCTAAGTTGGGGACGATACGACTCCCTGATATGGCCAAATTTGCCGCCTTCAACCTTTCAACTGGGCTTGTCTTGAGGTTAGCTTTGTGATTCCATAGTTGTTTGTATCAATAATAGCTTGTTTCGGGGTCCAAATGATGGAGTCATAGAAGAACCTATAGATTCAGGAGTTCGTGGAGATCGATAGAGAATTGCATTGATTTAAAAAGTAACTTTGGAAATAAGCTTTTAGCATCGACTTAGGCATGTAGCCAAAGGTGGGGTCCACCCAAGATGGAGTTGGGAGTCGATACCGATCCCTAGAGTGGGGTAGGTATCAGTCCCCAACTTTGTTTGATTCATGACTTCTCTAGTTTGGGTTTGCTTCTAATCGGAGTCGGACTTGAGAAATTCAAGTGTTTACTTGGGGCTTGACCTGAGATTTTTTAAGATTTTCATGTTCTGAGTTTTTCTTCATTTGTTTGGAGTCAGACCCGAGATATTTGAGTGTTTGCTTCAAGCCATTGGGGGTCGGCACTGAGTTAAGTCCAGGGATCGATACTAAATCGCGCTTGGGGTTTTTCAAGTCTATTCTGCTTTGAATCTAACCTGAGAATTTTGTGGGTTTATTCTGGGTCATTTTTCCACTCATTTTTTAGTACTTCTTTTTTCTTGATTTTTATGATATTCCCAAGGTCCTTGGATCATTTATTCATCGTTCGCTCATCTAATTTAATCATTTAAGTCTATTTGAATATTGTTTGGTCAAAAGGTTGGATAACACTTGCCCTCCAAAGTACATCTTGTTGCAAACATGATGTACTTTGAATCGAGACAAGTTAGGATTGCTGGAATGGATTTCATTCAGTACCTTGAATTTTTGTTATACTTTTATCGAGCGTCTTTCACGAAGAGTCATATCTCTAACTATCCATTACGATGCTTGGTCGATATCCGACATTGTAAAATCAGACTGTATTCTTTCAGTAATTATCTATGCTCGATTCAATTGAGCTAGTTGATTGAACTAGTAGTACTCGGTTATCCGAACTAGTTACTTTTTTGAAAGTCCCAGGTAAGAATTCGATTTATCTCGATTTAGGAAATTGCATGTTGAGTATGCATACACGCTCGTACGTCCATGCACATACTTTTTCCATTGGCTCCCAAGCATGTTCATATGCCTATAGGTCATTTTCAAGTTCCATGAAATTGTAATCACAAGTTGTTTTGTTTTTTTATACTAGGCACAAGCCATAGTGTTAAGGTGTCATATTTAACTTTTGGGTGATCGTAATCCCGCCCCCAGTTTGCGTTAGCAGAGTTAGTGCATGGACGGTCAAACCGCATCCTTATGAAGTTATACTATTCTTACCAGGTTTAAGGTCTGAGTTAGCGAATGGGGTCGGTTCATGCCCATCCTAAATTTCTACTCCCCTTGATGGATCGAAGGTAGGAGTTAGCCGATGGATGGTCAGGTCACATCCACCATGCATTGGACGGTCGATTCACGTCTTGGGTGGTTTTATACTCCTCTCATCGAATCGTGGGACGGAGTTAGCTGATGGATGGTTGGGTCACATCTATCTCATCTTAGATGGTCAAGTCACATCCTTTTGTGATTTATACTTCCACTGTTGGGTCAAGGGTAAGAGTTAAATGACAGATGGTCGGTTCACATCCATTTTGAGTTCGTTGATGGACGGTCCGATCACATCCTTTTGTGATTTACACTCCCCCTATCAGGTTAAGGGTAAGAGTTAGGTGACGAATGGTCGAGTCACATACATTTTGAGTTCATCGGTGGACGATCAAATCACGTCCTTTTGTGATTTACACTCCCCTTGTCGGGTCAAGGGTAAGAGTTCGGTTACAGATGGTCGAGTCACATCCATCTCAGATTATGCTTTGGGCCTCGTGTCGAGGATAAGAGTTATCGCGTGGATGGTCATGTCACGTCCACTTTAGATTGGACTCTGAGCCTATCAAGCTCTAGGAAAGGCATAAATATTCAGGAAAACTCCGGGCGTGAGCTTGAGAGTGGATAGTCCAATCACATCCACTTTGGATCACATTCTTGCCCCCAAGTTTGGGGCAAGATTTAGCTGATGAGTGGTCGAATCACGCTCGTCTTGGTAGAGAACTACAGATCTGGTCATGGGCCATGGAGATTTGGTTGGCACCTAATTTTGGGTGCATGCACACCTGCATTGTTCAAATGCAATTTCATTCAAGTCGGTTATGTTTCATGACTCGTATAGCACGCAAAGACAAGGTTGCGTGATTGGAAAGCAAAGTTATTCAAAACAAAAAATAACAGAGTCCATCTTATTAGATAGTTCTATGCAAATAAGCGTAAGTTTTATTCTAGGATGAAATAACATCTTTAAGCTCTCCACTCCATCTAGCTCTAGCCCTTCTCACCTGGAAGATGATCGTCAATGATCTAGTTTATAATCAATCTCCTTCAAGGCACCTAGGCTCGTCAGCACTAGGAGCGGTCTGTCCTCATTGGGGTCGGATGTCCCCTGCCCGCCATCCTGTAGGTCTTTCACAAACTATTGGAGCTTTTTCTTTCAGATCAGCTCTTCAATAATACTGCAGAGGTGTCTACACTCGTTTATATCGTGACCATATGTCTCGTGAAATCTACAGAACTTTCCAGACTTCTTATAGTTAAGAGTTGACTCTTTCGAGGTTGGTTTCCTGTACTGCTCCGAGTCGCTAGTAGCCAAGTAAATGTTTTCTGAATTGTTTAGTGGTGAGTATGTGTCAAATCTTAGGATTCTCGGTCATCTCCTAGAATTCGAGTTCTTGTCCGGGGCCCCGCTATGACCCTAGTTCCAACTCCCACTCTTGTTTTGCACATTTACGTCAATGTTCCTAGAACTCATTTCGAACTGTTTCATAGCAATGTTTCTTTGCACGGCTTCAGCCTGGTGGTCTATATCATTTCCTCTTCTAGTCAGATTAGTATCCTCCTTGCACAAGTATTGGGCCGCCTTGTTGTAAAAATGATCCATAGTAGAGGGAGGCTTTCTTGATAACCATTCACCAAAGTCTGTACCGGGGTGGATCCCCCTAATCAAAGCCATTAAGATTATGTTCTCCTGAGGGTTGCTCACCTTAGTCACAGCGTTATTGAATCTTTGTAAAAAGTACTTGAGCGACTCCCTTGGTCCTTAGAATAAGTTAGATAATGACATGACATCCTTGGGGCAAGTCACATGCATTCTAAATTGCTCAATAAATTTTCTCGCCAACTGATCAAATGATGAGATGGACATTGCTGGTTGTCGAGTGAACCATGTGGTCGCTAGTCCTTCTAGTAAAATAGGAAAGCATCTACACTTGATGGCATCCGTTGCCCTGATAGAATCCATGTGCCATTCATACTTTATAAGGTGCTGTCGGGGGTCGGTTTTCCCTAAATATGCTAGCAAGGTTGGCATATCGAATCTCCATTGATACTCTTCATGCATAATGGCTTTAGTAAAGGGATTTCGGCTCAAGGAGGTGCCCTAGTCGTCATTAGTTTGGCCTTGACTTTCTCTCATAAGTTGCCTCACCATCTCAGCCACGTTCGGCTCTTGAGAACCTGCTCAAGTATGGTAGTCGTAATCTACTCCTTGTGCTTGGCCCAGTAAACGATCTCGGTTCATGCCTCGTCTCCTAGGTTCTCCGAAATCCGAAAGAATAATTTTCCTAGTAGCTCCACGTTCATTCCTTAGGGGAAATTAATCAACAAACTCCTGATTTCCGGTGCCCGGGTCAATTACGGTGCGCCCATGCTGCATGCCATCACCAGCTCTAAATCTAGACCCTTAGTGAATGGGTTTTGTACCGACCCCCTTGGTGGGATCGGTACGGACCCCCTAGTGGGATCGATACCAATCCATGTGCCTTGGTGAGGGTCGGTCGCATATTCCCACCTAGAGACCTGCTTCATATGCCTCCATACATTGCCTTCTGCTCCTTCGAAAATGGTCATATGATAAGGAGCTGCTTGATTATGAGTATGGAGGAGTTGTCTCACTCCTAGTCTTCCTGCGATGAGTAGTCAGCTAGGTCATCAAGTTTCTGTTCTCTTGGATTTGCTGGTTCAACTCTGCAGGTCTATCATGTAGCTCTTTCATCATACGCTCAAAATCAATCTTGGTGATAACATCTAAAGGATTCTGTAACGACTGCCCTACACCTATGGTGCAGAATGGTAGTCAAAGGAAAGAAAAAGAAATGAAATGAAAAATATAAGAGAAAAGAATGGAAAACGAAGAAAAATGAAGCATCAACAAACCAAATTACCTGTCGCATATCTCACATCGCATTAGAATAAATATAATAATCAATACATGTATAAAATAATAGAGACAGTAGTAACAATGTGAAATAATCATCTGAATAAAGATCCTCAAAGTTATACAACACCATAATAAGGTTTATACAATGGGAAAGTAAACTCAACTGGTACACTGTCTCATAATAGCAAATCAACACCATCAAGGCTCCACAGTGTCACACGGCGAAAATATAATAACAAATGGGCATATAAGTATCGATAACCATCACCTCCTGTCGGTCCACCTATAGAACTCCATAATCATCCACCTGCTCTCAATCTACTCATTTAAGAGTACCCGAGATAATAAGAAGCAAAGAATAAAACCTCGAGTTAGACAACAGTCTAGTGTGAGCGATATAAAATCTCAAAATACTGTAAAACTCGATACTGTACAGAACAGAGGGTATATAAACCATACTTGACCTATCCATGCAACCAAAGAGTCGGCATATAAGCATAAGTAATATGCTACTCTATAACATCGTAAAAAGGGTATACCATACTCAGCATCTATCAGGGTGCCTAGGTATCTTCACTTATAGTCCCTACTCCATGCTAAGTAAACTTCAGGTATCTAGGTATCTCCATCCATACCTACCCACACCAAGTCAAGTCAGGGTATCTAGGTATCCCTACCACAATGCCTACCTAGTGTGACATCCCTATGGTGATAAGTGACTAGTGAGCAACCATAACAAACATAGCATCCATCAAACAATACTAATTGTCACCCAATGTGCCAGATATATGATGACTCATATGACCCTCTGCAACTATCAAGGACTAGTGGAAATCTCGGTTCTTAATTGTGTTCCGCCGTACTTTCAGGTCCGAAACCCCACTAGGTTGTCTCCTACAGTACCTCCCAATCGTCTAACAGTAGACCCTCACAGAGCGATCTAGGATACACGATTGGCTCTAATAACCCTCTAGTGCCCCCTCATATAGTACCCCTGCTTGAACACAACCATAACACTCCGAGTCATCAACGATCCCTAGGCACAAACATATCCATTGAGCCCTACTCACTCGATACGGATTCGAACCCTACTAGCTCACTACAATTTCTAGGAACGAGCCCTAATACTCAACCTATTTCACTATCCGCAGCCTCACTCCAATTCGAGCTACCATCCTCAATCCTACTCTCCGCCTGAGCTCGATTGAAGAACCCTACTATCATGCCATCCGACGCCCGACGTCCAACATGATTTTTACAGTCTTGATACTATCATCCCGGAGCCTACTCCATACATTATCGAGTCACTATCCACAGTATCAAAATACCAGGTCGAAGCATGCATCCCTGCCTCACCATCAAAACCACCAAGTCGAAGCACCACATCACTGCCTCACTATCAACATCACTCGTCATAGGTCATCCAATCTCTAAACCGGTCGCATGAACAAACCATCACATCGCGCACAATGGTATCCCATCAACGTCCAAGCCACATATCGACCAAATCTCTGATTGACAACAATGATGGACATTGACCACTCTACTATGGTCAATACCATCCACCTTAGTCTTGTACTTAACTGAACGGATAAGTACAGAACAAACGAAAACGTCCGGCATCCACTTTGAAACCCAGATCCATCGGCATGTATCCTAAACCCTCTTCTACAGTTCATCTCGTTCATTAGATTTCTGCGTGTGCGGAACTCCAACGTACAAGATGTTACCAAAAATCAAATCACCGCTAATCGACATTTTCAACCAAAACAGCCAAATAACAAACAAGCCAAACAATCAAACATACTTCCATCCAAAACAACATACATATGACATAAACAATCCTTCCATATCAATTAATGTAGGAAATAACATCAATAATAGATCTAATCTAATAATTCGCTAACTATGGCATGACGATGGAAAATACGCGATATTCTTTATAAATCATTTTAAAATAATTATATATTCTATTATAAAAATATAGCTGCTATATAATAATAATATCACGTTTAAAAACCAAAACTCATTCCCGAACGTCAATATAACACTATATAATCAACCGTAGTAAAGTGAGAGACAATATCACTCACCTTAGCCAAATTTGTCCAAATAGTGCCAAAATAGATCTCGCCATCACGAGCACAATGCAAGAAACCTCATTGAAAACGGACCACGTATGCAAAAGATATGGCCAAAATAAGAATCGATATTGTTTAAATAATTAATTAACTAAATTAAACCGCTTATTACCGTCATTATCTCACTAATCCTTCTTCCTCTTTTATTTTAATTGCATGTACATGTTCATGATGATATGCACACCATGGCCGTGTCTTGGGTCGTTGATTTCTTGGTCGATAGTTGATGAAATCGAGATCCGTCTTCGTTGAATTGCTTCTATGCTATAGACTCGTCACCTTCTCGATTGCATGGCCTATGCAATTCGCAACCTGATGCTAGCGTTTGTCCATGCTATTTGATGCGCTTTGCTCTACTTGACCGGCCCATATCAAATTGAAGCCAAATGCTCCCCTTTACACGAGAATCATACTGCAAATCTTCGATCCGCCTATCGTCGCTCCAAGATCGAGCAAATTCAAACCCTAGTTGGCTATGGATTGGTCGATCTCGACCAATGATGATCGCACCCCAAATCAAACACATGAGATTGAAACTCTCATCGATACAAACACAACGGATCAAACGTGATGATTTTTAGTTAAGTGGATTTGGAGAATTTAATTTTTGAAGATGATTTAAACGGTGGTCGTGGATTTTCTTTCCCAGGCAATGAACAATAAATGGATTTGAGAAAAATAGAGGGAGATCCAAATTTGGGGATATAGATAATATTATTATATTCCATTTATTTATTCTCTCAAATAAATGGTTGTGCATTTCAAGTCCGTACGATCACACGACGCATCCGATCGCCATGAAACTCGTCTGTGTACATCACCTCATTTTTCCGAGTCCAATGGCACTAACTGTGCCTCCATCTGAGACTGCGCTCCAGAAGGCTAATTTTGTGTATTTCAAGACCGTTTTGGTCATCGGATCGTCCGACCTTGAAATATAGAGATCCTTATTCGGTCGTATGCAACGGAAGTGGTCTCGAGTCCTGATTCGGTCGTATGCAAAAAAATCACATTTTTGGGCCTTCATTTAATTAATGATTTAATATTTAAATAAACTATTTAAATATTCGATCGTTAAAAATACGGGTCGTTACATTCTCCCTTCCTTAAAGAATTTCGTCCTTGAAATCTTAAAGAAAAGAGAACGTCTCCTAACCCATCGGCCCTCAAAAATCTGTCTAATTCCAGAAAGATTCGGTAGAACGTCATTTGGACGACTAAGTCCGAAAACTCTACTATAACAAAGATATGTATACAACTAATATCTTTAACTATACTAGATCATCTATAACAATCATCAAACAAGAACGCTATACCAAATAATAACTATCCCGCATGCCTAACAACCATGCAACATAAACTATCATCTCAAATGCTAACAATCAAATCAAACATGCATACATAAGATCTAACATCCAAAAATAACATCCATACCTATCCTAGCATGTAGAATACTAAACCATCTAATATAAACATCCAATATCATATCCATAATGAAAACTGATGATAAAAACAAAATCCCACCGTCTAAAGAGCTCCGTACTAATGGTCCTCATGCTCCCCATAGTCTACCTTACCCTATCGCCTTCACTTTCATTCCACTAAACCCTATTACTCCTTCGACCTCCTCCTAACCTGATACGTATCACATCTACCGGCACGAATAGGCTTATGAGGTCTCCAAGTCTACGGTTCAGTTTTGATATCATCTAATCCATTTAGTGCCAAATACCAAATGCCTCTTGTAAGTTCTCCCAAAACCTATTATCGAACAATGTTCTCGGCTACTTACAATGCTCTTATTACACAATGGAATCACACCAACCACCCTTTAAGCAACACAACAAAAACGGATGTCGTACTAGTGGACTTAAGGAATACAAATATTGCATTATTCGTCAACTAATCGACTATGACTCAAATGTTATATGCTATCATACTATCCTCAGTCATCGGAAATCCCTCGATGCGTTCTATAAATATATGTTCCCACTACTCGAGAACAAACATCTCTCATCCCTACTGAACCAACAATCTCGGTCGGGTCCGCACTGCATCAACTCTATAGGTACTACTTACTCTTCTAATTTAGCTACGATCTCCACTAGTTTAGCCTATCGCCTCTAACTAGTACCAATCTGCTAAATCAAAGTTGGTCTGACGGTCAAACTAGCCATCACACTTGGCCAAAGCTCATCGAGTTCTGAAGTCATAACCAGTGATAAGCTCGAGCAATGCCCACTTTAGGAATATCGCTCCCAAACTGGTATGTCTTCAACACGAAGCGTCAACAACTACATTTCCCATATGAACGAATAGGAAATGTCAAATCCATAGCAGACTAAGAGCTCTAACCATCGCTACTGGTGAATCTGTGCAGTTAAAGCGCTCGGTAGATTCAATGCAGTGGAGAAGCAAAAAGTCATAGTGGGGATACAGCGAGGATATAGCAGGATATAGTGGATGACTAAAATAGCATATAAAACTTGTACTTAATGTTTTTACAAATATATAAATGGAAATTAAATGAAAAATTAACATTCAATTGAATTATAATTAATATATAAATAATTTTAAATAAAAACATGTGCAAATATACTGTAAATAAACATAAAACCGTTATATAACATAATTGAATTTAGTAGAATATTAGAGTATTTTCATTTCTAAAAATATATTAAAAATTCAGTTAAATAAATTACTTTCATAATTTTATAATGTATAAATGTCATTTTTCAATTCTTTTCTTTTAAAGAAGATATAGCGGAAACAGCGGAATATAGCGGGAATAACGGAGTATAGCGGAAATGGCGGGGCTTAAAGCGAAAAGGCTATATTTAGGGTTATATGGAAAAATCGTAGCGGTAGAAATCTACTATGAGATATAGCAGGGTTATAGCGGGGCATTAACTGCACAGTGGTGAATGTCAATATCCTTCTTGGAGAAGAGATACTCCTATGATGTGGAATCACTAAATAGCTCGAACTCCTCTCCAAGTAGATAGTGCCGCCATATCCCTAAAGTGAACCCTATCGCCTCTAATTCTGAAGCAAGAGTAAGATATTACCTCTCGACATCACTACCATACCTAGTTAAGAACCACAGGCAAGTGCATACTATCGTCTCTTCATTCCCGCTCAGAATGAGTACCGTCAATGTACTCGTCAACCTCTCAGTTGGACTCACTGACATGTGTCTACACCCCACATCTCAAACAAAAGTATGATCCTCTCCCATACAATAGATCAACGATACTGTTATCTTAGGTCTATTAAGATTATGGACTACCATAACTAAAGGATCTACGACAATGTCCTACTCTGAAACAACATGACCCAAGCATCTCACTCCCCTCCTTAAGGAGTGATACAATCAAAATCTCATAATTAATCGTGTTTTGTGCTCCTTTTCCATCCATGGGTAGACAGAAGTATCATCAATGAACACAAGCACAACCTACTCAAGTGACCACTCTAATCACGGTCCATGAGATCCACAACATATGCCGACACATTGGTTAGCCCGAACGGCATAACCAACCCAAAATCAAGGTAGTGTGCTAAACACTATAATCGGCACACTCACCCAAATTACTCTCAATTGGTGTAACCTCACCTTAAGGTCCAACTAAGAGCACATCCTCATGCTATAGAGCTGATCGAACATGCCCTCAACAAACGAGAGTAGAAACTTGTTCATTATCTTGCTCAGCTCACAACAACTAGCAAACAACTCAAAAGAGCCATCTATCCTACCAACGAACACTATAGGTGCATCCTACCCAAAAATACTCCCATGGATGAACCATCACTTAAACTATGACGACCCACCTTTCTGACCCCTAGGAACGACACTTAACACATCCTCGGTGTTCATACACCATTTCCCAAACATCGCAAAGATTAATAGTCATGAGGTAAAAATAAAGAAAAGAATAGAAAATCTCACAATGAAACTGCAAAATAAACCATAACCGTCAATAGTACATCAAGTTACTCCTTAACAGGGAGTTATTAGAGTTACACAAAAGTACTACAAATTAGCTTAGGTAGTTATAACATTCTGCCTTTACATATGCTGAAACAAAATACACTTACACAAACTAGATAATACACCAGAATAGATGACTAAGAAGATGAAAGCCTCCTGCTCAGATGCCATCTTCAAATGAGCCCACAAAAGACCGGCTACTCACGGACTACTCAAATAAAATGAGTACCCGAGACTTTATGGAAAACAAACAACTCGGGTCAGACGATATGCCTAGTATGAGTAAAACTTTAAACAATATGTGTGAAATTAAACACAAACATATGAGATCACGCCACTGAACACGGAATGGGTTTACTCTCACATAAATCAACATCCAAACATAAAGAATGGATAAATAATTAAACCCCGAAAAGAGTGGTTGACTCTTCCTGATGCAAATAAGGAAATATATCTGAAGGTTTGAATCAAATCAAAAATGAAAAATCTCCAACAAATGACTAGGACGGTGCACCCCCTTGAATTATACCTCTAGTAATATACTTTTGAGAAGCTCATTTACTCTATGACGCTTCTCGGAAACCTCCAAGCCGAACCCCGCCTAACCTTACCGAGTATCCAATAATTCACACCTAATAGCACTACCGAATCTAATCAAAATGAGATGTGAACGTATCCTGATAGGAGAAACCCCACATAGCTTGCCCCCCTCTTGCGCTTTGGCTTTATTCATTTCTGACAAAGGATATCAGAGCTCAACGAAGCAACGCATCATCTTAGAATGACGATAATAAAGAAGCTGAAGTAACCGATAGTTGAGAAATCAACAATCGAAAATATAAAAAGATACTATATGGAAATTAAGTCTTGTATACTTACCACCACTCATCGAATTCAAACTTGTACTATTTCTTGGTTAACAATAATACCAGACAAGTCAAGGTAGTGCTACCTCAAAGTCATGTCTCATGATCAATCTTAACTTTTGAAATAGCGACAAGTCTACTTCTTCAATGTTTAGTGCTAATTATACAAATTAATTGTTTCCATATAAGTGATTTTCTTTACGGAAATTAATTCATTTCCATAAGCGAATCAACCCTATTCTTTTTAAAACCCGAATTCGTACTTGGCTTCATATCATAAGTATTAGCTTTAAAACACTTTAAAAGAGTTTACTATCTTTGAAACATCATTTTAAAAAGGGTTTAACAGCTTAAAATATTCTTATTACACCAATTAATCAACTTTAAAACTTCATTAACTAAGCTGATCAATTTACTTCAATAACCCTTTAGTTAAAAAGGTAAATCACCTTTAAAACATCATTAATTCAATTAATTAATAATATAATTAATCAAATTAATTAAATATCATTATTGAAAAGTGATTAATTGATTCAAAACTTTATTTAAGGAAAGATTAATTTAAGGTTATACAAATTTATTAACTTTAAAAGTCATTAATTAAAAGATTAATTAATTTAAAACATCGTTAGTAAATTTATTATTTAACGTTAATCCATCATTATTAAAAGATTAATTAACCTTAAACATCACTAAATAAAATGATTATTTAATATCAAAACATCATTAAATAAAATGATTAATTATTTTCAAAACATCATGAACCAACTGATTAGTTAAATTAAAAACTCATCATTAATATGTTAATTAGTTAACCTTAATCCTTATTAATTAAATAACTAATTAAATTTAAAAATCATTAATAAAATAATTAATCAAATTTGAAATCATTATTATTTCAAAAACTTATTTAACTTGTAAAATAAACCTAAGCACGATTTGAAACCAAAAGGTTTCGATGAAGTGTGAAATTTTCGAAAGTGCCGATATAGCGACTATCGCTATACGGCCAGTTCGGAAAACTAGTTCATGTCATTTTTCATCCATCGAGTGATCACACAACATATGAGTAAGAATATAAACATGGTATGTACATTTACACAAGTAATAAACAACACTTGCGAAATTTCAACTTTAGCTTACCAACTTTTCGAGTTACTAACTAACTTTCAAAGTATTAACATTTTGGTGCATAAGTCAAGCAAACAACCATCATAACATAATATATATCCAACAAGCATTCACCAACAATATAAATGAACTATATTTAAAGTTACAAACTTGGATTTTGAAAGGTGAGATTTTTACCGATCGAAATGCACTAAAACAAAGTCTAACTTCCCCCAACTTGCCTAAACTCTTAGCAAATTGTCGTAACTCCAAAATAGGACCTAGTGTGGGCTTGTAGGGCGCAACATGGCATGGCCAAAGGAAAAATTGGGCTAGCCTTGCAGTTTTTGAGGTGGGAATGGTTTTTGTTTTAGTGGAAGAGTGTTTTTATATGAATATATGGAGTTTTACTTGATTTTTTAGAAGTGTATTTAGTAGTTTTGGCTTGGAAACTCCTCTTGGAAACAATGGAAGTATTCATGTATATAAAGAGAAGAGAAGTGAAGATAGAAATGAATATGTAAAGTGCAAAATGTGTGGAGATGAGGACTATTTATAGGCACAAGAAATGAAGGAGTGAATAAAATAACCTTATTGTTAAAATAAACTAAATGTTGTCATGCAACATGGAAGCCATGCCTCTCTACCACCCTAGGTGCACACGCACCCACCTTTTGTCCACCCTCCACCATGCTTTGTGTACTAACCTAGGTAGCTTAGGTTATGATGGTGCATAAGAGATTATTTTATATTTTATTTTAAAGTCAAACCTTGTTTTATTTTAATTTACGCATGTTTTATTTTAATTTATGCATGATTTATTTGTTTTAACACTATCATTAACTTATCACATGACATATATGCATGTGTGTGCATGTGTATATGAGTTATATAAAATGTACACAAAGTTTTTGATGACTTTCTTATGCCGAAAAGTCAAACTTTCGAAAAACGTTTTTCGATCATATTTTCTATTTTTATTTGAACTAATTATTTAGGTAAACAAAATTTGAAAATGATTTTAATATCATTAATTAATATTTAAAATATGTTTACTTGGTTGTTAAAATCCATTATTTAAATATTCAAATACAAAGCGATTAATTTACAGATCGTTACACTCTCTCCCCCTTAGGATAATTTCGTCCCTAAAATTACTACACAAAAAGAAGATCCAAAAGGTATATTATACCAAGAAATTCATATAACAATGCAAAGAAACTATGCCATAAAAGAACATGCTTAATGAACTCAAACAACAAACAACTAACCTGACATTACATCAGGGTAAGTTTCTCTAATATGATCCTCAGTCTCCCAAGTATAATCGTGGGGGTCATCACTCCAATGAACCTTCAAAGCTTCACCACCTCCTTTCATGTAACGACCCGCTATTTTGGACCATTCGCACCCGCACATGTCGGACTTGAATAATTCAAAATACCGCGTTGTTAATTTAAATTTGGCAAAACTGAACATATACAGTAAATAAATAGAACACAGATCACAGACACAGAGTAATAATATGCAGCGGAAATAAAAGAGATAGTAGTTCATGAAGCTACTATATAAATATATAAGTTACATCAGAGTTAAACCAGATACAACGGAAGAGTAATACGATACATCAGATACAAATCAAAATACATCGTTGGAATAATCGAATACTGAAAGCAGAATAGATGGCTGGATCTTCAAGCAAAGCTCCAACTCCAAAGGTGAGTCTCGAATACTGGTACACTCAGTCTGACCCGAGCATAAAGCAAAACACAAAACACTCGAGTCAGGATTAACATTCATATCAATAAATCCAACTCAAGTGAAATAGCAATTGAAATACAAGTAACTCAAAGGATGTTTGGAATAACCATCCTTTAAGGATCCGTTAAACTATCTACTATGTAGTAGTGTACGATAAGTAGATAATGTCTATCAGTAATATAAGATATCAAAATAGTGTTAAGGCGTTACCATTATCCCCCTTAACAAATTTTTATATAAGCGTTATAGACTATACAGCACTGTAAACTCCACCGTAAACTAGTGGGCTATCAGGGAGTACTCCATAGGTATAACACAAAACAAATCGTAGTGGTCGCGTATAAAGGGATCCAAGTATGACAAGGCACATGAGGCAATACCCAAGGTAGTGAAACTACCGTTTGCCTGATCCGGACTGGTGAGAACGCATCGCCGCAGCGATCGCAACACCGCGAAACAACACTTCCAAATCAAGGGTGCACCAATCGACAACAAGTAATGAGTAGTTTTCGAAGAAGTGTGTTCGCTCGAGGTAGCTAGCCCCCATTTGGCCCGGCACGGCTCCTGTTTAAGTCATTTCCAATTTGACACAAGTGTCAAGGCTATCCATTATCGTTCTCTTTCTTCGGTCATCACGTACATCAATCCAACCACTTCATTCTGGATCACACTGCGCATATAGTTATTAAAGTGGTTTCGGTTTAGACAGTGAGTATGTCCCTAACCGATTCCGGTCTCTTTAATAACTTTCGTGATTGTTACACCGATTGGTCGATTAATATCTTTCAAAGCAAATCAAATTCAATTTCCATTAAAATTTGTAAATCAACATTCATTTGTCTTTCTAAACCAATTTCCAAAGTTTACGTTTCAAAACTTCCAACTTATTTCATTTCAAAAATTCAATTTCAAAGTTCAAGTTCAAATAATTCAAATATTCATTTGAATCCATATATAAATTTCATTCCATAATCATTTAAATTAAATTAATTTGTCATTCAAATCAATTTAAATTCATTGATCGATTTCATTCAACATTCGTTAAGTTAATTTATCATTCAAAACAATTTCTATTTAACTTCCAATTCACTAAAACAATTACTTAAGTTCAACTTCATTATATCAAAACTTCAAATTTAATTAAATTAGCTTCGACAAATCAACCCTTTAAATTACAAGTCTTACATTAATTTCAAAAATCACATTTGCATTTCTTGATAAAGAAATTCAATTTCACATATTCATTTACTTAGTTACAATTTCAAATCTCAATTAAATAAGAACTAAATTTCACTAATTAAAAGTTCAATTTTAATTATCAAAGGATTCAATTTAATTTAATTATTAAATAATTCAATCTCATTACATTATTAAATAATTTCAAAACTTAATTCAGTCATTTCTTAAATTAAAACAACATTCTTTCATCAATTTCTTTATTAATATTTTATTTAAATGTTCTCATTTAAATTCCATTAAAATTCAATTTCCAACTTCGTTTCAAAACCATATTATTTATTCAAATAAAATCTTCATTCTATTTTTAAATCAAAGTATTGACCAATCGGTTTTTATTTAATTCTCTATCCTAGGTCAAAGTTCAATTTGGGTATTTATCATTTCAACCCGATTCCAATTCAATTCAAAATCAAAGCATAGCAAAGGGAACTTGTAGTGTGATAACTGGAATGGTGTCAAAGTAAATAAACAAGCAATAACAACAATCAATATCAATCCAATAATCAATTCAAATAATCCCGAAATAATCGTATTAATTCACATTGTTATTTGTGTAAATTAATATAATTATTTCTAGAATCTACACTATCATTTCATGTAGTTAAAGATTATTATACTAATTATTCTATGCAATTCTACACTTGACACCAATTATTAAATTTCATACTTCATCAACTAATACAACATAAATTCAAATGGTTCAAGGGTAATTAACTATTTTTCTACGTGTCAAATAATTAAACATTTAATGGGTCATATTGTACAAATTTAACTAATCAAATTCAACACATATGTCAATTCAAATTTTTAACTATCCTACGTCAAATTCAATTGCATACTATTTATCACTTTATACATTACAATTTTAACGTCCAATTGTAAACATCAAACAATCAATCATTTAACAACCAAACTAGATTATCATTGCATATATAACAGATAATGGTGTCGGATGTCACAGGTGAACTGATACAGGTAATGACAGTGTAAGTATCTAACAGCAGCATATTTCAATTGTCGTTTCAATTGAAATCAAATTTAATAAATAAAAGAACATTAATCGTGAGTGATTTCTCACCTTTCGAGGCGGAAGAAATTTGATGAAGAATGAGCTACGAAGTCCAGTGCAGCGCTAGATGGACATGATTCGACGAAGAAACAGGCACGACGGACAAAGCTGATAATGGGAAATCGATGAGAACGATTGGATCAGTTGATATAAATTGAACTGAAGACATATCATATATACATAAAATTTTAAAACACTAACATATCATATTACATATATTTATTATTCTTTACTGTACTAACATAACTATATATAATTTAACCACATCAAAGTTTACTCTAGGCACAGGGTTATTGTAAACATATATAGATTAAACTAATATACAAACTGACCCACATATAGACCTATATATACATTCTACGCAACACTAACATCTAATATATAAACAGCTTAACACATGACTTATACACTATTATATATACAACAACACACTACTTAGTAAACAACTGCTTTATACAACCTACATGCGAGCGGAAATGTGAAGAGTTACTTGTTACAAAATCGATGCTTAAAAACAAATCAATAATTACCATTTACAGTTGATATGTAGACACTGTTATAAATGAAATATAGCTATATATATGTATATAAACTTTCATATAAAATATATACTTAAAAATGGCAACTAACAGTAAATATTCAAACCTATATGTTATATATAAACTTATATATGAAGTCAGACTTAAACACACTATGTGCCAAAGTATACTGATAAATAAATACATACAAAATCAAACTGTAATTAGTCATATACAAATATATAAGCAGATTTTATTACTATAACATGTAACATACTAAACTACTATATCGTATAACAAGAAAATAGCATGTATTTTATATATTCGAAACAATATGTATTTTATAATTTCAAAGCAGCATGAACATATGTAATATAACTAACATATACGTGCGTATAATATATACGTTACAGATCACAGCTACTAGGAACACAATTTTTTTTTTATATATTGTCTTTGAAAAACAAAACACATGAAATAAAATATACTAAGTAGCTAATATGGAACTCATGTATACCAACCTGACAGCAAACGCACAGCTTATAAGATAGGTGCATGTCACTTGAACACTATTATATAACCCTCTTATATTTTACATATAGTAACGCATAATGACTTACCTACCTATTACATTTAAAACCAGTATCTATTTTAAATCAAAATCAACTTACTTACTTATTTTACTTTAAATTAATATTTATCAATGTAACATCTCTAAACTCAACCGAACATATAATTTGCATAAACAACGAATATCACCTACCTATACTTACATACGCATGAATAGGTGAAGCAAGTAGGAGAAGGCCGATGGACCGAGCGGGTGAAGGAGGAGTGAGGTGAAGTCGGTTAGACTGAGTGGAGCAGTGAAGCGATGGTGGGGCCATGCGAACAGAAAATGAAGAAGCAGATTGGTGGGGGGAAAAGCGTTCGGACAGTCGGAGCTGCTGAACCTGGGCTTCGATTGAAGGGTGGAGGCCCGGGGCTGTGTGCGGTCACGGAGCTCGACTAAGGCTTTAAGGTGGAGGACGCACTGGTTGTGGAGGGTGGTGAAAGGCTTTGATTGAGGAGGCGACCAGATCTCGGTGCCATGGCGCGTGATGCGGGAAGAGGAAGTCGTGACGAGTGTAAATAGAATAGTTATATATGAACTAGCTGGGTGGAGCGAGCTGGGCGTGTGGAGCTCAGGGAGGAGCGAGGTGGGCGGAGCACAGTGGTCGGCAAAGGGTGATGCGGTGGAAGGAAGAGGGCAAGGCTTGGGTTTAGGCACACGGCTAAGGAATGGAGTCGAGCAGATCTGAAAGAAAGAGGTGAGTAGCAGAGAGACGTGGAAAGGCAGAAGGCAGCTTTCCAAATTTTCTCAATATAAATTTTTGTTTAAACCAACGAATAGAGTAAATGAATGAGAGAAAACCAATGAACCAAAATACATTGAATATGTTGGGAATAGGAAAATTGAACGGATTTGAGAAATTATCAATTTCAAACAGCCGTTTGTTCTTCCGATGGATAGATGAAGCGTCAAAGAAACCCAAAATTTTAAAATGTATACCGGTATGGTTAACCGTTTCAACGATTTCAACGCGTACCGGTTTCTGAAATACACAAATGAATACACTGTTGAGATCGGCACGACGAGACGATCAAAACGGTATACAGATATCAGTGGTATGGTTGAATTATAAAAATTCGAATTTTCTACTAGCGGAAAATGCAGCAAAAACGCAGAAAAATAAGATCGACGGAGCCAAAGAAGTCCGAATTTGGAAAACCGAAAAATGGTGTCTTGCTCAGAAGACGGTTTAGAATTTTTTTATGTAAAAATATTTAAGTTTCGAAACGTTTTATTTTCATCGCTTTTTAACTAATTAAATTGAAGTAAATTTACGCGCGAAATAAACTTTCATATTTTCGGACGAAAATTTACCAGTTGCTATGTTTAACTAGACGCATTCCAAATATCAAATTTATATTTCAAAATTTTATCGTTTAAAATTTTGCAAAATTTCAATTAATAACGTTATTAAAACAGTTAAAATTTACGGGTCGTTACATTTCATCCCAATCTACAATATGAACTGAATGTCGGACTACCGTCAAGTTTGGTTCTATCTCTAAGTCTTCCTGAGCAGATGCCTTAACAATCAAAGATGGATCTAAACGTGCTTTCTCAAATAAGATACATGAAAAACATTATGAACTTCAAACAATTTCCAGGAAAATCTATTCTATATGCCAATGATCCATTACTCTCCAGGATTCTAAATGGTCTAATGAATCTGGGTGCTAGCTTTTCTATTTTTTCGAATCTTACTACTACTTTAATCAGGGAAACTTTCACAAATACCAAATCCCCGACCGCAAACTCTAAGTCCCTTCTCCGTTGATCAGCATAACTTTTCTGTCAATCCTGGGCTTCTTTCATCCTTTCCTTGACCATAGCTACTTTCTCTGATGCTTCTCGAATCATCTCTGGTCCAAGAATTAATCGGTCTCTAGTCTCAACCCAACATGAAGGTGATTTACAAGGTTGTCCATACAAAGCTTCATAAGGCGCCATGCCAATGCTAGCTTGGTAACTGTTGTTGTAGGAGAACTCTACTAGGTAAACGTGATCTTCCCATGATCCTCCAAAATCCAGAATGCATGCTCTTAAGAGATCCTCCAAACACTCTTTCGGTTTATCCGTTTGTCTATGGGTGATAGGTTGTGCTCAAATTCAAATTCGTCCCTAAAGCGGCTTGCAATGCTCCCCAAAAACGACTGGTGAAGATGGGATGATCACTAACTATACTTACTAGAATTCCATGCATTCGAATGATCTCCCTCAAATAAATTCCTACCAAAGAAGCTGCAGTTCTTGTTTATTTCATCGGAATAAAGTGAGCACTCTTCATTAATCGATCTACAATTATCTAAATGCCCTCATTACCTTTCCTCATTCTGGGCAACCCATCGATGAAGTCCATGGATACTTGCTACCACTTCCAATTTGGTATCTCCATTGGTTGGAGTAACCCACTAGTCTTCTGCTAGTCACTCTTGACATGTTGACAATTCGCACATCGGCTTATGAAAATCAAAATGCTCTCTTCATCCCTTTCCACCAAAAGGTCTTCTTCATACTCTGAAACATTTTGGTTACTCTTAGGTGGATAGATAACATTGACCGATGGCACTCTCTCAGCATATCTTCTCTAATTCCATTAACATCTGGCACACAAATCCATCCATTCATTCCTAAAATGCCTCGAGAGTCTATCTAAAAACTAGAGATAGTTCCATCTTCAACATCCTTCTTAAACCGAGTTAGAGTAGGCTCTTCTTTTTGGAAATATGCAATTATCTCCATTAGTGCTGGCTTAACATCCAAATTTGCAATCATCACCACATTCCTACTCAACGCATTTGCAACGATGTTTGCTTTCCCTGGGGTATAAAGAATCTCTAGGTCATAAGACACGAGAAACTCCAGCCATCTTTGTTACCTCAAGTTCAAGTTCTTTTGGGTAAAAAGATACTTTAATGACTTGTGATCCGTATATAACTCAAACTTTGCACCTAAAAGATAGTGCCTCCACACTTTCAATGCAAAGACAACTGCCAAAAGCTCCAGATCGTGCGTAGCATAATTATTCTCATGAGGTTTCAACTGTCGACTCTCATACGCTACTACTTTTCCATTCTGCATCAAAAATACTCCTAATTCGGTCCTACAAGCATCCGTGTAAATGGTTAATCCTTCACTCCTATCTGGAATAGTCATGATAGGAGCGCTAGTTAATTTCTCCTTTAACTCATTGAATGCTTGATCGCACTTGGGTGTCCAAACAAACTTAGCATCTTTCTTCGTCAACTTTGTTAGATGAGAAGCAATCTTCAAGAAATCTTTAATAAACCTTCTAACAAAACCTTCTAATCCCCAGGAACTTCCGACCTCGGTCGCATTTTTGGGTTTCATCTAATATTGAACCGCAACTACTTTAGCTGGGTCCACAGAAATGCCTTCTCCTGAAACTACATGCCCTAGAAATCTAACTTTGGATTTTCAAAAATGGCACTTATAAAACTTTGCCTTTAAAACATGACTTCTTAAAGTACTTAGAACAACATAAAGATAGTACTTATGCTCTTCCTCCATTTTAGAATAAATGAGAATGTCATCAATGAAGACGAGAACAAACTTGTTAAGAAAATCCCGAAACAGTATTCATCAAATTCACGAAATAAGTGGGTGCATTAGTTAATCTAAATTGCATGACTAACCAGTCATAAAAACTATTGGGGGTATGAAAAGCTATTAAGGGTACACTCTCCTCTGCTACCCTTAATTGGTGAAAACCAGTGGCAAGATCCAGTTGAGAAAATATCTAAGCTCCGTGGAGCTGGTCAAACATGTCGTCAATCCTAGGTAAAGGATACTTATTCTTGATAGTCCTCTTATTCAACTCTCGGTAATCTACACATAATCTAAGAGAACCATCGGCCTAGGTAACGAACACTACTAGCGAGCCTCAACTCGATGTGCTATGTCTGATCAAACCCTTCTGCAATAAATCAAATGTCTGCTTCTTTAGCTCTCTTCTTTCCTTTAGAGCCAACCTTTGAGGAGGTTGTACAATTGGTGTGGTTCCTAGAATCAAATCAATGCAGAATTCCACTTCCCGGTGAGAAGGTAAACCTTGTGCTTCTTAAAAAATATCCTCGAAATCCCGAACAATTGGTATATTCCTTATCTTCTCTTTGGGTACTTCGAGGGAATAAAGGAAACTGCTCATTAATTTGTTTAGCCTTCCACAATTTATTTCTACCCCAATATTTCCACCATCACTAACTTTGATAATCCTTCGATCACAATCTACGATTGCTCTAAACTTAGATAACCAATCCATCCCCAATAATACCCCAAAACCCATGAACCCGAGAACAAGCAAGTCAAAAAAGAAAGGTCGATCTCAATAAGAAATTGGCACATTCAAACATATGGTATCAAGATTGATTGGACTCTCAATTAGGTTCGACACAAAAAGGGAATTATAAAGAATAACATATTTAAGATTCAACTGGTTCATTAGTTCATATAAGATAAATCTATGGGATGCACAAGTGTCAAATAATACTCTAATAGGAATATCAAAAATGGATAATGTACCTTGCAACACATGCTTTCCTTTTGGATCCATATAAGTAGATGGTATTTACTTAATAGTAAAAGCTTTCTCCTGAGCTCCTTTTTTTGGAAATGGACACTCGTTGTTCATACGTCCATGTTTGTTGCAATTGTAGCAGAGTGGTCTACTAGCCGGGTTCGGGCACTGATTTGCAAAGTGGCCCATTTGGTTGCACTTATAACAAAGGATCTTGGTAAAGTCTAACTGCTTCTTCCATGCTGGAGCTCCACCTCCAGGCTTCTTCCCTGACCACTTCTTCTTCCCTTTGCATTTGAAAAATGACTTACTAGCGACTGGTATCACTGATAAAGGTTGGGCATTGACTGCTGGCAATACTCCCTTCTAAACTCCTTGCTCAATATCAAGAGCCTCAAATCTCAAAGCCATACTGATCAGATTGGTAAAGGTACCATTGAGATGATTGGTCATTTCCTAATGAAATTGTGGTCGCATTCCTTTCACGAACATTTCATTCTTTTTTAGTGGTGTGTCAATCAATCCTTGTCCAAAGTGGGACAATGCATTGAACCTATGTTCATACCGCACCACTGTCATCTCACCATGTTTCAAATCCATAAAACTTTTGAACAACTGCATCCTTTTTGCCTTTGAGATAAACTAAGCTTCAAAAACCTCCTTAAACTGCACCCAAGAGAAATCTTCTTCTAGTGTATTCGTGGTGACTGAATCCAACCAATCCATTGCTGCTTTCTGAAGCTGACGCGATGCCGATAATCTCTTTCTGGCATCACCCAACTCAAGACTCCCGAATGTCCTTTCACAAGAGCGGAGCCCTATCTGAACTCCCAAAATATCTTCAGTTCCATAGAAAGGGTTACCACCTAAAGCACTGTAATTCTTGCACATGGTTGCAAAGTTCTGAGGCGGCTGAACTTACATCATTGCTTCTACTACCGGCTCTACAACTAGCACATTTCTAGGAGCTCTACCATTTATAGCCATGCTGGATCCAGATCCCCTCCCTCTTCTTCCTCTTGTACTTATTTTTAATAACTTGGATAAGTGAGAGGTGTTATTAGTGTGACCACCCGGTATTTTGGCCATATTATTTTAATAAATATTTAATCCAATTAAATAAAATGTAAACTCAACATTTTAAAATGAATAAATCTTTTGGAATTATTTGCCATTTATTTATATAGATTTGTAATTTTTGCAAGGGAATTTGATTTGTAAATTTAAATTAAATCTCTTAATAATATTTATGATCAAATTTATCTTATATAATTGAATTAAAATGCTTTATCCTATTAAAATTAGTATAAAATATAGGATATGAATAGAAATATAGAATATATAAATGCAAATATAGGTTATAAATCAAATATTTGCAAGTTAAACTCTAAATAAAAAAATATAACTAAGAAGTTATTCTAACGACAACTTATACGATTTAAAATAAATCTTATAAATATTAAACACAAGTATAAAACAAATTTATGGTTATAAACATAAGTATATAAAGGTAAGAAGACTATATTATTAATATATGTATAAAATGAACAAGTAAACGAAGTACTGGATAATTTAAGTTCAAGATAGGAGTAATATATAAAATAAATTGGTAGTTTTGTAACATGAAATCAGACAAATATGTATATGTATTGTTCGAGCTAGAAGATAATAATAAAAAAAAAATCTTTATACATATATCTTTGTACAAATAATATCAGCAAGACCATAAGTATGTAAACATATTTGAAGACAATTACATTTAATGCTTCCATCTCATCACCACAAATATATATGGATGCATCTTGCTATTCCTCTTCGTTCAGTAAAAACTCTGCTAACCTGAGAAAATAAAAAAAATATATATAGAAGGCTTGCAATGGAAGACATGGAAAAGTTTATTCAACTTGTACAGCTGAAATGAAAGGAAGGGAAAATATAAACAAAATTTGTACAAAGCAAATAAATGCAGCCTCCACAATTAAATTCAGCCACCATTCTAACAAAAATCTCTGACTTATATTTGTACAAACAAAATGATATCCCTATAAACTTTTATTCTATATATCAACTTTTCACATTTTAATTCGTTCACCCAAGCTAAGTAAACATGTAGAAAATATCATTCAAACTTAAGCAAAATTCACTTTAAATGTCAACATACAACTCAATAAATTAGAGATTCAATAAGAGGGATTCCATCTTGAAATTTAAAAGCCAGTTTCAAATAAAAGAAGACTCTGTTCATTCTCCTGGAATCAGTGAGTAACTTCTTTTCCTATCAAGCCAAATCTGTTTTGTTTTATGATTGTTGCATACAACCAACAATTGAAGTAATGTTGGATGGATGGATTAAAATGCTTGTATGTATATAAATGTAGTTTATGCTGTGGATATCTGCGTATACAAATGTGTCTGTTTGTATACAGAGATTTACCTCTGTTTGTTCACAACAGGCTAGATCAAGTAAAAATATCTATATCTCTAAATATAAAAAGTTTTATGTTGAAATCTCTAAAGGAACTTGTTTGTAGATTTCAGATTTAACTTTTAAAAATATTTTCAACTTGAAATATTAGGCGTATATTAGGAAAGCTTTAAAATTTACAGTAAAACCCATACCAGTCAGGAAAATAAATTTTGTTAAATCTAATGTTTTGCTTATATAATCAAGATGGTCTGGTGAAAAGATGATTTTAGGTTATAGTTTCATGATTTTAAAGTTTGTGAATCAAGAGAAAATGTATGATGACCGTAGGTTGAACTTTTGTCATTTTCTGGTGATCGGTGGTATTCGAGGGGTCGAGTTATCATCTGAAGCTAGATTGACGATCAGGGTGCTTGGCAAAAATGGCGGTTAAGGCGATAGTGGCCTGTGGCGTCGGCGGTAGGTCATAACAGTTTTAAAACCTAGTTTAGGACGAAGCTGGAATTCGAATCAGTGTTTCTCCCCTGATTGATCAAGTGCCGTGAAATTCGGGAGGATGGTCACATGTTGGGTCGGCAAGCCATAGCCGGAGTTGTAGCGGTTTTCGTCATCGGAATCGATGGTTCGAATGGATTTCCTGATGATGGTTTTCGGTCTTAGTACTTCTGAATGCTCGATTTTGAATTGAGGTTGGAGATGATGTTTGGATGGTCGTGGTTGCTCGTAGAAATGCTGGGCGACTTGACGATGGTGTCGTCGATGGTCGGAGTGGCCTCAGGTGATGGTGCAGGTGCACGCGATGGTGGGTGCGTGTCAGAAGGTGGAAACGGTGAAGGTCTCGAAGTCAGGTTCGAGAAGTTTGGGTGGTTAACTCGAGTCGTTCTCGAGTATATTGGAGGGTATTAATCTGTAGGATTGAAAAAAAAGAAATGACGAGAGAAAAAAAAATGAATGAGTACAGGGGAAACTCGGGGAAAAATGGGTAGATTCTTGGGGTTCAACCCAAGTAACTTGAGTGATGGCTCGGGTATTGGTTTGATGTTAACTTGAAACAAATTTAAGTTATAAACAGATTTTATTTAATGCAAGGGAAATGATTTTGAGTTTAATTAAGGGTAAAGTAATTAGGAAATGTTAAGTAATTTAAATTTGAAATTTAAGAACAAATAAAGTTATAATTAAGATATTTTATTTATAATCAAATGTACAAACTTAAAAGTAAATTAACTAATTAAAGTTAATTCAAGGTTAAAAGTTAACTAATTTAAGAATTTAATTAAGAATTAATAACTAATTGCTTAGGTAAATAATTAAGTAATTAGTGAGTAGATAAATGCGTACTTAAGTTCTAATTAATTAAGTAGTTAAGGATATTAATTTGATAATAAATAATTAGTCAATGATTTATAAATCAAGATTGTGGTTAAGACTGAAGGAAAACAATTTAATTTAATATAAGTTGATTAAACCAATTATAATATACATTGATGGTTTCTGTTGATTGACTTTGAATATCTAGATTGTGATGGTTATATGGTGATATACTCTATGATATATCTGTTCAGTTTGTGTATGATTCATTTGTGATAAATGCTATATGAATAAACGATGGTTAATAAATCAGTGAAATTTGAGGATAATTTGTTGATTATAAAATAATTAAGGATTAATTACTTTTGAGAAGTTGAATTAATAACTAAAGTTTACTAATTTGTAATTAGAAATCAATGAATTGGTAATTAGAGATTAATTAAGTAATTAAGGATAAATTAATTAGTGTAATTAATTAAAGGATTGATAGATTAAGGAAACTAATCAAGGATTAGTTAATTAATGAAGTGTGATTAATTAAAGGATAATTAATCAATGTAAGTGATTAAAGGATAATTAACTTGAGAAATTAATTAAGGATAAATGTAATAAATCATTGTTAATTACTTTATAAGGGTAATTAAGGGATTATTTAATGTGATGGGTAAAGGCTAATTAATTGGTATAATTACTTTAGAATTAATTACTTATTGTAATTTAAGGGTAATTGGTCAAAGGTGATTAATTAAGATAGATAATTAAAGGATGATTAATTAATTGGTTTGTAATTAATTAATGTTTAGTAACGGTATTCTAAGTGATTAAAGTTAGAAATTAATTTAATTAGAGATAAATTAAATTAATTTTCGAAATGATCCATCTTGCTTATGAATGATCAAATAATGTTCAATGACTGGAATTGGTTGATATCTCTGATATGAAATGTTTTTGTGATATGATATGTTTGGTTTAAACTGTGATAATGTGGGTATCTATCGATGATGAATTACTGTGTAAAGGTGACACCCTGTATTTAAAGTTGAATTGTATTTCACTTGAATAACTTGGGTTAAGATGACATTGGACTCGAATAGACCGGAGTCGGGTATTAGTTAATACCCGAAACCACTTTGATTCTTTATAGATTGATATATGAAATCAATAAACTGGAATGGAATGATTTAAGTGAATTGGGCCATTTAATCTAAGTTTTGGAACTTAGAAATTGATATGTGGAATAAGTGATGTCTATAACAAATTGTGAATTTGTAAATTGAGACGAGTTACCCCGGGTTTTATATAAGTTTTATGCTGTTGTATTTCATGTTAGATAGGTTTACTCACGCTGGTTTTCAGCCTGACCTGGGTGTTACTTTTTGGTAATGCTCGGGTCAGACCGAGTATTACAGATTTTCAGGTAGGGACGTTCTGGAGCTCAGGTGGCGAGCTGGATGGCAGGAACGTATGGAGTATTCCGCTGTGTATATGAGACTGTGTAGTCTGTATAGATTGTAGTCTGGAACAAGTTGTATAACTGTCCAGTTCATGTATAAATGGTTGTAACTCTGATGTATTAAAAATGTAATTGACTGATACAGCTTCCTTTGTGTAAAGAATATTATTTGATATTATATATTATATCCGCTGCGAAATGTGAGAATCTATGTTTTGGGGTTTCTATTTCTTCTTCTTCTTCTATCTCTTTCTTCTTTTTCATAACTATCTGGAATTTTCGGGATCGGAAATTCCAGGTCGTTACAGTTGGTATCAGAGCCAGGTTAAGCGAGAACTTTGGCTCTGGTGGGAGTACTCATAAAGATAGGGTCAATAATACCCTAGAATGAGTTGAGTATAATATATATGAGAGAACGTACTTGTTATTTTCCTATATAAAGATTATAAATGGTTTTGAAGGTAAACGATTTTATATAAAGTTATATTTGATATATATATAAAGCAATATTCCTTAATCAATAAATGTTAAAGTTATTGGTTGTTAAAATTATTGGAATTAAATCTTGAACTTGGGAAAAACTTCAGAATAAGATAATAATGAAATATTTTAGATAAATATGGCTCATAAATTGGAATTGAAGATAATTTAAATTGTGAAGTCTTAAATCTAAGTCCAGAACATTTGGAATTTTGTCTCAAAGCATTAAAAGAAATTTATTTGAATTAAAAACCCAAAAATGGTTTAAATTTAACTTGGTGTGCAAAGGAAATATGTATATATGAGGGATATACATAATGTCAAAGATGATTTGAAATAAACTCTAAATGTTTAGTTTTAATTTGGGAATGGGATGTGATACCCAAGGTGATAGGTTTTTGAACTTATAAGGTTACTAATGTGAAGTTTAAAATTTGAAGCAGGAATTCAGATTGGGCAAGGTTGTCTAGATTAAGAAAATTGAATTTAACTTTGGGAAAGTTAAATAAGTTAATAAGCAACCTGAATTTGCAAATTTCAAGATGAAATTTAGATTTAACTTGGAAATTTAAATGGTTAATTTGAATAATTTGGAATTGTAATTTAAGTGAATATGTTTAAAATCAAGTGGAATTTGAGTTGAATTTGGAAAGAAGTTGAGATTAATTCAATTGGACATGGGATTAAATCAATTTCAATGGAAATTGAAGTTACTCAAATTAGAATTGGATCAATTTAAATGGAAATGAAATTTAAATTGAATTGGGATTGGAGATCGGGAATTGAACAGTTTGGCTCTGGACTATTTTTAATAAATCATTTTGATATAAACTATTTTAAATCTATTTTCCTAACTATTTACTATACAGCTTTTCTTTTCCAAGATTACCTTGTATTTATTTAACAACTACTTTTGGCACCACCTAACAATTTTACAACTGTTTTATAAACTAATTACTATTTCTCAACTTTTTTACAAATTAATTACTATTTTACAACTATTTTACAATTATTTAAAAATTCCTATAACTATTTGATTATTTTTCAACCATTTACAATTACTTAACTATTTTGCAGCTATTTTACAAACTGATAATTATTTTTCAACTATTTATCTATTTTTAAAATTTTAAGCTATTTCCTAAATGTAAACTGGTCGGAGTTTGAACTGTTATTGAGTAAACCCCAACTGAGATAAGAATTGAAGTGATAATCCAAATGGGGATTTAGGCGAATGTGGATAAGTGAATAAAATCAAAGTGAATGTGAATAGAGAAGAGAAGTTGATTTAGTTAATAATCAATGAAGATAAATACGTAGGATGTACGTATATTATTCTGTTTGCATAGTGATTTGATCCAGATTCGAGCACAGAATTTCGAGGTAGTTATATCGATCCGAGTTGGGATTTTCCACTCGATTTTCGACGGCGAACCTGGATATGGGTTGTTGATTGGTTCTGGGTATTCTCTATCATAGTTGTGACTATGCAAGGAGAATGACGGTTTCTGATCAAGAAACTAGATCTGAGTCCGCACTAGGAAGTCGGGTGGACAATACTAGTTCGGAAGTGAAATTGTGTGATCGAGTGAGCGATCAGATTGATATTGCGTACGAATGATATGTGGACATCGTACGGGTTTGAATAAAATTGATATTAAAAAAAATTTGTGGATAAGAACTGTATTTGATTTTTGAAATTGGAAGTATATTTTATGAAATATATAATGAAGTAAAATCGGAATTGAATATTTCTATGATTAAGATTTACTTTATGGAAGTAAGCAATATGGTAAATGACTTTATAAAAGAGTAATCAAAATTTGAATATTTATTTGGACTAAACAAAGTTATATATCTTTGTTATATATGGAAAACTTCCCTTGTTGAATCTATTGTCAAAAGAAAAGGGTTTTTGAAAGTATTTGAAGTATAAAAGTGAATTTATACAAGTACAAATTGATTCAAAGATTTTTCAAAACTTTTATATATATGTGTATATAAAAAGGATTTTGAGGAAATTTTTTTGGAACCTCTGAATTTTGGGAAGGCTTTTGATTTTTGGGAAAAATCAATATTTGAATTTGGAAAGCCTAATATGAGGATTATCGATTTTGAGAATCGATTTTGTAAAGGAGCTTTATATGATATTCATACTTGGTGTATGATTTGTGTGACGCCCCACCTCTATACCCACGCTAACCAAGAACACTACGGTGTAGTGCTGTCAATTAGCACGGAGAATAAGGCTGTTGAGGAGCGACCATCCATGTAACTTCTTTGTGCGAGCACCGATATGTCAGATAGAATAGAATGCATATCTTTTAAGGAGGAAATCCGACATACCGATACAAACACAAAGCTATCACACGGTGGCTATATATAATCTTCGGAAACAAACATAGAAATAAATGTAACATAAATCAGTCACAGACAATTCATATCACAGAGGCGGAAATAGATATGAATATAACACATGAAAGTGTACATCAGAGTATTGGTCAAATAAGATCCACAATAACACAAAAGAATAGATACAAGTGCAAGACAACAGAATATGTATACATCAAGGAGTCTCAATCTCAAATGTATACGACAAAAACTACTAAACTAGAGTAGTTAGCCAAAAGTCAGATGATGGCTCCAGATAGGAAGTCATGAGGAAGCACCTGTAAAATCTCAGTCTGACCCGAGTATTATTTAAGAAGAAAATAATAAACGGATCAGTCTAGCTATAATTATCAGATAAAATGAGATAGAATATGAGATATGATAATAGAACGTATGATAACAAAAAGGTGTCATACTATGATAAGTATACATTAGAAATCCCACAAAAGTCATACAATATCTCAATAATCTCAAAACAGAGAAAAGAAAGTCATATTCTTAATTTAATTCACCAAGCCACAATAAAATGACATACTCATCAATGTCAATGGTAAAAGCTGGTGAAACATAAAATTCCAGAAATCAATAATTAGAAATCCAGAAATCACAAGAAAAGGATGGCCAATCCCAAACAGGAGCATGAAAGCCGGAACATTGATGTAGTGCAAACGGTACGTCCAATGAACCGGAAAGCCGAGACATCGATGTAGTACAAACGGTACATCAGATGAATCGAATATTGACGCAGTGCAAACGGTACGTCCAATGAATTGAACATTGACGTAGTGTAAATGGTACGTCCAATGAACTGGAAAGCCGAGACATCGATGTAGTACATACGGTACATCAGATGAATCGAGTATTGACGCAGTGCAAACGGTACGTCCAATGAATTGAACCTTGACGTACTGCTAACGGTACGTCCAGTGAATCGAAAAGACAATACAATTCAGAACATTGACGCAGTGCAAACGGTACGTCCAATGAATCGGAAGACGTAGACATCAATGCAGTACAAACGGTACATCAGATGAATCGAAACACATTAAAAATACTTGGGTTGCCAGCCCATAAAGAAATGAGACGAAGCTCAATAAAATGAAGTACAGTTCTTCATACGGACAAAGAGACATCGCACAATTGCTAGTCTAAATCACAAGAATGATCATCATGATCATAAGGAAGTGTCGATTACACTAAGCTAGTAAATATAAGAGTTTAGCTTCATGTCCCATAACCACTTGCTTAACTCAAATATTTACGAACAGATTGTAGATCTGCACTAGGAAATTGTCACAAGAGTTTCAATATGTGTGAATCGAAATCACACCAATGAGGTATAGACTAACCTTGAAGATAAAGAGATATGTGTGAATCGAAATCACACAAATGGTGTCTAGTCTAACCTCGCAAATAAAGAGACATCGCTCAATCGCTAGTCTAAATCACAAGAATGATCGTCATGATCATAAGGAAGTGTCAATTACACTAAGCTAGTGAATATAAGAGTTTAGCTTCATGTCCCATAACCACTTGCTTAACTCAAATATTTACGAACAAACTGTAGATTTCCACTAGAAAATTGTCACAAGAGAGTTTCAATCGAACAAGTCCAAAAATTAACCGACGAAGTAAACGCAAGAGTTTCATACCACTTGTTTTGCTAAGCCGTTTAATTATATTTTCTCATACGAATGAGGTAAAGGTTTGTATATACTAGTAGATTGGAAAACAGTTTTATAAACGAGTTTGATATTGAAAATAGAGTTGAAATCGTTTTGATGAAAGAGTTTTAATATTTACTACTAGTATAGAAAACCCTTATATTTTAAAGTGACAAATCATAGAAATGATTGTAGAAACAATCAAGCATTAAAATTCACATTCGAAGACGTGAATAAAATCCAAGAAATCAATTCCCAAAACCATCAAAGTAAGAAGTTCTGTTGAATGTTTTTCGGATAAGATTGCCTACGTAGAGGTGTACGGGGTTCGACCTGCCCGGTCAGATCGCGGGGGTCCAGGGGGCAGCGCCCACGGCGGGGTGCAGGGCAGGGCCCCGTCAAAACGGTACGACCTAGAGAGGACAAAATGAGGTCTAACGACCTAAGGGGGATAGGGTCGAGCGACCTAACGAGGTACCATCCCAAAAGAGGAGTCATCAAAGTCTTAAGAAATGATAACAACAAATAGGAGACAACACGAATCGATTAAAGTTGGAAATTCAAACAAATAGGCAATATAGGAAAAACTGGCAAATAGGAGCAGGTCGGTCAACCGGACTCCCTGAGTCGGCTGACCGGACCAGAGACAGAAGTGCTCGGGTAGCAGGTCGGTCGACCGGACACTGAGGTCGGTCGGCCGAAGCCTGTAACCTACACTTCCAAACAGAGGCAGGGAGATGCTAGAGTAGCAGGTCGGTCGACCGGACCCTGAGGTCGGTCGACCGGAGCCTGTTTCCAGCATTCCCATGCCAATCAAATGAATGCCAAACACTTCCGAAATGCAATCGGTCGAGCAACGGCACTAAGGGTTTACGCCAATCGACTACCCGGCCATATACGCTCTTCGATTCATCACCAAAAACATGATTAAAACATCAAAGTTAGGATTTTCAAAGAATTGAACTCAAAACACTAAAAATTGGAATATTCACCAAATCAATCCAAACCAAAAGCAATTGCACAAGAATAAGTGTTAGGAATTCATACCTAACAATCAAAGATAAATATAGATTAAGATGTGAGATAAAAATCTCACCTTTGAACCCAAACGAATGAAGAAGATGCTATGGAGCAATGGCAAGAGCAATTACTCTTCAATTCCAACTCAACAAGCTTGAATTCAAAGCTTAAAAAGAAGAACATTCCCAAAGTTAGGTTTAGGAATTTCTGAAATCAAAGAGAGAATGTGTTGGAGAAGAAGGAGATGAAGCTTACCAATGGGTTCTCTTTGAATTTGAAGCTAGAACAAGAATTTGCAAATGGAACTAGGGTTTTGTAATTTCTAATTCCTCTTCCTCTCCACCATTTTCAGTTTGCTTGAGGAAATGAAATGAAATGGGAGTGAATGGATGAAGAGTTAGAGAGCTAGGGGGGTTAAGTGGGGTTAAGGGCTGAACCCAAACCCAAGTCCAAAGTGAAAAGTAGCAAAAATTCCACTAACTCCAAACATATCGAAGCTTACACTTAAAAAGATCGCAAACGACATTTTGAACTCAATGGAGGTGGTCTCGAGTCCTAATTCGACTGTTTGCAAAAAGTAGCTTTTTGGACATCAATCCGATTAACGATGAAATATTTAAATATAAAATCGATAAATATGCGGGTTGTTACAATTTGGAAAATACTATATGTGTATAGTATAAAGTGTTTTGAAAGTAGCTCTGGGGAAAAAGGCGCTCCCTTGAATGAACTTCTCAGGAGTGCCACTGAGTGGTACTGCCTTGAGCCTCTAAAGGGGAGGTTCTAAAGTTGATCCTGTGAGGAGTCCGGACAAACTAGTTCCTGAGGATTATTTGGTAGCGAAAGTCGATGGCACTGATGCCTACAGGGGCATTTGGGTTATGCTGTGACGACAGTGTAACTCGATGTCGCTGCGATCTACTGTGGGGACCATAGCGAAAATCGTGTGGAGGATGAGTGCCAACAGTCTACACTTGATTTTGCCGGGATGGCAACGCAACATTGATAGACTGCGGTCTATGGTCAAGTGGAGGAGTTTCATTCTTTTGGCAGCGAAATTCGGTGGCGCTGATGCCTACAGTTATATGGGTTTGTGCTGTGATAGCAACGTAAGGCCCGGGTATAACTGCGATCTATAGCGAGTTACATGGCGTAATCGAGGAGCGCGGAGACCTACAATTATCTGTGGATTTTGCCGGGACGGCAACGTAACCATCGGGTTAACTGCGACCATGGATGGGGGTGATGATTTCCAGAGCATTCTCACCAAAGATATTTTCTCTATTTCCAAAACGGTTTTCTATATTTTTGATAAAATTATTTTTCAGAATATTTTCACTGGGTGTTGAAAATAGGTCTACTAAGTACTTATAGATTTTCAGTTCTACGCCTGATCAACGTATGACCGAATCTCTATGAGAACGAGGATGGACTTGTTGAAACATCGAGTTATAAAAGTATTTTTATAAAAGCTACTCTGAAATAGTATTATATAGATATTAAAACAAAAGTGTTTTCAAAATGATCAAAGAAATTTATCTGATTTTAAGCATTTTAATAAAACTGGTTTCGTTCCTTTTCGAGGACGAAAAGATTCAAAGGGGAGAGGAATGTGACGACCCGGTATTTTGGCCATATTATTTTAATAAATATTTAATCCAATTAAATAAAATGTAAACTCAACATTTTAAAATGAATAAATCTTTTGGAATTATTTGCCATTTATTTATATAGATTTGTAATTTTTGCAAGGGAATTTGATTTGTAAATTTAAATTAAATCTCTTAATAATATTTATGATCAAATTTATCTTATATAATTGAATTAAAATGCTTTATCCTATTAACATTGGTATAAAATATAGGATATGAATAGAAATATAGAATATGTAAATGCAAATATAGGTTATAAATCAAATATTTGCAAGTTAAACTCTAAATAAAAAAATATAACTAAGAAGTTATTCTAACGACAACTTATACGATTTAAAATAAATCTTATAAATATTAAACACAAGTATAAAACAAATTTATGGTTATAAACATAAGTATATAAAGGTAAGAAGACTATATTATTAATATATGTATAAAATGAACAAGTAAACGAAGTACTGGATAATTTAAGTTCAAGATAGGAGTAATATATAAAATAAATTGGTAGTTTTGTGACATGAAATCAGACAAATATGTATATGTATTGTTCAAGCTAGAAGATAATAATAAAAAAAATCTTAATACATATATCTTTGTACAAATAATATCAGCAAGACCATAAGTATGTAAACATATTTGAAGACAATTACATTTAATGCTTCCATCTCATCACCACAAATATATATGGATGCATCTTGCTATTTCTTTTCGTTCAGTAAAAACTCTGCTAACCTGAGAAAATAAAAAAAAATATAGAAGGTTGCAATGGAAGACATGGAAAAGTTTATTCAACTTGTACAGCTGAAATGAAAGGAAGGGAAAATATTAACAAAATTTGTACAAAGCAAATAAATGCAGCCTCCACAATTAAATTCAGCCACCATTCTAACAAAAATCTCTGACTTATATTTGTACAAACAAAATGATATCCCTGTAAACTTTTATTCTATATATCAACTTTTCACATTTTAATTCGTTCACCCAAGCTAAGTAAACATGTAGAAAATATCATTCAAACTTAAACAAAATTCACTTTAAATGTCAACAAACAACTCAATAAATTAGAGATTCAAAAAGAGGGATTCCATCTTGAAATTTAAAAGCCAGTTTCAAATAAAAGAAGACTCTGTTCATTCTCCTGGAATCAGTGAGTAACTTCTTTTCCTATCAAGCCAAATCTGTTTTGTTTTATGATTGTTGCATACAACCAACAATTGAAGTAATGTTGGATGGATGGATTAAAATGCTTGTATGTATATGAATGTAGTTTATGTTGTGGATATCTGCGTATACAAATGTGTCTGTTTGTATACAGAGATTTACCTCTGTTTGTTCACAACAGGCTAGATCAAGTAAAAATATCTATATCTCTAAATATAAAAAGTTTTATGTTGAAATCTCTAAAGGAACCTGTTTGTAGATTTCAGATTTAACTTTTAAAAATATTTTCAACTTGAAATATTAGGCGTATATTAGGAAAGCTTTAAAATTTACAATAAAACCCATACCAGTCAGGAAAATAAATTTTGTTAAATCTAATGTTTTGCTTATATAATCAAGATGGTCTGGTGAAAAGATGATTTTAGGTTATAGTTTCATCATTTTAAAGTTTGTGAATCAAGAGAAAATGTATGATGACCGTAGGTTGAACTTTTGTCATTTTCTGGTGATCGGTGGTATTCGAGGGGTCGAGTTATCGTCTGAAGCTAGATTGACGATCAGGGTGCTTGGCAAAAATGGCGGTTGAGGCGATAGTGGCCTGTGGCATCGGCGGTAGGTCATAACAGTTTTAAAACCTAGTTTAGGACGAAGCTGGAATTCGAATCAATGTTTCTCCCCTGATTGATCGAGTGCCGTGAAATTCGGGAGGATGGTCACATGTTGGGTCGGCAAGCCATAGCCGGAGTTGTAGCGGTTTTCGTCGTCGGAATTGATGGTTCGAATGGATTTCCTGATGATGGTTTTCGGTCTTAGTACTTCTGAATGCTCGATTTTGAATTGAGGTTGGAGATGATGTTTGGATGGTTATGGTTGCTCGTAGAAATGCTGGGAGACTTGACGATGGTGTCGTCGATGGTCGGAGTGGCCTCAGGTGATGGTGCAGGTGCACGCGATGGTGGGTGCGTGTCAGAAGGTGGAAACGGTGAAGGTCTCAAAGTCAGGTTCGAGAAGTTTGGGTGGTTAACTCGAGTCGTTCTCGAGTATATTGGAGGGTATTAATCTGTAGGATTGAAAAAAAAGAAATGACGAGAGAAAAAAAAATGAATGAGTACAGGGGAAACTCGGGGAAAAATGGGTAGATTCTCGGGGTTCAACCCGAGTAACTTGAGTGATGGCTCGGGTATTGGTTTGATGTTAACTTGAAACAAATTTAAGTTATAAACAGATTTTATTTAATGCAAGGGAAATGATTTTGATTTAATTAAGGGTAAAGTAATTAGGAAATGTTAAGTAATTTAAATTTGAAATTTAAGAACAAATAAAGTTATAATTAAGAAATTTTATTTATAATCAAATGTACAAACTTAAAAGTAAATTAACTAATTAAAGTTAATTCAAGGTTAAAAGTTAACTAATTTAAGAATTTAATTAAGAATTAATAACTAATTGCTTAGGTAAATAATTAAGTAATTAGTGAGTAGATAAATGCGTACTTAATTTCTAATTAATTAAGTAGTTAAGGATATTAATTTGATAATAAATAATTAGTCAATGATTTATAAATCAAGATTGTGGTTAAGATTGAAGGAAAACAATTTAATTTAATATAAGTTGATTAAACCAATTATAATATACATTGATGGTTTCTGTTGATTGACTTTGAATATCTGGATTGTGATGGTTATATGGTGATATACTCTGTGATATATCTGTTCAGTTTGTGTTTGATTCATTTGTGATAAATGCTATATGAATAAACGATGGTTAATAAATCAGTGAAATTCGAGGATAATTTGTTGATTATAAAATAATTAAGGATTAATTACTTTTGAGAAGTTGAATTAATAACTAAAGTTTACTAATTGGTAATTAGAGATTAATTAAGTAATTAAGGATAAATTAATTAGTGTAATTAATTAAAGGATTGATAGATTAAGGAAACTAATCAAGGATTAGTTAATTAATGAAGTGTGATTAATTAAAGGATAATTAATCAATGTAAGTGATTAAAGGATAATTAACTTGAGAAATTAATTAAGGATAAATGTAATAAATCATTGTTAATTACTTTATAAGGGTAATTAAGGGATTATTTAATGTGATGGGTAAAGGCTAATTAATTGGTATAATTACTTTAGAATTAATTACTTATTGTAATTTAAGGGTGATTGGTCAAAGGTGATTAATTAAGATAGATAATTAAAGGATGATTAATTAATTGGTTTGTAATTAATTAATGTTTAGTAACGGTATTCGAAGTGATTAAAGTTAGAAATTAATTTAATTAGAGATAAATTAAATTAATTTTCGAAATGATCCATCTTGCTTATGAATGATCAAATAATGTTCAATGACTGGAATTGGTTGATATCTCTGATATGAAATGTTTTTGTGATATGATATGTTTGGTTTAAACTGTGATAATGTGGGTATCTATCGATGATGAATTACTGTGTAAAGGTGACACCCTGTATTTAAAGTTGAATTGTATTTCACTTGAATAACTTGGGTTAAGATGACATTGGACTCGAATAGACCGGAGTCGGGTATTAGTTAATACCCGAAACCACTTCGATTCTTTATAGATTGATATATGAAATCAATAAACTGGAATGGAATGATTTAAGTGAATTGGGCCATTTAATCTAAGTTTTGGAACTTAGAAATTGATATGTGGAATAAGTGATGTCTATAACAAATTGTGAATTTGTAAATTGAGACGAGTTACCTCGGGTTTTATATAAGTTTTATGCTGTTGTATTTCATGTTAGATAGGTTTACTCACGCTGGTTTCCAGCCTGACCCGGGTGTTACTTTTTGGTAATGCTCGGGTCAGACCGAGTATTACAGATTTCCAAGTAGGGACGTTCTGGAGCTCAGGTGGCGAGCTGGATGGCAGGAACGTATGGAGTATTCCACTGAGTATATGAGACTGTGTAGTCTGTATAGATTGTAGTTTGGAACAAGTTGTATAACTGTCCAGTTCATGTATAAATGGTTGTAACTCTAATGTATTAAAAATGTAATTGACTGATACAGCTTCCTTTGTGTAAAGAATATTATTTGATATTATATTTTATCCGCTGCGAAATGTGAGAATCTATGTTTTGGGGTTTCTGTTTCTTCTTCTTCTTCTATCTCTTTCTTCTTTTTCATAACTATCTGGAATTTTAGGGATCGGAAATTCCGGGTCGTTACAATTAGAATACAATGATAGGGTCAAAGACGATAAATGGGAAACTGCAATAAAGGATCTAAAACAATCCTTTTAGGGGAGAAAAGAAAACGCTCTCTCAAGATTAACTCATTCTAGGGCTCAATTCACCCTATCTCTAATGAGTTGTACCCCAATCAGGCTAAGGTGTTTGTTCAACCGATGCTCTGATACCAACTATGATGACCTACCTTTCTAACCCGTAGGAATGACAATTAAAACATCCTCGGTGTTCATGTGTCGTTGACCAAACATCAGAAAGATTAATCGTCGTGGGGTAAAATAAAGAACAGAATAGAAAATTTCACAACGAAACTTCAAAATAAACCATAACCGTCAATAGTACATTAGGTTATTCCTTAATAGGGAGTTATCAAAATTACACAAAAGTACTACAAATCAACTTAGGTAGTTATAACATCCTGCCTTTACATATGTTGAAAAAATACACTTACACAAACTAGATAATACATTGGAATAGATAACTAAGAAGATGAAAGCCTCCTACTCGGACGCCATCTTCTAAACAGTCCACAAAAGACCTGCTACTCTCAGACTACTCAAATAAAATGAGTACCCGAGAGTTTAGGGAAAGCAAACAACTCGGATCAAACGATATGTTTGGTATGAGGAAAATTTTAAACAATAGGTGTGAAATTAAACACAAACATGTGAGACCACGCCGCTGAACACAGAACGAATTTACTCATACATAAATCAACATCATAACATAAAGAATGGATAATTAATTAAACTCCGAGAAGAGTGGTTGACTCTTCCCTATGAAAATAAAGAAATATATTTGAAGGTTCGAATCAAATCAGAAAAGGAAAATCTCTAACAAATGATTAGGAGGGTGCACCCCCTCTTGAAGTATACCTCCAATAGTATACTTCTTAGAAGCTTATTTACTCTGTGACACTTCTTCGAAACCTCCAAGTTAGACCCCGCCAAACCTTACCAAGTGCCCGAAAACTTCACATCTAATAGCGCTACCGAATCCAATCTAGATGAGATGTGAAAGTATCCTGACGGGAGCAACCCCACATAGCTTAGCCCTGTATCGCACTTTGGTTTTAGTCATTTCTGACAAAGGATATCAAAGCTCAACGGAGCAACACATCGTCTTAGAATGACGATAATAAAGAAGCTGAAGTAACCGATAGTTGAGAACCCAACTATCGTAGATATATAACGATCGTATATGGAAATTAAGCCTTGTATACTTACCACCACTCATCGAATTCAAACTTGTACTATTTCTTGGTTAAAAATAATACCGGACAAGTCAAGGTAGTGTTACCTCAAAGTTATGTCTCACGATTATTCTTAACTTTCGAAATAGCGACAAGTCTACTTCTTTGATGTTTAGTGCTAATTATACAAACAAATTGTTTCCATATAAGTGATTCACTTTACAGAAATTAATTCATTTCCATAAACGAATCAAACCTTTTCTTTTAAAACCCGAATTCGTACTTAGCTTCACATTACAAGTATTAGCTTTAAAACACTTTATTAAAAGAGTGTACTTACTTTGAAACATTATTTTAAAAAGGGTTTAACAACTTAAAATATTCTTATTACACTGGTTAATCAGCTTTTAAACTTCGTTAACAAAGCTGATTAATTTACTTCAATAACCTTTAATTAAAAAAGGTAAATCACCTTTAAAACATCATTAATTCAATTAATTAATAATATCATTAATCAAATGAAATAAATAATAATTAAATATCATTATTTAAAAGTGATTAATTAATTTAAAACTTTATTTAAAAAAGATTAATTTAAGGTTAAACAGATTTATTAACTTCTAAAAGTCATTAATTAAAAAGATTAATTAATTTAAAACATCATTAGTAAATTGATTATTTAACTTTAGTTCATTATTATTAAAAATTAATTAACCTTAAACATCAATAAATAAAATGATTAATTAATTTTATAACATCGTTAGATAAAATGATTAATTAATTTTAAAACATCATCAACCAAGTGATTAGTTAAATTTAAAACTCATCATTAATAAGTTAATTAATTAACCTTAATCCTTATTAATTAAATAATTAATTAAATTTAAAAATCATTAATAAAATAATTAATCATATTTGAAATCATTATTATTTCAAAAACTTATTTAACTTGTAAAACAATCCCAAGCATGATATGAAACCAAAAGGTTTCGATAAAGTGTGAAGTTTTCGAAAGTGCAGACATAGCGACTATCAGTATATGGGCAATTCAGCAAACTAGTCCATGTCATTTTTCATCCATCGAGTCATCACACAACCTATGAGTAAGCATATAAACATAGTATGTACATCTACAAAACAAGTAGTAAACAACACTTGCAAAATTTCAACTTTAGCTTACTAACTTGTCAGGTTACTAACTAACTTCCAAAGTGTTAACTTTTTGATGCATAAGTCAAGCCAACAACCATCATAACACAATATATATCAAGCAAGCATTCACCGACAATATAAATGAACTATATTTAAAGTTACAAACTTGGATTTTGAAAAGTGATATTTTTACTCACCGAAATGCACTTAAACAAAGTCTAACTTCCACCGAACTTGCCTTAACTCCAAAATAGGACCTAGTATGGGCTTGTAGGGTGCAATATGGCTTGGCCAAAGGCAAAATTAGGCTTGGCCTTGGAGTTTTTGAGGTGGGAATGGCTTTTATTTTGGTGGAGGAACGTTTGTATATGAATATATGGAGCTTTACTTGATTTTTTAGAAGTGTATTCACTAGTTTTTGGCTTGGAAACTCCTTTTGGAAGCTATGGAAGTATTCATGAATATGAAGAGAAGAGAAGATAGAAATGAATGTTTAAAGTGGAAATGTGTGGAAATGAGGAGTATATATAGGCAAAAGAAATGAAGGGGTGAATAAAATAACCTTATCACTAAAATAAACTAAATGTTGTCATGCAACATGGAAGCCATGCCTCACCACCATCCTAGGTGCACACGCACCCACCTTTTGTCCAACCTCTACCATGCTTTGTGTACTAACCTAGGTAGCTTAGGTTATGGTGGTGCATGAGAGGTTATTTTATATTTTATTTTTAATCTTGTTTTATTTTAATCTAAGCATGGTTTATTTATTTTAACACTATCATTAACTTATCACATGACATATGTGCATATGTGTGTATGTGTATATGAGTTATACAAAATGTGCAAAACATTTTCGACGACTTTCTTATGCCAAAAATTCGAATTTTCGAAAAACATTTTTCGGTCACAGTTTCTATTTTTATTTTAACTAATTATTTTGGTAAATAAAATTTGAAAATTATTTTAATATCATTAATTAATATTTAAAATATGTTTATTTTGTTATTAAAATCCATTATTAAAATATTTAAAATTGATTTAGATATTCAAATACAACGAATAAATTTAAGGGTCGTTACATAAATAGGTCCCCCGCTTGCACCTCTAACCTCCTAAGCTCTTTGGACACTCTATGCCTTAAATGCATAAATACTAGTCCAACTCCTCTTACCAGATACAGAACTCTATCCTATGTGGTGGTAATCCAATCTCCTCCTCGGGTATGTCCAGATACTCTCCAGCTATAGGCACAGATGACATCTTATCATGTGGAATATCGAGCGAATATATAAGGCTCCTCTATTTGTAGCGAATCACTACCATTCACTCCTCCACAACCCTGATCGTCATCAACGGCCTCTCTCAGTCTACCATTATTCCATATCCCCTTTAGCCAGTCCATTCTTAAACTATGATACCAATCCAACTAAACCCCAAACAATCAATGCCTATCAAACAAACAACCATGACTAAAAAAGGGCAAGGTCTCGACAAACTACGTATAGGCTGGCTGAGCCGCTAACTAGTTCTGTCATGATCAAAGATCGATAATTATCTCGAGTCTCTATCCTAATATCTAACCATCGAATCTAGATAAAAAGGAATACGAAACCTCGACATCAAATAAAACGTGTATGGAACCACTATATGCGGAAAGCATATCTAAAACGGTGATGACATTTCCCTTCTCTTTCATCGATGGAGCAATCGACGAAACCGAAACTACGATCAATACATATGCTTCCCGATCTATCCCTAAACAACCGGTATGGAATAACTCTTCAATACTGGTTACTTCTCGATCATCCTCTCGAAGTCCTCCTCAATGTGATGAATCAATCGACCCCTAAGATGATCTCTCTACCCAATGATAAACTTCAATTCTTTCTGTGTGGAGTATCAATGGGAATAGACGGTACCTCGATATCATATCTAATCTGACCACATTCTCCAACATAGACATATCGTGGTAATTCAAATCGGCGAACTCTCTAACCATCCCCGACTTCAGAAAAGTCAAGACAAATCTTCTTCGAAGTAAACTACGAACTAGTCACAAGGAAATAGGTCCTTGGGAAACAGAGCTACAAAAACACTCCACTAGTTCATCGTCCATCCTTGGAGCCATCCGTAGGCTAACTTTTACCTCATGCATCATCTAACTCCAAGTCATCAAAGATCCTTCTGCAAGCAACTAACCAAACTCCCAATAGCCGACTTTGTTCCAAGGAACAGCCACCTCCAATATTCTTATGGTCTATGTACCGCTCGGCAAAGTCAACTCTAGTCAATTGCACTTGAGCACCATAACCATCCAGAACAAATTGGGCATCCAGGAAATGACCCCGACCAACTTTACGAACATATCCTATCAATCAGAGATAATTTGAGTTCTTTTATTATAAATTCGATAAGCTTTGCTTCGTTCCGAATATCCAATGAATATTCCTTCATCGGATTTTGGATCGAATTTGCCTAGTTGATCTTTAGCATTTAAAATAAAACATTTAGAGCCAAAAACTTTAAGATATGAAATATTTGGTTTTTTCCATTTAGAAGTTCATATGGAGTATTCTTAGTTAACGGTCGAATAGAAACATGATTCAATACATAACAAGTAGTAGCTACAGCTTCTGCCCAAAAATGTTTCGATAAAGTGGTTCCATTTAATAAAGTTCTTGCACATTCTTTTAACGTTCTATTTTTCCTTTCTACAACTCCATTTTGTTGTGGTGTTCTAGGAAATGAAAAATTATGGTTAATACCTTTCTTGTTACAAAATTGTTCAAAAGCTTCATTTTCAAATTCTCCTCCATGATCACTTCTTATATTTTTAATTTTTAAACTTTTAATATTTTGGATTCTTTTAACAAAAACTTTAAAATTATCAAAAGTATCACTTTTATTTTTCAAAAATAAAATCCAAGTATATCTAGAAAAATCATCTACAATAACAAATACATATCTATTATGATTAATAGACTGCACTTGAGTTGGACCAAAAAGATCCACATGTAAAAGTTCAAGTGGTTGTTCTGTAGATATTACTTTTTTTCATTTAAAGGAAGATTTTTTTAATTTTCCTAATTTACATGCATCACAAAATATATTAGTTTTAAATTGTATATTGGGTAATCCTTTAACTAATTTGTTTTTAGCTAGTTTGTTGATAGTATTAAAATTGATGTGACAAAATATTTTGTGCCAAAGACAAGAATCATTTTCTTTAGCTATTAAACACAAATTTGAATCATTATTAACATCCATATTTAAGATATAAATGTTTTTATCTCTTTTTCCTTCAAAAATAATGTTATGATTTTTATCGAAAATATTACATTTATTTTCTGAAAAAGTTATATTAAAACCTTTATCGCATAGCTGACTAATACTTAATAAATTGTGTTTTAAATTTTTAACTAATAAAACATCAATAATGAGAGGTAAATTAGAGGTACCGTTGATACTAATATTGCCTTAGCCAATGATATATCCTTTTGAGTTATCTCCAAAGGTGACTGCTCCTCCATTTGAGTATATGATGTTTGACAACATTTCTTTGTTTCCAGTCATGTGTTTTGAGCAACCGCTATCTAAAATCCATTTTCCTCTCTTCTTATGTGGTACCTGCAAAAAGTTTATAAAAAGTTGGTACCCAATCTTTTTAGGGTCCTAAGAGTTAGATCTTAGGAAGTCAAACCCATACGGGTTCAGAATTCCCTTTATAAACATAATTCTTGTTATTATGAACAGTTTCCATAAACATTTTGATATGTTTATTCCTTATCAAAATATTATTTGATTTTGGAATCCATATCTTGATGGTTTTAGTGTTTGGGTAAACTGTTTTCTTAATATCCTTCTTAATATCATTATTAATCCTACTTTTAGCAAAATTATTTTGTTTCTTAAATCCTAGTCCAGATTTATTGTTAGAGGATTGAGAATTTTCAAGTATTCTAGAAAGATTCTCTCTTCCTTTATTGAAATTAGATACATTTTTAGAGATATCATCAAACTTTATTTTTATGCTAGATTTTTCTAACTCTAAATCCTTAATTTTAGAGTTTAAACTATTATTTTCCAAAAATAAAACATTATTTTTATTTTTCTGAATTTCTAGTTCTTCAGATATTGAAGAAATTTGAGAAGATAAGTTAGAATTCGATTGTTGAGAAATTTCAAGTTCTTCTTCTAATATTTTCTTCTCATCTTTTAGCATATCTACTTCTAAGACTGTCCTATCTAACTTTCTTTGCAACTCCTTATTTTTCTTTTTAAGTTGCTTTGCTAAATTTACTAATTCAGAATTAATTTCAATTAAATCTTCAAAAGTAAGATCACTTACATCGTCTGACGAAGCCATGAAGCACACATTTGCTTGTTATCACTTTCACTCTCTGATGAGGATGATGAGTCAGTGTCGTCCCAAGTGACTGAAAAAGCTTTTCGTTTGGTTTTGTCCTTCTTGAAATTATTCTTTTTACGGTCTGGACAATCCTTCTTCATGTGTCCTTTCTTATGACATTCATAACATTCCATTGCTGAAGATGATGGTTTGCTGCTATTGGAGTTGTTGTTGAAATTATTTTTGTTTCCCTTGAATTTGTTTCTGTTAAATTTCAAAAACTTTTTGAAATTTTTAGCGATCATTGCCATATCTTCATTATCTGAGTTGGAATCATCTTTTTCTGCTTGGAATGCCACATTCTTCTTTTCTTGTGTTCCATTTTTTTTTGCCTGCAAATTTACTTCATAGGACATTAAATTACCTATCAATTCTTCAGGTTTTAATGTTGATAAATCAATTGCTTCTTCAATAGCTAGGAATTTTTGTTCCCATTCGTCCGTTAAAGAATTTAAGATTTTTGTAACAACATCCAAATCAGTAAACTTTTGTTCTAATGATAGTAAAGCATGATAAATATCTTGAAATCTAGAGTACATGTCATTTATAGATTCATGTGGCCTCATTTTGAAATTGATTTTTCAACATAAAGATTTTGCTTAATTTAACTTTGTTCGTTCCTTCATGCGACACCTAAAGAGTTCTCCAAATTTCATAACCGAAAGTGCACATGCTAACTCTATTGAGTTCATTTCTATCTAATGCACAAAATAAAATATTCATAGCCTTTGCATTTGAAGTAGCATCTAGTTTTTGTGTGTTACTCCAAGTTGAGTATTCTTCAGTAGGAGTTGTGTATTCTCTTTGTATAATATTCCAGATATCGAATCCACTAGATTGCATATAGATTCTCATTCTAGTTGACCAATAATTATAATTTATACCATTAAAAAGTGGAGGTCGTGAAGTCGATTGACCTTCTGTGAAACTAGAATTAGTGTTAGTGCTAACATCGTTAGTTTGTGTAGTTGCCATATTACTTAGAAATAAATATCAAATAACTTTATGACGGCTATAGGATTTCCTTGCTCTAATACCAAATGAAAGTGTACGTGCAGTACTAAGGATCATGTAATATGGTATATAAATGCGGAAACTGATAATAGTAGTAAAAATAAAAATTAAAGTAAGCACACCAGGAATTTTTATACTGGTTCGAACTTCCCGTTCTATGTCCAGTCCCAGAATACCCTCTGGATTTAAACTAAATCCCTCACTTAACCCGGAGGAATAGGTATACGACACCTGAGCAGCCGAACAGGAATTTTTCCACCTTAAAAGCCGAAGAGGACTTCAACTTTAATACAAATAATTTGTTGACGAAAGTGTTCTGAATAACACTGATTGTCTTTTGATAGTACAGCTTTCCTATAATCAAATCCTCAAGAGTATATATGTGTGTGAAGATTTAGAAGGAAGATAATCACGTAGAATCGAAGTATATGAATTAATTCAAGGATTCTAGTGATATTGAATAAGAATGAATGCTTTTATTTGCAGAAATAAATAGAGAAGATTTCAGAATTAAAACAAGAATCGGTGATTGTAGAAGTGAATTGAACATGTTTATATAGTTGTAGAATAGTTACAATCTTTCATGAAGGGTTTCAATCAAAAGTTGTGTCCGTATCTCTTGGATTAAAGGACATTCCTCTTCATGAACGATTGCACCTCTTTAGAAAACTAGCCGTTATGTTCAGGTCGGTTGACCGAGAAAACTGGCCGGTCAGCTGAGTTTACAGATGTGTATAAAACAGTGCATATTTGTGCACTTGACACAGAGTCGGTCGACCGTAGTTCCTGGTCGGTCGGCCGACCTACTGTCAATTGCACAGTGCACACTTATTTGTGTATAAATCAATATAAATCAGTTTGTGTGTGTGTGACTACTTGAGGAATGATTTTAACAATATTCTAAGACTCAATAAAATAAAATATTCATACTAATCTCTAGATTGTAGTCTTGTCTCCTTTGTAGTGCACAATATACGCTTATTCTCTTTTTGTCGCTTTTGTATAGTATTCTCGTCGTTTGATCTCTGAAGCTTATGTCATGAATCAAAACTCATGAATCAACATTCTCCCCCTTTTTGATTGATGACAATACTTATGTGACGAAGTAGTATATATATATTATAATTCTCCCCCTGAATATATGGCGACTTTTCTGCAAAAAATTTGTTAGCTTTCATATATTTCTCCCTCTTTGTCATCGACAAAAAGGAATACTTACTAGATGCAATATGTAAAAAAATATGAAACATGTAACACAAGTAAGAAAACATCAAGTTTTAAATATTACATATTCAACATCTAACAATAGACATATTATTCATAAAGAAATACTTGAAATTAAATTGTAAAACAATATGATCACTCCTCATCATCATTGGAATCCCAAAATTATGGACGAATATTTTCTTCCGAAGGAGCCGGTTCCTTACCACGTCTTTGAATGTGAGGAACGTGAGTTGCCGATGTGCCGGAACTTGTGTTATCTGTAGTAGACCAAGAGAAATTTGGCGCTGGTCTTTTTCTGGGAGTAAAAAAAGAGGCACCGGCTTCGGAAGTACATAATAAGGCATCCCATAAATTCACGAAGAAGCCCTTAATTTTCTTAAAACGACCATCAATTTTTCATAGCCGGGCATCCAGGGTTAGTTGATTTTGAGCCAAAATATCAATGGCCGCCTCCGTACTAATTCTGGGAGTTGGTCTTTGAATTGAATGTTGGCGAGTTAGACGTTCCGTAGTATGAGTTGATGGTTGTGATGTGGAGAAGCTTCGGTGTAGTTGTTCTCGAGAAGTAGTATGCCATTGGTTAAATGTTATAAATTTAGAAGGTGCATCGGGCAACTTCATTAGTTTTATGGTTCTTGAATCAAAAGTACAAACTTTGGAGGTTTCGGATTCCGGAGCATGGATGACGAAGCTATTTATCAATCTCATTATGTATTCTCCATAATAAATATGGAGCATCTTTCCTTGGTTAAAAGAGAGAAATTCATCCAAAAGAAGTTGTGCCCAATTTACTCGTATACTCCCACAAATAGCATACAATGCTTTGAAGTTTTCGGGATATACTAAATGATATGAACCGCCTCTTGGAACTATAGATTTCATCATGAATCGATGAAAGAGTCGGGCTTTAGGCCGAATGGATGAAGTTTGTCTTAAATCAGTAGCATCATCTTCAAAAAATAGATGGCTTATCTGGTCACGAGTTGATATATTACAATCTACATCGTGTAACGAAATTCCACCCGGTCGAGCATGTAAAATGTGGTTAATTCGATCAATGGAGAGGAAAATTGAAGTGCCACAAACCGACGTCCAAACACAAGTATCAGTGTTTCTTGGCGGATTAACGAGATTAAGGTTTGCTAGAAATAACTTGACCATAATATGATTGATTTTCAAGTTATTTTTCCTATGGTCAAGGAATGTATCAAGTCCACTCTCAATAGCGGCATTTTCAATACCGTAAGGAGTGAAATCAGGGTAACTTACAAATGATTCTTCAAAGATTTTTGCGTCTTGAAGTTGTATCCATCTTTGAAGTGCTACATCATTGACTAGCCATGAAGCAATTTGAGTATCTACTGGAGTAGATGAAGATGAAGCATTTGTAGTCTTTGTTTTCTTCTTGGGAGCCATTGTTTTGAAAGAAAAGTAACAAAATTTGAGAAATTTTAATGGGGGCTAGGGTAAAAGCTGAAATTGGGAAAGTAAGAGTGAAGAGGTAGGTTGAAAAAGTGAATGGATGGGTTGCAAATATGGAGTAAAAAACAGCAGATTTATACATTCGGTCGACCGAAAGTCTGGGTCGGCTGACCGATCTGGTAATCTGAAAATAGCTGAAACTCTCGAGATGGGTTCGGCTGACCGACTCAGGTACTTCGGTCGACCGACCCTGGTAAAAATACACAGTTTAGCTGTTTTTCAAAAAGAAATTATAGAAATATAAATTTTATTATTATTGCACTATGATAATACATCTTATTAAAAACAACAACATATATATATATATATATATATAAATAAATAAAATGTTTAGCCACCGTTCGTTAAAATCTACGTTCCCATGAGTTTGGAGACGGAACATCTTCTATAGGTGACCATTTTGGAGCTATTGGGGATTGAACAGGGTTTGAAGAGGATGAAGGTCTATAACTAGGTTCAGCAACATCATCCTTCTTTGATGAACAAACTTTCGTGGCAATCTTTTCTAGAAAACTTAAACGTCTTGTCGTGACTTTTTGTTCATAGTAGAGCTGCATATCCATTTGTTGTTGTTGGTAGTGATGTATTTCATCAATTTTTTGTTTAATTGATGGAGATATTACCATTGCATTCTTCCCTTTTTTCTTTTTCGGTGTATAGCCTATATGGGAGTTTTCCCAAGGTTTCCATCCATGTCGAGGGTCTTTATCTGGAGAAGAGAAGTCAAGGATACGTTTAGGCATGGGAAAGGTAGGATATGGGCCATTTTCAGGAATGCGGTCGGAAACATCATCGTCTGGATATGTGTATGATAGATGGGAGTTTTCGAAATTATAGTAGTCGTTGTTTGAAGACATTTTCAAGTTTTGATTTTAAAACTTTCTTAGTATATGTTTTTTTTAAAAATAAATAAGCATAATATATATATAAGCATCTGTTTGCTGAAAAATTAGTGGATAGGAACTAGTTTTAACTATAATCATAGAAATTTAACAATAAAGCTGTTCGTAAATGTATGATTTATAAGTTTTAGAACTAAAAATAGTTTTTCTGAAACCAAAATAAATAAAACAAACTGTAAAGAAAACTGAAACAAGAAACACCCATAGATCAAGTAGCTATAACACAACATATAACAAGCAAGTCAGAAGTCATAAGTTCGAGTTCCGCTTTGGTCAGAAATAAAAAAAAAAATTGTTTTTCAATATTTTTTTATATTTTTATTTATAGATCTTTTAAAGACATTATTCCTAAGTCACGTCTAAGTTTTATAAAAATATTTTCATTTAGCGGTTTAGTAAAAATGTCAGCAATTTGATTTTTAGTATTAATAAATTCTAAATTTATTAATCCTTTTTCCAAACAATCACGAAGAAAGTGATGATGAATATCGATGTATTTTGTTCGTGAGTGATTGACCGGATTTTTAGAAAGATTTATTGCACTAGTATTATCACAATAAATTATAGATTTTTCAAGATGACAATTAAAATCCTGTAGTGTTTGTTGCATGTATACGACTTGTGCACATGGCAAGCAACAGATAAATATTCTGCTTCACATGTCGATAAAGAAACACAGTTTTGTTTCTTACTAAACCAAGAGACTAAGGAACGTCCAATGAAATGACACGTTCCACTCGTACTTTTTCGATCCGCCCGACTTCCTCCAAAATCAGCATCGCTATAGGAGACTAATTCGAAAGGACATTCTTTCGGATAAAATAGTCCGAAATCTTTGGTTTTAGTTAGATAACGAATAATACGTTTAACTGCTCGCATATGTGATTCTTTGCGATTTGCTTGAAATCGAGCACATAAACAAACACTCATCACTATATCGGGTCGACTCGCTGTTAAATATAGTAAAGACCCAATCATACTACGATATAGTTTCTGATCAACACTTTTGTCATCCTCATCTCTATCGAGATGGATCGTTGTGCTCATAGGAGTTGGTTTGGCAGCAGTGTTTTCCAAACCGAATCGTTTAATTAAATTATAACAATATTTTTCTTGATTAATAAAAATTCCATTTTCAATTTGTTTAATCTGTAATCCAAGAAAATATGACAATTCTCCAATATGAGACATTTCAAATTCATTTGTCATTATAGTCGAAAATTCCTGACATATTTTTTCATTTGTCGAGCCAAAAATAATATCATCAACATATATTTGAATTATTAAAATATCTTTCTTAGTTTTCTTAATAAAAAGTGTTTGATCGACTTTACCTATTTCGAAACCATATTCTAATAAATAGCTTTTAAGACAATCATACCAAGCACGTGGTGCTTGTTTTAAACCGTATAGGGCCTTTTTTAGTTTATAAACATGATCTGGATATTTTTCATGATTGAAAAGAGGTGGTTGTTCAACAAAAACATTTTCTTTTATATAACCATTTAAAAACGCAACATCCATTTGATAAAGTTTAAAATTATGAAAACACACGAAAGCCAATAAGATTCGTATTGCTTCAAGTCGGGCGACTGGAGCAAACGTTTCTTTGTAATCAATTCCTTCTTCTTGATTATATCCTTGTGCAACTAATCTAGCTTTATTCCTTGTTATATTTCCTAGTTCATCTGCTTTATTTTTGAAAACCCATTTAGTACCGATGACTGATTGATCACTAGGTCTAGGAACGAGTTCCCAAACTTCATTTCGTTCGAATTGATTTAGTTCTTCTTGCATGGCAAGAATCCATTAGTCATCAGTTGAGGCTTCTTTTATATTCTTAGGTTCTATGTTAGAGAGAAAAGCTACATGACCAACTTGATTTAATTGATGTCTGGTTTTAACGTTCGTATTTACTTCTCCAATTAAATTTTGTATAGGATGATCACGTAAAATTCTAGGAGGAGATTTTATTATATTAGGAGTAATGTTTGTATTTTCATTAATTTCATGAATATCAAAATTTTCATTTGTATTATTATTTTCATTCTGAGTATTTTCATCATCAGAATCGATAATGATATTTGGATTTGTATTCTTAAAATTTTCGTCAAATGAAACATGTAAACTTTCTTCAATAATTTGAGTTCTTTTATTATAAATTCGATAAGCTTTGCTTCATTCCGAATATCCAACGAATATTCCTTCATCGGATTTTGGATCGAATTTGCCTAGTTGATCTTTAGTATTTAAAATAAAACATTTAGAGCCAAAAACTTTAAGATATGAAATATTTGGTTTTTTCCATTTAGAAGTTCATATGGAGTATTCTTTGTTAACGGTCGAATAAAAACACGATTCAATACATAACAAGCAGTAGCTACAGCTTCTGCCCAAAAATGTTTCGATAAAGCGGTTCCATTTAATAAAGTTCTTGCACATTCTTGTAACGTTATATTTTTCCTTTCTATAACTCCATTTTGTTTTGGTGTTCTAGGAAACGAAAAATTATGGTTAATACCTTTCTTGTTACAAAATTGTTCAAAAGCTTCATTTTCAAATTCTCCTCCATGATCACTTCTTATATTTTTAATTTTTAATCTTTTAATATTTTGGATTCTTTTAACAAAAACTTTAAAATTATCAAAAGTATCACTTTTATTTTTCAAAAAGAAAATCCAAGTATATCTAGAAAAATCATCTACAATAACAAATACATATCTATTATGATTAATAGACTGCACTTGAGTTGGACCAAAAAGATCCACGTGTAAAAGTTCAAGTGGTTGTTCTGTAGATATTACTTTTTTTCATTTAAAGGAAGATTTTGTTAATTTTCCTAATTTACATGCATCACAAAATATATTAGTTTTAAATTTTATATTGGGTAATCCTTTAACTAATTTGTTTTTAGCTAGTTTGTTAATAGTATTAAAATTGATGTGACATAATCTTTTGTGCCAAAGACAAGAATCATTTTCTTTAGCTATTAAACACAAATTTGAATCATTATTAACATTCATATTTAAGATATAAATGTTTTTATCTCTTTTTCCTTCGAAAATAATGTTATGATTTTTATTGAAAATATTACATTTATTTTCTGAAAAAGTTATATTAAAACCTTTATCGCATAGCTGACTAATACTTAATAAATTGTGTTTTAAATTTTTAACTAATAAAACATCAGTAATGAGAGGTAAATTAGAGGTACCATTGCTACTAACATCGCCTTTGCCGATGATATATCCTTTTGAGTTATCTCCAAAGGTGACTGCTCCTCCATTTGAGTATATGATGTTTGACAACATTTCTTTATTTCCAGTCATGTGTTTTGAGCAACCTCTATCTAAAATCCATTTTCCTCTCTTCTTATGTGGTACCTGCAAAAAGTTTATAAAAAGTTGGTACCCAATCTTTTTAGGGTCCAAAGAGTTAGATCTTAGGAAGCCAAACCCATATGGATTCAGAATTCCCTTTATAAACATAATTCTTGTTATTATGAATAGTTTCCATAAACATTTTGATATGTTTATTCCTTATCAAAATATTATTTGATTTTGGAATCCATATCTTGATGGTTTTAGTGTTTGGGTAAACTATTTTCTTAATATCCTTCTTAATATCATTATTAATCCTATTTTTAGCAAAATTATTTTGTTTCTTAAATCCTAGTCCAGATTTATTGTTAGAGGATTGAGAATTTTCAAGTATTCTAGAAAGATTCTCTCTTCCTTTATTGAAATTAGATACATTTTTAGAGATATCGTCAAACTTTATTTTAATACTAGAATTTTCTAACTCTAAATCCTTAATTTTAGAGTTTAAACTATTATTTTCCAAAAATAAAACATTATTTTTATTTTTCTGAATTTCTAGTTCTTCAGATATTGAAGAAATTTGAGAAGATAAGTTAGAATTCGATTGTTGAGAAATTTCAAGTTCTTCTTCTAATATTTTCTTCTCATCTTTCAGCATATCTACTTCTAAGACTGTCCTATCTAACTTTCTTTGCACTCCTTATTTTTCTTTTTAAGTTGCTTTGCTAAATTTACTAATTCAGAATTAATTTCAATTAAATCTTCAAAAGTAAGATCACTTACATCGTCTGACGAAGCCATGAAGCACACATTTGCTTGTTTATTGTCACTTTCACTCTCTGATGAGGATGATGAGTCAGTGTCATCCCAAGTGATTGAAAAAGCTTTTCGTTTGGTTTTGTCCTTCTTGAAATTATTCTTTTTACGGTCTGGACAATCCTTCTTCATGTGTCCTTTCTTATGACATTCATAACATTCCATTGCTGAAGATGATGGTTTGCTGCTATTGGAGTTGTTGTTGAAATTATTTTTGTTTCCCTTGAATTTGTTTCTGTTAAATTTCAAAAACTTTTTGAAATTTTTAGCGATCATTGCCATATCTTCATTATCTGAGTTGGAATCATCTTTTTCTGCTTGGAATGCCCCATTCTTCTTTTCTTGTGCTCCATTTTTTTTGCCTGCAAATTTACTTCATAGGACATTAAATTACCTATCAATTCTTCTGGTTTTAATGTTGATAAATCAGTTGCTTCTTCAATAGCTAGGACTTTTCGTTCCCATTCATCCGTTAAGGAATTTAAGATTTTTGTAACAACATCAAAATCAGTAATCTTTTGTTCTAATGATAGTAAAGCATGATAAATATCTTAGAATCTAGAGTACATGTCATTTATAGATTCATTTGGCCTCATTTTGACATTTTCAAATTGATTTTTCAACATAGAGATTTTGCTTAATTTAACTTTGTTCGTTCCTTCATGCGACACCTTAAGAGTTCTCCAAATTTCATAACCGGAAGTGCACATGCTAACTCTATTGAATTCATTTCTATCTAATGCACAAAATAAAATATTCATAGCCTTTGCATTTGAAGTAGCATCTAGTTTTTGTGTGTTACTCCAAGTTGAGTATTCTTCAGTAGGAGTTGTGTATTCTCTTTGTATAATATTCCAGATATCGAATCCACTAGATTGCCTATAGATTCTCATTCTAGTTGATCAATAATTATAATTTATACCATTAAAAAGCGGAGGTCGTGAAGTCGATTGACCTTCTGTGAAACTAGAATTAGTGTTAGTGCTAACATCGTTAGTTTGTGTGGTTGCCATATTACTTAGAAATAAATATCAAATAACTTTGTGACGGTTATAGGATTTCCTTGCTCTGATACCAAATGAAAGTGTACGTGCAGTACTAAGGATCGTGTAATATGGTATATAAATGCGAAAACTGATAATAGTAGTAAAACTAAAAATTAAAGTAAGCACACCAGGAATTTTTATACTGGTTCGAACTTCCTGTTCTACGTCCAGTCCCAGAATACCCTCTGGATTTAAACTAAACCCCTTACTTAACCCGGAGGAATAGGTATACGACACCTGTTCAGCCGAATAGGAATTTTTCCACCTCAATAGTCGAAGAGGACTTCAACTTTAATACAAATAATTTATTGACGAATGTGTTCTGAATAACACTGATTGTCTTTTGATAGTACAGCTTTCCTATAATCAAATCCTCAAGAGTATATATGTGTGTGAAGATTTAGAAGGAAGATAATCACGTAGAATCGAAGTATATGAATTAATTCAAGGATTCTAGTGATATTGAATAAGAATGAATGCTTTTATTTGCAGAAATAAATAGAGAAAAGATTTCAGAATTAAAACAAGAATCGATGATTGTAGAAGTGAATTGAACATGTTTATATAGTTGTAGAATAGTTACAATCTTTCATGAAGGGTTTCAATCAAAAGTTGTGTCTGTATCTCTTGGATTAAAGGACATTCCTCTTCATGAACGATTGCATCTCTTCAGAAAACTAGCCGTTATGTTCAGGTCGGTTGACCGAGAAAACTGGCCGGTCAGCTGAGTTTACAAACGTGTATAAAACAGTGCATATCTGTGCACTTGACACAGAGTCGGTCGACCGAAGTTCCTGGTCGGTTGGCCGACCTGCTGTCAATTGCACAGTGCACACTTATTTGTGTATAAATCAATATAAATCAGTTTGTGTGTGTGACTACTTGAGGAATAATTTTAACAATATTCTAAGACTCACTAAAATAAAATATTCATACTAATCTCTAGATTATAGTCTTGTCTCCTTTGTAGTGCACTATATACGCTTATTCTCTTTTTGTCGCTTTTGTATAGTATTCTCGTCGTTTGATCTCTAAAGCTTATGTCATGAATCAAAACTCATGAATCAACACGTAGTTCGTCCCCTAGTCACACGACTAGAAAATTACAAATGATTAAAAGAGAAAATACAAATTTAAAAACAATTAAAAAGACAAAATCCTAATTTAAAAAATTAAAGCCCAATTATAAAGTTAAAGAAGATGGCCCAAATTAAATAAGAGTGTCCCTCTTTTGATTTTTATATTGTCGGCCCTCTTTCCTTTGCTTTAAAAAAATGGCTTCTTCCTTTGTTCTCGTTCGTTCCTCTCTAAGAAATTAGGGTTCAAATTTGTTGAAGTCGCCGACTGTAGTTGATCAATCGAATAAGTAATTTCGCTTCCCTTGCCTTGTCGATTGACTGTCTCTTCGTAGCTTGGCTTCGGCCGCTTCGATCTAGTTCGATTTTACTGGTATGTTATTCCCTTTGCTTTTCTAGTTGATATGCTTGAACTCGATCTGATTCGAGTTATTGATTTGATTCTTTGCTCTCTGTTATTGCTTAAACTCGAATCCAAAATTAGGCCAATGATGATTGGGTTATATAGGATATGAATTCCTATAATTTCGTTAATTTGATTTTGTCATTTAATTTAGGTCGTCCATTGATTTTCGTATGGATGCTAGTGATGATTTCTGACTTGTTCCAATTCGTATATTTTGTTTACTTGGTTAACACGGTTTTGATTTGCTTTGTTCGACTCCTTGGCCACCACGTCTCTGACTTTGAACTGTTCGATTCCGTTCATTTTTTGACTTTGGTCTTGACTTTATTTTGAAATCACTTGCGACATTATTTCGGTTCGAACTGCTGTTCTTTTCTCTGTTAGCATCGGCTTCTTTGATTTTGTGATATTGAACTGCAGTTGTCTTTGTTCAAAAACTGATACTTGACTTTGTTACCAATAGTTGCTTGATTTGTTCACTGTATTGTTGCGTTTGAAACTATACATATTTGTATTTTGTACCCGTGCATTGCATTTATTTGCATATCAAGTTGTTGAGCCACTGTTTCGTTTTCACTGATATTTGAGTCTGCACTGTGCACTGCATACTGCCGTGTAGCCTCCATGCCTTCACTTGATCGTTGTATGCATATTCACTTGATGTTTCACACATGTATATATGTATGTTGAGATTTTCATTGTCTTCGACATTTGTCTTTTCATGTGTGGTCTGGACTTGCTCGAGTTTGGTTCATGTAGTCTTGACATTCATGTTTTATTTGCATTTAGTTGAGCTTCAATTATGGTGTTTGTTTCGGCTTTGAACACTCTCTTGGTTGCCATTTTGAAATGCTGCACTGCTTCCATGTTGCCTCGAGTACATGTATATATTGTTACCGCATTTGTTGTCTAGGTTGTAGCCTCAAGCTCTGTCTTCACTGCAACCATATGTATGCTGTATATTTGCTTGAGTCTGGTTCCATTGATGATGCTATGTGCTTGTTGTGCATATGCACTGTGTATATACATGTGTGATTATACATGTATATATGTATGTTGTATATGTTGGTCTGGGTTTGCACTTTGTTCATTTGAGTCATGTTGCAGCTGAAACTTTGAACTGCTACATGTGTGCTCGAGTCTGGGTGTGCATATGAACTGGTTCATGACTTGTTGTTGGTTCTAGCTGCACTGTGACTCGAGTCTGCTTGCATCTGCAGTGTTGCAGTGTTGTTTCATTGAGTTTGATCCTTATGCACATGTATACTTGTTGTATACACTTGGTTTCTGTTGTCGTTTGTTGTGACCAGACTTGAGTTTTATTCATGTGTACACAAATGCGTTTTGGTTGTCGCTACTTGTATCAATCCATATCATCACTTTGATATTGCAGTCTGGTCTTGATTCACTTGTTAACAGTTGTGTGTTTTGCATATCAGGTTGTACTTGCTGTGTGGTTTCAATGCACTTGAATATTGTATGCTTGAATCTGTACTTGTTTGAGTACATTTGTGTTGTACTGATTTGGTATTTGCTTCAATTTTGTCTGGTTCACTTTGAACTTCATGTTGATTTTTGAAATCGCACCTGAATTAAATCCAGCAAAAAGCTCGGGTTTGACCTTGTGCTCGTCTCGTGACATTATTTGTATTGCGCTTGAGTTGAACCCGGCTTTTGATTGGGTTTGACCTTGTGCTCACCTGTCCCTGTAATTTTATCAAGTGTACATTGGTGTGCACGGCCTTATGGCATGTACAGTGATACACTGTGCATGTCACAAGCTGTTTGTTTATGATGAATTCAAAATTAAATGATGACGAACAACCTAAATAACTAAGGCAAATAATATTTTCAAAATTACATTTTATTTTACACTGCAAAATATTTCTTTTTCAATTTTACTGCTTCAGTGTTTATTTTGCAGATCACTCAGATGCTGGATTCAATCTGGAATGGAGTTGAAGATAAATACGAGTGAATGAGTTATATGTAGTGAGGTGCATTTCTAAATGAAAAATTGTGATGTGATTGAAATTATAATGTAATTGAAATTTGTATATATATAGTGAGAGCTCAAATTTGTACTACTCAAAATTGTAATAAATATTTATATTTATAAAATATCCGTTTGAATTTAAATTCTGTGTTATTTATTTTATTCAGCAAATATTTATTTAATTATGTGAAAAATACAATTGTACATTAACAAGTACATTTAAATGAATATATATATATATGTTTATTATCATCAAACAAAAATCATATACTCGCATATTCACCAATCTCCCCCTTTTGATGATAACAAACATATACTTAAGATTTTGATTTTATTAAATGTATTTGATCATTGATAGACTCTATTTTTCCCCCTATTTGAATGCTCCCTCTCTACACAAAGCTCCCCCTTCATATATGAATGAAAATAAAAAAATATATGCCAATGAGCCTAGATGCAAATAGAAAATACAAAATAAAATATTTGACCTTTATTTTCCAAAATCTTAACTTTTCTCTCCCCCTTTTGTTATCAGCAAAAGAGTAATAGTGTTAGAAAAATATATATAAAGTGATAGACATTAATACAAAATTAATACTCAATCGGGTATAAATATTAAATTTCAATAAAAAATCAAACAAAAATCATAAATACTCTGTTTGACGCATATTCCACTTTAGAATGATGGGGATGATGTCATCATATATAACCATATAGTTGTGTCTATTTGTGGTATATTTATTTCAGGAATTTGAATATCTATTAACCATGCATAACCGTTAGGGCTTTTCAAAGAGATTAGTAGTATTCCAAATTTTTATTAAAAAATGAATTCAAGTATCTTCTAACCATGCATAATCGTGAGGACTTTTAAATGGGATTAGAATCAACTTGTCTATTTAATCAATCAATTTTTATATGCGTTCCATACATGCATAACCGTGAGGACTTTTAAATGAACATGGAAGCACATAATAAAAATTCCAAGTAATTCACCCATGCATAACCGTGAGGACTTTTAAATGAGAGTGAATACTTTGGATGCTTTTATTTGTTAAAATTACAATGAAATAAAAAACGAATGATTTCCCATTTAAAATACCACGTATTGACATACTATATTGGATTTTGATGAGTGATGGTTGATAGAAATATGATAGAATTAGAGATGGTCATGGAATTTTTACCAACAGAAGTTTTTATAACTCTTGTTTAAATTTCTAAAGACATTTACTAATTATACTGTCTCAAGTTATAATATATAATTAATATCAATACTCATCACTTTTTCAATCACTATTTATCTTTTCAATAATTAGTTGGGAGTCAGATTAGTTAATGTAGTCATTTAAAATCAAATCCAAAAATAATTATAAAATCAAATTTTCCAAAACGACTAATCTGAAACAAGGTCAACAAAAATGATTTTCTAGAAGGGGTTTTATAAGAAAAATGTCTGCTATCTGAAAATTATTTGAAATGAAAAATATGCATATATTTTCTTTAAAAAACGATGCAGCTACTGAATGTCTCAACATAAATCATGTTCCACTAGTAATTTTTCTATCACTGGATTACCAGTGTAATCTGCATATGAATTTGTCGTTCACTCGAGATTATCATTTGTTGGATGCTATAGACCAGATCGTGGAGTGTGCAACAGAATTCCTTAAGAGCATTTAAATGAAATTCTTTTGAATTTGAATTGAACCTGTTCAAATAAACAAGCAGTGAACATAGTGTCAAATATATCCACTTGTATCAAGAGTAATCAATAAAACACCATTGTTAGTCCAAAACAAAAACTATATGAACTGGTTCAAGAATGAAACGATGATTTGTCAACATTTTTGCACAAATCAGAATCAAAAAATAAGAAAAAGTCAAATAAGAACATATCAAATAAGAATAATTCAGAATCAAAATCAACATTTATTTCTTTATCACATAACTGGTTGATTTAAATCAAATTATGGTGCAGATTATCACATTTAATAAATCGTTTAAGATAAATATACCATTACCTATTTTACCTTTGCCGATAATTTTACATTGTTGTCCATTGTGATTCTACCACCTTTATACTAGGTTAAGGAACTTTGATTTGACGCCCGTTGTGTGTCTGGAACAGCCAAAATCCAGATAACACTGTTATTGTTCCTTAGCCTGCCACCACACCTACACGAAAGAATATTTTTGTGACCTATTTGATTTTATAGGTCCATGGTTGTTAGTGGCAACATATTTTGAAAAATAAGTTTGTGGAGACCCAAAACTATTTATATATGTTCCTTTTGACATCCATATTTGTTTAACTTTAAGGGATTTTATATTTGTTCCTTTTGGAACCCAAATTGGTATAGTTTTCACGTGTTTGGGTCTATACCAACAATTATTTTAATTGTGTCCAAATTTTCTACAAATTGTGCACATGGAATTGACTTGTTTAATTTCACCTCTTTCATATTCTGAATGATTATATCCAAGTCCTTGTCTATCTGAATTAACAGTTTGTTTTCCTAATAGCATATTTAGTGATCTTTCACTTTTTGAAAATTTTCCTAAAGTCATAAACAGTTGTTGGACTTGTGTTTTGAGAGATTCATTTTCATTTAATAATTGTGTGCACTTTTTAATAGAATTTTCTCTCCTCGTATTTTCACTTTCTTTTAAAATCAGAATTTCATTTTCAAGTGATTTGATTTTAATTTCTAATTTTTTAATCTCTTCTTCAAATGATGGACACTTATCACACTTAGGGCTCTTATTTTGATAGCTTTTAACCAATTGATCAAGCTGTTTATTTAAATCCATCAAAGTATCTCTTTGTGATTCAATTTTAGTGTATTTCTCCATAAGTCGTTCAAAACAGCCATTTACTTCATGGAAATATATAAGTAATTCTAAGTGAGTGAGTTTTGATACCTCGCTTGGCTCATCATCATCGCTATCAGTTATATCACCTCGAAGGCACAGATCTGCTTTTACACTCTCACTACTAGTACTTTTATTATCTTCATCACTTGTATTCCACGTGACTACAAAACTTCTTTTTGATCTCTTTTCTTGGCCGTGTCGATTCTGAGGACAATTGGGCTTGATGTGGCCAGGTTTATTGCACTTGTGACAGATGATCTCCCGTTCTTCTGAGTCGTCTAGTGCTTTGGCTATTCTTCTTTTCAATTTTTGATTTAGAGTTGGATTTCCATACTTGTGATTCCATCTTTTGAATTTCTTTATTAATAGTGCCAGCTCAGCTGCTCCATCATCGTCATCACTTTCAGTTGTTCCTTTGAGAGCTATTGATTTCTTTTGAGTATCAACTCCTTCACGCTCTTCCTTGAATTTCATTTCTAGCTCATAAGTGATGAGATTTCCGATGAGTTCTTTGATTTGTTTCAAACTTTCGATTCTTGAATGGCAGTTACTTTTGCTTTAAAACTTCGTGGAAGGACTTTGAGGATTTTTTGGACTATCTCCAACTCTGTGTATGATTTTCCAAGAGCTTTTGATTTGTATACGATATTGGAAAGTCGTCCGTACATCTCTTCGACATTTTCTTCCTTAGCCATTGTAAAATTCTCGTATTCGCTACTCAGCATGGCAAGGCGAGATTCCTTGACTTGAGATGTTCCTTCGTGAGTCACTTCTAGGTTGTGCCAGATTTCCTACGCAGTTAGACAATGTGAGACACAACTAAATTCAATTTGATCCAATGAACATATAATAGAATTCATAGCTTTAGTATTAGTATTATGTAGTTTATTTTCTAGATCCGTCCATTGATCCATTGGTTTTTCTATTTCCTGATTATCTACAACTATAGTTGGTGCTCTATAACCCGTCTCAACAATATTCCAAGCATCAATGGTTTTTAGAAAAAAATTCATTCTATTTTTCCAGTAAGCATATTCACCATTGAACATTGGTGGTCTAACTATGGACTGACCCTCAGCAAAAGCATTATTAAAAGAAGCCATTTTAAAAATTCAAATTTTTAAAACAAAAATTGGTTTTTGAAAAATCAAAATTTTAAAACAGAAATGGCTTTTGTTACTAGCTCTGATACCACTTGTAGGATCGATTTCACCCTAAAGGGGGGGTGAATAGGGTGATACTAATAATTATAAAAATTTAATGTGGAAGTATAAAATAATTTCAACACAGATCACAGCAGAATAATAACAGCACAGATAATAGCAGAATATAAACAGCAGAAAATAGAATACACAGATTTACCCAGCTTCGGCAAAACACTGCCTACGTGCTGCCCCCAAGGTTTCTACTAGAAATTAAGTAGTCAGATGCTTACACACGTAAACTCATGACACCCGCTATCGACTAACCTAACTCTACGCTCAAAACCCTACCACAACTCAGCCACTGGGTTGTGAATTCTTGAACTACACCACCGTAGTTCGTCCCCTAGTTACACGACTAGAAAATTACAAACGATTAAAAGAGAAAATACAAATTTAAAAAGATTTAAAAAGACAAAACCCTAATTTAAAAAATTAAAGTCCAATTATAAAGTTAAAGAAGATGGCCCAAATTAAATAAGAGTATCCCTCTTTTGATTTTTATATTGCCGGCCCTCTTTCCTTTGCTTTAAAAAAATGGCTTCTTTCTTTGTTCTCATTCGTTCCTCTCTGAGAAATTAGGGTTCAACTTTTTGAAGCCGCCGACTGTAGTTGATTGATCGAATAAGTAATTTTGCTTCCCTTGCCTTGTCGATCGACTGTCTCTTCGTAGCTTGGCTTTGGCTGCTTCGATCGAGTTCGATTTTACTGGTATGTTATTCCATTTGCTTTTCTGGTTGATATGCTTGAACTTGATCTGATTCGAGTTATTGATTTTATTTTTTGCTCTCTGTTATTGCTTAAACTCGAATCCAAAATTAGGCCGATGATGATTGGGTTATATAGGATATGAATTCCTATAATTTCGTTAATTTGAATTTGTCATTTAATTTAGGTCGGCCATTGATTTTTCGTATGGATGCTAGTGATGATTTATGACTTGTTCCAATTCATATATTTTGTTTACTTGGTTAAAACGGTTTTGATTTGCTTTGTTCGACTCCTTGGCCACCACACCCTGACTTTGAACTGTTCGATTACGTTCATTTTTTGACTTCGGCCTTGACTTTGTTTTGAAATCCCTTGTGACATTATTTCAGTTCGAACTGCTGTTCTTTTCTCTATTGGCATCGGCTTCTTTGATTTTGTGATATTGAACTGCAGTTGTCTTTGTTCAAAAACTGATACTTGACTTTGTTACCAATAGTTGCTTGATTTGTTCACTGTATTGTTACGTTTGAAACTGTACATATTTGTATCCTGTACTCGTGCATTACATTTGTTTGCATATCAAGTTCTTGAGCCACTGTTTCGTTTTCACTGATATTTGAGTCTGCACTGTGCACTGCATACTGCCGTGTAGCCTCCATGCCTTCACTTGATTGTTGTATGCATATTCACTTGATGTTTCACACATGTATATATGTATGTTGAGATTTTCATTATCTTCGACATTTGTCCTTTCATGTGTGGTCTGGACTTGCTCGAGTCTGGTTCATGTAGTCTTGACATTCATGTTGTATTTGCATTTAGTTGAGCTTCAATTATGGTGTTTTTTTCGACCTTGAACACTCTGTTGGTTGCCATTTTGAACTACTGCACTGCTTCCATGTTGCCTCGAGTACATGTATATATTGTTACTACATTTATTGTCTAGGTTGTAGCCTCGAGCTCTATCTTCACTGCAACCATATGTATGCTGTATATTTGCTTGAGTCCGGTTCCATTGATGATGCTATGTGCTTGTTGTATATATGCACTGTGTATATACATGTGTGATTATACATGTATATATGTATATTGTATATGTTGGTCTGGGTTTGCACTTTGTTCATTTGAGTCGTGTTGCAGCTGAAACTTTGAACTGCTACATGTGTGCTCGAGTCTGAATGTGCATATGAACTTGTTCATGACTTTTTGTTGGTTCTAGCTGCACTGTGACTCGAGTCTGCTTGCATCTGCAGTGTTGCAGTGTTGTTTCATTGAGTCTGATCCTTATGCACATGTATACTTGTTGTATACACTTGGTTTCTGTTATCGTTTGTTGTGACCAGACTTGATTTTTATTCATGTGTACACAAATGCGTTTTGGTTGTCGCTACTTGTATCAATCCATATCATCACTTTGATATTGCAGTCTGGTCTTGATTCACTTGTTTTCAGTTGTATGTTTTGCATATCAGGTTGTACTTGCTGTGTGGTTTCAATGCACTTGAATATTGTATGCTTGAATCTGTACTTGTTTGAGTACATTTGTGTTGTACTGATTTGGTATTTGCTTTAATTTTGTCTGGTTCACTTTGAACTTCATGTTGATTTTTGAAATCGCACCTGAGTTAAATCCAGCAAAAAGCTCGGGTTTGACCTTGTGCTCGTCTCGTGACATTATTTGTATTGCGCTTGAGTTGAACCCGGCTTTTGATTAGGTTTGACCTTGTGCTCACCTGTCCCTGTAATTTTATCAAGTGTACATTGGTGTGCACAGCCTTGTGGCATGTACAGTGATACACTGTGCATGTCACAAGCTGTTCGTTTATGATGAATTCAAAATTAAATGATGACGAAGAACCCAAATAACTAAGGCAAATAATATTTTCAAAATTACATTTTATTTTACACTGCAAAATATTTCTTTTTCAATTTTACTGTTTCAGTGTTTATTTTGCAGATTACTCAGATGCTGGATTCAATCTGGAATGAGGTTGAAGATAAATACGAGTGAATGGGTGATATGTAGTGAGGTGCACTTGTAAATGAAAAATTGTGATGTGATTGAAATTATAATGTAATTGAAATTCGTATATATATATAGTGAGAGCTCAAATTTGTACAATTCAAAATTGTAATAAATATTTATTTGAATAAAATATCCGTTTGAATTTAAATTCTGTGTTATTTATTTTATTCAGCAAATATTTATTTAATTATGTGAAAAATAAAATAGTACATTAAAATACATTTAAATGAATATATATATATATGTTTATTATCATCAAACAAAAATCATATACTCGCATATTCAACATAACAAACATAGCATCCATCAAACAATACTAATTATCCCTAGGGTGATAAGTGACTAGTGAGCAACCATAACAAACATAGCATCCATCAAACAATACTAATTGTCATCCAATGTGCCAGATATATGATGACTCATATGACCCTTTGCAACTATCAAGGACTAGTGGAAATCTCGGTTCTTGATTGTGTTCCGCCGTACTTTCAGGTCCGAAACCCCACTAGGTTGTCTCCTACAGTACCTCCCTACCGTCTAACAGTAGACCCTCACGAGCGATCCAGGATACACGATTGGCTCTAACAACCCTCTAGTGCCCCCGCATATAGTACCCCTGCTTGAACACAATCAGAACACTCTAAGTCATCAATGATCCCTAGGCACAAACACATCCATCGAGCCCTACTGACTCGATACAGATTCGAACCCTACTGGCTCACTACAATTTCTGGGCACGAGCCCTAATACTCAACCCATTCCATTATCCGCAGCCTCAGTCCAATCCGAGCTACCATCCTCAATCCTACTCTCCGCCTGAGCTCGATTGAAGAACCCTACTATCATGCCATCCGAAGCCCGACGTCCAACATGATCTTTACAGTCCTGATACTATCATCCTGGAGCCTACTCCATACATTATCGAGTCACTATCCGCAGTATCAGAATACCAGGTCGAAGCACGCATCCCTGCCTCACCATCAAAACCACCAAGTCGAAGCACCACATCACTGCCTCACCATCAACATCACTCGTCATAGGTTAATAACATCCATTCTCTAAACCGATCGCATGAACAAACCATCACATCACGCACCATGATATCTCATCAACGTCCAAGCCACATATCGACCAAATCGCCGATCGACAACAATGATGGACATTGACCACTCTACTATGTTCAATACCATCCACCCTTGTCTTGTACATAACTGAACGGATAAGTACAGAACAAACGAAAACGTTCGGCATCCACTTTGAAACCCAAATCCGTCGGCACGTATCCCAAACCCTCTTCTACAGTTCATCTCGTTCATTAGATTTCTACGTGTGCGAAACTCCAACGTACAAGATGTTACCAAAAATCAAATCACCGCTAATCGGCATTTTCAACCAAAACAGCCAAATAAAAAACAAGCCAAACAATCAAATATACTTCTGTCCAAAACAACATACATATAACATAAACAATCCTTCCATATCAATTAATGTAGTAAATAACATTAATAATAGATCTAATCTAATAATTCGCTAACTATGGCACGACGATGGAAAATACGCGATATTGTTTATAAATCATTTTAAAATAATCATCTATTCTATTATAAAAATATAGCTGCTATATAATAATAATATAATAATAATAATATCACGTTTAAAAACCAAAACTCATTCCTGAACGTCAATATAACACTATTTAATCAACCGTAGTAAAGTGAGAGACAATATCACTCATCTTAACCAAATTTGTCAAAATAGTGCCAAAATAGATCTCGCCATCACGAGCGCAATGCAAGAAACCACATTGAAAACGGACCTCGTATGCAAAAGATATGGCCAAAATAAGAATCGATATTGTTTAAATAATTAATTAACTAAATTAAACCACTTATTACCGTCATTATCTCAACAATCCTTCTTCCTCTTTTATTTTAATTGCCTGTACATGTGATGATGATATGTACACCATGGCCGCGTCTTGGGTCGTTGATTTCTTGGCTGATAGTTGATGAAATCGAGATCCGTCTTCGTCGAATTGCTTCTCTTCAAAATCTCTATGCTATGGACTCGTCACCTTCTCGATTGCATGGCCTATGCAATTCACAACATGATGCTACCGTTTGTCCATGCTCTCTGACGTGTTTTGCTCTACTTGACCGGTCCATATCAAATTGAAGCCAAATGCTCCGCTTCACGCGAGAATCATACTGCAAATCTTGGATCCGCCTATCGTCGCTCCAAGATCGAACAAATTCAAATCCTAGTTGGCCATGGATGGGTCGATCTCGACCAATGATGATTGCACCCTAAATCAAACACATGAGATTGAAACTCTCGTCGATACGAACACAACCGATCAAACATGATGATTTTTAGTTAAGTGGATTTAGAGAATTTAATTTTTGAAGATGATTTAAGAGGTAGTCGTGGATTTTCTTTCCCAGGAAATGAACAGTAAATGGATTTGAGAAAAATAGAGGGAGATCCAAATTTGGGGATATAGATAATATTATTATATTCCATTTATTTAATCCTCTCAAATAAATGGTTGTACGTTTTGAGTCCGTACAATCACACGACGCATCCGATCACCATGAAACTCGTCTGCGTACATCACCTCATTTTTCCGAGTCCAATGGCACTAACCATGTCTCCATCTAAGACTACGCTCCAGAAGGCTAATTTTGTGTATTTCGAGACCGTTTTGGTCATCGGATCGTCCGATCTCGAAATATAGAGATCCTTATAATCATTTTCATTCGCAACATCAATCCGAACTCAATGGAAGTGGTCTCGAGTCCTAATTCAGTCGTATGCAAAAAATCACATTTTTGGGCCTTCATTTAATTAATGATTTAATATTTAAATAAACTATGTAAATATCCGATCGTTAAAAATATGGGTCGTTACATTCTCCCTTCCTTAAAGAGTTTCGTCCTCGAAATCTTAAAGAAAAGAGAACGTCTCCTAACCCATCGGCCCTAAAAAATCTACCTAATTCCAGAAAAATTCGGTAGAACATCATTTGGACAACTAAGTCCGAAAACTCTACTACAACAAAGATATGTATACAACTAATATCTTTAACTATACTAGATCATCTATAACAATCATCAAACAAGAACACTATACCAAATAATAACTATCCCGCATGGCTAACAACCATGCAACATAAACTATCATCTCAAATGCTAACAATCAAATCAAACATGCATACATAAGATCTAACATCCAAAAATAACATCCATGCATATCCTAGCATGCAGAATACTAAACCATCTAATATAAACATCCAATATCATATCCATAATGAAATCTGATGATAAAAACAAAATCCCACCGTCTAAAGAGCTCCGGACTAACAGTCCTCATGCTCCCCACAGTCTACCTTACCCTATCGCCTTCACTTTCATTCCACTGAACCCTATTACTCCTTCGACCTCCTCCTAACCTGATTCATATCACATCTACCAGCACGAATAGGGTTATGAGGTCTCCAAGTCTACGGTTCAGTTTTGATATCATCTAATCCATTTAGTGCCAAATACCAAATGTCCCTTGTAAGTTCTCCCAAAACCTATTATCGAACAATGTTCTCGGCTACTTACAATGCTATTGTTACACAATGGAATCACACTAACCATCCCTCAAGTAACACAACAAAAACGGAGTTCGTACTGGTGGACTTAAAGAATACAAATCTTGCATTATTCGTCAACCAATCGACTATGACTCAAATATTATAGCTATCATACTATCCTTAGTCATCGGAAATCCCTCGATGCGTTCTATAAATATATGTTTCGACTACTCGAGAACAAACACCTCTCATCCCTACCGAACCAACAATTTCAGTCGGGTCTGCACTGCATCAACTCTATAGGCACTACTTACTCTTCTAATTTAGCCATGATCTCCACTAGTCTAGCCTATCACCTCTAACTAGTACCAATCCGCTAAATCAAAGTTGGTTTGACGGTCAAACTAGCCATCACACTTGGCCAAAGCTCATCGAGTTCTGAAGTCATAACCAGTGATAAGCTCGAGCAATTCCCACTCAAGGAATATCGCTCCCAAACTGGTATGTCTTCAACTCGAAGAGTCAATAACTACATTTCCCATATGAATGAATAGTAAATGTCAAATACATAGCAGGCTAAGAGCTCTAACCATCGTTATTAGTGAATCTGTGCAGTTAAAGCGCTCGGTAGATTCAATGCAGCGGAGGTGAAAAAAGCCATAGTGGGGATACAGCGAGGATATAACAGGATATAGCGGATGACTCTAAAATAGCATATAAAACTTGTACTTAATGTTTTTACAAATATATAAATGGCAATTAAATAAAAAATTAACATTCAATTGAATTATAATTAATACATAAATAATTTTAAATAAAAACATGTGCGAATATACTGTAAATAAACATAAAACTGTTATATAACATAATTGAATTTAGTAGAATATTAGAGTATTTTCATTTCTAAAAATATATTAAAAATTCAATTAACTAAATTACTTTCATAATTTTATAATGTTAAAATGTCATTTTTCAATTCTTTTCTTTTAAAGAAGATATAGCAGAAACAACGGAATATAGCGGGAATAACGGAGTATAGCGGAAGTAGCGGGGCTTAAAGCGGAAAGGCTATATTTAGGGTTATATGGAAAAATCATAGTGGTAGAAATCTACTATGAGATATAGCAGGGTTATAGCGGGGCATTAACTATACAGTGGTGAATATCAATATCATTCTTGGAGAAGACATACTCCTATGATGTGGAATCACTGAACAGCTCGAACTCCTCTCCTAGTAGATAGTGCCGCCATATCCTTAAAGTGAACTCTATCGCCTCTAATTCCGAAGCAAGAGTTGGATATTACCTCTCGACATCACTACCATACCTAGTTAAGAACCACAAGCAAGTGCATACTATCGTCTCTTCATTCCCGCTTAGAATGAGTACCGTCAATGTACTCGTCAACCTCTTAGTTGGACTCACTGACGTGTGTCTACACCCTACGTCTCAAACAAAAGTATGATCCTCTCCCATACAATAGATCAACGATACTGTTATCTTAGGTCTATCAAGATTCTGGACTACCGTAACTAAAGGATCTACGGCGATGTCCTACTCTGAAACAACATGACCCAAGCATCTCACTCCCCTCCTTAAGGAGTGATACAATCAAAATCTCATCATTAATCGTGTTTTGTGCTCCTCTTCCGTCCATGGGTAGACAGAAGTGTCATCAATGAAAACAAGCACAACCTACTCAAGTGACCACTCTAATCACAGTCCATGAGATCCACAACATATGCCGACACATTGGTTAGCCCGAACGACATAACCAACCCAAAATCAAGGTAGTGCGCTAAACACTATAATCGGCACACTCACCCAAATTACTCTCAATTGGTGTAACCTCACCTTAAGGTCCAACTAAGAGAACATCCTCATGCTATAGAGCTGATCGAACAAGCCCTCAACAAATGGGAGTAGAAACTTGTTCATTATCTTGCTCAGCTCACAACAACCAACAAACAACTCAAAAGAGCCATCCGTCCTACCGACGAACACTATAGGTGCATCCTACCCAAAAATACTCCTATGGATGAACCATCACTTAAACTATGACGACCCACCTTTCTAACCCTTAGGAACGACACTTAACACATCCTCGGTGTTCATGTGTTGTTGCCTAAACATCGCAAAGATTAATAGTCATGAGGTAAAAATAAAGAACAGAATAGAAAATCTCACAATGAAACTGCAAAATAAACCATAACCGTCAATAGTACATCAGGTTACTCCTTAACAGGGAGTTATTAGAGTTACACAAAAGTACTACAAATTAGCTTAGGTAGTTATAACATTCTGCCTTTACATATGCTGAAACAAAATACACTTACACAAACTAGATAATACACCAGAATAGATAACTAAGAAGATGAAAGCCTCCTGCTCAGATGCCATCTTCAAATGAGCCCACAAAAGACCTGCTGCTCTCAGACTACTCAAATAAAATGAGTACCCGAGACTTTATGGAAAACAAACAACTCGGGTCAGACGATATGCCTAGTATGAGTAAAACTTTAAACAATAGGTGTGAAATTAAAAACAAACATATGAGATCATGCCACTGAACACGGAATGGGTTTACTCTCACATAAATCAACATCCAAACATAAAGAATGGATAAATAATTAAACCCCGAAAAGAGTGGTTGACTCTTCATGATGCAAATAAGGAAATATATCTGAAGGTTTGAATCAAATCAAAAAAGGAAAATCTCCAACAAATGAATAGGAGGGTGCACCCCCTTGAATTATACCTCTAGTAATATACATTTGGGAAGCTCATTTACTCTATGACGCTTCTCGGAAACCTCCAAGCCGAACCCCGCCTAACCTTACCAAGTATCCAATACTTCACATTTAATAGCACTACCGAATCTAATCAAAATGAGATGTGAACGTATCCTGATAGTAGATAGATTAATTTAAGGTTATACAGAATTATTAACTTTAAAAGTCATTAATTAAAAGATTAATTAATTTAAAACATCATTAGTAAATTGATTATTTAACGTTAATCCATCATTATTAAAAGATTAATTAACCTTAAACATCACTAAATAAAATGATTATTTAATATCAAAACATTATTAAATAAAATGATTAATTATTTTCAAAACATCATTAACCAACTGATTAGTTAAATTAAAAACTCATCATTAATATGTTAATTAGTTAACCTTAATCCTTATTAATTAAATAACTATTTAAATTTAAAAATCATTAATAAAATAATTAATCAAATTTGAAATCATTATTATTTCAAAAACTTATTTAACTTGTAAAATAAACCTAAGCACGATTTGAAACCAAAAGGTTTCGATGAAGTGTGAAATTTTTTAAAGTGTCGATATATCGATTATCGCTATATGGCCAGTTCGGCAAACTAGTTCATGTCATTTTTCATCCATCGAGTGATCACGCAACATATGGGTAAGAATATAAACATGGTATGTATATTTACACAAGTAATAAACAACACTTGCAAAATTTCAACTTTAGCTTACCAACTTGTCAAGTTACTAACTAACTTTCAAAATATTAACATTTTGGTGCATAAGTCAAGCAAACAACCATCATAACATAATATATATCCAACAAGCATCCACCAACAATATAAATGAACTATATTTAAAGTTACAAACTTGGATTTTGAAAGGTGAGATTTTTACCGATCGAAATGCACTAAAACAAAGTCTAACTTCCCCCGAACTTGCCTAAACTCTTAGCAAATTGTCGTAACTCCAAAATAGGACCTAGTGTGGGCTTGTAGGGTGCAACATGGCTCGACCAAAGGAAAAATTGGGCTAGCCTTGGAGTTTTTGAGATGGGAATGGTTTTTGTTTTTGTGGAAGAGTGTTTGTATATGAATATATGGAGTTTTACTTGATTTTTTAGAAGTGTATTCACTAGTTTTTGGCTTGGAAACTCCTCTTGGAAGCAATGGAAGTATTCATGTATATAAAGAGAAGAGAAGTGAAGATAAAAATGAATATGTAAAGTGAAAAATGTGTGGAGATGAGGAGTATTTATAGGCAAAAGAAATGAAGGAGAGAATAAAATAACCTTATTGTTAAAATAAACTAAATGTTGTCATGCAACATGGAAGCCATGCCTCTCCACCACCCTAGGTGCACATGTACCCACCTTTTGTCCACCCTCCACCATGCTTTGTGTACTAACCTAGGTAGCTTAGGTTATGATGGTGCCTAAGAGATTATTTTATATTTTATTTTAAAGTCAAATCTTGTTTTATTTTAATCTACGCATGATTTATTTGTTTTAACACTATCATTAACTTATCACATGACATATATGCATGTGTGTGCATGTGTATATGAGTTATATAAAATGTGCATAATGTTTTCGACGACTTTCTTATGCTGAAAAGTCAAACTTTCTAAAAACATTTTTCGGTCATATTTTCTATTTTTATTTGAACTAATTATTTAGGTAAACAAAATTTGAAAATGATTTTAATATCATTAATTAATATTTAAAATATGTTTACTTGGTTGTTAAAATCCATTATTTAAATATTCAAATACAAAGCGATTAATTTACAGATCGTTACACTCTCTCCCCCTTAAGAGAATTTCATCCCCAAAATAACTACACAAAAAGAAAATCCAAAAGGTATATTATACCAAGAAATTCATATAACAATGCAAATCAACTATGCCATAAAAGAACATGCTTAATGAACTCAAACAACAAACAACTAACCTGGCATTACATCAGGGTAAGTTTCTCTAATATGATCCTCAGTCTCCCAAGTATAATCGTGGGGGTCATCACTCCAATGAACCTTCACGGTACCTTCTTACCGTTTGACACTAGACCCTCTCGGAGCGGTCCAGGATACATGACTGGTGCTATCAGCCCTTGGGTGCCCCCGCATATAGTACCCTGCTTGAATACAACCAGAATACTCCAAGTGATCAACGATCCCTAGGTACAAACACATCCATCAAGCCCTAATCACTCGATACAGATTCAAACCCTACTGGCTCACTATAGTTTCTTGGAACAAGCCTTAACACTCAACCCAGTCCACTATCCACAGCCTTAATCCAATCCGAGCTGCCACCCTCAATCTTGCTCTCCTCTTGAGCTATCGATCGAAGAACTCTACTACCATGCCATTCAAAACTCGAGTTCCATCTTGATCTATACAGTCCTGATATTATCATCCTGGTGCCTGCTCCATACATCATCGAGTACTATCCGTAGTATCAGACTACCAGGTCGAAGCACTACATCCCTGCCTCACCATCAAAATCACTAGGTCAAAGCACCACATCACTGCCTCACCATCAACAGCACTCTTCGTAGGTTAATAACATCCAATCTCTAAACTGGTCGCATAAACAAATCATCACGTCGTGCACCATGATATCCCATCAACGTCCAAGCCACGTATCAGCCAAATCGCCAATCCACAACAGTGATGGACATTGATCACTCTACTATGGTCAATACCATCCACCTTGGTCTTGTACTTCACCAAACGGTTAAGTATAGACCAAGCGAAAATATTCGGCATCCATTTTGAAACCCAGATCCATCGGCACGTATCCCAAACCCTCTTCTACAGCTCATCTTATTCATTAGATTTCCATGTGTGCAGAATTGCAATGTACAAGATGCTACCTAAAATCAAATCACCGCAAATCAGCGTTTTCAACCAAAACAGCCAAATAACAAACAAGCCAAACATACATCTAAACATCCATACATCCAAACATCCATACATCCATATATCCAAACAACCATACATCCATCCGTAACAACATACATATAACATAAACAATCCATCCATCTTAATTAATGTAGGAAATAACATCAATAATAGATCTAATTTAATAATTCACTAACTGTGGCATAATGATGGAAAATACATGATATTCTTTATAAATCATTTTAAAATGATTATATATTCTTTTATAAAAATATAGCTAATGTGTAATAATAATAATAATATCACAAAACCAAAAACCATTCTCGAACATCAGTATAACACTAAATAATCAACCATAGTAAAGTGAGAGACAATATCACTCACCTTAGGCAAATCTGTCCAAACCAATGCCTAAATGTAGATCTTGCCATCATGAGCGCAATGCAAGAAACCACATTCAAAACGGACCTCGTATTCAAAAGATATGGCCAAAATATGAATCGATATTATTTAAATAATTAATTAACTATATTAAACCACTAATTACCGTCATTATCTCACTAATCCTTCTTCCTCTTTTATTTCAATTGCATGTACATGTGCATAAGGATATGCACACCATGGCTGCATCTTGGATCCATCTTTGCTAAATTGCTTCTCTTCCAAATTTCTACGCCATGGACCCGTCACCATCTCTATCGCATGGCCTATGCAATTCGTGACCTGATGCTAGTGTTTGTCCATGCTATCCGACGCGTTTTTCTCTACTTGACCGGTCGCCATCAAATCGAAGCCAAACGCTTCCCTTCACGCGAGAATCACACTACAAGTCTCCGATCTGCCTATCGTCGCTCCAAGATCAAGAAAAGTCAAACCTGAGTTAGCCGTGGATGGGTCGATCTCGACCAATGATGATCGTACCCCAAATCGAGCACATGAGATTGAAGCTCTCATTGATACGAACACAACAGATCTAACGTAATATTTTTATTTGAGCGGATTTGGAGTATTTAATTTTTAAAGATAATTTAAGAGGCGGCTAGGGATTTCTTTTCCAGACAATGAACAGTAAATGTATTTGAGAAAATGGAGGGAGATCCAAATTCGAGGATATATATAATATTATTATATTCCATTTATTTGTTCTCTTAAACAAACGGCTGTACGTTTTGAGTCCGTATAATCACACGATGCGTCTGATCGCCATGAAACTCGTCTACGTACATCACCTCACTTTTTTGAATCCAACGACACTAACCACATCTCCATCTAAGATTGCGCCCCGAAAGGCTAATTTCGTGTATTTCGAGATCGTTTTGGTCATCGGATCGTCCGATCTCAAAATATAGTGATCCTTATACTCATTTTAATTCACAACATCAATCCAAACACAATAGAAATGGTCTTGAGTTCTGATTCGGTCGTATGCGAAAAATCACATTTTTGGGCCTTTATTTAATTAACAATTGAATATTTAAATAAACTATTTAAATATCCAATCATTAAAAATATGGGTCGTTATAGATTCTGTACATTAGCAACTTCTTACTGCGCATCTTCATCCAGGATGTGAAGGCTAGTGTTCTCTATTTCATCAGCAGCTCTTGAGGAGGCAATGCTTTGTCTTTCCTGGGGGCCATTGAAGATAGCTTCCTGTAGACTTTATGCAAATTGGAATAGCATGGGAACAAGTTGAGAAAGAATTGGATCTCTTCCTTAGATTATAGGCAATGCAACAATGGACAAGGATTCAAATAACTCGAGAATCAAGTTTCTCAGTGAAAGCACCAAAATGTTTGAACCAAAAGTTGGCACAAACACCCAAAGATTTATGGAGAGAGTAAAATATGAAGAAATTAAATGAAAAATGAGCAAAAGAGAGAACTTGGAAATTTATAGTGGTTCGGCAAAGCAAGATCTACATCCACTTTAATGTTTTATTACTTGTTTCTGACTTGAAGGAAGAAGTTTTTAGGAGGCGATACAACTCCAACAATTAGATTTTCAGAATTACAAGAATATAGCTTAGAATAGAACTAGAGCCCAAAGATCCCCAAAATGAGCCCTACCTTCCTTTTTATAGAGGTTGGGAGCCTAAAATCTCATAGAAAATATCCCCAAGCCGTTATCTATGCTATAGACCAATTCTACATGAAAATAGAGTGCCTTTCATCATCAAACATTAGGGGTCGGTACAACTTCCTAAGTGGGCGTCGGTACGACTCCCTGACATGGCCAAATTTTCCGCCTTTAACCTTCCACCTCGGTTCATCTTGTGTTTAGCTTCATGATTCCATAGTTTTTTGTATCAATGATAGCTTGTTCAGGGTCCAAATGATGGAGTTGTAGAAGAATAAAGCTGCAGATTCAGGAGTTTGTGGAGATCGATAGAGAATTGCATTGACTCAACAAAGCGACCTTGGAAATAAGCTTTTAGCATCGAGTTAGGCATGTAGGCAGAAGATGGGGTCCACCCAAGATGGAGTTGAGAGTCGGTACCAATCCCTAGAGTGGGGTCGGTACCGGTCCCCAACTTGGGTAGATTCGTGACTTCTCTACTTTTGGTTAATTTTGCTTGGAGTCTGACCCGAGAAATTCGGATGTTTACTTGGGACTTGACCTAAGATTTTTTGAGATTTTTGTGTTCTGAGTTTTCCTTCGTTCGCTTGGAGTCAGGCCTAAGATTTTTGAGTGTTTGCTCCAATCCATGAGGGTCGGTACTGAGTTAAGTCCAAGGATCAGTACCGAGTCGCGCTTGGGGTTTTTTTATGGATTGCTTCAAGCCTGACTCAGGGATTTCTCAGGTTTTTTCTGCTTTGAGTCTGACCTGAGTATTTTGTGGGTTTACTCCGGGTCAGCTCTTCCAAAAACTTGAAATTTCAAAATTTCAACTTTTCGCTCATTTCTTTTTATATTTCTTTTTTTGTATTTTTATGATTTTTCCAAGGTCCTTGTCGTCGTTTGCTCGTCTGATTTGATCGTTTAAGTCTGTTCGAATACTGCTTGGTCAAAAGGCTGGATAACAGTCAAGATCTCTCCATTGAAGAATGTCATTCAGTTCGGTAGTAGAAGAAAGTTGGCACCGAGATTTGTTGGTCCTTTTTCGGTATTAGAGAGGATTGAGAACCTTGCTTACAAAGTTGACTTACCCAAAGGATGGCGAGAGTGCACAATACCTTTCATGTCTCTCATTTGCAGAAATTTGTACACAACTTAGGCGTAGCTATCGCATCGAATCAGCTAGATGATATCGAGATTGAACTAGAGGCTTCGAGACCTCGTAGGCTTATTTGTATCGTCGGACATGAAACGAAGCAGCTTAGGAGGAAAATGGTGAAGTAAGTGAAGGTTCAGTGGAGTGATTGTAACACCCCTAATTTTATTAACATTATTCAGGAGATTTAATTAGAATAAATTAAATAGAATAGTGTAGATAAGGAGATTGAGGTTGATTAATAAATTAGGTGGCCATGCTTATCTAAAATCTAATGAACTTATATAAATGGTTAAGTAATTGAACACAAGGGCATTAAGGTAAATAGTCACCCATATTTCTCACCCATATACTATCTTTCTTAGTCATACACATTCATTTTACTTAAAACAAAATTTATAACCGTGAGAAGAAAGCAAGGCTGGCCATTAGGAAGAAAGAAGAGAAGAGAAAATCAACTTAAAGCTTAGGAATCAAGCTAGAAGAAATCAATCTCCAACAAACTTCAATTTCCTTATCTAATCTAAGGTGAATAATAATTTCTACATCTCTATTTTTGGTTTTATGATCATATGGTTTTGGATTTTAGTGTAAATCTATTTTTATGATATATTGAATGATGGTATGCTTGATTTATGATTTAAATGGATTAAACAAGGTTGTTTAAAAGGAGATATACACGGTTTAGGATAAAGCCGAGATAAAATGATTTTTATTTGCCATGGGAAAATTATATGTTATAGAAAACATGATTTGGGAGATGGGTTTCAATTTCCATAATATTCTGAATTAATATGGATTTTATATTAATTTTCTACTGAAGAAAATGATTTATTGGATTATTAATAATTTACGGCTAAAATAATAATTATTTGGGTTTGAAATTTGTATATGTTGGAAAACATATTAAAATGGATTTTCTGGAATTTTTCTAGATTTTTCCCAAGTAATTTGATGAATATATAAAATTATTTAATGTATGGGACATAAATGTTTTATATATTTAATTAAGGAGAAGGGGCACTTTATAAAATAAAATCATTATTTAATTCTGAAGTCAGTTGCAGCACTTTTCTGAAAAGTATTTGTTAACTAATGAGAATTTGACAAATAAAGGCAGGTTAGTTGAAAAGTTACCTCTTTTAAGTTCAAAACAAGAAAACCATGCTTTTAGCACGTTTCAGGCATTTTGGCATCAAGCCTTCCGACCCAGACCTTCCAACAAGGTCGAAAGGTTATAGCTTTCGATAAGGTCAAAGTTTAATGCATATGGTATCAAGTTACTTGGTACGTAATGAATTGAACAAGGTCGAAGGGTACTTAGTCGAAAGGTTGGTTGCTAAAGAGGTTGGGGTATGTTTGTTTTATAAACCAAAAGCTTACACATGCTTGCTTTCGAAAAGGAGCTTTCGACTTGGTTGCTTTCGACCAGGTCAATTATTTAAAATAAAGGTTTTAAAACTTTTGAAATAGTCGAAAGGTTACTACCGCTTTATCATTGTTTTGCTTTGAACCTTCCGACATAGTCGAAAGGTTATTGCCACTTTTTCCAACCTTTCGAAGTCGTTGCTTTCGACAAAGTTGAAAGGTTTACTTGTTTTAAAACCAGCCGCTTCTCCAATGCTTTTGAAAGGTATCAAAGCTTTCGACTTAGATGATTTACCCTTGTTTTATAATTGAAGTATAACCCAAAGCTTTCGAAGGAGTTGTTTTAAAAGGCAGAGGCCTATTGTTTTAACTGATATGTTTTTAAGCTTTCGAAGCAGAGCTTTCGACAAAGTCGAAAGGTTTTCAAAGAAGGTTCTCCACATGTTTTAAATTGAACCTAGTGAGTTTTCGAAAGGTTTATTTTCCATTCCTTTCGAAAGGTTTGTGTTTTAATGGTTTCGAATGGTTTTCCAATACTTGCGAAAGGTTTGAGTTTCAATTGGGGCGAAGGGTTTAGAAAGAAGTTTTTTAAAGTATAAAGGGGGTTGGAGCCTATTATTTTAAAAAGGTATGATTGAAACCCTTCGAAGGGGTTGAAAATAGTAGCTCTCGACATTGTCAAAAGGTTTTAAGTCCCATACTCTAAATTTTTAAGGAAAACCCACGGCTTATAAAAAGGAGTTTTGTAATGACTTTAAGTATGAAATTTTGAAGAGGTATTGCCCTGAAATTTTTTTTAAGTTAAAGGTGTTAACTATATTTTATGAAATATGTTTTAAGGACCTTAAACCTACAGAGGTGGCATGGTTAAATCGTTGTTTTGCTTCTTCAAATAGGAATATATTCTCATGATAACCCATAACAGTATTTTGAGGGAAAAAGTGGTAGAATAATCAGCTAGGTTAACTCAATAGTGAATATAAATTGCTTAAACTCCTGAATGAGTAGAATTGCATCCAAGGTGTCAGGGTGACCTAAAAATATCGGATGCCTAAACTTTGTAGTTATGGGAGGAAACCAAAATGTTCATAGTAAACCCATGAAAACTATGATAAGGTAGTTATTGGTGGAAACCAAAAGTTTCATAGTAAACCCATGAAAATTATGATTAAGTAGTTATTGGAGGAAACTAACAGGTTTATAGTTAACCCATGAAAACTATGTATTAAGGACAGTTGGCAGGAGCTAATTGGTTTGTAGTGAACCCATAAAAACTATATCCGGATTAAGAATTGACACTAGTCAATAGGTTCCTAGTAAACCCATGAAAACTAGGATAAGAATGTGGCTAATGGAAATATCAGTAGGTTCCTAGTCAACCCATGAAAACTAAGATGTGAAGTGAGTTACTGGATAAATCTAGAGGTTCCTAGTAAACCCATGAAAACTAGGATAAGGTGATTAGTTATTGGAAGGACTAATAGGTTCAGGAGGACCCATGAATTGATTAAGTTAACTGTTAGGAGCCTATAGGTTCTTAGTGATCCTTTGAAAACTTTGAATAGAACAGGGTGTCTATTAGGTATAACAAGGTTACTAGTAAACCCATGAAAAATAAAAAGGTTAATAGTGACCCTAGAAACTATAATTATGACAGGGTATCAGACTAAATTGTGAATGGGAAATCCTAATTATTTTCAAGTATGCATATCCTCATAATATTTTGAAAATGTAAGTTTTAACCATTGTGGATGTAGGAGCACAGTATATGGCTTTATAAAGGTTTTAGGATACTAGTGAGGGGAAAACCCATTCCGCTAAGCGGCATGGTCTCACTAGATATCTAAAAAGGATTGAGATGTTAGATTATTATTCATACCAGGCTTTATGTCTGACTCGAAGTTTTTGTTTTCCCCTTAAATTCTTGGGTACTCAATTGATTTTGAGTAGTTTGAGATTTAAGATTCTCATGTTTTCTTCTCTGACGAATAAAGCTTCCGGAGGCATGCAGGAGGCAGATAGATATTTAGAGTTCTCTTTCCGTTGTGTGTTTTGTTTGTAAAGGCAGATTATTAGCCTTACTATATACTCTGATCAACCAAGGGGGCATCTTCATAGGTCGCTCTTGGCGTATTTGTAATAATTATATTTTGCTGAACGTGGGTAACGCAAGTGGGATTATGTAATGAATAGGAAATGTTTTGATTTGAATGTGGAAATATGTTCTAGAATTGTTAAGATTTTTCCATATTTCTGTGATCTGTGTATCAATGTATCTAACACCGCCGTATTTGGTCGTCGAAGATTAATAACTATGGATGACTTCAGCATCCGTAGCTGTTAGTTTTGGGCCTCAAAGTAAAGGGATGTTATAGTGATAGTGAACGCAATTACACTTAGAAGACCGAGAAGAGCATGAGGACAACATATCCAGTGCTCTGTACTTGGTAGGGTTTTCATATTTCTCACTTTTACTTTCACTTATGATATCATGAATTAAATCATGGCATAGTATCCTGCATGCTAGGATAGGCTTAGTACTTTCTTTTTCCTTTATTGCTGTGTATCCACATTTGACGTGTGATGGTTGCCCATGCTTGTATATGACAGTTAGGCTTGCGGGATGACCCTATTGACTTAATTATGGAATTTCGAGGATGAAATTTCTAAAGGGGGAGAATGTAACGACTCGTATTCTACGTATCACAAGATTGTAGAATATTTATATTATTTTTATATGAGGTCGTATGATTTTATAATTTTGGAAAATGACTAATATGGTCATTTCTTTTCCTTGGAATTTTTGTTGAATTTTTCTACGACTATTTTGACCCTGCGAAATATTGTGTGGACAGTAACTTTTGATAGGAGCCGAGTTAGGGTCTGTAACCACTTCCATTGGATCCATATGATGGTTTCCCTTTCCTTTGGGTGGTCATATTAAGAAAACGGGCTTACTATTTTCAAGTTATGGCTATTTGAAGTTTCCTATGATTTTGAGCTACTTAAGTGGATATTAAGGTCATTAGTAACATGGCCCATGATCCATTTTGAGATTTGAGCATATGGAGGCTGATGGGACCATATCCCCATCATTTCACTATTCCCAAAAATAGTTAGAACCTCCATTAAACTCTCTCTTACCAAAAAAACAACATTTAAACCTACTTTAGTTAGCCAAATTTCATCATTAAGAGGAGATTAGTGAGATCAACACTTGAGATTAGAGGTTTGTTATTATAGGAGCATTGGGATTTGTGCCTTTTATTGTTCATAGGAGGATTTGGGCTTAGATTTGGATTCAGATGAGTGATTAGTTCTCTCACTTATTAATTTGGCCATTTTTAACCCTAAATGATGTTTTAATTTTTTTTTAAAAAATCCTAAAAATGTTTTTAGACCGTAATAAACCATATAGGTGAATTTTGGATGATTTGGACATAATTTGCAAAAACGTGTTTTATGGGTCCCTGATCATGTTCTTATGGATCCTAACCTTTAACTTAGATTTAGGTCTCTTTAAAATGGTATATTTGGATGTTTGACTGTTACTATTGCTTATTTATGATGAATGTATGTTTTCTCAATGTTTGCATGTTTGAAAACGCCGATCGAATGGCGAATTTGATAAGTAGGAGTTAGGGGTCAGTGACGACCCATAATATATACCTAAATTGGGCACAATCGATCTGAGGCAACGAGGAAGGCTTCAAAAGGTCGCACACTAAGTTTTAAGCCAATTGGACTTTATATGATCGAGTTAAGGGTCTCCAAAGTATGGGTTGGTGTAACTTCCAAGTCCTATGGGTCAGTGTAACTTCCAAATTAGGGGTCGGTACCTGTTTGAACCAAAAATGGCACAAACACCCAAAAGAGTAAAAGGGTAGAGATTAAATGAATAAATTAAATAAAAATAGAGTAAAAACAAGCACATACACAAATTTATAGTGGTTCGTAATCTTGGTCTACGTCCACTTGAATGATTTTATTGCTTTTGCACTAGTTTTTGTGATTACAAGTATGAGGGACCGATAGGGATCCTACAATAAAATGGAGTTTGTGTGTAGTAGCAACATAAAGATCCTTAGAATGTACTATGCCCTCTATATTTATAGGGGTAAACGGTTAAATATCTCATTGATATTTCTCTTACAGAACCTCGTCGCTAAGACCAAGTCGTCTAAAAAATCTCGACTCCATATCAGCTAGGGATAGGGATCCCTATAAGTGGATCGGTACCGATCATTATATATGTAGGCAGGGATCCTGCAACTTTCTATGTTGACTCATCTTGATGTTGGCTTCATGTTTCCAAGGTTGTGTTGCATAGTCGCCTAGGTGTTGTTTGGTCCAAGCGATGGATCTATAGAAGGTTGAATTGTTGCTTCAGACTGTATACGAAAATTGTCGGTACAATGCATAGGAAATTCTGTAACAACACTTGAATCGGGCTCTATGTAGATAGAGTAGAGTGCCATAGGAGTGGGGGCACATTTGCACATACCCTTAGGGATCGGTACAGATCCCCTATGTAGGGTGGATACTAATCCATACTTAGTATCTCCCAGGGTGTTGCTCTTCTAAGTTCGTTCGACCGTTGTCTTGTGGAGATCAATAGAGAATTGCATACAATCGATGGAATGGAAATTAAAATAGGCTCTTGGCATCAACAGTAGTGAGTGGAAGGAGTAGGGGCCACTTTGGATGAAGATATAGGGATCGGTACCGATCGTCTAGGGAAGGGATCGGTATCGATCCCACACTTAGTGGGATTCGGCACTTGAGTTGGCCTTGCCCTAGGTGTGGGATCGGTGATGATCCCTCACCTAGTGGTTTTCTTCCCTGGCTGCTGGATCGGTGATGATCCCTCACTTAGTGATTTTTTGACTTTGGAATTTCATGGGATAGTTTGCCTCCACTTTGCGGTCTTGATTGTACTTAAGCCTTGAGCTTTGTAGTCATCTCTCCAGGATTCCTGCCTTGATAACTTTCAAGTTCGATTCATTCAATCCATCCGAATATTGCCTGATCAAAAGGCTGGATAACATTTGACCTCCAAAGTACATCTTATTTCAAACATGATGTGCTTCGAATCGATACAAGTCACGATTGCTGTAAAGGATTCCACTATGTGCTTTGAATGGTCGTTATCCTTCACGTGGATCGCTTCTATGAAGAGTTATATCCATAGCTATTCGTCGCGACGATTGACCAACGTCCAGTGTTATAAATTTGGAGAGCTCTCTCTCGATCTACTGTTCCAAGCTTAGTAATTCTGAACTGGTTTCTCTTATGGATTTTCCAGGTAAGTCTGCTTTTCTTTGATTCTAGTTGTTGGGTATCGAATATGATTACGTATAAGTATACGCATGCACTCCCTTGTAGAAGCTCTCGATCATATGCACGTACTTATGTAGGCATATGTAGGTCATATCTTCATTGTTGTTGTTTGTTTTGTGTAGCTAGACTCACTTTTGGTTTGCAGTTGTAGGAGTCTGTTTTTGTTTTAGGTCGACATTGTGCGAGTACAACCCCTGCTTTTGTTTTCAGCTTACGTGTAGATAAAACTTGTGCTCTTCTTTCCAAGTTCTATTTCGATGTGAATAATAAAGACTTTTGTTCCATCCAATCTTTGTATGAATTTGTCTAAGTATTTGAGAAACGCGCTTTCCATTCAATGTTTTTGCGACCCATTTCTTATTAGGATTATTGTCAGACTAAGTCATTAGCCCATTCCATGATTTGCCGGCATTTTGTCGTAAAGTAATCATTAAATCACCAATATCTTGGCATTTACTTATAACCATATCTAATTCTTGATCGCAGTCGAACTTCGATCACCTGGAAAGGCGATTCAAGCATTCTTCTTGGAGGAACTTTAAATGCGATCGCGCCTGCCTTCGAGCGTCGATTGAAGTAAATTGCCTTCAACAGCAAGTCAGACATCCTTCTTAGGGATGCGTGTTTCGACCATGCCAAACTCTGGGCATTGGTCAGGGCTAACCACTAAAGATCGAGATTTAGGTATCCTTTTCTAGGGTAGTAACATTCGATCATGTCAGACTTGAGGCATCGATCAAAGTTTATAAGTAAGATCCTGCCTTTCACCGATGGATCTTTTGCCTTGCCTATTACAGGAAAAGATCTTTGGCCTTGCCATCCTCTGGGAAAGTCATTAACGCTCTGCAAAATTGCAGGCATGAGAAAATGAGTGAACGGTCATGTCACGTCCGCTTTGATTTGCCCCCATGTCGAGGGCTGAAAGAGTTGACTGGCATCTACCTATGGATGCCAAGGAAGATTGAACTACAAGGGTCCGGTCATGGACCGTAGGAGTTTGGTCGGCACCTAACACTAGGTACCTACACACCTGCAATGGCTTTAATCAATTATGCATAAATTTATTTTTAAGTGAAATAAAGTGGCAAATGTTCGCTATTCCACGCTCTCGGGAGTGAAATCTCGTTAATCGTCGCACGCCCGAAAGTTCCATCTCCAAGCTTTTGCTCTATTGTGTATGGACCTTCCTAACTCGGGCCCAAGTTCCAAAGGCTTGGGAAGATTCATTTGAGGACCAAGTTTCCAATTTCAAAGGTCTGATCCTTATTTTGGCATTGTAATATCAAGCGACTTGGTGTCGGTGTGCAGCTGCTCTCAACTCAACTTCATCGCGCTTCTCATCGATCATATCGAGGGACTTCAGAACGAGCTGCTTATTCATTCATGGATTGTAGTGAGTCACTTAATGAGAAGGTGCTTCTAGTTCAACCGAAATCAAAGCCTCTGATCCGTAGGCTAGGACAAATGGATAGTGGCCAGTCGCTGACTTATGGGTCTTTCGGTAAGCCCATAGTACTAATGGAAGTTCATCGACCCACTTGCCCTTGGCCTCTTCAAATCGCTTCTTAAGAATGGACTTGATAATCTTGTTTACAGCTTCAACATATCCATACACCTAGGGGTGTACCACTACAGTGAATCTCCTCTTTATGCGATGTCGGCGGTAGAAATCTTTGATTTCGGTACTGTCGAATCGGGTCCCTTTATTGGCAATGATCATCTATGGAACTCCAAGGTGACAGAGGATATTTTAGATAACGAAGTTGATTACTTTCTTTATGGTAATCGTGGCTAATGGGTTTGCCTCAGTCCATTTGGTGAAGTAATCAACTGCGACAATGATGTACTTCGCACCACATTTAGATATCGGCAACACACCGATGATATCAATTCCCCAAACTACAAATGGCTAAGGACTGACCATTTGACTAATCTCTGTTGGCGGGGCTCTCAGAATTTTAGCGAATCTCTAACGCTTGTCGCACTTTCAAGTGTAATCAGTTGCATTTCCGTTGACGGTTGGCTATAAATACCTGTAACGAAGAATCTTCTTCGCTAGGGTTTTCCCTCCAATGTGGTCTCTACAGGCCCCTTCATGAACTTCTCTTAGAACTCGCTTGGCCTCGTAGTGAGCGATACATGATAGCATTGGGACTGGGAATCCCTTTCTATAAAGTGCCCCTTGCTGAAGTATATGTCTTGAAGCTTGGCGAAGGAGCTTCTGTCATTCATTTCTTCTGTTTGGAAGGATTCCTCTCTGCAAGTAGTCTTTTATTGGAGTCATCCACGACTCTTTTTTTGGATTAGCCTTCGAAATCTAATCGACATCCATCTGGTCGACACTCAGAGCTAATAATACTTCCAACAGAACCAAGCCTATGAGTTGTGCATCTCTGGTATTGACCAACTTAGCCGGTGAATCGGCCTTTTCATTTTCCTTTTTGGGTTTTTAAGTGCAATCGCGCCTGCCTCCGAGTGTCGATCGAGATTAACCACTTAGGATAGCAGTTCAGGTACCCCTTTCTGGGAAAGCGATTTTCGACCATGCCAAGCTCCAGGTGCTATTTTAAGTTAACTACTTAAGAACTAGCTTGTACATCCTTAGCTAGAATGTTTATTTCCAATCACACCTAACGTCGGGCATCGGTTCAAAGTCCATAGGTAAGATTCCACCTTATGTCGGGTATGGATCTTTCTTTTGCCTACTTTGGGCAACATGTCAAGGATTGGATGGTGTTATCACGTCCACTTTATTTTATACTCCTGCCTACAATCCAAGGACAAGAGTTGTGAGAGTTAACTGTCGTATCACATTCGTTTTGGTTTAGACCCCTTCTCCCACATCAAGGGCAAGAGTTACTGAATGAACGGTCGTGTCACATTCGGTTTAGGTTTATACTCTTGTTCCCACATCGAGGGTGAGAGTTAGTGTATGGACGGCCATATCATATCCGGTTTGAGTATATAATCCTGCCTCCAATCCGAGGACAAGAGCTGGCTAATGGACGGTCGGATCACTTCCATTTAGCTTATAGTCTTGCTCCCCATCTAAGGACAAGAGTTAGCTAGCATCAATCTTCGAATACCGAGAAGAACTTCATGGGTCCGATCATGGACCACAGAAGCTTGGTTGGCACCTTTCTACGGGTACCTGCATACCTGCACTATTCACATGCGGGTTCATTCGAGTCGGTCAAGTCACAACTCTTAAGCAATGGAAAAATAAAGTCTCTAACTTGGAAAGCCATTTTATTCTATAAAAGACAAGAAATGACAGGTTTTGTCTTGGACCTTCCCAACGTTGCCAAGCAGCGCTAGTTCTTAGAAGGTTAGGGATCCAATGTGACCATCGACCCGGCGATTCGAACCTTCTAAACATTGTCGGAGCAACATCATTTCTTAGAAGGTTAGGGGATCGAATGTGACCATCGGCCTGGTGGTTCGGACCTTTCCAACGTTGCCAGAGCAACACCGGTTCTCAAAAGGTTAGGGGATCGAATGTGACCATCGACCCGATAGTTAGGACTTTCCCAGCGTTGTCGGAGCAATGCCGGTTCTTAGAATATTGGGGGTCGAATGTGACCATCGACCCGGCGATTAAGACCTTCCTAGTGTTGTCGGAGTAATGTCGATGCTTAGAAGGTTAGGGGATCGAATTCAACCGTCGACCTAGCAGTTCGGACCTTCCCAACATTGCTGGAGCAACACCGGTTCTTGGAAGGTTAGGGGATTGAATGTGACATCGACCCAGTGGTTAGGACCTTCCCAGTGTTGCCGGAGCAACGCCGATTCTCAAAAGTTTGGGGGTCGAATGTGACCGTCGATCCGGTGGTTAGGACCTTCTCAGCGTTGCTGGAGCAATGCCGGTTCTTAGAAGGTTAGTGGTCGAATGTGTCCGCCAACCCAGCGGTTAAGACCTTCCAGCATTGCCGAAGAAACACCGATTCTTAGAAGGTTAGGGGATCGAATGTGACCGTCGACCCGGTGGTTAGGACCTTCCCAGCATTGCCGGAGCAATGTCGGTTCTCAAAAAGTTAGGGGCCGAATGTGACCGTCGACCCGGCGGGTAATGAGTCTACACACCTCGTCCATCATTCAAGGGCAATAGGGCATTCCTTGGTTGTGATGATGGTTTCGCGGTATAGAATATTTTGCTTGCAAGAACATAGTTCCATTGGTTCAAGAAGTAGATATTATTACTAAGCAGAAGAAATGGCAAGACCTGCCTATTTACAATGCCCATAATGTCCCTAAAAGGCTTATTTGCAAATAGAAATCAGACAATAAAGAACGAGGCAGCGTTGTCATAGGCTGCTACTTCATCCATAGGTAATCGGTTAGTTGATGACCAGTCTTTCATCGGCTCGTCTTGGCCTTTGACTTTTGGATTCGGGTAGTTCTCCTAGAGCAGGTAGACCCTGAGGTATTGCAATTTCCCTACCGTTTGGCGGTTCCTAAATGTATTGTTGGAGCTTGTTATTCCTTATCGGCTCCTCAATCATACATTTCAGATGTTGACACTCATTAGTTTTATGTCTATGAGTTTCATAAAAATGACAATATTTTATTGAGTGCTTCTATTCATCAGTCGCCTCTCTCTCTCTCTGGGGTGGCTTCGAAAAGTTTCCTTCGGTCTGCTTCACAGCGACATTACTCTGTATTACTTCAGCTAAAACCCTCGGCATCATTCCTTCGGGGATGTTCGTATGCTTCTTCCAAGCATAAGCACTCATTGGCCTTTCTATATAAAGCATCCATCGTCGGTGCCAGTTTCCTTTCCAACCATTCCCCGAAATCCATATCGGGATGAATCCCCCAAATCAATGCCCTCAGCACAATGTCATCCTTGGGATCTGTAACTTCTGTCTTAGCCATGTGGAACTGGTTTAGGAAATCCTTTAGTGACTCTCCATCACCTTGGAAGAGGTTTGACAAAGACATGACATGTTTCGGACATGAAGTATGTAAGCCGATTTGCTCTATAAACTTTTGTGACAACTCGACGAAGGATGATATGGACCTCGGCGGAAGTTGAGTGAACCACATCGTAGCTACTAGTTCGAGGAAAATTGGAAAATAGCAGCATTTCACGGCATCGAAAGCTCTGGCGAAATCCATATACCACTCATATCTCATCAGATAATGTCTAGGATCCGTTGTTCTTCCTTACAACGGCATTGTTGGCATTGCAAATCTTCATGGATATCTCTCGTGTAAGATGTTCTCAGTAAATGGATTCTGAGCAGGAGAGGTACCCTACTCATCATTGCTTTCAAAATGATTTTCACTTACAATTCTCTTGAACATATCCTCCAGGTAGTCCAGGTCAACAGGTTCGATTGAACGGCGATAATCAGGCTCCACCCCAAGTGTTCGGCCTGACGAACGCTCTCAATTTGTCTCTCGATACCTAAGTTCTCTAATCTCCGGGAGATCCATTCGTCTAGTAGTCCCCCCTATTTGATTCACGTTAGCAATGTCATCAGCTGCAGAACGATTTCCAGATTTCGATCACCAGCAGCGCATCCAAAGATCACATCCATGGCTGCCTTCCAAATGATTAGCACCGGGCCTACCATAAGTGGGTTTAGTACCTATCCACGAAATTGTGCCTTGGGTCGGTATTCTCCCTTGGTACGACGCTCCAACAGTGTTTTGAGTCCTCTTCTGACTTCTGAAGAACTCTCTGACTTTGAACTAGAATCCCTTCAACTCCGTCTTCAGCTGTTTTTAAGTCAGTACATTCAGCAGGCTCAAGCTCTGCTACATCGTTTGATTCATCTCATTCTGACTAGCTTAGAATTTACCCTCCATTCGCTTCAACATCCTATCCATCTCCATTTGTCCTGGTTGCACAGCTTCGTATACATGCCGTGGATTCTAATTCTCAACATCACTTGTAGTAGCTATGGTAGTTAAGGTACGTTGTTCTTTCCTTGATGGGGCCATGGCAGACAACTTCTCTTAGACTATTGAAAATCTGAGTAATAAACAAAAAAGAAGTGGGAAAACTGGATCTATCCTATGGATATCAGAAATCCAATATTAGATGATGGATCCAAATAGCCTAAGTTCAACTCTTAGTGAAAGCACCAAAATGTTTGATCCAAAAATGGAACAAACACCCAAAAGATTAGAGATTAAATGAAGAAAGTAAATGAAAATAGAGTAAAAACAAGCTCACACAAATTTATAGTGGTTCGGAAATATTGGCCTATGTCCACTTGAATGATTTTATTTCTTTTGCACTAGTTTTTGTGATTATAAGTAGGAGGTATCGGTAGGGATCATAGAGTATAATTGAGTTTGTGTGTAGCAGCAACGTAAAGATCCTTAAAATGAACCATGCCCCCTGTATTTATAGGAGTAAATGATCAAATATCTCGCTGATATTTCTCTTGTAGAACCTTGTCGCCAAGACCAAGTCACCCAAAAAATCTTGATTCCATATCAGCTAGGGATGGGGATAGGTATCTATCCCTATAGGGGTGTCAGTACGATACCTATAGATGTAGGCAGGGATCCTGCAACTTTCTATGTTGACTCGTCTTGATGTTGGCTTCATGTTTCCATTTTTTTTTTGCATAGTCGCCTAGGTATTTTTTGGTCTAAGCTAGAAGATTGAATTGCTTCTTCAGACTATATACGGAGATTGTCAATACGACGCATAAGAACTTCTGGAACAACACTTGAATCAGGCTCTATGTAGATAGAGTAGAGTGCCATAGGAGTGGGGGCATGTTTGCACATACCCTTAAAGATCCGTACTGATCCCTTATGTAGGGTAGATACCAATCCATACTTAGTATATCCCAGGGTATTGCTCTTCTGAGTTTGTTCGACTGTCGTCTCATGGAGATCGATAGAGAATGCATACAATCGATGGAATGGAACTTGAAATAGGCTCTTGACATCATCAGTAGTGAGTGGAAGGAGTGGGGGCCACTTCAGATGAAGATTTAGGGATCAATATTGATCACCTAGGGAAGGGATCGGTATTGATCCCTCATCTAGTGGTTTCTTCCTTAAGTGCGGGATCGATGATGATCCCTCACTTAGTAATTTTTTGACTTTGGAATTTCTTGGGATAGTTTGCCTCCACTTTGCGGTCTTGATTGTACTTAAGTCTTGAACTTTGTAGTCATATCTCTGGATTTCCTGCCTTGATAAATTTCGAGTTTGAATTGTCCTATCCATCTGAATGTTGCCTGGTCAAAAGGCTGGATAACATTACCTATCCCTAATTTTTGTCCCAAATTGGGTGAGATCGATATGAGGTGATAAGGAATGCCCCATAAGCCAAAAATTCAAATTTCAAGTCGACTGAAGTCTGTATGCTCAAGATATTGACGGATCGGTGATGACCTTGGGAGTATGGGTTGGTGGTGAATTGCTTCGAGTTTGACTTCGGGTCACTTGGTCAAAAATACGGACCTGACTTGGGGAAATTTTAGAGGAATGAAAATAGGCTATGTCCGAAGTCGGTACCGACCCCTGAGCTTGCTTGGAGAAAACTTGGTTTTACTCGGGACTAGCTTGGAGAAATTTTAGAGGAAGTAAAATAGGCTAAGTCAGGAGTGGGCACCGACCCTGAGCCTGCTTGGAGAAAATCTTGGTTTTACTCAAGTATGACTTGAAGAAATTTCAGAGGAAGGAAAATAGGCTAAGTCAGGGGTCGGTACCGACTTCAGAGCTTGCTTGGAGAAAATCTTGATTTTAATCAAGTTTGACTTCGGGCCAGAATTTCGAGAGTCTGCTTCGATTCAAAGTTGTGATTGTTTGGGTTATGACTTCGGGTCAACCCTGACGTGAGTTTTTCGACGATCGTTTCGATGGTTTTCGTTGACAGCCACTCATGACTCGACAACGGGGGTTCCATGAAGAAAAGTGATGGCTTTAATGGTGGATAGCTATACTTTGAGAGGCAGAGTAGGAGATGACAAGTCGGATTGAGGAGACTATTAGAGGTAGGTTACAGGGCGCATGATGACACTCTTTGACTTATGATGGTTGTCTAGAGTAGTTCCCAACCGCGGCGACTTCAGGTAGGAGTTGTATTGGCAGTTCGATAAGCTCTGCTATGGATAATGTGTGAAAAGAGATCATTGATATTCGTGGGTTTCGAGCTGTTCTCATAAAGAAGGGGTATGTGAGGATGCTCACTTGGGTTATGATATGCCCTGGATCAAATGACGACCCGATCCATTTAACCTAGACCGTTATGATGTGCAGTCTAGTTCCTGGCGTTCTGAGGGGCATGGATTCGAGTACCAAGAAACTGGGACATTGAGTAGTCCTTGACTATATGATGGGGTCATACGAGTGTCATATATCTAATGCTTTGAGTGAGTGAATATGAGGATGGATGATGGATGACATGTTTGTTTGATTGTTTATTCACCTTAGGGATGTCATATGATGTTGATTTTATTAATGTCAATATCTGGACACCCTTAGTACTTTGACATATAGCACAACCATGATGATTATCATAGAGTAGCGTATATCCTTTACATGTGTTAACTCTGTGGATATAGGTCAGGTATGGTTTTCCATACCATTTGTCTTATTTTATTGCCTTTATAGTAGATTTCTACTACTCACACCAGACTGTTGTCTGACCTGGGGTTTATGCTTTGCTTCCTATTACTCTGGGTACTCTTAAATGAGTATATTAGGGATATCAGGTCTGTTGAGCACGTGGAGCTGGATAGGTGGCGAGCAGGAGGCTACTTTTGTATTATTATATGCACTTATTTGCTATTCCGATGCACATCACTATAGTACTAGTGCCTTACTATTTAGAGACAGATTTATGAGTTATTATTTGATGTATAACTCTATCACTTATGTTATCCGCTGTATGGATCTATATACTCTGATGCTATGATTCATTCAGTTATTTACTGTCTCGCATGTTTTATATCTGAGATGTTTACTATTTAATTTATTCAATGTGTTGTGAGATATACAATAGGTTCTATGTTATTTATTTACTTTACAACTTATAGATGATCGCCCCGCTTTGGACGAGCACCACTGCAACACACTATACAGTTATATTGGGTGTCGGTAGTATAGGGCGATCGTCTCAACAACATGGTAATGTATCTACCTTCGACTAAAATCTTGGGAAGTCATTGAAACATGTTCAATAGGGAATCATCACTCTTAGGGCAATTCTAAATATTTGTAGAAAATCAAGAAGTATGAGGCCTTATAATAAGTTAGGGGAAAATGGAGAAGATGCATGGAAAACACATTCACATCCCAAATGAAATTTGCGGAAATAAGAGGAATCATCGCAAAAAATTATATTTCTTCTTGAAGTTGTTGTACTTGGAATCCAAGTCCTCTATGTTAGAATATGTGAAAACTTCCAAGTAAAAATAAGATGGTTGTTGTTAGGACTTTCACTTTGTACAAATATATGATCTCTCTTTATGTTGGCTCCTCTCCGAATACCCCATCAAGGAGTATGTAAAAACGAACATGGATGGCATATACATTTGGATGAAGTTGGAAGAGATCTAACTAAAGATAGAAAATTTGTATAGAACGCATACATTGCGTAAGGATCTCTTGCCTAATAGTGGTAGAGGTTGTATGCCATGTTACCAATAAGAGGAACATAGGATCGATCATCATAGGTAGGTAAATGCAGATCCCCCTAAGGAAGACAATTCGTGACAGGAGCAAGGTTGAGATCATGTTCTCGATAAGAAGAAGCTACAACTCTAGTTGGGTTGTGGAAGACATAATAAATTGGTCTCGATCCGAAAGAAGACCTCCTATATCACTTATATAAAGTTGAGGATTGACTAGATAACAACGTTGGAGCAGGACCGATAAGAGATGGGTCAGAGTGAAGAGTTTCTAGTTTGTGTCATTCTAAATATCTATATGCCAAATAAATAAAGAAGATAAGCAAGTAATGTACAATAAATGTGTCATATATTAATTATGGATAGATGAGTCGGGTCTAACAGACAACTAGAACTAGGTTAGAGTCAAGTCATTGTTCTCATATGTCATGACGGGAGGCAACATGATAACACCATGAACATGTAAGTGACAAAACGTAATGCAAATGTGCTAAGTAGAGATGTAAAGATGCATGCCAATCGAAAAATATAGATTTATATCTTTTCTACATTTGCAAATAATATAGATAAAGTAGCAAACTTTGTAAAATCAGGTTGGTTGAGATTTGGATAAAATCGACCAAAATTCATGAAGATCGATGTTGAATCTGTCTCAACCAATCCAACACTGGAAAACATTGGTTATGAGAAGTTTTTCATAAAAATTGACTTTTCCCATATCCTAGGATGAGTAGGATAGAAATCCAACTTCACTTATTAAACTAAAGCATGAAGAGGTACGAGTTGATATAGATGATCATTTCTTCATATTAAATTCGGGATTTAGTTAAGTTTGAATTTGAATTTGAAGAGGTTTTCCCTTGGTTTTTGTATCAAAAGTAAGTACAATGGTTTTGAAGGTAAGGATGAAAAGATTATAGTAAGAAGATATATAGAGATAAATGGATTGGACCTCAATAACCCATATACTGGGTTGGTAAGTTATAGACTTGATCAGCAAGGGGTAGTCGACTCCCCAACCGACCCAGACCTTATCGAGTTAGCCCAACTTCATCATCTCCCTAACAACTAGAATTACACACCAACTTATGATTTCTTATACACGACTAAATGATTGTTTATAGTTGTATTTGGCACTTGTATGAGGAGGATAATTTATTGGAAGGCGATCTAAGTGGAACTAGTTGATCCGTAAAATCAAGCCGATCTAATATTTGACTAACCGAGCCTATCACTGATAACCAACCCCTAATTATCAATCTGTATTTGGCCAACTAGGCCTAGCCACTAACCAAGCCTATGCCCGTAGTAGAGCCTAGTATGCCGATCATCTCTACTTATACTTTGAATTAGCCTATTATGATATCATATAACTTTTGAAATTCATCTATAGTAATCTTTGAACATAATCCAAGCATCTGTTCTTTCTTTTACCTTTTCTATTTCTCCTTTTTTATTGCTATTATTTTTCCCGTTGGTTGTGTTCATAAATTGATCAAGTCATATGTATAATCCTCAAAAATTCAATTAACGATGACACTTCAGACTGTTATGTAACAACTCGCACCCAGTGTGTCTGAATTTTTGCTAAATCAAAAACCCAAGTCCACTAAAGTGTGGATCGTTGGTTTGGTATTCGGCAAAATAACAGATAAATGCATATCAAAGCACTATCGATATAACTCATGGCGAAATAGTAAAGTACAATAAATCATATAGTTACTGACCAAGATTGACACTTCTAATATCTAATGTCCTTTTCAGTGTCAAGCATGCATAAGGAAAGTTGTCCGTCCACTGTTCTTGCCTTACATCAATACTTGTCCCTCTAAAGCTATCCTATGGGTTATAATGAGGGGGGTAGTGACTGGTATTATACATTTTACACATAATACTAGTTTATGCTGATTATCTTCCATTACATGTTATGTCTTTTTACTTAGTCATCTCGACTCCATATATGCATATGATATGCCTCATCTACCCGAAGTAGACCATAACTACATACGTATGTGTGTGTGTTTGTGTGTATATATACCACAGTCCCCTTTTGGACCAAGATACTATCCCTACTAGTATCCCTAACCTAGTACCCCATTAGGATCTATCATCAATGCAATATCACGTCTCCTCATCGTGCACACCAAGGAACTCCCATAGTGCTTAATAACGACATCATATAGTTTAGCCATATTCTATCTTTCCTTATAGATTTTCTGCTTGTCCGCTTCCTATTGTGGACTTAGCTCCATGAACTATAGAGGACTCAGCTTCTTGGACTATTATGGACTCAGCTCCATGGATTATAGAGGGCTCAGCTCCTCGGACTATTATGGACTCAGCTCCTCGGACTACCCCATTCGTTTCAAAAGAAACCTCTTAAGGGTTATTGTAACAACTTTCCCATCATAACACCCAAAAATCAGCGCCTTACATCAACGCCTGACTTTCAGATACCACAAAAGATGACTTGTTCGGAAAAAAAAGAATGAAAGAAGAAGAAAAAAAACACTATACCATGGTAGAACGACACAATCTCACATCGGAATAATAACATATAATATATCGAATATACATGGACATAATAGGATTAGCAATATATAAGAGACTATACTAGCCGAAGTAATCGATAAATAAATATAAGTATAGAGAGTTAGAATAAAATATCAGATACAATAAGTCTCATGTACAAATAACATCTATCGTGTATTACTATAATAACAAGTAGATAAATATCCAAGTATCATCTTTATCTCCAAAGCTCGAACTGTACCATACTGATAGTGTGTCCCTAAAAGCGCCCGACTCTCAAACTACTTAGTCGAGTACCCGAGATTTTTCATAACATAACAGACAAAGATAAAACATGGGTCAGACATAAAGCCTGGTCTGAGGGGAACTATCTCAAAAAACCATATATCAAAACGACATACATATAAAATAGGAATTACTAAGGCACATCTGGTCCTCTCCATAAACGTGGCTCAGGGGTAATCTGGACAGTCCATACAAAAGTAAAGTAAACCTATCTAAAAATAGGAAATCATACCATAACATGCTCTTCTCCTATAATCAACAAGTCAACACAACTAATATAATGTGACTGCTACGTAACAATATACCTTGATACAAATAACCAAGTTGCAAAGGTAGAGTAACCCAATATAAACCTATACACAATAATAATAATAAAAATAATAACATTAGCCAACTAAATACACACACAATATAGCAATGAGAAACAACCCAAGAATACAAATTGAGACTCATCATTACTGATGAATGGAGTCCACGGTAGACTCATACCCAAGATAAATAGAGTCGATACCTCAGTGTATCATAGACCTCGAGTCGCATCCAGTGTGGTCGAACTCGTGTAGGTCTCACCATACCCCTCACTGAGCATAGGTGCTATATAACCTACTCTATATACCTAAAACTTGAGTCTATGTTTGACATCAATAACAATCCAATGATTCCTATTGAGGGTCCAAAATAAATAGAGTCGGTACCTCGGTGTACCATAAACCTCGAGCTACATATTAAGTGATGGTCTCGTATAAGTCTCACCGTACCTTTTAATGAGAGTAAGTGATATATGATCTACTCTATTTACTTGAAACCTATATGGATCACACCATACCTCTCAGTGAGCATAGATATATGTAATCCACTCGTAGATGCCTATCATCATCTTCCTCTCGGCCATCATGGATCTCTTAATAAACTCGCATAACATCTCTATAAAAGAGAATGATGGGCGTATTCTATATAATATGCTATCGATATCATAAAGGAACACCGATACCATACAGATATATACATGTACACATATCAAATAACGTCATGTAATCAAATATGTCTATCACAAACGAAGACCGATATCTCATCGCCTATCAATATGGATGGCCTAAACTGTAAGACCAATAATAGACATGACCTCTAATATAAGTCCAATACAATGTACAATCAATAATATAAAATCAATAATATGTACGGTCACTAATATAAGATCGATACAATTTATCAAGCTATACGTACCCCAAGTCAAAGCCAGGGGCGCGGACTAACTCCGCTCAATCGTACATGCTCACCAAACATAATGTGTCATCAATTACTACATTGATCTCTTGTCCAATCATCATTGACCACACATGTATCACTATACCATCTGAATCTCGAGCTTCGCCTTGCATCCTACTTTCTCGAGTAGCCTAAAGCTTCCCTAAAGTCCTGCCGAAGCCACATGTCGCATTACATCCAGATCAGGAGAGAAACCCTAATCGAATTGCATTCTGCATGGGCTTTACTACCCAGAAAAATGCATCATCGGTCAACCGGTGGCTGTCTTTCCTAGGCAGTAAAGCCCAGGAAAAAAGCCTTCGAGTTGCCGGTTCGAGCCTCACTATCTCCGTCTCTTCGCCCGATGAGTCGCCTAGCTCCCCTAGCTTACCTTCACAACATCGGACCTCTTTCGGAGTTCATTGGTTGATATTTTGGAAGTAGTTTCTTAATTGTTCAAAAACCAATTTCGATATAATCCCGCTCTTTTTCGTATAGAGTCTCACCGGGAAGATTTCAACGACTAGAGCTCCTCTAATACACCCAAATGACTCGACCAACCCTCTCGTCCCACTTGATGCTCACACGTGTATCGATACACCCGCTCATGCACGCATATGCATACTCGCATACGCAAACACGTTAAACTTCACAAATCACATTTCGAGCTTCACCGAGGTGATTACCCGACCCGGTATCCTCTCACACAACTTAGCATACTTAGCGGTCACTATGGCTACATGAGATTGCACATAGCATGTTTATACACATATATAATCAATCACACAAATATATTCATTTATTCACACATACATAACTATTATTAACAATTCAGATTATAATTCAAGAATTGTATTTATTATTATATAACTTGAAATACATATATATGCATACTTACCCATATCCATATACATACACATATATTTTGATAGCGATTCAATTATTTAATAATCGAATCTTACTTTTATTTATCAAATCTTTTTTTATAAAAGTTTAATATCTTTTTCTACTTTTTGTAAAATCATTTCGTTATTTTACAAAACACAAAACTAGCTTATAAATCATTTTTAAGCTCTTATAATACTTAATTCCTTCATTAAGAGTTAAGTATTCATATTATAATTATTCTACAAAAAAATTATAACCACTTTATAAAATAATACCTTCTTACTATTTTATAAAATCTCATACTTTTATTAAATATTTCTTTTGTATTATTTTATGAAATCTCATATTTTTCATAAAATACTTCTTTTGTATTATTTTATAAAATCTCATTCTATTTTATGAAATACATGTTTTACTTATAAATTATTTCCTTACTTAAATAATATTTATAATACTAATTAAGCTCGTTAAGCCTCTAACCACTTTAATAATATGTATAGAGCTCCTAACTCACTTAATAAGCATACTAAATTTTCTTAAATCATTTAAATAGTTTAATTATGCACATCATTACATTGCTTAATTAATCACTAATCAAACCAAACATCACACACAATCATCCAATTAACTCAAAATCCATTCTAGAGCTTACTAACTTTTCCAAACATGATGATTAAGGGTCCAAACAATTAAGTAGCTAAAGGAAACGGGTTTATAACATAAATACAAGCCTAAACTATAACATAGAATTCTCCAAATCACATCACATAACTTCACAATTAGTATTAAACAATTATATGAAGTTCAACAAGTAAATTAAGTAGGAGAGTCATTCCACTCACCTCTTCTTCTCCAAATCAAGCCCAAAGTCACCAAAACCCATCATTTTGCTCTCTTAAAAGTTAAGATCTTCATCCAAAATTCAATTCAAGCTAATTCCTTCGCAGGTTCCATAGAGGATGAGAAGAGAGGAATTATGGTGATTTTTATATGAATTTAGGAATTTATTTGAGAGGGGTTAGGGGTTGGAGATTAAGAGATGATTACGAGGAGATCAAGAGAAGATTAGGAAAAGGAAACGGAAATGAATATATATGAGAGAATGAAATGAAAGTTAGAAGGGGTTAGCCACTTATACGCTAACTTATAGGTTATGCCCAAATTCATTTCTTTCTCCAAAAATCACTATACATCCCCGAAATTCATCGACTCCAAACATAGTCAAGCTTATACTCATTTTTCTCATGATGGAAAAACTGTCTCAACTACGGGTGCCTCGAGTCCCAATTCATTCGCCTTTGAAAAATCGAATATAACAAGAGTTTTATCAATTAACGACTAAATATTAAATAAATTATTTAAATATTCAGTCATTAAAATTTTGGGTCATTACATTCTCCCCTTCTTAAAAGAATTTCATCCCCGAAATTCATATGAGTATGAGAAAGTAAAGGACTAACCAAAAATTCCCAAGTCTATACCTTGAATTCCGACAGTACTTCCCTTACACAACAAACTTTACAGCAACACCCCAAAGATACGAACCTCTTTTTAAGAAAACCTCTCATCGTTTAAATGCAAATTTCAACAAATAAGCATTTAAATAACTATACTTCAGCTCCCAAGTACCTAATTGTACAAAATAAAGAGGATTATGCATCAATTTTATAGCAACACACAATCAAAACATGTATAATTTTAGTGTAGCAATCGATACCATCATAACCATACATAACTAAAAATTGGAGAGTAAGCTCAAATAAGTTGGTATCTAAGTATACCATAAACTCTTAGTCACATCAAAATAATGCAATCGACTCATATATATATCTCGCCTCGACGTCTAAAATGGCCTTGGGTGGCATGTGATCTATATTAAAATGGCAATGCTATCTATCTCTGAACATGTTATAATTGGTAATTATAACTGGCATACAAGCAATCAGACACATATAACAAGGAAAAATAAGCAACAAAAATCAATAAAATTCAATCAATAATCGGTCAAAAGCAACACAAGCAATGATAATCAACAATAACCGATCAATCAAGCAAGCAACAAGAAAAAATCAAAAAGCAACTGTAAGTAATGACAATCAATAGTAAACAACAATGAGCAACAACAAGTGACAACAAGCAACAATCAATAAATAAAAATCAATCGACGGTCAACCTAAAAGCAACATGAGTAACAAAACCAACAATCAATTAACACCAAACAGCAACAATCAATCATCAAGCAACAACAGACAATAACAAACAGCAACAAATAATAGCAAGCAACAACAAACAACAAATGAACAATAACAAGCAACAACAAACAATAACCCACAAGCATACAAACCAACGAAATACGCTAACGAGTCTATACCGATACGAACGGTGACCATCAATAATCAAACTATGCTTGTCAGACCATAAACTCCCATAAGTCTGTTCTACTTCCAGGATGGACAAAATATTTAAATGGTATAACTCTTTCCATGATACAATACACAAAAGACTGTTACACCCCCAACATGAAAAGGAAAACTTCTATGATGTGCTAGATCATCAAGTCTCAAAACTCTTGAATAAATCCAGCAACTTAAGTTTTAATTTTCCTTTTCTTCTAAACAAAACTCACTCTCCTAAAGAGATAACTTTATTAATTAAATTATTATCAAATAACAATTTACCAGAGCTTGGGCTAGCTCAGTTTCAGACTCTCCTCAACCGCACAATGTTAATAAGGAAATATACTAAGTGTACCATGACGCTTTCCTAGGCAAGCATTATATCGCCACTTAGAAAATTATCTGATTCTTCACAAAACTTGTCGAGAAGTCCTTCCCTAAACTATCCAAAGCTATCCTAGATGACTACACTATAAATAAATAATACAATGACTAAAGATCACCCAAAATGACACGATGCTCATTCCAACTGTGACGCCCCACCATTTTTCCTAGGGCTTGAGTGTATTAGGAAATTAGAGATGGAATGAATGAAGAGGAGTGGAGTGGAAGGTATTTGGTAGAAGGTTTGGGTTCTTTTATTGGGTTAATGGGATAGAACACAACCCAAAGCCCAAATGAAAATACCAAAATCCTAATCCACTCCAATCATATCGATGTTTATACTTAAACAAGTTGTAAACATCGTTTTGAACTCAATGAAAGTGGTCTCGAGTCCGAATTCGACTGTTTACAAAAAGTCACATTTCGGACTTTAATTCAACTAACGATGCTATATTTAAATAAAACATTTAAATATATAATCGTAAAATATGCGGGTTGTTACTCCTCTCCTTAAAGAAATTACATCCTCGCAATATTTAAGAAGGTAATAAAAAGTAACAACCATTCTAAGACATAACAACACAAAAAGAAGATTAAAATGAGAAGTTCACCTTAAGGAGCATGAGAGAGTAAACCAGGATGTGTTTGCTCGATGAATTCTCTAGATTCCCAAGAACAATCCTTAGGATTTGCGGACCATTGAACTTTCACAAGCGGGACATCTTTATTACGAAGGCGTTTAACCTCCATAGCAATGATACGAATAGGATGTTGCTCATAAGTCAAATTAGGTAAAACCTCAATTTCTTCAATAACAATAGGCTCAAGAATAGAGTTGGAATCTCTAAGGCATTTCCGTAGTTGAGAGACGTGAAATACGTCATGAATAGTGGAAAATTGAGCCGGTAACGAAAGACGATAAGCCATGGAACCAATGCGTTCGGTGATAGGAAATGGGCCAACATATCGAGGTGATAACTTTCCCAATCGACTGAAATGCACAACACCCTTCATAGGTGAAACATGAATGAATACCAAATCTCCCACAGAAAACTCCAAATTCCTTCTTCGTTATCGGCATAGGATTTTTGTCTACTTTGAGCTTCTCTCATCCTATGACGAATAAGGTCAATCTTTTCTGTGGCATCACGAATAAAATCTAGACCTAAAACCAGCTTCTCACCGGCTTCAAGCCAACACGAAGGAGATCGGCATGGCCTTCCGTAGAGTGCCTCGAAAGGTGCCATACCAATACTAGATTGGAAGCTATTATTATAAAAAAACTCAACAAGAGAAATATTATATAGTAGAAAAATACAAGTATATAGTAGAAAAATATTATATAGTAGAAAAATATTATATAACTCATAGTTCAGAAGATAGATGGTGTAAGAAATATTATATAATAGAAAAATACAAGTATGCTCTCTCAACGTATCTCTTTCTACCAGATTATCTAACTCAAACTAGTTTACTTGGTCCTAAGGGTTGAACCTAAGCTCTGATACCAAATGTAACAACCTACCATTCGTAACACCTAAAAATCAACGCCTTACATCAACGCCTGACTTTCGAATACCACAGAAGACCACTTGTTAAAAAAAGAAAGAAAGAAGAAGAAACAAAATACTATAACAAGGTAGAACGACAAAATCTTACATCGGAATGATAACATACAATATACTGAATATATATGGATAAAATAGGATTAGCAATATATAAGAGACTACAATAACGAAGTAACTGTTAAATAAATATCAATATAGAGAGTCGGAATAAAATATCTGATACAATAAGTCCCATATTCAGATAACATTTGTCATGTATTACTATAATAACAAGTAAATAAATATTCAAGTATCAACTTCATCTCCTAAGCTCCAATTGCACTATGTTGATAGTGTATTCCCAAAAGCACTTGACTTCCAAACTACTTAATCGAGTATCCGAGAGTTGTCATGACATAATAGACAAAGAATTAATGCAGGTTAGACATAAAGGCTGGTGTGAGCGAAACCATCTCAAATTACCGTATATAAAAACTATATGCATATAGAATAGGAACTGCTAAGGTACATCCGGTCCTCTCCATAAATGTGTCTCAAGGGTAATCTGGACAGTCCACACAAAAGCAAAGTAAACCTATCCAAAAGTAGGAAATCATACAACAACCTGCTCTTCTCCTGTAATCAATGAGTCAACACAGCTAATATTATGCGACTGCCACGTAGATACAAGTAACCCAACATGCAAAGGTAGGGTAATCACAATATAAATCTATCACAAAGTACACAATAGCATCAGCCTACTAAATACACACATAACATAGCAAAAAGAAACAACCAAAGAATACAAATTGATACTCGTCATTACTGATGAATGGAGTCCATGGTAGACTCATGTCGAAGATAAATAGAGTCATCTTAGTGGACCATAGACCCCGAGTCACATCCAGTGTGGTTGAACTCGTGTAGGTCTCACCGTACCTCTCAGTAAGCATAGGTAATATATGACTTACTCTATATACCTAAAACTGGAGTCTGCATTAAACATTAATCACAGTCCAATGATTCTCGACGAGAGTCCAAAATAAATAGAGTTAGTACCTCAGCGTACCATAGACCCCGAGCCACATCCTAAGTGATGGGCCTTATATAGCTCTCACAGTACCCCTTTGTGAGCATAATTGATATATGATCTGCTCTATTTACTTGAAACCTATGTGGATCTCACCGTATTCTTTAGTGAGCATAAGTGATATATGATCTACTCATAGATGACTGTCATCATCTCCCACTCAGCCATCATGGATCTCTTAATAAACTAGCATAATGTATATATATAAGAGAATGTTGGGCATATCCTGTATAATATGCCATGAGGACCATAAAGGAACACCTATGCCATATAGATATACATATATACATAAATACATATATTTGTGTGTGTGTACTTATATCAAATATAATGTTATGTAATCAAATACGTCTATCACAAATGAAAATGAAGACCAATATCTCGTCATCGTCTATCAAAATAAATGGCCTATACTATAAGACCAATAATAGGAACGACCACTAATGTAAGGCCAATACAATGTATGATCACCAATATAAAAATATTAAATTATATGGTTACTAATATAAGACCGATACAATTTATCAAACAATACGTACCCCGAGTCAAAGCCAAGGGGCATGGATTAACTCCGCTCAATCGTACATGCTCACCAAACATAACCTTGTAATCAATAACTATCCTGATCGCCTATCTGATCATCATTGACCACGCACGTATTATTGTACCTCGCATCCGAATCCCGAGCATCACCTTGCATCCTACTTTCCCGAGTAGCACAAAGCTTCCCTGAAGTCTTGTTAAAGCCTCATGTCACATTGCATCTGGATCAGAGGAAAAACCTCCATCGAATTGCATTATACCTGGGCTTTACTGCATTGGCAAATGCACCATCAGTCGACCGTGGTCCACTACCGGTCAACCAGTGGCTTTCTTTCTTGAGCACTAAAGCCTGGGCAGAAAGCCTTCGAGTTGCCAGTTCAAGCCTCGCCATCTCCTTCGCTACACCCGATGAGTCACCTAGCCTGCCTTCGCTGCTTCGGACCTCTTTCGGAGTTCATTGGTTGATATTTTGGAAGTGGTTTCTTAAGTTTTCGAAAACCAACTTCGATACGAATCCTGCTCTTTTTCATATAGAGTCTCCCCAGGAGGATTTAAATAACCCAGGTTCCTCTAATACACCCAAATGACTCAACCAACCCTCTCACCTCAGGTGATGCTCACACGTATGTCGATACACCCACTTATACATGCATATGAACGCATGTATACACAAACACGTAACTTCAAAAATCACGTTTCAAGCTTCACTGGGGCGATTACTCGACCCAGTATCCTCTCATAGATCTTAGTGCAGTTGGTGATTGCTATGGCAACATGAGATTGCTCGCAGCGTGTATATACACATATATTGTAACGTTTCGACTTTTCGACGCTCGAAAGTTGACATTAATACGTCCACTGTATCAAATGCCGCGCAATCAAATGCCGGAAAACCGAACATTTAGAGTTAAAAGAAGAGGTAGAAGAAGATAGAAGAAAAGAAAGAAATGAAAAATACAGAAACAAAAACAATATCAAAATCTCACATTTCACAGCGAAACAATATATAATAGATAATCACTAGTCTTTTAAAACACAGAACTATATCAGTTTATACATACATCAATCAGAGTCAATATACAACTCAATACAACAATGGACAGTTATATAAATCTTTCCTTATACAGAATACACAGCGGAAATAATAAACAAGTACGATGGTACGTCTCGCCATCCAGCTCATCTCCAAAGCTCCAGAATATCCAGAATATCCTGATAAAAATAACTCTAGGCTGCCCGTGTGGAAAATTATGGGCACCCAGAGTTTAGAAGGGAACAATAAACTCCGAGTCAGTCATGGTGACTGGTGTGAGATCGTAAAACAGTTATTTTCACAAAGAAAATAAAACAGATTCGCAATGCTTTTGGAAAATGAAACTACCATAAGACCTCCCGCCACACACACAATGCAAACGCAGAATTGGAGGAGATTTCTTCTTATGATAGTCAAAGATGCTTACTACGCCAATCATTGGATTATTATTATTAATGTCTAGTGTGGAAAACATTTCGAAAGTATAATATTAATCTTAGCCAGCATACAACCATTATTGTATGCCTACTATAGCTACTATGTTCAATAGCAGGTTACCGCCACATTCCATAGCAGGTAATACAACTAAAACCGTACAGGGTTCGTATTGTTTCTTTGGATTTTCCAACAAATGGTCAGGCTAAGGAACTTCCTTTCCTCCTGCCGAATGGGATCGCCTCTGGCTGGACGTCCCGAGAGACAAACTGCTCTCTGCCAAACAAGGCCGGGTTACCCCTGTAACAGGTAACTCACGAATATGTCATCACCCGGTCCTTTGGGACCTTTATCCGAGCGCTCGGTAGCATCATCACACATAATAAATAAGTGTATCCACATGAGTAAGTATCTGGGCTCCATACCATGATACCACCCCTTTCCAGAAGGAAATGACATACCCTAAAGGGCGCGACCCTCATAACCTTGCCGCAACATTCCTGTTTCGACCATTTCCGGGTTGTTGAGGCCCTGACGAAGTCTCGTCCACAAAGCTACGCTTTTTCACAAAGCCGTGCTTTGATCACAAATGATCAAATAAATGATCATCGTCACAGCAACACTCAGCATGCCACATTACCATATTGGGAATATATTGCTGATAATTTTCAACTACATAACCTCTGAGCTCGTACGTCTCAGAGAAGGGTGTTAAGCTAAGAGAATAAATTCTCCGCCACCAACAGAAATGTATTTGAAAGAAATCAGCTTTATATCTCAAAACGTAATGTCAGACACGTAACCATACAAGTCTGTTCCGGGTTCGAACAGAACCGAAGGCACTTCCAAAGAAGCCCTTGCAATCCGGATATTCACAATCCCGATAAAACTTCCCATCACAAAGGAAATCTCAATACCGTAGCTAACGGTGCAGAGACAATCGATAGGTCATCCTATTGTTTTCACAAATACCCGGTCTTCATCACCGGTCTTCAATACGATCTATATCGTCGTATTATTATTCGGAATGGGTTATCTGACACAAAGGTCCTTTCCCGGCTAAACCGAATAATAAGCGTTTGTTTTAAAAACAAATTCAAGTGCCATTTCAAAGGCAAATATTGATAGTCGGTGATTTAACTATCAACAATATTCACAACAATCATCAATTCAAATAATTTTCCCAAATTATTAAATTTCAAATATCTTCCCGACATACGGTTTATACTTCAACCATTTGAAAACAATTTCCAAATCACATTCATTTAAATCACTTAAATAAATCCTTATCGATTTATTTTAAATTTACATCTCAATCAGTAAATTTATTTCCACACTTCATCACTTTGAAAATAAATTTCAAATCACTTTTCCTTACACGGAATATATTTCCAAATATATCTTTCCAAAAACTAGCTTTAGAACCGCTAAATTTTATTTTAAAAAGCTACTTTGGAAAATATACTCAGCTTTATAGTGAAAATACAATTTCACTTCAAAATGGTCCATTTAAACCAATTTAATAAATCCTTATCGATTTATCTCAAATTTACGTTCCAAATCCGTAAATTTACTTTCATACTTTAAAATAAATCAATGTTTATTTTTAAAACAAATTTCCCCTTTCCTTTCATAAATTCCACTTGAATTTACATTTTCAAATCAATTTACATTTTCAAATCTTCACTTTTAATCCCAAAATCAAATTCCAAATTCATTTCTAAGTTTTATTTCAATACCATATCAATTTCAAATTGATTTCTGATTTTTATTTCAATAGAACAAAACACTGCAATTTATTACTAAGTTTATCTCCAAATAACAAATCATTTGCAAATCGACTTCCAAATTCATTTTTCAAACACTAAATCAGTTTCAAATAAATTTTCCAATGATTTATTTTCCATTACCAAATTAATTATAAATTTGACTTCCAAATTTATTTCAACTCCAAATAAATTTCCACATCGATTTCCCAAAGATTCATTTTCAAATACCAAATCATTTACAAATTGATTTCTAAAAGTTTATCACTTTTAAATAAATTCCTTTGTTCTTTCCAAATTATTCAAAATTCCATTTTTTTTAAATGAATTCTTCAACTTTTAAACTATATTATTCAAAACTCATTTTTTTTCCATATTTTGGAATTTATTCGGTAAGATTTCGAAAATCAAATTTTAATACTTTAAAATTCCTTCTTTCAATAAATTCAATTCTTAACAATAAATTCACTTAAAATTTTCCACTTAAATTTCAAAATCCAATTTATATTCATTTCTGGTATCCAATGATACCAAAAATACATTAGGCTAGATTTTAGCCTTCAACAATTTCAATTATCAATAAATCATCCACAGATTATCAATAAATCACATCATTCACATATGAAATAATATTCAATCAATTTGAGTAATCCAGTTGGATCCCTCCAACCTGTTTCCCTGCATCCACAGATGTTAGCACAATACCAATTCCACTTCGAGGTGGAATATCGCGGTATATAGGATTTTATAAAATATCATCCGCTTACTAACGGCGCAATAGGGTCTCATCCGCTATACGAGGCGGGAAATCAATCAATCCAATATATACATATGCCAATATGTATATATCGCTATATATATATAGATATATCCTACTATATCTAATAGCACATCCAAATAGCAATCAACAACTGCAATTCAAATTTAAATCTGAGTGAGAAGATCTCACCTTAGCTTTTATTAGCAATCCCATTTTCCATTCCAGATTGATTTTCTTGATTTATACCTTGTATAACAATCATATAAATTTATTAACATTCGAATTAAATCGAACGATAAATTTCATTTATAATTTTAATACCAATGATTTTATTTTAAACTACTCATCAAATTTGATATAAAATTCATAGTTAAAATCTCTATATTTTCAAACTCTTACACATATATACTTACTTATTGTTTTATTATACATATTAAAAATATGTGGAAATTTATATATATAAGTCTATCAAACTTTTTAATCGGTTTCCTGAATAAATATACATAATTTGAAAACTGAATTTACAGTTATCTTACTGCTTTATCTTACTGAATATACTTTTCCCTCTCTGCATACACATACACATACCTATATACGTGTATATATATGTATAAATTTATGAAAAACAAAATAATAAAAACTGCTATACCTCACTCCTGACCTTGATGCCAACATCACGGAATCGCCACCCATGCCTCGACGAACTCCCACAACCCACCGAGTCGCCACAGACTTGCGAGCATCACCACGCTACGGCTCAAATCGCCTGCTGCCTCGCGATACCCCAAGCCCTAGGCGTCGCCTTCCCCCTTCCCGAAATCGCACGCCACCGTGCCAGAATTTGCCACCAGAAATACTCGCGAGAACAAAATCCACGAACGCGCCACCCTAATTGAACTCGAATCCATCGACCCGCCGCCACTAGCCTCCCCTCCACTCGCGAAGCCCTTGGCTGCTCTGGCGATCGCCAGTCACCTCGCCTCTCGCGTGCGCGAGCTCGAAACCTTAATCGCAACCCTCTGTCGATATCGCTACCTCCCTACGCGCGTGCTTCAGCTTATCGTGCTCTCGTCGATCGCTATCATCACTCACTCACGAATCCCAAATCGTGGCTCCACTTTTTTTTTTTTTGCGAACGGCGAAACTGATAGCCATGGCTTTGAATTTGTTTAATTTGAGTTTGAGGGAGGAGCAGCTATTTTATTTTGTTTACGATGCTTTTTTTTTTAAAAGAAGAGGGAAGGAACAGGAGATCGTGTCTTTGCAGAGAAAAAGTAAGTCGGTATAAAAAGTTGATTAAATTTTTTTTATTTTATGTTCGAAAATATCTCGCTATATTATATCAGCGCGTTTGCTTATCGTACTAACACACGACAGCTCCAATCACCACGAAAATTGAAATCCGATAATAATACAATATTACGGATCCAATGGAATTGGTTTCGTCAAAATCCGAGACTATGCCCCGGACCGCTATTTTTAAATTCAATTTAAACAACAGAATTTCAAAACTGAACAAAACAGTTTCAAATTAAATTCCGAAACTTTTATTATCTTCAGTATAATCAATATGAATTTTCAAAGTCTTCGAATTATTTTTAATCAGCTTAAAACTGAAGATTCAAATTTGTACCTAGATTAAATAATTAAATTCAATAATTTAATCGCCAAAGTCATTCTGATATTTGAATTTTCAATTTAAATTATCATTCGAATATTCAAACTCAATTAAATATTCATTTTTCAAATATCAAAATTTTAGGGTCGTTACAATCTTCCCCCCTTAAAAGAATTTCGTCCCGAAATTACAAGTAAAGAAGAATAATCCAATACCCGTTAACTATTTTCTTAAATCCAAATAGTTTTAACCAATTTTCAAACCCAAATCTTTTTATTAAAGATTTGTTATCACTTCAACTAACTTTCCAAACATTTTCATAGTTTCAAACAACTTCATTTTACTTCACAATTCAAATTTAAATTCGAATTCAAAATTTTGAATTATCCAAAATTTCTCAAAAATTTCCTAACTCTCTAAATTTTCGAAAAATTTCGCCAGCGTCTCCTTTGCACGGCTAATACGGTACAACTACAAAACGTCCCTACGGACTCTCAGATTTCAAAAAGAAAACAAAATGCCAAGTGGCAAAACCAGAATCTCATCAAATTTCATATTGAAATTCAAATACATACCTTTGCCGAGCAAATTCAAATTTACCTTCGAAATTAAAATCCAATTCCATTTTCTTAGCCTTTACAATGCCTGTATATTTTACTGAACGATAATGTCCAAATTCACTTATTGGATTTCCCAATACACATTTTACTTAAGAATCCCACCATCCCTTCATTTCTTAAGTTCAATATAATTATCTATTTTCACTTTACAAACAAAGTTATACATTCATTTTCATTCAACTTTGCATTTTCAATTCTATTTGAATTCAATTGACAATTTCAATTCTATTTGAATTCATTTCAAATCTCAATACTTTTATTTCCAAATTTTCATTCAGAATTTCATTTCGAATTTTACTTGAATTCGATTCATCTTCTAATTTCAAATATTGAGTTCTATTCACCTTTATTCCAAATTCTATTTAAAATCACTCGTCGTTAAGTGAAAAAAATTCAAAAATTCCAAATTTTTTCTAACTCCCAAAATTTTCAGAAAATTTTGGCGGAGTCTCCTTTGTACGGAGGAGCTTTTGCAATATGACAAAAGATATAAATATATATACATCGACCCACTCGGTCGGAAAAGCAGAAAAACAGTTCATATTTCCTATTTTTATTGCGTAGGCGTACCTTTTTAGCATTTTTAAGCAAAGCGGTTATTTTATTAGCATTTACGCAACCCAAAATGCAGCCAAACGGCTTCCAAAACCCTGCACTTACTCAGTTTAAACACATAAGTGACAATTATAGAAAATCTGTTTAACAATTCACTTATTTCAATAACAAATACATAATTTCATTAACAATGTATTCAAAATAAATTCCATTAGCAATTTATAAAATTCCAATACAACTTAAATCGCTTCTATCTAATTCACATTAAATTTCTATTCAATTCAAGTGATTAACAACTCACTTTCTTATATTCAATTCATTTCTAAGTGAATCTAACTCATATCTATTTCAATTGATACAAAAATCAATTTCTATTTGCTTTTATTAACTCATAGAATTTATACAATCTCGTTTTTTATCAAACGATAGTCCTTTCTATTCAGATTTGTTAATATTCATGCAACTAAATGATTACTTGAGCTAACAATCATTTAAATTGATTCCATTCAATTTAACTTACATTTCATATTCACAAAACCATTCGATTTGTTCAAAACTATCTTACAAAACTCGACAACAACAATGCAAATATTTATATACACTTCTTGTATTTATTTTCACTTCATTACTGAAGTTATACATTTATTACTATTCAATTTCGCATTTCAACTTATTAATCAACTAAGTTTCCATTTAACCATTTCAAAGCTTCACTTAAATTTGAGTTACCGTCCAATATTTACTTAAGCTATTTCAATTCAAAACTCAAGTTTATCATTTATGTTTATTTTTATTTTCCATAAACAATTCTCAATTTATTTCTTTTGATTGGTTTTCATTTATCGAATTTATTTCATTTACTAATTCAATTCAATTAGTACATTCACTTATTCAATTTAAATTTCAAATTTCCATATTCAATTCATCTCGAATTTACTTAATTAATAACAAGGAAATTACAATTAATTTCTACCATCCACTTGAATTTATATACAAATTCAAACCATTTTAAATTTAATTCATAACTCAACTTTAATTTAACTAACTTCCAATTCATTACTTCATGAATTAATAAATTATCAAGTTTATTTACTTGAATTCAATCCATTTCATTATTCAATTCCGATTCATTCATTTACAATTGTAGCTTCATTTGTTTACTCACAAATTCATTTCTTTTCAATTTAAATTTCATTCCAAATCAATTTTTACTTTATTTAATTTAACTTCATCCTTTAAGTTAAATTTATTCTATCAAAATTCAAATTGTATAAGTTATCAACTTATTTATTATTCTATTAATGAATTTATTTTCAAATATTCTCTCCGGAATTCTATTTTAATTATAAATCTCATTACAATTTATATTTACAAATTCCATTAGTATATGAATTTATTTCCTCATCTTTTCAATCTGTATTTATAAATTTCATTTATTAAATGGATTTATATTCAAATCTTTGGTTATATCATTTTATTTCTTATTCATTTTCCATTTAACAATGATAATATTTCAATGTTATTACCTCCTAACAACCAAGCATCCATATACTATAATAATTTATAGAAAATCATTTCTTTTCTATACAAAAATAGTTTTGGGCAAAATTATTTCATTTACCCTATTTAAAACAATACTGTGTCAGTTTACCTTGTTTAAGAGTTTAGAAACTCCTATCGATTACAGTTAGCTAGACTGCACCGACCAGAATCTATAAACAATCAACCGATAAGTCAACACAATACAAAACAAAATTTATATTCACTAACAAATACGCACTCATATTTATTATTACACTCAACTCATTCTAGAGTACTACTGACTCTATCTCTAATGAGTAACACCCAACAGAGCAGGGTTGTCGCTTAACCGGATGCTCTGATACCAAATGTAACGTTTCGACTTTTCGACGCTCGAAAGTCGACATTAATACGTCCACTATATCAAATGCCGCGCAATCAAATGCCGGAAAACCGAACCATTAGAGTTAAAAGAAGAGGTAGAAGAAGATAGAAGAAAAGAAAGAACGGAAAAATACAGAAACAGAAACAATATCAAAATCTCACATTTCGCAGCGAAACAATATATAATAGATAATCACTAGTCTTTTAAAACACAGAACTATATCAGTTTATACATACATCAATCAGAGTCAATATACAACTCAATACAACAATGGACAGTTATATAAATCTGTCCTTATACAGAATACACAGCGGAAATAATAAACAAGTACGATGGTACGTCTCGCCATCCATCTCATCTCCAAAGCTCCAGAATATCCATAATATCCTGATAAAAATAACTCTAGGCTGCCCGTGTGGAAAATTATGGGCACCCAGAGTTTAGAAGGGAACAATAAACTCCGAGTCAGTCATGGTGACTGGTGTGAGATCGTAAAACAGTTATTTTCACAAAGAAAATAAAACAGATTCGCAATGCTTTTGGAAAATGAAACTACCATAAGACCTCCCGCCACACACACAATGCAAACGCAGAATTGGAGGAGATTTCTTCTTATGATAGTCAAAGATGCTTACTATGCCAATCATTGGATTATTATTATTAATGTCTAGTGTGGAAAACATTTCGAAAGTATAATATTAATCTTAGCCAGCATACAACCATTATTGTATGCCTACTATAGCTACTATGTTCAATAGCAGGTTACCGCCACATTCCATAGCAGGTAATACAACTAAAACCGTACAGGGTTCGTATTGTTTCTTTGGATTTTCCAACAAATGGTCAGGCTAAGGAACTTCCTTTCCTCCTGCCGAATGGGATCGCCTCTGGCTGGACGTCCCGAGAGACAAACTGCTCTCTGCCAAACAAGGCCGGGTTACCCCTGTAACAGGTAACTCACGAATATGTCATCACCCGGTCCTTTGGGACCTTTATCCGAGCGCTCGGTAGCATCATCACACATAATAAATAAGTGTATCCACATGAGTAAGTATCTGGGCTCCATACCATGATACCACCCCTTTCCAGAAGGAAATGACATACCCTAAAGGGCGCGACCCTCATAACCTTGCCGCAACATTCCTGTTTCGACCATTTCCGGGTTGTTGAGGCCCTGACGAAGTCTCGTCCACAAAGCTACGCTTTTTCACAAAGCCGTGCTTTGATCACAAATGATCAAATAAATGATCATCGTCACAGCAACACTCAGCATGCCACATTACCATATTGGGAATATATTGCTGATAATTTTCAACTACATAACCTCTGAGCTCGTACGTCTCAGAGAAGGGTGTTAAGCTAAGAGAATAAATTCTCCGCCACCAACAGAAATGTATTTGAAAGAAATCAGCTTTATATCTCAAAACGTAATGTCAGACACGTAACCATACAAGTCTGTTCCGGGTTCGAACAGAACCGAAGGCACTTCCAAAGAAGCCCTTGCAATCCGGATATTCACAATCCCGATAAAACTTCCCATCACAAAGGAAATCTCAATACCGTAGCTAACGGTGCAGAGACAATCGATAGGTCATCCTATTGTTTTCACAAATACCCGGTCTTCATCACCGGTCTTCAATACGATCTATATCGTCGTATTATTATTCGGAATGGGTTATCTGACACAAAGGTCCTTTCCCGGCTAAACCGAATAATAAGCGTTTGTTTTAAAAACAAATTCAAGTGCCATTTCAAAGGCAAATATTGATAGTCGGTGATTTAACTATCAACAATATTCACAACAATCATCAATTCAAATAATTTTCCCAAATTATTAAATTTCAAATATCTTCCCGACATACGGTTTATACTTCAACCATTTGAAAACAATTTCCAAATCACATTCATTTAAATCACTTAAATAAATCCTTATCGATTTATTTTAAATTTACATCTCAATCAGTAAATTTATTTCCACACTTCATCACTTTGAAAATAAATTTCAAATCACTTTTCCTTACACGGAATATATTTCCAAATATATCTTTCCAAAAACTAGCTTTAGAACCGCTAAATTTTATTTTAAAAAGCTACTTTGGAAAATATACTCAGCTTTATAGTGAAAATACAATTTCACTTCAAAATGGTCCATTTAAACCAATTTAATAAATCCTTATCGATTTATCTCAAATTTACGTTCCAAATCCGTAAATTTACTTTCATACTTTAAAATAAATCAATGTTTATTTTTAAAACAAATTTCCCCTTTCCTTTCATAAATTCCACTTGAATTTACATTTTCAAATCAATTTACATTTTCAAATCTTCACTTTTAATCCCAAAATCAAATTCCAAATTCATTTCTAAGTTTTATTTCAATACCATATCAATTTCAAATTGATTTCTGATTTTTATTTCAATAGAACAAAACACTGCAATTTATTACTAAGTTTATCTCCAAATAACAAATCATTTGCAAATCGACTTCCAAATTCATTTTTCAAACACTAAATCAGTTTCAAATAAATTTTCCAATGATTTATTTTCCATTACCAAATTAATTATAAATTTGACTTCCAAATTTATTTCAACTCCAAATAAATTTCCACATCGATTTCCCAAAGATTCATTTTCAAATACCAAATCATTTACAAATTGATTTCTAAAAGTTTATCACTTTTAAATAAATTCCTTTGTTCTTTCCAAATTATTCAAAATTCCATTTTTTTTAAATGAATTCTTCAACTTTTAAACTATATTATTCAAAACTCATTTTTTTTCCATATTTTGGAATTTATTCGGTAAGATTTCGAAAATCAAATTTTAATACTTTAAAATTCCTTCTTTCAATAAATTCAATTCTTAACAATAAATTCACTTAAAATTTTCCACTTAAATTTCAAAATCCAATTTATATTCATTTCTGGTATCCAATGATACCAAAAATACATTAGGCTAGATTTTAGCCTTCAACAATTTCAATTATCAATAAATCATCCACAGATTATCAATAAATCACATCATTCACATATGAAATAATATTCAATCAATTTGAGTAATCCAGTTGGATCCCTCCAACCTGTTTCCCTGCATCCACAGATGTTAGCACAATACCAATTCCACTTCGAGGTGGAATATCGCGGTATATAGGATTTTATAAAATATCATCCGCTTACTAACGGCGCAATAGGGTCTCATCCGCTATACGAGGCGGGAAATCAATCAATCCAATATATACATATGCCAATATGTATATATCGCTATATATATATAGATATATCCTACTATATCTAATAGCACATCCAAATAGCAATCAACAACTGCAATTCAAATTTAAATCTGAGTGAGAAGATCTCACCTTAGCTTTTATTAGCAATCCCATTTTACATTCCAGATTGATTTTCTTGATTTATACCTTGTATAACAATCATATAAATTTATTAACATTCGAATTAAATCGAACGATAAATTTCATTTATAATTTTAATACCAATGATTTTATTTTAAACTACTCATCAAATTTGATATAAAATTCATAGTTAAAATCTCTATATTTTCAAACTCTTACACATATATACTTACTTATTGTTTTATTATACATATTAAAAATATGTGGAAATTTATATATATAAGTCTATCAAACTTTTTAATCGGTTTCCTGAATAAATATACATAATTTGAAAACTGAATTTACAGTTATCTTACTGCTTTATCTTACTGAATATACTTTTCCCTCTCTGCATACACATACACATACCTATATACGTGTATATATATGTATAAATTTAGGAAAAACAAAATAATAAAAACTGCTATACCTCACTCCTGACCTTGATGCCAACATCACGGAATCGCCACCCATGCCTCGACGAACTCCCACAACCCACCGAGTCGCCACAGACTTGCGAGCATCACCACGCTACGGCTCAAATCGCCTGCTGCCTCGCGATACCCCAAGCCCTAGGCGTCGCCTTCCCCCTTCCCGAAATCGCACGCCACCGTGCCAGAATTTGCCACCAGAAATACTCGCGAGAACAAAATCCACGAACGCGCCACCCTAATTGAACTCGAATCCATCGACCCGCCGCCACTAGCCTCCCCTCCACTCGCGAAGCCCTTGGCTGCTCTGGCGATCGCCAGTCACCTCGCCTCTCGCGTGCGCGAGCTCGAAACCTTAATCGCAACCCTCTGTCGATATCGCTACCTCCCTACGCGCGTGCTTCAGCTTATCGTGCTCCCCTCGATCGCTATCATCACTCACTCACAAATCCTAAATCATGGCTCCACTTTTTTTTTTCATTTGCGAACGGCGAAACTGATAGCCATGGTTATGAATTTGTTTAATTTGAGTTTGAGGGAGGAGCAGCTATTTTATTTTGTTTACGATGCTTGTTTTTTAAAAGAAGAGGGAAGGAACAGGAGATCGTGTCTTTGCAGAGAAAAAGTAAGTCGGTATAAAAAGTTGATTAAAAATTTTTTATGTTATATTCGAAAATATCTCGCTATATTATATTAGCGCGTTTGCTTATCGTACTAACACACAATAGCTCCAATCACCACGAAAATTGAAATCCGATAATAATACAATATTACGGATCCAATGGAATTGGTTTCGTCAAAATCCGAGACTATTCCCCGGACCGCTATTTTTAAATTCAATTTAAACAACAGAATTTCAAAACAGAACAAAACAGTTTCAAATTAAATTCCGAAACTTTTATTATCTTCAGTATAATCAATATGAATTTTCAAAGTCTTCGGATTATTTTTAATCAGCTTAAAACTGAAGATTCAAATTTGTACCCAGATTAAATAATTAAATTCAATAATTTAATCGCCAAAGTCATTCTGATATTTGAATTTTCAATTTAAATTATCATTCGAATATTCAAACTCAATTAAATATTCATTTTTCAAATATCAAAATTTCAGGGTCGTTACATATATAATCAATCACACAAATATATTATTTCATTCACACATACACTACTATTATTAACAATTCTAATTACAATTCAAGAACTGTATTTATTATTATATAACTTCAAATACACGTATACACATACTTACCCATATCCATATGCATACACGTATATTTGGATAATGATTTGATTATTTACTAATCAAATCTTACTTTCACTTGTCAAACAGTTTCTATAAAATTTCAATATCCTTTTCTACTATTTTATAAAATCATTCCATTATTATATAAAATACCAAACTAGCTTACAAATCATTTTTAAGCTTTTATAATGTAACATCCCCCATTTTGAGGCCCAAAACTAAGCGCTAAAGATGCTACAATCATATATAATATTAATTTCTAGTGAAAAAATGCGGTCATGTTATAGTGTCACAACACATAAACATAAGAATACGAAATAATTTTAAACATAATTTTGAAGAAAATCTTCTTGTTACATTTCAAAGATAATATTCTATATTCATTACATAATCCTAAAACTTCGCCCAAGTTCAGATAGTCATATTCTATAGTCATATCTGGCTCCACTACTAAATCTTCCAGTACAGATAGAGTAATAATAGTCTTTGGATCTCGAACACACTTTCTTAGATGAGAAATATGAAACACGTTATGGACTCCTTCCAAACTGTTCGGTAACTCTATCCTATAAGCGAGTTTCCCAATCCTTTCTATGAAAGGAAATGGTCCAACAAAACTAGGTACCAATTTCCTAGATTTCCCAAATCTTACTACACCCTTTATCGGTGATATTTTGACGAAAACAAGATCTCCAACTGAGAACTCTAAATCTTTCCTCTCTTATATGCATAATTTTTCTGCCTAGACTGAGCTTCCTTTATTCTAGCTTGAATCAACTCAATCTTTTCTACGGCTTCTCTTACCATATCTGGACCGAGAACCAATTTATCTTCGGTCTCCAACTGTTAACCCAAAAAATGGGTCAACAACCTTATTTGAGTGTGAAAGCACCAGCCTTAACGGCAATCCAGAAAATAGCAACACAGATCACAAAAATAAGCAGATAAAAAGGAGAAAAGATAAAAGAGACACGAAAATTTTATAGTGGTTCGGCGAAATCTATGGCCTACATCCACTTTATAATTTATTTATCACTTGTAGTTTCATATTACAAGAGATTTTTGAGGAGGAGAGGAGAAGTCACATTTTCTGTTTCCGTTCCCCCTTTTCTTTTGCAATGTTAGGTGTATTTATAGCTGTAAGCCTTGACCCAGTGTTGGTGTTGAATTGTAGTGACGCTGACTAGGTTGATATTAATTGCACCATAATCTTCTTATTTAAGGTAAGGATGAAGGGAATTAAGGAATATTTGATATGGAAATGGTTGGCATTAATTAGTAATAGATAAGCAGGTTATCATAACATTTGTTGGGCACTAAATCCGGCTTTGATGGGTAATGAATTGGTATTTATGGTGGAGATATGACTGATTTTTATTAATTATTTGAGGTAATAAATGCAAGGAAATTAGGAAGTAAATCTTTAATTTCTTCTTAAGGATGGTGACTAATTTGCTGGATAACATACTTCACACTGATCACGAATTGAATCAGCATGAAATTCACCCATTGTCCTTTCGAGCTTGTACCATTGTATCTCTAACTACGTCAGCCGTCCATTAATTCCTTCAAAATGTTTAATAAGATTTTCCGTGTATTTCTTCATGCATTTCTCAACTACATCAAGTATTTCTTCTTTGGGACACTCGTCTTCTTCTTCTCTATAAACACAAACTAATTCCTTACCTACGCCGCTATCTTGCAAATCCTTCTCCAAATCAATAGATCTCTTCTCATTCGACAAATCATGATTAACGACCTCATCGAAGGAGCAAAGAACATCATCCGAAGCGAAATCAAATGAAGATCCAGCCGATGCCAGAAATTCGCAAACTAGATCGGATCTCGAGTTTCTCCTTTTTATTTTTGTATATCTATCTAATTAGCAGACCCTAGAGTCCGGTACTTATCTGAGTAAAGGGCTTTCAATGCCCCCAGTTTCTGGTCCTTACTGGTTAAAACTAATTGGTGACGTGAATGGAGGTCTCTTAGCATGATTTGTCGAATGAGAAGAGATCTATTGATTTGGAGAAGGATTTGTAAGATAGCGGCGTAGGTAAGGAATTAGTTTGTGTTTATAGAGAAGAAGAAGACGAGTGTCCCAAAGAAGAAATACTTGATGTAGTTGAGAAATGCATGAAGAAATACATGGACAATCTTATTCAACATTTTGAAGGAATTAATGGACGGCTGACGCAGTTAGAGATACAATGCTACAAGCTCGAAAGGACAATGGGTGAATTTCGTGCTGATTCTATTCGTGATCAGTGTGAAGTATGTTATCCAGCAAATTAGTCACCATCCTTAAGAAGAAATTAAAGATTTACTTCCTGATTTCCTTGCATTTATTACCTCAAATAATTAATAAAAATCAGTCATATCTCCACCATAAATACCAATTCATTACCCATCAAAGTCGGATTTAATGCCCAACAAATGTTATGATAACCTGCTTATCTATTACTAATTAATGCCAACCATTTCCATATCAAATATTCCTTAATTCCCTTAATCCTTACCTTAAATAAGAAGATTATGGTGCAATTAATATCAGCCTAGTCAGCGTCACTACAATTCAACACCAACACTGGGTCAAAGCTTACAGCTATAAATACACCTAACATTGCAAAAGAAAAGGGGGAACGGAAATAGAAAATGTGACTTCTCCTCTCCTCCTTAAAAATCTCTTGTAATATGAAACTACAAGTGATAAATAAATTATAAAGTGGATGTAGGCCATAGATTTCGCCGAACCACTATAAAAATTTCGTGTCTCTTTTATCTTTTCTCCTTTTTATCTGCTTATTTTTGTGATCTGTGTTGCTATTTTCTGGATTGCCGTTAAGGCTGGTGCTTTCACACTCAAATAAGGGTGTTGACCCATTTTTTGGGTTAACACCAACCAACACACGGGTGATTTGCATGGCCTTCCATACAAAGCTTCATATGGTGCCATCCCTATACTAGTCTGATAACTGTTGTCATATGAAAACTTGACTAAGTGCAGATGGTCTTCCCATGATCCTCCAAAATCTAGTACACAAGCTATTAACAAATCCTCCAAGATTTGTTAGCTCTTTCCATTTGCCCATCGGTCTATGGATATTAAGTGATACTCATCTTAAGCTTGGTACCTAAAACCTCTTGTAGACTCTTTCAAAATTCGCTAATAAATAGAGAATCTTTGTCACTGACTATGCTACTAGGAACTCCATGCAGCCTAACTATATTCTTCATAAATAACTTAGTCCATAATAGGTGTCGTTCTAGTTGACTTAACAGGAACGAAATGAGCACTCTTGGTCAGTCTATCCGCTATGACACATGTATTTTCATTTCCCAAATCCGACCTTGGCAACCCATCAATAAAATCCATGGATGTCAAATCCCATTTCCATACCGGTATATCTAAAGGCTGAAATAATCAACTTGGTTTTTAATGTTCGACTTTTACTTGCTGACAGTTTAAACATTGCTTTACCCATAATCCTATATCCCTTTTCAGACCTTCCCAGGAGAAACTTCTCTTCATATCCTAATACATCTTAGTCCCTCCAAGATGAATAGTAAACTTTTATCGATGACACTCCCAAAGTACTTCTTTCCTTAGGTCACCCACATTTGGAACACATAATCATCTTTTCTTCATCAACCATCCATTTTGGTCAAGATAAAATCCTTCAAATCATCAATCTCGGTTCCACATTTCAGTCTTCTAATTCTTTCAGCTAGTAATGGATCATCTCTTCGATTAGAAGCAATTCTTTCGATCAATACTGGTCGAACTTCCAAACAACATAACATTACGGTACTCTGACTAGAACTGACAGTCGATCTTAACGGCACAATATTAGTAGTCAATGCTTCCAAATCTTTCCATTCAGCTAACATAGCTAACACCACATTCTGATGTTTCCTGCTAAGTGCATCTGCAACTTTATTTCCTTTCCTGGTATGTACTCAATTACAAAATCATAAGCAGCTAAAAAATCCAACCATCTCAGTTGTCTCATATTCAACTTCTTCTGAGATAATAAGTACCTTAAAGACTTGTGATCCTTATACAACTCGAATCATTCTCAAAAAGGATAATGTCTCCACGCCTTCAAAGCAAATATTACAATAGCCAACTCTAAGTCATGAGTTGGATATCTAACTTCTTGTGGTTTGAGCTATCGGGAAGCATAGGCAATCACTTTACCCCTCTGCATTAACACTGCTCCTAGTCCTGTCCCACACGCATCACTATACACCACCAATTCTTGATTTCCATCTGGAACAACTAACACGGGCGCATTGGTCAATAAATGTTTCAGCTTCTGGAATGCCTCCTCACATTTACTGATCCAAACAATATAACATTCATAAGCAATCACTAGGCCATTATTTGTAATTTCTTCCAAATTACTCATTTCAAAATATCTTTACAAAGATATACGTTCAGTACTTCAGCATTTGAAATCAGTTTCAAATTCCTTATATTCTTAACGAAATATTTCCACACATTCCAATACTTAATATATTTTCCCCACTTAATTTATATTCACACCTAGGAAGTATTCCATCCATTTCCTTACTTTCTATTTCTCGAAATCATTTACAACTTTATTTGCAAATTCCTTGACTAGTTTATAACGAATCCTATAAACTTCCAGAATTCCTTAATTAATTTCCTTTTATATTTCCAAAGCCAATTGTACTCGCTTATAATTTCAATTTCCCTTTGTACTTCTTTATGAATTCTGTTTCATTTTTTCGAAGTATCACTTTTATTTAACTACTTCAGAAATTTTCTTACTTTTCTTCCCAATTCCATTTTAAATATTTTCTTATAATCCCATCTACTGAATAACCCCATTTCCAGACATCCGAGAAGTTTTATAAATAAATTTAAAACATTTCAAAATTCTATATATATATATATACATATGTAAATAAAAATACGTATTTAAAAGAAAATACTAATAATTTGTTTTTAAGACATATTCAAATAATTATTTAAATATTGAAACACTTTTTTTATAACATCACTTTTCAAGCAGGTTTAAAAATCTAGGATTTATTAAATAAATATTAAGTATTTGAAAAATCAACTTCTGAAGTATTTTAATACTAACTAACTTTAAAATTACATAGTTTAATAAATAAAATTTCCTTTTAAAAAAAAATAAAAACCTAACTTATTAATAAAAATATATCTTTAAATCTCAATAACTAAATTTTAAATTTATAAATCCCTCTCGATTTCCACCACATCACTTCCTTTTCGGTCTCCTTAACCATTTTCACTTCAAAAAAAATAGTATCCACTATTTTTCTCTCACACTATTTCCATTTTCAAATATAAATTATCCCTGTAAATTTATATTTCTAATTTATCATCTGATATCAATTTCCTTTTTCTATAAACACCGTTTTTAAATTTTTATAACTCCCTTGAGTTTCACTAAAAATAATCTCATTTACAAATACCCCATTTTATAAATTCAATTTCTTGTAAATTCCATTTATTTTTGGCAATCTTTCTTAACTATCGATTTCAACTTCTTTTTATATTTTCTGAATATCATTTTAAAATCTAATCTTAAAATCCCTTTATATACTTTATTTTAAAATCTCTATTTAAAATATTTTTCTGCATTATTTAATACGATCAAAAATCCATTATTGCTTATTCAAATCAATCTCTTTTAAATAATCCAAATTTTGATATATATTTTTTATATTAAAAGTCTCCTTTTAATTCCTTAAATATTTAATGGTATTTATGGTATCTAATATACCAAAATTAATTTCCATGCCATTATAACATTTAAAAATTTACAACACACCATAACCCAGCATTTTATATATATGAAAAAAATACTAATATATCTGAGGAATCCAGTTGGATCCCTCCAAACTGTTTCCCTGCATCCACGGATGTTAGACAACAATAAAAGTACCAATCGCACTTCGAGGGGGATATCGAGGTATACAGGGTCATCCGCTATAATGTGCGGGAATATCACTCCAATTACTAATATATATTACTATATATATATAACATCCAACTGAGAATAATTTATAAATTCATCCAAATAATCCATAATTTAAATTCAACTTTTTTTAAATTATACTAGCAGTCCAAATGAGTGAGATTTACTCACCTTGATTTTAAATTTGCCAAACCAATTTTATCGCATAGATTTCCCAGCTACGCACCAACTGGACTTGTTTAATTCATTTTGGACCTTGTATAAATAAATTATGAATTTTGTAAACATTTGAATTAATTAAAAAAAATTATTTAAAAAAACTAAATTTTAAATGTAAAATTTTACCTCACCCTCTCAGACGACTTCTAAGCCACGACCCGCACAGAATAGGAAACGCTTCCACCACCCAATGGTCGTCCTCTACCGTTGCTTGCGTACGTCACTAGTGCGCTTCATCACTGCAAATCGCTGTGACCAAACTTCTGGCCATAACGCATCACTTCCCCTTCCCATATCGCCTTCCAGTTCAGGCTGAAAAAACTCTCTAGCCTCCGGCCTTGTGCCAACGCCATCTCCTATTACCAACAAGGAACGAAAACCCTAATTCAATGACAACATCGAGCCTCCCTCTCTTCCCCCGTGCCTTCGCCCTACAATCCCCATCGCGTCTAGTCGAAGTCGCCACCCCCAACTTCACGCAAATAGGAATCAAAACCCAACTCCCCTTTTTCATCGAACCCTGGCTCTGCCAAACCCAAATTCGTGAGCGCTATCCCCCTCACTCTCCCAGGTTCAACACGCCCATTTGTGCTCACTTCTAGATGAACCATTTCCCTATCCTCCGCGCCATCGTGATCGCCCATTCTTCCCTCGCTTGCGAGCTCAACCGTTATAATGAATGATTGGAATCTCTTTTTTTAATACGAACTGATTTCGTTCGTCTGCTTAAAGAAGAGGAAGGAGGAAGAATTTGAGTACACGCGATTTTGATTTCTATTTCGATTTGAAAATGAATAAGAGATGAGGAGCACGGTTTCGATATAGTACAAAAGAGAAGAACGAGTGTTCAACTGGAAAGCTTTGTTCGTATTTATTTTTATAAAAAACTTCCTCTGCAAGGTCACGTGAATTTTTAAAGGGAAAAGGGTGTGATGTTGGCGTGTAGAGGAGAGGCTATAGTATTCTGAGGCGAGCAGAAAAATAGCTGATGTGAACCAAAGGTCAGAGTCAAATAAACATATATATAAACATATATATAAATAAATAAATAAATATATATATATATATCATATAAATTTTCAAACGTCTCGATTCACACAGCTCAAAATCTCGAACCCCTATCGAGGCATGCGGCTAGGCGTTTATAATGTTACACCCCTATTCCGAACGAAATGCAAAAGGTTTCGAGTCCTAATTCGATTGTATGGAGAAGATAGTTTTTTTGGACCCAACCATTATATTAATTTTCGATATTAAATTCAACGCGTTTACATCCCGTACGATCAACGATAACTCCAAACACTACGAAATTTGAAATCCGTTAATAATACACTATTACAGATCTAATGGAACTGGTTTCGTCGAATTATGAAACTGTCCCCCAAATCGCTATTTTAAACGAGTCAATTAAATTGACGATATCAAAAATTTACAAAATCGCTTTAAATTCCAGTTTTAAATCTTACTAACTAAATTATAAATCCAGTAGAATTTTTTACTAACATTTGAAATCGTTTTAGAATCATATTCTACTCCAATTCAATTATTTAACGATTACATCACATGGATCCCTAAGATGTGGTAAAGTTTCCCTAGCAAGCTCAGGTCTCAGTCCATGGATGAACTTCTTATATATTTTAATCACAGTATTCACCGTAGCATACCCATATAGGAACAGCTCCTCAAATCCGGTTGCATACTCAAGCACCATCATGTCACCTTGCACTAATTCTGCAAACTTCCTCAACAGATTTGACTTAGCAATCTTAGATATAAATCTTTCTTTAAACCTCCTTCGAAACTCGGCCCAAGCCAAAGTTACTTCTGCTACTCCAATAGTCACACTATTTCACCAGTACAACGCAGCTCCTTGCAATTTCTTGGATGCCAATCTCCTCTTCTATTTGTCATTTAAACCAAGATTAGTGAAAATCCTTTCACAATAAAGCAACCAATTCTCCACTTCAATCACATCCTTTATTCCAATAAATAGCTTCCCTCCAAGCCTTGCACAGTCTCTACTCAAATAGCATAATTGTTAACAACTAAAACTTCTTGATTAGCACCTCTAGCATTTCCTCCAACTAATCCAGCTGCAGCTCCTGCTTACATCATGTTGACAAAGAATTGATACATTGCTCCTATATCAACCGGTGGTGTTTCTATACACACATTAGCAGCTATCTATGGACCTGGATTCCTTCTAGTATTGGGCCTGACATTTCCATTGGTAGTGATGCTTCCTCCACCAAGATTCACTCTTCTATTTCCTGCCTCCATATCTTACTTCCTTAAATCTACATTCGAACTTTAGTAAGATATGGAAGAACGGTCTAAGAGAGAAAGAGAATAGAGATAAAGCGTATACTTATATATAGAAAATACAAGTACGTTACTATAGCATTATCTCGTACCCTAATCTTATTCTCTAATTCATTAGGATTATGTTTTCAAAACACTTTTTAAGTTCAAAAATCTTTTTAGTTTTACATAAACCTATTCTCTGATACCAGATCTAACATTCTCCATTTTAAGGCCCGAAACTAAGTGCTACGGATGTTGCGGTCATCTATAATATTAATTTCTAGTGATAAAATATGGTCATGTTATTATGTCATAACATCAGAAGCACAAGAATATGAAATAATTTTAAACATAATTTCAAAGCAAATCTTCTCGTTGCATTTTAAAGATAATATTCCATATTTGTTACATAATCCCAAAACGTTGCCCAGGTTCAGATAAAATGTAAATATTACAAAATACTCTAAGAGCGACATATGAAAATGTCCCCTCGGTTGGTTGGAGTTACTAAATAGACAGATACATCTACTGTCAATACATGCATACAACAATTGACATAACACGACGGATAATAGTAATAGATAGACTCCTACATTGCTAACTTTGCCTTTTGCATGTCTTCGAAAGCTTTGTTCATCCAAAACCTACTTAACCTGTAAAGCCCTTACTCTTGACCTACTCAAATCAAATTTTGAGTACCCGAGAGTTTAAGGGGAAAATATAAACTTCAAGTCAAACAAAAAACTTGGTGTGAATAATAATATGCCATCTTGATTTATGGATATCTAGTGAGACCACGCCGCCGAGCAGAACGGGCTTTTCCCTCACCAATAACCATTTTTTAAAATATATGTTTTGCTAATTAAAGTCCTGCAACAAAACCGGTTAAAATAAACCATATAAACAATAATGTGCATGCATGCTACATAGGTAGTCATGTCTATCCGTCAAATTGGTGGACTATCTGTCCCAATTTTTAGTTTTCGTAAGGTAACTACCAACCTACATAGCTGACTCAAGCCTACCAGATATACCAAATATTCTAGCTGACTGTTAGAAGAAAACTTGACGATATGTCAAAATACACTTAGTGTTTACCTGACTATCTATCAATCTCATAGTTATGCTAGGCTTACTATGAACCTAAAGGTTTTGCAGGCCAAACTATAACCTATCTATCCTTATGTATTCCATTTTGTGCGTATACCTACTTTTAGTCTTACTCTTGACAAAGCCCTATGCACTAGAATTATGGACTTATATCAACTAGAGGTTAACAGTTGAAGTATAGGATGCTACCCTACACCAATCCCATCTGGTTTTCTAATCTCTGAAAGAATTCATCCTATCACAATCTATGCTAAAGTGATAAGAATAATATATTCTTTAGTAAAAGTTTGGGCTAAATACCATTTTATATTTCCTTGGAAACACTTTCTTTATAAATGATTTAACCCTTGAATCATACTTTCAAAACAAGGAAAATTAGCTCTTTACTTTATCTAAAATAATTATGCCATGATATATGCTTTTATAAAGTAATATTGATGAAGTTTGAAATCATTGAGGTCATCGCCTCTCAAAACCATAAATTATAGAGCCAAAACAATATAAGTCTTTATATTGATAAAATACGGCAATGACACGGCCGTCGAGGGTCTTAGCCCCTCAAAACATAGGATATAAGGCTAAACAATATAACACTTTTATTGATAAAACACGGCACAGATATAGCCGATGAGGGTCTTCACCCCTCAAAATATGTTAAAGTCTTTTATTTATAAAACATAAAGGTATATAGTCAAAGTCAACCGGTTCGTATATCATATTACAAAGCCTTAAAAGAAACTCGGTGGCATTAATGGGTCTCGACATCAATGCCTTAAAAAATATAAGCGGCGTCGTTAGTGCCGAAGTGATAAAATGCTGCATCATATCCTTCTTTGAAAACAGGTGTTAAGGATTAAATGCAGAAAGGTATGAAGTCGAAATGATAAGGTGCAACACTATACCGTCGACAAGAAAAGCGATGCCATTGGCACCGAAGAGAGTACTTCGAAAAAAATAGGGTTGGTGACACCATTAGAGAAGGCGGCCTCATCCACTTCGAAGTTCACGATGTCGGCCCTGATGCTTGGCTTCCCACTTCGACCAAGCCAATGCATTCCATATCAACCAAACTTGATACCCTATGCATTATTGACGTCGAAGACCATAGAGGCGGAGTGATGAAGAGCGACATCATGACTATCGATGTGGCACAACCGTAATTAACATTAAAACTGGAATTTTACTAATAAAAGCAAGTTCTTTTCCAACTACTCCATACATTTTTCGAATTCTTGTTGGTTATCAAAACTATATCACATTTCTTTTCTAGAAAACTGACCCAAAGCAGGCTTGCCATTTCCAAAACATTTTTAAACAATACATTTTATTTTAATATAAAGCTTTTCTAGCTTAATTATTTCATATTAGATCATAAACACTTGGGATCCCCAAAAATCATATTAAATCCAATTTATTATATCCTTTAACATATAAAAATTTCGGGACTAAAAACTTAAAATAATTAAAACCTGAAATATATCATTTTCCAACCTTAGAAAATTCACCAAATATTCTCATTAAACCAGAAAATTATGAAACTAAAAACCCACTTTCAAAATAATGTTTCTAACATCATATTAAAATTTCAAGTCATTTGGGTATCATAAGATAGGATTTATAACTCAAACATATCATTTAAATTCATAAATATATTCCATAAATTCAGCAATAAGCATATAATCATTCAAACTATCTTAGCATGACATAATATGAGAAAAAGAATCGGATTTATACTTAAAACCAAAAATAACAATTAAAATATGAGATACATAGATATTATTCATTTTATGAATGGTTTAAGAATGTTGAGATTTGAATTTGATTTGATTTCCCTAAGCTTTCTACTTGTTTTCCTAGCTTTTATTCCTCTTGAATACTCTAGTAATAGCCGGCCTAAGCTTTAATTTCGTTTGTATAAGTGTAAAATGAATGACTGAGAAAGGAGGTAAGGTTTGTATTAGAAAATATAACCCTTTTCATATTTTACCCTTCTCATGAATTCCTCCTTCCTATTAATGTTCTAATTAATTCCATTAATTAAGGCTTAACCCTCACTAGTTATAAAATATCCATCCCTTTAACATTTTACATTATTTTATTTTATTTATTCAATTAAATCTCCTAAATAATGTTAATTAAAATTATGGTTATTACATATAATGTTAATCATCAAGAATTAAGTATTCATCTTATAATTATTTTATAAAACCTTATAATCACTCTATAAAATAATTCCTTCTTACTATTATATAAAATCAAATGCTTTTATAAAATACTTCTTTTGTATTATTTTATGAAACCTCGTATTTATCATAAAATACTTCTTTTGTATTATTTTATAAAATCTCATTCTATTTTATAAAATATATCTTTCGCTTATAAAATTATTTCTTTAAATAATATTTATATGTTGTAATTAAGCTTGTTAAGCCTCTAATCACTTTAATAATAAGTGTAGACCTCCTAACTCACTTAATTAGCATACTAACTTCATTTTATAAAATACTCCTTTGTTTTATAAAATGATTACTTCTAGTAAATAATGTTCACAAAGGCTAATTAAGCTTCATTTGGTCTCTAATCATTTTAATAATAAGTGTAGAACTCCAAACTCACTTAGTTAGCATACTAAATTTTCTTAAATCAATTCAAATAGTTGAACTAATATTTTCTATTAACATACACATCATTACATAATTAATTTTTAATCAAACCAAACATCACATACAATCATCCAATTAACTCAAAATTCATTCTAGAGCTTACTAACTTCTCCAAATATGATAATTAAGGGTCCAAACAGTTAATTAGCTAAAGGAAACATGTTTATAACATGAATACAAGCCTAAACCATAACATAGAATTCTCCAAATCATATCACATAACTTCACAATTATTACTAAAAAATTATATGAAGTTTAACAAATAAATTAAGTAGGAGAACCTTTTCACTCACTTCTTCTTCTTCAAATCAAACCCAAAATCATCAAAACCCATCATTTTTCCCTCTTGAAGGTTGAGATCTCTGTCCAAAATCTGATTCAAGCTAATTCCTTTATGGATTTCATAGAGAATGAGAAGAGAGGAATTATGGTGATTTTTATTTGAATTTAGGGATTTATTTGAGATGGGGTTAAGGCTTGGAGATTAATAGATGATTAAGAGGAGATTAGGAGAAGATTAGCAAAATAAGATGGAAATGAACATGAATAAGAGAATGAAATTAAAGTGGGAAGGGGTTAGCCAATTATAAGCTAACTTTTGGGCTAGGTCCAAATTCATTTCTTTCTCCAAAAATCACAATTCATTCCTGAAATTCATCGACTCCAAACATAGTCAACTTTATACTCAATTTTCTGGTTATGGAAAAGAGGTCCCAACTATGAGTGTCTCGAGATCTAATTCGTCAGTCTTTGAAAAATCGAGTATAATGGACGTTCCGTCGATTAATGATTAAATATTTAAGTAAGTTATTTAAATATTCATTACAGTTATTTATCCTTGCCCCTAACAAATAAACTAGCAAACAACCGTAGCAATGCATGACCTAACATGATCTACACTAGTATGAGGTGTAGCCCGTTAGGTGTAACCCTCATCCTTTCGAATGACTGCTCAGGACCGATAACTTTCTCAACCTATGCATAGCTCATCCTCCTTAATATGGTACCAACACACTAACATACACTGATCCTTGCTCGCCGTTCCATTTAGATTGCGTAATGCAATCAAGGTAATACCCTTACAAAAGGATTGAAGTAGACCCTAATATGGTATCCCTTCACCTATACGTGAACGCATATAACTCCACGGTTCCTACAGTTGGATATGTCCCACATTAGTACAACGTATACACAACTGCTAGTAGCCCCTTGCGGTAGGTAGACTTCTGTTGTGTAACATTACTTATCCTTATTCCAACCTATTCTAATGACTATGTCATTCTTATCCATCTAAGTTCTTCACTAACTTTAATATTTCTTGCCCGTCATAAACGCACTCTTGAAGCCATGTATATATGTATATGTATATATATTCACTCATAATTGTTTGATTATTACGTATCCAAGGTTCAACCGATAATAATATTTCTTTACTTTTTAATTATTTCTTATTCAATTTACGGTCATTTATCTCTTCCTTTATAAAGATCTGAATATCTTTTTCCATTTACTTCCATTTCTTTTTATTTAAGTTTTCCTTTTATTCCTTTTTAACATTTACTATCCTCCCCTGTTTAATGAACATTCCATACTATTTTTTATTTTTAAATTACTACTTGCCTACCTTTTCATTATTATTATTTGATTTCTGTCTTTCTTATATTGCATATGTATTTATTTTACAATTTAACCGTTGTTATTATCACACTTAGATTCTTTTAATTCATACTTAGGGCTTTCTACATTTTAATGCATCAGAATTACATCTTCCTTAAATGGAAAGGTTAACACTGTAAATCTCTATATCTTATCCAAAAAGGGAATTTGTGTTGCATTTGGAATTAAAAGGAATTATATTTTATAGTTATCGATAGATAGTACAAAATACGGTAAATATCCCTATTTTATACATTCTTTCTTTTAAGCGTATTCCTTGTTATTTCAGACGATACTCTTTTATTTATGAATCTGAACTTGATAATCTATAGAAATTTACATTGCAACATCCAATATTCCAATGAATTAAAATACTACTTAATTCGTAATAATTTATTATGATAATTTCTAATTTGCAATTACTTACATACTCATATAAAATCTACGGATCTGGAACTACACAAAATTTATCAAATTCAGGGATTACTACTACACAATACTTTTCAGATTCACATACATGCAATATATAATTCAAGTTATCAAAGGGTTTACAAATTCATTTCACGTATATAATTAGGCCTACAACTCTAACTTTTCATTTAGGCATACACGAATAGATTTACAACGATATAAATCCAATATTATATAAAAATATATAATTTTCCAATCACTTTTTTAGCTTTCTAAATCACCAAATCTAATCCCTGTTATTCTGGTTTGACTCTCTTTACTCCCTACTTGAATACATACACCGCAAGCATACACATATTTATCAGAAATCTAGATCGGAGAAGAGATTTGTTTTTAGCTTAGATTTCAGATTCGGATTTATAATTAATCTTAGCTTTGATGATTTGATTCAACCCTATTCTTCTTCTCAATTATCCTATGCTATTCTCCACTTGTATATACGTATAAACTATTACTATTTTTAAGAACTAATAATTTTTTGGAGAAGAGAAACTGGATAAGCTACGCCATGCTATAGAAAATATAAGAAGAAAAGTAAAGGATTAGACCATATTTATAGGGGTTCGAATCAATGCCAGCTGTTAGATTAAACAATTTTAAATACGGGTTGTTCGGCCACGTCGAAATTCTCAAATTGATGGTTCAACCAATCGACCATCGCGGTCGACCGGCCCATGTCTAAGGTCGATCGGTCGTATGTTATTACGGTATTTTATTTGTGACATTTAATTTTGTTAATTTGTTTCCTTCGACGCCCTGACCGAGATAATTTATTTCCATGTTAGCTTCTCTTAAACCCTAAGCAACTTTTACCATTAATTAATTTTTGTTAATTACTTTTTATTTCCTTAATTACATATATAATTATATCTGACTCAAATTATTCAAACATTAATAATTTTTTCGTTTGAGCTCTGATTGAAAAAATTTATACATAAAAATTGATCAGAAAATTATCATGAACCCAATTGTCCAAGTTTCGTAGCTAAATTCCAACGTTTGAGAAAATTCTATTTTTCGACATTATTATTTATTTATTTATTTATTTTTGAATTTATTATCATAAAAATTACAAGATGTTATATGTTATCTCTTCGTACTCTCTAAAGTGTGCCCAAAAATTAAGCAAACAAAATGGCAAGTTAGACAAAGTCACTCATAATGCTAGGACTATGGGGGATCTTATAAATGATGACATATTGGAGTGGTGCATTGAAAAACCAATGTAAAACCAATATAAAGCATAATTAGCGAAGTAATAATGTGATGCTATCTAAAAACTTATTAATGGATGTGAATAGTGCCATGTCCGCATCCGCATCTACATTCAAAATCATTTTCAGATATCAAATATCCACATCTGGATATACAGATGGATATCGAATATTTATCCTATCCATTAAATAGAAAAACATAAATAGAAATTTTTGGTTTAACATAATTTCTTCCATTGATTATAGAAGTCTGGAGAATAAACAAATATGATTATAATAAATGGTTTTGAGCAGTTAAAATGTAGATAATATAAATTATTAATTTAATTAAACAATAAATGTATATGTTTATTATACTAAAATACACATTATATAAATTATAATCTTGACAAAAATCGGATGGATAATTTTCGGATACGGATGTCTTCATTCTTATATCTGTATCCTTTTTTGGATATCGAATATTTATCTATTTTTCGAATACGGATTGTGAATTAATTTCAAATTTTTTGGATATGTATTGACAGCCTTAGCTATATTCTTAGAAAAGTTAAGTATTTAAACGTAGGTGGTTAATGGATTTAAGGGTAGCATTGTAGGTCTTTATAGAGGGATATTGACCATGTGCGATTTGAAGGGGGTTAATGATGAATTAACAACATTGAATATTGTAAGTCAAATTCTAATACGTTTACACATGGTTGCTTCATTTGTACTTGTTTGCTTTCACTCGATTTCTATTGTGTTACCAAGCATACTTTCTTAACAAACCAACATTTGTTGATTTGTCATAATGACAACCATTTGTCAAGTTGATTCCTTAATCAAGCACTTTAGTGCCCTTTTAAAGGTACTCAAACTTTTTTATTACTTAGAGCATCCCAAATAGAGGGTCGGTCACGGTGACTGACCCCAACAGGTATTCAATGAGCCTAATTTTGGGCTCACTACTAACTGGTAGGGTTGCTTTGGTGACCCTAGTAGTCAGTGATTTACCCAACATTATTAATGCTGGGAAAACCATAGGCAATAGTAACAAAAATATTACCGTTGCCTACTTATCCGACATTATTAATGCTGGATAAGGTAATGGTAATATTTTTTTACCGTCGCCTTAAACTCAATAATTTTATACATTTTTTCTTTCGGATACGAATTTCTCTCCCTGTTCCTTCTTCATCGTCTTTTAAATCCTATATATAGATAACACATTTAATTACAAAGATGTCTAAAAATCAAATAGAAAAAAATCCAATGCCCTCCCCATTTCAATGATTTCAAGAATATAATCAAAATTTTGATGTTTATGATAATTCTCCGCTAAATCGATAGAGCAATCAGAATTATCAATAAAATTCTTGATATGCATCCCAAGTTCATTCACACCAACAATCACAACAAATGCGTCAAGGTTTCAATGATCAATTTAGCAACCATTACTTAAATATTAGTCCATAATATAATTCACAAAATTTTAGAAACAACTTGCGAGGTAATTTCACACAAAATGACAACTTTAGCATAAATTTAACTTTTCATATTGAAGCATTTAATGGCGGTTTCAATCAAAATAAAAATGAGTATGGAGACATTGTAGAAGATGTAATCTTATAGGATGGAAACAACGATTTAAGTCAACAATCCTAATGGACTCAAAGAAGACTGAATCCAGAAAGAATTAACACAAACAAGTCTCTAAGTAAATGAAATTCTATCTAAAAATTCTACTTCTAATCAAAGAAAGTGATCAAAAAAATAACAAGAAGAACTTGCTATTATTGGCTAGAGTGTCATATGGTTGATAGGGAAGGTACATCACAAACTGAGTTTTCTTTTTGGGCTTCTATTTCAAATCTATTTCATGCTCGTCTATCTAATAGTATTCCTAGAACCGTTGATTCTTTAAAAACTCCATGTAGACACACGAAGACGATATGCCAAAAATGGAATGAGGTCATGGCAGTAGTGGAGACCAAAAATCAAGGTGGGGCTACAGATATTTACTTGGTACTTATTTTATTATCAACCATCATTAAAGTAAATTATTTATTATTACAATCCCTCAATATTTTATTTAAATTTTCAGATTGAACAGCCTAATGAAGCCTATGTACAACAAAATAAGGAAGTTGCATTCAATCTTTTGCATGTTTACAATCTCCTTAAGGAGGAAGACAAATGGAGCACGATTAAAAAAACACTTTGGATTTTAGTTTGCACTAAGAAGAATGAATCTTGATTCCAATACAAGAGATTCTGATGTCTCGGAGGCTATCGAAGAACAAGAAACCCTCCATTTCGTAGTAATAATCCAGGGAGGGTAGTAAAGAAATGCAGACGAAGAATAAAATTTAATACAACATCCATTACAATAAAATAGTTAAATGTGTGTCTTCAGTATATAAAGACACAATGATGGAGGAAGAAAAGGAGGAGAGGAGATTGTGGAAATGGAATGAGCGCAAGGCCGAGAAAGAAGAAAAAAGAAGAGTAGGTATTCGTTTGCAAGAAGAGTATTTAGAACTCAAAAGAGAGAAAATGAGGATGAAGAAAGAAGAGTTCATTTTGGCTATGTTAAGTTATGATATATCTAAGCTTGATCCTGAACAACTGTGGGAATAAAGAGAAAAATTAGAGAATATCATGCTAATCTAAGGGGTTCATCCAACTGTTTGTCATATCTTACATGATTATGGGTTAGTATAACGTTGGTTATGTTTTACAAGTTTATTTACAATTTAATTTCGGTTGTAACTATCGTATGTAGTAATGAAGATTAATTTTAAATTTATATTGTTATGTCTGATATAATAGTCCTCCACCTAACTAGCAACGTTGGAATTTTGTCATTTTGTGATAGTAGTATAGGTCTTGTCTATTTTTTTTGTACAGTGTGTATTTAATATTTTTTGTAATTTATTGGTATCATCACACAAGTGTAATAGTCAAAATGGTCAAGTTGCAGAATAATATTGTCCTTTTCTGATCGAGCATAGCTGGATATTTGTCTATTTGTGACAGTACAATGAATGGCCATAAATCGTATACTTTACCTATAAAGGTTCTTGTGAACCAAACATTTTTTACAAAGCCAATAGATAAACTTAAACATTACTAAATGTCCGACATTACTTAGTCATCAACATAGTTGTTTGTACTTATGAAGTCCTCCATTGAGGCTGACCATAGGCATGAATTGAGGTTGTGTATAGGTGTGTATGTTAGTCATGAAGGCTATTGGAACTTAACGAATGAGATTTACAACAATCATCCAGATTGTATAAGGAGTCGAATGTCTTTGGAAACCAAAGCAGCTTATGGTGAGTTTATGGTAGCTTGCGATAGGCATTGCAAAATAATTCAAGAGGTGGAAGACAAAGACCTATTTTAAGTAAATCGATCAACTTTTGATTTGCATCACATATTGGAGTACCAATCAGAATTCGTTGGTCATTGGGCATTCGATCAGCGATACAATTGACTTACACATTTAGGTTAAATCTATTTCAATGTATTTTCATGTGGTATTTCTTTATATGTGTGTTTGTGTTATTTGATCTTTCAATGTATTTCACTAATTAAATCTTATATGTATTTTTCTTTGGTTCCAAAGCTACACTTAACCTTTATTATTTGTTCAACATATGACTTAAACTTGAGATGTTAAAATAATGATAAGATACATGATTTGCAATATCGAAGGTCAACAAATGACTCAAACTTAAGATCGTATGAAAATGAAAGACACATGACTTCAACTAGTTAATAATGAAGTGGACTAACATCTAGGTTCAATGACTTTGAAGAAGATAGTTCTGATTCATAACGTCATTGAGTTAGGTATAAAGCCTTCTGATCTCTTCTTCCAATTCCAATCTATCCACTGTCCAAATTCGTATCCATTAGGGTAAAGTAGGTAACGAAAGTATTGGCAAGAAACATTATCTTCATTTTGCACAACTACAATGGGTGATACATAACCATAGAAGCACATAACATTTGTGGTTGTACCTCATCAACCTCTGCCCCATTATCTACTTGTTGTACTACTTGATGTAACTCTTGTGTACGTGGATAGGAAGTTATTGTTGTTGATGGTCTATTCCCAATTATTGTATCCACAATTCAAGCTCTCTCTATCTCAAATCTTCGTAAGTCAGTCTTCCATGTCAATGTACCATGTAGTTGGAGTTCTATGTAAAGATGGATTAGGATTTAAAGATCCATACTAATAAATGTATGATTCTAGATAAGAAATAGGCATTTTAAGATTTGGTAGCTTCTAAGTCCCAGAATGAACTACAAACATTTATACTAAATTTTACTTATAATGAAAAAAAATAACTTCGACACCTTCCTAATCTAAGTTCATATCCCATGTGACTACAATGTACATTCAGAACCTTATGGTGACTAATCAAATCACTCTCTCGATCCAACTACATACAACACCGTCACGATAGTGTAAAGTTGGAATCTTTTTAGTGAAAGATCACATCACTTTTTGAATCATGCTGCTCCCTCCTATTGGAATGACAAAAAAAATGAACTTTATGCGAAAAGAAAATTTAAATCCAATTTCTATTCTCATTCTTTATACTTGTGATTTGGAACAATATCAACATTCGATCAGGGCCAGCCCTAGGCCCGGGTTAGTTGGGCGATGGCCTAGGGCCCAATTTGAAGATAGGGCCTAAATTTTTATTTTTTGTTTCAAAAATAGTAGGTAATTGATTTATTTCAGTGAATAAATGCAAAATATAGTGTAATTCAATGGTAGAGTTTGTGTTTTAAAATTTAGTTGGTATCGGTTTAAGTCCTATGATAACACCTCATATTTTTGGTAGCATTATTTAGGATATTTAATTAGTTAAATTAAATAAAATAATGTGTTGATTAGGGGATTGGGATTTGATTTTTATTAAGGGTAGTCATACCATTTAACCAATGAATTAAAATAAGAGTTAACATGAAATAAAGGAGGGGTAAAATAGGAAAGAGGCCATTCCTATATCCCTTAAACTTGGCCGTGCATTCTCCTATACATGTTCATTTCATTTTATCAAAAATTTTAAACAAGAGGCCGACCACCATTAACAAGAGAAAGGGGAAAAAGATAGAGAAAAGCTAGGAAGAAGCTTAAGCAAATAAAATCCATTCACTTCTCAATCTCTTTAATCTCTAAAGCTAAGATGAATAATATTTACATCTCATATTTTTTTTGTTTTCAGTTTTAAGATGAAATCTAAAATATTTTGCATTGATTTGCCATGTTTTTGAATGATGGAATGATTATATATACTTGTTGATGATTTATGGTTGTTCATATAGATTTTATGACATGCTTTGATATGAAAACCCTATTAAATGACATCCAAATGCCTTGCGAATTTTTATATAGACCAGAAATATTATTTTGGAGATGGGTTTCAATTTTCAGAATTTTTGTGGAATTTATATGAATTTTCTAGTAAAGAAAATGTTAAATCGGATTATAAATTATTTACGGTTAAATAATAAAAGGATTGGATCTGAAATTTTTATATGTTGGAAAACATATTAAAAGAGCTTTTCTAGAATTTTTGTAGAATTTTCCTAAGTGTCTTAATGGACATATAAAATTATTTAAGGTATGGGACTTAAATGTTTTATATATTTTTGAAAGGAGAAGGGGCTTTTTGTAAATAAATTTAAATTGTTAATTATGGAAAGTCGATAGTACTTTTAGAGAAGAGAAACTTGCAACCAATCACAATTTGACAAACAAGGAAGGTTAGGTACAAAGAAGTAGTTTAAAAGGACTAATCCACATGTTTTTCACTGTTTCGATGCTTTCGACACCAGGTTCCGCCTCCTTATCTTTGCCTCTGACACAGTCGAAACCAATGCACATGGTATCAGGGAACTGGTTCGTAGTGAATTAGATGTAGGCGAAAGGTATGGAGTCGAAACCAAGGGTTCCAAAGGGGTTGAGGCATTGCTTTGCTTTAAAAAGAAAATGTGCCTGCTTGCTTTTGACTAAGTAGCTTTCGACTTGGTTAGCTTTACTACTTGTGGATAGATAGTCCATTAGTTACCTGATTATAGCTTAACGGACATAGCAATTATTACCATTATTATATCAGTTTGATTAACTAGTTTGGTTGCAGGGAAAGATTTGCTAAATATATGTTTTAAAGAGGATATTAGTGAGGGGAAACCCATTCCGTTAAGCGGTGTGGTCTCACTTAATATCAGTAAGTCGAGATGTAATAGTATTATTCATAGCAGGCTTTATGTCTGATTCGTAATTTTTATTTTCCCTTAAACTCTCGGGTGCTCAAAATAGATTTGAGTAGGCTGAGGGTTGAGGCTTTTTAAATTTTCGTCCACTACAAGAAAATGTTCTTTTAATAGCAAGTGGGGATTGCATAGAAACTTGACTTGCTATGGTTAGGCAGTTAATAGTGGTTCAGATTAAAAGATGGCAAGTGTTAACGCAATTATTGCCGTAAGAAAATTTTAATTGGCGGTCCAATATCACATTTCCCTCCATCTTATTCCTATGCCGCCAAATCCCACCTTTTCACCTTCTCTTCCAAAATCCAAATTTACAAGACCTCTTCACTCATAAATCTCCGCTTCACCCACGAATCCCTCTCAATCACAAATTCCACCTTACTGTGAAATCACGATTCCACAACCCGCTCCATTCTCAATTCTACGCGAATCCTTAACGATGTCGATTCCTCAAAGAAGCTGAAGAGTGTATCCTCGACAAAGTTGAAGCACAATTCTTCAAGGCAGCTTAAGCACGATTCCGCAACGAAGCTCGATTTCTCAGTTTGTTTTTCGATTTGGGTTTCTGTGTGGCTAGAATTGGGTGATTAATTCTCGGCCGTTCGTTGTATCGTGATCATCTTCGACCAATCGTCAAATCGATAATATGGATTTGTGGAGATCGATGAGCGTAGTCCATTAGTGTGGTTCGTTTGGTGAGTTGACGGTTAGATCAAGCTTGATAATTCGATTCACGTGTGGCGGCGGCTGTCCTCCCAAATTTGGTCGACCGGAAGTATCGATTAGGGGTCGCGAGGCTCTGGCAAGGGCGGCAGGCCGAGGGAAGGAGGCGGTGATGGCTGGTCTGGGCTACGGCGTGATAAACGGCGTTCAAAAAGGGTGGTGGCCATTTGAGTGTTGGGTCGTTCATGTGCAAGGATAGAGTAGGGTTTCGTGAGCTAATGCAGATGTTGACGTGGCTGTTTGAGAGTACGTTTTTTTTCTTCTATTTTATTTAATTTTGAATTTCAAACTTTTAATGTTAATAACTTTTGCATACGAACTCGGATTTGGGCGCGGTTTCTTGCGTTGGGATCGTATCGAAATTTCGGACATTTAGACACTAGTTTGGACGAATTCTGAGACTGTTGAATTTTGGGCGTTTATTTGAATTTCAAATCGATTGAAATTCAAAGGTGAGTTTTTTAACCCACTCATAACTACTAGATTATCTTATGTTGGTTAAATTAAATTTATGATGTGATTAGAAATTTATTGATTGATGTTTGGTATGTTTAAATTGTCATTCTGGTTAAATTTGACTCTTATTGCATTTAATCATCGTTTAATTTAATATTGAATTTTAAATTGTCAATTTAATACCTGTTATTGATTATCAGTTATCTATTGATGTTTATTGATTGATTTGGATGATGATTGTGGTGGGTGTTTGATGGTTGATATTGGATGACTGGATGATTGTATTTTTTTGTTATAAACTTCAAGTTCCCTATGGGTTGAAATGATACATACCTGAACGATCTATAGATTAGGGAAAAATCGTTATGGGTTGAAATGATAGACTCGAGCGATTTCATGGATTTTTATTTAATTCGGGATTGCGGTTGCGGTTTGAAATGATATATAACCGTAAAATTTTAAATTGCGGATTGAAATAATAAATATCCGTATCACCTACCATAGGGTAGAAAATTATATACGGACACCGGATTGGTTAAATAAAGTGATTTTTAATTCCTTAAATTTTGAATCAGTTAACTGGCATTTTGAAATAGAAATTGATTTATATAAACTGAATTATTTTTGAATAATCCAAGTGTTAAATGTTGAAATTTGAATAGATTTAATGAATTGTTCAAAGAATTTAAATTTGAATTTCAAAGTTGAAGTGTCAAATATAAATGAATTTATCGGGGTTGAGTTATTGAAAATGTTTGGATATAACTTTGAAAAAAAATCTATTTTAAACCAATTTAAACTATCTTAATCAATTTAAAATATTTTAATTTATTTTAAATCTATTATAACCTATTTAATCCAATTTAATCTATTGTACCTATTTTAAACTAATTAAATTTATTTAATCTATTTTAAATTTATTTAATATAAATTAAATCTATTTAATCTATTTTAAATTTATTCAATCTATTAAAAATCTACTTAATATAATTTAAATCTATTTAAATCATTTTAAATTGAATTAAATTAATTAAATCTATTTAAACTATTTAATCTATTTAAATCATTTTAACTCTAATTAAATCAAATTTAAATCTATTTAAACTATTTCTACTATATAAACTATTTTAATTATTTTAAACTATTAAACCTTTTATACTATTATAACTATCTAAACTATTTTCAAATTTTCAAATTGTGTAAAGTGTAAGTGTTTATATTTAAATCCTTGATTTTAAAGTGAATATGGTTAAATGATGTTATAACTTAAGTTGGGATTTGAAATAATATTTGCTAGTGAAATGACAAATTTGAGTAAATATTATGATTTTGAAATGAGAGTTAACATATTTTGTGAAAATGGTTTCGAAAGTAATATGATTTCAAAGTGATATGATTTCGAAAGTGAATATGATTTCAAAAGCGATATGGTTTTGAGAATATGATATTTTGATATCAATTGTGAATTAACTTTTTGAAATGTAAAGGAACCATCCGGTGTGTAATAAGCGTTTGGTTGTTAAAGAGACCGGGATCAGATATTGTCATACTCTCTGCCGATACCGAAAACCACTTTAACAACTGTGTACGTGTAGGAGATTCCAGAAATGAAGTAGGATGGTTTGGTGAACGATTTTTGTATGAGGTATTGACGTGACCCTGACTCCCGTGAGTCAGCTTAGATGTGACTAAAACAGGAGCTATACCTGGGCCAAGTGAGGTCATTCCTCCGATCAGACATGCTTCTTCGATATCATATTATGACTTTGTGATGATTTGGTGGCCACTCCTCGATTTTTATTATGGGAGTGTGTTCCGAGCTGGGCGGTAGTAGCTGCTATGCGTTACCACCAGCCCGGTTCTACAATTGGTAAATCTACCCTGGCATTGACTCGAGTGCCGTGTTCACATGCCCTAGAGCGCCTTCTACGAGTTTGTTTTGTACCGTACCTATAGGGTGTCCTCTTGGTAAACCACCGGTTTGGTGGAGCTTACGGCATTGTATAGACTACGGGAATATATAAAATGTGTTAAGGGGGATATGGGTAACGCCTTAACGCTATTTTAATACTTTTACTTTACTATAGACATATTATAATAGCGTATTGTACTACATAGTAGATAGTTTAACGGATCCTTAGGAGATGTAAATCCCGAACATCTTTTAAGTTATTACACCCACGTTAGACACTGGATAGGAGATGTCAAACCCCGTAAACATCTCTGATGCCGTTACACACATATTTATTTACTGTTGATTTAACTTACATAAGATCTTTTAGTTCTGACTCGAATGTTTTGTCTTTTCAATTCGCTCGGGTCAGTCTGAGCTTTTCAGTTTATCGAAGATTGCTTTCTGGAGGATGAAGACGAAGATTTTGTACTATTATTATTCACTATATTTATTCCGCTGCATCATGTTGTTCCACTTTATTATTTATTTATTTATTCATGTTTATGTAACTCTAATTTTTGTGTTGTAAAAGAATAATCAAATGTATTTATAAAACAGCTTCATGAACTGTTATTTGAATATTATATTTTGTCATTCCGCTGCGAGATTCTGTATTTGTTTTATTTCTTCTCTTTTTCTTATTTACCCCATAAGAATCTGCCCTTTTGAATGGTTTGAGTCTGGCATGTGTGTCTGCTTAAAACGTCCAAAAAGGTAGGTCGTTACAGTTGGTATCAAAGCTTTGGTTTAGCGATAACCTTAGCTTTATAGGGTCTGACTCATATAAAATAGGGTAGTAATACCCTAGAAATGAGTCGTTGAGTATATATATATGAGAGAATGTATTTGTTAATGTTATAAAAGGTTTTTTTATTGTGTTAATTTGTTTCGTTTTGTATTTATAAATTCCGGTCGGTGCATTGGACGCTATGACATTGATAGGAATTTCTAAACACTTAATAGGACAGACCGACACAATATTGTTTTGAAATATAGGTAAATGAAATAATTTTACCTGGCATATATTTGTATATAAAAGAATAACTTTATAAATGATATAGTTGGTTGGAATATATTTGTTTGTTAGGTACTGAAATTTATAAATATTGGTTGAAAAATGAGATTGTCAGTAAAATAAATATAACTTGGAAAATTTAGAACTTAAGTTCCGGGATTTTGAAAATTTCTTTCGAAAGATTTTGGAATATAATATTAATGTTATTTGAAAGAATTTTCTGATATAAATATTTCAAGGTGATTTGAAAGAAATGTTTTAAAAAGAAATTTTTAAAGGAAATAAGTTATGTACTCCCCTCTCCGTCGCTGGAAAATAATCTCGGTGATGAGTGCATGCATCATCGACGTTCATTTTCGAGTTTCGAAGTGGGAAGACTGCTGTAGTAGTTATACTGCACATCCATTTTGATAAACCAATCTTAATTTTAAATTCTGAAGTTTGACTTGATAAATATATGTATGTATGTAAGTTATGAGTGTGTGTGTGTGTGTATATATATATATATATAAAATTTTAAATGATTGAAAACGGAACCCGGTAGCTTAGTTCTTAAGTCTCTGTAAATTAAAAATTGAAATTATTGTAATAAATGGAATCTTGACTATATTAATAATTGAAAACTTCTAAAATGAAAATAAGAAATTCTATGTTAAAATGATTAATGAAATAGATAAGAAACTAAAAAATTTTGAAAACTGCAAATAAAATGGAAATGAAAATAAGAAATGGTAACTACTGGTCATTTTGTTAACTAAATAAATAAGAGAAACTTGGGTAATATTCAATTGCATTCTTAAGACATATATATAACTTACCAAATTTTTAAAAGTTGAAATGTTAAATAGGATATATGATAGAATATTATACAAGTAAAACTTTAGTAAATGAAAGTGTTCAATGGAATTACTTTTATAAATAAGAATTCTGATGGTATAAATTGTTATAAACCAAAGTTAATAGTTGGAAATGCTACTACTTAAATGTAATAAAAGTGAATAATGTAAGAAAAATGATTATAAACTTAGGTTAACATCTTAAGCTATTTATAATCAGATTGAATAGAAAAAGGTGAATACTGTAAGTAAATAATTATAAACTTAATTTAAGGTTGGAGCCATTTATAATTAAAATGAATACTATATAAATTGAATGATTATAACTTCAAAGAACATTGGAAATGATTTAGAAATGGAGTTAATACTCAATAATACTTTATATGGAAGAATGAATGTGAAAAAGAAATAGTCTATAAATGGTGAATTGAATTGTAAAGAAACTTACCTATTAATGTATAATCCAATAATTGGAATAAAAAAATAACTTATTTAAGCAATGAATGTTAAGTAATAAAATGAAAGAAAATGGTACTGTATGAATAAAGGAGAGATGAACTTTTGTACGTAATAACGAATGTAAATTAATGAAAATAAACATTATATGAATGAGAAAAGAAAAGTAAATGATGAAAAAAGGAAAATCAAACTAAGTTGTAAATGTGAAGTAAACTGAAATAAAATGTATACAATACTTCAATAATGAATTCATTTATGATCCAAATAATTGAAATGGATATAACTTATGTAAGTAAAGAATATAAATTAATGAAATAAGCCTTACATGAATGAATGAAAATTTAAAATTTTGTGAGTAATGAACGTGAATTAAAGGAATCGTTATATGAAGAAAAAATGAACAATAAATGATGTGAAAAGATAAATAGAATAAATTTAAAATATTATTTGAGATTCCTGTTTGTTTGACTTATGGATTGGTTGGGAAAGGATACTTCTATTTTGTATAGAGATATATAAATAATCTATAAAGTTATCTCCGACTGTTGAGTGTATGGTTTACTTCATAGTTTATTTATCATTTTATATGATTAGAGGTTCTGAACCCGAACAAACCATTTGTTTTGGTTGTTATGGATGTAAAATGGATATTTTGATTGTATGTGATGATTGAATGATTTGTTTGTATGAAATTGTTGTTATATTGTGATGTTTTGTTTGTTATTTATGGAAACAACTTAAATATTTCTCTTTATATAATTTGCTAACTTCTTTTAGATTATATAAGTGAAATACAGGTGTATGGAAGCAATTGCTACTATTTTTGGTTTCATAAAATAAGCGTTGTTTGCCCGATAAATAGGTACGTTCTAGGATTACGGTTTTCTAGCGATAGTATATTGTTTTTCCCATGGTTTGGGATATTTTATTTTGTAATATATGATATATATTGTTATTATTGTTATTATTGATATTATTTTATCTCCCAGACCTCCCCGTACAACGGAGACTCTACCGAAATTTTCTGTGAATTTTGGACTTAGAAAATTTTGTGAAAGTAAAAATGTTTTTCAGACTTTTATTTACTTGTATATAAGGATTTAATTGTTTACAAATTGATATATATTATTTAGATTATTAAATTATGTAAATTGATTATTTATAAATTTAATATTTTTGAATAAGATATATTGATTACTTAATTCCTTCTTTTTCCTTCTTTTCCCTTTACGAGGACGAAAAGTTTTGAGTGGGGGAGAGTGTAACGATCCGTAATTTTCGATTACTAAAATTTGTTAATTTAATAAAGTTTTGTGATTTAATGTTAAAAATATAAATGGAATGAAATGAAATTGTATTAATTTAAGGTAATTGATAATGGCTTGGAATGTAATCCCAATTGATTGAAATGATTAAAAAGTTATAATTGGATATAGATTGTAAATTAATTGTAATAATGTGTGTATAAATTGATAATTGGATTAAAAGAGAAATTGATAATTTAAAAGTTGATTGATTAATGAAATAATGTGTAATAAATTATAACTGAATAAATTTAGTGTTGTGGTAGTAATTATAACACTTGTTGTGGATAATAAACTTATAAGATGTGACTAAAAGTTAATGGTGACAATTACTATATGTTACCTATTTATTTAGCCTATTGAATTAAATTTGAAATCAATTGCAATTAATGTGATCAAATGTTACATTTATGTGAGTTAGGACAATAACTGAAAATTGTGAATGTAATAAAATGAATAGAAATGTTAATTTTATTCATAAGGTAATAATTGATTTAATAAAAGAGTGAAATTAAGATAAATAAATTAATTGGGATTTCAAATTATAATTGCGTAAAATTGACAAAAATTCAATATAATTGAAATATAGTAGTTAATACAAATAAAAGGTGAAAATTATGGCATATTAGTGAAATAAGATATCAACAAATATTAACTATGTTATTAGAGTAATAATTGATTGAATATAAATGATTGAAATCAAAGTATAATCAATTAATTGGAATAAAATTTTAATTAATTAGGTTTAATTACAGTTGAAATTGAACACTGTAACTAATGAAATATTTAACACTGAATTTGATATGTGAATTTGTTTAAATTATTGTAAATGTTTTTGTAATAAAAAATGATAAAAATGGTTAGTTAATTAATTTGAATATAAGAAGTGATAAATTTAATTTAATAATAATTTACTTAATTAATGTGAAAATAGCCTTTTTGGCCACTGTCTCGGATTTCGAAGAAACGAGTTTCATCGGATCCGTAACGGTGAATTATTGTAAAGTTCAAGTTTCGTAGCGATCAGACTTGTCGTTTGATCGTACGGACTCGAGACGCGTAGAAATCAATTTAATTAAATTTAATTAAAATCAATTTGAAATAAGCTAATTTGAAGCTAACTTCTTCATATGATGACATTTGAACTTGAAACCTATTCCATTGAGTTTAAAATTATCGAAAACATCTATTTTGATATATGGGATGACTCATTTCCGGTCCGGAGATAGAACGGGCTTTTCGGGTCGTTTATCGTTCAACTTTTAAATCGATCTAGCCCATTCATTTCTATTTCTGATCTGCCTATAAATAGTCTGTTATAAACCCTAACTATTTCTTATTCCATTAGTCTGTACGTACAATTCTTTCTGCTTCTCTCTTTCCAATGGCAGACAAACCAATTCCCAATTCCAAATTCAATTGCAAACCAAAATCGGATCGAAAATCAAAATCCTCCAAACTATATCGAATTATATACCATTTTGAAGCTCTCGACAAGCGCAAGTCAAATCTATAGTTTGTTTTTCGATTTTGGTTTCTATGTCGCTAGAATTGGGTGATTAATTCTCGGCCGTTCGTTGTGTCGTGATCATCTTCGACCAATCGTCAAATCGATAATATGGATTTGTGGAGATCGACGAGCGTAGTCCATCGGTATGGTTCGTTTGGCGAGTTGACGGTTGGATCGAGCTCGATAATTCATTTGGATTCACGTGTGGCGGCGGCTGTCCTCTCAAATATGGTCGACCGGAAGTATCGAATAGGGGTTGCGAGGCTCTGGCGAGGGCGGCAGGCAGAGGGAAGGAGGGGGTGATGGCTGGTCTGGGCTACGGCGTGATAAACAACGTTCAAAAGGGGTGGCGGCCATTCAAGTGCTGGGTCGTTCGCGTGCAAGGATAGAGTAGGGTTTCGTGAGCTAATGCGGATGTTGACGTGGCTGTTTGAGAGTACGTTATTTTTCTTTTATTTTATTTAATTTTGAATTTCAAACTTTTAATGTTAATAACTTTTGCATACGAACTCGAATTTGGGCGCGGTTTCTTGCGTTGGGATTGTATCGAAATTTCGAACATTTTGATACTTGTTTGGATGAATTCTAAGACTATTGAATTTTAGGCCTTTATTTGAATTTCAAATCGATTGAAATTCAAAGGTGAGTGTTTTGACCTACTCACAACTACTAGATTATCTTATGTTGGTTAAATTAAATTTATGATGTGATTAGAAATTTATTGATTGATGTTTGGTATGTTTAAATTGTCATTCTGGTTAAATTTGACTCTTATTGCATTTAATCATCGTTTAATTTAATATTGAATTTTAAATTATCATTATGGTTAAATTTGACTCTTATTGCATTTAATCATCGTTTAATTTAATATTGAATTTTAAATTGTCAATTTAATACCTGTTATTGATTATCAGTTATCTATTGATGTTTATTGATTGATTTGGATGATGATTGTGATGGGTGTTTGATGGTTGATATTGGATGATTGTATTTTTTATTTTTTTTTGTTATAAACTACAAGTTCTCTATGGGTTGAAATGATACATACCGAACGATCTATAGATTAGGGAAAAATCGTTATGGGTTGAAATGATAGACTCGAGCGATTTTATTGATTTTATTTAATTCGGGATTGCGGTTTGAAATTATATATAACCGTAAAATTTTAAATTGCGGATTGAAATGATAAATATCCGTATCACTTGACCATAGGGTAGAAAATTATATACGGACACCGGATTGGTTAAATTAAGTGATTTTTAATTCCTTAAATTTTGAATTCAGTTAACTGGCATTTTGAAATAGAAATTGATTTATATAAACTGAATTATTTTCGAATAATCCAAGTGTTAAATGTTGAAATTGGAATAGATTTAATGAATTGTTCAAAGAATTTTAATTTTAATTTCAAAGTTGAAGTGTCAAATATAAATGAATTTATTAGGGTTGAGTTACTGAAAATGTTTGGATATAACTTTGAAAAAAAATCTATTTTAAACCAATTTAAACTATTTTAATTTATTTTAAATCTATTATAACCTATTTAATCCAATTTAATCTATTGTACCTATTTTAAACTAATTAAATTTATTTAATCCATTTTAAATTTATTTAATATAAATTAAATCAATTAAATCTATTTTAAATTTATTTAATCTATTAAAAATCTACTTAACATAATTTAAATCTATTAAATCTATTTAAATCATTTTAAATTAAATTAAATTAATTAAATCTATTTAAAATATTTAATCTATTTAAATCATTTTAATTCTATTTAAATCATTTTAATTCTAATTAAATCAAATTTAAATCTATTTAAACTATTTCTACTATATAAACTATTTTAATTATTTTAAACCATTAAACCTTTTATACAATTTATAACCATCTAAACTATTTTCAAAATTTCAGATTGTGTAAAGTGTAAGTGTTTATATTTAAATCCTTGATTTTAAAGTGAATATGGTTAAATAATGTTATAACTTAAGTTGGGATTTGAAATAATATTTGCTAGTGAAATGACAAATTTGAGTAAATATTATGATTTTGAAATGAGAGTTAACATATTTTGTGAAAATAGTTTCGAAAGTAATATGATTTCAAAGTGATATGATTTCGAAACTGAATATGATTTCAAAAGCGATATGGTTTTGAGAATATGATATTTTGTTATCAATTGTGAATTGACTTTTTGAAATGTAAAGGAACCATCCGGTGTGTAATAAGCGTTTGGTTGTTAAAGAGACCGGGATCGGATATTGTCATACTCTCTGCCAATACCGAAAACCACTTTAACAACTGTGTATGTGAAGGAGATTCCAGAAATGAAGTAGGATAGTTTGGCGAACAATTTCTGTATGAGGTATTGACGTGACCCTGACTCCCGTGAGTCAGCTTAGATGTGACTAAAACAGGAGCTATACCTGGGCTAAGTGAGTTCATTCCTCCAATCGGACATGCTTCTTCGATACCATATTATGACTTTGTAATGATTTGGTGGCCACCCCTCGATTTTGATTATGGGAGTGTATTCCGAGCTGGGCAGTAGTAGCCGCTATGCGTTACCACCAGCCTGGTTTTGCAATTGGTAAATCTACCCTGGCATTGCCTCGAGTGTCGTGTTCACATGCCATAGAGCGCCTTCTATGAGTTTGTTTTGTACCGTACCTATGGGGTGTCCTCTGGATAAACCACCGGTTTGGTGGAGCTTACGGCATTATATAGACTACGGGAATATATAAAATGTGTTAAGGGGGATATGGGTAATGCCTTAACGCTATTTTAATACTTTTACTTTACTGTAGACATATTATAATAGCGTATTGTACTACATAGTAGATAGTTTAACGGATCCTTAGGAGATGCAAATCTCGAACATCTTTTAAGTTATTGCACCCACATTAGACACTGGATAGGAGATGTCAAACCCTGTAAACATCTCTGACGCCGTTACACTCATATTTATTTACTGTTGATTTAACTTACATAAGATCTTTTAGTTCTGAGTCGAGTGTTTTTTCTTTTCAATTCGCTCGGGTCAGTCTGAGCTTTTCAGTTTATCAAAGATTGCTTTCTGGAGGATGAAAACAAAGATTTTGTACTATTATTATTCACTATATTTATTCCGCTGCATTATTTATTTATTTATTCTTGTTTATGTAACTCTGATTTTGTGTTGTAAAAGAATAATCAAATGTACTGATAAAATAGCTTCATGCACTGTTATTTGATTATTATATTTTGTCATTCCGCTGCGAGATATTTGTTTTATTTCTTCCCTTTTTCTTATTTACCCCATAACAATCTACCCTTTTGAATGGTTTAAGTCTGGCATGTGTGTCTGCTTAAAACGTCCAAAAAGGAAGGTCGTTACAGAAATAGTGGTAAAGTAATTATTACCGCCTGCTTGCTTATAATGTGCAGTATATGCCCTATGCATTTGCAAGGTTGCATCCTTCTCCGTTTCTTTGCCATGTAAAATTCCCTGATTTTTAGGCGACGTACACTCCATGCATAAACAGTTATAACGGTATATCTGTCATGTTTCAACTTGTCTAAGATCAACTCTGTTTTTTCTAGGAGGTTGAGTTCACCGTTTGTGCCATGTTTTAATCTCACAATCCAAACCATGTACATGCATAATTGCTGTAGTTACGTCTGGAATATAAATTTTCAACTAATTCCTTATTGTCGACCTTTCTAGTGAATAGCGTACCTTTTATCATATGAGTGAATGAGGAAGTCATGTTAACAGTATTACATCCCTGTATAAATCTATTATGGTGTGCATAATTTTTTGGTAATTTGTCGAACATTTTAACATGCGCATGAGCAATCATAGCTACATCTGAAATTGACTAATCTAGAGCGTATTCACTCTAGTTTTAGTTAGAAATTCTACAAGGGTTTAAATTTTACATGTAGACTTTTAATGGAGACAGAACTGAGGCAATTGCCTCAGTTAAAATTTGAGACTTAGGTAATTTTGTGTAATATTATGCAATTGTATGTTTATTATAACATGGTTTTCTTGAAGTAAAATTGGCACTTTGAAAACATACAATTAGATTTGTCGTTGTTACTAAGACAACATTGAATTTGTATCAAATTTTATCAATAGTACTTTTGTCAGCTTTTCCATTTAGCTCCATCACTACTGTCGTCGAGTTTGATACAAATTTGAAGCAAGTATCACTGAAATTTCCATTATCATTTCAAACCATGAAACATACATATATTAATAAAGAAACATGATGTCTATATACAATGATATTGAATATTAGGTCTAAATCCCGATATTCTCGGTAGCTCTCGCTTATTGGAAATATGGATGTGCCATTGCTTCTTGAGCTGTAAGTCTTTCGTGATGATCATAGTGAAGCAGCCTACCAAAAAGATCAATTGCCTTGGGTAAAACTAAGGGTTGGTTGTTAGGATTAATGAACCAAGACCAATGTTTCCTGCCGTGCCTTACTGAAAGAGCTTCTAGCTGCTGCTCAAACTTCAAGCGATATTTGTTCAAGTAAGATTTTAATCCATTTGTTCCAAGCACTTTTTTAATTCTTAGCCTGTCATTTATTTCACCGATACCTAGATTAAAACTTTTGAGAAATTGTGTAACATCCCGAAAATTTTCGACTTTCGAAAATTCAACATCGATACTCACTTTATCGACTGCTGAGCCATCGAATGCCGGAAACCCGAAAAGTTATGGTTTTAAGAAAAAGAAAAAAAAGTAGAAGAAGAAGATAGAAGAAAAAGAAAGAAGAACAACAGAACAGCAACAGAAATAGAACAATATCAGAATCTTACACATCGCAGCGGAACAATATACAATAGATAAATGAATATCATTTAAAACAAAAGAATTATATCTGTTATTACATTACATCACATCATATCATCAGAATCAATAAACAACAATGGACAGTTATATAAACTTGTCCTCATACAGAATACACAGCGGAATAAATACTATCAGATACAAATACTACGTCTCGTCATCCAGAATATCTCCAAGCTCCAGAATATCCAGAATATCCTGATAATATAACTCTAGGCTGCCCGTGTGGAAATTTGTGGGCACCCAGAGTTTAGAAGGGAACAATAAACTCCGAGTCAGTCATGGTGACTGGTGTGAGATCGTAAAACAGTTATTTATCTTTAAAATAATCAACAGAAAGATTTTAAAGTAAATTCGCAATGCTTTTGGAAAATGAAACTACCATAAGACCTCCCACCACACACACAATGCAAACGCAGAATTGGAGGAGATTTCTTCTTATGATAGTCAAAGATGCTTACTACGCAAAAATCAAATTCTTTTTGATATTATTATTAGTGCATAGTGTAGAAAAACATTTCGAAAGTATAATATTAATCTTAGCCAACATACGACCAGTATCGTATGCCTACTATAGCTACTATGTTCAATAGCAGGTTACCGCCACATTCCATAGCAGGTAATACAACTAAAACCGTACACGTCGCGTATTGTTTCTTTGGATTTCCAACAAATGGTCAGGCCAAGGAACTTCCTATCCACGATGGGTACGTCCCTGGAATAGACGACCCGAGAAATAACCTAACATTACGGTTAGATCTCTGCCAACACAAGGCCGGGTTACCTCTGCAAAAATAGGTAACTACTGACACGCGTATGCCATCCCCCGATCGTCACCGATCTTCCCGAGGATCCCCGATTCGCAACAAACCACATAGAAATAATAATGCAGTAACCACAGAGGTTAAGTATCTGGGCTCCATACCATGATACCACCTTTATCCAGAAGGAATGACATACACTAAGGGGCGCTACTCCCTAGAACCTTGCTGCATCCTTCCTGTTTCGACCATTTCCGGGGTGTGAGGCTCGACGAAGTCTCGTCCACAAAGCTACGCTTTCTTAAAAAGCCCTGCTTCGGATCAAACAAAAATGATCAACCTATGATCACAAAGATATAAGATCAAACAAATGATCATATCGCAAATGATCAAACACTGATCATTTCACAGCAACACTCAGTATGCCACGTTACCAAATTGGGATATATCGCTGATGAATTTCAACTACATAACCTCTGAGCTCGTACGTCTCAGAGAAGGGTGTTAAGCTAAGAGAATAAATTCTCCGCCACCAACAGATATGTATTTGAAAGAAATCAGCTTTATATCTCAAATTGTAACGTCAGACACACAATCCATACAAGTCTGTTCCGGGATCGAACAGAACCGAAGGCACTTCTCACGAAGCCCTTGCACATCCGGATAATTTTCAATCACGTCAGGACTTCCCGTCACTAAGGGTGATAAAACCTCTAAACCGAAGATCAGTCGGTGTAGAGTAACTCGACGGTAATCCTTCCGTTTTCAAAAATATCCGGTCTTCAACACCGGTCTTCAAATGCAATTCATAACGACGTATCACATATCCGGAATGGGTTATACGACCCCATGTCCTTTCCCGGTTAACCCGAATAGTGAGCGTTTATTCAAAAATAAGTGTGGCATTCAAATTCATCCAATTCACAACAAATACCTATCTAAAGGTAATTATTGATAGTCGGTTATTTAACTATCAATAAAGATGCGCAACATCATCAGATTTCAAATAATTTTCCCAAATTATTTTATCTTCCAAAATATCTTTAGTAGATACATAATTTTTCCACACTTCAAAAATAAATCAACGTTTATTTTTAAAACGAATTCCCATTCCTTTATAAATTCCATATTGAATTTATATTTCAAAATATCTTCTGATATACGATTTTCAAATCGTTTTTTTTCAATATTCAATTTCAATTTATCTTTTACAAAGATAAATTCTCAAAACGTTCATTTCATTTGGAAAAGCATTTCCATACTTATTTAAAAATAAGTATTTCACAAATCATTTATTTTCAACATTTAGAAAATATTCGATATACTTAAATCAAATTAAGCATAAATTCATTCTTTAAGGAAATCATTCTCTTTAAACACATTTATTTGAGTCAAAACGAATGTTACGTAAAACATCGTTACGACGACTCGAAATCACTAGTATAGGGATTCGGAATTAGATAGATATATAAATCCCAATACTACATCAAAACATTTCCTTTCGGAAATCGTTTACTATAACAACAGTGTTATAGTCCACCATTTCCTTAAATTTCAAAAACGCCTATTTCAATAACATGTGTTGAAATCTATGCTTTCGATTCACAATACATTTTAAAACATCTTTAAAATGTTTAACTTCATTTTAATATCACTTCTTCAAAAATATATCCATTTATTTAATAATATATTCACTGTCCAAAATCGCGAATATATCTCCTTTAAAAATCTTCTGCATTTAATTTATCAAATTCTATCGATTTCGAATTTATAAAACAACGTTTATAAATTCTATTTTCTAACGACTTCAATTTAATAAATCTCCTTTATTAAAATTTAGATAAATATTCCATCTAAAGGTAAAAATCCAATTTATAAGTTAATCTCTTATAAATCTTTTATTCTACAGTTTCATCCATTTTATAACTTCACAATTTATATCTATTAATTTCATTCACTTGTGAAATCTATTTATACTTCTTTTTAACACTTATAACATTCGTTTTATAAGTCCAATATTTTGATTTATAAAATATCAATTTTATAAATCTTTCTATACAAATCGTTTATAGTTATTCAAAAACCCCAGCTTAAACCATTTTATAAATAAATCGACTTTTATTTCAAAAATCACCTTACAGTCATAATTCACAAAAATCTTAACTTTTATAACTTCAAAATTTCAAACGTTTATTTATTTAAAATAAATCAATTCAACAATTCAATAAAACATATAATTTCAAAGATCACTTTAAAAATCCTTTTTAAAGTAAAAGTCGTTATTTTTACTTTTCAAAACCGAATCCGATGATGCCACAACACCAATCAGTCCATCACAACAGTCAAATATCATATATCATCATATGATAACAGAATATATCAAAATATCTGTAAATAATCAATACGGTGAGGAATCCAGTTGGATCCCTCCAACCTGTTTCCCTGCATCCACAGACGTTAGCACAATACCAATTCCGCTCCAATACGGAATTATCGCGGTATATAGGTTTTTATAAATCCGCTTACTAACGGCGCAATAGGGTCTCATCCGCTATACGAGGCGGGAAATCAATCAATCCAATATATACATATGCCAATATGTATATATTGCTATATATAGATATATATCCTACTATATCTAATAGCACATTCAAACAGTCAATCATCAATCAAAAACTGTAAATAATTCCACATTCAAATTTGAGTGAGAAGATCTCACCGTGATTTTAATTCTGATCCAGAGTTTATTTCGAATAAAATTAAACAAGCGTTTAATTTTATCCAAAATTTTCACCGACTCCAATTGCTTCCAATTCAGTTCCATAGCGAAGTGCTCACCAAAACGAAGCCAACGCAATTCGTTTCGTCGAATTCCGATCTCGCATGAAAGAGATATGCAATTTTAAAGTTTATACAATTTAATATAATTAATAATTACAATTTCTATTTTATTTCAAACCCAGATAAATCTGCACCGCTCGATTCCCCTTGCTAGATCCAGGCCGTGACCTTCGTTCCCTTGCTTCTTCCCTCCCAGTTCAAACTCGTGTTCGAACGAGAAAACAACCCAAACGCCGCCGTTAAACCCTAATGCTCGCGACCAACTCCTTCATCTCGAAGACGATCAAGACCCAGCTAGAGACGCGCCACGACGAACTCCACCTGCGACGTGAAAGCCAGCGAGCTCGGTCTCGTGTCTGCGTGGGAAAACGTGCGTGAACGGTGGAGCTTTGCACGAGAATTCCCATCGATCCACTTCGCCAATCAACATCTTAACCGTTGGATATCTTCGTCTCGACGAGGTCTATAATTTACCAGTTGGAGATTTTTCGATTCGATAAATGGATATGAAGAAAAGAGGAGGAGAAGGTCATTGTTTTCTGGCCATTGGTTAAAGAAGTGGCGGCCGGCCATTACTAGGGTTTAAATTTTTTTTCTTTTTTTAATTTTGAGAAAAATGGGCTATTTATAGAGAATTTCTCAATCACTATTCATTCTGGTTTTCCGGACTCCGTTTTACGCGTCGAAACTGGCGTTTCTGGGGTTTACCCCGCATTCCGGACACAATGGAACAGGTTTCGAAAGCTAATTCGATCGTCTGTGTGAGATATGACAAGAAACGATCAATTTAAATTAAACCGATTTAAATCGATTTCGAGGCGTTTTAATTTGTACCGGACAAATGGTAAATCCAAAAATTATGAAATTTGAAATCTTACAATAATATCACATTACGGATCCGATGAAACTGGTTTCGTCGAAATCCGAGACCGTCTGAAAAATGACTATTTTAACTCGCCGAATTAAAATTAAAACGATATCGGTGCGTTTCGAGTTGCCACGGTCAAACGACAACTCCGATGGATACGAAAATTGAAATCCGATAATAACTATCTATTACGGATCCAATGGAACTGGTCTCGTTCAATTCTGAGACTGTTCCAAAATTGACTATTTTTACAGTCGATAATTAAATATTAAAATATTTAATTTTCACAGATTAACTCCAAATTCAATTTTAAGAGTTCTAAAATATTTCTATAACTCCAGTATGATTTAATATAACTTTACAAATCATTTCCAGCACATTAAACCCATATTTCAATTATTTCTGGAATTTCAATCATTAATATATCGATTTAATCATCAAATTAAATCCAATATTCGAATAATAAATTATTCGACTTCTTAAATTCATTTATTAATATTTAAAATTAATTAAATATTCGAATTTTTAATTATCAGAAAATCTGGGTCGTTACAAACTTCCCCCCTTAAAAGAATTTCGTCCTCGAAATTACAAGTCAGGAAGAAAGGTCCTTAACTCGTCTACTATTTTTCACAATCTAATAGTTTTATCAATTTATCAAAACAAATCTTCCTACTAAAGATTCGTTATCATTCAACTAGCTTTCTAACTTCAATTATAAATTCCAAACAACATTGTTTACTTCAATTCAAATTCGAGTTTAAATTCAAATTTTAAACTTTCAAATTTTCTCAAAAATTTTCCTACACCCTAAATTTCCGAAAAATTTCGCCAGCGTCTCCTTTGCGCGGCTAATACGGCACTACTACAAAACGTCCCTACGGACTCTCAGATTTCAAAAAGAAAAGAAAAAGCCAAGCGGCTAGACAAGAAATCAGCAAATCTCATATTTGAAATTTAAAATACATACCTTTTGTCGAGCAATTCAATTTTATCTTTGCAATTCAAATTATCTGTGAAATCAAATTCAATTCCCTTTATACCTGTATCTCTACTAGCCATAATATCTAGTTACATATATTCAAACCATTTCATACATTTAATTACAAAATTTTCAATATAACTGCTTATATCATTTTTAAGTTCGCTATTGCAGTTTCATATTCATTCATTTGTATTTAGTTTACCATTTCAACTAAATTTGGATTCAATTCAACTTCTGCATATCGAATTTCATTTCCTTGCACTTGCAATTGCAAATTTATTCACAAATTCATTTTCAATTTTATTGGAATTCAATTTATCTTCATTTATAATCATTGAATTTAATTCGTTCAAACCTTATCCATTTGGTCAATATTTAATTAGCTTCACTTACTAATTTTAGTTTAATAGTTCACTTCGTTTTCCACAAATCAAATTCAATTGCAGTTTTATTTACTTACAAATTCAAAATGAATTTTAACATTCAATTTCATTTTCTGGCACTTGCAATCGCAATTTATTCATTCATTCACTAATTCATTCGTTTTCACTTTGAATTTCATTCTAATCAAAATTCAAATATTCTATAAGTCATTAACTTATTAATATTTCGTAAGCATTTTAAATAGGATTCCAGAGTCGTTTCCACTTTATTTTCAAAACCATTTGAAAACAATTCAAATTCCATTTGAATTTCCAAACAAAAACCCAAATTTTCAAACAACTCCTATTTAAAACAATTTGGCAGCAATTCCTCTTCCAGAAACCCGAAAATGAACACCAACGATGCCGCGGTCATCATCGAAGTTATTTTCCAGCGACCGAAAAGAGTTTAGAGCTTTTCATTTTTCAAAAAAAATATTTTTCAAAACTTTCGAAATCCATTTTCAGATCAAAAAGATTTAAACTTTCCAAATCTCCAAAATTTTCAAATTCTTTTCAAAACATTTCCAAAACTTCTCTGGAATTCCGTTTTAAATTACAATTCACATTTATAATTTACATTCTTCAATTTCATTTGTATGTGAATTTATCTCTTTATCTTTGGAGTTTTGATTTCAATTTCTCATTCAATTTTAGTGATGATAATTCACTATTATTACTTCCTAACATCCATGCAACCGTATACGATAGTACTTCATAGAAAAACATTTCTTTTCTATACAAAAATAGTTTTGGGCAAAATTATTTCATTTACCCTATTTAAAACAATACTGTGCCGAATTGTTCTATACAAGTGTTTAGAGATCCCTATCGATAGAGTTGTACGGACAATACCGACCAGAATCCATATACCACTCAACAAACCAATCATCACAATATAAAACAATTTTATATTCACTAACAAATACGCACTCGTATCTATTATTACACTCAACTCATTCTAGAGTACTACTGACTCTATCTCTAATGAGTAACACCCAACAGAGCAGGGTTGTCGCTTAACCATATGCTCTGATACCACTTGTAACATCCCGAAAATTTTCGACTTTCGAAAATTCAACATCGATACTCACTTTATCGACTGCTGAGCCATCGAATGCCGGAAACCCGAAAAGTTATGGTTTTAAGAAAAAGAAAAAAAAGTAGAAGAAGAAGATAGAAGAAAAAGAAAGAAGAACAACAGAACAGCAACAGAAATAGAACAATATCAGAATCTTACACATCGCAGCGGAACAATATACAATAGATAAATGAATATCATTTAAAACAAAAGAATTATATCTGTTATTACATTACATCACATCATATCATCAGAATCAATAAACAACAATGGACAGTTATATAAACTTGTCCTCATACAGAATACACAGCGGAATAAATACTATCAGATACAAATACTACGTCTCGTCATCCAGAATATCTCCAAGCTCCAGAATATCCAGAATATCCTGATAATATAACTCTAGGCTGCCCGTGTGGAAATTTGTGGGCACCCAGAGTTTAGAAGGGAACAATAAACTCCGAGTCAGTCATGGTGACTGGTGTGAGATCGTAAAACAGTTATTTATCTTTAAAATAATCAACAGAAAGATTTTAAAGTAAATTCGCAATGCTTTTGGAAAATGAAACTACCATAAGACCTCCCACCACACACACAATGCAAACGCAGAATTGGAGGAGATTTCTTCTTATGATAGTCAAAGATGCTTACTACGCAAAAATCAAATTCTTTTTGATATTATTATTAGTGCATAGTGTAGAAAAACATTTCGAAAGTATAATATTAATCTTAGCCAACATACGACCAGTATCGTATGCCTACTATAGCTACTATGTTCAATAGCAGGTTACCGCCACATTCCATAGCAGGTAATACAACTAAAACCGTACACGTCGCGTATTGTTTCTTTGGATTTCCAACAAATGGTCAGGCCAAGGAACTTCCTATCCACGATGGGTACGTCCCTGGAATAGACGACCCGAGAAATAACCTAACATTACGGTTAGATCTCTGCCAACACAAGGCCGGGTTACCTCTGCAAAAATAGGTAACTACTGACACGCGTATGCCATCCCCCGATCGTCACCGATCTTCCCGAGGATCCCCGATTCGCAACAAACCACATAGAAATAATAATGCAGTAACCACAGAGGTTAAGTATCTGGGCTCCATACCATGATACCACCTTTATCCAGAAGGAATGACATACACTAAGGGGCGCTACTCCCTAGAACCTTGCTGCATCCTTCCTGTTTCGACCATTTCCGGGGTGTGAGGCTCGACGAAGTCTCGTCCACAAAGCTACGCTTTCTTAAAAAGCCCTGCTTCGGATCAAACAAAAATGATCAACCTATGATCACAAAGATATAAGATCAAACAAATGATCATATCGCAAATGATCAAACACTGATCATTTCACAGCAACACTCAGTATGCCACGTTACCAAATTGGGATATATCGCTGATGAATTTCAACTACATAACCTCTGAGCTCGTACGTCTCAGAGAAGGGTGTTAAGCTAAGAGAATAAATTCTCCGCCACCAACAGATATGTATTTGAAAGAAATCAGCTTTATATCTCAAATTGTAACGTCAGACACACAATCCATACAAGTCTGTTCCGGGATCGAACAGAACCGAAGGCACTTCTCACGAAGCCCTTGCACATCCGGATAATTTTCAATCACGTCAGGACTTCCCGTCACTAAGGGTGATAAAACCTCTAAACCGAAGATCAGTCGGTGTAGAGTAACTCGACGGTAATCCTTCCGTTTTCAAAAATATCCGGTCTTCAACACCGGTCTTCAAATGCAATTCATAACGACGTATCACATATCCGGAATGGGTTATACGACCCCATGTCCTTTCCCGGTTAACCCGAATAGTGAGCGTTTATTCAAAAATAAGTGTGGCATTCAAATTCATCCAATTCACAACAAATACCTATCTAAAGGTAATTATTGATAGTCGGTTATTTAACTATCAATAAAGATGCGCAACATCATCAGATTTCAAATAATTTTCCCAAATTATTTTATCTTCCAAAATATCTTTACTAGATACATAATTTTTCCACACTTCAAAAATAAATCAACGTTTATTTTTAAAACGAATTCCCATTCCTTTATAAATTCCATATTGAATTTATATTTCAAAATATCTTCTGATATACGATTTTCAAATCGTTTTTTTTCAATATTCAATTTCAATTTATCTTTTACAAAGATAAATTCTCAAAACGTTCATTTCATTTGGAAAAGCATTTCCATACTTATTTAAAAATAAGTATTTCACAAATCATTTATTTTCAACATTTAGAAAATATTCGATATACTTAAATCAAATTAAGCATAAATTCATTCTTTAAGGAAATCATTCTCTTTAAACACATTTATTTGAGTCAAAACGAATGTTACGTAAAACATCGTTACGACGACTCGAAATCACTAGTATAGGGATTCGGAATTAGATAGATATATAAATCCCAATACTACATCAAAACATTTCCTTTCGGAAATCGTTTACTATAACAACAGTGTTATAGTCCACCATTTCCTTAAATTTCAAAAACGCCTATTTCAATAACATGTGTTGAAATCTATGCTTTCGATTCACAATACATTTTAAAACATCTTTAAAATGTTTAACTTCATTTTAATATCACTTCTTCAAAAATATATCCATTTATTTAATAATATATTCACTGTCCAAAATCGCGAATATATCTCCTTTAAAAATCTTCTGCATTTAATTTATCAAATTCTATCGATTTCGAATTTATAAAACAACGTTTATAAATTCTATTTTCTAACGACTTCAATTTAATAAATCTCCTTTATTAAAATTTAGATAAATATTCCATCTAAAGGTAAAAATCCAATTTATAAGTTAATCTCTTATAAATCTTTTATTCTACAGTTTCATCCATTTTATAACTTCACAATTTATATCTATTAATTTCATTCACTTGTGAAATCTATTTATACTTCTTTTTAACACTTATAACATTCGTTTTATAAGTCCAATATTTTGATTTATAAAATATCAATTTTATAAATCTTTCTATACAAATCGTTTATAGTTATTCAAAAACCCCAGCTTAAACCATTTTATAAATAAATCGACTTTTATTTCAAAAATCACCTTACAGTCATAATTCACAAAAATCTTAACTTTTATAACTTCAAAATTTCAAACGTTTATTTATTTAAAATAAATCAATTCAACAATTCAATAAAACATATAATTTCAAAGATCACTTTAAAAATCCTTTTTAAAGTAAAAGTCGTTATTTTTACTTTTCAAAACCGAATCCGATGATGCCACAACACCAATCAGTCCATCACAACAGTCAAATATCATATATCATCATATGATAACAGAATATATCAAAATATCTGTAAATAATCAATACGGTGAGGAATCCAGTTGGATCCCTCCAACCTGTTTCCCTGCATCCACAGACGTTAGCACAATACCAATTCCGCTCCAATACGGAATTATCGCGGTATATAGGTTTTTATAAATCCGCTTACTAACGGCGCAATAGGGTCTCATCCGCTATACGAGGCGGGAAATCAATCAATCCAATATATACATATGCCAATATGTATATATTGCTATATATAGATATATATCCTACTATATCTAATAGCACATTCAAACAGTCAATCATCAATCAAAAACTGTAAATAATTCCACATTCAAATTTGAGTGAGAAGATCTCACCGTGATTTTAATTCTGATCCAGAGTTTATTTCGAATAAAATTAAACAAGCGTTTAATTTTATCCAAAATTTTCACCGACTCCAATTGCTTCCAATTCAGTTCCATAGCGAAGTGCTCACCAAAACGAAGCCAACGCAATTCGTTTCGTCGAATTCCGATCTCGCATGAAAGAGATATGCAATTTTAAAGTTTATACAATTTAATATAATTAATAATTACAATTTCTATTTTATTTCAAACCCAGATAAATCTGCACCGCTCGATTCCCCTTGCTAGATCCAGGCCGTGACCTTCGTTCCCTTGCTTCTTCCCTCCCAGTTCAAACTCGTGTTCGAATGAGAAAACAACCCAAACGCCGCCGTTAAACCCTAATGCTCGCGACCAACTCCTTCATCTCGAAGACGATCAAGACCCAGCTAGAGACGCGCCACGACGAACTCCACCTGCGACGTGAAAGCCAGCGAGCTCGGTCTCGTGTCTGCGTGGGAAAACGTGCGTGAACGGTGGAGCTTTGCACGAGAATTCCCATCGATCCACTTCGCCAATCAACATCTTAACCGTTGGATATCTTCGTCTCGACGAGGTCTATAATTTACCAGTTGGAGATTTTTCGATTCGATAAATGGATATGAAGAAAAGAGGAGGAGAAGGTCATTGTTTTCTGGCCATTGGTTAAAGAAGTGGCGGCCGGCCATTACTAGGGTTTAAATTTTTTTTCTTTTTTTAATTTTGAGAAAAATGGGCTATTTATAGAGAATTTCTCAATCACTATTCATTCTGGTTTTCCGGACTCCGTTTTACGCGTCGAAACTGGCGTTTCTGGGGTTTACCCCGCATTCCGGACACAATGGAACAGGTTTCGAAAGCTAATTCGATCGTCTGTGTGAGATATGACAAGAAACGATCAATTTAAATTAAACCGATTTAAATCGATTTCGAGGCGTTTTAATTTGTACCGGACAAATGGTAAATCCAAAAATTATGAAATTTGAAATCTTACAATAATATCACATTACGGATCCGATGAAACTGGTTTCGTCGAAATCCGAGACCGTCTGAAAAATGACTATTTTAACTCGCCGAATTAAAATTAAAACGATATCGGTGCGTTTCGAGTTGCCACGGTCAAACGACAACTCCGATGGATACGAAAATTGAAATCCGATAATAACTATCTATTACGGATCCAATGGAACTGGTCTCGTTCAATTCTGAGACTGTTCCAAAATTGACTATTTTTACAGTCGATAATTAAATATTAAAATATTTAATTTTCACAGATTAACTCCAAATTCAATTTTAAGAGTTCTAAAATATTTCTATAACTCCAGTATGATTTAATATAACTTTACAAATCATTTCCAGCACATTAAACCCATATTTCAATTATTTCTGGAATTTCAATCATTAATATATCGATTTAATCATCAAATTAAATCCAATATTCGAATAATAAATTATTCGACTTCTTAAATTCATTTATTAATATTTAAAATTAATTAAATATTCGAATTTTTAATTATCAGAAAATCTGGGTCGTTACAAATTGCGTCTTGTTTACAATGTCTATCCTTTCCCATATCATGGTGGTGATAAGTTGTTTTTCAGGATCCATAACAGGAAAACTAAACTTGTTTTGTCCAATGATCTGAAATCTAGGAAGGCGGAGAAGTTCTTTCAGTTTAGATTGAGGAGACCGTACGAGAGGTGGATGAAGGGTTGGGATCAAAGAGTTTTTACGTATCACAATAGTATGGTTAAATTGCCCAGATTTGTTAAGTAAGTAGTTTTTATTAAATTATATTTTAAGATTTTTTAGAGGTAGTTTGATTATTCTTTTTTTTTCCTTTGTATCTATATTAGGCTTAGTATTGAATAGTTGTTCTTTTTGAATCCTAGGGAGATTAATATATTGTTATGGTCTTTCAAAAACATGCTTTACCTGTACGGCTACAGGGCTACGTTTGTAGATGATACTAAAAAATTAGTTTTGATTGAGCTCTCCTGTTCTAAACCAGCTCAATTACTCTTTTCTTAACTAGCATGCACCCATGCTAAGTACGTGGTATTGATTTTTAAGCATACCCTGCATATTTATTTATTATTTTTTCTCTTTGAAAATGAAAATACTCATGTGAGCTAGGGAAGATATTTGTTTTAATGCATAATGTTGTCTAAACTTGTAGTTTTTTATGTTTGTAGGAATTACAAGTAGCAATTTTTCTTACTTAAAGGTCAATAATTAGTGATTTCAAATCTTATATTGTTATGGATAATACCTTTTAAGCATGTACTTTGAGCCAGGACCAGAAACACATACATGGCTCACTCGATTGCAATGGCTACTAATGAATTTCATATTACAAAAGCAATATACAATATTCATGATTCTTAAGCAAGGACTAAAGTTTATTTATTAGTATTTTTTTTTGAAAATGTTAAAACATTAGAGGCCCAATGCCCAATTTGAAAAATGTTAACTGAGGCATATTTGCCTCAGTTCAGTTTTATCTAAGGCTAATATACCTAGATTAAAACTGAGGTGTATTTGCCTCAGTTCAGTTTAAAAACCGAGGTGTATTTGCCTCAGTTGGCATCGAATTTAAAAAGTTCAACATTATACGTATCTGTATATCTCATGTTTTGTTATATTTTCAATGCAGGTCAAAACGATGCTCAAACCATGTGATATTCTTATTATCTTTACAACTTAAAGTTGCTGGAAGTGAAGGTTATAAATTTTTTAGCACTTATGTTTTTCCATTATGTTTGAACATTTGGTTAGACTAAATGTGAATATTACTTACATAAAACATCCACCTTTTTTGGTTTAGATTTTTAGTTGAAACATTGACTATAAATTATAAGAACCTTTAATATATTATTGACATAAATACAATTGCACGTATATAAATTTTGTAACTTGATAGTACACGAATGAAATTAATTCTCATCTTTATTGTTTGAAAGTTGATATTTTTTCAATAATTATAAAAATTAACTAAGATAACTAAACTTAAGTTTTATAAAAATCATATTCTCTATTTCAAATCATTGTTAATTTGTTATAAAAATTGACTAAATTTTACAAAAATTATCCAATTTTTATGACAATTAACTAAGTTAACTAAGTTTTGTAAAAATTAATTAAGTTTATAAAAATTAACTAAGTTTATAATAATAATAAATTGACTAAGTTTAAAATAATTAACTAAGTTAATTAATTATTATAAAATTAATTAAGTTTTATAATAATTAACTAAACTAACTAAGTTTTTCAAAATTAAATAACATTATAAAATTTCTATGTTTTATAAAAATTAATAAGTTTATAACAATCTACATGCAATTGTTGAGTAAAGTATTTAAAACAAAATATAACATTAACAAAGTTATCTAAGTTTTATAAAAATTTAATAAATTAAGAATTAACCTAATTTATAAAAAATAACTAATTTTTATAGAAGTTAACTAAGTTTTATAGAAATTAAGTAAGTTTAAGTTTTCAAAATAAACTAAATTTATAAAAATAACAAAGTTAATAAAATTTAACTAAGTTTTATAAAACTTGACCAAGTTTTATAAACATCCGATTAAATTAATTAAGTTTGTAAAATTTAACCAAGTTTTATAAAAAGCTAACTATGTTTTATAAAAATTTAATTAATTTTTTATAATTAAACTAAGATAGATAAATTATAAAAATTAACTACGTTAACCAAGTTTTATAAAAAGTAAATAATTTTCTACCTTAACTAAGTTTTAGAAAACCAAAATAAATTTATAAAAATTAACTAAGTTGTATAAAAATTTAAATAAATTAAACAAGTTGTATATAAATTAAATAATTATCTAAATATTGACAAAATTTTGTAAAAGGTAAGCAAATTTATAAAATAATATTTAAGTTTATAAAAATTTAACAAAGTTATCTAGGTTTTATAAAAATTAAATAAATTTATAAAAATCAACCTAATTTATAAAAATTAACTAATTTCTATAGAAGTTAACTAAGTTTTATACAAATTAAGCAAGTCTATAAAAAATAACTAAGTTTATAAATTTTAATTAAGTTTTTAAAATAAATTAAGTTTATAAAAATAACAAGTTTATAAAATTTAACTAATTATTATAAAATTTAACCAAGTTTTATAAACATCCGACTAAATTAATTAAATTTGTAAAATTTATCCAAATTTGATAAAAAAAAAATAGTTGTGTTTTATAAAAATTTAACTAAATTAACAAATTTTATATAGAATTTATTAAGTATCATAAAGATTTTGCTAAGATAATTAAGTTGCCAAAATTAAACTGGTATTATAGAAATAAATCAAGTTTTATAAAAATTAAATAAGTTTTAAAAAATTAATGGTATCTGTACTCGTTTAAATACAATAGTGGTTTATAATTGAATAAGTTCATAAACATCATATATTGTTGTTCAAAAGTGTAACTTTATAAGCATATTTTTCATGAATCATGTCTATTACGACTAATTATTGAACTTTTTCTTTACAGGTAACTAATACATTTGGTGTTAGCAAGTAGCAACAAGGTGATTTGAAGTAATATATAATGTCGTGTGTATCTTTAGTGTTTGAATACTTCTATGTATCGTTTTGGTAAGATTGCTTGCGTATAATATTAGTTTTGTTTACCTGCATTTGTAATCTTCATACGTAGCTATGAAATATAATGAACACATGTTGTTTTGATGTAATTTTATTTGTTTACATATAATGTATTGGTAATCAAATGAGATATTTAAATTCGTTATACATATATGCATTGAAATGTCAAAAAGAAGCATAGAAAATCTTATGCAATAAGATGATAGCGTTAAAAAATGATAAAAGGTAACAATAGCGTTTTTAAAGCGCTATAGTATGCACTGTTGATTCCAAAAACGCTATTGTTAAGATAGTTTTGATGCGTTGGTAAAACGCTATTGTTAGGAACTTTTTATAGCGTTTTATTCTCGCTATCTAATAACTCTTCCTATTTATAACATGTATTTTTACAGCGTGGGCAAATACGCCATTAAAACAATTTGCAGCATTTTCCAAACGATGTTAAAAGAACTCATTTAGAGCGTTTTTGGTGTTGCTATCGTAGGTCACAGTCCTATAACAATATGTTGATATACAGCTTTCATAAAAACGCTATAAAAGCCCTTAATATCATTTTTTAAACACTATTAAAAGTCCAAATTGTTATAGTGGTCATTTTGGCGAATAAAGCTTCCGAAGACGAGCAGGTGGCTGACAAATAGCTATTTAGGAGTTACAGTTTATTTTGCTTTGATTTCACTGTGTATATCAAGTCAGATATGACTATATTTACTCTGATAAACCAAGGGGGCATCGTCATATACCGCTTTTGGCATATTATCGTAATTATAATCGATCTTTACCTAGGAAACGATATGGGATTATGTAATTTGGATATGAATTTTTTTTGAAATGTAATCAGTAAAATGTTGTTTTTGGAAATCTGTGATTTTGTTCACATTCAAGTGCTTCTGATATTATGGATACCATTAGCATTACCGTATTTTGTCACTAGAAGTTAATACTATGGATGACTGCAGCATCTGTAGCGCTTAGCTTTTGGCCTCTAGATATGGGATGTTACAACTTGGTATCAGAGCATAGGTTTATGAAAAACTTTAAACTAAAAATGATTTTTGAAAACATAATCTGAAGGAATTAGAGTAAGATTGGGGTATGGGATAATGCTATAGTAACGTACTTGTATTTGCTATATATAAGTATACGCTTTATCTCTAGTCTCCTATCTTTGTTAGGTTATTTTTCTGTATCTCATAAGGTTTGACTACAGATATGGATGGTAGAAGAGGAAGAATTAACCCAGGAGGGGAGGGCACCGATGGGAATACCAGACCTAATGCGAGGAGGACCCAAGGTCGGGCACAAGCAGAGAATGTAGGTGTTGGAGTCCCGCAAGTGAACATGGGAGTTATGTATCGTTTTTTTGTGAATATAATGCAAGATGGAATTGCAGTTGGAGTGGTAGGAGGAGATGCTGTAGGGGAAGGAGTTCCGGAAATTCCGGTAATTAACCATTATGCTAAGCTGAGCGGAGATTACGCTAAGCTTGGAGGGAAGCCATTTTTAGGAACAGAGGATGCTATAGAGGTGGAAAATTGGTTGCTGCACTGTGAGAGAATCTTTATAGACTTGGGGCTCAATGATGAGCAGAAGAGGAGGTTTTCTTCGAGACAGCTTCAAGGAGCAGTTTTGTTTTGGTGTAACAGTGTGACGGCTGGTGTGGATGAGGAAACCTTGACATGGGCAGATTTCAAGGAGAGGTTTCAGGAGAGGTTCATGTTTGCGATGGCACAGTCAACTCTAATCAAAAAGTTTGCTGAGTTAGAGCAAGGAGAGATGTCTATTTTGGAGTACGCTAGGAGGTTTGAGGAGTTGGCCAGATATGGGTATGCTTCATTGGATACAATAATGAAGAGGAATGAGAAGTTTATCGGGGGATTGAAGCCTAAGTTAGCAAGGGCTACATTACCTCATATTAGAGATCCTTCTGATTTTGTAGTAAAGATAGCCTTAAGGTATGAGGAGATTCTTGATTCTCTAGAGAAAAGTAAGGCTAAGGAGGTCCAGGCTGGGCAGAATTAGAAGAGGAAGTTCTTTCCTAAGAAGGGTGCTAAGAAGGGTGGAGCCGCTAAGAAAGGGAGGTCTGAGGTTGTCTGTTTTAAGTGCGACAAGAAGGGGCATTTTGCTGATGAGTGTCGTGTTGGAAAGGCTACGGAGGTGGCCGGGAAGAAGAATGTCAGGTGCTTCAACTGCGACCAGATTGGTCGCTATAAGAACCAGTGCAAGGAGCCCGCTAAGGATGGAAAGGGCAAGGTGTATGCATTGTAGCCTGCTACTTCGAAGCCAACTGCCCAAGAGAAGGGAAAGGCAGTTTTGAGAGGTACGCTTCAGATTCATGGTATGTCTGTTAGCGTTCTATTTGATAGTGGTGCATTGCATTCTTTTATATCGAGATGTTTAATAGATAAGATTAACCTAGAACCCACATATTTAGTTACTGCCTTACGGGTTGCAAATCCAATAGGAGGGTATGTAACTTTAGGGTTGAAATGTGACCGGTTAAAGTTTGACTTGTTAGGTCATGCTTTTGTTTGCAGTTTGGGGTTCGAAATTATTCTTGGGATGGATTGGTTAAGCGAGTACAATGCTAGGATATTTTGCCAGGATAGGAAAATATCACTTAGGCACCCCGATTGTAGTGATCGGGTAGTTTATACCATAGAAGGTTCTAACGGTGAGGTGAATGCTTTGTTGGGTGTTATGGAGTTGGAAGATGAGCTGAATCGAGTTTTCATGGTTAGAGAATTCGTGGATGTTTTTGAGCCTGTAGTAGGATTGCCACCAAAATGAGCCATTGAGATTCAGATAGGTTTGGTTCCGGGAGCAGAACCAGTGAGTAGGCCGCCAAGCAGGATGACCCCTACAGAGATGAGGGAGTTGAAGGTGCAGTTGGTGGAATTGGAAGGCAAGAGTTTTATCAGGCCGAGTAGTTCACCTTGGAGAGCAGCCGCAGTATTTGCTAAGAAGCCGGACAGATCGTTAAGGCTATGTATCGATTATCGTAAGTTGAATGAAAGGACGATAAAGAATCGATATCCATTGCCGAGGATTGACGTTTTGTTCGATCAGTTGAGTGAAGCCAAGGTATTTTCCCAGTTGTATTTGGCGACAGGTTTCCATCAGCTCAGAGTAGCAGAGGATAATATACCTTTGACGGCGTTTAGGACCAGATATGAATCGTACGAATGGTTAGTTATGTTGTTCGGATTGACTAATGCGCCAGCATTCTTTGTGGATTTGATGAACCGAGTTTTCCGAGAGCACTTGGATAGGTTCGTATTGGTTTTCATAGATGATATATTGATATACTCTAAGGATGAAAGAGAGCATGAAGTTCATCTTAGAGTGGTGCTTAAGACGCTGAGGCAGGATCAGCTAAAGGCGAAGTTTTCGAAGTGTCACATATGGAAGAAGGAAGTGAAATTTCTTGGTGATGTGGTCTCATAGAAGGGGTTGTTAGTAAATCCGACTAAGATTGAAGCGGTGAATAGTTGGAAGAGGTCCGAGACAGTGACGGAGGTAAAGAGTTTCCTTGGATTGGCTGGTTATTATCGGAGGTTCATTAAGGAATTTTTGCGGATAGCAGCACCAATAACCAAGCTAACAAGAAATGATGTGAAGTTTGTATGGACCGATAAGTGTGAGGAAGCATTCTAGAGTTTGAAACACTTATTGACCCATGCACCTGTGTTGGTTATTCCAGAAGGAAATCAGGATTTGGTGGTCGTAGGATTAGGAGTTGTGCTGATGTTGAGGGGTAAAGTGATTTCTTATGTTTCTAGATAGCTTATACCACACGAGGTCAAATATCCGACACATGATTTGGAATTGGCTGCAGTGATTTTTGCATTGAAGGTGTGGAGACATTACCTTTTGGGAAAGAGGTTTGAGTTATATACAGATTATAAGTCGCTGAAGTATTTGTTCTCTCAAAAGGAGCTGAACATGAGACAGCAGAGAGGTGGTTAGAGTTTATCGCTGCTTATGATTTTGGGATTAATTATACACTAGGGAAAGGCAACAAGGTTGCTGACGCACTTAGCAGAAAGCATCAGAATGTAGTGTTGGCAATGATTGCTGAGTGGAAAGATATGGGAGCATTAGCAGATTGCAGGGTGCTGTGGAGATCCGAGGCTGGGTCTAGCGGAGAGACTGTTGTGTTATCTTGTTTGGAAGTTCGACCAGTGATGATCGAAAGGATTTCTTCTAAACAGGAGGAGGATCCAGTGTTAGCTGAACGGATCAGGAAGTTAAGAGAAGGAACCGAAAGCGATGACTTGAAAGATTTTAGTCTTGACCAGAATGGGCGGTTAAGAAAGAAAGGAAGATTATGTGTTCTGTGTGTAGGAAACATAAGGAAGGAGGTCTTGGAGGAATGCCATCGTTCGAAGTTCTCTATTCATCTAGGCGGAACTATGATGTATTAGGATATGAAGAGAAGTTTCATCTAGGAGGGTATGAAGTGGGATATTGTCTTATGGGTAAAGCAGTGCTTGAATTGCCAATGGGCAAAGGCCGAACACCAAAAGCCAAGTGGGTTGCTTCAGCCATTAGATATCCCGGTATGTAAATGAGATTCTATTTCTATGGATTTTATTGACGTGTTACCAAGGTCGAATAGAGGAAATGAAAGTATATGGGTTATAGTGGACAGATTGACCAAAAGTGCCCATTTCATTCCAGTTAAGTCAATCAGAACGGCACCTGTATTAGCGAAGTAGTTTATGAAGAATGTAGTTATACTGCATGGAATTCTCGGTAGTATAGTTAGTGATAGAGATTCCTTATTCACTAGCGAGTTCTGGAAGAGTCTACAGGAAGTTTTGGGAACGAAGCTCAAGGTGAGTACCGCTTACCATCCCCAGACAGATGGGAAAACGGAAAGAGTTAACAAAGTCTTGGAAGATTTGTAAGAGCTTGTGTTCTGGATTTCGAGGGATCATGGGAAGACCATCTGCATTTAGTCGAGTTTTCGTATAACAACAGTTATCAGACTAGTATTGGGATGGCATCGTTTGAAGCTTTGTATGGAAGGCCATGTAAATCTCTCGTTTGTTGGTTAGAGACTAGGGATAGGTTGGTCTGTCACGATCCTGACTCGGCCTTCGAAAATCGGCACCCGTACTTCACTTGTACTCGAATGCCGCAGATTCAAACGTTGAATCTGGCTCGCCGAAGCTTATAACACCATTAAGTATAACAACACAGCGGAAGAAAGAAATAGATGATACCATATACAACTCCAATGAATACAATATCCAAAATGATATACAATAATGATATCAGTATGATACAAGAATATCAGAGACAAATAAAAATGCTACAGCGGAAAACAGAAGTGATAACTCCAAATGATCCTCAAAAGAGAATGAGATCAATAATTCCAACATCAAGCTCGAACCACAAAGATAAGCAATGTCGGTCGTCCGTGAACTCCAAGAAATGAACTAGCTCCAGATAATCTACTAAATCTGACTATCTGAAAAAACCCAACTCTAGACCGCCCGTGTGGAAAATTGTGGGCACCCAGAGTTTAGAAAAGGAACAATAAACTCCAGGTTAGTCATGGGACTGGTGTGAGTAACAAAAACAGTTTATCTTTAAACAAACAACAAAAGAGTTTTAAACATTGAAATCCGCAATGCTTTTTGGAAAATGAAACTACCATAAGGCCTCTCGCCACACACACAATGCAATCGCAGACTTGGAGGAGATTTCTCCTTATGATAGTCAAACATGCTTCCTACGCAAGAAAAACTCTTTTGATATTATTACTAGTGCATAGTGCAGAAAACATTTCGAAAGTATAATATTAATCTTAGCCAGCATACAACCATTATTGTATGCCTACTATAGCTACTATGTTCAATAGCAGTTTACCGCCACATTCCATAGCAGGTTATACAACTAAAACCGTACAAGGTTCGTATTGTTTCTTTGGATTTTCCAAAAAATGGTCAGGCTAAGGAACTTCCTATGCCACATGGGAACGCCTCTGGAGGGACGCCCCGAGAACCACCTGGCTCTCTCCCAACACAAGGCCGGTTACCCCCTTCCCGGGTAGTAAACCTGAGATATGCCACCCCCGGTGGTTTGCGACCTTTATCCGAGGCGCCTCGATCACACAGCAACAATCACACAGTAAATGAGATTGGAGCAACCACACAGGTAAATATCTGGGCTCCATACCATGATACCACATTTTTCCAGAAGGAATGGTCATACCCTAGGGGAGCTACCCCTGAAACCTTGCCGCATCTATCCTGTTTCGACCATTTCTGGTTTGTGAGGCTCGATGAGGTCTCGTCCACAAAGCTACGCTTTTTCACAAAGCCATGCTTTGATCAACAAATGATCAACAACACTCAGCATGCCACACTACCAAATTGGGAATATATCACTGATAACCTTCAACTACATAACCTCTGAGCTTGTACGTCTCAGAGAAGGGTGTTAAGCTAAGAGAATAAATTCTCCGCCACCAAACAGAAATGTATTTGAAAGAAATCAGCTTTATATCTCAAAGTGTAATGTCAGACATACAACCATACAAGTCTATTCCGGGTTCAAACAGAACCGAAGGCACTTCGAAAGAAGCCCTTGCAAATCCGGATAATTTCTAATCACGTCCGGACTTCCCATCACAAAGGGTGATCAAATCTCTATATCGGAGATCAGCCGATGCAGAGACATTCGACGAGTTGTCCTTTCGTTTTCGAAAGTATCCGGTCTTCACCACCGGTATTCAAATGCAATCCATATACGACGTATCATTATTCGGAATGGGTTATATGACACAAAGTCCTCTCCCGGCTAAACCGAATAATGAGCGCAATATTTTAAAACATATGGATATTGAGATTTCAATTAAGTCACAACTTATTACCCAAAACTTTTCTTCAAATGGTTTAAACACATTACCATTTTAATCTTTTTAAACAAAAAGATTCATTTCACAAAGTTTACCCAGTTTCACAAAGATCTATTCATAGAATTTCCAATCGATTTCCATTTCAATTGGATTAACTCATCCAATCTTTAAAACAAAGATTTAATTGATAGCTTTCAAAACAATTCCATTTCGTCCTTTTATACAAAAGGTACACCTTTCCAATTTCAAAACAAAGTTCAACAACCTTTCACAAAGATTTATTCATAATTCGAAAAATCATTTTCCTCTCAAACTTGAAATTCTTTTGATACAAGTTGGAAATCCTTTCTTTTTTTATGAAAGCTATTATTTGAAACACATAGTTCTCTTTATGGAAAACACTGATTTCAATTTACATAAGATAAAGCCATTCAGGTATAAAACTTGGATTTAGATTTAGATTTCCAAAACCACACTTTTAAATGGTTAAAAACCCAAATAAACACCTTTTATAACTTGTACAATCTTTTAGACCCAAAATCCCAAGTTATTGAATTCAATTTCCAATATTGAATTCAAATTTAAATCAAATTATTTGAATTTCAAATTCTATTAAGTTATTTAAAATAACTTTTATTTTTGAACTTATTTCAAAAGTACTCAATTCCAATTTCCAAAACTATTTTGAATTCAAGAATTCAATCTTTAAAATTGTCAAAAATCTACGACTTAACTGATTTCCACGTGAAATCCATATTTGTGTGTGTAAGAGTGTAGTCCAGGGGTTTTACACAGTAGTGCAACATCAATAAATCATCACAGATCAAAATACAGAAATATGGTTGATAAGCGGTATAAACTATAACGCTCATCTTTTATTCACAGATCACAGATATATACATTACAGATAATTAATTACATTCATCCTAGATAAATGAACTACAGTACAGATCACACACAAATCAGAATATATCACAAAGCATCACACAACGGAGATGACAAAACAATTCACAGCATTCAATAGAATACAATCATCCAGAAATAAGGTTAATTGATCATTTAATTAATTGAAACCAGATTAATCACTAATTCTGGTTGATTATATGTTAATTAATCCTCCTTGAATTTATTATCAATTAATTAATCCTAATTAATTTCAAATAAGTAATTATTCTTAATTAATTAATTAATTAAGCTTTACCATTAATTAATTGATTAGTCATTAATCAATCACCTCAATTAAATTAACCTTTAAGTTAATTACATAATTAATTAACCCCTAATTATTAAATGAATAACCTTTAATTATTTTAATTATTCTTTAATTAAGTAACCTTTATTAATAAATCAATAAATTAATTAAATAAATTATCTAAATTTATTACAATAAGCGATTATCCCTAATTACTTTCATTAATTAATCCTCAAAGTTAATTACCCAAAGTATTAACTTTAATTACACAAAGTAATTATTCTTATTTAATCACTTAATTACACCCTTTAACCCTTAATTAAATTAAACCTCTAATTACTTATTTAATTAATCCAAATCATTAATTAATTAAACCTTTAACTACACATTTTAGCTTCACAAACAATTATTATTCGATAAAGAATAAATTTAGAAATCAATTTAACTTAGATTGTTAAAGGTTTTTAAAAAAATTGGAAATCATAATACCCGAGTTCTTCCCGAGACAAATTAACATCTGCTTCGAGTCTATACGAAACATTCCCGAGACCAGACCTTTCTTCTTTCCACTTTCAAAAAAACTTAGATTTATTTTAGTTTAAAATACTGTAGGCTTATCACCCACAAACTACTCGAGCCCATCCTAACTTGCTTCGAGCCAAACACTTGAATTACTCGAGAAATTCTCGAGTACAAAACCTCTGCTCAACCAAACTCATCAGCAAAGAAGAAAGTGCACCGTGCACCTGTACTGTGCCGCCGATCAACTCCAGCCATCTCTGATGATCTTCACACATCGGAAATCATCTCCATACCCCATCGCGATCATCAAAGCACCATCCCAGACTCGAAATCGAATTCGAGCTGTTCAAACCCAAACCTGGAACACAGTCTGGAACCACCCCATCAACCTGGAAACAGCCTTGTTCTCGAATCTCCGACCACCGGAAATTCTGCAACCTCGGCCAAACCTTCGTCAAACCACCTACTTCCATTACCAAAAATCCTATTACACTCGATCAACTTGAGAAGCCATACCGATCAAAATACTTAACCTAGTCAAAACTAGGTTTACTAACTGAAAACAGTCGCCGCCGTCACCACAGCATCTTGATCACCATCCAGCCATTTTTCCCCCCATCTCCGATCACTCCTCCACCTCCAGGAAGAATCCCGACCTCCCAAAACAAGTGGATCACCAGAAACTTCCCAAAAACCATTTTCTGGTCAACCCTGATTTCCTCACTCGATACAACACTATAAAATCTGAATTTCCTTTTAAAAATCATAGTTTTCAAAGTCGATTCAAGTCATACACTTGAATCATCAAATCAAAATATTTGATTTTAACATGTTTTAAAATTCTTACTGTCTTTTCCATTTTCCAGATAAAATTCTAACTAATTTTATTTAAATTTATTTTTGAAACTTAATCTATGTCTAAACAAACATTTCTGATTTGAAAACTAAACCTAACCGAGATTAGTTAAAGAGAATTTGAATTTTTGGCTTATTTTGAAGCTCTGTAACATGAAACAGAGATATACACATGCATACAGACATGCACACATTCACATCCTCATATATATACACAGGAACAATTTTCAGCATTTCCAGATATAAATTTGCTACTAATCCAGATATTTAAGTTTTTAAAGTGAATGTTACTCACATTTGTTTTCAGAGGAAGAAGAACAGGGCTTCCATTTGAACAGGCTTGAGTTTCTTCCTTCTTTTGATCTCTGGTTTTCATTGATATATATTGTTGTTTTAAAGTGAAGTTTTGTTTTAAGTTGAAGATGTTGTTGCTTTCCTCAGTTTACTCAGCTTAAATGGAACGAATAGAAATTAGAAGAGATGGATGTATATAGGAAATGAAATGAACAGAGTATATTATTATTATTATTATTACTGGGTGATATGTGGTTTGTACAAAATTAGCAGAGATTTTTTTCTCTTCTTTGTTGGCTGAAATGATATGGTTGTGGCTTGCATTAATTATCTTGTACAAATATATATTTTATTTTGTTCCTTCCTTTGCAAGCTTCATTCATACATATATTTTGTTTTCTTTTTTTCCAAGTGTTCATACTTATGTGTATATACTTGAATGTATTATTTGTTTCATTCTTTTACAATACTTTATCATATATTTGCTAAGGTCTTCTCTTTGGTAAACCATTCATATATACATATTTTGTTTTCTTTCTTTTCTTTTCTTTTGCTTTGTCTTAATAATACTACTTTAAAATATAAATATACTTCTATTTTAATTTATCTTATATATTCTAATTTGTTTCTTTATATTTTATTAATTTATCTTTTTATAATTTATCTTTTATAATTTGTCTTTATACACATCTATTTCTATTTTTATTTTTAAACCATTTATTTACGATTTAAATTCAAATTCAATGTATATATATATATAAATTCAAATTTACTCATATATGCCCATATACATATATATACAATATTTAAACTTTAAATGATTTAATATATATTCTATTTAAATTGGGGAAACTCGCTTCAATTTACAATTAATTATACAATTTTTTAATTCAAAAATTCAATTAATTATCAATTTAAATTTAATTAAAATCCAAGATCGTTACATTCTTGGTCCAGATTTGATTGGGGAAGTTGCAGAAAAGATTGAGGTTGTTCGAGCTAGGATGAAGGAGGCTCAGTCTAGGCAGAAGAGTTATGCAGATAAATGACGGAAAGATTTAGAGTTCTCAGTGGAAGATCAGGTTTTCGTTAAGGTATCACCGATGAAGGGTGTGATCAGATTCGAAAAATCAGGAAAGTTGGCACCGAGATTTGTTGGACCTTTCCGTATTTATGAGAGGATCGGGAAACTCGCATATAGAGTTGAGTTACCGAGCAGTTTGGCGGGAGTCCACGATGTTTTCCATGTTTCTCATCTCAGAAAGTGTGTTAGAGACCCGGAGACTACTATTGCACCGACTGTGCTAGAGGACTTAGTATTAGAACCGGACTTGACTATAATGAGAAAGCCAATTTGTATTGCGAGAGATGAGAATAGGCTTAGAACCAAGACGATCAGATTAGTCAAAGTCCAATGGAGCGATGATGACAGAGACTGTACTTGGGAGATTGAAAGCGGGATTAGAGATACTTATCCTGACTTGTTTGATGATATGTTTTAACTCTTTGATTGATGTGTTGTGTACCTTATCCTAATTTCGAGGACGAAATTCTTTAAGGAGGGGAGTTTGTAACACCCCATATTTTTGGTAACATTGTTTAGAATATTTAATTAGTTAAATTAAATAAAATAATGTGTTGATTAGGGGATTGAGATTTAATTTTTATTAAGGGGGGTCATGTCATTTAACCAATGAATTAAGATAAGAGTTAACATGAAATAGAGGAGGGGTAAAATAGGAAAGAGGTCATTCCTACATCCCTTAAACTTGGTCGTGCATTCTCATATACACGTTCATTTCATTTTATCAAAAAATTTAAACAAGAGGTCGGCCATCATTAGAAAGAGAAAGGGGAAAAGGATAGAGAAAAGCTAGGAAGAAGCTTAAGCAAATCAAATCCATTCACATCTCAATCTCTTTAATCTCTAAAGCTAAGGTGAATAATATTTACATCTCATATTTGTTTTGTTTTTGGTTTTAAGATGAAATCCAAAATATTTTGCATTGATTTGCCATGTTTTTGAATGATGGAATGATTATATATACTTGTTGATGATTTATGGTTGTTCATATAGATTTTATGACATGTTTTGATATGAAAACCCTATTAAATGAAATCCAAATGCCTTGCGAATTTTTATATAGATCAGAAATATTATTTTGGAGATATGTTTCAATTTTCAGAATTTTTGTGGAATTTATATGAATTTTCTAGCAAAGAAAATGTTAAATCGGGTTATAAATTATTTACAGTTAAATAATAAAAGGATTGGGTTTGAAATTTTTATATCTTGGAAAACATATTAAAAGAGATTTTCTGGAATTTTTGTAGAATGTTTTAATGGGTATATAAAATTATTTAAGGTTTGGGACTTAAATGTTTTATATATTTTTGAAAGGAGAAGGGGTTTTTTGTAAATAAATTTAAATTGTTAATTATGGAAAGTCGGCAGTGCTTTTAGAAAAGAGAAACTTGCAACCAATCACAATTTGATAAACAAGGCAGGTTAGGTACAAAGAAATAGTTTAAAATGACTAATCTACATGTTTTTCACTGTTTCGATGCTTATGGCACTAGGTTCCGCCTCCTTATCTTTGCTTCTGACACAGTCGAAACCAATGCACATGGTATCAGGGAACTAGTACATAGTGAATTGGATGTAGGCGGAAGGTATAAAGTCGAAACTAGGGGTTCCGAAGAGGTTGAGGCATTACTTTGCTTTAAAAAGAAAATACATCTGCTTGCTTTTAATTAAGTAGCTTTCGCTTGGTTAGCTTTCGACTAGGTCAAATGGATTTAAAGGAATGGTTTCGATTGGGTTGCGCTTTTGTTTTTAATGATTGCTTTCGACTAAGTCGAAGCATTTTACTGCATCTTTCTACCTTTCGACCCAGATGGTTTCGAAGGGGTTGCTTTGTTTTAAAATATGGTCACTTCTCCAATGCTTTCGAAGGGATGGTTTCGACAGTATCACTTCTTTACTTAGGAAATGGTTTCGAAACAGATGCTTTCGACTTAAATGTTTTAAAGACCCTTTTTCTATGATTGAAGTATAATCCAAATGGTTTCGAAAGATACAGTTTTAATGATTTCGAAAGAAATGCTTTTGACATTAATGGGTTTTTGATCCTTTTGCTCTACTTGAAGGCATAATCCAAAGGATTTCGACCAAAACAGCTTTCAAAGGTTTCGAAGGGGTTAATTTTTAAATGGTTTCGAAAGATTTCCACATGTTTTAAATTGAACCCAAAGGCTTTCGAAAGGTTTAGTATTTTAATGCTTTCGAAAGGGTTTTAATGAATGGTTTCGAATGGGTGGTTCCCCAGGGTTTCGAAAGGGTTGAAAGGAAAGGTTTTTCCTATGTTTTCGAAGGCAATATTTAAAGGATTTAAAGAACGATGTCTAATGTTTTGAAGCTTTCAAAGGAAAGGCTTTTAACGGTTTCAAAAGGGTTACTTTCAATGGTTTCGAAAGAATTACCTTCAAGGGTTTTGAAACGGTTGTTTGAACGTTTTAAACAAAGGTTTCGAATGTATTTAATAGGCAATATAGCCTAAGTATTTTCAAGTTAAAAAGAGTTTTAACTTTTTTGGAAGGATAGACAATCCTTATTAAAATTCATCAACATTATTTTGAGTAAAGTACATATAACATAGCAAAATAGCTTAGAGTAAAGCTAAGAATATATTTTCCTTGTATAAGTATGATTTAAAAGGTTAAATCATTTTAAATAGGTTTTCAAGGAAAAAAAGGAAGGGTAGTTAACCCTAAGAAAATGATTCAGATAGATAGTCCATTTTGGTTTGGACAGTTAGTCCAGTTTGCGGACAGTTAGTCCAGTTTGTGGGCAGTCAACCCAGTTTTCGGACAGATAGTCCTTTTACTACTTGTGGACAGATAGTCCATTAATTACCTGATTATAGCTTAATGGACATAGCTATTATTATCGTTATTATATCAGTTTGATTAACCAGTTTGGTTGTAGGGAAGATTTGCAAAATATATGTTTTAAAGAGGATATTAGTGAGACCGGTTCCGTTCAGCGGCATGGTCTCACTTAATATCAGTAAATCGAGATGTAACAGTATTATTTATACCAGGCTTTATGTCTGACTCGTAATTATTGTTTCCCCTTAAACTCTCGGGTGCTCAAAATTGATTTGAGTAGGCTGAGGGTTGAGGTTTGTCAGGTTTTAGTCGTTTTGGCGAATAAAGCTTTCGGAGACGAGCATGTGGCTGACGGATATCTATTTAGGAGTTACGGTTTATTTTGCTTTAATTCCGCTGTGTATATTAAGTCAAAGATATGACTATATTGACTCTGATCAACCAAGGGGGCATCGTCATATGTCGCTCTTGGCATCTTATCATAATTATAATTGATCTTTACCTGAGAAACGATATGAGATTATGTAATTTGGATATGAATTTGTTTTGAAATGTAATTAGTAAAATGTTGTTTTTGGAAACCTGTGATTTTGTTCATATTCAAGTGCTTTTGATATTATGGATACCATTAGCATTACCGTATTTTGTCATCAGAAGTTGATACTATGGATGACTGCAGCATCTGTAGCACTTAGCTTTTGGCCTCTAGATACGGAATGTTACAACTACGAACAACAAGTTTATGAAATTTTGATGTAACTAAGTTTCTTACTAGAGTTTTACCCAAATCAAGGCTAGGGTCCATGCTTATAACTCTAATTTTTGTTTAATTGTCCAGGGCCCAAATTTGCGTTGGACCGGGCCTGCATTCTATTTAATTTCCCACAAGAATATCAACATAACAATGTCAAACACAAACTCCGATAACATTCCAATCATCAGTGGTTTTTACAACCCTGAAAACAAAAAAGTTCAAAGTCGAAGAGTGTGATGCGAATGTAAAGTTGAAGCGGTCATATTCATATCAGAATCACGTGAAAATGCAGGTCGAAGATACTTCGCATGCAAGAATAATTGAAATGGATGTGGCTACTTTCTGTTGACAGATCCATAACTTTATCGACGTGGTAGAGCGTATGCGTTTGAAATGCAATCGAGAGTGAGAAGATTAAAACTTCTGCTTAACAATCGTAACTAAGAACCCAAAATACCTGGATATCGTCCACATATGCGTGCTCACTATTATGCTTCTTAGGTAATTATCGTCCTTGTTTGTGTTTGTACTATCATGTATTTTATGCAATAATATTATTTGTGGGATGATTACCAAAATGTTCTAGTTTTGAAATTGCTTTAGTTATTATGTGTTTTAATTTATGTTTTCGTTTCATTTGTCTAAACCTATATGCAACTACAATTTATAATCTCAACAAATTCATACACTGACATTAAAACATAAATTTAATAAGTCCCACAATTAGTACAAAGTCCAACAATGCAAATAAATACGTAATAATTATATCCTTAATACTCAACTATTACGTACAAATTGATGATAGTGATTCTCTACTCAAAACCAAATGAGCCTCGAGATCTCTAATCTCCATATTTCTTTCAAAGAAGTCTCAAAAGCACGTGCTAATTATGGGTAATCAAGCAACTGTCTTCATGGAAAGATCCACCGCCACCGTGAACAGCATGCAAAGTTCTTCTCATTTTGGGTTACATTGTTTGAAAAATAGTAAATAAAATGCGTTAAAAATTAAAAAAATATGGGTGAATTAATATTTTATAACGGGTTCTCAAGGGAAGAAGAAATGATGCCGATGAAGAGAGAGGTCGGATAACTTATATCACTTTATCTGTCATTAATAATGCCAGATAAATGGAACGGTGAGATTGACTTTCAAAACTCATGCGGATTGTCATGTGGAGACGCGTAAATGTATGGTGAGTTATCCGACATTATTATTGCCGAATAACTTAGCATTTCCAAATGCCTATTGGGATTGCACTAGAGGTCCATCGGCTAAGATGGACACGTGATTAGGAATGGCAATGGGGCGGGTTGGGGCGGGTTTTTAGTGCCCCATACCCGTCCCGGATTTTTTAGACCTCGCCCCAGACCCGCCCCATAGACCCGGTGCGGGTCTGGAATTTTGCCCCGTACCCGCGACCCGTATGGATCAGGGTAGACCCGACCTGCCCCAAGACCCGATGAGTCTCTATATATTGATTCAAAATTATGTACCAACGTACATATATTTATTTGTTTATACTCGTTATCACCAAATAATACATGAAATACAAAAAACAATGTGTCTAAGGGAAGTTAATAAAAATGATGTCTACAATAACAATTCAGAAAATATATACATATGTTATTGTATAATTATCAATGACGCAACTTAATACTCTAATTTTTTATATAGATTATTGATTGGAACATTTTAATATCCATGCTAGAATCACTTATATCTAAGAAGATTAATAAATCATTATAGTAATAAAGCAGTTTCATGAGATGTTAGTAGTGCGGGTCGGGTTGGGGCGGGTCAGCCGAGCCCCGACCCGACCCTAGACCCGGAGCACTTAAGAACGGGTCACGGGTCTACCCGCCCCAATGACCCAATGAGACGGGTCTGGATGGGCCAAAACAGGGGCGGGTCGACCGGGTTTGGACCCTAAACCCGCCCCGTTGCCATCCCTACACGTGATAGAGTTATTTGGGATGAGAGAAATCAGTGACTTTTCACAATAAAATTATTGATGCTCGAGCGGATAGTTTTCCCAAGGAGAAATAGAACTGGATTGGTTGAGGATAGCTTAAATGCTAGTGGTTCAATGGGGGTTCAATTTCATTGCTCAATTTAGCTGTTGTGTGGATTAATATGCTTTTCATGGCTTGCTTTTACATCACGTTTTGGGTTGTCACTCACACTTTGTGATGCTGTCATATGCAGTGGTTTTGATGTGGTGATGTTTTACTGTTTCCTTTTTTGCGCCCATCATCAAGCAGCTCAAATCCCCTATTCCGCTCTTCCCTTTCCCAGTGGATTATATATATATATATATATATCAATCTTCATTTTTTATCATCAACCATAGATTAAAAATGATGGATCCCACTAATTTATAAATTTGTTGTGATGGATGATTGTTTCTGGCACAAGAGCACATATAATAGAGAATATATAGACATAAATTGAAGTCATCATCACGTGCAATTTGTATTTTTCATTTTTGGTTTGTTTTTACATATATGTTAATAAAAAGTATTAAATAAATATACTCATATAATTGTAAATCACAAAATAATCGAGTTAAGGAAAATTCCAAAGAATAAGCGAATCTGCATACAAAATTGATCGTTCAATAGAACAGCAAACAATGTAATATGTTCGTAATTCTCCCACATGAGCAATAGCTTCTGTATATAAGAGACAAAAATGGCCAATGATGCAACGGACACATTTTTGACGGTAAATACATAACCGACTTCAACAAAGAAGAAAATTGCAGATGATGTTGCTTTCAACCTGATCCAACATGCTTTGATTTCATCATCACCAGTGCAGAACAAGTATCGACCAATGCTGAATAACGCAAAAGAGAGGACAGCAGTGTTTTGTCTTTAACGTTGCATGAACATAGTAGTCACAGATAGCACTGTACTTTTTGACATGTGAATTCAGACAGGTCACAAACCAACTGGAAAGTTGCTGATCTGTCCTTGTTCCAGTTTATCTTGATTTTTCACTTTGTAAGCTACACGGATCCTCATGGCAAGCCCTTTCTGAAACAAATCAAGTAATAATAATAAAATTAAATTATATATAAACTAGAAAGAATAATAGTATTTGATTTTGATCATTGTAGCACAAGCAGTATTGACTTAAGTAACATATTTACATCCCATCCCATTGTTGAGACTTTGAAGTCTGAACTAGTCGAGTTAGGTAATTATAAAGGGTGATATGTCAATGTAGGGATGTAGAGGGGATTGAATACGGATCAGATATACCTATTACCATATTTGTATTTGATAAATTTACCCAAAATAAAAGAACTGATGATTATTCTCGATGACTGAAATATACAGTCATTGGTTGATATAAACAAATTGTAAGAATCGCAAAGGATGATATGGCTAAATCCAGATATCAAGCACTGATAGATATGGCAAATATTTTGACAACCAGAAAACCTCTGGATGGTCCTATAGCCTAACAAATTATTTCAAAATTGCATCTATGGCATCCACTATTGTAAACAGTACATTTATGTTCTTATTCTTTCTTTTCATATAACTTTTATGCAGTAGCAAATTGGTCGGATATTAAAAGTAATACTGAATGTGTTGTCGGGCCATCTCCAACAGCACGTTATTCAGCCTTGAACGTCACGAAATTGTAAGATTTCATCTCCAACAGAAGCAATCAAGCTGAATATTCAGTTGAGTATTCAGTTTGTGATTCAGAAATCTGAATCGAAACCATGCACCTATCATATGGGAATCAGGATTTAATAGGTGTCTACCCATTTTGATATATTTTAATTTGTTAATATCTCACCACGTAGGACACATCTTAATCCATAAAATATAATTGTTGGAATAGGTCAACTACTTTAGAACATATCAAGGCATATTTTAATACATAAAATGTCATATTTTTGCGTGTGTTTTCATTCATTATTAATACATAGAATGTCATATTTATGGTGTGTTTTCATTCATTATTAATACAACAGTGCGCAGGGGAATATTTTATAAGCGTCTACTTGAAGATGTCTATTTTGTTGGTGCCTAAAGACTGATGGTTACAAAATAGCTGCCGGCCTATTCCAACTTTAAAAATTATGGACTGTAATTTTCAAGAGATAATTAAAAAGACTTAAATCATGGACAAGTGGAACACAATTCCAGGGGCACTCCAATTGACATCGAAAATACTTAATCAACATGGGATCTGTTGAGAATTGGAAAAAATAATCCAGCAACAACCTTTCAAGAGTTGAAAATTTATTCAGTTGATAGGATCGGATAGATATAACCGAAAAATAAAAGATCAAAACAGCAATGGAACAGTAACAAAAATAGGTATATCTGAAAGAACAAAATAGCAGGCAACACACACAAAAACTTTTACGTGGAGAACCCCTTCGATGTGAAGGATAAAAAACCACGAGACTGTTAAAGGAGTCCACCCTATACTTCTCTTATTGATAAACTGTGGGAAAAAGAACCCCAAAACTGTTTACAAAGGATTCACTACCCATCAATAATTTCCAAAGCAATAAGAGATAAAACATAGTACAAAAGTTTAAAAACGACTCTGTTAACAGCACTTCTGGCTAGCAAAGATTCAGATCTAACTGAGCTTCACAAGATGATTAGATCGTCTTGAAAAATGATCCCCATGATTTCTAAATCAGCTGTTGTATATTTTTGGCTAGATCTCAGATCCAAAGAAAAAAAATAAACCATGCTATATAACCGTTTTTTTTTGTATGCATGCTTTTTGTTGTGATTTTATTTTTATGTCCCTTCTGACAAAAGTGCTTCTGCATGAAAAATATTGCCCTTGCTAAAAATAGTGTGTGCACAGCAATATAGCCTCCACAGAAAAAACAAAGCCGAAAAAGAGGATGACCACAAAAAAAAAACTGGATGAAAGCAGTTCACAAATATAGCCCACCAACAAAAGCATGACCAGAATAGCAAGAAATATTGCTATGAGTGGGCTGGACTACCCAACAATCTCCCCCTCCAGCCCAACATGGGGAAGATGTGCATGTTTCAATCACTATTTGAAAACCATTCCCACAAGCTTGCCACAAACATCAAGCTTGTTTCCAGGAACCACTTTAGTTAACATATCTGCACCATTCTTGTTTGTGTGAACCTTTTTCAGCTTCAGCAACTTTTCTTCAATCACATTTCACAGCCAATGATATCGAACATCAATATGCTTGGTGCGAGCATGATACATGAAATTCTTGCTCAAATCCATAGCACTCTGACTATCACAGAATACTACATACTCATCTTGATGCAAACCCAACTCTTGAAGGAAGCTCTTCAACCAAAGCATTTCTTTACTTGCTTCCACTGCTGCTATATACTCAGCCTCGGTTGTAGACAAAGCCACATACTTTTGTAACTTTGATTGCCAAGAAATAGCTCCCCCTGAAAATGTGAACACATAACCTGAGGTAGATTTTCTACCATCAAGATCTCCAGCCATGTCTGCATCTGTATACCCCTCAAGAACATGTCTGCCACCTCCATAACACAAACAAAGTTTGGAAGTGCCACGCAAGTATCTGAAAATCCACTTCACTGCATTCCAATGAGCCTTACCAGGATTGAATAAGAATCTACTCACTAAACTAACAGAATGTGCAATATCTGGCCTAGTGCACACCGTAGCATACATCAAAGAACCAACAACAGATGAATAAGGAATAGAAGACATACATGTTTTTTCCTTCTCTATTGTTGGACAGTCTCGCTTACTTAACTTAAAATGAGATGCGAGTGGTGTACAAACCGGCTTTGCATGCTTCATATTGAACTTTTCAAGCACACGTTCAATATATTTTTCTTGAGATAGCCACAACTTTCTAGCTTTCCTGTCACGAGCAATTTCCATGCCTAAGATTTGCTTTGCAGGACCCAAATCTTTCATATCAAATGACTTGGAGAGTTCTTTCTTCAAGTTGCCAATCATCTCTAAATCTTGTCCAACAATCAACATATCATCTACATATAAAAGAAGAATAATGAAGTTGTCACCAGGGAACTTTCTTAAATACACACAGGGATCTACAGCAGTCCGCTTATAACCAGTGCTAGTCATAAATAAATCAAATTTGTGATACCACTGCCTCAGTGCTTGCTTAAGTCCATAAAGACTCTTCTTCAACTTGCAAACAAATTCCTCTTTTTCTTTTTCTTCAAACCCTTCCGGTTGCTCCATGTAGATTTCTTCATGCAAATCACCATGTAAAAATGCAGTTTTTACATCAAGTTGCTCCAACTCAAGATCAAAACTTGCAATTAACCCCAAAATAGTTCTGATAGAAGTCATCTTGACAACAGGTGAAAAAATCTCATCAAAATCAATGCCTTTTTTCTGGTTACATCCTTTGACCACCAATCTAGCTTTTCGCTTTACTATCTTCTCACCATCTTTCTTGTTCTTAAAAACCCATCTGTTTTTCAAGACTTTCTTTCCTTTAGGAAGATTCACTAACTCATAAGTCTGATTCTTCACCAAAGAATCCATCTCCTCTCTCATAGCTTTGAACCAAAGATTCTTGTCTTCACTAGACAACACTTCTTAAAAACTCTCGGGCTCACCATCAACAGTAACTAAGATATAATCTGTGCTTGAATATCTCATAGATGGTTTACGTTCTCTAGTTGACCTTCTAACTTGAACATCATCCACTGGTGGGGCTGTTTGCTCCCCCTGCTCATAAGCCTCTTCTTCATCTGGTTGAGCATCATTAGGAGCATCATTAAACTATGGTACATTATTATCATCATCAGGTTGTACCTCTTCAACATATCATCATGTGTTGCATCAAAATCATCATGTGTTGGTTGTTCAATAGATATAGAAGTAGGAGCCGAAGAAACATCAGTAGTATCAATAAAAGAATTCGAGTTAGTATGATACCTTGCACTCAAAAGCCTTGCACCTTTTTCATGCTCAAAGAACACTACATCTCTACTTCTTACTACCTTTTCCTTTTCAGGATCATAAAGCCTGAAACCATACTCTTCATCACCATAGCCAACAAACACGCATGGAGTAGTCTTGGAATCCAGCTTTGATCTTTGATCTTTCGGCACATGCATGTATGCCTTGCTTCCAAAGACTCTAAGATGTGAATATGTGGGATCACTACCCTTCCATGCTCTCTCCGGTATATCTAGACCCAATGGAATAGATGGAGAACGATTAATCAAGTAAACTGCAGTATTCACTGCCTCTGCCCAAAAAGACTTTGGTAGATCAGACATCTTCAACATGCATCTCACCTTCTCTACAATGGTTCTATTCATCCTCTCAGCTACGCCATTATGTTGTGGAGTGCCTGGAACTGTCTTGACATGTCGAATACCATGTTGTGAACAATAATTCTTGAACTCATGTGAAGTATACTCACCACCATTGTCTGAACGAAGACACTTCAATTTTCTTTCTGTCTCCCTTTCCACCATAACATGAAATTTTTGAAATGTTTCAAACACTTGGCTTTTGGCTTTCAATATGTAAATCCAAGTTTTTCTAGTAGCATCATCAATGAAAATGACAAAATATTTGTTGCCACCATTAGATTCCACCTCAATAGGACCACAAACATCAGAGTATACAAGCTCCAGCTTAGCTTGCCTTCTTGTAGGCTTTCTGGCAAAAGAAGCTCTATGTTGTTTTCCTGCTAAGCAATGATCACAAGGGTCAAGAGAAATTGTTGTATCAACAGGAATTAGAGATTTACCTGCTAGGCATTTTAAACCCTTTTCACTCATGTGTCCCAATCTTCGGTGCCACAAATTAAGAGAATCCTTCTCTTCGACTGCATTTAGCTCACCATAAGATACAGTCAAATATGTCTTGTACAAAGAGCAACACAACTCGCCCCGCGCAACTGTCATAGATCCCTTTGATAATCTTCACTTGCCATCTCCAAAGGTGTGTCGAAAACCTTCTTGGTCAAGAACATAAGCAGACAACAAATTAAGGCGTAGATCTGGAATGTGGCGCACACCTTTCAATATAAGTATGCATCCAACATTAGTCTTCACATGAATATCACCTATCCCAACAATACTTGCTGAGCTCTGGTTACCCATTTTAACACTACCAAAATCACCAGCTTGATAGTTTAAGAAGTACTCCCTTTTAGGAACACAATGATATGAAGCACCTGTATCTACAAGCCACTCAGAGTCTGTATTATTAACATGATGACATTCACTAGTTGCACAAATCAAAGTGACCTCATCATCACTCTTAGAGGCTGTTGCTGCAGTATTTTTGTCATCACCTTCTTTCTGAAAATCATTGTTCTTTCTGTGTTCTCTTTTCCAACGAAAACAATACTTTTTGATATGGTTAGACTTCTTGCAGTAGTTGCATATAATATAATTTTTCCCACCACTAGACTTGGATCTACCCCTTGAGTTATCGCGGCCTTTGGGTCCTTTGCTTTTGCTTCTTCCTCTGTTCTCAGTAACAAGAGCTTGTGAATTGGCAACTCCCATCTCTTTTCTTCTAATTTCTTCATTAAACATGCTTTCTTTGATTACATCCAAAGATAGCACGCCATCTGGAGCAGAATTACTAATAGTCACAACCAAGGTTTCCCAACTATCTGGCAAAGAACTCAATAAGAATAGAGCTTGCAACTCATCACCAAAGTTAATCTTCATAGTTGTCAACTTGTTAATAATATCTTGGAAGTCACTAAGATGTTCAGAAACTGACTTTCCAGCTTTCAATTTCAAATTAACAAGCCTTTTAATCAATGAAGCTTTATTATGGGCTGTTTTCCGCTCATACAGACCTTCTAATTTCTTCCACAAATCATATGGGTCAGATTCTTGTGACACATGGTTGAAAATACTGATATCAACCCATTGTCTAATAGTCCCTAAAGTTTTTCTTTTCATTTTACCCATTCATTCTCTTCCATTTTATCTGGTTTAGATGGTTTAGAGATACTACCATTCGAACTGCTGGCAGTTTCTATTGGGTCATGTAGATCCTTACAATATAACAAGTCTTCCATCATAGGTCTCCAGATTAAATAGTTGGTTGATGTCAATTTCACCATTGAGCTGCTGTTACTTGACTCCATAATGTAATAAATTAAACCTCTAGCTCTGATACCACTTGATAGGATCAGATAGATATAACCGAAAAATAAGAGATCAAATCAGCAATGGAACAGTAACAAAAATAGGTATATCTGAAAGAACAAAATAGCAGGCAACACACACAAAAACTTTTACGTAGTAAACCCCTTCGATGTGAATGATAAAAAACCACGAGACTGTTAAAGGAGTCCACCCTATACTTCTCTTATTGATAAACTGTGGGAAAAAGAACCCCAAAACTGTTTACAAAGGATTCACTACCCATCAAAAATTTCCAAAGCAATAAGAGATAAAACAGAGTACAAAAGTTTAGAAACGACTCTGTTAACAGCACTTCTGGCCAGCAAAGATTCAGATCTAACTGAGCTTCACAAGATGATTAGATCGTCTTGAAAAATGATCCCCATTCGAACTGAGCTTCACAAAAGTGCTCCGGCATGAAAAATATTGCCCCTGCTAAAAATAGTGTGTGCACAACAATATAGCCTCCACAGAAAAAACAAAGCCGAAAAAGAGGATGACCACCAAAAAAAATTGGATGAAAGCAGTTCACAAATATAGCCCACCAACAAAAGCATGACCAGAATAGCAAGAAATATTGCTATGAGTGGGCTGGACTACCCAACATTAGTGAGCAGTCATCATTTATTGGCACTCAATAAGCTATTACCCAAAAAAAAAAAAAAAATCAAACATAACTTTACCTATCAAAAACCTTAACAAAACACGATGAGAGCTTGCCGAAATTTGATGTTGAAAAAAAAAAGGTTAAAACCCCTAAATCGATATATATGTAATAAGGTTTGAAAAGTGATTGTGCTTAATTTTTATACGGGGACTCCATTTTGCATAGACCCCTTCTTAATTATTCATCATTTTTTTTTATAAATAGCCCCCTCCTCCCTCAATTCATAATTGTAGTTTCTTTTACAATCCTCATTTTCAAGGACTGAAACGGTTGGAGATGGCCTTAATGTTTGGACTGAACTCACTGTAGATGGTGTTTCACAGACCATATTCGTTTTCTGGATAACGAGATCCGGTTGGGTTTGATAATTCATATCCATTCATCAATGGGAAGTAAACGGTCAATAGAGAAATAAATCATTTTTATTCGAATGAAAACCTTATTTTGGAGTTTTTTCCCTCAATAGCATAGGCAGGAAAGCTTTCTTTGCCCTGTTCACTGTGTTTGGCTTGCTGCTTTTCGAACAAGAAGGACTGGAAAGATAAACTCGAGACTGAAAGGATCTTCACATCTTTATGTAGGAATGCATTTTAATTCGAAGGTACATGGATATAACATCCACACCGGGATAGAACTTCTTTTTCAAAGAATCCAAGTAAAAATAAAATAAAATTCATGACTTCCATCTAGCGGATTTATCTACTGCATTACATTATTACACAAGATAAACTTGGAGAAATGGTAAGTCAATTGTTAGCAAACACCCCTTCAAGACCTGTACTAATTTAACATATAGGTTGAATTATCTGTGCTATAAAATTACCTAGTGGTGTATAACATATCTCCAGATGGTAGTGTAAACTAAAAATGACCTGAATGAAAATTAATGACTCGGTATAACTTTATTATAATTTACGAGTATTTCCAATATATTGCATGCATGAACGAATGACCATATGAATGTTTCATGATAACACGTTAACCCATAGCAGTTTTTAATCCCAAATAACGAAACAATCTACCTTCAAGAGTTGAAAACCAGCAAAGCAAAACAGTTACCTGACCATGCTGGCTATTTGTTAATGTTAGAGTCTGAGTTATTGAACCGGCGTTATTGGGAGGAAGAGTACTGCTGCTTGCTGGATCCAAATGAAGCTGGATAAACTGTAATAAACAACCAGTGGAACGTTATAGATTCTTAACTAACAAAAATAGCAATTAAGTAATGATGTTCACTTCATGTTACTTTACACCATGCTTTAACATCTCGATTCTCATCTTAGCTTTTAACAAAACAAACACAAAACAAATGTAGAAACACGTAGACTTATATTTATGATACATCTACATCAGTATAAGAGCAAGATCATCAAAAGCTTAACCGGTATATTGCACTCCAACTCATTTGTATTATTACCTTTGGAACAGCTGCTTGAAATATAAAATTTGTGAAAGCATCAGAGGTCAAATTCACAAAAGTGACCTTAATCACCGTAACTTGCTGTTTTCCTGCGGGCTTTGTAAAATCAAACTCAATCCGCAAAGCATCATTCTCAAAAGCAGAGATGGATGGAAAAGATGGAACCTCGGTTGCTGTTAATAAAATCTGTATCAGTAGTGTACATATCATTACCGAACATATATTACTACAGTCACTGGACAGAAATCTTTAGTAAAGATACCACAGTTGTAGTGTGATCCATCACATTTAAACAACCAATTTCCAAAAATATTTTAACTTGATACCATTTATCAAAATATTGTAGAAAGGATAAGCTAAACCCGTGCTTCATAGTTATGCAAGTTATGATCACAATACATTTTTTCTAAACAACATAACATACTGGATGTAAGCTACAACTATTCTGACCAAAACCAAGGTTTAGATAAAGTTCTGATAATAATCGTGGTTTACATCTTTGAAGCTTGAAATGGCTATATATATTCAACAATACAATGCAATCTGTTAATCTATTTAACATTTGCACAAAATCAGATTGGTAACAGAATATTCACCTGAAACAGACACCTGGGAAGACAAGCCATCCAACAAATCAATAACTGGAGAAGCAGGGTTTTTTTTTCTACCAAAGGATGGTTGAGAAGACAGCGAAGAAGCTGGAGAAGAAGCAGATGATAACATATCCACAGGATCAATATTGGTTTGAGCAACGGGGCCTAGATTTGTTGTTTGCGTGTTACTTTGTGTGGGAGACGTTCCCATTGATAACAGATCCCTCAGAATATCCGATCCACCCGTTTGACCAGTACCTTTCGATATCATAAGATAGTAATTAGAGCAATTAAGAAAAGACAATGTGCACACATAGTGAGTAGACATATAAATAACAACAATATGTAAAACATCACATTGATACAAACTAACAAAGAAAATGGCATTCAAAATGAGCTAAAATACTCTAGTTATAAATGATGCGAGAAATTAAGTTCACACTCAAAAAGCTCAATAAAATGTCATGATTATTACTTTTACAAATTTCAAAGCACGCGTTTTTAAAATAAACTTCCTTATAATTGCTAGAAACATCAACAACAACAAAAAATCTAAGTCAGTCTTTCAATGAAGGATGTACACAAAGGCAAAATTCAGTAGTCAAGGAGATCAATTCGCTCTGGCAGGGTTCACTTCAGTAAGAGTATTTTTATTTCTACAAAAGTTGACATCTCACCAAAACCTAACAATGAACTCTTTTGGACGTTGACATAGGAAAAAGTGAGTGGCGTAAATCATATGACACAATGGTTACGCCACTATGGAAAAAACACAAGATATGTCAACAGAAACACGTACAGGTATAGTGGACTATACATACAAACATAGAGTAACTATTGGGAAGATTGAAATATTAAATTGTCCCACATCGTAAAAAATTGCCAACTATTCCTATATTGCATATGTAAACATGGACATTGTTTGATATTGCATATGTAAACGGCCTTGAATATGTTGAACCGACTTAAATAAGTCGACGGACCTGAATATGCTGTACTGACCTGAATATTGGACTTGAATATGCTGATTTGAATATGGACTTGAATGTTGAACTTGAATATGTTGGACTGGAATATGGACTTGAATATTGGACATGGACATTGAACTTAACTTGAAATGTTGAACTTGAACAATGAATTTTGACGACTTCGATGAATGTTATTTATGCATTTGTATTTTATTTTTTATTTGATTTGGTATATTAAATTGCTTAGCATTGACTTTTGTTTAATTATAAATGTGTATATTGTATCGTTTATTTATAATCTCATGTACGTTATGGCAAATCCAAATGAAATTGGTTGTAATTATGGTACTGCGATCAATGACAATCTTCAAAAAACAAAATGTAACTTTTGCAATAAACTAACTAATGGCAGTGGTGTGACACGTTTGAAAGAACATCTGGCAGGAGTGTGCGGCGATGTATCGGCATGTCTAATTGTCCTTAAAGAAGTTAAACAACTTGTACGATCACATATCATTCAAAAGAGAAATGAACGAAGCACAGAAAAACTAGACAAACAACGCTTACAAGAGGAATTAATGAGCAGACCGCACCAACATCAGACAATGAAAATGAAGATGATGAAGAACTTCAACATGTCATGCGGCAAAGCAAAGATGCATTTAGAGATAAAGAGCTTCAACATGTTGATGGTATACCTACACGAGCAACAAAGGGTCAAAGCAATGAAAATAGTAGCAGCTCGTCAAATGATGATCATGGCAATGCAGGTGGAAGTGACGTTGGTTTAACAAGTAATTATGGTATTGGTTCTAGTGATGGTGGTGAATTATATAGACCAACTCAAACATATTCAAGAAGAAGGGGGTGCGAGCGGCAATCCTAATCGAAGAGATAGTAATGTAAATGTTAAATGCGAACATCAACATAATTACGAGCACCACAATCCATATACTTCAACTGATCCACTAACCTATAAGTATTCTACTTCTGACTATACAAGTGGTAACTCATATTATGGAACAAACGAAACATATAGTGATATCTCGAGTGATCAAAATAGTCAAGCTACATATACAACACAAAATGATGAACCATCGTCTTTTGATAATATGATGACAACATTTATGGACCCAGGACAAATGCAATATGGTTATCCATCATATTATACAACACAAGACGATGAAGAAAATTATGAAAACAATCCATATGTAGCTTCGAGAAATAGTTTCTGGATTTAGTAGCGTTGTATGTAGCATTATTATTTTATTGTATGCTATATTTCTATATGAATTTGAATCGTTTATCGTTACTTTTTCATTAAAAATGCAAAAATCCAATATCATGATCGAAACCGAAACAAACGAAATTTTCGAAATTGACGGAAACCAACAAAATTTCAAATGACCAAAACCGAGACTGAAACCGAGTTCTTGAACCTTGATATATACACATATTTACTTAATGAAAACCAAAGTTCAGGCTTTTGATCTATTTAAACACTTCAAAGTCACTTTTGAAAATCAAAAGGAAAAGAAAACTAAAATATTGCACAGTGACTGGGGTGGAGAATATTTCTAGAGTTTTCTTTATTTTGTGAAGAAAATGGAATTATACATCAATCAAGTGCACCATATACCCCACAACAGAATGGTTTGGCTGAACGTAAAAATAGAATGTTAGTAGAAATGACTAATACTATGATCTTGAATGTCAAACAACCTGTAAATTTGTAGTGGGAGGCACTTCTAACAGCATGTCATTTACATAACAGAATCCCATCAAGAAAAACGAAAGTATCTCCATGCGAATTATGGAAAGACAGAAAACCTGTTAGAACCTTAGGCCCTGTTTGGCTTGTCGTTTTGTGTTTTCGTCTATACAAAAGCGCGTCCGTTGTATGTATCGTTGAAAAACAAACAATTTTGAAAAATGAAATTAACATGTAAAATAGAAAACAAGTTTATTTTGTTTTTCGTGTTTCGAGAGATAACAAAAGTATGGAGAACAATCCAACTCCTTTGTTGTCCGTTGGTCGTCGCAATGACTAAGAATTATAAATCATCTTCTCTTATTTCTTGTTATTTCTTAGTGCAAGTTGAAAACACAAAACTCAAAATACAAAATGAAACCAAACGGGCTCTTATATTTTGATGTTTTGATAGTGACAACTATACAAGTATATATTATATATACTAACCATTTTTGCAGGAAATCATATCAACTTTACAAAGAGACAACTATATCAAAATGAAGACAAGATTGACGCTACAAAAAACTATCAGTCATCGTGTCTATATCTAGAGGTATAAAGTTGTTAAAATCTCTTTTATGTGATATATACACACACGTGCACAATTTTTTCATTGAAATTTATAAAACATCCCAAAAAATTTGAATTTCAACCGACTGAAATACCCAAGTCAGTTGTAACGACCCGTAAATTTTAATAATTTTTATGACGTAATTAATTGAAATTTTGTGAAATTTTAAACAATAAAATTTGAAAATAAAAATTTACTATTTGGAATACGTCTATTTTAATATAGCAACTGGTAAATTTTCATCTGATAATATTGAAGTTTATTTTCCTGTGAAATTTCATTTCAAATCAAACCGGTTAATAACAGTGAATTTAAAAGTTTTCCGAAACCAAAATATGTCAACAGGAGAAAATTTATTCAAATCATTCTGAATCAGACTGCGAAATTCGTTTTTCCAAATTTGGACTCCTACCTCTCCGTTTATCTTAATTCTGACCAAATAGCAGCATTTTCGGTACCGGTTATCGATTTTTGATCCGATGATCGTACCACCAATATCTGTATACCGTTTTGATCGTCTTATCGTGTTGATCTCCACAGTATATTCATTTCTGTATTTTGAGGTCCGGTACGCGACGGAAACAATAAAACTGTGTGTCGTATCGGTACCGAAATGGAGACTTTTAACTTACCGTGCCTTTTCAAAATTCAAACGTGATGTCCAATCAATCAAGCAATTAATTGCTTTAAATATTTCAGTTGAATCAATCTGAGACTATTCCATCTCCTTTCTTTTTTTCGGTTGCTTTTATTTATTTCTTACTCTGCCTAATATACGTTCAAAAGCTTACTTCTAGATCTGCATCTCACTTCTTAAAAATCTCTTCTCCCCTCCCATTCGTTCTCTGCCGAAACCCAAGAGCCTTCCCCATAAAACTTCTCCTCTCATGGCTGCCACCGGACCTCCACACACCTCCGTGCACGTGGTGCTGCCCCTCCCTCTGCCTTGCGTCACTGCTTCCATGCGTCATCCCATTCCATCTTCCCTTCACCGTGCTCCCTCAGATCCACATCCGCCTCACACCCAGGCCTCGGCCTCAACAGATCAGTCGCCTTTGCTTTACCCTACTCTTCCACCTGGAACCCACCATCGCCAGAGGCCCTCTTCGGTCGAGTCGCCCAGCAATCGGCCTGTTGTCCACCTCGCCACTTCACCATTGTCCAGACTTTATCCTCCCACCGGCCTCTCCACTCTCTTCACCGACCCTCACATCTCCTCCCTCCTCCTAGCTCGACCATGCCGCTGTTGTGTTCGAACCTTTTTTTTAGGTATGTGTATGTTGTTATATTAGTTTATAATGCTTATAACAGAGAGTTTATGTTAGCATTTATAAATATAGTTTATTCAAACCTTGTGTTGCGTGAGTACATATATTGTATGCATAGTACAGTATAGTGTTGATCTGTTCGATTTCAGAGTTTTGCCGTATATATATATTGATCTATTAGTAGTTTGTCTGTTGCTGTTGTATATTTTAGTCGGTGGTCTAGTTTCATACTTCCTGTTATCAACTTATTAGTTCACATATATAGTTCATGCGTGAAAAAAAAAGAAGAAAAAAAGTTACGTATATAATATAGTATGGCGAAGCCATGTATTCAGGTCTGCATATGTTATTTACTTGCTTGTATTAGATTCAATCTATAGGCTATTACAACATGATATGCCCGCTATTTATTTGTTTGTTCTGGCTTATGTTCTGCATATGATTTGTGTGTGTATTTTATAATATTTTGTTTATTTTATTTTATTATGTAAAAAGCTTATATAAGTTGACTAGTCTATTAACAATAAACCGATATGTTAGTAAAGTTTACACTATTCATATTTCGTTAGTTGTCTTTATAATAGGTTCTTAATATGATACTTTGTATATATAACTGGTTCTGAATATTCTACTCGTCATTTTGTGAAGTCTGCATAAGTGTTTTGGAGAAGCTCACACATATTGCTTAATATATATAGTCTGGATTTGAATTCGAGTAGTATATATGTGTGTGGTGTGTTATAACAAAGCAAATTTATATTAATTTTGTTATTAAATGGTGATTTTTAATTTTTTTAAGTATAAGGTTTTCGTTGGATTAATTTTAGGAATCTATAATATTATACATTTTGGTTTCTTTTAGATTTCTAAAATATATATATAAAGTGATTTGGATATGGATTATGATTTGAAATATAACATGTAATTTAGATTGAACATTGGTTTTAAGGAAAAATAATGATGTCATATATTTTTGTTTTGATTATTTCTTCGTTGATCCAACTCTGATTTAACTTCGTCGATTCCTATCTATCAGCTTTGACCGACGTGCTTGTTTCTTCATTGAATCGTTCCATCTAGCGTTGCTTTGGAATTCGTAGTCCATTTCTTTGTCAGATCTCTCTAGCCTCGAAAGGTGAGCAATCACTCACGATTAACGTTCTTTTATTTAATAAATTTGATTTCAATTGAAACGACAATTGAAATATGCTGTTGTAGTTATTGAAATTGACATATATGCTATTATCTGTAACTGTTCACCTGTGGGATATGACACCATATCCTATTGTCTATATTATATTGTTATTGATGATATATGTCTGTTATATTATTATATTATCTGTTATCACTCTGCAAGTTCCCTATAGTTTAGAATTCACTATGGGTTGAAATGATACATACCCGAACGGACTTTAGAATAGGAGAAAATCGTTATGGGTTGAAATGATAAACCCAAGCGATTTTCATTTGTATTGAAATTGGGATTACGGGTCGACATGATATCTACCCGTATATATTTAAATTTCGGATTGAAATGATAAATATCTGTATCACTTAACCGTATGATAGTTATATATACAGACACCGTTGGTCCATATATATAAATATTTTGAAAATAAATTCTATGGATTTGGGGAAGAAATATATGGGTTAAATAAATGTTGATTCTTAAATTATTATATATAAATGGTAATGATATATATATAGATTTAATTATAATATTAAATTTAATTAAGATTGATTGAATACATATAATATGGTTAAGTACTTATATCTATATTTCAAAATAGATTTTGGTAAAAATTTGAATAAGTTAAGGTTAGGAAGATAATTTGAATTTAGTTGAAATTGATTCAATAAAGAATTTTATTTAATTAAACCGATTAGAAACTTATTGAAATTGAGATGTAAGATATGATTTATAACTTGGGTTTGATTTATAAGTAATTTAATGAATATTTCTTGTTTAAATAAAGTTTAAGGAAATATTTAGTAAATTGTGATTTAAGGCTAGTAAATGATATTGAATCTATTAAGTGAATATTCCCTGATAAAAACATAATGAAGTTAAATCAAGAGCTATAGGAAACTGTTAAATCTAACTTTGAAAATGTTGAGTATTAAAGCTTTGAAATATATTGAAAAATAAATGGTATATTTAGAACTGAATTAAATTGATGAATTGAGCTTTGAATAAATTTGAATCTGGAATTTGAAGTTGATTTGAATCGATTTGCGAGACTTGAGGAAATTATAAATACTTTACTTTTTAAATCATTTAATATATATATACTATTTTGGAAAATAGATATATTTGAAATGAAATTATATGTGGGTTTTGAAGTATAAATTTATTTGAAATGACCACGGTGTTATAGTGTATATTTCCACCTTGTAGATAGTTCTGCAGATCCTTAAAGGATGGTTATCCCAAACATCCTTTAAGTTACTTGTATTTCAATTGATATTTCACTTGAGTTGGATTTATTTATATAAAAATGTTAATCCTGACTCGAGTGTTTTGTGTTTTTGCTTTACGCTCGGGTCAGACCGAGTGATACAGCATTTGAGACTCACCCTTGGAGTTTGGAGCTTCCTTTGGAGATCCAACTATCGCCTCAGTTTTCAGCTTTTCTAGTTGATTTGTCTAGACAAGTCATCTATTCGTACTGAAGACTTCACTGTATTTGAGATATTCTGTTGTATTTTATTTTAACTCTGATGTTTATATAGTAGCTTCATGAACTACTATTTTATCTATTCCGCTGCGTATTATTGTATTACTCTGTGTCTGTGATTCTGTGATTGATTTATTTACTGCATATGTTGAGTTTTGCCAAATTTTAAATTAACAATCTGATATTTTGAACTATTCAAGTCAGACATGCGTGGATTATTGTCGATTTGAATGGTCCAAAATAGTGGGTCGTTACATCAGTCAACTAAATTTGTGCACGTGCACATAATATTTATGAATATTCAGCCGGCTGAAAATGGCCTAAATTGAACAATTTTCTTGCTGATTTTAAAAGACCATCAATTCAGCTGGCCGCCAAACTTTATTCAGCTGGCTGAATTCGTATAACGGTTAGTTTTCTGAAAAGATACCTCTTTTTAATGAAGAGTTACATCTTTAAAATCAAGAGTTGCAGTCCTGACTTTTCACCGTTTCTTCTCACGAATGATTGCAACTATTGAACTTTATATAAAGCAAATTATTTCATTGTTTTGATAATTAATTCTATTCCCAATTCTTTCTATTTTTACTATTGAACTCTCAAGCATTCAATTACAAACTGCCTTACATTTTTGATCACATGATCATTCAAGACAATTTTCTTGTGATCAAAATTACTTCCTTTCTTCACAAACTATGCGATATACCACAAAGGAGAAGATTATAGAAAGGGTGTACGTTATTGATTTATCAGTGCAATTCAAGAGCATACTCGGTCAAATATATTTTTTGTTTATGGTTGAAGTCCTGTTGTAGCATCCTCAGGCTGTAGAAGTCTTATTCGGTTGTCTAGACGGTTGAAGTCATGTTCAGTTGCTCAGGCGGTGTAATACATGTTCCTCCGGGTTAAGTAAGGGTGTTCCCCAGGTTAAGTGAGGGTATTGATTAATTCCAGAAAGAGTCTGGGACTGGACGTAGAACGGAAAGTTTGAACCAGTATAAAAATCTCTACTGTCATTTACTTTATTGTTTTTACTTTTCTATTTATATTCCGCACAAGCAAATAGTTTAGTTTATATTTCATATTACACGATCCTTAGTCACTTTCATTTGGTATAAGAGGGAGGTCATCATATAATCATAACAAAGTTTTTTGATATTCAAATAATATGGAAAATAACACGGTATCAAGTTTTGTTGAAGGTCAATCCACTGCACGACCACTACTATTTAATGGATTAAACTATAATTATTGGTCAACGAGGATGAGAATTTACATGCAAGTAAATGGATACAACAGTTGGAATATCACTCAACAAGAATATTTTGTACCTACCACTCCTTATGCACAATGGTCAAATACACTGAAATTAGACGCTGGTGCAAATGCTAAAATTATGAATATGTTGTTTTGTTCCTTATATAAAAATGAGTTTAATAGAGTTAGTATGTGCTTCAGCATATGAAATTTGGTGCACTTTCAAAGTCACTCATGAAGGTACTAATAAGATTAAACAAAGCAAGATATCTATGCTTAAGAATCAATTTCAGAATTTTAGAATGAAGCAAGATGAAACCATAAATGAGATGTATTCCAGGTTTCAAAATATACATCACTCATTTCTAACATTAGGAGAAAAATATACTGATTTTGATATTGTTTCAAAAATTCTAAACTCATTAACGGATGAGTGGGAACGAAAAGTCTTAGCAATTGAAGAAGCTAACGACATTTCTACCATAAAATCGGAAGAGTTAATAGGAAATCTCATGTCATATGAAGTTAACTTGCAGGCAAAAAGAGTTCAAGCTCAAGATAGAAAAACAATAGCATTTCAGGCCAAACAAAAAGAATCTGATGAAGATGATATGACGTTATAGCTAAGAACTTCAAAAAGTTTCTGAAATTTAGGAAGAATAAAAGGTTTGAAAATTACAGAAACAACAACAAACCATCATCCTCAACTCTGAATGCTATGAATATCACAAAAAGGGACATATGAAGAAAGACTGTCCAGATTGGAAGAGAGATAGAAACAATTACAAAAACAAGAGCGATAGATATAAGAAGAAACAAGCATTTTAAGTTACATGGGATGACTCGGATTCTTCTTCCTCACCAGATAGCGACAGTGACAGTAATTCAGAACAAGCCAACATATGTTTTATGGCCACAAACGATGATGTAAGTAATCTTACTTTTGATGATTTAGTTGATATAAATTCTGAATTATTAGCTAAACTAAGAAATCTTAAAAGAAAGTATAAAGATTCACTAAAAAGGCTAAATAGAAATGAAATCGAAGTTGATATGTAAGAGATTAAAAGAAAATATTAGAGGAACTTGTTATTTCACAAGAATCTTGTTCTAATATTGGTTCTCAACTTACTATGTTAAGTACTGAAATCGAGACTCAAAAAGAAAAGAATGACACATTATCAACAGAAAATCATGAATTGAAATCAACTGTTAAAATACTAGAAATAGATATTACTAGTTTTAAAACAAAATTAGATAATATTACCAAAAACGTTTCTAACTTTAATAGAGGCATAGAAAATCTTTCTAAGATTATAGAAAATTCAAAATGCACTACTGGTAAAAAGGGATTAGGATATAACGAATTTACAAAAGTAAAAACTAGTCCTAAACAGTATAACTCTCTATATACAAATGTCAAGAAGAAAAACAATAATCTTGAAAAGGCTGGTTTAAAATCTATTAGTCAAAAGAAAACTACAACCCATTCAAAATCTATTAAGATTTGGGTTCCAAAAACAAATAATTATTTGATTAGAAATAAGTATATAAAATCTTTTATAACTTCTGTTCATAAGAATAATAAGTTGTTTACAAAGGGAATTCTAAACCTTTACGGATTTGGTTTCCTAAGATCTAACTTTTAGGATCTTAACAAAAGAAGTGGGTACCAACATCATTTCTATATTTTTTGTAGGTACCACATAAAAAAAGAGAAAAATGGATAATTGATAGTGGTTGCTCAAAACATATAATGAGAAATAAAGAAATGTTAACAAACATTACGTACTCAGATGGAGGATCTGTCACATTTGGAGATAATTCCAAAGGATATATCATTGGCAAGGGCGATGTGAGCAACAACGGTACATCTAACTTACCTTTTATTACAAATATTTTGTTAGTTAAGAATTTAAAACATAATCTCTTAAGTATTAGTCAACTCTGTAATAAAGATATATATACGTTTTAAATATGAAAATTAATCATAACACAAATTTATGTTTAATAGCCAAAGAAAATAATCCTTGGATATGGCCCAAGAGATTTTGTCACATAAATTTCAAAACTATAAGCAAATTATCTAAAAATAATTTAGTAAAAAGATTACCAAAATGAATTATAAGATAAACAATTTTTGTGATGATTGTCAATTAGAAAAACTAACAAAATCATCATTTAAGTCTAAGAAAATTATTTCTACCTTCAACCACTTGAACTATTACATTTGGATCTTTTTGGACCTACTCAAGTTCAATCAATTAATCATAATAAGTGTATATTTGTTATTGTAGATGGTTTTTCAAAATATGCATGGACAATATTTTTGAAAAATAAAAGTGATACTTTTGAAAATTTTAAAATCTTTGCCAAAAGAATTCAAAATTTCAAAAATTTAAAAATTAAGAACATTACAAGTGATCACGATGGTGAATTTGATAACGATTTATTTGAAAATTATTGTAGCAGGAAAGGAATTTTCATAATTTTTCGTTTCCTAGAACTCCACAATAAAATGAAGTTGTAGAAAGGAAAAATACAACACTACAAGAATGTGCTAGAACTTTACTTAGCGGTAGTAATTTGCCAAAACATTTTTGGACAGAAGCTGTTGCAACTGCCTGCTATGTTTTAAATCGTGTTTCTATTCGTTCCTTAGCTAAACACACACCATATGAGCTGTTCAATGGAAAGAAACCTAATATCTCTTATTTCAAAACTTTAGGTTCTAAATGTTTTTTATTAAATACAAGAGATCAACTTGGAAAATTCGATCCAAAATCTGATGAAGAAATATTTATTGGATATTCGAAACGAAGTAAAGCATACAGAATATACAATAAAAGAACAAAAAATAATAGAAGAAATACTACATGTTTCTTTCGATGAAAATTCAAAAATTAAAAATAATGATGAAGATGATGAAATAAATACAAAACAAAGTAATTCAAAAGATGAAAATATTGAAAATATTGTTGAAAATAATATTGAAAACTTACCCATTGAAAATGAAATACGTTCTCCACCTAGAGTATTAAGAAGGGTACTTTTGACACAGGTCCTTATTAAGTTTCAAAATTCACGAAAAGTCCTTCACTAAATTTCAGTGTAAATTAGGTCCATGTTTTTTATTCACGATTATTGCAGAGCATGATGCAACATTTCATAAAAGTTGCTGACATTTCCGCAACATTTCTGTACACTGTGAACATAGTGTATGAAAGTTGCTGAAATATCAACACTTATTTATAAAAATTGCTGATATTTCAGCAACATTTCTGTACACTGTGAACACTATTTATGAAAGTTGCTGAAATATCCGCATTTATTTATTAAAACTGCTGACATTTCAGCAATAATTTTTCTTTGTTTTTACAATAAAACTTTGACACAGATAGTTGCTGAAATATCAGCACTTATTTATAAAAGTTGCTGACATTTCAGCAATAATTTTTCTTCGTTTCCAGAAAACAGGGACCCGCTTTACAATGAAACTTTGACAGGGACCCGCTTTACAGTATGAAAGTATGATAGGGATGTCTCCCTAATTTCCACTATTAAGAAATCATCCGATCGAAAATATCATTGGAGCAAAAAATACAAATAAGGACAAGAAGTCAATTAAATCAAATGGGACATGTTGCTTTTATTTCTAATATTGAGCCTAAAAATGCAAAAGAAAGCTTCAACCGATGACTATTGGATTTTAGCTATGCAAGAAGAGCTAAACCAATTTGAACGAAACGATGGGACTTGGTTCCTAGACCTAGTGATCGGATAGTTATTAGTACAAAGTGGGTTTTCAAAAATAAAGCTGATGAGCAAGGTAACATAACTCGTAATAAAGCTAGATTAGTCGCTCAAGGCTACAATCAAGAAGAAGGAATAGACTACGAAGAAACTTTTGCTCTTGTCGCTCGATTAGAAGCAATATGTATCTTATTAGCCTTCTCTTGTTATCATAATTGTAAATTATATCAAAGGGATGTAAAAAGTGCATTTCTAAATGGTTTTATAAAAGAAAATGTTTACATAGAACAACCACCATTGTTTACATATGAAAAATATCCAGATGATGTTTATAAACTAAAGAAAGCATTATACGGTTTGAAACAAGCACCCCGCTCATGGTATTATCGTCTAAAGAGCTATCTTATAAACTCAGGTTTTGAAATTGGAAAAGTTGATCAAACACTTTTTATTAAACAAGATAAGAATGATATTTTAATAATTCAAGTTTATGTAGATGATATTATTTTTGGTTCCACAAATAAAAAATTATGTAAAGAATTTTCTAACATTATGAAAAGTGAACTAGAGATGTCACATATGGGAGAACTCTCATATTTTCTTGACTTACAAATTAAACAATTAAATAACAGTATTTTTATAAATCAAGAAAAATACTGTAACAATTTAATAAAACGTTTTGGTATGTAGAACACTTCTGCAAAACAAACTCCCATGAGCACTACGGTCCATCTCGATCGAGACGAAAATGGTAAAAGTATGGATCAAAATTTGTATCGAAATATGATTGATTATTTACTATATTTGACTGCTAGTCGTCCTGATATCATGATGAGTGTATGTTTTTGTGCACGTTTTCAGACAAATCCTAAAGAATCACATTTGCGAGCCGTGAAACGAATTTCGTGCTACTTAAGCAACACTAGAGACTACGGCCTTTTTATCCGAAAGAATGTCCTTTCGAATTAGTATCATACAATGATGCTGACTTCGGTGGATGTCGAATGGATCGAAAGAATACGAGTGGTACATGCTACTTCATTGGACAGTCCCTAGTATCGTGATTTAGTAAGAAGCAAAATTGTGTCTCACTCTCGACGTGTGAAGCAGAATATATTTCTGCTGCCTTGGCATGTGCACAAGTAATTTACATGCAACACACTCTTCAAGATTTTGGCATCAATATTTCTAAATCAACGATTTATTGTGATAACACAAGTATTTGTCCAAAAATCCAACAAATCATTCTCGCACCAAACATATAGATATTCGACATCATTTTCTACATGACAACATAGAAAAAGATGTCATTTCTCTTGAATTCGTATCTTCAGAAAATCAAATAGCAGATATATTCACTAAACCGTTGAATGAAAATACTTTTATAAAATTAAGACGAGAACTTGGAATTATACCTCTACAAGAATTATAAATTTTTTTTCTCTCCATATATGATAAAGAAATAAAAAAATTCAGCCAAATTAGCATATCTTCTCTTGAATTAGATCCTACAATTTTAGATAAATCAAATAAAAGGTCATAAAATTTGTTTTTATATTAACCAACGAATATATATATATATATATATAATTCACAGGTTACAAATCAAAAAGGATTTTGAACTTTTCAAATATTTCTAAAAATAGAAATCATTAATATATATAAGATCGGAATAAGTGTATAAGAAATAAACATAAAAACTATAATCAACTTTCAGATAAGAATGTCTTCGCAAGATAATTCTCCGTACTCATCCATTGATTTCAGCTCATTCACTACAACACCTTCAAATAACTCAACTCCTATATATGTTCCCGTACGCATTACACCTCCAAACCATCATACTGGCTATACCCCGAATGGAAAACGAGTCAGGTTCACCTTCTACTCAACATCAAATAAATGATATGCATCATTTTCAACAAGAAATAATCAGTGTTCAACGCGAAATATACTATGAACAGAAAAAATCAAGGAGCTCGTTTGAGTTTCCTTAAGAAATGTGCTCTTAAGATTGTGGTCATTCTCCTACAAGTAATAGCATCCAGAGACAATCGCCGCATCGTAAGGAAACATCTCCTCGTAATTCATGGGAAAAAGGTCCATCAAGCAAACTCACCCCTGTTCGTAAAAAATTTGTCCCCTATCAAACCATTGACGGAAAAAACTAAAGTTGAACCGGATTCGTTCAAAGGCTGCTCATCAGAAAAATCCGAGCCTTCTGAAAATAAATAAATACGGTTTCCATATACGTTGGAATATCTGCATAATATATATACGGTTTCCATATAGTAAATAATATGTTTATTGTTAAAACTATTTAAAATTATTTAACATGAGAATAAAGCTCGTGTGTGTGTATGTGTATATATATATATATAATAACCTAATTATATTTTGTTATAAGCTAATCTGTGCAAAGACAACATATTCAGCCGGCTGAACGCCCTAGTTCAGACGGTTGAATCTTCAATCAGGCATCAAATTTTTTCAGCATTCAACCGGCTGATACCAATAATTCAAACGGCTGAATTGACCCTTTTTGGCCTATTTCTTTGCTGGTTTGGTTTTTAAAGCAATCAGACGGCTAAATTGTCCCTAGCAGCCGGTCGATGTATCGAATTTCAATTTTTTTAATAACTGACACGTCATTTGAGGCACCCATTCAATTCTCCACCAACCATTACATCTCCTCAATCCTTCTTTTCATCATCAAATTTCATTTCAGCAAACTAAAACCCATTCTCCAAAAATAAAAAATAAAAAATCACATTTTTACATCATATTTCACTTAAAATCAAACAATGGCTCCAAGACCCAAAAGATGAAGACAAGCCTCCACTTCTACTGGTCCATCTCAAGATCAAATCAGGGCATGGCTTCATGATGATACCGTTGTTACAAGATTCAATAGCACGAAGAATTTTAAAATCTTTGAAGGAGCCTTTATGAAATTCACTGATTTCAATGGATATGAAATTCGGGAGATCGCAGAAGTAAACAATTTTGATTCTCTTATAGGGTATAATGCTAACAATGTCAAGATTTATCCTCTTTTAATTGAACTTTTCTTTGTAAACATGAACTTAGATCACCAAAATCCACAAAACAAAACTGATTGTATTTGGACTATGGTTTGTGGCGTTAAGATTTATCTTCTCCTAAAACGCTTAGGACATATTTTAAGATGTCCATCTCAAGGCTTAGATATCGATGAAATTGAAGTTGACGTGTTTCATAGAGATGAAGTGTCACATAGATTTCTATCCGACAATATGACCGAACTAAAATCTACTGCTTTGCGTCCAAAAGCTAGGTTAATTCATCGTGCTCTTATCCGGTCGCTTCAACCTTGTACCAGCCGCTATGAAAAAGTTTATAAAAGAGATTTTCAAGCTCCATATGCAATTTATTCTTCTCAACCTGTTATTTGGGGTAAGATAATTTGGAAGAATTTGAAACCGTTAATCATAGAAGAAATTACAAAACAATTCATTATGGAGCTTATACTATGCGCATCTTGCAAAATTTTGGAGTAGTTATACCAAATTCCGAGTTTACGACAATAAGCGAACTCAACTCCAAAACATTAAGTCTTGTGGGCCTTCCAAAGCTTCCTGCAAATGATGAGATAATTACTTTTCAACAATGGGTTGCAAACCGTGACCAAGGTATTGCACAACCCCGTGACACTAGCATTGCTTCCTCCTTCCAAGGACCGCAAACTCAAGAAGATATTAATGAAATTGAAGAAATCAATATGGATGCCTCTTCCAAACAAGCTTTTGTTACCTTATCCCGAAACCAAAGTAGGCTTGATCATCGTTTGACCAAAATTGAGCACAACGTTTCAAAAACCAACAAAAAGCTCAATTCTATCAAAGGCCTCTTGAACGAGATTTGGGATAAGCTTTCTTGCTCTTCGTCAACGTCTGCTATTCCTCCTACTTCATCAACAGGAGTTACTGAAACTCCGGCTCCTTTCACTTGGACAACTACTGAAGAGGAAGACGAAGAAGGAGGTAACTTTGAAAGCCAAGAGCTTTGATCATTCTTTATATCATGGTATGTTTTTATTCTCAGCTTTTTATGACTCATATATATGTTCTATGTTCAAACTCTTTAAAAGACAATTTGTGTTGTAATATTTGTGATAACTTGATCGTTCTGTTTCTGTTATGTTTGTTTATCATTCTACACGGTATTTTCGTGACATGTCTGTAATATTGTGTATCCTACGATCTGTGATGTCTTATGTGATAATTGTATGTTCTGTGAATACTACTTCTCGTAAATTGTTATTTCTCCTATTGATATCTATTTTCTTTTTGTCGATGACAAAGGGGAAGAATACAGTAAGGCCATGTCGATAGGGGGAGTATCATGATAGAGGGAAGAATAACTCAATTTAAAATTGAGTTATATAGTTGTCATCATCAAAGAGGGATAATGTTAGAACCTTATATTTTGATGTTTTGATAGTGACAACTATAAAAATATATATTGTATATACTAACCATTTTTGCAGGAAATCATATCAACTTTACAAAGAGACAACTATATCAAAATGAAGACAAGATTGATGCTACAAAGAACTTGTAACAACCCGACATTTCGTACCCATTTAATTATCGCCTCTTGACGATCTAATCTAGTTGCTAATAAGCTATTGGCATTTTGATCGAATTGAAATTCTCTTCTTATCCGGTTTGAATTCTTTTCAAATTGGATTGAAATTCAATTATAAGATTTTTGTTAAAAGGATTTTTGGGCTTTATAAAAATCGTGACCCATATGTGTTTGGGGCCGTGAAAATTTTCAAGACAAATATCGATCCCCCTCTCAATTTTCGTTCATTCAATAACTCGTTCCCTCCCTCTTTTTATTTTCATTTTCACGAACCCTAAATCACAAATGAAAAGAATGGCGGCCACAATCCTTTTCGTTCGTTCTCGCGTGTCCCCCTGAATCAAGTTAGGGCATCGGAATCGAAGGCAACGGCCGCAAGGGGTTCGAACTTCGCTCGTCTTCCCTCGATTGCTACAGCTTCGACTCGTTTCTGGACTTCGTGTAGCATCACTCGAGACTGTTCCAAATTGTGGCTAAGGTGAGTGGCTTTCCACTCACATCTAATTCAAGTCGTCTTGATTCATTTATTGTTTTGAAAACTACGTTTATGATGATATTTACTTCGGTTTTGACTTCAAAGTTGTCTTCTTGTCCTTGATGCATTGTTTCTCAGCTGCTCTTGATTCCGAGTCATTGAGTAGTCTTGCTACTGTGATTTCTTTTGTGAGTCGCCCAATTGAAATGATTTCTGTAGTTCATTCGAATTAGTATATTTCGTAGTTATTAGCTTTATAGTTATTGTTTCGTGAATTTTGGGGACTTTGGCATGTCTATCTCCATATATGCATTTATCTTTGCACTGACCAGTTATATGGTTGCATATATGTTGTATCATTGTGAAGTTTGGTTTACTGGTGGGTTTTCTTGGCACTGTTCCACTTGGATTACGAGGGTCTTTGTAGTTTGTTTCTTTCAGGTTGCCAGTTTGCATTTCTTGATCTTTACTTCCCTGTTGCCAGTCTTGGTTGCACTGGTCATTTCCAGTGTTTGATCATTTGTATATACTTCTTGCCTGCAGTGATAATTTTGCTTTCTTGACCTGGGCTTGAGTTTTGTCAATTGAACATCACTGAGTTGATTTTTAGCTTGAGTCTAATACAGTGCATTGATGCATTGTATTATTTGCATTTGGTTCACTTTGTAATTTCGACTTGTCTTTCCTATTCCACTGGTTACTGTCACTTTGAATTCACTTGCTGACAGCCTTGTACCTGCATCCATGTTGATGTTGTCATTTTGTTCCAGTGTGGTTTGCACATGTCATTCTGAACTTGTTATATTTTTTTCTCGTGAGTTTGGAGTTGGTTTCTCTGGCACTTGTGAGCTTTGTTCTCTGGCCATCTTTACTGCGCATGTAGTTGCTTATGTTGTTTGTGTCAGTTGCTTCATTTGCTTAGTGCATTGCTCCCTGGCATTCATATTCAGATTGCTTATCATATAGTTTGCATCCACACTGGGTTGACATCTTTGGTATAGTCTGTGCTGGCTTTTGATCTGTTATGTCTACTGTCCAGTAGCCTTCATGACTTCACTTGATTTCAGTTGCATATGTTAGCTCTTTGGTTCGACTACTGCATATATGTGTCAGTTGAAATGTTGGGTATGTGGTTCAAGTTGTATATCATATTGAACTGGTTCATCTTTGTTGTATTTCACTGATTTGTACTGGTGCTGCAGTGTCATCTCTGTAGCTTACTTGGTGCATCCAAGTGTATTGGTTCAGATTTCATTTATGTTGGTTTGTGTTTGTTCTTTTTCTTGAGTCTAACTTGGAGCATTCTGTTGCTTCATTCTTTGGTTCCTGTACGTCGACTATTTTAGAACTGCTTCGGCCAGATCATTTAACATCACCTGTATATATTGTTGCTTGATATAATCTTGAGTCTGCATAATACTTGGTCACTGTTGTCTTTGTTGTGGCCTTTGAATTTGTGTACTGGTACACATTCTGGTCATTGTTGCCATCTTAGCCTGGCATTTGTTTCAGTTTGGTTTGGTAACTTGTGCAGTTTACTGGTCTTTGATTTGGTTGTTGCATCACTATAGCTTTGCAGTTGCAGTTTTACATTTATTCAGTAGCCATTGTAGCTCTGTGCTTTGTTGCAGTTGAGCCACTGATGCACTGCATCATCTTCTACCTGTTGCACTTGCAATGATGTTCATATGTACTGCCCTTGTACATGCTTCACTGCATCATCTTCTACCTGTTGCACTTGCAATGATGTTCCTCATTTCATGTTCGAATTCATACTTGTCTGCACTCGCCTTCAGTTTGCTATTTCTCTGTGCCTTGCTTTGCGACATGTTGATCTTGTTTCACTTGTTGCCCCTTTCACTGGATACACTGTTTCATTTCACTGATGCAGCCTTGCCCTTAAATACAAGTGGTGGCTGCATTTTCGTAGCAGTTTTTCCCTTGTCCCTTGTGGTGACTTTATATTCTGTTGTGGCGAGGCAGTGCACGCGTGCGTGCACTACAGCCACACCGAATTGACAGATTTTAATCGATATCTCTTTTATTCTTAATTCATCGACCTGTTGCGTAATTCGTAGGCTGTATTGGCGAGGCAGTACACGTTAGCGTGTACTGCAGCCAATTAGCATTGATATTTTTAAATTGACATTTCAATTGCTTAAACTGCTTTGGATTTCTGTTTTGTGGATTAACACTGTTTAGTGTTATATCTGCCGTTATCCAATTCTCGTATCGAGAGTTGGATATACGAGATTTCTGTGACTGTCATCTATATTGAGATTGATTATTATTGCTTCTATGCTCTAATAACTGATTTTGAATTAGACTGATCCGGGTATTATTTTCTTTTGAATGTAATACTCGGGTCAGACCGAGTATTTACAGGTTGTAGATTTTTAGCTTTGGGTTGCTGCTAGAGCTATGAAGACTTTTTATATCATTTGAAGTGGTCTTCGTCTTGTTGTAGTAGCCAGTGTGTCTGTTTTAAGATGATAATGTATTCATGTATATTAGTCGATAATGTACTTGTATATATAACTTCTTGAGTCGACAATTGTAGTTGTATCATTTGTATTGTGTCAAATGTATTGTAACTGATATCAGTTATTGTATATATGAGACTTTTCGTTCCATCTGTATTCCGCATTTATGTTATCTGTGTTATTATTATATCTATTGTCCTAAACTATTATAGCCACTGTGTAGTAGCTTTGAGTTTGTATCGGTATGTCGGGTTTCCTCTAAAAATGAAATGCAATGTTTTATTATCTGACATATCGGTGCTCGCACAAAGCAATTACACGGATGGTCGCTCCTCAACAGCCTTATTCTCCGTGCTAGTTGACAGCACTACACCGTAGTGTTCTTGGCTAGCGTGGGTATAGAGGTGGGGCGTCACAGCTTGGTATCAGAGCCTGGGGTTTAGGACAATTATAAAACATAACTTAGATGGAACATGTGTTACAACTATCTGTCGATGTTTTATCTCTCATCTTTACATATGATTATTTTTTACTGTTAGGTATGAATTCCTAACGCTTATTCTTGTGTTTTCGGCTTTGAATTGATTTAGCCGATGTTGATTTTGTTTTAATTTGGCAAATTAAAGCCATTTTGACTTTTGGACTTTGTTCCACTTTTGTTCTATGCTATGAGTGTCATTGTGTACCTGTTACACTGTGATGAAAAATAGCTGGACCAGTTGCAAATTGAGTGATTTTGATTTCTCATTCACATTTAGTTTGAATCTCAGCGATTTTAAACTTGATATTTTGTGTTTTCCTCATCTTGAATTCCATTCGACTTCGGTCACTTTGTTTTTGAGAAATTGCTAATTTCTTGATTTTAAGACTCTGATTTTGTTTGCCGTTGGTTTTTTTGATAATGATGATTGAATCATTTTGTACTCGACTACGGCAATTAATTGTTGACTTCGACATTGACTTGATTCTTACTTTTGTTGAAGTCATTTATGCATTTCTGCTCGTTTTGCTTTGTTTTTCCAGTTGATAATCGATTCTTCATTTCTAATTAGTTGTTATCACCTTTGTCGATTTTGATAACTTCTATTTCTGGAATTTTGGGTATTCCTACTTTGATGAATTTGGAATCGAATTCTTTGGATTTTATTCACGTCTTCGAACGTGAAATTTTAGTGAACTGACTTGGTTTCCTAATTTAATCGATTCTTGATCATTTCCCCGATTTGTTGCTATCATTTATTAGCAACTTTGATGACATTTTCTTCGGGATTTTTGTGAACATACTTTCTGATGGATTCAGTATCGATTTCGTTGGATTCCATTCACATCTTCGTATGTGAATTCTTGTGATTGATTGTTTCTACAATCATTTTTGTGATTTATCACTTTAAAAATATAAAGGTTTTCTATACTAGTAGTAAATATTAAAATCCTTTTTCTCCAAACGATTTCAAAACTATTTTACTACAAAGCTCTTTTTCTTAAACCGTTTTCCAATCTATTAGTAAATACAAGCCTTTATTTCACTCGTATGAGAAATTGAATTAAACGGCTTAGTAAAACAAGTGGTATGAAACGCTTGCGTTTACTTCGTCGGTTAACTCCTAGACTTGTTCGATTGAACCTTTTGTGACAATTTTCTAGTGTAATTGACACTTCTCGTTGATCATGACGATCATTTTAAGGTTAGTCTAGACCGCAGTAGTGTGATTCCGACTCACACATATCTCTTTGTTCGCAAGGTTAGACTAGACCGCAGTAGTGTGATTCCGACTCACACATATCTCTTTGTCCGCAAGGTTAGTCTAGACCGCAGTAGTGTGATTCCGACTCACACATATCTCTTTGTTCGCAAGGTTAGACTAGACCGCAGTAGTGTGATTCCGACTCACACATATCTCTTTGTCCGCAAGGTTAGTCTAGACCGCAGTAGTGTGATTCCGACTCACACATATCTCTTTGTTTGCAAGGTTAGACTAGACCGCAGTAGTGTGATTCCGACTCACACATATCTCTTTGTCCGCAAGGTTAGTCTAGACCGCAGTAGTGTGATTCCGACTCACACATATCTTTTTGTTCGCAAGGCTAGACTAGACACCACTTGTGTGATTCCATTCACACATACCTTTTTGCTTTTTGGTTAGTCTAGACCTTAATTGTGTGATTCCACTCACACATATCTTTTTCTCTGCGAGGTTAGCCTAGACCTCAATCTGTGTGATTCCGACTCACACGCGTGGGATAGCGACCCACGGTCTTCGGACCATTCCTGTGTGAAAATTTAATGGATGGCTTCCATGAGATAGCGTCTCGTCTTGTGTTACCGGTGTTTTGGAGTTTGCATGCTCCCATTTTGTGATAGGCATTTCCCTTTTCCTTTTTATGATTTAGACTAGCAAATGTGCGATGTCTCTTTCTCTGCGAGGTTAGCCTAGACCTCAATCTGTGTGATTCCGACTCACACGCGTGGGATAGCGACCCACGGTCTTCGGACCATTCCTGTGTGAAACTTTAATGGTTAGCCACCATGAGATAGCGTCTCGTCTTGTGAAACCGGTGTTTTGGAGTTTTCATACTCCCGTTTTCTGATAGGCTCTTTTCCCCCTCTTTTTGTGATTTTTGGATTTCTTGTGATGATTTCTAGAATTTGTGCTTCACCAATTTTCGTGATTTCTATTGACAAGTTTTGTCAATTTTTGTGTATTGGTGAATTCATGTGTTATTAACTTGTTATGAATACAAGTTTAGGGTATGATATCCCTTTCTATCTTTGAGAAGATTCTTGTGACATTTTTGATGAATGAAAATTCATTTGGCATTATATTTTGATGCCAGTTATTTTAATGAGATTTTGACGTGTTAACTTTAGTACCCGTCAATTTTGAAATGGATTTACAAGCGGTTCTCCCGCAATACTGATATTGCTAATTTAATCACGTGTTTTCAAAATTCTTTATTTTTAAAAGTTGTTTCAAAAATATAAATTAAAATTGTTTTCAAAATTTTTACAGCTTACATTTTCAAAAGAACGAGGAAGCGATTTAAACCTTTCAGAAAAATCGAGGACTATAACCCCTTTCTTTTACTGATTCGCTTAATTCCGGACTTGTCCGTTTGAGAATGTGAAATGTTATTTTTAAAACACACAATTCTGTACTTTCAAGAAAACGATAAAGAGATTTAAACGATTTAGCAAAAGTAAGGAGTATGGAACCATACTTTTACTACTTCGGTTAATTCCGGACTCGTTAATTGAATATTTATGGCTTCTAATTATCGTTTTTGATAATTAGATATTTGTGTTTCTGATTATCGTTTTTGATAATCAGATATTTGTGAAATTTGATTATCGTTTGAGATAATTAAATATTTTTCGATTTGATAATCGAATCTTTGTGATTTCTGATTATCGTTTTTGATAATCAGATATTTGTGAAATTTGATTATCGTTTGAGATAATTAAATATTTTTCGATTTGATAATCGAATATTTGTGATTTCTGATTATCGTTTTTGATAATCAGATATTTGTGAAATTTGATTATCGTTTGAGATAATTAAATATTTTTCGATTTGATAATCGAATCTTTGTGATTTCTGATTATCGTTTTTGATAATCAGATATTTGTGAAATTTGATTATCGTTTAAGATAATTAAATATTTTTCGATTTGATAATCGAATATTTGTTATTTCTGCTTATCGTTTTTGATAATCAGATATTTGTGAAAAATCGATTATCGTTTTAGATGATTGAATATTTGCGATTTTGAGATTCGAGCTTCGTCTTTTTCTCTGACGATTCAGGTGAGTAATTTGATTTACTCACATTCAATTCGTGCAGTACGTGATTTCTGCTCTCTGATTCCTTTTCTTTCAATTGCTAAAACTCGATTGATTCTTGCTTCTGATAGTCGTCTGATTTTGATTCCTTGATCCCCTCGATGTTGATTTTTTTGATTTTAAGCAATCGAACCTTTTGATTTTTATCTGATACTTCCATAATTCTAATGCTTCCCTGTGGCATTTGCTTTGCTTATGCATTCAACATTGCCATGCTCTTATGGTTGTTACCTTTTGTCCATTTATTCCTTATGATTGCGAGGACGCAATTTCTTTAAGGAGGGGAGTCTGTAACAACCCGACATTTCGTACCCATTTAATTATCGCCTCTTGACGATCTAATCTAGTTGCTAATAAGCTATTGGCATTTTGATCGAATTGAAATTCTCTTCTTATCCGGTTTGAATTCTTTTCAAATTGGATTGAAATTCAATTATAAGATTTTTGTTAAAAGGATTTTTGGGCTTTATAAAAATCGTGACCCATATGTGTTTGGGGCCGTGAAAATTTTCAAGACAAATATCGATCCCCCTCTCAATTTTCGTTCATTCAATAACTCGTTCCCTCCCTCTTTTTATTTTCATTTTCACGAACCCTAAATCACAAATGAAAAGAATGGCGGCCACAATCCTTTTCGTTCGTTCTCGCGTGTCCCCCTGAATCAAGTTAGGGCATCGGAATCGAAGGCAACGGCCGCAAGGGGTTCGAACTTCGCTCGTCTTCCCTCGATTGCTACAGCTTCGACTCGTTTCTGGACTTCGTGTAGCATCACTCGAGACTGTTCCAAATTGTGGCTAAGGTGAGTGGCTTTCCACTCACATCTAATTCAAGTCGTCTTGATTCATTTATTGTTTTGAAAACTACGTTTATGATGATATTTACTTCGGTTTTGACTTCGAAGTTGTCTTCTTGTCCTTGATGCATTGTTTCTCAGCTGCTCTTGATTCCGAGTCATTGAGTAGTCTTGCTACTGTGATTTCTTTTGTGAGTCGCCCAATTGAAATGATTTCTGTAGTTCATTCGAATTAGTATATTTCGTAGTTATTAGCTTTATAGTTATTGTTTCGTGAATTTTGGGGACTTTGGCATGTCTATCTCCATATATGCATTTATCTTTGCACTGACCAGTTGTATGGTTGCATATATGTTGTATCATTGTGAAGTTTGGTTTACTGGTGGGTTTTCTTGGCACTGTTCCACTTGGATTACGAGGGTCTTTGTAGTTTGTTTCTTTCAGGTTGCCAGTTTGCATTTCTTGATCTTTACTTCCCTGTTGCCAGTCTTGGTTGCACTGGTCATTTCCAGTGCTTGATCATTTGTATATACTTCTTGCCTGCAGTGATAATTTTGCTTTCTTGACCTGGGCTTGAGTTTTGTCAATTGAACATCACTGAGTTGATTTTTAGCTTGAGTCTGATACAGTGCATTGATGCATTGTATTATTTGCATTTGGTTCACTTTGTAATTTCGACTTGTCTTTCCTATTCCACTGGTTACTGTCACTTTGAATTCACTTGCTGACAGCCTTGTACCTGCATCCATGTTGATGTTGTCATTTTGTTCCAGTGTGGTTTGCACATGTCATTCTGAACTTGTTATAATTTTTTCTCGTGAGTTTGGAGTTGGTTTCTCTGGCACTTGTGAGCTTTGTTCTCTGGCCATCTTTACTGCGCATGTAGTTGCTTATGTTGTTTGTGTCAGTTGCTTCATTTGCTTAGTGCATTGCTCCCTGGCATTCATATTCAGATTGCTTATCATATAGTTTGCATCCACACTGGGTTGACATCTTTGGTATAGTCTGTGCTGGCTTTTGATCTGTTATGTCTACTGTCCAGTAGCCTTCATGACTTCACTTGATTTCAGTTGCATATGTTAGCTCTTTGGTTCGACTACTGCATATATGTGTCAGTTGAAATGTTGGGTATGTGGTTCAAGTTGTATATCATATTGAACTGGTTCATCTTTGTTGTATTTCACTGATTTGTACTGGTGCTGCAGTGTCATCTCTGTAGCTTACTTGGTGCATCCAAGTGTATTGGTTCAGATTTCATTTATGTTGGTTTGTGTTTGTTCTTTTTCTTGAGTCTAACTTGGAGCATTCTGTTGCTTCATTCTTTGGTTCCTGTACGTCGACTATTTTAGAACTGCTTCGGCCAGATCATTTAACATCACCTGTATATATTGTTGCTTGATATAATCTTGAGTCTGCATAATACTTGGTCACTGTTGTCTTTGTTGTGGCCTTTGAATTTGTGTACTGGTACACATTCTGGTCATTGTTGCCATCTTAGCCTGGCATTTGTTTCAGTTTGGTTTGGTAACTTGTGCAGTTTACTGGTCTTTGATTTGGTTGTTGCATCACTATAGCTTTGCAGTTGCAGTTTTACATTTATTCAGTAGTCATTGTAGCTCTGTGCTTTGTTGCAGTTGAGCCACTGATGCACTGCATCATCTTCTACCTATTGCACTTGCAATGATGTTCATATGTACTGCCCTTGTACATGCTTCACTGCATCATCTTCTACCTGTTGCACTTGCAATGATGTTCCTCATTTCATGTTCGAATTCATACTTGTCTGCACTCGCCTTCAGTTTGCTATTTCTCTGTGCCTTGCTTTGCGACATGTTGATCTTGTTTCACTTGTTGCCCCTTTCACTGGATACACTGTTTCATTTCACTGATGCAGCCTTGCCCTTAAATACAAGTGGTGGCTGCATTTTCGTAGCAGTTTTTCCCTTGTCCCTTGTGGTGACTTTATATTCTGTTGTGGTGAGGCAGTGCACGCGTGCGTGCACTGCAGCCACACCGAATTGACAGATTTTAATCGATATCTCTTTTATTCTTAATTCATCGACCTGTTGCGTAATTCGTAGGCTGTATTGGCGAGGCAGTACACGTTAGCGTGTACTGCAGCCAATTAGCATTGATATTTTTAAATTGACATTTCAATTGCTTAAACTGCTTTGGATTTCTGTTTTGTGGATTAACACTGTTTAGTGTTATATCTGCCGTTATCCAATTCTCGTATCGAGAGTTGGATATACGAAATTTCTGTGACTGTCATCTATATTGAGATTGATTATTATTGCTTCTATGCTCTAATAACTGATTTTGAATTAGACTGATCCGGGTATTATTTTCTTTTGAATGTAATACTCGGGTCAGACCGAGTATTTACAGGTTGTAGATTTTTAGCTTTGGGTTGCTGCTAGAGCTATGAAGACTTTTTATATCATTTGAAGTGGTCTTCGTCTTGTTGTAGTAGCCAGTGTGTCTGTTTTAAGATGATAATGTATTCATGTATATTAGTCGATAATGTACTTGTATATATAACTTCTTGAGTCGACAATTGTAGTTGTATCATTTGTATTGTGTCAAATGTATTGTAACTGATATCAGTTATTGTATATATGAGACTTTTCGTTCCATCTGTATTCCGCATTTATGTTATCTGTGTTATTTTTATATCTATTGTCCTAAACTATTATAGCCACTGTGTAGTAGCTTTGAGTTTGTATCGGTATGTCGGGTTTCCTCTAAAAATGAAATGCAATGTTTTATTACCTGACATATCGGTGCTCGCACAAAGCAATTACACGGATGGTCGCTCCTCAACAGCCTTATTCTCCGTGCTAGTTGACAGCACTACACCGTAGTGTTCTTGGCTAGCGTGGGTATAGAGGTGGGGCGTCACAGAACTATCAGTCATCGTGTCTATATCTAGAGGTATAAAGTCGTTAAAATCTCTCCTATGTGATACACACACGCACAATCTTTCTTTGAAATTTATAGAACATCCTAAAAAATTTGAATTTCAGCCGGCTGAAATACCCAAGTCGGCCGACTGAATCTGTGCATATGCACATAAATATTTATGAATATTCCGCCGACTGAGTGACAATATTCAGCCGGCTGAAAATGGCCTAAATTGAACTATTTTCTTGATGATTTAAAAAAACCATCCAGCTAGCTGCCAAACTTTATTCAGCTGGCTGAATTCATATAACGGCTAGTTTTCTAAAAAGGTACCTCTTCTTTATGAAGAGTTACATCTTTAAAACCAAGAGTTGTCGTCCTGACTTTTCACTGTTTCTTCTCACAATTGATTGCAACTATTAAACTCTATATAAAGAAAATTATTTCATTGTTTTGATAATTAATTCTATTTCCAATTCTTTCTATTTTTACTATTGAACTATCAAACATTCAATTACAAGCTGCTTTACATTTTTGATCACACGATCATTCAAGATAATTTTCTAGTGATCAAAATTACTTCCTTTCTTCACAAGCTACACGATATACCACAAAGGAGAAGATTATAGGAAGGGTGTACTTTATTGACTTATTAGTGCTATTCAAGAGCATACTCAGTCAAATACTTTTATGTTGTTTATAGTTGAAGTCCTGTTGTAGTATCCTCAGGCGGTTGAAGTCCTATTCGGTTGTCTAGGCGGTTGAAGTCATGTTCAGTTGCTTAGGCGATGTAATACATATTCCTCTAGGTTAAGTGAGGGTATTGATTAATTTCATAAGGAGTCTGGGACCAAACGTAGAATGGGAAGTTCGAACCAGTATAAAAATCTCTGGTGTCATTTACTTTATTATTTTTACTATTATATTTATATTCCGCACAAGCAAATAGTTTAGTTTATATTTCATATTACACGATCCTTAGTCACTTTCAAAACCAAGTTTGAAATACTTAAAATTTTGGGGTTGTCTAGCCTTTTATCGAATAACAGATCCAAAGAGACATAAATTAAGATCAAGAGCTTTGAAAGGTGTATTTGCAGGATACGTTGAGAATTCCAAAGCATACCAGATGCTAGACTTAGATTCTAATGTCATTATAGAGTCAAGAGATGTAGAATTTATTGAAAATAAATTCATATGTGATTCCAATCAACTCTCAAATCCTACTCAAATTGTTCATGAGAAAGACAATGAAATATCTAAACTTAAAAGAAAGTCTTCAAGTATACCAGAAGAGCCTAGAAGAAGTCAAAGAGCAAGGAAAAACTAAAGAGTTGGGACCAGATTTCGTTTCACCTGATGATGTAGTTCATCTTGTCATAGGTGACAGAAACCATATTATCAATAAGATAACTTATGTCCTAAGTACAGAAGGGGATCCTAAAACTCTTAAAGAAGCAATGGCTTCTAGGGATGCTGCTTTCTGGAAAGAAGCAATACAAGACGAGATGGATTCAATTCTATCTAATAATACTTGGGAATTGACCGACTTACCTAATGGAACAAAACCGATTGGATGTAAATGGGTATTTCGTAGAAAATACAGTACAGATGGATCGATACAAACTTTCAAAGCAAGACTATTTGCCAAAAGGTTTAGACAAAAGGAAGGCATTGATTTTTTTTCGATATATATGCTCTTGTTGCAAGATTAACATCCATTAGAGTTTTGTTTGCTCTTGCTTTCATTCATAGATTGCATGTACATCAAATGGACATTAAGACTGCCTTTCTAAATGGTAAAGTAGACGAAGAAGTATACATGGAACAAGTAGAAGGTTTCGTTATGCTTGGAAATGAACACAAAGTTTGCAAGCTTGTTAAATCTTTATATGGATTAAAACAAGCACCAAAACAATGACATGAGAAGTTTGACTCTGCGATTTTGTCTAATGGTTTCAAACATAATAATGCAGACAGATGTATCTATTCTAAATTCACTGATCGTCACGGTATTATTATATGTCTGTATGAGGATGATCTACTCATATTTGGCATAAATATGGAAGGCATTAAAGAGACAAAGAAGTATCTAACTACGTGTTTTAAAATGAAAGATCTAAATGAAGTTGACACTATATTAGGAATCAAAGTAAAGAAATATAGTGGACGATATGCCTTATGTCAATCTCATTACACTGAAAAATTGCTTCTTAAATATAACGTTTAAATGTTAAAGAAGCAAGTAAACTCTATCATTCTTCTATTAAATTATTTGCAAATTCTGACAGGGCAATGGCTCAACTAGAATATGCAAGCATTATTGGCAGTCTCGTGTATGCAATGCACTGTACTCGTCCAGATATTGCATTTGCAGTGTGCAAGTTATTTAGATATACGCATAAACCAAGTGTTGCACATTGGAAAGTAATTTGTAGAATCCTTGGTTATCTTAAAAGAACCATCGATTTAGGACTTTATTATGGAATTTTTTTAGCATTTCTAGAAGAATATTCAGATGCAAGTGGTGTGACACCTGAAAAGGAAAATAAAGGAACTACTGGATGGATTTTTACTCTTGGGGGTGGTGCTATATCTTGAACCTCCAAGAAGCAAACAGTTATAACACATTCTACAATAGAAACCGAATTTAATGCCTTAGATGCATCGAATAAGGAGGCAGAATGGCTAAAAAAATTATTATTAGAAATAGAGTTGTGGCCACAACCAATGTCAGCCATTTATGTATAGTGTGATAGTGAAGCTACATTGTCAAGAGCTTATAATAAGATTTATAATGGAAAGTCTAGACATATAAGTCTAAGACATGCATATGTTAGAGAATTAATTGTAGATGTATCATTACTATTATATTTGTAAGATCGGAGAAAATTTGGGCAAACCCACTAAAAAGGATTACCAAGAGAAATGGTGAAACTACCAGTAATGCAATGTGTCTAAAACCATCCTAATCATCTGCAATGGAAACCAAACTTTAGACTCCATTGTCTAAAAGTTTAAAGGGTAAGAACAAGTTGCAGACAAGTGATTGATAAATAATAAATATTAATGTTTATATTGTTACGTTTTGTAGTGATCATTTGTCCATAGTAACAAGAAAAGAAAAGAATGGACACCTAAATGAACATAAAAAACAATGCTTCAATAAAGATGGAATATAGCTTTATAAATGTTCATGAAAACCTAGAGGAAATTAATAACAGTCTACGGTTATGGCATTTTACAGAAGCATGATAACATTTATGTGTTCATATATTTCGTTTCATCGCATAGGATTTTGGTTTAAGTATTTACCACCAAACATTCTGTTGGAACTTAAATGCATGAACTAATAAGGAAGTTTAAACCGAAAGGCACTTTCTTGTATGCATAAATGTATAATATTACAATCTGGGGGGGATTATTGGGAAGATTGAAATATTAAATTGTCCCACGTCGCCAAAAATTCTCAACTATTCATATATATAATGTGACTAGTTAATAGAATAGTGTGAAACGAAAAGACTTGGGCTTAAGGAATTGGTGCATGTGGGCTTGGGCCTATAAAACAAATGGGCACTTGGACACTTCTATTCATGAATTGACTATTGTACAACAGTGGCATCCCTCCCAAAAGGCTGTAAAATTGCCTTAAATATTCATTCCTAGGTTTTACTTTTGGTTCATTAACTCCAACAGTAACAAACTAATCCTCCGGATGTATCTGCAAAAAATATGGTAGCTCTGCCTAGAGTATATGCAAGCGAACTGTAAAATATGACCGAATATGCCTATAGCTCTGCCTAGAGTATGATGTACAATGGGTAACATGACATACCCTCTAATTAAGTGCTGCATCAAATCTATCTATATCGTTTGGAACTGTATCATATAAATACAGTACCCCGTTCTAGCTCTCCTAACATTCTCAATGTTAAGTTCTTTTACAAGAAAAACTATTATTCTGTTTGACGGACATGCACATGATTTAAATCTGAATGCTAGATTAATGTCTTTGTGTACTAGTTTGATTACACCATGGTATCCTCCTCAAAATTAGCTCTGTTTAACAGATGTAATATCAGATCAATCTAATAGCAGCTGTGTGATTGACTTGCTCTCTTACTCTGGGACAACCAAAATTGAATGTACACAAACTTGGTGAAGGGCTATTCAACGTGCAAGGCCCATTATAACTCCAAGACCCACCACTACTAGATTAGAGTACATATACAAGGCCAACTAAACATACAAAATATAGCAAAAGTTTACCCTTTTTTTTCACGTGAAGATTGTTTAATTAATCATCAAATCACAGAATTGAACATATCATGTATTTTGTGGAAGAGAACTATATAGTATCTCCAACCATATCAGCTACAATATATTGAACATCTTATGTAAATAGCTGTTGATTATTATTTCATAGTTGTTTAATATCGGACCCTTTAGATCACAAGGGTCTTCAAATGTTATCCGTATTACAAATCCTAGTATATTATAGAGGATATCAATTAGCATATCTCGTTTTGATACCTGTAGTTATGAAGAGCCCCAATTTGAGGGTAGTGTTGAAAGTTGAAACCTTCTAATGCACGCATCGAATGGTTAAGTGACTTCAGGTGTGTTCGTGTGCAAGTGAACAGAACGCCCGAAAGGGGCATTCTGAATGGCGAACGAACGGAGAAATTTCAACGAAAGGGGAATATGTTTTTGTGCTGCGAAAGGGGCAGCGAACAGAGAATGATTGTTTATAATATATATATATATATATATATATATATATATATATATATATAATTTGAATTGTTTTAAGTATTTTTGAATAAAGTCAGTAATCAATATAAAATTATAAGTTAATGCAAAAATTGTGAAATTAAAAAACAAATATATTAAAAAAGAAATTAGTACACCGAGATTTGAAAAAATACAACAGGCATAATACAAATACACAAAAGAAATTAACAAGACTGAAAGTGAGAGTAACGATTTTTTTAAGCAATTGTTTGCCACTACCCGTAACTGCCATTATGGATGGGGCTCTGGAGATGACAACCCTCCTAGGTGGGGGTGTAGGGGCAACACTTCTGCAGTCTACGGTCGACCTAACCGGTTAGGTTGTGGGGGCCTAGGGGGCAGCGCCCCATCGAAAAAATGGTATATGTTATTGGTGTAATTTTTATTTTCACGGAAGATATCACATTAGTATTAATATTGTTTTATTTTTTACAAAAAAAATTGTTTAGTTTTATTATTAGTTTTACTAAAAATAAATACTTTTTCAATTATAAATATTTATAATTTGTTAGATTTTTATTATTTATTATCTATTATTGTAATTATATATTGTTTGATTTTAAACTTATGTCATATTATCAATTTAAAAACTTATTATTTAATAAAAATAATGGATGCGTCTGACGTGTCTTCCTCAAATGGTTCGATTTCTCAAATGGTTCAATCTCAAATAGAGTTTTGCTCTACCTTGTTACTGTCTGCAAACGCACCCTTCATATATACATATGAAAGATATGTATTAATTAGCAGATAAGTGTACAAAGAAGCATGCATGTTAGTTACAAGGACACATATAAACATCAAAGTAGTAAACAAGTATCACCTAAATACAGGGGAAAAAAATATACCACCAGCAGTTCTACTATAGGACAGACATATCATGTATTTAAGAGCCAAACCTGGTGAAGGACTAGTCAAATTAACGCCTAGCAGATCATGGAGAAAATCAGTGGCTGATGATGAGACAGCTGGAGCCTCATCGGATGTCAAATCAAGCAAATCAACCAAAGGAGCAGCAGAAGGCTTAGTGACACCATTTGGAACATTAAGTGACGATGCAGACATGGCAGGCTTATTAATCTTTTTGGTATTCATGGTTTCTTGAGTTGTCCCGGCTCTTTTTACATTATAAGCTGACTCGTCTAGAACTGGCATCCGTTCAACCAAAGCAGATCTGTGTCACAAACGTTTATGCTGTGAATATCTAACATTACAAGTCTCTTAGCTGTCCTATATTAAATATTAAATGAGAATAAGATTAGTAGAATGTCACTGTATATCAAGGCTATATGCGCCATGTTTTTTGTTGGTCAAGGAAAATTAGTAAATGAATGAAAGGAATTTAGTATAAGTTTGAATTTGGTTATTAGCCACTTAGGCATGCTTCAGACTTCAATCCACACCACCATGGTACATTAGGTCAGTTTCTCTTTAAAAATTGATTCTTTAATTTGAATTTGATGTGAGGTCTCATAATTAGCCAATCTAACATTCTAATTACTAAGTTATAACAGCAATTCTAAATCAGGAGAGTAATTTTCAATTCTGTCGAAATTTGAACCACCGTGATACAAACGGAGAACCTTCACAGGTTTCAAACTATTGATACCGTTAGAAGTGTTTGAAATGTCTCTAATTCAACGGTGTAGGATAAAACTGACCAAGGACGGAGTGATGTGTAAGTGTAAGAGATCCTGAGCTATAACCCAGGTTGGATTTGTAAACATGTATTATGAAAGTGATCGACACCAGTAAAATAATCTCAGCCCAATTATTTCTTTTAGCATTCATTTACAAGTAAAACAAGCATATGAGTTACTCTTGGATTAAGTCTATCCCTTGCTTTCCATTCAAATCCTCTGCTATGTGTCGAATTCGTAAAACTATATTTGTCAAATTATATGTTTTGTTGTAGAGCAGTTCAAAAGCTTCAAAACGGTACAAATCCGAGGTGATTTGGAGCTACAGAGTAAAGGTTAAAAGCGTTTGAAGACCAAGGAAAATTTCAGCATCCGCACTACACCTGTCAACGGATACTTTTGGATGCGAATAGTGTCATATCCGCATACATATCTGAAATCATTTTCGGATAACGTATATCCATATCCACGGATATGGACAGATATTGAATATTTATCCACTCCGCTCCTAATTAATAAATTCAAGAAAATAAATGGAACATTTTGGTCCAACATAAATCTTTTTCACTAACAATGCTAATATACATACAAGAAATGTAAATTATGATGATAAAAATCGATTTTGGATAGCAAGTATTCATATAAACACTCGTAAGATTAATGACTGCCTCGACAAAAAGTAAATATTAACCATTGCACGCACTAAAATGTACATAATCTTAAATGTTATCTTGCTAATAGTCGGGAGGATAATTATCGGATGCAAATACTATCATATCCATATTCATTTTTTAGATTTAAGATATTTTCTCTATTTTTCAAATACGGATGCGAATGATTTTCGGATTTTTCGGATATTCATTGTCAGCTCTAATCGGTGCAGAATTCAATGGGTCAACAAAGAGTTGATCAATCTAAAAAATGTACATAATCTTAAATGTTATCTTGCTAATAGTCGGGAGGATAATTATCGGATGCAAATACTATCATATCCATATTCATTTTTTAGATTTAAGATATTTTCTCTATTTTTCAAATACGGATGCGAATGATTTTCGGATTTTTCGGATATTCATTGTCAGCTCTAATCGGTGCAGAATTCAATGGGTCAACAAAGAGTTGATCAATCGACCATGCTCTTTAGCGATCGATTATGTGTGATACAAAATCATACTTAGAACAGGAAATAAATATATAAAAAATGAAAAAGAAAATTTGGGCTTTTCCAAATTAATTAACATGTGGATATGTATATCTCTCTCTAAACTGGTTAATCAATTTATTTATTGCCATATACATGTTAACTTGAACATCAAGTAATTGATTGTCATAAATATAACCTTCATTCTTTATCAAAGTGCATGGAAAAGTGTGGACAAATATTTGATATTTCTCTTTGCTTCTAACTTTATTCATTTTCCCCAAACACTAAGAAGTCATTGTCAAAAAAATCTAACTTCATTCTCAATCAGATCATTGATTCTATTTTTTTTAGTTTATTTTTATTGGTATATTAATTGTAAGTAGTTTTTTATTGGTGTATTAATTGTAAATAGTTTTTATTGGTATATTAATTGTAAATAGTTTTTTATTTAGAATTAATATATATGGTGGTTGGGTAAAATTTTGTGTGTGAGTTTTTGTTCGATTGGTTTGTGCTCAAATATTTTTATTTTTATTTAATATAATCCATTCGTGACTTGGATGATATAAGATTTTGGGATCAACTTCCACAATATATTTATTATTTGTTAGGTTTTGCACAACAAAGGTCCTAACAAATTGGCAACACACGTGAAAGTAACAATACACAAGACACGTAAATCGTGGTGGTTAACAATGTATGCTTAAACAGTCAGATTTAAGGTAGACCTAAATCATAATATGTATGGTCTAGGAGATTGGCACGTGAACAAGTTTTGATATGACACATGCATTAAAGTTGACGTAGCAGAAGATACATGAATGGATACGAGCCAATGTTGAGATTTGTTGGACTGTTGCATTGTATATGGGCAATAGGTGCGGATTGGAAATAATAGTCTCACGTCATGAAAAAAACAAAAAGGCGAAGTAGTGTATATATGAGTTTGATCAGATGTAACTAAGGATATTAATGGATACTCGAAAAATCCAAAATCCTTCCGCATCTGTATCCGACAGCGGATAAATATCTGATACCCGAAAAAGAGGATACATATGTGAATACGAAAGCATTCGCGTTTGAAAATTATCTGTCAGGTTTTTGTCAAGATTATCATACACTTTATGTATCACTATCCACATCCAAAAGTATCCGTTGATATACCTATATGTAACAACAAATGATTCATTTTGTTAAAGGATATTGGCCAAACTCTATGTTGTCCCACGGAGAGATGTGCGGACCAATCCCAAAATTCAACATTGTATCAAAGCTGAATGTTACGAACCGTGTCATGCAAACAAGAAAACGTTGCTCTCAAAATACTCGAAGGACGTGCGAGTCAAATGGAAGATTGTTAGGGTTGTCTCGCATGTTGATAATTAGAATGGTTTGAAAATGAAAGTCTCACATCGTTAAATACATCAGAGATACGGTATATAAATTGAGTTGATATGCATGTAATATTAGACATTCCATTTATTACACTAGTATATGTCAACTCATGTGTACGTCACTTGCAGGAGATGGGAGAATTTGGTCCAACCAACGAGACTCAATAGATCGGTTAGAGTTAGTTGTTTTATATTAGATTAAGCATCAATGCCAGATTCTTCTAGAAAGAGTATTTGTACACCTAGTAGCAATTATACAATTACCAAATTTGATGAAAAGAAGATTTTAGTACTTGATAGATGAAGATGGAGATGGTGTTGAAAAAGGAGAAGACTTTTAAAATAGTTTCTAAATTGGATAAACTGAAAGATTTAAAAGCTGGCACTTTAGAGGAGATGGAAGAGAAAGCGTTTAGTACCTTCCAATTAAACTTATTTGATGAAATTCTTAGAGAGCTCTCGAGTAAGAAGAAAACGAAGGAACTATGGGAGACATTGTCAAATGTCTATCAAGGTAAATCTCCACCGACCGTACCATTCTTCAATAGCAACTTTATTCCTTCAAGGTGAAGCCTAGTATGACCTTAAGGAACATGTGGATGCACTAACCACTTTGATTATGAATTTAATAATAGATATTGAGATACAAATGAAGCTCAAACAGTGATTTTGCTATGTTGTTTGCCTAAGGAGTATACTATGTTTGTGAATTTCATGATATAAGGCATGGTAAGATTAGCTTGTTTGATGTGGAAGTTGGTCTTTATAATGAAAGCGATGGATTAGCTAGTATTAGTTTAAATGGTGATTTAAATGGCTTGTCTGTTCGCAAAGGAACAAGTAAGAGTAAATCTAGCTTTGATGATGGAGGTAGAATTATATTTAGGTCTCTTTTTTGGGGACCTAATAGTAGGAATTGTTAATTACTGTAAAAAGCCTGGGCACTTTGTTGTAAAACGTCCAAAGCTAGAATGAAAGAATAAAAACCCAAAAAAGTTTCAGTAACTATCACGGAAACATCAGAGACAGAGAGTGACATCGATGTTTTTACAATTTGCATCTCTTTTTTCTAAAAGCAAGTCATGGACCATTGATTCTAGTGCATCCTATAACATGACATCTGATAGGAATTACTTTTCCAATAACTGTGAGATTGATGGAGGAGAGGTTCTAATAGATAATTATGCTTCATGTCATATGATGGGTGTTGGAGTGTGAAAATTAGGATATTTGATGGTGCTGTTAAGATGATTTCTAAGGCATGCGCATGATTTGAGAAGTTTGATTTCAATAGCGCCTTTGAGTAGGTGTGGTTTGAAAATTGTTGTTGAATGAGAGAGATTAAAGGTGATGAAGGATGTGGGTATAAAATCTTCATTTATTGTTGGAAAATCTTATATCACTTCAACGGATTCCAACTTCCATATTGTGCAATTTGAGGATGGGACGTATATAGGAGAATGCAATTTGGATAAGTTGAAAAAGCAGGGTTTAGTTGATGATAGCCATCATTAAAACTTGACTTTTGTGGCGGGTGTATTTTTAGAAGGAAGACAAATATTTTTTTGGGCATTGGAGAGCGTAAGTTCAAGGATATATTAGAGTATCTTCATATAGGTTTTTGAGGATCCTCTGCTTGGCCATCTTTGGATGATTCCAGGTACTTCATTTCATTCACAGATGATTTTCTCGTAAAGTATGTTTTTACTTTATGCAACATAACATGAAACCTTTAACAAGTTTAAACGGTGGAAATATAGTGTTGAAAAGCAATCGGGAAAGAAATTGCTGAAACGATAAATAAGACATTGATGGAAATAACCAGATGCTTCAGATTGACTGCAGGACTAAAGAAGGAATTTTGGACGGGGACTTTATCTATGGCAGCATTCCTTACAAATTGAACACCTCCGGCTTCCGCAGCCATAGACATGAAAATTCCTGAAGAAATATGGAAATGTGAGTCCGTAAATTATTCATTTCTCAAAATGTTTGGATGATCGATTTATGTTCATGAGAGCAAAAGAAAGTTTAAACATAAAACTCGTAAGCGTATCTTTCTATGTAATGGGAGAAGTGAAGCGGCAAAGGATATGATGTTCTGCTACTAAGAAGATTATTACTACCAGGCATATGAATTTTGCTTAAAATGTTATGTTGTGAGTGGAACTCCCTATATCAGATGACAATTCGAGGACAAATTTGGAAGGTCAAAAAGTCATCACATACTTCCATGAAGGTACTTTCTGACGGCACCGGGGTTAATGAAGAGTACAGAGGATCGGACTCAACAAGAAGCTCTTTCACAGCCTAAGTAAGTCAAAGAGAGGGGGAAGCCTATGTGGTTTGATGATTTTGTTGGATTGAGTATTAGGATATTGGTTTTGATGATATAACATATGCTTTGAGTGCTATCTATGATAAACCTAAAGAATATAGAGACACTACTGCTTCAAATGACGGTTCCTGGTAAGTTGATATGGAGGAGATGAACCCTTACAGAAGAATCATACTAGGGAATTAGTCCCTCTTGTTTTTGATAAAAGAGCAATTAGATGTAAGTGGATCTATGTAGTGGAAAATTGCGGCAATAATGTCTTGAAATACAAGGCAAGGTTAGTAGCAATGGGGGATGTTTAGAAAAATGGTGTTGAGTATCATAATCTATATCTTTCTCAGTTACTAGACATACTTCCATCCACATTTTATTGGCTTTAATTGTTCGTTTCGATATGGAACTTAAACAACTAGATGTCAAAACAATATCCTTGTATGGTTACTGCAATAGCTAAAAAAGACCATCGATAGTAGCGAATGCAGTCTTGTTTGCAAGCTTAACAAATCTCTTTGTAGACCAAAATAGACTCCAGGATAGTGATATAAGATATATGATAAGTTTATGGTTTCACATGGATAAAGCTTCAAAGACCAATGTGTCTATTTTAGAAGATGTGATGGGATATGATATATCTTTGATGTTGTGTTGATTGCATTTCATAATATGAATAGAATATTAGAATTGAAAGCGGAGCTGAATAAGGATTTTAACATGAATGCACAAATGATTTTTAGGATGGAGATAGTAAGAGACAGGAAGCAGAGGGAGTTGATATTCACTCAGGCTCGGCATATCGAGAAAGTCCTATCTCGATTTGATATAAAGAATGCTAAATCAATAAATGCTCCATTTGGCACTCATTTCAAACTGACTAAAGACGTGTCTCCTACATCAGACGAAAATTAGATATATGTCTTTTATATCTTACTCTAGTGCAATCAGTAGCCTTATGTATGTAATTGTGTGTATAAGAACGGATTTGGCCCATGTAGTGGGCATTGTTAGTTGATATATGTCTAATCTAGATAAGGAACAGTGGCAAGCAGTGAAGTGGATACGTAGGTATTTGCGTGGAAGTTTAAATGTTGGCATACTATATGGTGAAGTAAATAGTAACATTTCTCTTAGTGGATACTATGATTCGAATTATGCTGGGTATGAATATGATCGGAAGTCATTGTCAGACTATGTGTATGCACTCGGCATAGACTCGTCTTGTTTGAGATCAAAGCTGCAGTTTGTAGCACATTTGTCAATTACCAAAGTCAAATTGATATCAATTGTGGAAGTGAATAAGAAGAGATAGTAGTTGTTGCAGCTATTAGATGATTTATCAATGTTGCAAAAGACTGGATTTATTTTCTGATAGTCAGAATGTCATCCATCTTGTTCATAATAAGACCTATAACTCACTTACTAAACACATTGATGTTAGAAAGATCATTCTTATGATGGAGAAGAAACAAAGTAAGCTTAAGTTGTAAATATTCATACTAAGGACAATCATGTTGATATGATAACAAAGTCACTTCCTAAAGACAAGTTTGAGTCGGCTTAGTATCATTCACTTAGCATGGTAAGACGTGAACCCAACAACTTCCAATTCATTGTTGAATGATGTGAGATGTATGTATATTTGAATTGAGGTGAAGGTTTAAACTTGTATGATTCAAATATGCATCAATTTGTAAGTCATGTTGTAGAGGAGTTCAAGAGCTTTGAAACGAAACAAACCGAAGGTGATTTGAAGCCTAAATGAAAAAGTTACAAGTGTTTGAAAATTAGAGAAAATTTCAGCATTGGTGCATAATTCAACAAGGCAGCAGAGATCTAACCGGTCAACCGTTGCTTCCTATAACGATTGACCAATCATACAAAGGGGGGCAGTTTCGATGTAGTAAGCTAACCGGTTAAACACCGACCCATAACAGTTGACTGGTCGCGAGCCTAAAGTTGTATATGGGTGTGGTTCTGAGGTTCCTTTATTTTTATTTTTATTTTGGGCCTCAAGCTTCATCCAGTCAACAATGCAAATCTTCCTATACTTCATCCTAAGGTTCCAGCAAGCTGAAGACTTTATAAATACATTTCTATGTCTCCATTGTAAGGTAATGAGTGATTCCACCTATAGTCAAATCAAAAAATTGAAAATCCTACTTTGAAGAATATAACGATTTTCAATTTTATCGAGTAGTTCCATGTTTGTAATACGGATTAGAGAGATTATCCACCTATGTGCTCTCTAATGTCGAATCTAACTATTGTATCGTCCATACTAGTGAAGTGAATAAAAGAAGTTGGGTTCTTCGTGGAAGTAGGCCAATTCAATCGAACCATGTTAAATCTCTTGTCTCTCTCTTATTTTTGTTTGTACTGATTGATTTGGTGATTGGATAAATTGCATAGGTTGTTGATATTCAATCAATGTGCTAGATTCTTGGTTTCCATGATAATTAATCAAATTTGCACTGCGCTATGTATCATAAAAAGACCAAGAGAACAAGAATTAAAAGGGACCCATTGGTTTAATTGCATAACTCCAATTTCTGGATTAGGTAGATTTATTTCCAGTTTGAGATCCCTACTGAAACTTTTCCCAGTTTATTTTCTAACATTTGTACATCATCTTATTGTTATATAACTGTAATTATGCCAATGTCAATGATGATAAACTAGTACATTATTAACTTCATTCTTTTCCTACTTCTTTACATTTCAGTGTCATTTCGACTAAGTAAGTTCTTAGCCCAAGGTGACTTAAAATTCTAGCTCCATCCCTGAAACTGACTATAATATATTTTTTGAAGCTGTCTTCAAATAAAATCTTTAGGTTCAACTTCCATTGAATCCTGTGTATATTATACTATTTATGATGGAAACCCCTAAATAACAACAATAACATGCCATTTCTATCCGCTTTTTCTTTCCATGTTTGAGGAATTCATCTACAAATCAAATCTTCGAATTCAGCTTCCATCATCATAAATATTAAATATAATGTATGCATGCACATCATGCGTTTTGGTGTGCAAATTAAAAGTAACTAGAAGTAAGATTGAGGGAGGTTGAGAAATGACTACCCACTTTACGCTTTGATGTTTTTGTATAATAGAATTGAATTCTATTGATCTCTGCTGCAGTTCCAGCTCAAGGCTTCCCTTCTGCCGAGTGATTAGCTCCCTTATTCTCCTGTAATGTAAAATAGGATATTCTGTAAGACAATCAAAGACATCATAACATGAATAATTGTTATATTCCCATTGTACTGGTATTGACAAGTAAAGGTAGCACACTGTAAAGATACTACTAATTTGGAACCAACACCGCAAAGTTATATGTGATTTATTATCTAAATTTTAGGTTGCTAATAGAGTGCAGTATGGATATGGAAATGCAATTGCTCGAATTAAAGAATTTATTCGCAATATAGAAAAGGTACTTACTCAGAGACAACAGGAAAGCGAGACGAAAGCTTCAAAAGAGCAATCAGACACATTGCTCGAGTTGTGATATCAGAAGAATTTTGTTTTAGAGCAAGCTCTATTAAATCAACAGTATCTGATTCTGTTACCTAAAGTAAACAATGTGGGAAAACTCAGCTGGTATGAAAGTGTCTTACTGAAAAGAAAAATGCCCATATAAAGATGAGTGATGTCTCATAAGCTTTAGCTTTGTACACCATATACACATGACATAATACATGCGCCTGCACATGCATGCTCGTAGAATGCCAGTGTGTGTACATCCATATTAAGAATTTTGGTACATGTGCATGTGTATATAACATAAAAACACATATTATAAAGCTAACTGTAGAATTGCAAAATGAGCAGACAAAAAACAAATATTGGAAAAGTTAACAGAAAATGTTATGTTAATCTTTTGAGAAACTTGCTATATGAGTTTTCTAACATCCTATTATTCCACCATTTTTTGTAGAAAATTTGTTATGTGATCAATTAAAAATCAAAATTATTAATTTCATAAAAGAAAAATCTTTCAAGAAAATTTGTTATTTAAATGAAGGACTAGCAATTTGATCCAAGGCAAGGAAAACCGACATTTTGGATCCAAGACCAGAAAAACCGACAAACACGACACGATCCGGACTCGACTACAAGGCATGACATGCACCACACACTACACCAAGTGGCTGATGCAAATTAGGCCAATACGTTGGTGTATAACTGTATATGCAATGCTTTTTCAAATTAAAAAGCAATGCGGGACTACAAAGATCTCAATATGAAACTTTTTTTAGTTCCATGTCAACTTTTCAATTGCATTAACTCTATATCTACCAACATATTATATACAATTCAAAAACAAATGGCTGTCGTGAAAGGTTTCGAGCATCAGCATATTGCTTGTGTGTAGCTGTATTCTCGGTATGGACATAGTTGTATTGTCATATGCATTATATATGGATTAGAGATGAGATGAAGTAATACGTGAGAATAACTTGTATGGAACAAAGCGATCCAAAATCCCAAACTTCTTCAAATAACCATATCCCGAGCCCCCATTCACTCGTTCGCATTACATTTCTAAACCTAAAACTCATTGATGGTGGCAATGAGAGCCTAGGGTTAGAAGTCCAAGAACATAGAGAAGGGTGCTTCATGAAAAGAGAGATCATGACGAAGGAGGCTTCAATCACGCATCAACAGCTTTTGGATTGGTGATGGTTGGTAGTTTTGGGTGAGATCTGAAGAAACTTTGGTCGGATGGGCATTGTTGCTTTGGGTATCCTATGTAACGACCCACCTTTTAGAACAGTTTAAATCGACAATAAACCACATATGTCAACTCAAACCATTCAAAAGAGATGATTGTTAATGGGGTAAATAAGAAAAACAAAACACAGAATCTCACAGCAAAATATAATAATCAAATAAACAGTTCATGAAGCTGTTTTACAAATAACATTTGATTACACTTTTACAATACAGATCAGAGTTATACATACAGCAGAAATAAATAAATAATGCAACGGAACAACATTATGCAGTGGAATAAATTTAATAAATAGTAATAATATACTAAATCTTCGACTTCGTCCTCTAGAAATAAGGTCTTCAACACTGAAATGCTCAGGCTAACCCAAGCGTAATGAAAAGACAAAATACTCGAGTCAAACCTAAAAAATCTTATGTAAGTTAAATCAAAATAAGTAAATAGATGTTTACGGGATTTTACGTCTCTTATCCAGTGTCTAACGTTTGTGCAATAACTTAAGAGATGTTCAGGATTCCATCTTCTAAGGATCCGTTAGACTATCTACATACATAATACAATATGTTATTGTGATATGTCTACAGTAAAGTAAAGTATTAAAATAGCGTTAAGGCGTTACCCATATCCCCTTAACACATTTTATATAAATGTCGTAGTCTATACAGTACTGTAAACTCCACCAAATCGGTGGGCTATCAGGAAGCACTCCATAGGTACGACACAAACCAAACTCGTAGTGGGCTCGATAAGGCACACGAGACAATGTCCAAGGTATGATGCTACCGTTTTGCAGAACCGGGCTAGTGGTAACGCATAGTAGCTACTACCGTCCACTTCGGAACACACTCTCATAATCAAATCGAAGGTGGCCACCAAATCAATCACAAAATAACAGATATGGTATCGAAGAAGCATGTCCGATCGAAGGAGCAACCTCACTTGGCCCAAGTATAGCTCATGTTTTAGTCATGTCAAGCTGACCCGAGGGGGCCAGGGCTGCGTTCATACCTCATACAGTAGCATTCGCCAAACCATCCTACTTCGTTCTGGATTCTCCACCACATGTACAGTTGTTAAAGTAGTTTTCGGTATTGGCAGAGAGCGTGACAATATCCGAACTCGGTCTCTTTAACAACCAAACGCTTATTTCACACCGGTTGGTTCTTTTACATTTCCAAAACCGATTCATAATTGATATCAGAATATCATATTCACTTCAAAATCATATCGCTTTCGAAATCATATTCACTTTCGAAATCATTAATTACTTTAAATCATATTCATTTTCAAAGTCATAACCACAAAATAGGTTAAACCATCATATCAAAATATTCGCATTTAAATCAATTAAATCTAAATCATAACAGTTCCAACTTTAAATGGTTTGAACATTGAAAGTAGTTTATATATTGGAATAGTTATACATTAAAAATAGTTAATGTATTAAAAATTATAAATATTAATATATATATATATATTAAAAGTAGTTTATAAATTTAAAATAATATATTAAAATAGTTTATATTCTAAAAATAGGTTATAGATTAAAATAGTTTATATATTAGAAATAGTTTATATATTAAAATAGGTTATATAAAAAAATAGTTAATGTATTAAAAATTATAAATATTAAAATATATATATTAAAAGTTGTTTATAAATTTAAAATAATATATTAAAATAGTTTATAATTTAAAATAGGTTATAGATTAAAATAGTTTATATATTAGAAATAGTATATATATTAAAATAGGTTATATATTAAAAATAGTTACAATAACAACTCTGTCTGTGTAGTTTTCTATGCAGTCTGTCCTAAGCCAGAATAAAGGAGCAGGGTTGTGATAGGTTTGGCGAGTCAACGTAAAAACCACATCCTCTCTTATGGAAATAGAACCTAATTACATTAAAAATAGTTAATGTATTAAAAATTATTAATATATTAAAATGGTTTATATGAGAAAATTAGTTTATATGTTAAAAGAGTTTGTATATTAAAAGAGTTTATATCGAAAATAGTTTCAAATTAGAATTGTTTCTTCCAATTTCACAAATCAATTCAAATCAACTTTAGTTTCAAAAATTCAATTTAAATCAATCTCGGTTCAACGATATCAATTCAAAAGGCTAAAGGTTTCAATTCGAATACTTATTAAAAACCATTTCAATTTATATCGATTTAAATCCATGTTTGAACTACAAATTTAAACCACTTCAAATTCAATAGGTTTCAAAGCTTAAATATTCAAACGTTTACAATAACTCAATTTTGAAAATTTCATTTATATTTCAAAATTCAACTTTAAGATTTCAATTTTAAATTCTTTAAATAATTCATTTAAATCAATTTCAACATTTTAAAAGCTTGGATTTTTTTTGTAAATAATTCAGTTCATATAAATCTAATTTTATTTCATAATATCATTTAACTGGATTTAAAAATTAAGGATTTAAAATCATTTAATTCAACCAATCCGGTATCCTTATATAATTTTTTACCCTATGGTCAAGTGATACGGATATATATCATTTCAACCCCGCAACAAATTTAAATTTACGGGTATATATCATTTCAACTTGCAATAAATTTAAATTTACGGGTATATATCATTTCAACCCGCAATCCCAAGTTAAAATTCAAATTCATAAAATCGCTCGAGTTTATCATTTCAACCCATGACGATTTTTCCCTAATCTATATGATCATTCGGATACGTATCATTTTAACCCATAGTGATTTTTTAACAATAACTAAGGAAACTTGCAGTGTGATAACAACATATAAATAAACATACATCCAAGCATCCAAAAATATCAACAAATAAGCATCCATCACGATCATCATTCAAATCAACCAATAAATCACAACAAATAAACTGGTTATCATTATCAGGTATTTAAGTGGCAATTAATTTCAATATTAATTTCAATGACAATTAAATTCAATATAAATTCGAATTAAATTTAAATGACAACTTAAATTACCAAACAACAATCAATAAATTTCTAATCACATCATAAATTTAATTTAACTAACATAAGATGGTTTAGTAGTTGTAAGTGGGTTAAATCACTCAACTTTGATTTGTCGTCGATTTAAAATCCAAATAAAACTCAAAATTTGAACAGTCTCATAATGCAGCCAAACCAGTTACACGACGTCCGAAATTTCGATACGATCGCAATGGACAAAATCGCGCGTGAATCCGAGTTTGTACGTAAAAGTTATTCGAGTTAGAACGTTTGAATTTTAAAATATAATAATTAATTAATAAAATAAGAAGCATGTCACCTCACCATTGAAGTCGAACCCACGTTCAGAGCTCGGCCGCCACCTTTGACCACCCAATACGTACGCCTCCGACCACCATTCGCCACGCCGCCACCTCCATCGCGCTTGCCCTTCCACGCCGCACCTGCCAGTGCCCACCGCTCCGCCTCCGGCCCTCCCCATGACGCCGCCGCCGCCTCAAAAACCTAGGGTTTCGAACCCTAAAATGCAAATTCCGGCCGCCGCAGGTCGATCTAAGTGATGTGACCACCACCGATAGGCTCTCGGAAGCCACCTCTACAAAACCCCTCAACCAATTTCACCAATCGATGCTCCGATCAAAACGCTCAATTTTGACTTTGACCGCGATTCCTGATTGATCCGGTCACTGTCTCAAAAAACGAACGCCAGACGTAGGTTCGATTCGTCGAGATCTTTCCAACGATATAAAATTTGATCACGTTTGGAGAGTTTGAAATTTAGTTTGATTTGTAATTGAAATTAGGTTTTGGAATGATTCCAACATTCGAGGAGGAGGAAGAGGTGAGGAACTGAAAAGTACGTACAGTCAAATGGAAAGGCTGCTAGGGTTTGAGGAACAAAATTTATTTATATAGACAAAGAATAATAAGAATGAATGGACAGATCGATTTGAGTCGAAACGATAACGACGACCCGAAAAGCCCGTTTCGTTTCCGAAACGAAAATGGATCATCCAATATATCGAAATATAGGTTTTTGATATTTTTTAAACTCAATGAAACAAGTTTCAAACCCAAATTCCATTATATACATAAGTTAGCTTTTAAAATCAGCTTATTCTAATTGAATTCATTAAATTGATTTCTACGCGTTTCGAGCCCACACGATCAAACGATAAATCCGATCGCTACGAAACTTGAAATCCTACAATAATTCACTGTTACGGATCCGATGAAACTAGCTTCGTCGGAATCCGAGACAGTGGCCAAAATAACAAATTTTCACGTTAATTAAATAAATTATTATTAAATTGATTTAGTCACTTTTAATTTCAAATTTAACAGTTAACAATTTTCATCGTTTCTGATTACACAGAAATTAATAATCTTTTACAATGCAGTTTCCATGTTAAATCCAATATTTAAATATTACATAAATTTTAACGTTAAATTATAATAGGAAATAAACCTATTTTATTATAATTTAAATTCCAATAAATTCTTTTATTTTTTATTTTCACTCTTATTATTCAATCATCCAATACCATATGAATTCATTTGACACTAGTTATATTTTATCACATTATTATTCTACAGTTATCATCTTTTACCATATTAATTATAATATTTCAATTTCATTAATTTCATTAATTACCAATTTAATTCCTTATTTACAATTATAGCCAAATTAACTTTACAAAAATTTCAATTGATTTAAATTACATTAAAATAGTTGTCAATAACATTCGAACAACATTTTTAATCATATTCTAATTATTTTTCTCATAAATTTTAGTTTCTCACAATATTAAACTTCAAAATCTTATTTAATTTAATAGTTTTAATTATCGAAAAATACGGGTCGTTACACTCTCCCCCATTCAAAACTTTTCGTCCTCGAAAAGGGAAAAGAAGGAATTAAAAAACTTGATAAAATTTTATTCAAATAATCAATTTATAAACACTTTAAACTTACATAATTAAGTTTTTTAAATAAAATATATCAATTTATAAACAATTAAATCTTTCATATTCAAGTCTAATAAAAGTTTGAAAATATTTTCACTTTCACAAAAAAATTCTAAGTTTTAAATTCACGAAAAATTTCGGCAAAGCCTCCTTTGTACGGATATGTCCAGAAAATAATAATATCAATAATTACAATATATATATCATATTTCAAAAATAAAACATCCCAAACCATTGGAAAAACAATAAAATATCGCTATAAAACCGTAATCCGAAAACATACCTATTTGTCGGGCAAACAACTTTATTTATGAAACCAAAAGCAGTAGTTATTGCTTCCATAAACCTGTATTTCACTTATATAAATTAAAATAGTGAGAATTATGTACAAGAGAAATATTTAGTTGTTTCAATTAGTACCAAAAGCAAATCAACACAAAACATATGCAAACAAAACAGCACGACCATCATATGCAACAAAGAAATCAACCATATATCCATAGCAACCAAACTAATGATTTGTTCAGGTTCGGAAGCTTTTCATCATCCAAGGATTATAAATAAACCATCAAGTGTATCATATGCTTAATGGCCTTAGATAATTACTTAATAGATTATTCATGCAATCTTAAACAATTTGAAGTATCCTTTCTCAAACTTCCCATTAGCCAAACAATACAGAGTTTTAAATATTATTTAAGTTTATTCTATCGGTTCTTTTCACATTATTCACTTTTCACTTATTTTTATTCTCATTCATTCATACATAATCATCTTTTATTTATTTCATTCATTTATTTACATAAATTATTTTCCATTCAATATTTAAAATAATCAATGAATTCATTATTTAAGGATTACATACATTTTATTGCAGTTTAATTCACATTTATTAGTTCATTTAATATTAGTATTCATAAGGGAATAAATACATACTTAAGTTTCTTAACTTTTTAAATCTACAATCATTCCTTCATATATGGTATCATTTACTATTAAAACTATTTGTGAATCATATCACCGTTTCCTTAAGTTTATAATTATTTACTTAAATAGTATTCCCTTTTAACTATTCAATTTAATTATAAATCACCTCAAAACATAACTTAAGTTCATAATATTCTAGTAACATCTTAATTCTTTTATTTATAAACATATGTTCATTTTGAGGCATTTCTATCATTAAGCTTTTACTTGTACTTGTATAATATTCTATCACATATTCCTATTAACATTTCAACTTTTTAAACATTTCTGGTAAGTTATATCCATGTTTTTAAGAATGTAAACTGAATATTATACAAATTTATCTTATTCATTTTAGTTGGCAAAAGTATTCAATAATTTACATCTTCTAATTTTCATATCTTTTGATTTACAAGTTACAAATTTTCAATTTTTTTATATATTTCATTAATCACTTAGCATCTAATTTCTTAGTTTTCATTTTAAAAGTTTTCAACTATTAAAACTTCACTTTATTTCTAAACTAAAAATCATTAATTTAACAGGAACTTAAGAACTAAATTACCGGGTTCATTTCGAATCATTTTGAAATAACATATATATTCATACCTTTTATATATATCAAATCATACTTAAGAAATTTTAAATCAAAATCTGTTTATCAAACCAAATGCGTAGCAAAGCTGTTAAGTGGCCTCCCCCACTTTGAGACTCGAAAATGAATGTTGATGATGCGGCCGTCATCATTGAAATTATTTTTCAGCGACAGAAGAGGGGAGTACGGAACTTATTTCCCTTTTTAAAATTCCTTTAAAACATTTCTTTCAAATCACATTGAAAATATTTATATCTGAAAATACTTCCAAATAATACTAATATTATATTCCAAAATCTTTTGAAAACAAATTTCAAAACCCCGGAACTTAAGTTTACAAATTTCCAATTAAATTCATCTTATTTATAAATTCTATTTTGCAATCAATATTTATAAAATTTCACTTCCTAACTAACATATCACATACAACTATATCCATTTATAAAACTTATTCTTTTATATACAAAATATAATACTATGTAAAATTATTTCATTTACCTATATTTCAAAACAATATTATGTCGATCTGCCCTATTAAGTGTTTAGAAATCCCTATCGATGTCATAGCGTCCTATGTACTGACTAGAATTTATAAATACTAAACATAACAAATTAACACAATATAAAAACATTTTTATAACACTAACAAGTACGCTCTCTTATATATATACACTTAGACAAACTCATTCTATGGTATTACTACCCCATCTCTAATGAGTCGGACCTCACAAAACTAAGGTTATCGCTAAACCAAAGCTCTGATACCAAATGTAACGACCCACATTTTTGGACAGTTTAAATCGACAATAAACCGCACATGTCAACTCAAACCATTCAAAAGGGAGGATTGTTATTGGGTAAATAAGAAAATAAGAGAAAAGAAAAGAAAAACAAAACACAGAATCTTACAGCGGAATGCCAAAATATAATAATCAAATAAACAGTTCATGAAGCTGTTTTACAAATAACATTTGATTACACTTTTACAATACAGATTATAGTCATACATACAGCAGGAATAAATAAATAATGCGGCGGAACAACATGATACAGTGGAATAAATTTAATTTAATAGTAATAATATACTAAATCTTCAGAAATAAGGTCCTCAACACTGAAATGCTCAGGCTGACCCGAGCATAATGAAAAGACAAAACACTCGAGTCAGAACTAAAAGATCTTATGTAAGTTAAATCAAAATAAGTAAATAGATGTTTACGGAATTTTACATCTCCTACCAGTGTCTAACGTGCGTGCAATAACTTAAGAGATGTTCGGGATTCCATCTCCTAAGGATCCGTTAGACTATCTACATACATAATACAATACGCTATTATAATATGTCTACAGTAAAGTAAAGGATTAAAATAGCGTTAAGACGTTACCCATATCCCCTTTAACACATTTTATATAAATGTCGTAGTCTATACAGTACTGTAAACTCCACTAAATCGGTGGGCTATCAGGGAGCACTTCATAGGTACGACACAAACCAAATTCGTAGTGGGCTCGATAAGGCATATGACAAGGCACGCGAGTTAATTCCCAGGATAGGATACTACCGGTTTGCAGAACCGGGCTGGTGGTAACGCATAGCAGCTACTACCGCCCACCACCGCCCACCTCGAAACACACTCCCATAATCAAATCGAAGGTGGCCACTAAATCAATCAAAGTAACAGATATGGTATCGAAGAAGCATGTCCGATCGGAGGAGCGACCTCACTTGGTCCAGGTATAGCTCATGTTTTAGTCATAACAAGCTGACCCGAGGGGGTCAGGGCTGCGTTCATACCTCATACAGCAGTGTTCCCCAAACCATCATACTTCGTTCTGGATTCTCCACCACGTGCACAGTTGTTAAAGTGGTTTTCGATATTGGCAGAAAGTATAACAATATCTGATCCCGGTCTCTTTAACAACCAAACGTTTATTTCACAACGGTTGGTTCTTTTACATTTCCAAAACCAATTCATAGTTGATATCAAAATATCATATTCACTTCAAAATCATATCACTTTCGAAATCATTTTCACTTTCGAAATCATTATTTACTTTAAATCATATCCATTTTCAAAGTCATAACCACAAAATAGGTTAAACCATCATATCAAAATATTCGCATTTAAAACAATTAAATCTAAATCATAACAGTTTCAACTTTAAACGGTTTGAATATTGAAAGTAGTTTATATATTGGAATAGTTATACATTAAAAATAATTAATGTATTAAAAATTATAAATATTAATATATATATATATATATTAAAAGTTGTTTATAAATTTAAAATAATAAATTTAAATAGTTTATATTTTAAAAATAGGTTATAGAATAAAATAGTTTATAGATTAAAATAGGTTATATAAAAAAAAGTTAATGTATTAAAAATTATAAATATTAAAATATATATTAAAAGTTGTTTATAAATTTAAAATAATATATTAAAATAGTTTATAATTTAAAATAGGTTATAGATTAAAATAGTTTATATATTAGAAATAGTATATATGTTAAAATAGGTTATATATTAAAAATAGTTAATGTATTAAAAATTATTAATATATAAAAATGGTTTATATGAGAAAAATAGTTTATATGTTAAAAGAGCTTGTATATTAAAAGAGTTTATATCGAAAATAGTTTCAAATTAGAATTGTTTCTTCCAATTTCACAAATTAATTCAAATCAACTTTAGTTCCAAAAATTCAATTTAAATCAATCTCGGTTCAACGATATCAATTCAAAAGGCTAAAGGTTCCAATTCGAATACTCATTAAAAACCATTTCAATTTATATTGATTTCAAATCCATGTTTGAACTACAAATTTAAATCACTTCAAATTCAATAGGTTCCAAAGCTTAAATATTCAAACATTTACAATAACTCAATTTTGAAAATTTCATTTATATTTCAAAATTCAACTTTAAGATTTCAATTTTAAATTCTTCAAAAAATTCATTTAAACCAATTTCAACATTTTAAAAGCTTGGATTTTTTTTTTGAAAATAATTCAGTTCATATAAATCTAATTTTATTTCATAATATCATTTAACTGAATTCAAAAATTAAGGATTTAAAATCATTTAATTTAACCAATCCGGTGCCCGTATATAATTTTCTACCCTATGGTCAAGTGATTCAGATATATATCATTTCAACCTGCAATAAATTTAAATTTACGGGTATGTATCATTTCAACCCGCAATAAATTTAAATTTACGGGTATATATCATTTCAACCCGCAATAAATTTAAATTTACGTGTATATATCATTTCAACCAACAATCCCGAGCTAAAATTCAAAATCCATAAAATCGCTCTAGTTAATCATTTCAATCCATAACGATTTTTCCCTAATCTATAAGACCATTCGGGTATGTATCATTTCAACCCATAGTGATTTTTTTAACAATAACTAAGGAAACTTGCAGTGTGATAACAACATATAAATAAACATACATCCAATCATCCAAAAATATCAACAAATAAGCATCCATCTCGATCATCATTCAAATCAATCAATAAATCACAACAAATAAACTGGTTATCATTATCAGGTATTTAAGTGGCAATTAATTTCAATGGCAATTAAATTCAAGTTAAATTTAAATGACAACTTAAATTACCGAACAACAATCAATAAATTTCTAATCACATCATAAATTTAATTTAACCAACATAAGATGATTTAGTAGTTGTGAGTGTGTTAAATCACTCACCTTTGATTTGTCATCGATTTAAAATCCAAATAAAGCCCAAAATTTGAACAGTCTCAGAATGCAGCCACACCAGTTCCATGACGTCCAAAATTTCAATACGATTGCAACGGGGAAAATCGCGTGTGAATCTGAGTTTGTACGTAAAAGTTATTCGAGTTAGAACGTTTGAATTTTAAAATATAATAATTAATTAATAAAATAAGAAGCACGTCACCTTCACCATTGAAGTCGAACCCACGTTCAGAGCTCGGCCGCCACCTTTGACCACCCAATACGCACGCCTCCGACCACCATTCGCCACGCCGCCACCTCCATCGCGCTTGCCCTTCCACGCCGCACCTGCCAGTGCCCACCGTGCCGCCTACGGCCCTCCCCATGGCGCCGCCGCCGCCTCAAAAACCTAGGGTTTCGAACCCTAAAATGCAAATTCCGGCCGTCGCAGGTCGATCTAAGTGATGCGACCACCACTGATAGGCTCTCGGAAGCCACCTCTACAAAACCCTCAACCAATTTCACCAATCGATGCTCCGATCAAAACGCTCCATTTTGACTTTGACCGCGATTTTTGATTGATCCGGTCACCGTCTCAAAAAACGAACGCCAGACGTAGGTTCCATTTGTCGAGATCTTTCCAACGATATAAAATTTGATAAGGTTTGGAGAGTTTGAAATTTAGTTTGATTTGTAATTGAAATTAGGTTTTGAAATGATTCTGACATTCGAGAAAGAGGAACAGGTGAGGAACTGAAAAGTACGTACAGTCAAATGGAAAGGCTGCTAGGGTTTGAGGAACAAAATTTATTTATATAGACAAAGAATAATAAGAATGAATGGACATATCGATTTGGGTCGAAACGATAACGACGACCCTAAAAGCCCGTTTCGTTTCCGAAACGAAAATGGGTCATCCAATATATCGAAATATAGGTTTTTGATATTTTTAAACTCAATGGAACAAGTTTCAAACCCAAATTCCATTATATACAGAAGTTAGCTTTTAAAATCAGCTTATTCTAATTGAATTCATTAAATTGATTTCTATGTGTTTCGAGCCCGCACAATCAAACGATAAGTCTGATCGCTACGAAACTTGAAATCCTACAATAATTCACTGTTACGGATCCGATGAAACTGGCTTCGTCGGAATCCGAGACAGTGGCCAAAATAACAAATTTTCACGTTAATTAAATAAATTATTATTAAATTGATTTAATCACTTTTAATTTCAAATTTAATAGTTAACAATTTTCATCGTTTCTGATTACACAAATTAATAATCTTTTACAATGCAGTTTGCATGTTAAATCAAATATTTAAATATTACATAAATTTTAATGTTAAATTACAATAGGAAATAAACCTATTTTATTATAATTTAAATTCCAATAAATTCTTTTATTTTTGATTTTCACTCTTATTATTCAATCATCCAATACCATATGAATTCATTTGACACTAGTTATATTTTATTACATTCTTATTCTACAGTTATCATCTTTTACCATATTAATTATAATATTTCAATTTCATTAATTCCATTAATTACCAATTTAATTCCTATTATTATTCAGAATAGAGGTGCGTAGCGGGATGAGCATTGACCAGGCAGTTTAAACCGATTATTGTACAGTTGACCTCGGACCTATTCCCGATTGCAGAAGCAGAAGGGTGGAAAGTTGGAGTTGCAGAACAGCAAATCGAATGAATGAAATTCAGGGAACGGAAGCGTTATTCGTTACAATTATAGCCAAATTAACTTTACAAAAATTTCAATTGATTTAAATTACATTAAAATAGTTGTCAATAACATTCGAACAACATTATTAATCATATCCTAATTATTTTTCTCTTAAATTTTAATTTCTCACAATATTAAACTTCAAAATCTTATTTAATTTAATAGTTTTAATTATCGAAAAATACGGGTCGTTACATCCTACACTTAGCTGTTGAGTACTCCCTCACTCAAGCTAACTCCCACATCTTGATGAGGTATTGAGATTTTATGTGATTGTTTTGATTAGATTAAATGATTTTGTATTGATGGATGGTTGAGTTTTAAAGCATGTTTGGCAACTCCTTACAAATAATCAAAACTACTTACAAATAACTTATTCAATTTTAGTGTTTGTTAACTTCTTGTAATAAGCGGAAAACTAAGAAACAACTATTGTTGCTTATGACTTATGAAGCACTTTACAAGCAATTTTGACCAAGCATTTTTACTTATAAGTTAAATTACATTCAAAGACTTCTATTTAAAAGTTACTATTCAAAACTACTTAGAATATACTATTCAAAAGAAATCATTGTCATATGAACCATTGTTGAGTGCAATTTGAATGTTTTGAGGACTTCTCTATTATGTGTGTACTTCGATTCAAATCAATTTGAGTGTGTTGAGAATTGGATGATGTTTGGATTGAGATAGATCTCGTGTTTGGCTTAAGGATAGTCAAAGACATCGGCTGGACAATGGTGATAGGCACAACTCGACTTTGCAGAAACAAGTTTAGGTACGACTCTGTTGCTTTAATTGCATCTAGTTTAGTTTGAAGATCCCGCACACTAATATTTATAATCCTAACTTATTTTCTTGTTACCTACATGTTCTTGGATAATCGCTATGAACAAATCGAGAGCAAAAAGTCTAGTATAAGATGAAAATGATTCCAACAAGCAAGTTTTACGAGAAAAAGTGATGGAACAAGGAGTGACAATTATCTTTTATTTTCTATTAGTTATGTATAATGGGAAACGTATTAGACGTTGAACATCCATATTTTATAGAGATTAGTATTAAGACTTGTATAATTATTGTTTTTATATTGTAGGAACTAGGAAGTACTTGATTTTTGTGTATTATTCAAGATCACATTCTTTTGTATGCATTATATGTCCTTATTAGTCATACAAATGATGATTTGAAGATGCAAAAAAATATACAATGGGTATTCCATAGTGAGGATCATTACGTTTTTGATATTGTGAGAATTTGGCGATGAGATATAGTGTTGATGGGAGGGATGGGACAGAGATCATTGTTCCCTTCCTTATGCCGCAATTGGAAGCAATGTTTTTGGAACTACTTCAGGCTATTTGACAGCAACTCCCAGTATAAATTGTTGCACAAATTGTGCCATGAGAGGTTGGTTTTGTCTGTCCGAGTAAAGAAATTAGGAGTCTTGGATAGCAATCATTTCATGGCACAGGGTCTGTCATTGAGGCTCGGTTTTGGCTGAGATCATGCGATATCAAGTTGGAAAATTTGCATAAAATAAAACTCACTTCAGGGAAATTGCAAGGAGTGGTTGTGGGTTGGTGAAATCAACCAACCGTCGCAGTGCGAGAAGAGAAATGGCTTGAAAAATTTTAGGGAGTAGTTTGAGAGCCATTTGTTCTCTAGTATGAAAAGTCAGGAGCAGTTTGAGAGCCATTTTATTCTCTAGTATGAAAAGTTGACTTTATTTTAAAGCTCCAACGAATTTTGATAGGAACCGTAGATGTTTGTCTTGGAGTATACCAATAAGATTCATGCTATATTTGTCTATGAAGCTTGAATGAGAAGATCATTTTAGAACTTTGTAAGTAGCTGAGTAGAGCATCACCTTATGTGAAGGATCTTTTGAAAATGTGCTTGACCTTGCTTTATGAATACAGAGATTTTATTAGAGAAGGCTAAAAGCAGTGTTGCTCGGGTTAAGGGGAGCGAACATCAGCCAAATCAAAAGAAGCGCTTTCATCCTTATGCAAAAATGTCCAGCATATGCCTAGGGTATAGAAGGACAAATTGAAGATTTGAGTAGTGGAGCTTCTACAGCTTTAGTCGAACAATAAGAACCTCCAACGCTCGAGAAGATTAAGTGCTATTGATTTGGGCAAAAGGGACATTTATATCAACAATTGCCCAAACACCATGAGAGCAATGATTGAATTTTTTAAATGTGAGATGACAAGACACTATAAATGAGATTGTGGAAAGGTGAGAGATGTGACTACTACAACTAGGGCTTGTGCAATTCTACCTGCTGTTGTCAGAGCCAACTAATTTGGAAGGTACTGACACCTTACATATTGTACTCAGTGTTGTTTGACTCTAGAGCTTCACATTAACTCGTTTCTAAGGTCATTATGGATATTTAGACTCTCCACTTAGTGCTGCAACTCGTGTCGGTGGGTCAACCTGTTTGATGTTGAAGTGTGAGAATGTGGATGTGTGCTTATATGCTCACATTTTCCCGATTCGTATGATCATGCTTGCTTTCGAGGTTTTGATTTGATTTTAGGTATGAATTAATTGAGTTTCTATCAAGTGATATCATATTGTGCATGACGAATGGTGTTAGTTGAAGGATGTACATAACAAGAAGTTAGATTTAGTTTGCCAGGAGAAGTTGTTTGTGATAAGCAACTTCTTGCATGCGATCGAGTTGTTAGCGGAATGAACGAGCTTTCAGTATTGAATGAGTACGAGGATGTATTCGAGAGTGTGAAGGTACTCCCACCTAGACAAGATGTGGAGTTTTGTACAGAGTTGGCTAGAGCTACCTCCTATTCTAGGTCGAATGCCTCCTAAGGAGTTGATTGAGTTGCGAACGCAACTCAATGATTTAGAGGGATGATGGTTTATGTATCATCATAGGTAGCACCGATGTTAATCGTGAAAGAAGGCGAACAAGTGCCTCGATTGGTTTGTGTTGGTCCTCTTCGGTAATAATTTAGCCAACTTGAAAAGCTAAGTGAACTGTAACGTACATCTTAGGATCATTACAGAAACATTAAAGTTATGAGCTAAGTTTAGCAAGTGTCAAAATTTTGTAACTCGTTTATTATGCCACATAATTTTGAAGATTGGTACTGTTGTGAAACCTGCAAAGATAATGACTATTCAAGATTGAAAACAATCAATCAATGTGACCAAAGTTTGAAGTTTCTTCAATTTGACCACATATTATCGGCACTTCATCAAAGGACTTTTATAGGATAGTCTCTCTTATGACGATGTTAATAAAGAATGTGATACACGTTTAGACAAAAGCACGAGAGAAGGTGCTGTCAAAGTTGAAGTGTATATTGACGAGTACTTTTGTGTTGACTGTCTGTAATGGGAGCAATGACATGATCATACTGATGCATGCGACAAGAAACTTGGAATTGTGCTCATGCAAGAAGATCAAATGGTGGCGTACCCGTTTTGGTAGTTAAGATCGCATGAGATTCACTATTCAACTCATGATCTGAAATCGATAGCGGCCATATTCACTTTGAAAATATCTGGACAATCTATTTGGAAGATTTGAATTAATCATGGATCATTCCTTGAGATATATCTTTTTCCAAAAGGAGTTTACTTGAATGTGAGGCGACGAAGATGGTTGTGTTCTTAACCTCGTATGACTTTGATATCTCTACACCCCCAATAAGAAAAATACTGCAGATGATGCAACCTTTGATGGCGGGTTGGGTCGAGTCTGGTTTTACTCACACACATGAGGTACGACTAGCATTATGTAGACTGGAAAGAAACAGAGAGAGGATCCATTATTTGCAAAGCGAATAGGTAGTCTTGCAATGGATGAAGAGAATGAGCTGTGGAAACCTTTCTCGTTGGATGACAGTAGTTGGTAGTTGGTTACGCTCGAAGCGTGGTTGTGTCCAATAATGAGGCATTAAGACGAGAAGTTAACCGCCATGCTCGTTCCACCATTCACCCTAGTGGAATGAAGATATATCATGACATGAGAAATACTCTGGTGGGAAGGCATGAATAAGGATGTTGGTCGATACATGAATAGATGTTCGAGTAAATCAGTAGATTAAGACAGAACACTAGAGACCTTATTGGTTAACATAGCTTTTGGAGTTCCAATGTAGAAATGAGAGTTCGTGTCTATGGACTTCATCGATGGTTTGCCTCGCTCAAGAAGAAACAACAAGCATGTTTGGGTTATGGGTGACATATTGACGAAGAGTGTGCATATTATCCTTATTAGTGTACATCGTACTACTAGAGCCTAACACGGATTTTTATTTGAAAAATTGTTTATCTACATGGCATTTGTACTTCGATTACTTCAAATTGAGATCTGTTGTTTACATTTGAGTTTTGAAAGAGTTTGCAAGTCAATTAGACTACGCTTAGTATGAATACCACATATCATCCCAAGACTAATGGACATTAGGAATGAGTAAACAAGTATAGAAAGATTAGTTGCGAGCATGCATCTTGAATTTTAAAGGCTCGTGGGAGGACCACGAAGTATGCTTATTAACAGTTATAAAGTGAGTATTGAGTGTTGGACGCAAAGGGTCACGGAACGGAGTAAAAGGATTGATTTCAAAAAATTCTCTTTATTAAATTTACTCAAAGATCAATTTTATATTATTATGAACAAACGTGCAAATTATATTAAATCATATTTAATATAAAGTTAATTTTGTTTTGTTTTGAAAATTGTTTTGTTGTTAATCTAATTATTTGAATGTGAGTATTAATGGACTCAACATTTGTAAAATATGGTAATAGAATACGTGCTAGCGTGCATGGTATTAGGATTTGTAACTATATATAAGTATGTTCGTGTTAATTTACATATGTATATATAAACACACATTTATATGTATATATAAACACACATTTATATTTTCAGCATGTATATGAATTTTATAATATTATATTTAATATATATAGTATGTATGTATCTATGAATAATCAACATTGAAAACTATTTTATTACTTAAGAAAGTAATATCCTTTTCGACTTGATCTGCACTTGTCAAATCCGCGTTTGTTATTTCCAAATCATAACAATAAAGTTCTGCTAAAACCAATTACCATTTCATTTAATTCCTTATTAAACTAAATTAATTCCTTAATTGATTCTCTAATTAAGGGAATTTATTGGCTTACCATTTAATTTATATCAATTAGGAAAATCGTGAGAACATTTCCAAAATTCAAAGGAAATAATAACATTTTCTTCTATCTCGAAAAAAATCATATCAAAATATTAATTTTTTTATTTAGGCCATTTTCTTAAACTAATAACCAAAATAGACCAACTTCAAAACAAATTACATAAATAGACCAGTTTTGCCCACGTTGGAGTCCACATATACTAGCGGCATTTTGAAATGCCGTCGGTACACGTATTGTGTTTAAATTATACTGGCGGCATTTGGGATGCCGCCAAATTTTTTGTTTACTGTCTCACTTCAGCCCTTTATCATATTACCCTCTCTCTCTCACAACCTTACACAAAAATACTGAATCCACTGCAGCAAACCACCAAAATTCAATTTTTTGACTAAAAAACTCGTTAAATCAAGCTAGAAATTGAAGAATGGCTTTCTCATCTTCTCAAGCATCTCCTACCGGTTTGTAATTTTCCAATTTTTTCTCTAATTATGATTTTATGAATTTAGGGTTTTGGGAAAAATGTGTTTTATAGTTGTAGATCTATGGTTCTATACTACAACGAAGTAGATTGTGCGCGTAGAACACATGTTTAATCGGTTGTTGATTTGATATAAGGATGATTATGGTATAAGTATGATTTTGCTATGTTATTGTGGTAGAATACGATGAAATGGCACCCGGACCGATCGATGATAGCATGCTTTACCTACAAGCTCAACACCGCACAAACAACAATGATCTGATGGAGGTACATGTTAATATAATTTGTCTTTCATTTTACAAAGTGTTGGTAAATAGCTTCATTGACCATTCTTCTACTTTAAAGCTTGTCACGTCAGCGCATCCTAGCGTGTTGGAACTCTTAGACAAAGCTGGATTCGGTGTTATTAATAAGTTGAGATACACACAACTCGATCGTAATCTTTTGACAGTGTTGATCGATAGATGGAGACCGGAGACGTCTACATTTCATCTTAGAGTAGGTGAGATGACCATCACATTGAAAGATGTAGTTGTGTTGCTCGGATTGCCGATTAACGGGGATCCCATCCTAAAACCGAATTTCCCAAGCAATTATATGAATTTGTGTGAGCCCTTGTTCGGCCTGTCTCCTCCAGAAGACATGAGGTGGGGAAATGAGCCGATAGTGGCCACATGATTTAGGGAGCAGTTGGCCGGTGATATTCCCCGCCGTGCCTCTCTTGTGCAGATAGCTCAGCGCGTCCGTGCTATTATGTTGCACATCATCACGCAACGTCTATTCTGCGATCGACCGAAGACTAGGGTGGCCCTTCAATGGCTCCCATTGTTAGAAGACTTTGATTCATGTCGGCAATGTTCATGGGGCAGTGCGGTGCTAGCTTTCACGTATACAGAGCTTACGGGAGTTGCGTTGGTACAACAACGGTCTGTCGGAGGCTGTATGACTCTACTTCAGGTACGGATATAGTTATTCTTTGATGCATATTTGAGATTGTCGTAAACAGTAATCAAATACAAGTTGCACTCTTGCAGTTATGGTCGTGGACTTATCTTCCGGTTGGTCGTATATCTATGAAGAGGCAAATAATCGACAATTCGAAATCATACGGATCGAGGTAAAATATTATTGTTAGTATGATTGTATCGACACATAGTAACTTTGAATACTTGGTATAACTTTTTGCTATTATAGGTGGATTGGCCCGAAGAATACCAAAATGACCCCCAGACGGAATCTAACGTTCTACCGGAATGAGTTTGATGTCTTAGACTACAATGCAGTCACATGAAATCCATATACTGAGGCAGAGCTTGATGTTCTTCCGGCTATTTGCACAGTGGACAGGCCGTTATGGCGGGCAAGACTTCTGATATTTTGTTTTGGGGATCTAGCATACCATCTCTCAGATAGAGTCATGAGACAGTTTGGTCTTCACCAGCACTTACCGTATCTTGCTCCATATTACACTCTTCCATACGATGAAGATGAGTTTGAAACGATGATTGAGTTATGAAACAACCGTTTCCTAGCTGGGGAAGACGAGCACGAAGTTACGCTGACTGATGAGAAGTATAATAGCTGATATTGGAATATCACTCGGCGTTATGTGCTAAGAAGACGAGAGGAAGTGCCTAAGCAAGAGGTTGCACCTTACACTCTAAGAGATCCGCTTGAACGGAATATGGTATGTATTTAAATTGACAACTTGTAAAGTAGTTAGAAAACCAATAATGGTTTATGTTATCTGCAGGCGGATGGTATATATCATATGTTGGACATAGTTGATGAGTTTGTGGAGGAGGTTCCTGAAAAAAGCAAGGCGAAATGCTTCTCTCTCAAACAAATTCTACGATCTTGTTTGTCGAAGAACAAGATGTCAAGACTAATCCCACCTCCGCCTCCTCCTCCTGTCGTGCCACCACTTATTGAGGACGTTGCCCCTTCCGCACCGTTTGAGAACATTGCATCAGTCACACCGGCTCCCGAACCGAAGAGAAAGTATCAAAGAAGGAAGAAAGGTGGGGGCGAGAGTTCCGAAGCGATAACTTCCAAGCATACACATCCGGTTGGGCCTTCTCAACCCCCTATGGAAGGGACGCAAGAGGAGGACGGTGAAGAACTTTCGCCTGTAGAGGAGGAATTCATGCTCAAGCCGAGAAAATCGAAGAAGAAAACTCCTCGGGAAGTAAAACATTTAAGATGAAATTTGAGATTGATCGTAGTGGATTGTCTTTGGTATTGATCGTAGTTTTGTATAAGTTTGTTTGGGATATTGGGTTGAAAACTAATGTTGACTGTAGTATTGTTTGATCGTAGTTTTTATATGTTCGTTTGGGATATTGGGTTGAAAACTAATGTTGGCTGTAGTATTGTTTGTCGATGTGACTGTAGTTGTGATTGTAGTATTTTGTTGTCGTTGTGAATGGTAATGAATGTAGAATTGTATTTGTTGAGATTGGTAGTGAATGATAGCGAATGTAGTCTTGTGTTTATTTTTGTATATCGGCAGTGTAGTAGTGTTTTTGTAGAAAATTGTTGAGATTGGTAGTGAATAATTGTTGTAATATTGTTTGGGATTTTTTCATTCTGTTGCCATGCTTTGGGTAAGTAACAGAGCGCTATTTCAAATGCCGCATATGTGCGGCATTTGAAATGGCGCCCATAGCGGCATTCCAAATACCGCACATAGGCGGCATTTGAAATAGTGTTGTGTTGCCTGTATATTTGTAGAGTTATTTCTACCTACCCCACTTCCACCCTAACTTTACCAAATCTATTTCAGCAAAACTCAAAAGTTTCTGATTTCTATCAATTTTCAATTTATCATAAATTGCAATTTATTTCAACAAGGCGGTTGTAAGGTAAGTATGATATAATCTCGTTCAATTCTAGTTTTAAATTTTACCTTATCCGACCTTTTAATCCCAAATCTTGTTCAACAAAATCCAAACTTTGTGTTCTGTTGATGTATGTTTTGCTTCTATCCATAAGTTGATAATGGACAATTGACATATTGATGATGAAACAATGATGAAGATGTACGACGAATTTGAACAAAATAAAGGTAAAGGGATTTCAAGTGGCACCGACCTTGATGTGGAGACACAAGTTGAAGAAGTACCTCCGGTTGTGGATAGTGAAACATCATGAGGAGATGTCGTGAATGAAAGAAAGGAGCAACAATCGCTCTACGCACGTCTTTTAGGCGTCCTTGGTCGTCAAAATCATGCAAGCTCAAGCGCGCAAGCTCCGTGTTTAGTTTGTTATTGTGGAGATGAATTTGAAGTAGTTGTTTGTAAAAACGAGAGGAATGCTTGACGTCGTTTCTACCACTGCGCTGGGTACAACGATCATAAGATCCGGCCTCATCAAGTTGAATGCTGCAAAAAATTTAAGTGGCTAGATCCAGAAATGTGCCCTAGAGGGGTGGAATACGCTTTAGAGATGCAAGCGGAGAATAGTCGTTTGGAGAAGTTGAATCTTGAATATGCAAACGAATTGTTGGTCTATGGATACAAGTATTCGACGTTATGGCCACGTAGATCATTGAAGGAAAAGTGACATAATGATATTCGAATCTTGTTGTATGATGATGTTCGTAGTTATGCTATTGTACTGTAACGTTATTCGAAATAATTTAGATATGTTCGAACTATGTTATAATGAACTGAACTTTGTTGTTATGCAAAGTCATTCTAAATGCTTGCCGAACTCGGCAACTGTTGTTGTGATGCAGTGGGCAAACAACATGGGGTTTTTTGAAATGTCGTCGTACTGCATCATTTCAAATGCCGCCAACAAAAAAATTGTTTGCGGCATTTCAAATGCCGCAGGGGAAGGCTTCTCGAACAAGTTGGAATGCATTTGATTTGCAATGCCGCCAACTACCCACTACATAACCAGCACTTTCATTACAGTACAGTAAAGAATGATTTCATCGAAATAAAACCGTTTACAATAAATTCTGCTTACGAATTAGATAACATAAACAATTGTTCTCGAACAAATTGGAATGCATTTGAATTAAAATTACAAACAAACTAAAATGAAAACATTAAGTTGTCATAGTACAACGATTTTTTTATGACCTAGAACACCACATTTGTTGCACTTGTTTCCTTTAGGGGTCTGCATCTCGTCCATTGTACCATTAATTCTGGTAGAACGTGGACGTCCTGATTGTCTTTTAGCTACAAGAGGTAGGACCAATTGATTGTCACTTAAATCCAATAGCGTTTATCGCGGACCGGATGAAACTCGTAGGTGTAAGCGGCCAAGTATTTCTCTACAGAATACCATGCTGAAGTGAAGTCATGATGGGCTCTATTAGCTCCATTGAAAACTGTTGAGCAAGCGGCCATAACATGCGTACACGGTAGGTGCTCTAAAAGAGAGATGTTGCACGTACAAGAGCAATTATTACCGGTGATTAGTACTTTGAATTCGTCACCAAAATAGTGCACAACTTGCCACTCAGTTTGACTAAAGCGAATTATTCTTGTACGCCTTGCTTCGTTAGCTCTTTCGGTAATCTTAGCTTCCCACTTCAGAGTAAGACGGGATGTCAGTTTTGCTGCCGCTTCTCTTCGTTGACAAAAATAATCAACTGACCTAAAAAAAGTGTGTGCAACCAAAGCTTTGACAGGTAAAGACCGAGCTCCTTTAAGCACACCGTTGAAACTTTATGCGCAGTTAGTGGTCATGACATGAAATCGACCGCCATCATCTTTACACAATGCCCAATTCTCCTCCGCTTTCAAACTCATTTTTATCCAATTGTGAGCCCTGATGCTTATAGTTTTGCTTTCTTCACGTATTTTGTTGTACTCGGCTTCCTCCGCAGCACAAGCAGCAGCATAAAAAAGACCGGTTAATCGTTTTTCTCTAAATCCTGCAGCTTGAAAATTAGCTTTAAGATGTCTAGCACAAAATCAGTGTTTATGTGGCAAACACTATTTCGATTCCAATGCTGATGGTATTCCTTTCATTCGATCCGAAATGAATGTAATTCTTCAATTGTTAACACTAACCGCCGCATGCAGGCAAAAAACCACCCCCAACTATCATAGGATTCTGACTCTACAATTGCATACGCTAAAGGGTATAAGTGATCATCTGCATCAACAACAGTGGCCACAAGTAATGTCCCTTTGTATTTCCCGTACAAATGTGTCATGTCAATACATAACAGCGGACGACAATGAACAAATCCTTCAATACAAGGCCCAAATGCCCAAAAAGCTCGATCGAAGACTCCATATTCATCAGTCGTAACGTGTCCAACGCTTCCCGGGTTCGTTCTAGCTATTTCAGCAAAATATTGTCTTAGAGTGCTATATGACTCTGCCCAATCGCCATGAATTCTTTCCACCGTCTTACTCGAAGCTCTCCAAGCCTTCATAGTGCTATATGACTCTGCCCAATCGCCATGAATTCTTCCACCGTCTTACTCAAAGCTCTCCAAGCCTTCATATAACTAATTTTCACGAACTGTTCTTTCATCAAAACTTGCACCGTCCCGGCTGTTATGTTCAGATCGACTTTCACGAAAGGTAAGATCTTTGACACTACAAAATTAGAAATCGCTTGCTTGTGAGTGGAGTTCACTGTTGGGTTAACACAATTGTGTTCGCTAAGATATTTCCATATAATCCACTGGTTGTGCTCTGATTTTTTAGAAACAATAGCATGAATTCTCCATGGACAGTTGCCATCTATATTACAAACAACGGTGTATTTGGTTTTATTGCTTTAAAAGAAACGGCATGCAAAATCGAACATTCACTCAACTGTTGTAACAATTTAGCTTTCGTTTCGAAAATCATACCAACTTTGAATCCATTCTGAACGCTTACGGTTGAAAATAGCTCATTGTTGAACTCAAGATTTGCAACGATTGACCTTGCCATGATTTGCAAATCATCATCCAAAGGTACATCCATTTCCACCTCATCACTGTCTTCGGGAATATTGTCTTCAACCGGAAAATCATAGTTCAAAGGATCATTGTTCACTTGCATACTACCAATCCACGACATGTCATTCTCCACCATATTCACTACATCCATACTATTTACAAGGGGTCCGTCATAGACATCTTCACCTTCATCCACGTCCATCTCAATATCAACATCTTCTTCGTTTGCGGTTACGTTTACATTCTCCACTTCGGCATTAGATTGAGTAGCAATATCATGTGCGGGAAATCTGTAAATCACACATAAGTATTAATTTAAAACCAGTACCGGAATTACTAACTAACAAATTTTGCTTATTCCTGAGAACTACCTCTAACTTAGATCATATAACTCAGATGGAGTTGGATACATATAAGGAGACATATGACAGTTTGATGGTCCGGCAGTACTTGACGGTGTTGGTCGACAAGGAAGATAAATGCATATACAACGACAAAACTTTTAACTATCACACCTAACAATCTAATACGACATTAAATTCATAGACAAATGTTTCACCTTTCGAGCAAATGTGTAAAGCTTCATTGACTTGAATATGGTAAGTATATTGAACGCCTTATTGATAACTCATACACGGCGGATATCCATATAGGGCTTGTTCTTGATCGTACATCGCTGTCATTTAGGATTACTAAAACTCGAAGATGCAGTTCCGCGACTAATACTTGCTGCCTCAACCATTCTTCGGTGGTCCTCAATTACACTGTCAACTACTTGTTCTCGTATGGGTTCTTCTACTTGCAACCGCCTACTTTTCCCAACAAACAGCTCTATTGATTTCGATGTCACTGAAAACATTAGCTCCACATCGTCATCGGCTATTTTAATGGCTTTCGATCCTGAATCTGTCGACCAGTTACACACTAACTATATGTCAAATTCTTCAGATTTTATCTTGGTCGCTTTATAAATCGATTCTTTTAACTGCGCCAAATTACAACATTTCAATACTTTAGCTAGTTTACACGACCCACCCACATATTTTCCACAATTAAGTTCGTCAACAACCAATTCGCTATCATAATAACGGATCGTTGGCACACACTTGGGAGCCATTCTACAATTCAATTAATCAACTTTTTACCTACTTTCATAAAATACCAAACAGCAAATGAGAACAAAAAAAATTAATGAACTAGGGTTTCTAAAATAACATACCGGCTATAGCTAATTCCTTGTTCAAGAGGAAGAATTAGGTGTTGCCCCTCGGCTATAGCTAATTCCAATCAAGATTTAACTACACTTTGAAAATATTTTAGTGATTTTGGTTTTTAGGATTTTTGTAGATCTGAATATTTGTGGGAGAAGCCAAAACTTAAAGAGGTGTCTGCCTAATAAAGCAGCAAATAATGGCGGCATTCCAAATGTCGCGTACTGGCGGCATCCCAAATGCCGCCAGCGATATTATGTGTACTGGCGGCGGCATTTGAAATGTCGTCAGTACACGTGGCACAAAGTGGCCTATATCTGTAATTAGTTTTCAACTTGGTCTATTTTTGTGATTAGTTTCAAAAACTGGCCTAAAATCAAAAGTTATCCATTTTAATATTTAAAAACATTATTTAACAATTAAAAATTGTTTATTTTCATCTTAGAAAATTCATATCCACAAATTTACTCTTCGGAAAATTGTAAAATTGAAAAACCATTTCCAAATTAACTTCATAAGCATGTTATCCGTGATCCATATGTATGCATGTATATTTTGTACCATACATATAATATTAATTCATATAAATACACGCACGCAAAATAATAATAATCAAAAATATATATATTTATATAAATTATATATGCATATGTATGCATATGTGTGTATTAAAATACAATTTTTTATATTTATGGCCGAAAATAACAAAAATGGTTAGGGACCAGGGGACATCTAAAACTATGATAATGAATTATCTCGATAAAATTGCACAATTTGTACAGGTTGGAATTTGTAGATCGACCTTCGAAAACTCCTTTTTGATTCTACCTATGGTTTGCAAGGCCTAACTTGAAATGCTCAAATGGAAGAGATGAAGAAAAGAACATTCCTCAACTAGAGAAGGTGAAGAATAGAGCTTTTCTCTAATGGATGAGATGAAAAGAGAACTCTCTTTTAGATTTAATCAGAAATATTGTATTAGGAGAAGGGCGGACTTTAAGGGTTTTTATTGTGGGAAATGAATCTCTATTTATTTCTCCATATTTGGCCCTTCCTTTCCTCATATGTGGCCGACCATATATGTGCATATAAATGCAAATTTTATTTGTGTTTAATTCGGCAATTAAATGTACTTATATATTAGATCACTTATTTCTTCTTTTAATCCAAACACATTTGACCTTTACTCGTACTGGTACATAGGGGTAGCCATGTTTAAATATATATAAAGATGGAACCCAGTGCACAAGGCCCGCGCACGATAGCGGGCTCTTTGAAGGTCGATAACGTACGCAGTATTTCCCTCGCATTGCGAAGAGGCTGTTTCCGGACTCGAACCTGGGTGCTTAGATCACCATACGGATGACCTAACCATTGCGCCAAGACTTCACCTCATGTGTGTGTGTCGATACATAGCATAAAATGTATACATTGTATACTATATGTTATCCATTTTAATTAATCAAATTACTCACTTAAATTAAATATATACGGCAATTGTACATAGTTAGCTCGATTAATTTTGGTAATTTAAAAAATTTAAATTGTTCACGTATATACACATAACAATTGTATAATTACACACACGTCATCTCCTAATATATGACAATTATAAATTATCATATTACAAAATTCAGGTCCAATGCTAAAATTCATTGTTGTGTGACTTATAGGTGTGACTTCGGTTCTCGGTTAATATTTAAATATCAAAGCATGTGCGGACTTTGCTGAAGCACAATAGAAGTCATAAAGTCATACACTTATCTATCATCTAGGTGAAGTCTGACTTCATGATCGTTTTAAAGCCGCATCTTTATAAAACAATATTTGTGCATGTGTATCTTTTCGTCAGTTGTGTCACTTAAACGTCCAAGGTTAGATCATCGGTCAAAAGCCTAATAATGTCCTTAATTAATTACGAAGTTGAGCTTCGAAATTACTTGATAACAAATCAATCAATCGAATATACTCTAACCATAGATTTCTAACTTCAAGTCAAAAAACAATTACGGTGACACCGACCTTCTATACCCAAAAGAGACGAATTCTCGTTTGAGTAGCATATCTCTTCGAGTATTTAATCTCGTACCCAACTATGGTTATAACACGAACTCAATCATGTGATTAACCATCATTAAAGCAAGACGTTAATAAATAAGATCCACGGTACTCAAGCCGAAAGATCACTGCACATCGTCATGTGAGATTCTCTATTTTGACTTAGATATAACTAACATATAGAAGACTACTGATAAATCATTCAATAGTTAATCTACACACATACGTAATCTCTTGGTGACTCCAACGATCACGAGTAAATTATGGTCTATCATATGAAGAGCATTACATATACTAATCTCACGGATGAATCGATATTCCTTTTTCGAATCACCTTGACTAAGCACATTGGAGGATGAGTATTTATTTATATTTACTGATTCGTTACTTATGATTATGAACACATTCACAACTACAATAAGTTGAACACTTACTTCTAGAGATTTTTTATTGTATGTATAAAATGTAATCATCAACATTTGATTATAAATATGGCGCGCACAATAGAAATAGAAACCAGAAAACATAATTTCATTTTGAATAAGAATTACACATAAGAGTTAAGTGTACAATTATATAACCAAATTTACATAATTGCCCATAGGATACTCTCAACTTTATCAATTTCTCACCTGCACTTAGGGACAATATGTTGTCTCATACCATAATTTTCAATCGGTCTTCCTAGCGTAGACTGAGAAAGTGCTTTAGTGAGTAGATATGCAATACTATCTTTAGTATAAATTTGTTCGACGATCATTTCTCCTTAACTGATAAAATCATTTATCATACGGTACTTGCAATAAATGCATCTTGATTTTTGTGAGCTTGCTATTTCTTTTTTGCAATCCAGTTGCATCATTGAAATCACACTAAATATTGGATCTTCGATGATTGGAATTCTCTTAGCTCTCTAATAAAATTGTGTAAAACATACTGCTTCATTTGTGATATCATTCAAGGCAATGTACTAAGCCATCATAGTTAAATATGTTACAATCTTATTTGGAACCTTTCTAAACAACGGTCCCTCTGTTGAGTGAGTTTGAAATTAGAGATTGGCTTAATTTTATCGATGTCACTATGATAGCATGAGTTTTAATATCTCTACTAGCTATCCCGTGATTTTCATCTGGATTCGATCATGCACCAAATGCATAAGCGATATGGGTTCTAGTCCAACGTAAGATACATGATGAATCATATTGCCAACGCATATGGGATCCTTCTTATATGCTCCCACTTTGATCCTTTGAAATATGGAATCCTTTCTATAAAGGATAATTTCAAGTCGTATTAGAAAGGCATTTCATATAACATTTTAGTATGTGTTTTGTACTTAGATTGAGACAATTCCAACATTTTACTCTATCCATCTTTATGGACCATTATACCTAGTATATAGGATATCCCTGCATAAATCCTAAATCGATAAGTTTTGTACACAACTTTACTTTGATCCATTGTAACACAAGTACATCATTACCAATCGGTATTAAGTCCTTTGCATACACTTTTATTAGAAATATCTTAGTATTGTTAATACCTTAAGTATTGATTTTGATGACAACAACCATATAAATATTAGTACTAACATATCTTCGAGTTGTGCAGTACTTCTAGATATATGATGAAGACTTTTACAGAGACAAACAAGAATACAGTTGAAGCAAATGAATTATATACGAAGCTTAATCAAAGCAATGGAGGAACAAAACTGACTGAAGAAGAATGCTGAAACAACAAAGGTATTCGAAGCGATGTGTAGACGGTTGAACCTTAGAATCATTTGTTAAGGACTACATGACAACTATACTTGAAGATCATCAACCATTGACTTCGACCGAATCACAAAAATCCACAAATATGAGGTAATTTTGAAATCTGAAAATTTCCAACACTTGTTGGTGTTGTTCTTTTTGCAACACACATATGTCGACATACATGCAGAGGATATGTCGACATACATGCAATTTTTTAGATTTTCAAAATTCAAATGAATGGATGTTTCCCTCCATCTCTTCACCAAAAGACATGCCTCTTCAATTACTGTATAAATACTCTGGAAAACGAATTTAACATCAAGTATCCCTTCTTTCTCTTACTCTTTCTCTTCGTACTTTTGCAAAAGAAATCCATTGCATACTCTTTCATTCTATTTGCAAATCCATACCATTTCACTCCGATTCTTCAAGGATTTGCAAACCACACAATATTTAAGAGTTTCTACTTGAATTCGTATCATTCTCTCTCTGATTTCATCATATTCCTCAAAGAACTCAAAGATATATTGTTATTGAAAGTCTATAGGATCATTGTACCGAATCTGCAAGAATCTGTATTGAAAATACGACTATTTGTCATACTCTATAGTTGTTTATGAAAAGGAGAGGGTGATCTTGTAGCCCATAAATCAAGAGGGTGTATCTTAGAACCCGTGAAATTTAGATTGTAAAGGTGTTTTTGCCACCCCTGGAAAGCAAACGATTATAGTGAAATTCTGCACGGTGCAGTGCAGGACCGGATGTAGGATTGGATAATCCGAACCAGTATAAAAATCCAGGTGTTATTTACTTTACTACGTTTTACTTTACTATTTACTTATTATGTGGTTATTGGTTTTCTATTTGCAATTTGATTAGATATGGTGTTAAAGTCATAAGTTAGTTCTAAATAATTGGAGTATACACTTCACCCCTCTAGTGTTCAAACAGCCTTAAGATCCATTCCGCGTTGTGTTATGGACACCCCATTTTCTAATAAGTACCATATTTTCTTTATTATATGCACAAGCTTCCTCTATCTTTTGACTCACATCGAACTATTCGATTATGTTGTCAAACACACTCGTTCCAACTTCTAGATGTGTGTTTAAGATCATGAGAAGATCATACGAGCCTACAAGATTTTTACAGCTCTCGCTAAACTTGAAAACATTTGTCAACGACATTCAAATAGTCTCTTCCACATCATAATTTAGATGAATCATTTTAATATTTGTATGTCATGTCTTAGTCATAGTGTGCGACAATTGCAAGTAGAATCCAAATCATTGAAAAGGTTAGGTCACAAACAACAATTTGAATTTGACGAAATCATTTTTTTCCAACAACCTTGCTCTATGAGTCTACAGTCTTCCATATGTATCAATTTTCTTTAATGAAGATTTCACTACGGTTAATGGGTATCATCCGTTCGAGTACATTTCAAAGTCCAAACTTTGCTAGTGTACACGGGATTCTTTCTGGATTTCATGCCATCAAGTCATAAGATGGAGCATATACTCTCCATGACTCGTTGGAAACCGAGGACTTGTCATTATGAATTATATAATCATTTTTCTCGTCATTAATAAGAAAGTCATAGTTTCTCACTAATACGAATAATTTTTTATTTGATATTCTAATAGTGTGTCTTTAGGGTACAATGAAATTGATATCATCTACTTTATTAGTTTGCATAGTAGAATCTTGTATCTCATCCCAATTTATCATACTACCACTGATTTCTTTAGAAAGAAATTCCTTTTAAACGGTGACATGTCTTGGAACAACAACTTTGGTTACTTAATATGATAAAATAGGTACCCTAGTATTACCTAAACTTATGGAAAACTAATTTAGCTTCGAGTTCACTAGAGTTTACATTCTTTAATGTACGCTACACAACTCAGTACCTTAAACGATTTAAGATATGGTTTGTTCTCGGTCTATATCGAGTATGCAATCGCAAGCATATATAAGATGGTATTATATTTTATATATGAGTTACACCCTTTGTCACATATCCTCTAAGGAAAAAGGTAACTCAACTACATTCATTTAAGTTAAACCATGTCTAACAAGGTTCGACTTTTTCCTTGCGAAACATAGTTATATTCTGAAGTATAGGGAAGAGACTTAAGAGAGAATCGCAGTCTCTTTTAGTTACTCTTGGAGTATATTGAAGATATTCAACTCTTCGATTCGATCGAATCATTTTACTCTTTTGCATGTTATGTTTTCTACTTTCATCATATATTTTCCGAATTTCTTATAGACCTCTGATTTGTGTTTCATAAGGAACACATATTCGTACTCGTAAAATCATCGGTAAACGTGATAAAATAATTTAATCTGCTCTTCATACTCACATACATTTGACATACATGTATATGTATTAGTCCTAAGAGTTCAACAACTCTTATATTGCTTCCACCGAATGTGTGTTTATGTGTGTTTGTCCATATTCCATTTGAGACACGATTCACAAATATCATATGATTCAAAATCATATGAAAGGAGATAGCTTACGTTTCTCAATTTGTACAATCGTTTCTTAATAATACGGTCCAGTCTAGAGTGCCAAAAATAATTGTCATTTATTTAGATACTTTCGTACTTTCAACAGCTAACACATCATTATTTAGAACTCGAAAGTCATTGTTTAAATGTAGAAAAATAGTTTCATTTCAAAAATGAATATTCATAATATTCTCATTAAAACAAAACTATATCCACTTTCGGCCAAACACAAAATGGATATTATTTCACAAATAATTTTGTCCCATTATGACATTAGTTATAATTTAAATGCGTTCAGTAACAAGTGTCCCATGGTACTCTCTTCGATGCTACGATAGCACCATTTGCAATGTAAAGTTCCAATAAATCATTTGTTATGTTTCTTCTACTTCTAAGTTTCTATAACAATTACAGAGGCAAGTTTTAGATCTAGTATTTAAAACTCAAGAAACGGAAACAATAGAAAGACAATCTTCTACAAGAAAATACTTTGAGAAGGCGAATCACATTTTATCTCATTTAAGCATCTTAAAATAATTCAAAAAATTATGTTTCCTTTGTCCCTTTCTTGAGCAATGGTGACAATCATCATGTTCTTCCTTTCTAACCGTGTCTTTATGACTTTCATTTTTTAACTTTCATTTTTTAACTTTCATTTCTTCCTCTTATATGGTCAAACTTTTAGAAGAAGATAATCAATAGATTGTACTTTTTTCATAATAGTCCTTAACATTTTAAGGTGATCAACTAAAATGCACTTGGACTCGTTCACCAATATGAACGGATCAAGCTAATTCATTAATGATCCAACAACAAGATCCATATATAGGTCTTAGTCTAGAGTCGTGTTTCAATTCAACAAGTTACTTAATGTATTTAATCATATTAAGCACACGATCTTGCACTGCGATTCTTTACCCATGTTCGAATGAAACTACTTCTTCGAACTCTCTTCTTTTGCGAAACGAGACATTTCACTGTACAATTGTTGTATGTGTTGAATATGGAATGAATAACCATACTCTTGTGTTGTATCGCATTACTCAACACATGGCATCGGGAAATCTGAAGTTAAGTGATCAAGACTCAAAAGTTTTAATCTCATTAATCGTGGTTGTGCTGTCCGGATTTTGTATGGAAATTAAGGCGACAACATGCTAAAATTTGGTAGGAAAGTACTATATTACATTTCTTACTTAATTTTTTATGGTTCAAATTAATAAGTATGTCATTTTTAAAGAATCAATTTCTTACAAATTTATTAAGTGCATTGAACAATAATTGCATGTCTTCTTGTAATTATTACAATGGTTTAACATATTTTTCTAATAAGGTTTCTACTAGAGTTTCCACGTGTTTCTGAACCCTAAAGAAGATGCGAGAATTTTTAGAATTCCTCTAGCGCTGTAAGATCCATTTATCAAGCATCTGCGACCTTAAGTGTGTTCAACAAATTGTGGTATCCATAAATGGTGAATAACACATTATTAGTATTATCATATATAGCTCCTAACATTATAATCATTGCTTCTAATCCTCATTACGACCTTGAATGTGTTGAACAAATCACAGAGTAGATTAGACATCCATGACCTATCATTTCGCGATGCGTAACTACAATTATATGACCTTTGGGTGTGCTCAACAAAGTCATATAGTTTGGCTTACCTATCTAAGGACACACAAGGCTTCTCTAGAAAATATAAACAGCTTAGAGTGTGCTTAAAAACCATCTATATACCCAGTATATCGATTTGTGTATAAATGATAGAGAGCAACATTAAAAGTAAACGATTATCTCGATATCATCGTACACAAATCAAACTAAAATTCAGACGCTAAGTTCGACAGCAGCATAGTCTCTCTTATTTTTAAGGGATGTGTGCCCTAGTTTTTTTGGTTCCATCCACATTAAAAAGTGAGAAGAGATTGATGGTTTTAGTCTTTTTAGTACAGAATTGAGTTGGGTCGTAAAATTGTTTGGTCGTTGGTTTTAACAAGTGCAATAATGTTTTAATGGGTTGAACACGAAGTAGCTAGTTAAATATTCGGTTTGGACATGAGTATTCTGGGCCCAACCAATATGGGCTTTACTTTAGTTTTGTGTTAATTTAGCTAGTTTGATTTAACTAATTAAAATGGGTTGCAATTAAGTTTTGATAGGGTTCAATTATGTTATTATTAGTGTTAGTATGCATATCAATCATAAAAATATCTAAATTTGGAATCAAAATTGAAATGGAAAGTTCTGAAATTTCCAACATTGACCGAAACTACAAAAATTTCAAATGGCTGAAATAGAGATCGAAACCAAAATCTCAAACCTTGCTATTATCCCTAATAGCCTTCATGCCATACTTATGTATAATGCATGCAAACGTATCTGCACAAGTCAATAATGATAAAAATCACTTATTAAAAACAAAATTGATCGACGATGTGTTTAAGTAACAATTTCTTCATATGCAAGTTTGAATTGTTGGTTTCCCATTGTTCGACTGTTCGAAGACGCCCTCACATATTATGCATCTCAAGCCTGATATGTAATATTAAAGGACCGCTTATTTAACATAACAAATTAGGATAATTGTCATTTTCGTGTTTGCATGCAGGATTTTCTTACGTGGGACTTCACTTGCAAACAAGTTGTGAAATGAGTAGCCACAATGCCCACAATTGTAATATAAAAGCTGGAGAAAAGGAACATAACAGCGCATGTTGGTCCACAAACATGCAAATAGAAAACGTAAATAAATATGAAATGTATATATTTTAGGAACATTGCTGCCTTTTACGAAAACTTAAACAAAATATTGAAACTAAAATTGAGGAGATGTTGAAAATGGAAATAGTGTAAAGTAGGATGTCATAGTTCTGAAAGCTTCAGATGTCAATTCATAAATATAAACAGTTGAGTTTCAATAAATATTTTGATGCACACTCTTCCAAGACAGAACACATAGCTTAAATTCAAAAATATAAAAAAGAAAATACTCACCGTCATCGGTTCCTCCCCATCTAGCATACTAGCACTATTGACTAGCATCTCACCATACTCACCAATACACCACACAGTCACTCGTGCTAAACTTTCCTACAAAATTGAAAATAAAATTTTCATAATGAAATTTAGTACTAGCTGCCAAATATTTTGAGAATAGTTATTGTACCTGCTCAAATGCTATTTGGAATGCCCTGTACAATGACCTGACAGTATACCCTTGGAGATCAGGTGCATTAGTAATCACAACTATGAGAGCATGCCATACATCATCCTTCACATACTTTCCAGCCTGTGAAATTTCTGGTATTATATTTAAGATAAATTCAGATAGAACTAATCATATAGTTAAGTATGGGTTACTGATACAAAGGAGAGCGATAGGTACACTCCCCTTTATCAATCATATCCCATTTTCAAATATTTGGAAAATGAAAAGAGTGTGAATGATAGATTATAAAGAAAGCAAAGTGTATTATATCATTCCTCACTAGGCTCCTGTAATACCTAAATTAGTACGACAAAATGTCAATTTATGTCAGTGGTCCTACATTTGACTCAAAATATCTCATGCTTTACAGATTATTCTATAGTTATGGTAAACACACAAAAGTTTGAGTCAATATATACAAAATCAATCGCTGTATGATTCCAAATTGCTTGCCTCTTTTCTTAATTCACTTTCATGCTTTACACTCACATTAACAAGAAAACAATGTTTTAAGCAAAAATAAAATACAGCCCATTCACCAAGTTCACCCAAAAATATCAAACAAACTCATCTAAAGTCAAACTCAAAATAATTTTAGCTATGAAACAAATGTTATTGTGGCATACGGCCAAGACGTTTGTTCTTTCTCACAACCATGTGGGAGAGGACAATCAATATCATGTGGTATCAGAAATCACTTCTGGTGAGATTTGGAATGTAAAATATATGTGCAAATGAAAGGGTGGTGAAAGAGAAAATAGCAAATAAGTGGAGTTTTATTCTTATATATTTATTTTATTTTTTATTTTAATACACAAATGATCCAATCCATACATAAAACAAAAGGATGAACACCAGTGCAAAGCTTCCTACTATATGAAAGTCAAAAAGGGTTGCCATGATCAAAGTCAAGCCTAAATTTCAAAATGGTTTTCCTAAGATCTTAAGGTGTAGGAGAATACTGAACTTGTCGGAGATGATCAGTCAAGACAGGAAAGTGCTAATTATCTGTGAGAAATAGAATTGCATAGAAAAACCAATTAACTGAAATGGACATTATTTTATTACTTCTGAGAAATAGGGTTGCATAAATAATTGCCAAAGAAGTCCAATCTAAAAAATATATTATCAAACTGCTACAAGACTGCTAAACTACAATACTTAAAGAAATATCCAAAATTGCAACCTAAAATTATAAAGAAAACTGCAAAAATAATGTGGAAGTTTTGTGGTCTGACTGTAGCCAAGGTTGGATCAAGGGATGTAGGCAAGCGAGAGAGAAAAAAAAGTTGATTGCAAATAATGTTGGCAGGCTGATAATTTAGGGTTAGGGTTAGGATCTAACTACTAATTTGTACTCATCTAAGTCTCTAAGATAGGAATTGAAAATATCAGATGTATGTTCTCGGTTAACTATGGTTCATATTGAAATAACATGCAGATATTTTGGTAGAAATGGGATTCGGATGTAAATGAACAGAACCAGTTCTGTTCAAATCACAATAAAAGTTCGCTTATGGTCATTTGTCAGTAAGAACAGACTTTTTGGAACTTTTCGGAAAAAACATTAATCGATAGGAAACCAAAATTTGGAAGAAAAGCCCAATCCTAGTTACAGTAATACAACCACCATTCCTCTTGGAAGTTTTTTTTTTCCACCGGTTTTGATCGTTTATGGAAGGCTCCCATTGATGAGGGGTCAATGCTTGCAAGTTTTATAAAGCACCGGTTTTGGGTGTTTTATAAACTAGTCAAAACCGGTTTAGCGTAATTTCAATCGTCTCTTTCAACCAACCAAATCGGTGGTTTTTGACCATTTCTGATATTTTGTTCCAACATTACCCTCTTTAAAACTATTGTATTAAATACTTCAAATTTAAAAATATAATTTTGATTTCATATTTTGTATTTTTAAAAATCATTAAAGATATACTATTATATTGATAATACATTAATGATTTTTTCAAAGAAAACTAGAAAATTATTAATTTAATAAACTTCAAACATTACTTATTGCAATTTCTATATTTTATATTCTATTTGAAATTGACATTATCTAATTTGAATTTTTATCTAAGATACGTTCTATTAAGAATTTATGATACAACTTTTAAATTTTAACTTTTTTATTTTGACTTACTTATAATAATTATTTTTAGTGTGGTGTGTGTGTATCTTTATTAATAATTGAAATAGAAACACAATTTTTTGATCTGACCATGAAGTTCCAAAAATACCCTTATATGCAAACAAGTGGTCAAGAGTTCGAACTCCACCGCAAACAAAAATTAACATCTATCTTCAAATAGAAATTTTGAAATACAAACAATGATATAAGTTCAAATCATTTTCCAACAAAAAACTACATTTTTTGTTTATATTTTTCAGTTTATTTTATCAAACTATGTAAAATTTCGAATTTAATAATTTTGTAAGGGCCTTTTATTTGCACGTGCCAAAAAATCTCGTAATTAATAATTGGAATAGGATTGCATTTTTTGGTCCGACCGTAAAGTTCCCAAAATGCCCTTATATACAAACAAAAATAACATTTATTTCCAAAGGAAAATTTTGATACATAAATAAGATCACAAGTTCAAATCATAATCTCAACCTAACGTTATGTTCTTTATAATTTTCAGCTTTTACTTATAAAAGTTAGATAAAAAATTAAAATTTAACAACTTTATATCATTATATAACGGTCTTTTATATGCACATGCATTGCACGTGCCAAAAAATCTCGTATATAATATATATATATATATATATCCTTTATTTAGATATATTCGTAAGTTCACAATTTTAGAATAGTTTTCATAACCCAAGAAAATAGAACTCGTAAACATGGTTTTATATTTTACAAAACCAGTCATTAAATCCTCTCAAAACTGAACCCCTATTGACAGTCAAAAACGATACAGCCAAAACCTCTCATAACCGACGTAACAAAACTCCCAAGCGAAGTCTAAGAGTACTAGTAGCTTTGGAAAATATATAAAAACTCCATGAATGATTTTAAGGATGTACAATTGTGACATCTAACACCCAAATTACGTTGATTGTAACCAAAATATGAGAGGTATTTGCAAATCGTTTATTACCAAGCAAACAGTTGGCATCATCCATCTTTTCTTACTACGAAAAAGTTTAGATTGGTAGCTACAAGGTCATAAAGAAATGCCATGAATGGATAATACAGAATGATGAACAATATAAATGATACAGTTAGACTCCTTTTCCAGAAGAAGTAATATATGACCGTCACTTTGAACACAAATTAAGGTATACTAGAAAATTATTAGATGGTTATAATTAGTTCACAGATTACCTCATAAATCAATTATCTATGTTTTAACAAAATGACAATTAAATAATAAATAGTGACTGAAGTACTTAAGCAATAAGCATACAATGTGTCATTTGAAGCAAGACTTGCCTATAAGCATTCATATTGTACTAAACACAAAAGTGCAACAAAGAATAGAAGGAAAACTTGAATTGCGTCACACTGGAAATTATATCAAGCAAAATGATAATCCGAGTACTGCCCATATATTGATATTTTTCTGGGCAAGATGCCTATAGGATATTGACCAAATACATATGTTTGGTAGTATGCCACCCCAGTCGGTTGGATAGCAAGGAGAGAGTTTGGATTAAGCTTGTAAATCAAATAACAATAACCATGAAAACCCATCGTTTTTTTTATACCAAAAAGTTGAAAGTCAGGCAATGATCACACCAAATCACATAAATTAAATGATAAGCATAACTTCATGATCTGCGCAAAGTGATAACTGAATTATTTGTACTGACCTCAGATAATACTTTTAACATTTGATCGATAAACCACAGCTTTTCATGAGAAAACCTATTTGAACAAAGTAAACAGAACTCAGTAGTTAGGGGGAAACATTAGTAGAAAAAATCAAGAAGATAATACAATAATATAGTATTATGTCATTAAGATGCAAGAAAACTAAATGCAACAAATATATAGTTAACTAACAATAGAATTGGGAAGGAAATCACATATTTTATTAGAATACTAGATTTATATTTCATACAGGAGAAATCCAAGTGAGAGAAATGCCAGAGCCATAACATGTGTGTAGTTTTATCAACTCCAACAATGGGATGTTCAATGTGTGGGTATAATCTCATTGCATCCAACACTGGAATGCTTATGGCAATTAGCAAAGGCCAAGTGTAAAAAATAAATAATATGCGCTCTTGAGTAGAAAAATAGATCAAGGGAGTTGTAATTCGTATATAATCAATAAAGAGCACCTGTATTGTCCATTCAATCACAAACCAACCCGTATTTGTGTAGCAGACCACGATATACTAGGAGCAGGGAAAGGATGAGTAAATATTCCAAAGACAAGTCATTTTGAAAACAGATCCTTGGTACACATAATCAAACTCCCAAAAAATCTAGTTATGTAAATGATTTGTACGGTAAACTTGGTAGAAAAAAGAACGATATATCAAGCAACAGTTTAAATCGAAATAGATCATAAAGTCCAAATTTGCAGTTGAATTTAAAATTGAAACCATTAGCTTAAACCTAGTAAAATGTACATAGATGATCAATGGGAAAGTAAGATACGCAGAGCTGTGGTTCTATATACTTTGATTGATTAATCTAAATCTAATGCAAAATATCAGGGTCATATAGGGACACTAAAATGCACTGATAAACTGGGACTATTACACATTATATAAGCAAGAAATGATGTGTGTTGGCTACGTTGTTCGCAAGTCAATCAGGATGGGACAATGCGCTAGACGTTAAATATGCTTCTAAAGTCCAACAGAGCTTAACAAATTATTCACCATTTAATACTATATTGATAGTTTGCATCAAATCATATAAACCATAAATTGTATTTGTTCCAACTAAAAGGAAGTAGACTCTCCATACTAACTATTCATGTGTATAGTGATCCAGATATCAACACATTGAACATAATACAAACATGTTGCATTTCCAATAAAAATAGATTAAACACATGACATCGATAGTACAAATATCCAACATAATAATAAAATAAAATATAAAAAATAGTGCTGACAATGCCTATGAGCATCTAGGAGCATCCAAAAGCAACTAACAATGTCCAGTCGGTGCTTAAAGAAATTAGGTATAGTTAATCAAACAAAAGCAAGAGGCACAGAGCCCATAAAAATAATTATTGTCTAGACAACACTCAGTATCACCTGAGTGGTGTATGATAGCATCGACGTGTGATCAAATATGCATTTAGAACCATTTGTAACATTGTTAATAACATGTAAACATAAAATCTCAAGTTCACAAAAAAATAAAAAATAAACCAACTAATGGGGGTAGAAAAGTAGAAAATTTTCGCCGAAAAAGTCAGCAGGGTAAAATAAAGTATTATTCTTGAAATGAAATAATAAATCAAACATGTGACAGCTGTTTCGATTTAGATGACAAAATGACAGATTAGGAGCTCAAACAAAAAAAATTTAAAACTATTTTGAGAGAACTAAGAAAAACAAGTAGATGTATATAACATTTAGGGAAGATTTGTAAACCACCCTTTTGAGTTTCAATATACACAGCCGCTCCTCCTCAAAAACATATTATAAAAAACATTATTTTTAAGTTTCGGGATATTTGCGGAAAACTCTACAAAATCTGCAAATATTTACAGTTTCCACGCTGGAAATATTTGCAGAGATTTCTCTGCAAATATTTGCAGTTTTTCAAAAAACGTCAAAAAAATTAAAAGAAAATTGTTTTGATCATAGAAACATAGAATATTTATACTTAATTTTCGACAAAAAACAAACTTATTTCTTTTACCGAAATTAAAAATAGAGGTGTAATTGGAAACAAGGTTTTGGGAAGGATTTTCCACATATCAATCTGAAAATAAGGAGCGGATCCGGATTTCCACTAATATTAATAGCTAAGGATAGTTGAACATAACTTACATGGTAGATACAAAACATAAAAAAGTACATTACCGCACTAAAACATTATTGATACGATTAATAACTCATAACGATCTTATGCGTATAATAAATGGTATTTTCACACACATCAACACACACGCACACGTGTGTGTGTGCGTGCGCGCGTGCGCACGCGCGCAGGCGCACACACGCATATATATTCATATACAAGAACATATGTACACGAATAAATGGTTGGTGATGTTTTCCAATATATATGTGAAGGATCAAAATGCAAAATACAACTAACATGTCCAATATATATATATATATATATATATATATATCGTGGTTTTTTTAATTTCTTTATATATTTACTTTTCTCTTTATTTTTATTTTTATCTTTATTTTTATTTTACTTCTTCTTTTTTATTAGTTTAATTATTTTTTTATTATTATCATGGTTTATTATTGTTGTTGTTAGTGTTGTTATTATTTTTAAATTGACTTTGTCGTTTAGTTTTAGGTTCCATCTCTAGCCGATCCCAGCTTGTTTGGGAATAATGGACTTAGTTGTTGTTGTTATCATCCATATAAGACAACTGCGAGAAACGTAATCATTGCAAAATTGCTATCAAAGATGGTTACTTAAGTACAATGTAAAATTACATTCATCTTATTCCTTCCAATCGAATACAATTTCACCCAAAAACTTTGTGATTTCATTTATCCTTTCTCTTTCTTATTCTTCTCTACATATTATTTCTTATTCTTCTCTACATATTATCTTCCTCCCCTTTTATATTTTATTTTATCATGGTTCATTGTTTTTTTACAAAAACTTGAGCAAGCGCATTTTTGTTCTCTATGATCCCAACATAGATCTACTAACACTGTTCATGATGTCACCTGGGTTGTTGTAATGACATGAATAGAAAATTATGTTAACAAAAAAAATTGTGTCATACTTGTGATACACTGAGATTTGAGGGACTAATTTTGAAATCGTACAATGATCTAGAGGACATGCTTAGATACATGAACAGTTGAGGAACTATATTAGAAATGTTAGGCCTTAGTTAAGAATTAACTATGAATTGAGAGACTTATTCAGATATAAAAAAATTTATGGAACTTATCTCGAAGTGAAAAAAAGACAAGTGTTATTTATTTAATTTTTTATGAGATTTTTGATATATATCTTTTGGCAACTATAGGAGGAAATTTCAACCTTTGACATCTATGATTTTGCATTTCATGGTTATAAAAGGAAAAAAAATATACTACAGTTCCTTTAGTCTTATCTATCTTGGCATGACTCGTTCATCCCCACTACAGGTAAATTATCACAATGAAGGATTACATGAAAAAGAGAATCTACAAGGTACATATAAATTCTTAAAAAGACTATTTCATGTTAAGAGAGGTATAGATGATTATAACTATCACAAATACAAATGAATTAGTCTAAAAATCAAGTATAATATTGATTTTTATATCCCTGAATTTTTATGTGCTGATTCTAACAGTAATAGAGCATAACTGGAAAGAACACAAGATTAGAAGAAATAAGATGAAATTCAACTTACTTTTCAGCGATCAAACAGATTTTTGCACTGAGTTCTTCTTTGAATTCTTGATCACTTACTTCCAAGTAATCAATAAGCTCTTTTGTTAATTGCTTCACATTTGTGTCATTAACTAAAAGAAAAATAAGTTCCAGAGCTCTTTTACGTATTGATGCATCAGGGTCCTGAAACACGTTAGGAATGGTTTATCTTCTCTTGATTAATAAGCCTAGGGAGATTAGTTTAGATACTAATTAACGGAAGCCATGCATACTGTGTCCAAATAAAAGTTAAGGACCATAGGAAAGTTCAGCTTTACAAACATAAAGCATATTTTTTAGCATTATCTATCAAATCCACTGTTCAAAACAGATAAAACGAAAATAGTAGGGAAAACATTGTTGCTTGTATGTATTTATTTATGACATAAACCAATATATAATAATATATATTCAGGAAACTGACAAAAAATGAAATAAAAATTAGGAACTGATTGAGCTCATTATATGGATGATGTATGTATTATCTGATTGACAATGTATAAGTTGACCACAAGCATAACACCCACAACCTAATCTAGATGCTTTTAGGAATCATATGGAATCATATGTACCCCCAGAAACACGGATGTATATATGATGTTTAAAACCATTTCAAACAGCCAGTGCATAACGTGGTAGATGTTCATGTGTCCGCATATCTATGCTGAGACGAGTAAATGTACATGCATAAGTACACTTGTAAAGATTTGTAAATCATACTTTTGTTGAGGAAGTGAATAAGTAAATAGAGCTATAAACATTAAATGACCTACCAAAACATTTATGGAGTTTTTAAGGATTGACTGCAGTACAAATGCTAAAATTTGGCGCTGAAACAAAGGCACATCAATTACCTTTGTGGATGTTAAAAATTGATGATATTTGGATATACTGGATTTTCGTATTTGAAATGGCTTACAAGAATCTGTATTATCAAGATTCATTAAATAGATCCAACAGAATAATGAATTGTCCAAAGTTCTGCCAATGAGCTAAGGGGGTGTGTTTCTTAGAACAAGATAAATGTGGAGCTTGAAAATCTTAAATTCGGAAAGTTTAACAACTTTGATTATAGTACACTAAATAAATTAACAGGTAAACTATAAATGAAACCTGTAGAATAAGTAAAATGGTTTTTCCAGTCCTGCAAAAGAAATATTATACCAAAGGGGGGAAATATCATTGAAGTCTTTGGATATTTGAAATGGTGGACGAAATAAAAACTAAATACAAATTTTATCAAGAATTAAAGGAATTACGGTCGCAAATGAAATTATAAATTATATATAAAAATACATTACCTTAACACACTCCAGTATTGTGGCTCTGTGTCGCTGGACTGCTTGAGAATCAACTGAAACGGCCTTCATTAGCATGTTCAGTGCAACATATCTGTAGTACAGTATACCTCAACTTCATTTGAATAAAAGAGTAAAGCAAACATACTTGCATGTTACCATGTGCACACATGCATGCATATTCATTTGTGTGCATAGTTGTGTGTATATGCATATATGGTCAGTCAAGCTTTAAAACAAGAAAATGTATTGTGTTCATGTTTTCTTTGTCAATACAATACAAGACCCCGCACCAGTTAATAACTTAATATAATATTCCAAGTCCTTATTTATGATGAATTGGTATCTTGTTTTCTTTAATAATGCGTACTTTACTTTCTCTTGCATTTTTTATCACTCTTCTTCCATGATGCATTTCATCAAAATCGATTTTTCTTTAATTTGTTGGATCAGGCAATCTTATTGTTTTTGATAAGTTGCGAATACAAATTGATCGAAATGTTTTTCAATCTTTGAAGAGTTCTGACCTGACACTGTTGTTTAGAGATGGGAAGGAATTTGATTTCAGCATTGTAAAGTGCATGCAATCCACACTTTGATAACATTGTTTGAGCTATTTAAAGTACAAACAGTAAACATTTTATGTGAAACTTTAGACGGTACACATTTTGTAAGACCCTGTTATACAACTGCACTTTCAACTTACTTTCACTCGTTCTTCATTTACCCAATAAACTAGTGTGTAACCCGTGCGTTGCACACGGTGCGTTGCACACGGTAATGTTGCAAAAGAAATTATCAAATATACATAGTTAAATAGTCGACATACAATGTAATATGCTAATGTTAAGAATGTATTTGTGTAAGTCATGCATTTCAAGTATTGTGTATAGGTTAGTCTGTAATAAAATACTAATTTCGGAAGAAAAGTAACAACATAAACTTAAATGTAGCTTAGTTGAATGGAATTAAAGAGAACATTCATTATTATGCATATTTATTATTACTAAATATCATTTAAGAAAGAAATAACCATACAAACTTGAATAAATAGTTGAAGTTAATTAAACAATGATAGAATTTATATCTGAAACTAAATGGTAGGTCAAAATCAAGAAGAGACTTATTGGTAATCATAAAAATTATAAACTATAAACAACAGATATCTTTATATAAAATACAAAATCGAAATAATAATAGATTTTAATTCTCAAAGTTCATAAGTGAAGTACAATTCCTTATACCTTGCTATTATTTAATAGAATATAATTAATAAATCATTCTATCAATAATTTAAATTACGTAAGAATAAATTATCGAATATTATATCTATTATTATTTTGGATTATAAATACATACGTCTGAATTAAAAATAATTCTACAAAAATTATTTTTGAAATTTAAATAAATTATACGTTAAGTATAGTATTTAATTAATTTATATGTAGAGTAAATGAGTATACAAATATGTTAATATAAAATTTATATTTCTATTTTCATATCTTTGTGTTAACATAATATTTTTGCTGCAAAATAATTTCAAATAATATTTCTCAAATTAAGTCGATTACATATTAAATATCATATTTAAATAATTTATATGTCCAAAATAATTATAAATAGTTATAGATACTGTTATTTTTTAATTCTAAATATTCACGGTGAAATATGTAGTTTTAAGTTAGTTTCTAAATAATGTTATATCTTAAAGTTTTATTAAGTTATATTTTAAATTATATGAAATATTCAAATTAGATTTAAATGAGAGTATAAATTTGTAATACGTTAACCAATGATGGTACTATTTTATTTATGACTTGTTAAAATCGCTAGAATCATCATGACAAATCAACAGAATAAATCTTAAAAAAGAGAATTAAGGAGAGAAAAATATTTTGTTCTATTCTACTATTATTTAACAGATCAATACTTAGACAAAATATATATCTTAGTTAATTTAATATATTAACCGAATAGATTATAAATACCTATATTTTTTTAGATCGTAACTATCTAAAATAACATATTTGGACAATTTTGAAATTTATAACATTAAGTATAATATTTCATCGATTTATATTCGTTGTATAAATATAGATGAATTTATAGAAAATCATCATCATTATTTTTTGATTTTAGCATATTAAAATGTTATGTTTTCGTAGTAAAATATATTAAAATATTATTTTTGAATAGTGAAAAATAATCATATATGCATTATTTTCATATTCTCACTATTTAAAATGGTATATTTTGTTTCAAATTAGTTTACGATAATATTTCTAAGTTTACGAAAATTATATGTTAAACATATTATTTTATTAATTTATACGTTTAGAAAATGTAAATAAATAAAGATATATTATTATTATTTCCACAATTTTATGTTTTGAAATATGTTATCTGATTTTAAAATAAGTTTAGTTCATATTTTGAAATTAAGAAATTTTATGTTAAATATGACCGATATACATATATGTGAAACAATTGTAAGTATTTATTTGTTTGACCAGCTCAATTTTCCCAATGATTAGATGCTTCGACTTTGGTGCGAGAGGTCATAGATTCGAAATTTGCGTAGCGCAATTTGAATATATGACATGTAGTAAGTTGTATACTAACCATCTAAGACTTGTAATATTAATATGTGCTACCATCTAAATACCCAATTTCGAAAAAAAATTGTCAGTATTTATTTATGTAATAAATTCCAAAGAAAAACATTGATATAATATTTTCTTTCTTGAAGTAATATCAAGTAAATTCATGATTTTCTATGTATTTATGCGCATGCCCACCCGCATATATGTATGATGATGAGTTTTAGATGTTAAATTGCAAAATCGGTATTGATAAGAATTGTAAATGTAATATAAGATAATTAAGGAAAAAACTATTTATTTTTAATTTACTAAAATTGTGGATAATATTAATAATAATAAAGTAATATAATGTATCTCATGCATTGCACATGCTAATGTTGTAAAAACATGATAATCATATTTCAAATATTGTAAAATAAATTTTTCGTAGGTAGTCTTCGATATATCAATCATAAATTAAACTTTTTATTATTGTTTTACGCATATAATTTGTGTCAAGTGATTCATATATTTTTAAATTTGAAAGAAATATATGTTTTACCATTTTGTTACTACGAATGTGGTGTATAAATTGAAATTGTCATTTTTTATAAATTAGTAGAGAACTTAATGAACATTAATTACTTAAATTTATTTATATGGTATGAATTTATAGTGTTTGGTTAATTTATAAGAAAATTGATGAAAACTTTGTAAACGACTATCGAAATTATAAAATCTCGGTATATGAATATCAAATCAAGGAAAAATTAACGTAATATTTTGAATAATTATAAAATGATAATTTATATTGATTCAAAATAATCGAAGAGAATTAAGGAGTGAGGGTGAAATTTTTATAACTACTGAGATGATGTGTAATTTTTAAACTTTTTTATCATTTAACTGATACTTTATTAAAATAGATAATTATACATAAAAATTGTTCTTATTGTTCTTATATGATCCGTATTATTTTATATTTGAATGAAAATTTAGTTTATACCATTTTTATTACAATGAGCGTGATATACTTGTTGACATTATGATATGCATTAATGGTTAATTAATTTTGTATAAACAGTTTATAGTTAAATTATTTAATTAACTTAAATATACAGACTTATATGTAAATTGTTCATGAAAATTGAAAACTTTGAAAATAATAGTAGAAAATAGAAAGTACAGGTTTTTGAATGTAAAACGACGATGTAAAATTAATAATTTACTATAAACAATTCAAAAATAATAAATTGTATTAGGTCTTTATAATAAAAGATTAAAAAATATCTAGAGAAAGTTAAGGAGAGTTGAGAGAAATGCTAGAATTAATGTAAGAGCAAGAATTTCTTCCGCTTTACTATTATTTAATAGATACGCAAACACCATACTTTTACCCTGTCCCTTTACCTGATATACAGCTTAAAAGTTTCTCTTTGATTTTTTCACCATGCATATTATATGTAATGAATTGTGAAAAAGAATGTTATAAGCAAAATAAATCAAAAAAGTTTAGGTTTTATAAGCTGAAATGCGTTTATTTGAGATAGACTTTATCCTAACAATTCTATAGGGCATAAAAAAAAGGATTAGTAGACTTCTGTTTCCCTAAAACAAAATAAATACATCAACTCGGAAAAAAACGATAAAAATAAAAGAAAGACGAGATAAAAATAAAAGGGGAAAAAGCAAAGTATAAATTTGGAGTGTTACTGGATTATCTCTTCAAAGATCTAAGGTGAGTATAATTCTTGTATAATGAACATCTTTGATTCTTTATTTCATCCATGGTTGATTTGTGCTTTCTTTTTCTTTTTTTCTTTTTTTTTCTTTTATTTTTTGCTTTTTTTTTTGCTTTTTTTTTAATATCTATATGATAGAGATGGAGCCTTGGCGCAACGGTTAGGTCACCTGCATGGTGATCTGGGCGCCCAGGTTCGAGTCGGAAACAGCCTCTTCACAATACGAGAGAAAGGCTGCGTATATTACCGACATCCCCAAAGCCCGCTATCGTGCGGGAGCCTCATGCACTGGGTTCCACCTTTTTAATATTTATATGATAGGAAGATTCAGATTTTATGTATGTATTAGAATATTTATGAGTTTCACAAACCGAAATTATTTTTTAATGAAAAAAGTTTTTGAAAAGTTGATTAAATCTGGACCAATTGATTGGTGTATCATTTTGTCTAAATTCGAACACTGAAAAGTGAAAAATATTCATTTAGATGATGAATGGTTATTGGCCTTAATTAGATTACTGCTAACATGTTGTAATATACCCGTAACTTTTGATCAATACATCCAAATCCTTTGAAATCAATTTTGTTAGAGAGTAGATACATAAAAGTTATACAAGATTTCTAATCTGATCCTTAGTTATTTTTTCCATCTGGAGGTGTCTCCAATTAATGAGCTCGGCTTATCAAGAATGTGCAGGTTGAACGAGTTTGATTGCATAGCTTGGTTGAACTGGCAGGAATAAAGCTAGAAATTAGCAACTTAGTATTTTGTTGAGTTTAATTTGCAACGAAGGATGGATAACCCAATTAGTTGAACATATTTATGGAATATTAAGTTGTGAAATTTAATTGTAATAATTGATGTGATACATTTATTAGTAAACATCATGTATTTTATAAGATTAAATTTGTTGGCATTTTTGGATAACATAAGTGATGGGTCGTCAGATCAAGGCCGGCTCGAACACATTCAATGCGCTAGTCCAATAAAAAAATTGTGTTTTTGTTGCCCCAATATTTAATAGACAGCAATACATTTAAATGTACAAAACAAAATGCAAATTCTATTATAAAAGTTAACATTGATTAACAGCTATTAGTCAAATCATTTAGCTTACATATCAAAAAATCTAAATATCAACTTGATATAAAAATATATAAATAGACATTAACGGAAACAACTTCTTCTTGCATTTTTTAAAGCAAACTCGTCTATTATCTCTTTATAGTTAAGCATATCCAAGTACTCATTTTCAATTGAAATCATAACTAATCCACTTAATCTCTCTTGAGACATAGTAGTTCGTAGATATGTTTTTATTAATTTTAATTTTGAAAAGCTTCTTTCCGCCGAAGCAACCGTAACCGGAATAGTCCTTAAAATTTGATAAGCAACCAAACATTGAGATCCACTTACATCTCCATAAGACCTCAAGAAATTAAGAATATCAATTGATGTATTTACTTTCGAATGTAGAATTTCTTTTAATTGTCGAAGTTCATAGAACAAGTCCTTACCACAAATATCTTTCTCTTCCTTACGTGTTAAAAAAGCTTCTAAATTCATGCAATATCCTTCAATTTCAACAACATTTTTGAATTTTGAATTTAAAAAAAAGCCAAAAATTCCTTAATAATGTTTAAATTGTTCAAACCGATCTATAAGTGAAGTTAAAACTTGATCCATTGTATGTAGAAAATAAATAACTTTAAAATTTTCCTATGGAGATTGTCTATCATAATTTTCTACGATATCTTTATCAAATTGCTTTTCTCTACGTACAATTCTCTTTTTTTTTAAATTAAAATCAATGTCAATATCATTTGCAATTTCTTTAGCCTTCTCTATCATGGGCTCGAATCCATATTTTCTAAGTTTTTCAAAAAAAGTTACAAGCTCTTTAATTTTTGAGATTGCATCTTCACTATCCATTTCCTCTCGTTGAAGTATTTTACTTAATCGATTAATATTGTTTAATATCTTGTACCAAATACACAAGCTAATTAGGAACTCAAATTTTTCCAAAGCATTTTAGCACAATGCTTTAGCCTCCATCATCACGACGCCATCTTTAGAATTATTTGCAATATCAATTAAACCATATCTTAGCTCCGATGATTGAAATCTTATTGTTTAACACTTCCAATGTGACTTTCCCAACGAGTTGTCGATAATGGTTTTGAAGTCAAATCTTTCACATGACTTCGGAGTATTTCTCATCGATGAGTTGAACCAGAAAATAAAGTATAAGTCTTTTGCACATTTACAAAAAAGTTTAGCTCTCATACATGATTTCACCATATCATATAAAGTAAGATTTAGACTATGAACTCCATAAAAAATTTAGAAAGCTCTAGGATTAACATCAAGTAGTCTTTTTGCACCCCTTGATGATTGCCTATTGCAAATTCAATAAAAAAAATAGTTAATACAATAGTCAATAGTTTAAAATCAAGTTTAAGATTACCATATTTAATTTAATAATTTACCTTTCATATTTGGACCATTACCATACATGCCTTCTCACATCATTAATCAAGTTCTTTAAAAAGACCAAGTCCGGATGTATCGTCGATGGTTATGAATCCAGAAAGTGTTCTTTCACGTTGTTATCACTTGCATCGTCAACATTCACACATCTTATAATAATGATTATTTATTTTATTGTTTCCACGCGTCTAAGATGGTCTTTCATAATTGGATCAAATTCGACCAAAAATTCTGTAAGTTGACAAATAAATCCATTATTTTGGTCATAAACCTTCTCATTTGATCTACGAAATGGCAAGTTATTTCTAGAAAGTGTTTTGATAACGCCAATTATATGCACAACTTTTTTCCAACATTGTCTCTCTTGGTCGATTTGAGCTTTCATTGCTTTATCGATTTTTTATTTTTTTTGTTGAAATCTCTTATGCAAATCAATCCATTTTATAAGATTTACATTATGCAACGGATTACTTTCATGCTCTCTTACCTTCTTAGATAAATTATGTTACGACCCACATTTTGGAAGATTTAAATCGACAATAATCCACACATGTCCAACTTAAATAATCCGGAACGTAGACAATAAATGGGGTTAATTAAGAAAATTAAGAAAATAAGAAGAAAACAAACACAGAATCTCACAGCGGAACAATAAAATATAATAATCAAATAACAGTTCATGAAGATGTTTACTATACATTAGATTATAATCTATACAACATTTATCAGAGTTATATATACATCAGGAAAGAATAATTAATAATGGTAATATACCAAATCTTCATCTTCATCCTCCAAAGAATAATCTTCAATACGCTGGAAAACCCAGGACTGACCCGAACGTAATGGAAAACAAAACACTCGAGTCAGGACTAAAATACTCTTATGTAAATCAAATCAATATCATGAAAAATGAGAGTAACAGCGTCATAGATGTTTACAGGATTTTACATCTTTTTATCCAGTGTATAACGTGCGTGCAAAAACTTAAGAGATGTTACGGGATTTTCTATTTCCCAAGGATCCATTAAACTATTTATATATAATAGTATACGCTATAATAGGTAATGTCTATCGGTAAAATAAATATCAAAATAACGTTAAGGCTTTACATTGATCCGCCTTAACACATTTTTATAGGTACAACACCAAAGTCGTAATGAGCTCGTTTAAGGATAAGTATGACAAGACACGTGAGGCAATGCCCAAGGTAGGATTCTACCAGTTTACCATTTCTGGCTGGTCGTAACCCATCCGTGGCCGACCGCGACTATCAATCCAAACAAAAGGTGCACCCATCGAATACGAAATCACAATAGTAATACGAGGGATCAACGTCGCTAGAGGTAGCTAACCTCATTGGCCAAACATAGGCTCCTGTTTTAGTCATTTTAATTATGACACAAGTGTCAAAGTTATCCATCATCGTTCTCTTAATTCATTCCAGTAAACGTTCGCCAATTTAACCATTACATTCTGGATATCATCCACTGCGTACACAGTTGTTAAAGTGGTTCCAGTATTGACGGAGAGTATGCTAATAAGAGGTCTCGGTCTCTTTAACAACCAATCGTCATTTTACACACCGGCTGGTACTTTAATATTTTGAAAACAATTCGCACTTGATATCAAAATATCATATTCGCTTCAAAAATCATATTTTACTTCAAAATGTCAATTCAATTCGATATATCGATTTCACTTCAAAATTTGATTCGAATTTACAATTTTGGTTATAACTTCACTTTAATCCAATTCGCATTTAAATCCAAGATTTAAATATAAACATTCCACTCCTTTGACCAGTTTGAATTTTTAGAAAATAGTTTAAATAGTTTTAAAATAGTTAAATAATTAAAATAGTTTAATAGAAGATAGTTTGAGTGTTGAAATAGTTTTTATAACAAAATAATTTGAATATTTAAAAAGATAGATTTTAAACCGTTTATATTAAAATAATTTATTTGAAAATAGTTTCAAAGTCAAACTGATTCAATTCCAAATTTTCCAATTCAAATCAATTTCAATTTCCATTTTATTTAATCGATTCAATTCCGATTCCAAGTCGAATTTTACTTCGATTTCAATTTCAATTCAAATAAATTCGATTTCGAATTATTCAATTTCGCTTTCAATTCAAATTGATTTCAATTCCAACTTGAATAAATTTCAATTCAATTCCAATTTAATTTCAAATTCAATTCCAAATTAATTTCAATTTCAATTTCAACTATCTGATTCAATGATTTAAATTTCAACTAAATTCTCAAATTTAACCATTTCGATTTATATCAATTTCGAGTTCGATTTTTAAAATATCGATTCAAATCACTTAAATCAAATTAACTTTCAATATTCAATTTAAAATCCAAATCTTCAAATAAAATTCCATTCCGAGCTTAATTTTGAAATATCGTTTTATATTACTTTAACTTAGCAATATTCAAAGTTCGAATAAAAGTCCAATCTTTTAAAACAAATCAATTTCTGAAATTCAAATCATATTCTTCAATTATTTAAAACAATTCCTGTTATCAAATTTAATTTCAATTTCAACTATCTGATTCAATGATTTAAATTTGGACAATTTTTTGATCAAGGCTCTGCAGAAAAACAAAATATCAAAATAAGCATCATCAAAAACTAATTAGCAAAATAGGTCTGGTTTTGTTTTGTGCTTGCTCAAAAATGGAATGCGCAAAGCCAATTTTTTTTTATACGGAGCTTGCGCATTCCATTTTTGCGCAAGCTATATTTTTAAGCTTGCGCAAATATGGAATGCGCAAGCTCTTTTTCGGGCATCAAAAGGACAGAGAGCTGATTCAAATCCAAATATCCTCATTCCTCAACCCTACCACTTTCTTCCCAAAACTCTCCCCATTTCCAACTTCAAACCCATTTCAAATCCAAATATCTTAATTCAAAACCATCTTTCGTCATCTATTTCTTCAATCAAACACTCTATTGCCCATGGAAGCTAGCTCTTCATCTACGTTGATTAGAGGTAATTATAATTCCTTTTTTTGAAAATTGAATACTATTTTAGAAATGATTGTTGTTGTTTGAGGAAGATGTAGTGTTGATGATGTTGATGTGAATGTACTCACATTGTTGGTTTCTTTGATGACAATGCAAAATGATTTGAAGTAGTAATATAGCAAAAACCCTAACTTTGTACATAGTTTTTGTATTGATAAACGGCTGTTGTTGTTTGTAGAATTGTCTCCTGGGCCCGAAGATAGAAGTGTTCTCTATCTTCAAGAACACCATAGGAGCCAAAACGATACATTAATGGAGGTAAATGTTCGATATTGGTAAACCGAGGAAGTCAAATATGAAGTCCTAATTATAATTTGTTTATATATTGCAGGGTGTTGAAACTGTGAAGATATGCGATCATTCCAGCAAGCTCAAGGAGATCGATTATAAAGATCCAAGATTGGAGCCGAATCTACGAATCTCTAGATTTTGAAAAGCTATGCAAATCGACTACATTCGGCTCGATCATCACCTTCTTACCGCTTTATGCGATAGATGAAGGCCGGAAACAAATACGTTTCATATGAGAGTCGGGGAGATGACAGTGACTCTAGCGGATGTGCATTTTCTTTTCGGTCTTCAAGGAGACGGTCGTCCGGTATGTGTGCAAAATTTAGATATCGATTACATCGAATTAGCTCATGACTTGCTTGGTATTTTTCCGCCAAGAGAGGCGGTTAAGTCTAAAAGTGATTTGTCAATGACTTGGTTTAAAAGCGAATTTTCTGAACCACTACCCGAAGGGGCGACCGATTTAGATATACTTCGCCGCACTCGTGCCGTGATATTGTATTTTTTGAGTTGCCGATTATTTCCCGATCATTCAAAAGGGAGATTAAGTTTGAAATTTTTACCATTTTTGGATGATTTGGCTGACTGTGGTCATCATTCTTGGGGTAGTGCTGTTCTTTGCTATTTGTATAGTGAGTTATCGAACGTTGCATTGCAACGTCGAAAAGTTTTAGGGGGTTCTGCAACGTTGTTGCAACTATAGTCGTGGTCGCATATTGCCATTGGACGGCCGTCTATTAGAATTCCTACCGACTTAGATCTGTATCTTCCATTCGATGCTAGGTGGAACTGTGCTAGGAGTTGGCGTGAGACGCTAAGAAATGTACAGTTTTACCGTAATGAGTTGGATTTGATGGGGGATGATGCGGTTACATGGGAACCATATTCATTAGTATATAAGTTTGGACATCCGGACATTGAGTATTCATTCGCCGGTTGGATTGCTAAGAGCCGACTGATTCTATTTCTGGACTTTGAGTTGTATGCACCCGATCGGGTGATGAGACAGTTTTACTTTGATTATCAGCACATTCCCGATCCTGTCGTCCCCCTTGACCCAGAACCCACTAGCTGGATGGCATTTTTGCAAGAAAGTATTGCTATTTGGTAATCAAGAATTGATCGTGCCGAACGAGCACGCGACCCACCGACACCTTTGAGCGAGTACGAGTATTGGTATTGGCGAATTACTCGTCGTTATATCCTTAAAAAGTCGGCAAGGAAGTTGGTTGCGTACACTCCCCGTGCTCCTCTAGAACGCGATGTGGTAAGTGTTGTATTTTCAAATTTTGTATAGTTCAATTTTTATGTCATATTGATGCATTGTTATGATTTATGGTTTAGGTAAGCGGAATATACAGCGCTTTGGATGTGGTGGGCGAAATAGAAGAAAGTCATATGGAGCCGGACAAGATCAAAAGCAAGTGCATTGACCTACGACGAATACTTGACACGATTTTGGGTCGGAACAAGCTAAGAAGGCCGGCCAAGCCGCTGCACATTGTAGAAGAGCCACCGCGTTGTACAGAGAAGACACATACTACTGTAGCCGGTGGACAAGGCCAATGGGAGGAGGCACATGCAGAGGGGGAGGCTTCACAACATCCCAGTGGCGAAACTACAGCTGGATGGCATGCTTGGCCCGAGGTAGAGCATCAATACAGCGGCGGAGAAACTCACGCTGAATGGCCGGTTTGGCACGAAGGAGAACAACAATTCGACTATGTTGGACAGTCGGCATACGAGCATACGCAAGAGCCGCCGCAGTGGGAAATTCAACAAGAAGAACTCTTTTTTGGGCCAAGCCAACAACAAGAAATTCCGCTGCCTACACCCGCTCCAACATACGAAGAAGGCCAAGGATCGGCTCCCATCGTGTACAAGCGGAAGAAGAAGAAAAGAGACACCCCACTTGAGTTAAGAAGGATTCGTGATTGACGGTGTTGGTCATATTGCTGTTGTTTCTTTTGGTTGGGTTAGGTTAGGGGTTGTTGCCTTGTATGTGTCTATGTTATTGTACGACTTGTTATTTGGATGATTTTAAATTATCGATCACTTCGTGTTATTTATTGTTAATGTGTCTATGGTATTGTTAATGTATCTATGTTATTGTTGCCTTGTTGTTAATGTGTCTATGTTATTGTTGCCTTGTTGTGTGGAAACAGCTCTTTGTTTGGAGCTGACTCATATTATAGCTTGCGCATATGTGGAATGCGCAAGCTATATTTTCAATATAGCTTGCGCATTCCACCAATGCGCAAGCTATTTTTTGATGGAACTGAGTAATTTGTAGCATTCCGCCTATGCTACAAAATATCGAATGTAGCATTTGCGGGCCGCTGCAAATAGCCAAAAATATAGCTTGCGCATTTGTGGAATGGCATTCCACAAATGCGCAAGCTATATTTTTGAAAGCAGCTCTCTGTTTCGAACTGACCAATAATATAGCTTGCGCATTTGTGGAATGCGCAAGCTATATTTTCAATATAGCTTGCGCATTCCACATATGCGCAAGCTATAATATGGGTCAGCTCCAAACAGAGAGCTGTTTCCACATAACAAATTACACAATTTCACAAAAAAATCTGAACAACATGCTATATAACATGCAAACACCATTCGATTAACAACACCATCCGAAAAAGTTTCAACAAGGCGTACAGTAACATATACGTTCTAGTTCTATTACAATTCAACGCGGACAATTATTTTTATTGTGGCCAATAGAACCACATTTGCTACATCTATTATGGCCGGATGAAGATGGCGGATCCATAAAACCTTTTATTCTAGTAGACCGAGGACGACCTGAATTTCTGCGCACAGTCGGCGGTTGTATAATTGGACCGTCGTAGACGTTCCAATGTCGACTATCCGGTACAGGGTGGAATAAAGGAGCATAAGCTGCGGAATACATAGCCTTTGTGTACCACGGGGAGATTAGGTCAAAATACGCTCTATTAGCACCACCCGAACCGCGTGAACAAGCCGCTAATACATGGGAGCATGGAAAATGATCTAATGTTGGCATGTTGCACGAACATTTGGCAACATTATCTTCGATATTCACCGTATAATCAAACATATGCACATCTTTCACCTGCCATTCAACGAAGCTATATCTCTCTATAGACATGAGCCTCGATTCTTCCATTCTTCTCCGCGCTAATGCTTCCCACCTAGGTGCGAGCTACGACGTCCACTCTTCACCTTGAGTACGTCTTTCGACGAAGTAATGGTTCAGTCGATGAAACGTACGTGCAACCAATGATCTAACCGGTAAATTCCTAGTTCCTTTGAGCACACCGTTAAAGCTTTCAAAAACGTTGGTCGTCATCTTATTGAATCTTACTCCGCCGTCGTGACAAAGAGTCCAGCTTGATTCCTGGTCTTTCAAACTTCTTTCAATCCACGCATCGGCATCTCGATTTACATCCTTCAACTGTTTTCGAAGATCATTATATTTTATGACCTCCAATGTCGTGGCACATGCGTGTAATAAATTTTGTAGCTCATCCGTGCCAAACCCCGCTTTCTTGAAATTAGCTTTAATATGACGGATACAAAAACGATGATGATGTTCAACTGGCCAACCTTCTCTAAGCGCACGTGGAATTCCTTTCATACGATCCGATACAAAGGTGATACATCTAGTACGTACGGATGGAATATAATTCCATATGCAACGAACAAACCAACTCCACGTTTGCCACGACTCTGTTTGCACAATAGCAAAAGCTAAAGGAAATAACCCTTGATTTGCATCCACTCCAGTTGCTACGAGTAACGTACCCAGATACTTCCCGTATAAATGGGTGCCATCAATAGACAATATGGGTCGACAGTGGTCGAAGCCTTGAATAGAAGGTCCGAAAGCCCAAAAAGCACCATCAAAAACACCACGACTATGAATAACATCATATACGGTTCCGGGGTTGGTATGTTGTAGGGCTCTAAGATATTTAGGCAATTCCGCGTACGACGATTCCCAATCGCCATAAATCATTGCAACAGCTTTCTGCAGTCCATGCCAGGCTCGATAATAACTCACTTTAATATGAAACATGTTGGACATTGTCTCTTGAACAGTTCTTGCAGTCATATTTGTTTCAGTTTTAATCAACGGAAGTATTTTGCTGCATATAAACTTAGCAGTTGCCTATCGATGGTTTGAGTTGATGGTTGCATTTAAACAAGTGTGATCGCCGCCATATGTGGTTATCTTCCACCAGTTTGAATTTTTTCTTACCGAAAGGCTTGCATGAACTCGCCAAGGACATGTTTGTTCCACAGCACAACGGACCGTGTATTGATTTGCACGCGATTTCAGAACTTGGAACGAAACTGAACATTTAATCGACCATTCACATAACTGTTCAACAAGCTTCTGCTTACTTTCAAAAATTAACCCAACTCGTGAACCGTTCTCCGCACATTCTCTTCCAAAAACTTCCACGTCTTGATGACAATTTTGCATTATCGATTTGGCCATCATTGATGTCGTGCATAAATCATCGGCTAGAGCCTCTTCATATGTGATTTGTTCTTCTTCCGCATTTACATCATCGGCCTCCTCAATGTCTGCATATATGATTGCATCATTGTTAACTTGCATTTGATGGATCCAAGTTCTATCCTCATCATCCGCACAAGCTACTTCCATGCTATCCAATTGTCCACAAATTTTGTGTGGAGTAAGAACATGATCATCGGCACCATCGTCGTCACAACCAGTAAATTCATCTTCTACACACACTAGGAATACAAAAAACAAAGGTCATACATATATATAGCATTAACGTAAGTCAAAATACAAGTGCAATCGTATAATAGTACTCACTTTTCAAACGCCTGCAACTGATTTGGATTTATAGCATTCGGCATCATATGTTCTTCCTGACTAGAAGGGACTCCAACCACTCCGTTGTACCTTTGAAGTAAATTTGTAAACTCTCCACCTTGATGGCTTGAAAAATACGACGGATACGCCGAACATTGTGTTTCTTGTAACTCTGTAGTGTGCATATACTCATCCCCAGAGATTACTGCCGCTTGTGTTTCAACCACATTTTCATGTTCCACTCTCACAACGTATATTTCTATCACTCTCATTCCAACTGAAAAAGTGGAGTTCAAATCGTCGTCGTCTTCCAAATCAATAGCGGATGCACCATCATCCCGAACTCATTTCACCGCTAATTTTAAATCATATATCACAGGATTTGCTTTTGTCACTTCAAATGCCCTTTGTTTAAGCTCTTCGAAACTACAATGATTTTTTATTGTCGATCATTTACGCCTCCCGCCCACACATCTAGATTTACCTTCATCATTAACCAACAATTCGCCATCAAAGTAAAATATAGTCGGAACCTTTGACATTATCTGCAAAATAAGTTCCAATACTACATTTAAAGTTTTTGTTCACTGACATAAGTATAAACATCAATTTGATGAATTATTACCTATTTTTTCAAAGTAGATTTTGCTTCCGCATGCAATCTTCAACCAAAAGCAGTCAGCTCAATCTTTAAAAATACCAAAACAAGCAAATCAATATAATAATACAACCAATATATGTTGTCATTGAAGTCAACACTATCAAATGAATTTCAAAAACATAATAAACTTTCCACCATGCTCACAATACGGGTTACAACAAATACAAATATTTTCGCAACAACTCAATACAAATCCATCGGTACAACATAAAATCCAAATATTACAACTTAACCAAACCACAAACATCTACCACATTCTAGGCCTTTCAATGTTCGTCCTTAATTCTTCATTCACAATTTTCAGACGACTTATTTCGGCTTGCAATTCGTGGGCATACTCAAGTCCCCTTTTGCACAGGGGTTGATCAATCCATTTAAAATAATTGCAACAATCATATTCACGAGGATTCAATCTATGTTCGTTGTACGAACTACACCCGAAAAACCTTCGTCCAGCATTCTTTTCCTTTCTGCAAACAACCACTACACACATAACTCCGCAATAACAAGTTGGATATGATCGTTGCCCCCTTGGCACGGATGGACCAACAGGATGTATAGGCGTCAGCAAATTTCCACCAACTCTATGTTGATGGCCGGGCATTTCCGCAGAAACAACTTCACATAAACGACCGTGTAAGGTTGATGATCCTGAATGAAATTTACGCGGTACTGGTTCAAACTGTGTTTCCGGAACATGATCGACATCAAAGTCAATATGACTTGAACTTGCAACTCCGATTTTCTCTTCAAGCTCATCAAAATGTTTCATCAATGTTTCGTCGTCTATATCCCAATCATTAATGTCTACCGTCATTATAAACAATAAACAATTAAGGTGTAAATTAGAGTTTTTAATTTACTACTATTTAAATAGGGTTTCCCAATTCATCAAACACTAACAACTAATTCAACAACAACATCATTGTCTAATAATTAACACCACCACAACCAATAACTCTTCATTTTCAACATCAACAATAGCAAAATTACATCTTAATTTTCAAAAAAAGGAATTATAATTACCTCTAATCAACGTAGATGAAGAGCTAGCTTCCATTTTATGGGCAATAGAGTGTTTGTTTGAAGAAATAGATGACGAAAGATGGTTTTGAATTAAGATATTTGGATTTGAAATGGGTTTGAAGTTGGAAATGGGGAGGGTTTTGGAAAGAAAGGGGTAGGGTTGAGGAATGAGGATATTTGGATTTGAATCAGCTCTCTGTCCTTTTGATGCCCGAAAAAGAGCTTGCGCATTCCATATTTGCGCAAGCTTAAAAATATAGCTTGCGCAAAAATGGAATGCGCAAGCTCCGTATAAAAAAAATTGGCTTTGCGCATTCCATTTTTGCGCAAGCACAAAACAAAACCAGGCATATTTTGCTAATTAGTTTTTTATGATGCTTATTTTGATATTTTGTTTTTCTGCAGAGCCTTGATCAAAAAATTGTCCTTTAAATTTCAACTAAATTCTCAAATTTAACCATTTCGAATTATATCAATTTCGAGTTCGATTTTTAAAATATCGATTCAAATCACTTAAATCAAATTAACTTTCAATATTCAATTTAAAATCCAAATCTTCAAATAAAATTCCATTCCGAGCTTAATTTTGAAATATCGTTTTATATTACTTTTACTTAGCAATATTCAAAGTTCGAATAAAAGTCCAATCTTTTAAAACAAATCAATTTCTGAAATTCAAATCATATTTCGATTATAACTTCAAAATCTCAACTTTAATTATTTAAAACAATTTATGTTATCAAATTTAAATTTCAACATTCCAAGCTCAAATTCGAAAATAATTTGATTTCCATAAATTCGATTTTTATTTCTTTAAATCAAAACCATTTAAATAATTTCAAATAAAAATTCTGAAATTATTTAATTTAACCAATCCAGTGTCCATGTATAATTTTCTACCCTATGGCCAAGTGAATCGATTATTTTAATTTTAATTCAGGATTGGATATATATCATTTCAATCCAAAATAAATGTCATAGGTATATATCATTTCAATCTATTACTTAATTTATTCGAAATAATTCGACTTATGGTTTTATATACTGTAAATAATATACAAGATGATAGCATGATATATATATATAAAAAATAAATAAACATCCAATCGTTCAAACATCAACCAATTTTCATCCATCACAATCAATCATCCAAACAATCAATAATTCACAACAATTTATCAATTATCAATGATCAGAAATTTTCTAACAGTTTAATTTTAATTTCTATTTTTCTGTTAATTCAACTATCATATAAATTCCTATATTGATTTCCATGATAGTTAAATTTACCAAACAACAATCAATAATTTAAATCACTTCACGATATAAATTTAACTAACATAAAAATTATTTCAGTCAATTGTGAGCGTATAAAACACTTACCTTTATTTGAAACTAAAAATAATTTCAGCTTCAAATAAATTCCAGCTCGATCCCAAATCGTAGACGACATCGATACGAATCCTCAACAACTCGTTTCACGCAAAATGAACCTCTTGTGCATGAGATACGCTTTTATTAATATAACGATTAAATAAAACTTAATTAACAAACTAATAAACAAAACGAAAAATAAACTAACCCTAATCACCTTCACTGCTTCGTTCCCGTTGCCTGAACCTACGTGACCATCTACGCCGACACGCCTCCAAGACTGACCGGACTCCATCGGGCTCCGCCACTGATGCGCCCACCTCTTCTCCTTTGCTTCCTCCTCCAGCTCGCGCACCCGAGCACGAACGCCACTGCCAGAAACCCACCTCCCTAAATCGCACGCGTACAAAACCCTAGAGTTGTGACTCGCCTCGTTTGTCGCCGCCCTTCCTCTGCGCATCGCTGCAGTCCATTGTGCCCCCTCGCTTCACGTCCAGGCGTCGCCTTCGACTTTTTTTTTTCGTGCGCGTTTTTTTATATATTTAAATCTCGATCGATCTACGATTAGAAGAAAGGGGAGAGGGATATACGGGCTGAAAGAGGAACGTGGGTTTGAACGAGTTAGTTTGATTTATATATATTATTATTATTTAAATTAGAAAATATCTAGCCTACTACGTCCAAAATATCTCGAGCTTCAAACGAAGCGTGCCGCCTGACGTTTATAATGTTTTACCCCCATTCCAAACACAATGGAACTAGTCCCGAGACCTAATTCGATCGTATGCGAATGATAGCTTTTCAAAATCAATTATTTTAATTAAATTCCGAAATTAAATTTCTACGCGTTTCAAGCTCTCATGACCAAACGACAAGTTCGATCGCTACGAAACTTGAAATCCTGCAATAATTCACTATTACAGATCCGATGGAACTGGTTTCGTCGAAATCTGAGTCAATGACCAAAATGGCTATCACTCGTCAATTAAAATATAAAATTTCCAATTTCTAATTATCCATTTAAAATTCCAATTTTAAAATGTTAACAACCTTCATTCATACTTAAATAAAATTTAAATCAATTTCCGATACCATTTCCATTCACGGTAAATCCAGAATTCAATTATCCAAATAATTTCCAATATTAAATTTAAACAATTTAATTATCCAATAAATCATTAAATTTTTATTTCTACCCATATTTATCCAATAATTACATTAACTTTAATAACTTCCAATAGTCAAAAGTACGGGTCGTTACATACTCCCCCACTCAAAACTTTTCGTCCTTGAAAAGGCGTTAAGTACAGAATTTAACATACAATATACTTTCTCAAAATAATTAACTTATAAACATAAACATCTTATTTGCAAAGCTATTACTACGCTTCTACTACGCCACTCCGATATCGGTTATACGGAAAATATAACTTATATATAAAACCGAGCTATAAAATTTTTAAAACTTCAAAAAAATTCTGATTCTCGGATTTACGGAAATTTCGGCAGTCTCCTGTGCGCGGCTCGATCGGAAAAATTTTACAATATAATATATAACACAAATACAACCAATATATATCAAATATACATCTCATCTCAATGATGAGACATCCCGAAGGGAAAAATATAAAATCGCGATATGTAATCCGAGATACGTACCTTATTGTTAATAATACGAGCGAGTTCGCTCGTATTAAACAAGCAAAAGCAACATAATCCGTAATCGAGCTCCAAAAGCTAGCATACGCCATTCATACCTACTAAACACTCAATAACCAAATGAGAACATATATATATATATAAACAGTAAAATCGATATATAACATGGATTATGCAATAACCATAAACAAATATAGCAAATGCAACAAAACAAACATCCAACAAACAATATCCATCCAATCTTATTCACAACAATACCAATTCACACTTCCCAATGTCAATATTCAGTTTATTATACTTTCGTTTCCTATCAATATTAAATTGATTTACTTTTAATTCATTGACATTTCATCTATATACAATTTGTTTGTTTTCAATTTATTCACATGGATTTCTTTCGAATTTAATTGGTTCACCTTAAATTTATTCACGTTCAATTGATTAACATTCATTTCCTTAATCATTCAATGGATTTATATTCAATTCATTCGCTTTTAATTTTACATTCAACTAATTTGGTTTCAATCCATTTTTATTTAATCAACCAATATTCATTGCATTCACATTTGATTGATTACAATTTAATGTATTTACATTCAATCGATTTACTTTCAATTAATTAATATTTATTTTAATGACATTCATTTTTATTTATCATCCAATGAATTTTCATTCCATTTAACCTTGTTAAGTTAAATTTATTTCATTATCACTTAGTATTTTAATACTAATATTATTTATACACCATTTAAGTTTATTATAAACATTTTACAAAATTGCAACTCATTTTTATTATTATTCCATAACTTAAGTTCATATTAAGCCATTGATTCACTTAATTTTATTTTTATAAATTGATTCACTTCATTAGTTTATTCATTGATTCAAACTCATATAATAAATTTACTTAAGTAAATTTTATTTTATAACTCCAATTCATATTAATAAAAAAAATTATCACCATCCATGTTATTTAGCTCCTCTTAAGAACTTCAGAATCACCATTCATATTAATAAAAAAAATTCAATAAACTCACATAATTTAGGAATTAGGGCAAATCAAAATCAGAACCACGAGGGCTTGCACAATTGACGACGACGACCACGACCACGAGGTGGCTGGCGACGAACCTGAGGCGAAGCTAAGTTGAGGCGACTGGCAATTGGCTTGCCGCTGTTGAGGAAGATGTTGGCAGCGATGAATTGATGATTGTGGATCGTGGTTTGAGAAGAGAATACCTTTTTTTTGTTTATTGCCCCTCCGTAAAATGATGTTGTAGGCAAATGTATCTCGTGCTTGAAAGACGACGGAAGGATGAATTGTTTCTCGTGCTTCTGTTATTTCCCAAAACACGGAAATTAAAAATAGAAGTTGTTTTCTATTTTATATGTTAACTTTGTTTTCTAAATTGATCGTTTTTCACAATATACATGCGCCGTGCATATTTTTGTATGGACGAAAACTCAAAACTAAAAACGGTAAACCAACCACGGCATAAGTGTTTTACACTGTTAACCAGCAACATACTAGGGTTTGAGAACTCGGTTTTGATTTCGCTTTCGGACATTTGAAATTTGCGTAGTTTCGGTCTATTTCGAAAGTTTCGTTTTTGGTTTCGATTTCAGTTCGGTTTCAATACGATAAAATATTTACGTATTTTTTAATGAAAATGAGTTGATAAACTAAAGTTAAACTAAAACCTAATTAACTAAAAAACTCTTAAAATCCTAACCATCTGTCTAAAACCCTAATCAAATTACTCTTTTTTTAATTACAAAGTACCTGATATATCAACTTTTAATTCATTAAGCCCGGATAAGCCCAACCTAAATAAGCCTGCTCCCAAATTAATAAAACTCAACCTCACTCTCTCAATTCTCGACTTCCCCCCTCAAGCTGCTCATTTCCAATCAACGCAAAAATTAGGGCAACAATAAAATAATGGTTGTAGCAACAAAATAAATGAAAATCGATTTGATTTCGCTCCTTAGTCTCGAGAAATCTCGATTTAAGTATTCGAGACTGCAAAAGACACTCGAGTTAAGTGGTAAGACTAGTTAATATTTCCGTAAAGTTATTTTGATTGGAAAAGCTTAAACAAACTAGTACAAGAGGGGACGTAGTCATTGTGCACCAGAGTTTGGCAAGTGTCTACCCACAGAGTTGTCCAGTTGGTTTGCAGCATAGTCAGTTGACCAGAGGCCGAAGGTTTGAACCTTGTCATCGACAACTACTGCTATTCAGACCATAATTAATCTGGAGTATGGATTGGGGATTCAATGCATACTCCCTCAAACTTCACAAGCATAAACTAGGACCTCTGGAGTTTCAATAAAAAAGAAAGGAGAAGATAAAAACAGAAAGGAGAACTGATGGTTGCTGGAAGTAAAACAGATGATGCTGGTTGAAAGTAAACTAATATGTTGTAAGGCGGAGTCCATATCTTTATTATTTTTAGCAATTTTATGTTCTGGTCCTTTGGTCCTTTCTCAATATTTTTCTTTACATTTAATCAAGTTTATATTAGTTATTCTATTATATGTTATAAATTATAGTAACATAGTTATATTGCTTTGTTGCAAGATTTTGAATTTAAATGTCATTTCACAATTGTAAAACTAATGGAAATTATATATTTTTAATTTGAAATTTAATAATACTAGACAATACTCAATTCTTACACTATTTTTTTCAAATCATTTGATCGGCATAATAGCATAGAATGTGATAATAATGAAACCTAAACTTATGTTTAACACATTGTATTATTAACCACGCGAGGATTATATATGATTACTTTTACTATATATAAAATAAATTACATTCAAAACTATAGTTGATACCGAATTTTATAAAAAAAAGCAAACAGTGTGCCTACCCCAGTATATGCATATAATTCTGACTCCACCACTGTGCACATGAATCATATTTTTAAGGAATAATAGGGTGCTCATGTGGCAATTTTATGTATTTATAGAAGTATATGAGGGCTTAATGTGAGGTGGAGCCTTGGCACAACGATTAAGTCACGTGCATGGTGATCTAGGCGCCTAGGTTCGAATCCGAAAACAGCCTCTTCGCGATGCGAGGGAAAGGCTGCGTACATTATCGACCTCCACAGAGCCCGCTATCGTGCGGGAGCCTCGTGCACTGGGTTCCACCTTTTATATGAGGGCTTAATGTCTTTTGTACTACTTCCTAAAAAATGGAAAATCCCGTACAGAATTATCAGGATCAGTCCTTTATCCATATGTTAACATGTAAAAATAGGGACACGAATCATAATTTTCTTTTGAAAAACTATACTATAATTAGAAGGTATGTGAGGTGTAAATAAATAATGAGTTTTGTAAACATGCCCTCAAGATGCTTGTTAAGACTGTTTAATTGCAAAAGAATCCTTTAACATTATTATACCCAAATTTTGATTAACAAGCCAGCATAGATCTTTGGCTTTTTCAACCATAATTAATGTTATTTTCGTCCGTTAACATGTTACCTTAGGGACAAAGGGCACATGTTAAATTTTTTCACAAAATGATTACCATGGTAACGTTGTAAATGTTTTGAACTTTCACTTCTTGTGGCTTGTTTTTGAATTTATATTGATTATAGTATTGCTTGTTTTAGTTAATTTAGAGAATAATGTAGTTAACTTTTTTAGCAACTAGGACATGGGAACCTCAAAGTGGAAATATGAAATATAGGTTTACTATACTTGTCTGCAATATAATACGAATATTTGAAGTTCAAACAAAAATATTAAAATGTTTTGATATGATTATTATATGTAATGTGATAAAATAAAAGGCTGCCAAGACTTCTGGCCTTTTAGACCTAAAATGACTATATAAAAAAATCACATCATCAAGCACTGGATGTCCTTTTGTTTGCCTTGTTTCGAACATGCAAAAGTACAAACCTGGTATTATTGTCCCGGTTTGACAAAAATCTTCCCAAAATATTGATTGCAAGCACTCTCAATCCACTAGTAGCCTCAATACCCATTATTGTTTCAACACATTCATATAAAATTGCATTTCCAGCGATTTTATTTGTTTCGATCTTTGAGGCAACCTGAAGCAAAGTTAAAGGAAAAAAAAATACATTGTCATATTAGGCACACTAGTGCATTCTGATGTACAGGTATATGTCATAGGTGGCGGAAATTCATGAATACTTCCAATGGGAAAAACAAAATTATAGCATAAACAATCAAATCAAATATTGTTGTGAATGGAATGGAAAATAAATAACGGCATATCAGTTTAAAGTTGTACCTATTTTAATCTCAGCTGCATATTATTCCTTGTGATCAAACTTCCAACATTAAGAAAAACTGAAATTACAATCAACTAGAGAAACTAACCTGCGCAAGAATATCATTCATATACTCACTAGAGTCAGCATCTCCTTGCCCCAACATCCTCATAAGCTTGAGCACTCGAATGTGCAGAAAAGGATCCGTAATCCCAGAAATGTCATACTCAGGTGCATATGGACTATTTGACACATTCTTCAATATGTGAACCAAACCTTCTGTGCAGTTCTATAATTATAATAAAATATTATTTGATGCGAAGAGATTCCATACCACTACACTACTATAGATGCAAACTTCTAAAAAAAAATCTACAAATGACATATAAGATATATTAATGCATGTCCATCATAAATATAGAAATTAGAAACCATTATATTAGTGAATGTAATGTAGTTAACTAGCCATCAAAACCTCAAATAAAGCAAGGTTCAAGAACTCGGTTTCGGTCACTTGAAATTTCCTTGGTTTCGGTCAATTTCGGAAATTTCGGAAGTTTCGGTTTCTGTTTCGGTTTCGGTCCCGATATCGAATTTTTGTATATTTAATGAAAAAACAATAATAAATGTTGCAAATAAAATGACGTCCGGGTTTAAATGATTATCATTCAGTCCACTTATTCATTAAGCATATATGATGCTCAAATTAGGTCTATTTACCCCTAAATTAAACATAAATTAACCCTAAATAATTTACTATTCAATCCAAGTCCATTAGTCCAACTCAACAAAATAAATTAAAATCTCAAAGCCCATTAACATTCCATAGCCCACCCATTCAACTAGCCCTAACTCCTAAAATTGTATTACTGCTACAACACTTCAGTCGAAAAAAAAAAGAATAAACAAACATTCGTCGACGATGCTCGCCGATGCTCAAACCTGCTCGATGTTGCTCGAACTTTGTCGAAGCTGTCCAATGATGCTCGAATTTGGTCGAAATTGCTCGCTAGCGCTCGAATTTGGAAAGCTGCTCGTTGATGCTTGTTGAAGTAATTTATACTTTCAATCGCTTGCTTGTTTTTTTGGCTAGATACGATTCTCGTTTCTTTTTTTGGTGCTCGAATTTTTTTTTCCATCTATAGTAACGGAACGGGAGTTTGACATTATATCGTCTCGCCTCCGGCCGAAACCGAACCGAGATGGCCGGAATCTCGTGGTTTCGGCCGGAACCTAATACCATGAAATAAAGTCCTAGTATATGACATGTAATAAGGGTCTTAACTACAGATGTATATGAGTATGATGCAATTATAAACTATTAATTGCAAATGTATAACTGATTTGCAAGTATAAACATGCACACTACCTTCCTTAAGTATTCTAAAGCCTCTGAGCTGACTTTACATAACTCTGTACAGAGCTGGACGCCACAGATAAGAACTCCATGGTGTTTTTCCTTGAGTAAAGATGCTGCAGGACTCATAAAGTTTTCTGCTAAATCTGAAACTTTTCTTAGAATCCTTATCGAACATAAGGCAGCCTGAGAAACATTGAAAATATGCTTTAGACAGAAAATTGAGGATCAAGAAGTTCAATGCATATTTTATTTTTGATTATGAACAAGCATCGACTTTTTTTTAAACAACATTCAAGCGAAAAATGAAATGTTAGAACACAGCTCAAAGCAGTAGTTTCTGTGTATGTGGTCTTAAACATTAACTTATTTAGATAGCTCAGAGGCTAACATGGTTTATAGTTACATAAGCTTCATTCTGCTCTTTCGACAAATATGAGTCAGCTTCAGAATTAGACTAAAGCAAATAATTCATATTGTTCTGTCTGTACTTATCATACTATTTCAGCTGGATGACATCATCATTTACAGTGGTTTTTACACGTACCGCTTGCAAAACAATACCTAAAACTGTGGATGCTCAACATCATCATTTAAGCTTAACAGAAAAAATGGACTGAATAATTGACAAATTCAAACTACATAGATCAACTTACAAAGCTACAAAACCAAATATTTCACATACAAACATGATGTCTGCTCATTCAGCTTGGAATTAGTTACAGTTTTGCAGGTGACAGCAAAACGGTTTCAAATGAATATTCAATAATAACACAGCTTTCACCCAAAGGGAAGTACCTTTTTCTTAATGTTTGGATCTCTATTACGCAAGAGCCTTTCCACTTCTGGAGCAAGATCCCTTGCCATTTCTGCTGAACATATATTCCCTAATGCACACAGTGCAAGTCCAACAATATACTGATTGGAGTGATTCAGGTCTCTATTGCAGTGTCATGGATACAAGATAGATACGGAACAAAATCATACCATAGGACCAGCACTAAAAAAACTAAAATTCCAAGAAAAAATTATATTCAGGTGTTACATGGAATAATGCTATATTTCTTTTTTTTCTTTTTCCTTTTTTTATTTTTATTTTTATTTTATGAGATGCTATATTTCAATCTTGATACTTGAACTAACCATAGTTCCCCATAGAATTTATATCGTCATTTATCCTCGTTTACATTTGTTTCTCTCTTATAGTTTATACAAATATGGAAACATCTAAAGTAGTGAAAGAAATTTTTCTTACAGTAGCTTACCTAGTCATAACTATGATTCAACAAAGAAAAAAAAATGGTCCACCAATGTTTAGTCGTAAAATTCTCATTCTACCTTATATAAATGGTGCATATATCCAACCAAAGTTTGTGAGGATATGATGAATTTTGGTGAAAATATAAACATATAAAAGGATACTGTTTTAAAGAATTAGTAACCAGCATAAGCACTTCTTGTCTTTCATCAAGAAGCAGCATAAGACCCAAATATCCAATGCGTTTCTCGGGAAACCCCGACGAAGCAATTAATTTAAGGCATTCCATTTGACCAAAATTAGTGGGATAACCAAGCATGTGAATAAACATGAGTTTCGCAAGGTCACGATGTCGATAATCATTGTCATTTTCACTAACCGCTGCACGTATAGCTGCAGATTCTTTCCTAACAACTGCTCGTTCTTCTGCAGCGGTTTTGCATGCACGAATAGCTCTAATCATATCCCTGCATATATATAAGCACAAAAATAAAATATTTAAAGCTGCTGTTAATGAATCGAGGAGAGAATGCTAGTGAATATGATAAGACAATATTGAGGGTTGCACTAATGAGTGATAAAAACAATATTATATTCTAGACTAGTTAGTGAAGAAAAAGAACACGAGCCAAAAATCACCATCTAAAAAATAATGTTTATATTAGACCTAGTTAGTGAAGGAAAAAAAAGGAATTCAAGATCCTTGATGTAACCTTGAACGAGATACCACACGAATAAAATCTCGATCCAAATTTGAAACCTTAGTCAAAATAATGCCCAATGCAAGGTTCAAGAATTAGATTTCCATTCCATTCATTTTGGAATTATAAAGTTGAAAATTGGCTATTTTAAATTTCTCGTTTTTTTCCAAAATTATAAGTCAATATTAGCCATCAAAACATTTATTTTAACCACTATTTAAATTTTTAATTTTATTTTATTGGAAATATTCAAACGAGTTTAGTATGATATGAGCATGTCAACAAATCTTTATAGTATTTGATATAGTAGCTCAAAATGTGAAAGGGGACTAAAGGGTAGCACAAAAGAATGTTCTGGATTCTTGAAATCTATTCTATTATATTTAAAAAAAGGATATGAGGCACTTTAAAATCTAATTCATTCCAAAGCTGATAAAATCATACATTCTAAATCATTCTGTATGTAAATAAATCCTAAACTATTAAAAAGTCTAACATAATCCAAAGATTCTCATCTTAAACTAAGACTACTAGTCTTTTCTTATCTTATGCGAGTAGTGAGTCATTAAAGTCGATAAAAAACTTGTTTTTATCTCTTACACCATATTTTTATATTCATTCAAAATTGTTATTATTAAATTTAGCACTTCAGGTAGAGACAAAATTGACTAAAAAGCTCATCTTTTTTCTTGAAATCTTTTAGCAAATCTTTATCAACTATTATACATATTTTGCTTAGATTTTTGGGTAGTCAACATACTAAAACTTATAACCACAAAATTTCCACTGTTTTTTCTCTTACTCTTTTTTCTTAAAGCATAAGATGTTAATCCTTCTTCTAACTATGATCTACTAAGTAATCCTTGTTTTGATTATTATTTTTTAATGCTAACTGGTTTTAAGATTATGAACTTATTGTGCATTCAACCATCCATTAAAAGGTAGAGAATTGTTAAGATTGGTATTTCATTGAAGTGATAGCGAGATGACATGCCGCCTTTAAATAAAAAACTAACAACATTACAAAACTTTGAATCACCAAAGATCCAATTTAATGCATTTTCTTAGTTGAATACTGTTATGGACTTTTATCGGTATTCATGTTTATAAGGGTTTCCCCAGCTAATATTGATTATTTCATGTTGATCTGAAATTTGAAATTCTTTTTTCTTGAGGATGAGAGTAAGTAAAAGGTTTTAGCAATAATTATCATTCTATGTTGTCGAAGGTATCGTTCAAACACCGCAATGGCAGGAAGATTGTTTATAGAAGAGTTTCGCCTTTAAATATGATCGTTTAAATATGCCTAATTTTCTTGATACCAGCTGGATGTTCTTGGGGCTGGTAGACATTGACGAGCACTCCTAAGCATTTTTAAGGCTCAATTTTCGTTATTGCCAATTCATTAACATATATGATACTTCTTTTTGTTAGATTGGTTTATTTTATTCTATTTTTGTTTGATATATTAGCTATATATTGTTGTCACGTATGTAACATAGTTATTATGTTATTGAGATTCACACAGTTACATAATGAAATCTTTATCTATCAATGAATATGAAGTGCCGGCCTAGGCTTTAGGAACATCCTTAACGCCTAGCATTTTATTCTGCCTCAAACCACTTAGGTCGTTGTCCAATTACATTTTTTTAACTCAACCAATAGTGAAGTTGTTGTACGTGTTCATGTCAAGATATTACAATAGAGAAAATTACCAAGATTATTGGTGACATACACCCAGTATAGCTAGCATAAATTTACAAGTTAAAATGTTTTTTATTCTAGTTTTCCCAGTTCAATGCATTAGGATTTGATTGTATAAGTGAATTGTCCTTGCTTTTCCCTGACAACTCTAAGGAATGTATATAGCCTAATGTATTGCAAGAGGAGTGGTAAAAACTGCTAGGCGCATGCTAAGCAATAAGTATAGACTAGGGTTAATCGTTTATTAGGGGATTAATCAGATACTAATCGAAGTTAGGCATTTTTTATGAACTCATATATATAGGATAATAGTTAGTATTTGGTCTAATATTATTTGATCCAAATTGAAAATTTGGAGATCTGGATGGGCTTGAGAGTGACATAGGAGGCAGGATCGTCTAAAACTAACATGTAAAATCGTAGATGTTTACGCAAGGCATCAAGTCTAAATTAACACATAAGCAGTCTCTAGATAACCATTTAGATGCTTGGATGAGAGGCGGTAAGCCTCTCCTACCGTCTGAATGTGGCTTAGGCGGATGCCTAGAATGATTTTACAATAGAGATTGCAAAATATAGTATATGATCGAACCTGTATCAAATTGGTTTGAACTTGCTTATTATCTTTGTAATTAAAAATTAATGAACATAAAAGGTACATCAAGAACAATAGAAGGAAGAAAAGAAAACACTATCAATTTAACTAGTATAAGCTTCAAGCAAGTTATCGTATACCTAAGAGTGTTATCCCACTTTTTAGCAAAGTCGAGATATCAAGAAATTAACTGAAAATCAATGATTATTCGTCAAAAATGTCGATTATACATCACAGGTTCACTATGGATGTCGACGAATTTTGTCCGAGTCCGTATCAAGCTACAATTGATAAGACACGTCGAGCGAAGTCATGGAAGCCAACGTTCCAAATTTCAAATCAATCCGAGTTCATATGCTCGAGTTATGATCGATGCAAGTTGAAGAAAATAACTCATATTTCGTATCCATAACTAAACCCTTGTTCGTATCGATCATCTTCGTATCGATTAGAACGGCAGCGACTTCGCCTCCACCTTAGAGCCTTTATTCGAATCCATCCAGTTCATATCCATCGGCGAACAATTGTTCGAACCCATCCGGTTCGTAACCATCGGCGAGCGCTTGTTCGAATCCATCAGGTTTCGCTAATTCGTATCCATCATGCAACCGCTATTCGCATCGATCGACTCGTCGTCGTTCGAATCCATCAGATGACCTTAGTTCGTATCCATCGGATGATGATTACTTCGTATCCATCATGAGCCTCTGTTCGAACCCATGAGCAATGGTTTGTTCGTATCCATCGAGTCAACGCAACCTGGGTCGACGCAATGATCTTCGATATGAACACGGCGAAAACTCCGGAACGACTCAATCAACTCGGCGAAAAATGTGAATCGATACGAAGGACACGCGCCACGTCAACCTGCTAGCGCGTGCCGCCATCGATTCAAAATGATCGAGTCGAAATGATCGATTCGAACGGAACAGCCTACCGAGTAACTCCAATTCGTATCGATCATATCTCTTAATCCACAAGTCCAAATGCTATGAAATTTTCACAGGAGCTTACGTACATGCTAAAAAATGTTCACACCAAGTTTCGGCTCCATTGGACGAAATCCTGATCGATACGAAATTTGTTCGTATCAATCACGGATCGAGCCGAAACCTTATGGGCTCGGTCGCGTGGGCCCACTCACGTGCCAGAAGAGATCTCCCGAAGTTTGAGCCAGATATTTGCATGGAACGCCTATAAATAGCACCCTAGAGCCTACAGAGAAGGGACTTTTGGATCCAGCGACGTCCAGACTCTGCCAGAATCAAGATTGAACTCAACTTTACTGTTTGTACTCGGCAAATATTGCTGTAATCCACTGTAATCAGCGAAGAACATCAATAAAAGATAATCCTTTGAAGTGGACGTAGGCTGGAGATAGCCGAACCACTATAAATCTTGTGTTTCTGTTTGTTACTTTTCAATTGTTGTTCTTTACTCTGCCTGGATCTGAGATTTGTGTTATAATATTGTTGATCTGTGTTCGTACACTAGTGCTTTCACGACATTCGGGGTTTGTGACCAATTTTGGCGCAAACAAAGAGTATAGCATGTGTTGCGCCAAATGATTTCTAACCAAAGTGATAATATGTTTTTAAAATTGCGATAAGAGGCAAAAGCATTAAGCTTGCCAAATGCTAGCATTGAACTAAATAAGTTTACCATATTTATACCTTGTCTTAAAAGCCATGATCATCAAGTTCCATGATATAATACCGTAAAAAAGTACTAAGTTAATTTGCTCAAAATGTCATGATTTCTTCTATATTTGCCAAAATATTTCACATATTCATGTCGTTTCACCACATTCTCATTGATTTGAACACACAATCACTACAAAAGCGGTGCATTCCAAATACTACGTTTTGCAATCCAGCAACCAATCCAAATACACTGAGTTCCTGGGCTGAGCCTTAACAGTTATTGCACCAAGCATTGATCCGTGCAACTGCTTATCAAAGGAATATGTTCGAAATTTTATTATGAAAATGAATTATTAAAAAAATTGAGAAGTGTCATGAAGCTACTTATGTTGGGCTAGTCCCACGCATCTTGAGATATAATGAAAGACTCGTATTTAAATATAGGACACTCAAGAGTTATGCTGAGTTATTTGGACACCCAATTTTTTCACTTATGTTGAGGAAAGTTGTGCTTGGTAACATACACGTGCACGCTGTTTGTCCGCCCGATCCTAATTGGGTTAGGTGGTATAGCATGACACTACTTTTATGAAGTGGCAAATCAAGAGAAACTGAATCTGTCATCCTTATTATCTCTCGATTTTGTTCGCACATTGTCGATTCCCTCACATGCTAAAAATGGTTTTGGCCGTTGTATGTTTTGGCTATAAAATGAAATGTGTAAACATATAAAAAAAAGGCAGAACAACATTCCATTTATTTTATTATTATTTTCTTGCTAAAGTAAACTAATTTCCTTCGAGCTTAACGAGGGTGACAGACAAACGGTATTCCATCTGTGCAAACAAACACCGACAAAATGGTTGATCGTCCGCCTTGTACAAATTCGGGCAGTGCCAAGAATGTCTTAAAGAAAGTGACATGGTCCGCGACTCCCTCTAGAAAACTCAATTTGGACTTCTGCTACAAGAATATCATTCACAATTTTACCAGATTCACTCTTTCAGTCCAAGACAACAATACAACAAAATTTTCTTAGGCTGAACCATATGATACTCCATATGAAACGCAGCTCAAAATAAGTCGATTTAATAAAGATTAAGAAAACGCAACTCATCTTTACCTCAAACGAGTTCCTGAACTGAACGGGTTCATTGTTGCTCAACTTGTAGAAGGGAATTGGCTCTGGATTGAAAACCTAATCTGGTCCAGATCTGTACACGAGGGGAAGAAAACGCAGAGATTGAGATCAAGAGAAGGGAGATCTGAGAAATCAGGAAGGAAAAACAAAGGGCGCACTATTGTGATACCCGGAAATTACTGTGACACCCGACAAATTTTAACGATTCAAAAGACGCAACTAACTAAATTTTTAACGAAAGTAAACAGTTAAATTTTGCCATGAAAATATTTGATATGTGTCTATTTAAACATATCAAATGTCAGATTTTCATCAAAAAATATGTAAGTTTGTTATTTGTGAAATTTCAATTTTAAATTTAAAATCAGTTAAATTGATGGAAATAAAATATTTTTGAAATCTGGATGTTTTTATATTAAAAAAAATGTAAATCGTTTTTCTGAATGAGGCATCATAATTCGTGTCGCCAAATTTGAACTGCTCTAGCTCCGTTTATATTATTTTCGACGTTTTAGCAGCAGTTTTGACAGCGAATATCGAGTTTTGATAGGAGGGTCGTGTCACTCATATCTATGTACCATCTTGTTCGTCTCATCGTGCTGATCTCCGCAGTATATTCATTTGTGTATTTCGACGTCCGGTACACGGCGAAATCTACGAAACGGTTAGCCGTATCGGTACCCGTTTTGAGTCTCTTGTGTGTTCTGTGTCCATTCAATTGTCCATCGGTTGAAAACAAATGGACATTAACTTTTAATATTCCCAGAATTGCAACCCTTGGCTTTTGCTATTCCACTATATTCAATATTTCTGGTTCGTTGATTTCATTCTCTGCTCTCCTTTCATTTTTCATTTTGTTCTTGTTTGTGAGAAATATATATAATATAAAGTTGTATATTTGGATCTGTGAAACTGCTCATTTCCTTCTTCCCCTCCTCGTAACAGCCACCGAAACTCCATTGCCGCCTAACCCATATACCCTCCGCCATCATCACCCTCGCCACAACCCTCCGCTGCCCATTCTTCCCTCTATTTGCCCACCTTTGCCCTGATAGAGTTAGGGGTATGCCCTATGTGCAATTATGTAATTTGTTACATTTATCTGACTCGTTGACCAATCTTATTCGAAATAAAAGGTATTTTCTTCCTATTATATACTTGATATAATGTGATTATATTAATTAATTAACTTAATTAAAAGTATATTTAATAGAAAAATCCATAAATGGTATATTTTGTGATAGTAGTTACAAAGTGTTGTAACCGTGAGTAATTTATCATAACGAAACAAATATACCAGTTTAAATGTTTCTAGTCAAGATGCATCGAGACTAGAAATCGATGTATCCGTTGAGACTAGAGTACGTAACGCTCTCCAAATGTTGGGCAGTGTATTACTCATGACTGCTGTAACGACCCATAATTTTTGGTTATTTGAAATTGTATATTTAATCGATTTTAAATATTTAAAAGTAAAATTTTAACTTGAATTTCAAATATAATGATTTATTGGATAATTTAATAATTTGAATTTACTCAAATAATTGAATCTTGAGTTTTAAGCTTAATAAAAATAATTTAAAGGCTTATTAAATTTATATAAATAAGAATGAAGATAATAAAAATTTTAAATTGGATTTTAAAAGCGATTTGCTCGATTTTAAAAATATCTCGTTTGAATTAACATATAAAATAGCCTTTCGGGGCACAGTCTCGGAATTCGACGAAACCAGTTCCATTGGATCCGTAATAGTGTATTATTATCGGATTTCAAATTTCTTAGCGTTTAAAGTTATCGTGTAGTTGTACGAGATAGAAACGCATTTAAATTAATATCGAAAATTCAATATAATAATTGGGTTCAAAAGGCTATCTTCTCCATACGATTGAATTAGGACTCGAAACCTTTTCAATTGCGTTCAGAATAGGGGTATAACATTATAAACGCCTAGCAGCACGCCTCGATAGGGGTTTGAGATTTTAAGCTACGAAAATCGAGACGTTTTAAAATTTAATTAAAATATTGTCTAGTCAAACTTCCTTTCAACTGTTATTATATCTTTTCACTGTACCTTTGACCCATTCAACACGCAAGAAATCACGTCTCTCTCTCCCTTTTTATTTCAGCCGAGCAAAGTGAAAAAAGCAGAACAAAAAAAAGATATAAGAATGGAAACTTAAAAAAATTCTCACAATCCTCTCAACAAAAAAATGCAAAACTTGCTTCTAAATTCTTGTTTTTGCATAAGCTTTGACCTAGTATATATATTGAAAGGTGCGGCATCATTTGGGTGGGTCGACCTTGCACAGTCGAACTAGGGTTGTACTTTGGGGTTGGTAGAGGTGACGTTAGGGATTGGCGGTGGTTGCGATAGACTCGTGAGGTCGAGGCACAGCTTGGCACGAAAAATGGCGAGGTCCGATCATGGATGGGGAAGTGCGACATGGGGTGTTGTAGCCGTGGGTGCTCCAGGTCGCGGCCTCGATTGTTGATGCAGACGAGGGGAGATGGTGACTGGGAGGAGGAGTTTTCGATGAGAAGCTCGATTTCGTCGTCGGTTGGGAGAATCATCGATGGAGTTGTCGTGCCAGTGTTGTGCACAGTTGTTGAGTTTTTTTCATGTGCAGGCTTGTGTGTTGGAGAAGAAGGAAATAGGTGGTGGGCCGGGTCATCGTGTGTTTGGGCTTGGTATAGTTTAATTAATTATATATATATATATATATATATTGTTATTTAATTTGTAAATTGTATAAACACAATATCTCATTCGTTTTAGGTTCGAATCCAACGCAGTCAGTCGTGTTGGATTCGTTTTAACGAGATCTTGATTATGGAATCAAAATTAGTTGAGTTCAGAGCTTGCTGAATTTTCAAAAAATTCAAACGCGTGGAAAATTAATCGGAACTGGAACGCGAAGCGACAATAAAAAGTAAAGGTGATTAAATCTCACTCATTTGGATGATTGGCATTAATTTTAAATAGTTAAAATTAATTATTGATTGATTGGATGATTATTATTATCAGTTGGATGTTATAATATATATAGTAGTATATATTAGTAGTTGGATTGATTATTCCCGCCTATTGCAGCGGATGAGACCCTATGTGCCCCGCATAATAGCGGATGACCCTATATTACCGCGATATCCCGCCTCGAAGCGGGATTGGTATTTTTGTGTTATCTAACATCTGTGGTTGCAGGGTAACAAGTTGGAGGGATCCAACTGGATTCCTCAAAAATGTTGAATTTAATTTCATATATAGTAATATATGATTTGTTTGAATGATCTGTGATAGATTATTGTGTGATTTGAATTTATTGGATGTTATGGTGGCAGTGGCCTAGATTTTGGTATTTTAAAATACCATAATTATATATATATATATATATTGAATTTTGAAAGGAAATTTAAAAGGGATTTTGGAAGTAAAATATTTATATAGAATTTTAGATTAGTTAAAAGAAAATTGATTGGATAAAATAAAGGGTTTTGAATTTGTACTTATCTACCTCGGAATATCGTAAATAGAGATTTTTGGAATAATGTGTATAAAGGATTTTTAATAATAATTCTTAAGTGATACTTGTTAAATATAAAAGGTTTTAAAAATTGAGATTTAAAATAGATTGAGAGAATAAAAAGGGAATTTAGAAATAAATATAAAATTGGTTATATTAGATCTTTAATAAGATTTCTAAATTATGAATGGAAATAGAATCGAGATTTGGTTGGTTTTGGAATATGGTTTGGGTTATTTAAGAAAATTGATTTATAAATGGAATTTAATTAAGAAATTTATTTATATTGGATTTAAGTGATGTAAAAGAACGTTGTGAACTGGAAATGAGGCTATGGAATTTGTAAACAATGTTTATAAATAAAGAGAAATGATTATCATTTGATAAATTAAAGATATAAATTCACGATAAGAATTTATAATGAGATGGGTAAATCGGTTTAAAAAGAAATGATAGATTTACTTTTGAAAAATGTGAAAAAAGGATTTATGAAAGTGGGGACGTAAATCGATTGGTGATAAATCGAGACACCAAAATTCTCTTCGTGATCTTGAATGATGGCTTCCCTCTCCAACCTACCGCAAGCCCCCCCAAACCCCTCCTCCATCCTATCCCAAACCCCTCCTAACCCCCCCTCCCGCCCTCCAGTAACCGCCCAACCAGCTCCCGTATCGTCCGACAATCCCCCTCCGATCTCATTCGTACCCAAAAGATACGTCTCCCATCTCTGCGCCAAGTCCAACTCTATCCAACAGACTTCGGGAAGTGCTAAAGCTACTTCAGCTAATTCATCACAACCCCACCCAGCCAAGACCAAAACTATCCCAGAAAGATCTTACGCACAAGTGGCCGCTCTCCCACCACTCATTCTCGAACTCCCGAGACTGAAACGTCGAAGATCACTGCCGTCTTTCGCTAATGTACGCTCCATGATAGATTTTTTAAAATCTAAGGGACGATGTCTAAATTGCGCCGGAAGTGGACACCTGGCTCGAAGCTGCAGAGACTCAAAGATCTGCTACAAGTGCAATCTCTTCGGTCACTCGCAATCAACATGCCCCGAGGCAAACAAATCAGCAGCCTCGTATCCCGTGCGAGCCTCTGCCCCTCCCACAAAAAACAAAATATCAGATCATTCGTATCGGGACCCAGTGCCTCATTATTACACTGCCAAGCCCAAAAGCACCCCCAAACCAATTAAAATTCCGGAGTCTCCTCGTTCCCCGCTCCATCCTCATTCCAAAAAATATCCTGACCCCAGAACCTCTGCTCCTTCTCCACAACAATTCTCAATGGACAACTCCACACTCTACCTCACCGCAACAGTAATTAATGGAATCTGGACGTTGGAAACATTACACCAAACCCTCTCCACCGCTCTTCAACACACCGAGTTGCCCATCTGGATCCTAAGCAATAACAGCTTCGTCTTTTGCTGTCCTACTCACGAAACACTCGTCCGTGCCCTACAACTCCGAACCATAACCAAACCAGGCGGGGCCGTCCTCATCCAACCCTGGTCTGACCCTGAACCCTCCTCTGTCAACCTAGAACCAGTCACCTGGGCCCGTGTCCAAGGCTTTCCAGAGCTCCTCCGAGACAAAACTGACGCGGTGCGCTCCGCCCTGAACCCATTGGGCCGCTTCGTTGAATTCGACTGCTGCAACTGGGCATTGATTGATCATCGATACCTATTCATCAAAATACAATTTTCCTCAGGTGTTTCCACTCCCACTGCTATCGTTGCAAACCTAAACAACCATGACTACCTCCTCACCGTAGACAGATGGGAACATGAACACCCAAATCGAAACCCAGAGTCGTTACCAATAGGGGCAGATTTGGAGGAGGCCTTCAGATGTTTTGATGAACACATCCCCCCACACGAACTCAACTCGGAAGACAGATTCGATGCTATGAATTTTGACCCGGATATCTTTGCCCCTCTATCCCCTCTTGAACACATCCCTATGGTCGACCCAATTCACCAAAACACACCAGAACCCGAAGCCCCTAACCCTCCTGAAAATTCCTTTGAAGTAATGGGTCCCCTTGGTTGGGACAGCTAGCCGGCTGAAGAACATAATTGGAACCCTTACGCTGACCTAGACCTGTCCAACCCATGGTTCCTCCAACTTCCCATCCACAGCCATCCTCCAGATCCCAACTCTAATAATCAACTTGCACTCATCCCCTCACCATCACACCCGCCTCCTTACAATTTTCACAATCCACGAAACCTATCCGAGAACATCGCCCCCTCTCCCATGGATGATAGTACAGTCCACAGCCATCCTCCTGTTCCCAACCCCTGTTATCAACTTGCACTCATCCCCCCACCACTCCACCCGCCTCCAGTCAACTTTCACAATCCAGGTAACCAATCAGAGAACATCATTCCCCCCCCCCCACGGACGATAGAGCAGTTGCACCCTCTCCACCTCGGGCTGGTCAAGAATCTCCAAGGATCACTCCCACAGCAGTCAGACGAAGCGCCAGACTACATAAAGCTGCATCTCACCCTGGTAGTTTTTTCAAACCCGTAGTTTTTTCCTCTGCAAATAAAATTTTAAATAAAAAAATTGCACGTTGCATAGGGGTGAAACTGCGAGAGGAACATCTCGCTGCCATGCAATCATTAGAACTGGAGCGTTCATCCTCATCCCAATGAAGATTATCACCTGGAATGTCAGGGGCTTAGGGGACCCCAGTAAAAGAATCGCCCTAAATCTCACACTGTCCCCACACAAAAGCGATATTCTCCTCATCCAAGAAACTAAACTCGTGGACCCCTCTCCTACCCAAATTAGACAGCTAGGTGGGTCCCATCTTTCTGGATGGGCCCACTTGAATGCCATAGGTTCCCGCGGTGGTTTAATCACCCTCTGGAATGAATCCACTTGGTCTCATTGTCAAACCATTCTTCATCCTTCTGCCCTTCATGTTTCACTTCGCCACATCCAAACCAACACCATTTACTTCTTTTCCAACATCTACGGCCCTCAAAACTCCACCGACAGAAATACCCTCTGGAACAACTGCCTCACTTTCGCCACACACCTCAATGGCCCCTGGTTACTCGGGGGAGACTTCAACACCACCAGAAATACCCTCGAAAGAAACTCCGGAAACGCCTCCCAAGACCCAGACTCATTCAATTCCTTCATTAACTCCGGCTCCCTAATTGACCCACCAATCAACAATAGACTTTATACCTGGTCAAACCGTAGATCGGACCCGTCACTAGCTAAGCTTGACAGATTCCTTTTCAATATCAATTGGGATGATTTGCACCCCCTTTCTATTGTTTCCGGCCTAGCCTCGACCATTTCTGACCACTGTCCACTAATCTTGGACTCGGGTTCATCCCCCAACCCAAATCGCCCCTTCCGCTTCGAACGCTTATGGACCCTGGAACCCTCCTTCGACAATTTCATCCAATTAACTTGGTCCCAACCTATGATGTCCAATTCCGCAACCGCCAGAGTTGTCTCCAAACTCCGTTCAATCAGAAAGATCATCAAACCATGGGCCAAAAATATTTGGGGCTCCCTACGCTCGCGCATTTCCTCCACTCAAGATGCCATCCTAGAACTCAACATCCTCGAAGAATCCCGACCCCTCACCCCAACCGAACATTCTCAACTGAAGACTTTAGAAACCGAGCTTGATAGACTAATCAAGCAAGAGGAAATTGGATGGAAGCAAAGATCCAAAGCCAAATGGTTAGGGGAGGGAGACAAGAACACCTCCTTCTTTCATCGTATGGCCAACGGCAGACGTAGATCTATTTACATCTCGGAACTAGTGCACAACAACTCCAGCTTCACCGAATCGTCAGACCACCTCCGCCTCTTCACCGAATACTACCGTAGCATCCTAGGCCAAGCTTCTCAGACAATACCCCCCATCGAATGGAACCTACTATACCCATCCTGTCCCCCAATTCCTGTTGACCATCCCTTTTCCGAAGAGGAAGTATGGGCCGTGCTCAAGGACTTGTCCGACGATAAGGCCCCAGGCCCAGATGGTTTCGGCCCATTTTTCTTTAAACGATACTGGGAAACCATCAAAACAGACATACTTGATATGTGCGAAGAATTCCAAGCCAACCCCTTCTCAATTGCTCGCCTAAACTACGCCAATATCATCCTACTCCCCAAATCCCCAGGCGCCAACACCCTACCCGCTTTCAGACCAATTAGTCTCCTAAACACCACTTTCAAAATCATCACGAAGGTTCTTGCCAATAGACTCCAAGCAGTCATCGATCCTCTGGTAGGGGCGGAACAGTCGGCCTTCATTCAAGGCAGAAACATTTTAGATTGCGTCGCTGCCACCCAAGAAGTTGTCTCCTACTGCCATAGAACATCAACCCCTGGAACCCTTCTAAAATTAGACTTCTCCAAAGCCTTCGACACGGTACACTGGGACTTCATCTTGGACCTTATGAAGCATAGGGGTTTCCCGACAAAATGGTGTGGGTGGATTGAAGCGATACTCAACACAAGTACCTCATCCATCTCAATCAATGGCTCCACCGGTGGTCACATTAAATTAGCTAGGGGTCTGAGACAAGGAGACCCGCTCTCTCCCCTAATCTTTGTCCTGATAGCGGATGTGCTCAACCAGATGATCAAGCTTGCCTCAACCAATAATCTTTTTAAAGGTATCCAGCTCCAAAACTCCGATTTAGCTGTGTCTAACCTTCAATTTGCAGATGACACGATCCTATTCGCCTCGACCGACATCAACCACATCCATTGCCTCAAGGTTGCGTTATATGTTCTCGAAACAATCTCCGGCCTTTCAATCAATTTCAACAAAAGCTCCATCATCATGCTAGGCAACTCCGCTAACCTCGGTCCCACAATCTCATCCCTGCTCAATTGCAACCTAGCCTCATTCCCCATTTCCTATCTAGGCATCCCTATCCGCCCATCCAATCTCCACCGCGCAGACTGGCTTCCCCTCATTTCCAGAATTGAATCCAGACTCTCAACCTGGAAGGCACACTCGCTATCCTCTGCAGGTCGTCTCGTCCTTGTCAAATCGGTCCTATCAGCTATCCCCTCATATTGGATGTCCTTCCTCAAGCTTCCATCCTGGGTTATCAAGAAAATTGACTCAATCAGACGCACATTCCTTTGGAACGGAGGCAAAGCAAAATGCTTGGTCAACTGGAAGACGGTGTGTTTGCACCGCAATCATGGTGGACTGGGGATTACTGACCTTCGCTCCTTCAATCAGGCGCTGCTATCCAAATGGCTTTGGAGATTACTTACACCTGGAAATTTCATCTGGAAATCATGGATCTTAGGTCAGCACTATCAATCAAACCCTCACTTGGCACTCCATCTCACCACCCGGTCCCACCCTTCCCCTTTCTGGTCGGGGGTCCTTCAAACCTTACCTCGAGTCAAAGCACTGTTCCAGGTTAAAATCGAAAGCGGCAACAGGTGCCTATTCTGGTTAGATACCTGGTTTGGACAACTGCCCCTGGCTAAACTACTACCCAACCTCTTTTCACACACCGCCCTCCCCAATGCAACAGTTGAAGACTATCTCACCCTAGGTCCCGATCACCTTTGCCCTCCTTCCATCTTCGATGCAGACCTAATTCCTGAACTTATCTCTGCCACAAATATCCTCCTGTCGACACGTCCATCCAACAGTCAAGACCTCTTTCTCTGGGCCCTTGCACCTTCCAAAGGATTCTCAGTCGCCTCCTGTTATCAATATCTAATCCACCCCGGTCGCCTGTTCTCCTTCCCCAGGGTTTGGCAATGCAACCTTCCACCTCGAATAGCCTTCTTCCAATGGTGCTTAATTTCTGGCAGAATCAATACCAAAGACAGACTCAACAGACTCAACATCCCTATTGATCCGCGCTGCGTCTTTTGTTCAACCCAGAACGAATCAGTAACCCACCTTTTCTTCGAATGTGATTTCTCCTATTCAATTTGGGCAGCAACTAGTGCCTATCTTCTGGGGTTTATTCCCAGCGTGACCTCTCACTTCGAATATTGGCAGTTTAATCAGCAGAATCTGCTGATGGACACCTTCATATCAACCTTTAGCTGGTGCATTTGGAAAGAAAGGAATGCCATTGTATTTGGAAAACCAACACGACATTTCGAGGGAACCTGTAGAAGTATCACTCACCTTTTCTCCTTTATAACAGGTCAATGTCACTTTGCGCCTTTCCGTCTGAGCCTCCCACAGTGCAGCGTCCAGCCAGTAGAATCCCAAGGAAGCACCACTGCATCTCCGGAGAGATAGTCTTAGCCTAAAGGGGGATATCACGTACTACAGTGAATATGTAATAGTCTATGATACTCTTGTATTTCTACTACAGTTTGTTGCCTCACACCTATTTTTTGGCCATCGATCGGGCTTGTCGATCGACCTCTTCAGTACTATATAATATAAATATTTAACCGGCTGTGTAGTTTCACGCTACACACCCGTCACTCTCAAAAAAAAAAACTATCGGGTTTTGCGGCATTCGTTTACTCGGCATGTAATACTGTGGACGTATTGATGTCGATTTTCGAGGGTCGAAAATCCACGTTCGTTATAACTACTAGGGGCACCTAGGGGTTACGTACTAATAGTTATTGGATAACTATGGAATGACTCACTCGATAGTTTTCTGTTGGTTAATATAACTAAGGTCAAACATAAAATATCAATGTGACTGATTTACACAGTTCTCTCGACTTGAGAATACCATGGATCTTCAATATGAAAGCTCCGCTTTGATTATAGCCAAATCATGGCATGACGTCCATCGAGTGACTATAGTTGGGTCAAGTGGAAGTATTGGAAGTGAAGCACTATTCAAGAGAGGATTCGTCTCTTCGATTATATGCGGTTTGTATCACGGTCAACTCAAGTCAACTCAAAGTCGAAGTCTCTGGCCAGAGCATTTCGGTTAATAATAATTGTTATTATTGAACCAAGGACTTTGTATTTAGACTATAAAGTTGAATGTGGATGAGGTTGGAATTTTGACCATTACCAAATTCCATAAGTCCAAAGTGATATAGTTTTGACGAAGAGAATTGGTGTAAACAAATGTCACAACCGGGTAACGCTTATTAAACTAAAATTGGATTTTATCGAAAATGAGTAAGCGATGTTAATCACTAACCAAGTTTACACCCAAGAGTTACACAACCGAAATGATGAATTCCCTTAAGACCGAACGATTTAATTAATTTATAATTATTATAAATTAATTAAATTAATTAATATTTATGAAATATTAATTATAAAATTTGAATATGATTTGATAAATAAATAATGTTATATATATATATTTATAACAATTATAAATTTATCGATCGATATACAATATCGACAAGCGATTAAATTAGATTTAATTGCATAGTATTTTGTCTTGGGCTTAGATGGGTTTAAGTCCCATCATTAGGGCTGCAAAATTTCGGTTTTTGGAAGGTCTAGGAGTGGCTAAAACATACAGAATTGGCTTGGAGATAATGGGTTGAGATCAAGTGAGAATGGGTAAAAGGGTTTTCCTCGTTTCTCTCTAATACAACCATATATATATATATATATATATATATATATATATATATCTAAAACTAATGACTAAACTTTTTGGCCACCATTACCTTCTTGATTAAAACATAGCTCTCAATCCACTCTAAAATTCTCAAATATATTTCAAATTAAAATAATACTATTCGATAGTTAGAGGTCGGTGATTCCGGACTTGCAATCTAATGAATCAAGAACAGTAAAAGGAAGGGAAGTCGTTGCTTCAACGTGGATTCGAAGGCATCATTAAATTGTTAATTTTAATTTATATTACAGTAATTTAATTATATTCTATGATTCTATAATGAGCAATTTCATATCCGTTTAAATATATTGCTACTATATGTTTAGTTATGTGAGATTTTGTAAGTAGATGTGGTTGTTACAAATTAGTTTGGTTATGTGCATAATTTGTTTATTATACTATTTGATTTATGTATAGACAAATGTTTTTTACTGTACAAAATCGATTTTTGTCATTAATAATTGTTTTATATATATTTATTAATAAATTCATATATATATATATATATATATATTAGTGTATATTTCTCTCTCATAATAACATATATGCATATATAAGATATATATATATATATATATGTATATATGATTTAAAAAATTTAGTACACTTATTTATATATAATATGAATTTACAAATTCGAAAATTAATTATCATACATATATTCATATTTTTAAATTAACATTTATTGAATTTTGAATTGTTTATTATATATAAAATAATTATTACATTAGAAATTCAATTTTATATTTTTTAAAATATTATATCATTCCAGAAACGTATAGAAAATATTTAGGATTGTTTTCAATAAAGTTTATTATTTTTAATAATTAATATTATTTCGGAAAAAATGTTTATGATTTATTAAAAATAATAATTTAATTGAAAATTTCTTCAAAAATTTTCGTAATCTTTTATTCATACTCCTAGAATTGCTAAAATTTTAAATTTTGAATTTTTAATAATATATTATTTTATATTAAATAATTATTGCCGAAATCAATGTATTTGTTTTAAAAAATAATATTTCAACTTTGAAAAATCTCCAGATTTTTTCTAAGCTCTATTTTATGATCTTAGATTTTCTAAAATTGTAAAATTTGAGTTTTCATCAATAGATTGTTTTATGTTAATTATTTATGGATGAAAACATTATTTTATTCATAATATACACAGATTAAAATACTAAAATTATTATGTTTGCAAAACTAAGTTAATTTTGAATTATAAATAATTTTTAATAATTGTTCTCTCTCTTTCTATATATATATATATATTTATCTATATATAAATGTTTTATGTTCATATATTATATATAATATATTTATACATACATGTGTGTGTGTGTATTATAACACATATACATGCACATATTTGGACAACATACATGACATACAAAATGAGCTAATATGTCTGTTGCGATGCAAATCCAAACATCTACATATTGGCATATTATATCTTTCATGGATTATTATGTTACACATGCACTCACACATATATGTATATGATACATTTATGTACAAACTAAATCAAATATAATTAATTTCATATCTTAATGTATTTGAATTTAAATAAAATTAATGATTTTATTTAAATGAAATTTAGAAATGTTCTAATTCAGTCACACTTCATAGGCCCAATAAAGATCCACTAGGGTAAAAAATTTGAAATTCACCCATAACTTCCATTGCGGGCTGGTCCAGTTCCAACAATGGTATCAGAGCTCAATAGCCTATGCGGTCTAAATTAGTCATATTAGGGCTAACTAATTATGCTTGCCCACTTAGTATGGTGTCTAGAAAGGTAATGTCTGGGATTGGAATTTGGTAATCAAGTATCATGTCCTACCTAGTTACCGACCTGGCCCGAAAGGTGAAGTGAGCCCAAAGGTTGCTCCTAATAGAAAACGCCCAACTTAATTTGGGCCTTGGGCTAATTTTGAAAATCGTTTTGAAAATTAATGTTAAAGATTTTAAATTTAATAGTTAAATTTAAAATAAAACATGTTTATTATAAAAATTATAATACTGCATAAGTTTTCAAAATGTTTTAAAAGGATAATGATATTTTCAAATTGTTTGAAATTATTTATATAATAATTTTAAAATTTAAATTTATTAATAAGATTAATAAAATAAATTAATTAAATATGTTAATTAATTAATACATATATGCATGTATTATATATATGTTAATTTATTAACATAAGTATACGTATAAATTAATACAAATATGTTAATTTATTAAAATGTTTGAGATAACATAAGTATACATGTATGTATACAAGATAAATTAATAAATTAATAAATTTTAATAAAAAATGTTTAGTTGAATAAATTAATTAAAGGTTAGTTAATTAAATAAAATACACATATATATGATATATGTGTGTTACACTATAAAGGTTATATTATACACTATAAATGTTATAGCAAATGTGTCCAATATAAAAGTTATATTGGAATACTAATTTAAAATTAATTAAAGAGTTAATTGATTAAAATTAATTAAAGAGTTAATTGATCAAAATTAATTAGATAAGATTTAATTAATGATATATTATACGTAGGACTATTATATAAGTAATATGAAATATAAAAGTTATATAACAATAAAACTTATATGATATGTGTATAAACTAAATGTGGAACATTAAAGAAACCCAAATAGACTTGAGAAATAAATACATATGTAAATGTATATATACCGTGATTTCTGATGTGTTTGACACTTGAATCGCTGGGGTATTTCATAAGAAATATATTATTCTATATGTCGATATCACTCAATATATGTATTGAAGATTATGAATCTTCAATATAATGTTGTCCTCTACCATATATATATATATATATATATTAATAAATAACTTACATACTCTTTAGTTGTTGAGCAAACTCGAGCTAGGGATGTTATGCGTAGTATTATTAATATATTGAACAGATGAGGTAAGATAACTATATGTGTTTGTTGAGCAAACTCAAGGTACATATATCATACTTAGGCCATCACGGTATGGTAGGTATGAGTGGATAATCTCTTTCGATTTGTTGAGCAAACTCAAGATCGAAATGAGGTTAGAACAAGGAAAAATGGGTTAGGAGTTGTATATGATACAACCGATAAGGAGTTATCCATCGTTTGTGTGGCTATGATTTGTTGAGCAAACTCAAGGTCAGAATACCAAAACAAACGAGTCTTAACACCCACTAGTTAAGTTGTAAAACATCTATGTTTCATCTCAGGGTTTAGAGAAACATAAAAGACTGGTGGGAGCATTATTAGAAAAATAAAATGGTAACATTTAACCTTTCTAATATTGTAAGAACATATGTTATATAATGTTATCATTATCTACAATGATAAATTTATGCATTTAATATGATTGATAAAACGTTTGTCAATTAACATATATAAACAAACTGAATTGAAAGTTGACAAATAGAAATATAATATATACTTACTAATAATTCTAATTACATGTTATATAATGTTTCTATACCCATGCAAGTGCCTAATTTCAACTACTTAATACATTCATAAGTTGATCACTTATATGTTTATTTGGTTTAGACCGTGTATTGCATTTTATGAGTTTTTGAACTCTAGATGCAATTCAAGACTATGGATATTTGATCCATGTACTTTCATATATAAATGTAATATGGTGAACAGTCATAGTTTGTGGGGTACACTACAAGAAAAATTGCTTTTAACAGCAATGGAGAACAGCGTTTAAATGTTGATTGCTGTTGTCCAACCTTTTATAAGTAGGAAAATCTAAAGACGACACTGGAAAACGCTGAGATTTTTATTCAGTAAATTGTGAAATGTTGTTCCCTCTGAAAATTTCATTGCCGCGTAAAATTAATTTCCCTCCACTACCCAGCAACCCTAAATCACCTACGCCTCCAAATCTTAATTGCTTCCTCTCTGCAAATCTTTTAAAATGACTCCTCTCCAAATCTTAATTGCCTCCGCTCAGCAAATTCTTTAAAACTAATTCTCTCTATCATGACCGTTGCTCACAAAGCCATGGCTGCTTGGCTATGCTTTCGTCAGAGAGATACCATTTATTGAGTTGGCCAATCGCATCACTTGGAGCTTAGTCGTGTCGCACTCGCCGCCCTATACTCTTCATCGCTGCCATCGGTAAGAAGAGAACTGCAAATTCGAGCTCGAAATTAAATTCGTTCAAATTCGATTAAATTTTGAATTTGAACTTTGATTTTCTTTATTGAACAGTTAAATTTAATAGTTTATTGCACTTGCTATTGAACAGAATAGCTGATATTTGGGAAAAACTGAAATTGCTATGTTGGTGTGTTTTTCATTTAACTTCCTACTGCTAAAGTGTATGATTCATGTTGTCTTGTACTGACTATCATTACATAGACATTTTAAGAATTAAAATGCTTCATTTGATTACTAAATAAATCTTTTAAATCGGATGTTTGTATTGCATTAACACCTGATCAAAGTCTAGATTTTAATTTTGGTCGATTAGCAAAGGCAATGCAAGTAGTTCTTTATATTTTATTCTTCTGGATAAGTTACTTTAAAAACACATGAGATGGGGATATCGTCTAATTTTGTTAATTTCAATATAGGAACAACAAATGGTGATGCCAGGGCATCGTGAATCGAACCTACAGAAGGAACTAAACCGGTACATTCCAACTGCAGCTGCATTTGGTGGAATGTGCATTGGGGCATTGACCGTACTTGCAGATTTTATGGGAGCTATAGGCTCTGGTACTGGAATTCTACTTGCTGTCACCATTTGGTGGAATGTGTATAATTTAAATCGGATGTTTGTGTAGTTTGTGAGATACTTCTTAAAATATATAGTTTGTTTTCTTGTTCACGCTTTTTTAGCATGGAATGCAAGGCTACATTTAGGATAGAAATCTTTCAGGGATGGAGGTCTGACTAAGATTACAACTTGAAAAATATAGCCAAATATTTTCCTGATATGCAGTTGTACACTTTCTTGTAGTTTTATTCTTCTGCTATGCAACCAAATGTATGCGGCCTTCTACAATATAGTTATAGCTAAATGTTTAAATGAATTGTGGATGATTCTTATATATCTTTTTAATTTACAGAGATGTCAAACAAGACAACATCTTACTTGATCTATATGGCCACCTAAAGCTTACTGACTTTGGGCTATGCAAGCATCTAGATAGCAAAAGTTGTTCTGCTGATAATGGTGTTTCATTACCTAAAAGCACTAGTGATCTTGTTCCAACTGAAACTTTACAATATTGGAAAAAGAATAGACGTCCATTGATAAGTTGATTGCATTCACAGTTAATGGTAAATGTTTCTTTTTTACATGAAGTTGAAATTTGCTCCAAGTTTTAAAGTTACTCCAACTTTGTTCATTCTACCGAACTTAAATAAACAGTGATCGTTTTTTATACTTCATATATTAAGTATTTCAAAGGGATCAACCAAAGAAATATTGATGAAAATTTCAGTCTATTATGCTTTTAAACGTGCGTGAAATGTTTTCAATTGGCTTTACAATAATGGAATTGACTAACGTGGCCTCTTGCACTTATTATTATATCAACGGATGTCTAGTCTCTACAGTGATTTTTTTCCCAACTTCCACTTAATAACAAAGACTCTGGTGCACATTTGGGTTTCAACATTTTATATAGCACATCAAAATTCATAGAACATTGGTCTATATGCGCGCGCACGCACACTATATATATATATATATATATATATATATATATATATATGGAAAAGAATGGTGATGATGTTGGACAACTGAAATCAAATGCACTGGTCACTACTAGTAGAGATGAATAGAGAGCAAAAACTAATGTAGTGGTTATCAATAGCAGAGATGAGGAGAGCAGAATGATGAATCATATCACAGCAAATGCATCCGTATATGGTCGAAATATAGAGCCTTTGATCATCTATAATAATGACACTGATATGAATGTTATTTACTACACCGTATCTTGTAACCATATAATTTTCTCATATATTGTCTGAGTAGTTTTATACTACAGACTAATAAAACTATTGGAACTCCTGATTATATTGCTCTCGAAGTATTATCGAAGAAGGGCTATGGTGTGGAATGTGATTGGTGAGTCCAGTTATGAAGTAATCATTTTGCATGACGCATGGTAAAAGATCAAGTAATTGTTAAAAATATAAATTTGCTTAATATGCATCAATTTTGATAATATTTTGTTCTAAAGTCTGATATTAATATTAATGATTAAAAAATTGAATTTTGATTTCTGTAGGTGGTCACTTGGGGCTATCATGAATGCAGACCCTTTAATAAATTACACTGCAGGAAAAACCTGAGGTGGCGTTGATCATAGTGATGTGAAACCTCTTTAAATCATTCAGCCTCAAGGTCACTTTGTTGAATGGCAAAAGGTACTCTTTTGATCTAATAATATCTGTATGTTATCTTATATTAATTTGGTCATTTTCACAAACATGATGTGATACGATAGTAATAGCATGATAGGTGGTGTGCAATTTGCATGCTCAACTCTACTAATATTTTTCTTTGACTTTACATTGTCAAGTAAATTTATCAATTGTGTAATTTTACTCTAATACACTTTTTAGTACACTCGATCATTACAAATATTTTAACACCTTGTTAATAAGGAATCAAGCTTTTAAAGTAAAACAAACATGATTTTGTTATGTTTAATGTTTGAAGACTACTGCAGGGTATTGAAACTAATGGAGTAAAGCATGTTATGCAATTAATATCGTGAGTTAAAATCAGTCTATAAATGTTTTATGTACTACAAATTTAAATATCAGTTTCAATTATAACTACTCAATCCTATTTCTATTGTATTTTTCTATTTATATATGATATTATCAAATGATGATGATGATGATGATATGATGACACTACAAGAAAAACTAGTAGTAACAGCAATGACAGTCAGCGTTTTTACGTCGAGTGCTGTGATACTTATTTTTTTCTCAAATATAAATATAATAGACGCTGTGTAATATAACAGTAGTTGCCTAAGCGGGAAAAATAATTAAGGCGCAAAATTTATTTCCTCTCCCTCCAAAATTGTATTGATCCTTTTCGATTTTTTCTCTCCCAAAATACGATAACTTTTCTTTGCCTAATCTAGAACCCTAAATCATTTACATTTTCTCCTTCAGAAACCCTAATTCGACGAGCTTAATTCCTTTGGAAACTTTAAATATCATCGACTTCTCATAATTATGGTTTGCTAGTTTTCATGGATTTGAGGTTCATCAAGGTTAGGCTCATCGGTTTTCTCAAATTCCTCTGATCGCATCACCAGTATTCGTAAGTGCTACTAATCCCCTTCCCTAAAAATCAAAGGAACTATGAAGTCTTAATTTAAGATGGCTCATCATGTTTTTCAAATTTTATCATGTAATTTGATTTCATAAAGAAATCCCAAACCCCTCTTTTATTTTAAATCGTCTTATTAGATATTTTGAACTGATTTTGGAGAAAGCGGATGTGATTTGTCTAAACTGTAAATACATTTTAGGCTAAGAAGGTGATTTCTATTACTATATTGAAATTTGTAAATAAATAAATATTTGAGCATTTGGACAATTAGTGGCACCATCTTATAATTATTATATTAAATAGGATTACGTATGGTTTTAAGAAGCTAATGTATTAGCTTTAATAATTATTTTAATTTTGGATCAAAACAAAGTAAATTTAAATGCTTTTGGTCCAATCTTATTACAAGGAACATAAGGTTTATTTATATATATATATAAGGATAAAGGAAACAAAAAGTAATATTCTACTAAAAATATATCCACTAGCAGCCTTGCCTTTGACAATTTCCAATAATCACTCTATGAGTCATGGTGAGAAACCACTTCCTTTTTGTACGTTTTTACTACTTGAATGCCACAAACTAACATAAAAGAAATAATCAATTACGATACCACAATTGTTTGGTTAAAATTCAATTTTTTTCTTCTTGAAATTAACAAAATTCCACCAATAGAACTTTATTTCATACTACTCAACCAACCATCTTCATGATATAGACTGATACTATCTCATTGTTAGTTTTAAAATGAGACATTTATTGTTATTTAGGCAAACAAACTATAAGAAAGAATTATCCATGAATATTTCATGTTGTTTAAATGCATTAGATTCTAGCATATATTTTATTATTTTGCGTTCCCTACGCACTACTAATTTTTCATTGTCTGCTTTAAAAACCATTTTGGATATACGTGATGATTTTTTTAGACCATGTTTTTCAATTTTTAGATAACACAATTTATAATATTTTAGTAGCACCCCTTTCTTTGATATGAACTTCAAAGTTTAAGCTCACAATCTTAATTATACCATTGTACCGTTTTTCATGAATATAAGTTTACCCGCACCTTCTTTTACGTCCAAATGTAGATCATTTGCTAATTATTTTAAGTCTTTGGAAACAGAATATGACGAAAATGTTCTTCGTCGGTTGGGAATAAGGTGCTGAAGGCAATGGCTGCAAGTTTAGTGCAGATCAACTACTAACTGAGAGGCCATATTGTCTGCATTGGTGATGGAGAGGTCGATCAAGAGGGCTGTGGATTTCAATATTGTCCTGGATGATGTGGCCATTACCCATTTGAGCTATGGTGTTGAATTTAGCATTGCAGTTGAGAAGAAACAAGTTTCAGAACAGGAGAAGAGGTAATCCTTTTGTGTTAATAATATTGGGAATTTTAGAAGCAGGTTGATAAGGTTTTTATATTTGTTTATGTTGTGTAAAATTGTAGATAGAGGATAGATCAATTGTAAGAACATTCGTTAAAAAACTTCTATTTCTCTTCTTTGGCTATTGGTAAATTTAGTTGTTAGTTTATTTACGCTTTTGATTCAAATTTAATCTTTACCTAAATTGGTTGACATGAAGTTTGACCAACACAGAAACTGATCCGCTAGTTCTCTAGAAGCCGTGCCATCAATTCCTTAGCACCAATTGTAAAAGGATAAAATGCCGATCTTTTATAGAATATTGGTTGGTAATGATATCATAAAGCTTATCTACTATGTACGATAAATTACATAAAATTGCCATTAGGATAAAATGCAAGAAATTCAACTGCCTAAATTACATAAAAAATAATCATTATTATATGAAGTTGAGATCTCAAGATTCATATGAATATTATATTTCATATAGCTACTAATTTCTTATGTGTATATGATGACTGAAATAAACAAAGTTACATTGTGCCGCCTAGCAAATTATTTATTGGATGTTGCTTTCCCTTCTTTCTTTCAAGCTGATATATTGCAATTAGAAAATAGAATATTGCTCATTAAGTTATAGTATAGCAATTAAAGCCACTATGTACACTAATATTAATATAGCTTGTGTGAAGATGAGAAGTGATCAAAGTTTGTGTCCTATGAAGCCATTAGGAGTACTATGGCAGCTTAAGATATGTTTTTTTTATTAGGAAAAAAAATGTAGTGAACTTAGATATGTAAATTTCAAAATATATGAATTCTATAAAGAATATCAGTTGTGAAAAGGTAATTTTAAATGGGATTTCAAATGATATAAATAAGCTGAAGACGGAAGAGCTTGTCTTGAAGGATAATTCAACTGATTTAGTTAGTGGTGATAAGGGTTTTAATACTAATATTTATCATAAAACTAAGGGAACTAAGTTTACTGTTTTCGATATTGAATGTAATAATCAGTTCAAAGTTCTTGCATTGGATACTGATAATAAGTCCTGTGTTAGAGAAATGGATAATGTAGGTATTTGTTCACAAATGGACAATGTAGGTATTTTTTCACAATGGAGAGTGCAATCTGCAGTTCAAAATAAGAGATGTACTAATGATATTGTATACTTTAATGGATCAAATGCTCATGATACTCTGAAAGGTTAAAACCCCTTAATTAAACAAATATTTGTTGTTATTTGTTTTAATTGAAAAGGATGTGGATAGAAGTTGATAGGCTGTAGAACTTTGGCTAGAGTTCCACGATCAGGTAAGAAAAGCATAGGCCTAACATCCTAAGCTTGCTCCGTGGTTTTTCATCATATCAACATTAATAAGTTAGTGAATATTAAGTATAAAAGTAAAATTATCCAAGTAATATATTTTCTACCTCATCGTGTTCATCACTTGCATATCTTGTTGTCATGATTTGAATTATTTAACTGTTTGAGAAAATTCTCATCTGACATAGACTGAATTGATGTAGGTTGGATTTGCTGATGATCTGTAATGGGATAGTTCTGAAGAATGATATTATAAAGGATATTAAAAGACTCCTTTTGTTAAATCACTCTTGACTGTAATTGCTGATTTGCAACCATTGCCTTGCTGTTATCCAATTCACTCTCTGTAAATTGCTCTTCATTATAAGGATGGAGTGAACAAGTCTGAGAAATAACTGTGAGTAATAAGCATTTTTTATTTTTTATTTTAATCAAGCATTTTATAACAAAAACTTGAGAAAGGATCATAGATGAAACACAAGATTTTGTCTTCCTATACAGGGTCTGAGTTTGTATCTCAATAACACAATTGATATTTCAAAAATACCATGAGTATAATAACCTTTACAGACTTTTACTATATTTAATAACTTTTGTCCAATTTATCCAACCCAAGCAAATTATAAAATGAGTCAAACATCAAAATGGTCTATGAATTGAGTTAACTAATAACATTTTTACCACTAAGTCACTAATCATATTAGCATAGGCTTATGAAGATGAATTCACTAATCAAATAGTACAAGCTTGATCTTCATATAGTCATATGACCTATCGGCCACATATTAAATTGAAGTATTATTACTTGGAGTTCCCAGTCTCATTGAGATATAATTAAGATACAAAATAATGAAATTTCTTAAACACGTAGCCTTAATAATCACTGAATCTTACATAAGCAGCCTTTGAAGTATGTACATTATTATTCAAACATTTGAGATTCTACTATTTAAAAGCTTGTCAAATTTTAACCTATGACTGTGAGATAATTTTTTCATTTATATTATGTGCTAGTATTAAGAAATAATTAACTGTTCCACTCGTTATCTCTTCCTATTACATGTGTCCATTGATTAGTTTTATGTAAGAAATTTAAATTAGTAATATAAAATGGTTTTTAAACATATATTTTTCATACAACATAAGATATACCTTAACGTTACAAGCCACTTTCTGTCTTTCACTTTCATCAATTTATTATGGGGCAATGGTTCTTATGCATATGCAAACAGGCATATGCAAACCATTTGTGTATAAATAATAAACAGAAAGAAAAATAAACTTGCACAGAAAGTAACCTAAAAACAAAATTTATTTTCTTCAATCGAAATCAGTGTTGCACATACAGTTTATGAAACCACATAAATTTCAATTGCAGTCATTGCAGTTGCATGCAATGGGTTGTAAAGCACAGGTACCATAAGGCTTTCCAGGTATGTTGCAGTTTATTCTATGGCAACAAGTCGAGGATACCACACAATTGTTTCCAGAGCAACATTGGCACTGGGCACAAGTTTTGAAGGGAGGATTACCAGTGTCCATGATTCGGTATGTGAATCTGTTGCAACAAAACGGACAAACGAGAAACACAAGTCTTTTCTGAATCGCATGGAAGCATTGTTCATTAAGCAACTACACAACAATGAATTATTTGATTGGTTGTGGAGAACTCCAGTACATGCAGTTTCACATGGATTAGTTTCGAAAAGCCAGTCAATCGACCAGGTTAGAAAGTATTTATTTCACAAATAAGTTTCTTGAAAAATCAAATTAGTTCATCCTTATGTGCTAATGTATGATGTCAGGCCTTTTATCCTCATCCTTGAAATAACATCAAAATTTGCAGTTTAAGGTTCGACGCAGAGGTTTTTGGGAGAACTCTGGATTTGAGAAAGATGATAAACTCAATAAAAATGGAAGTGATCGTGAAAGGAATGGAGGAAATGCAGTTAATTTCAAGAAGGCGAAAAAGAAATTCTGCTTTCATAGACTTCACAGAGATTCTATAGGTAGTGTTACAGGTGCTTTAACATCCTCTATTATATACATGAAGTTTATATGGATTTCTATATCAGCTCTACTTTGCTTTTCGACATGATATCTATACGTAAACAAACATATTTAGTCACTTCATTTGATACAAAATCATTTTTAACTTACTCAGAGGTTTCAGATCAGAACTTCGTGGATGATAATGTAGCAGATGAAGGGTTAAGTAAAGGAAGAGGAAAGAAACGACCAAGAAGTACTGTTTCCTCAATCACCGATCAAGTACAACTTTTATTCTCAACAACTGTTGTTCTTAATCATACAGATTGGTTAATCATACATATTGAAGTTCTTATGCTCTTAGCATGGAACTGCAATAATTTGCTTTACATTTTCTAGTGAAAATCTTAACTTGAAAAACATTTCTACCTGTTCAGGTTGTTCCCTTTGTGTCTCCAATGCCCACAGAGAAAATGGAGGAGTTTTATGAAAAAGAAGTTTAAACGAGTCGCATTGTAGGTTGGTGTTCGCAGCTAGTCTGGTGATGTAGCTATGAAGGAGTTGATTGTTTAGCAAGAGATGGAGGGTGGCTGTACATTCAAGGGTTGAGTGTTGTGAACTTTGTAGGTGGCCTGGTTGATTTGCTGATGAACTTTGTGAAATTTGAGTGTTGAGGGTGGCTTTCCCATGTAATTGGTCTAGTGTTTTATTTTTGTTTATGGATATTATTGAAACTTGATTTATAGATGTTTTTTGTATATTAATATTGTTTTATCTAGTTTATTTAACAGATTATTATTCATTAGAACATGTTATATATACTGGTTGTTTGATTATACTCAAAATGTAGTTCTGGAATATGCAAATATAGTGGAATGTTAATGCTGTAAAAATCATATAAATAGAAGACAGCATCTATTTTAATGTTGTCAATGAAGAAACAACAGCGTTTAATTCGTGTTGTAATTATCATTAAATAGTGAGTAACAGCGTTTATTAAACGCTGTTGTAAACTGTAGTAAAACATCATCCAAACTGTAAAAACATAACACAACACGCGTTAAACGCTGTTCTAAGTTCTCTTTATACGATAGCTTGTCGTTATACATCGTTTGTTCTAACGCTATTGTGTCATATAACAGCGTTTAATAAACGCTGTGGTATCAAATTTTTTACAGCGTTTTCTATTTTGCTGTTAAAACTTTTGCATCTACGACAGCATGTCGTTATACAGCGTTTATAATAACGCTGTCGTATCATATAACAGCGTTTTTGAAACGCTGTCAAAAGCTGTTTCTGGTGTAGTGGTACAATATTTCGATGAAGTTAGTTCATTCGAAGTAATCCAATAAACAGTATTTTAAGATCATGTATTCAACTTGAACGATTTCAAAAGGATCATATTGTGTTAATGTAACACAAGACCATAAACTACGAGATACATCTTGATCGGTTTACATAAAGTGAAACATATTTGATGTTTTAAATGTTAAGAATAATCGAATGCGCTTTTGTAAAAGGTTTGTTATGATATTGTAGTAAGGTTTTCATTTGAATAGTATGACCTTTTGAAAGAAAAACGAATATATAAGAATAGATGTAATTTAAGGTAAAGTTGGAATGAAAAGGATGAATAGTCAGTTCTGCTTCATAGAGAAACATTGGAAACAAGAATTGTAATGCTAATTGATACTTAATATTGGAATATGAAATATGATTTTATTTCCGAAATGTATTTTCATATAGAAAATTGTTTTCTATAACATTTATTTCTTTGAGTTCAAGATATTTGATCAAAGAACTCTCCATTGTAAACTAGTTGTAGTATATGAAATAAGTAAACAATATTAACAATATTAAGTGAATGGTGGACCTCTAAATTTAGTACGCTATTATAATAATGGCGGAAATAGTGGGAGAATGCCATATAGCACCTAATGATTGCATCAAATTACGAAAATTGTCTTCGTAAAATGTACCGAACATTATTTGTGAAATAATGTTTATTTTTAGTATTGAATGAAAAATAGATATAACTATATTTCAATATGAGTATTATGAATATTCATTATGAAATAGAACTATATTATGGAATTTGTTTTCATAGTAAAAGTGATGCAACAAAAATACATATGTATCTAATATTATTTACAATTGTTTTGGAATTATAGACTAAGCCGTAGTTTTGAGAAATAATTTTACTATATGATTATGAATTATACGATACAGGTTAATTATATCTCAAACAATTAATGGTTATGTACCCATTCAGTGGGAGCATCATAAGAGTTGATGAACTCTTTGAATTAATACATATTGATGTATGCAATCACTATTAATACCAAAAGGGTTCACATACTTTATTATATTCATCAATGATTTATTACCAACATGAACATGTATATTAGATACACATGTAGTAAGTTTATGATAAAATCATAGAATATAAAAGAAAAGTAAATGAAATAACATGCAATAGAATAAAATGATTTGATTTGGTCGAATAAGTGAGTATATCGGAAAGAGTTACAAACGTACCTAAAAAAGAATATAGATTCAATCTCAAAAGTCACTCCTCCATGTGATACATAATGATGCATCGATAAGGAGTAATCGAACATTGTTGGATAATTTACGATTAATTATGAGTGAAGTTGAGTTAGTTTCTTTCTATAAGGTCATGTACTTAAGGGTAGTACACAAGGTTGATATTATTTCATCTAAACAACGGTTTACAAAATCATACAAGATAAGGGTTTGTAAGAAATCCCAACATATCCTAGGCCAAGGAGTTGGTAGGTTGTGCGAGTCGAAAGATTGCATGTAATAATTGTTCATAAGAGATCTTGTATGAATCTCCAAAAGTTTTTTGGAAAGGTCTGTCATCAAATGACATATTTATGTTTTTAACATAATTTTTGTAAACTAACATTAGTTTTATAAATAAAAATGTTCATAAAACGTTTATGAATCCCTATTCTATTTGCACTAAGAAACAATTGTTGTTTCAAGATATATCAACTTCATTGTGAAGGAATTTCTTTGAGAAATTTTTGGTAGTTAAATGGAATTGGATCCGACCCATAGATAGAACTGATTATATGAGATGAAGTGAAATTAAATAGCCTAAATGAACATGTAGCATTAGAATGTCTAATAAGTATTCTCGTACATCGAAGAGAAACTATGAGTTTCTTATTAATGTCGAAAATATACATTACCCTCGATTGTTCAATTAAACCATTAAGATTGTTGACTCTATATGGTATGATGCGCAAATATGAAAGAATTCCAAGTGTGCTATCAAAATACGATTTTGGTGGTCGTAACCAAAAAGATGTGATCCATCGGCCAAGATTGTGTCTTTATTGGAAAGACTAATGTGGTTGGAATTAAATGAGTAATGTTGATAAGAGTAATATCGCAAATTTCAATTATTGAAATTTGCATAATAGATTCTGTATTCAACATGCTCAAGTTAATTCAGATTTACTCACAAAATTATCGCTCGGTAAGACTTAGCATTTGGTACTTATGTATTGAAACAGAAAATTCTAAATAATGGATTAGAGTAAGCCGTTTACACATATTAACCAAAAATGCCTCAAAGTCAGTGGGAGCGATATTGGGTTTGTGAGTCTTTGGATACGATCCAAGAAATGATACGAATGTATCATTTTATAAGCATCAAGATTGCATAAGTGTTTTGTTAGAAATATTAAATAGTTTGATTTTCAATCAAAGTGCAGAGGAAGCGCGTGTTTATAAGAAAGAACGTTAAAAGGTACATTGATATTTCTAAACTATATGTAAACAACACGTTGTTGATTTTAACAATATGCTTGTGTTAAAATCAAATTTAGTTGTTTTAATACTCAATTTTGGATTGTAAATGATGTCTTTTATGGTGAGTATAAAAGATATAGGGATTGTCCCAAAACGATATACAAGAGCACCCTATTAAAAAGAGAACATGTAAGTTGGGTTCCTTATGCATTAGAAATAGGAATTATCATATAGGTTATGTTGTGTATAATATTGTATTTTGTTTATGTATTTGATACATGGAGCAAATATAAAATCCAAATTGATATCACTAAATGGTTTTTTGAGGTGTTCTCGCTTATTTATGAAATACTAAAGAATTATTTATACAAACAACGAACTCGTTATGATGGAACGTTTAGACACATAACTTTTATAAGTGATATTGAGTATAGCATGTCAGTGATAAAATTCAAGTAAAAATCTTTAATTTGAAAATGTTTCAAAATAAAGGTGATTGTGGCCGATTCAACGAAATTTTGAGAACATTAACTCAAATAGTGCTACAATAAATCAATGTATATAGATACAAATGCACAAATTTATAATTGAGCCAAAGGTGATTCCAAATATTGAGAATCTCATAATATTGTTATAAGATAACAATGTCATGAAATTAGTCATGATAGAACTTAAAGCTCACTATAAGTCGAAAGACATACTTTAAATTGTTCCACATGATAAAGGTAGTTTATCAGTGTCAGAGAGAGTTAATCGACAAAGTAGGTAATTAAAACATAATAACATACTCATTCACTAAGGGACTGACCTAATTGGTTTTGAGAAAACTGATTGGAGAAGTTGAAATTAGATTCCATAATTGACCCCAAGTGCAAGTGGGAGATTGGTAGAGTTAGTGGTATGGCCTAGGGACAATTATGTAATTTGTTACATATATCTAACTCGTTGACCAATCTTGTTCGAAATAAAAGGTATTTCTTCCTATTATATACTTTATATAATGTGATTATATTATTAACGTAATTAAAAGTATATTTAATAGAAAAATCCATAAATGGTATATTTTGTGATAGTAGTTACAAAGTGTTGTAACCGTGAGTAATTTATGACAACGAAACAAATATACCATTTTAAATGTTCCTAGTCAAGATGGATCAAGACTGGATATCGATGTATCCGTTGAGACTGGAGTACGTAACACTCTCCAAATGTTGGGCAGTGTATTACTCATGACTGCTGGGGCAACTAGAGGTTACGTACTAATAATTATTGGATAACTATGGAATGACTCACTTGATAGTTTTTTGTTGGTTAATATAACTAAGGTCAAACAGAAAATATCGATGTGACTGATTTACATAGTTCTCTTAACTTGAGAATACCATGGATCTTCAATTTGAAAGCTCTGCTTTAATTATAGCCAAATCATGGCATGGCGTCCATCGAGTGACTATAGTTGGGTCGAGTGGAAGTATTGTAAGTGAAGCACTATTCAAGAGAGGATTCGTCTCCTCAGTTATATTCAGTTTGTATCACGGTCAACTCAAAGTCAAAGTCTCTGGCAAGAGCATTTCAGTTAATAATAATTGTTATTATTGAACCAAGGACTTTGTATTTGGACTATAAAGTTGAATGTGGATGAGGTTGGAATTTTGACCATTACCAGATTCCATAAGTCTAAAGTGATATGGTTTTGACGAAGAGAATTGGTGTAAACAAATGTCACAACCGGGTAACGCTTATTAAACTAAAATTGGATTTTACCAAAAACGAGTAAGCGATAAATTTGACCATAATGTCACATCACCTGCCAAGAGACATGTGAACTTTAACATTAGAATTGTTCGATGTTAATCGCTGACCAAGTTTACACCCAAGAGTTACACAACCGAAATGATGAATTCCCTTAAGACCGAGCGATTTAATTAGTTTATAATTATTATAAATTAATTAAATAAATTAATATTTATGAAATATTAATTATAAAATTTGAATATGATTTGAGAAATAAATAATGTTATATATATATTTATAACAATTATAAATATATCGATCGATATACAATATCGACAAGCGATTAAATTAGATTTAATTGCATAGTATTTTGGCTTGGGCTTAGATGGGTTTAAGGCCCATCATTAGGGCTGCAAAATTTTGATTTCGGGAAGGTCTAGGGGTGGCTATAACATAGGGAATTTGCTTGGAGATAATGGGTTGAGATCAAGTGAGAATGGGTAAAAAGGTTTTCCTCATTTCTCTCTAATACAACCCTATATATATATATATATGTATGTATGTATGTATCTCTAAAAATTGTTAGGAACTGGAGATAATGGTTTTGATTACAACAACCTTTGTAACTTATTTTATTATAACTTATATACTAACACTATTGTCTAGATATATATGAATGTTATAATGCATGATATATATAAGGCAGGTACTGATTATTGAAGACTGTACAATATAAAGATCAAGTATGAAGAGATCGAGTTTGAAGACTCTTGAGTATCAAGATCAAGATTTAAAGATAAGTGTCTAGTTTATTGTTAAAAATTCATAATAACACGGAAATCTTCATTCCATATTTCATTTGGGATGGAACCCATTTCTATCTTCTTAGTGACTTACAAACCCACGACAAGTAGCTTACAAACCTACGACAAGTGGCTTACAAACCCACGAACATCCTGGTTTTGTACAAGTTCTCGAGTCCTGATGTGATGAGATATTCTGCAGGAAGAAGCTTGCAAAACTACTTCAAAATGGTTTTTCAAAATGATTTTCAAAACTGCTTTTCAAAATGTTTTAGCCTTAAAATATTCTTTGTCTTTGTTTTTAAATAAACTTTTATTTTAAACTTCGTTTGTTTTTTAAAACTATCTTCTGATTTTTAAATATTCTTTTATAATATATATACACTTGAGATTTAAAATCAAATTTATATATACATTCTAAAAATATATTTTTATACTCTTCTTTATTTCAAAACATAGAAAAATTAGTTTATTTTACTCCATAATCATTTCATCTTGTTTTCCTTTCAATACCATTTTCAAAACAAATTTTACATTGTTTTTAACTAAGGGATGTCGACATCATGGGATACCCCATGTCGACATGGTGGCCGTTAAATTCAAAAGTTTCAATTTTCAAAAGAAGTATCTATTCGTTTAAATCTCTTCACGAATGGTTATGACCGTTACTGGTCTATAAATAGCCTTCACAAACGAATTTTTTAACTAATTATTTTCATATTTTCTTCACTCTTTCTTCTCCACGGATCCATATTCTAAAATTTTCATAATTTTAAGATCGTGGCGAAATTCTGCCGAATTCTCAAGTGAATCAAATTAGAATCTCATTCTTGTTTGATTCTCTGCCCTCTCTCGAAGATCAAAGTGCTATTCAGAGTTATAGGATCAATTTGTAATCAAAAGTTTATCGAGTCTCTCTATAAGGTGTGGTTGTGCCTGGAAATCAATTGGGTAATCTTGTGGCCCGTAAATCAAGAGAGTTTGCCCCGGACTCGTGAGACAGGAGGGTACCTCAAGGCCTTTAGAAACTGAGGATTGTAATCTCGACTTTGGTATAATAAAAATCTGTATGAGGTGTTCTGCCTTGGTACAGGACTGGATGTAGGGTAACTCCGAACTAGTATAAAATCCGGTGTGTTCTTTCCTTTTACTGCTTTTTATTTACTTTCTGCATCTGTGTTTGATTATGTGATTGTTCTATGATTAAGTTCTGCATTTGTTTGTGTCATAATTTTAATTTAGTCCATATAAATCGTAGAATCCATTAAACACTATTCACCCTCCCTCTAGTGTTAAATTAGTCCTAAGATCCTTAATCTGCACTCCCTTTCAATTGGTATCAGAGCAATGGTTTTCATAGTTTTCATAATCTGAAACTTGAAAAGTTGAAAATGGCATTTTTAGAAAATTTTGTTAATACTAGTTTGAATCTATGCATTTCATCAAAGTATCATAAGTCTTTATATAGTTTTTATGAAAAATCAAGTTATCTACCGAATTGGTTTGTTATGCAGGAACAGACATGTTACATGGCTTTTAAGAATCAACAACCAATGGACAAACTGTGCAAATTGAGAAAGATAAATGGATACTTGATAGTGGTTGTTCAAGGCATATGACTGGAAATCTCGAGATACTCAATGACATTATATATCAAGATGGTGGATTGGTCAACTTTGGAGACAACTCAAAAGGATATGTGATTGGCATCGGCAATGTCGGTAATTCTAAAACTCTTCTTATTTCTGATATTTTGCCAGTTAGGAATTTAAAACATAATCTGCTTAGTATAAGTCAACTATGTGATAAAGGATTTAAAATTAAATTTGGAAAAGATAAATGTCACATCGAAGATAATAAGTCAAATATTATCTTTGAAGGAATTAGGAAGAAAAATATTTACATCCTTAGTATGAAAGTTTCAAATGATAACTTATGTCTTTTGGCTAATACAAGTGACCCTTGGATTTGACATAAAAGATTTGGTCATTTAAATTTCAAACTGTTATTTAGGTTATCAAAACTTGACTTATTTAGAGGTCTTCCCAATTTAAACTTTAAAGTAGACAGTATTTGCGATGCTTGCCAATTAGGAAAACTTAAGAAAAGTTCATTTAAATTAAAAGATATAATTTCTACTTCTAAACCTCTAGAATTACTTCATTTAGATTTATTTGGTTCATCTCAAGTTTAATCAATTAATCACAATAAATACGTTTTAGTAATTGTAGATGATTATTCTAGATATACTTGGACAATTTTTCTTAAACTTAAAAGTGATGCTTTTGAATTATTTAAGAATTTTGCTAAAAGAATTCAACAATTTTCTTTAAAAATAAAAACTATTCGTAGTGATCACGGTGGAGAATTTGACAATGAAAATTTTGAGAATTTCTGTAATAAAAAAGAAATCACTCATAATTTCTCTTTTCCAAGAACTCCACAACAAAACGGAGTGGTAGAACGTAAGAATAGAACGATTCAAGAGTGTGCTAGAACAATACTTTCTGATAGTAACTTACCTAAAAACTTTTGGGCTAAAGCAGTTGCTATAGCTTGTTATATATTAAATAGGATTTTAATTAGACCATTAACTAATAAAACACCATATGAATTACTTTACAATAAGAAACCCATAGTAGCTTATTTTAAAGTTTTTGGTAGTAAGTGTTTTATATTTAATACAAAAGATAATTTAGATAAATTTGAACCTATATCCGACAAAGGTATTTTTATCGGATATTCTAATAGAAGTAAAGCATTTAGAGTTTATAATTTAAGAACTAACACTATTGAAGAAACAATGCATGTATCTTTTGATGAAAATTTTAACGATACTGTACAAATAGAAGATGAAGAAGATTTTGTAACTTTAAATAATGAACCTAATGAAACTAATTGTGAAATCATTCAACCTAATAAAAGAATTAGACTATTAAAAGATCATCCTGTAGAAAATATACTAGGAAATATTGATTCTATAGTTAAAATAAGAAATCAGCTAAATAGTATGAGTAATGTAGCTTTTATATCAACCATTGAACCTAAAAATCCAAAGGAAGTATCATCTGATGATTCATGGATTCTTGCCATGCAAGAAGAATTGAATCAGTTCACTAGAAATGATGTTTGGGAACTTGTTCCTAGACCTGAGGATAAAAATATAATTGGAACAAAATGAGTTTATAAAAATAAAATGAATGAACTCGGTGAGGTCGTGAGAAATAAAGCTCATTTAGTCGTGTAAGGCTATTGTCAAGAAGAATGAATTGATTATGACGAAACCTTTGCACCCGTAGCAAGACTAGAAGCTATCAAGATTCTACTTGCTTTCCCAAATTACAATAATTTCAAGTTATATCAAATGGATGTTAAAAGTGCTTTTCTAAATGGTTTTGTAAAAGAAGATGTTTATGTTTAACAACCTCCACTTTTTGAATATAATAAATTTCCAAATCATGTATATAAATTAAAGAAAGCTTTATATGGTCTGAAATAAGCTCCTAGAGCCTGGTATGAAAGACTAAGATCTTATTTACTATAATCTGGTTTTGAAATTGGTAAAATGGATACAACTCTTTTTATTAAAAGAAACAAAAATGATATTCAATTAGTACAAATATATGTAGACGATATAATATTTGGGTCAACTAATAACATAATGAATAAAGAATTTTCAGATATAATGACTAAAGAATTTGAAATGAGTCATATGGGAGAACTAAGCTTCTTCTTAGGACTTCAAATCAAACAATTAGATAAAGGAATTTTCATTAGTCAAGAAAAATATGCTAAGGATTTAATTAATAAATTTGGATTGACCACTTCTAGTGGGAAACCAACTCCAATGACAACTAATGTAGTTTTAAGTAAAGAAGATAAATCAAAAGATGTTGATCAAAAATTATATAGGGGAATGATTGGTTCGCTGCTTTATATAACAGTAAGTCGTCCTGACATCATACATAGTGTCTGTCTCTGTGCAAGATACCAATCTCAACCTAAAGAAACTCACTTAAAAGCTATTAAAAGAATTTTAAGATATGTAAAACATACTTTAGATTATGATTTATTTTACCCTAAAAATGATGTATTTGATTTAATTTCATATTGTGATGCTGATTACGCTGGTTGTAAATCAGACCGAAAAAGTACAAGTGGAACTTGTCACTTTCTAGGACATTCTCTGGTTTCCTGGTTTAGTAAGAAGCAAAACACTGTATTCTTGTCAACAACTGAAGTAGAATATATATCTGCTGCTTTGGCTTGTTCTCAAGTTATATATATGCAACAAACTTTAAAATATTTTGGATTAACTATAACTAAATCATCAATAGTTAAGGGTCCTCGTTAAGCGTTTTTCGTTTTTCTCTTTCTTGATTGTATATTAGTTTGTTAATTTGTATATAAAGTGTTATCTGAATTAATGTTCATATGTTTGTTTATCTCATTTTCTATTAAGTTCAAGGTTTATAGGTTATTGTTTTGTTGATGACAAAGGGGGAGAAGTTATATAAAATAGCAGGCTTGGAGTAAGAGGGAGTTGTTGGTGTAAGGGGGAGTTTTGGTACGATCGAAGTGGTAAGTATATTTTATAAGGTTGTCATCATCAAAAAGGGGGAGATTGTTAGGAACTGGAGATAATGGTTTTGATGACAACAACCTTTGTAACTTATTTTATTATAACTTATATACTAACACTATTGTCTAGATATATATGAATGTTATTATGCATGATATACATAGGGAAGGTACTGATTATTAAAGACTGTACAGTATAAAGATCAAGTATGAAGAGATCAAGTTTGAAGACTCATGAGTATCAAGATCAAGATTTCAAGATAAGTGTCTAGTTTATTGAACTTCATAATAGCACGGAAATTTTCATTCCATATTTCATTTGGGATGGAACCCATTTCTATCTTCTTAGTGGCTTACAAACCCACGACAAGTAGCTTACAAACCTACGACAAGTGGCTTACAAACCCACGAACATCCTGGTTTTGCAAAAGTTCTCGAGTCCTGATGTGATGAGATATTCTGCAGGAAGAAGCTTGCAAAACTACTTCAAAATGGTTTTTCAAAATGATTTTCAAAACTGCTTTTCAAAATGTTTTAGCCTTAAAATATTATTTGTCTTTGTTTCTAAATAAACTTTTGTTTTAAACTTTGTTTGTTTTTTAAAACTATCTTATGATTTTTAAATATTCTTTTATAATATATATATATATATATATATACTTGAGATTTAAAATCAAATTTATATATACATTCTAAAAATATATTTTTATACTCTTCTTTATTTCAAAACATAGGAAAATTAGTTTATTTTACTCCAGTATCATTTCATCTTGTTTTCCTTTCAATACCATTTTCAAAACAATTTTTACATTGTTTTTAACTAAGGGATGTCGACATCATGGGATACCCCATGTCGACATGGTGGCCGTTAAATTCAAAAGTTTCAATTTTCAAAAGAAGTGTTTATTCGTTTAAATCTCTTCACGAATGGTTATGACCGTTACTGGTCTATAAATAGCCTTTGCAAACGAATTTTTTAACTAACTATTTTCATATTTTCTTCGCTCCTTCTCCACAAATCCATATTCTAAAATTTTCATATTTTTAAGATCGTGCCGAAATTCTGCCGAATTCTCAAGTGAATCAAATTAGAATCTCATTCTTGTTTGATTCTCTGCCCTCTCTCGAAGATCAAAGTGCTATTCAGAGTTATAGGATCAATTTGTAATCAAAAGTTTATCGAGTCTCTCTATAAGGTGTGGTTGTGCCTGGAAATCAATTGGGTAATCTTGTGGTCCGTAAATCAAGAGAGTTTGCCCCGGACTCGTGAGACAGGAGGGTACCTCAAGGCCTTTAGAAACCGAGGATTGTAATCTCGACTTTGGTATAATAAAAATCTGTATGAGGTGTTCTGCCTTGGTACAGGACTGGATGTAGGGTAACTCCGAACTAGTATAAAATCCGGTGTGTTCTTTCCTTTTACTGCTTTTTATTTACTTTCTGCATCTGTGTTTGATTCTGTGATTAAGTTCTGCACTTGTTTGTGTCATAATTTTAATTTAGTCCATATATGTCGTAGAATCCATTAAACACTATTCACCCCCTCTCTAGTGTTAAATTAGCCTTAAGATCCTTAATCCGCACTCCCTTTCAAAAATAATGACTAACCTTTTTGTCCACCATTACCTTCTACATTGCTGGTTAAAACATAGCTCTCAATCTACTCCAAAATTCTCAAATATATTTCAAATTAAAATAATACTATTCGATAGTTAGAGGTCAGTAATTCCGGACTTGCAATCTGACGAATCAAGAACAATAAAAGAAATGGAAGTCATTGCTTCAACGTGGATTCAAAGGCACATTAAATTGGTAATTTTAATTCATATTACAGAAATTAAATTATATTCTATGATCCTATAATGAGCAATTTCATATCTGTTTAAATATATTGCTACTATATGTTTAGTTAGGTGAGATTTTGTAAGTAGATGTAGTTGTCACAAATTAGTTTGGCAATGTGCATAATTTGTTTATTATACTATTTGATTTATGTATAGACCAATGTTGTTTACTGTACAAAATCAAATTTTGTCATTAATAATTGTTTTATATATATTTATTAATAAATCCATATATATATATATTAGTGTATATTTCTCTCTCATAATAGCATATATGCATATATAAGATATGTATATGATTTAAAAAAATTAGTACACTTATTTATATATAATATGAATTTACAAATTCGAAAATTAATGATCATACATATATTCATATTTTTAAATTAACATTTATTGAATTTTGAATTGTTTATTATATATAAAATAATTATTACATTAGAAATTCAATTTTATATTTAAAAAATATTATATCATTCCAGAATTTTTTATTGAATTCCGAACCCATGCCACAGCCAACCGCTTTCGCATGTCGAACCCACCAACCTCCGCCTCCACTCCTCTGAGCTGCCAAGCCCTCCCCTCGCACCATAGCATAGCCGAAACCTCCTCCCGTCAGTGCTTGAACCCCTGTCGATCCGCCACCCTCAGCCACACCGCCGAACAGCCGCACGCAACCTAAACCCCATTTTCCACCCGAGCCATCCCACCAGAAAACCAACTCGCCTACTCACTCCATCCTTTCCCAACTCCCCAAGCCAAACCTTCCGCCTCCCCTGGCTGTGCACAGACCCGTATCGCTCCACACAGCTAACCTCGAACCACCCTTCCCGAACAGCCTTTCCCCTCCTAACCCACTGTGTAACCCACAACACTCCATCTCTCCACCATTGACCCACTACCGAACCCTTTAGTCACCCAAATGCCAAATCCTCCTTGTCGTAGCAGCCAAGCCTCACCTCTGTCCCGCTTTTGGTCGCAGCCTTCTCTTCTTATAAAAAAACTAATATATATTACATATATTTATTTGTTTGCATCGAATTCTCGAGTTCGCTAGCTTGCTTTGTTTCGTCACTGTTCGGAAATTACAGCATCATTTCTAGCTTTGTTGCTGTACAGTTTGTCGATCCGTGCTTATCCGTGTCCGTTTGCTTATTCTCGTTGTTTCTCTAGCCTCGAAAGGTGAGCGATCACTCACGATTGACATTCATATGTTTAGTAAATTTAATTCACATGAAATGAAATAACGATTGAAATATGTTGTTAAATTTAATTGGTTAGAAACTTAATTATTGAATATGATATGTTATTATTTAAATTTGTTCACTGATGACTGACATATGACACCATAACATGTTGTAAATATATTATAATTTGTTAGTTATGATCCATGCTTGTAATTGATATGTTATGCTATTTTAAATTATTATGCTATTGTTCTCACACTGCAAGTTCCCTATTAGTTTAGAAAATCACTACGGGTTGAAATGATACATACCTGAAGGATCTTATTGATTAGGAAAAATCGTTATGAGTTGAATTAATAAACCTAAGCGATTTTACTGAATTTAAATTTTGGGATTGTAGATTGAAATGATATATACCCGTAAAAATTAAATTATTGTGGATTGAAACGATAAATATCCTTAAGACTTGACCATAGGATAGAAAACTATATACGGACACCGCTGGTCTATTTTTAAATGATTTCCAAAAATTTTGAAAATATAAGGGTTTTAATAAGTTTTCATTTTTAAATTATAATATAAAGATTTTGTTTTAATATACGTGTAAAATTTAGATTTTAAAATTTAATGTTTGGGAAATTTTAAATATAAGTTAAGTTTTGAAAAATGTAAATTTTAAGATTTTATTTATAGTTTTACTATTTTTAAATATATAAAATAAGATTTAAAATATATTTAATAAATAAGATTTAATTTAATAAATTTAATAAAATAAAATTCAATAAAAAATTTAATTTAATATATATATATATAATATGTTTAAAATATTTATTTAGATTTATGTTATTATTTTAAATAGATTTTTGTAATCACTTTAATAAATAAAGGTTGGAAAGATAATTTGAAATTGATTTGAAATTTAATTTGTTTAAGAATTGTGTTTAAATAGGAATTAATTTGAACTTATTTATTTTGAGATTTTAAAGATATGATTTTATAACTTGATAACTTGATTTTGATTAATGGTGCTTAAATGAATATTTCAAATTTAAATAAAATTGAAATTGAATATTTAATTATGATTTAAATTTGTAATTTGAGATTTTATTTAAATGTTTATAAAAAGTGATTAAGTGAATATTTTCAAATTAAATATAATTGAAGTTAGATATTTAATATTTAATTTTGATTTAAAATTTGTAATTTGAGATTTTAATTGAATGTTTATAAAATGACCACGGTGTGAAATAAGCGTTTGATTGTTAAAGATACCGGAATCGGATATTGTCATACTCTTTGCCAATACCGAAAACCACTTTGACAACTGTGCACGTGGTAGAGAATCCAGAACGAAGTAGGATGGTTTGGCGAACGATTCTGTATGAGGTATGAATGCAGCCCTGACCTCCGCAAGTCAGCTTAATATGACTAAAACAGGAGCTATACCTGGGCCAAGTGAGGTCGCACCTCTGATCGAGCATGCTTCTTCGAAACCCTATCTATTATTTTGTGATTTGATTGAGTGCACATTTGATTATGGGAGTGTGTCTCGAGGTGGGCGGTAGTAGTTGCTATGCATTACCCCCAGCCCGGTTCTACAAAACGGTAGTATCCTCCCCTAGGCATTGTCTCGCGTGCCTTGTCATATGCCTTATCGCGCCTACTACGAGTTTGGTTTGTGTCGTACCTATGGAGTGCTTCATTATAGCCCACCGGTTTGGTGGAGTTTACAGTACTGTATAGACTACGTTATATAAAAATGTGTTAAGGGGGATATGGGTAACGCCTTAACGCTATTTTAATATTTTACTTTACTATAGACATTATCTATGTAGCGTATTGTATTATGCATGTAGATAGTTCCACAGATCCTTAAAGGATGAGAATCCTAAACATCCTTTAAGTTATATTGTATTTCACCTGACATTTCACTTGAGTTGATTTACTTGCATAAGAATGTTAATCCTGACTCAAGTGTTTTGTATTTTGTATTTTGCTTTACGCTCGGGCCAACCTGAGTATCACAGCATTTGAGACTCGCCTTTAGAGCTTTGCTTGGAGATCTATCTTTATCTATTTAGCTTTCAGTTATTTCCAGTTATTTATGTTCAGACTTGTCATTTGCTTATGTATTAGAGACTTCTTTGTATTTGGAATTTCTTTTGTATTTGCTTTAGACTCTAATGTTCTGTAGTAGCTTCATGAACTACTATTTATCTATTCCGCTGCTTATTGTTGTATTATTCTGTGTCTGTGATTCCATGATTGATTTATTTACTGTATATGCTAAGTTTTGCCAAATATAAAATAACAATCCGTTGTTTTGAGCAATTCAAGTCTAACATGTGTGGATTATTGTTGATTTGAATGGTTCGAAATGGCCGGTCTTTACATGTGGTATCAAAGCTCTGGTTTAGGCAAAACTTAGCTTATGGAGTAAAAACACATTAGATATAGGGTAGTAATACCCTAGAATGAGTAAAATTAATTACAGAATCATCTTCGTTCGAGCTAGAAATTATTTGTTAGGATCCTCTTTGATTTGGATTTTCTTTTGAATTTTGGAACTTTACCTTTGTTCTAAAATCCATTCTTGTCTTTTCCTGTTCGTGTTCTTTTTAATACTGGGGCATCCCATAGCTTTAGTTCTATTGATCTCTGTAATAAATTTAAGCACATCTTGCAACCTCAATTGGCATCTTCATCCTTATGTGTGACTAATCCCATCGGCGGTCCCGCCAACCTTAGTATGATTTGTAGAAGGGTGAAACTCCTTTACAACCGGTGTCGATTCACCGTAGATTTCTATGTCCTCAGTTTTGATGCATTTGATATCTTACTTGGGGGTGATTGGTAAAAGCGTTATGATGCTGTTATTTCTTGCAAAGCCCGTACCGTTTCTTTAGTAGACGACCATGGTACTTCTCTTGTAATCGTATGTCGAATGCCTCAGGATTATGCAGACAGTTTTATCCCTTCGCTTGATGCACAACCTAGTGATCTTGGCTCCACCCCGATAGTCAGGGATTATCCTGATGTATTTGGTGAAGTCACTTCTCTACCTCCTAAGCGGGAAATTGAATTCTGCATCGATCTTATTCCTGGAGCTCGACCTGTTATTCTTCCTCCCAGACGGATGGCACCCAGAGAGAAAGTCGAGTTAAGGAAGCAGATTGAAGACTTGTTTTCCAAGTGTTTGTTTAAGCAGAGTTTTTCTGAATAGGGAGCAGCTGTGGTCTTTGTCACCAAATCTGATGGTTCCTTGAGGATGTGTGTTGATTATAGAGAGCTGAACAAGCTTACTCTTAAGAATAGATATCCAATGCCTCGTATCAATGATATGTTCGATCAGCTCTACAGAGTTAAAGTATTCTCTCAGCTTGATCTTGCCACCTGTTTCCACCAGCTTCGTGTGGCCGAGGAGAGCATTCCCAAGGCAGCTTTCCGAACAGAGAATTGTTGAAAGCCAAATTTTCTAAATGTCATTTCTGGAGCATGAATCTCATTTGAGCTGTGTTCTCCAAACTCTTAGAAGTCATCAGTTGAAAGCCAAATTTTCTAAATGCCATTTCTGGAGGGATGAAGTCCGATTCCTTGGGCACATTGTTTCTGAAAATGGAATCTCGATTGACCCGGTTAAGGTCGTCGCGATTAATATAAGTCTATCCATCTTTCCTCTTTTGTAATTTAATTATCTTATCTTCCTTTCGAGCCTATCTTCTTAGTTAGAATTCTCTTCGATTAAGGTCCCTCTAAATATGAATCTATATCCTTGTTCTAAAATCCATTCTTGAATCATCCTATGGTAGAGCATATTTGTAATTGATATAAAAATGTTTTATATTGTGTTGTTTGAGTTGTTAAGTTTGAATTTTGGGTTTTGATCGATTCGTCTAGCTAACGCTGTCGATGGGAATTCCAAAACACTTGCACAGAGCAAACTGTCACAATATTATTTTGGAAATTGGTAAATGAAATAATTTTATGTATGATTATATTTTATATATAAAAGTATAATTTTCTGAAATTAGATAGTTAAATGAATTGGTTATTAGAAATGATAGTACTAGATTATCATTTATTGTTTTGTCAACATTCCTAAACCGTTAACTATTGTTGTATGTTATAAGGAGATGAAATTTTATAAACATGGTTTATAAATATGATTTGCGAATGAAATGAATTTAAATTAAGGATTTGAGAATTTAATTTTTGGTGCTTTTAAAAATTTGGTTTTCAAAGTTATGAAAAATATATATTATTTGAAAGTATTTTTGAAAGGAAATTGTTCCAATACTTTTAAAAGAAGTAAGTCAGTACTCTCCTCTTATGTCGCTGGAAAATATTTTCGATGATGACTGCAGCATCATCGACATTCATTTTTGAGTCTCAAAGTGGGGAGAAAACTTAGTAGCTTTGCTACACTTTTGTTTTGGAAAATGGATTTGATTTGAATTTCTTGAGTATGATTTGATGTACAATATATATATATGTATGTATGTATATATTTATTTCAAAATGGTTTGAAGCGAAACCAGAAATTTAACTCTTAAGTTTTATGTTAAGTGATGGTTTTCAATTATTGAAATGAATCAATTTTTTTTGAATAATTGAAGTGTCTAAAATGAAAAATGGAATTGAAACAACTTGAAACATTTGAACTAGGATAAAATTTATTTGTATAATACTCAATTGCATTCTAAAACACATATAACTTACCTGAAATATTCAAAAAGTTAAGATGTTAATGTGTAACGACCCTGAATTTCCGACCCAATTTAAAAATTTTAAATCCATTATTTTAATATAAAAATGTGAAACTTACATATGATCTCCATTAACGTCCAAACTTTGTTTATAAATTGCGCCTAGATGGTTATAGATATGGGTAAAGTTTTGTCATAAAATACCGCAGTAAATTGCGTTCGCGTTTTATTGCACATCAGTCCATTTTAAAGTGTGTAAAAATCCTATCTTCCGAACCTGAATATTTTTACATAGAAAAATTCTAATCCATCTTCTGGCTAAGACGTCATTTTTCGTTTTTCAAAATTCGGACATCTTTAGCTCCGTCGATCTTATTTTTCTGCGTTTTTGCTGCATTTTTCCGTAGTAGAAAATTCGAATTTTTATAATTCAATCATACCACTGATATCTATATACCGTTGTATTCGCTTTGTCGCGCGGATCAAAACGGTATATTTATTTGTGTCAATCGAAGTTAGGCGTTGCGAATTATGATTGTTTAACGGATTACAAACTGGTCCGTTACGCAGTACAAACCGGTACCCAATTGTCTACCCCGTTTAGAATTCTAGGAGTCTTTTGACTATTCAGCTGTCTTGGAAAGCCAACAGCCATTTCGGTTACCGAGACAATCAATTTGAGACCTTTTGAATTTCTGTACTATTTTATAAACTAGCTTCTTCAAAATTCATTTGTTTGCAAATCTTATTTTCTGGTTCGTTTCTTCCTCCTCTGCATATTTTGTTTCTCTTTTATCAGTTTGTATTTCCCCCTTCCCCAAAATAATTGAAACTCCTCCACTGCCCAGCCCCGCATCCACCCACTGCCCACACCACCATCCGCCGTCCGCCTCCAGCCCCTGCCACGTCGCCGTCCGCCTCCGCCCTGCCACGTCGCCGTCCGCCTCCGCCCTGCCACATCGCCGTCCACAGCCCGCCCTACTGGCCACGTCGCCATCCGCCAACCCTCCGCGCCCCACGCCATCATCCGTCCAGCCTCCGTCCCCACTGCCACCATCCGTCCAGCCTCCGCGCCCCACGCCACCATCCGTCTAGCCTCCGTCCCCACGCCAACATCCACTAGCCCTCCGCGTCCCACTGCCACCATCCGCCCAGCCTCCGCCCACTGGCCACGTCCGCCTCCAACCCAGACCCCAACCCGCCTACGACTAGCGCCACCCGAACCCACCAGACCCCAACCCACTGCGACCAGCGCCACCCAAAACCCGCCAGTCCAGCCGAACCCTAAACCGCACCCGCCTTCTCCGACCACCGCGACGTCCCCTGCTCCGCCGTCACTGTTGTGCCTCGCCTTGGCCGCAACCGTATTTCAGTGCACTTTCGTTTTATATATAAATATATATATGAAACTGTATAGTATATAGCAGTATATAACTTCTAAAATTCTGGTTGCTCACATACAGTGTTTTACTGTGTTTTGTTCCAGCTACTGCTTCGGAGACTTAGGCTTCCATTCAGCGTCGGATCTATCTAGTTTCTTTGCTTTGGTATGATTATATATAAAATCTATATATATTGTATTGAACAAAATTATCAATTTAATCTTTTGTTTGATTTAGAGTTCGTGTTCGGATTCGTGCTTGTGTCGTCTATCTAGTCTATTCATTTTCGTGCTTCGCCGTCATCTTCTCTAACCACGCAAGGTGAATATTTTATTCACGACTCAATCTATTATGCTATGATAATCAAGTGATAGATGTTGTTAACATTAATTTGGATGTTAAAATGGTTGATGTTAAAATTGTTCACATAAACTGTTAATTGCTATACAAGTTAAAATTGAATATTGTTAGAATTTAAAATTGCTAAATTGACGCCATGTATTGTTTAAATAGATTTAACGTGTTAAATTGTGATTTGATGTTAGTTTATGGTAAACAGTTGTGACACTAAATTTGTTACGTGATGTTGAATTTGGTTGCTAATATAAGTGATAATTAATATGAAATGGAATTTGATATAGAATAGTCAACAATTTAAATGGATTATATATGTTGAACTTGACCCCTTTAAATGTTAAATAAATCGACACGTAGAAATAGTGTTAACTACACTTTGAACCACTGAATGTATGATTGATGTAGTAATTTGATAATAGACACCAAGTGAAAAACCATAATGTAATAATCTTTAATCTGCATGAAATGATAGTGTGGATTCTAGGAATAATTATATTAATTTGCATAAATAACAAATGTAAATTAATACGATTATCTCGGGATTATTTAAATAAATTGTTGAATTGTTATGTATGGTTGCTATTGCTTGTTTATTTACTTTGACACCATCCCAGTTATCACACTGCAAGTTCCCTTTGCTATGCTTTGATTTTTTTATATTGAATGATATTGGGTTGAAATGATAAATACCCAATTAAACAACTTGGCCTAGGATAGATAATTAAAATAAGAAACCCGATTGGTCAACAAAATCATTTTAAAATGGAAATCTATTTAAAATTAAGGAATGAACTTAACAATTTGTTTTGAAATTAAGTAACGAACTTAATGGATTTAATTGAAATAAATTAATGGATTCAATTGAAATAAATTAATGGATTTAATTGAAACGGATTAATAAATCTATTTAATTGAATAAAATGAATTGACCAATTTAATTTGAGAAATTTGAAATTTGATTTAGGAAAATTTAAGTTAAGTAAGTTGAATAATTGAAATGAGATTTAGAAACAAGTAAAGTTCTAGAATTTAATAATTTAAAATTTTATTAGATTTGTTAGATTAGGATTTAAAACTCGGTTTTAATTAAATAAATTTGGAACTTGTTATAAATTTAATTTGAGATTAAGTAAAATTTGACTTGAGAGGAATACAAAACTAACTAAAGTTTTATGGATTTAATTTAGTGATAATTTAAATTTAAAATGATTTTAAATTTAACGAATTAATTAAATCAGGACATTGTAAACTGAATATGGATTGAGTTGACTTGTAACTCGGAAATAAACTTATTTGTGATATGTATATTTTGGAACCAAATAAATGAAATTGGATTTCTTTAAATAGAAATTTAATTGAATTTGGTAAATAAATCAAATGAAGCTTTTTGGATAAAAAGGAATTTAGTTAATGAAATTTGATTTAATCGAATTTATGATTATATTTAATGTAACGATGAATGTAAATATGAATTGAAATGAATAGAATTTGATTTAATGATTTGAACTAAATTGACCATTAAATTGAATCCATTGATTATTAACTAAATTTAATAAGTGAAATTTAGATCTTATTAAATTGAACTTGAATGCTTAATTATATTGTTAACTCAAATGTTTGAACTAAAATTTCATTTGGAAATATGATTTTAAATATATGAAATAAATTGAATCGTGAAATGTCAAATTTTGAAAGTCAAATTTGCAACTTGACTTTTGGACTTTGATTTGTTTAAACTTTAATTTAAACGACCATCGGGTAATAAATACGTAGTTATTAAAGAGACCGGGATCGGATATGGACATACTCTCTGTCGATACTGAAAACCACTTTAATAACTATTATACGCGAAGTGTTGATCCAGAATGAAGTGGATGGTTTGGTGAACGCGTTGACTGAAGAAAGAGAATGATATTGGATGACCCCTGATATGACTAAAACAGGAGCCGTGCCGGGCCATTGAGGTTCGCCACCTCTAGCGGACACACTTCTTCGATACCATATCTATTACTTTTGTGATTCGATTTGGGTGCACCCCTTTGATTTGGGAGTGTTGTTTCGCAGTGTTGAGGTAGTAGCTGCTATGCTCAACATCAGTCCAGATCACGCAACTACTATTATCCTAGTTGGTATCGCCTCATGTACCTTGTCATACTGATTATCCTATTCGCGACCACTACGATTTGTTTTGTGTTATACCTATGGGGTACCCTCTGATAACCACTAGTTTACGATGGGGTTTACGGTGCTGTATAGACTATGACATTATAAAAATGTGTTAAGGGGGATTATGGTAATGCCTTAACACTATTTTAATATCATACTTTACTGATTAGATATTATCTACATATCGTATTCTATTGTATATATAGATAATTTATCGGATCCTTAGAGATATTTATTTTATTCATCTTTGAGTTATGGACTTTATTCCTTGCACATGATTATCTTGTATAAGATTTTTGAGTCCTGACTCGAGTGTTTCCTTTTGTATATGCTCGGGTCAGTCTGAAGCTATCCAGTTTGTTGATCAAGATTGGTTGAAGATGCTGAAGACTTTGCATTTATCTTTATCAGTTATTTCCATTTTAGCATTGATGTACTAGTCTGTTGGACATTTATGTATTTCCTCTCAGTCACTTTATGTTGAGACATTGTTGTATTTCCTGTAGTAGCTTCATGAACTGCTATTATGACGATGTATTTTCCGCTGCATTATTCTGTGACTGTTCTGTGTCTGTGATGTTGTATTGATTCTCATTTACATTTATGAATTTATAATCCCATAATGATTCGTGTTTTGTATTATTTAAGTTGACATGTGTGGATTATTGTCAATTTAAATGGTCCAAATATACGGGTTGTTACATAATGTGAATATGTAATTGAATGTAATACAAGAGAAAACTTAAGTAATAAAAATGTTCAAACTAAATTTTTGCTTAATAGAAATGTTGTAAATAAAAGGTAAATTTTTATAGTGCTCAATTACATTCGGAAACATTAATAAAACTTACCTGAAAAAAAGTTTAATGTAATGAGAACATGTAATCGAATAGTATACAATATAAAATGTAAGTAATAAGATGTCCAAAAATGAAATTTTGTTAAGGGAATTTATAAATAAAAATTGAGAGGTTATATAATGTTTATACACTTAATCTATGTTGCAAGATATGTTAAGTGAAATAGATTAAATAATAAAAAGAGAATGCTATTTAAGTAAATAAATATGATCTTAAGAAACTAAACATGTAATAAATAAATTCATATCTTTATAAACCGTTTGTGATACCAAAGTAAATTACAAAGAATAGTTGAAATTGAATTACGAAGTGGAATTAACTTAAGTGAAAGCAAATGGATTAAATAAATGAGTTAAATAAAATAAAATTTGTTTTGAAAAAATGAACTTAAGTTATAAAGGAAAGGTGAATGTAAATAAATTATGAATGAAAGTTAATAATTGAATGTAAGTTAATTGGACATAATAGAATGGCAATTAATGGAATGAGAATTCATTGAATATGAATAAGTACGAATTTTTTTTGTAACGAACGTTAAATAATGGAAACAAATCAATTGAATGAAAATACATTGAATTGAAATCAACCAAATGTGAATACAATGAATATTTATTGATTGAATAAATATGGATTGAAACTAAATTAGTTGAATATAAATCAATTAAAAGCGAATGAATTGAATATAAATCCTTTGAATGATTAACGAGATGAATAACAATAAGTAAATGTTAATCAATTAAGAAGTAAATAAGGTGAATTAGATAGGAATGTAAATTAATTGAAAGTGAGTTAATTAGAATGATGATAATAAATGGATGTTAATAAGTAACGAGATGTATAATGTTACCACTCGAAAATGAAATTTATATGGTTTTGAATTAATTGTTGTATCTGGTACTATGTATTTCAAATCTACCTTTCCTTTCTGATGCATCTATTCTCCTATTTCGTTCCTTTTCGGGGACGAAAAGTTTTGAGTGGGGAAGAGTGTAACGACCCAGAAATTTTAACGATTTAAATGACGTAATTAACTAAATTTTTCATGAAAATAAACAATTAAATTTTGCAATGAAAAATTGATATTTGGTATGTGTCTATATAAACATAGCAAGTGTCAGATTTTCATCAGAAAATATGTAAGTTTATTTGATTGTGAAATTTCAATTTTAAATTTAAAATCAGCTAAATTGATGGAAATAAAATATTTTTGAAATCTGAATATTTTTATATAAGAAAAATGTAAATCATTTTCTGAGTGAGATGTCATAATTCGTTTCGCCAAATTTGGATTGCTCTAGCTCCGTTTATATTATTTTCGGCGTTTTAGCAGAAGTTTTGGCAGCGAATATCGAGTTTTGATAGGAGGGTCGTGTCACTCATATATGTGTACCATCTTGTCCATCACATCGCGCTGATCTCCGTAGTATATTCATTTGTGTATTTCGACGTCCGGTAGTACGTCGAAATCTGCGAAACGGTTAGTCGTATCGGTACCCGTTTTGAGTCTCTTGTGTGTTCTGTGTCCATTCAATTGTCCATCGACTGAAAACAAATGGACCTTAACTTTTAATATTCCCAGAAATGCAACCCGTGGGTTTTGCCATCCCACTATATTCAATATTTCTGGTTTGTTGATTTCATTCTCTGGTCTCCTTTCATTTTTCATTCTGTTCTTGTTTGTGAGAAAAAAAATATAAAATATAAAGTTATATATTTGGATCTGTTAAACTGCTTATCTCCTTCTTCCCCTCCTCGTAACAGCCACCGAAACTCCATTGCCGCCTAACAATATTCCCTCCGCCATCATCACCCTCGCCGCAACCCTCCGCTGCTCCGACCTCTGCTCATTCTCCCCTCCGTTTGCCCACCTTCGCCCACTGTCTCCACACCACCGTTAGCCTTCACGCCAAGTTCGCCTGAAAGAAACCCTTCCACCGCCTCGACCCTGTGACAGCAGCACCCTTCCCACCTTCACCCGACACCTTTCACTGCCTTTTTCTCCCCTCCAAACCTACGCCACAGCCAACCGCCTCCGCCTGTCGAACCCACCAACCTCCGCCTCCACTCCTCAGAGCAGCCAAGCCCTCCCCTCGCACCATAGCACAGCCGAAACCCCCTTCTGTTAGCGCTTGAACCTTTGCCGATCCACCACCCTTAGCCACACCACCGAACAGCCGCACGCAACCCGAACCCCATTTTCCACCCAAGCCATCCCACCAAAAAACCAACTCGCCTACTCACTCCATCCTTTCCCAACTCCCCACGCCAAACCTTCCGCCTCCCCTGGCCGTGCACAGACCCGCATCGCTCCACACAACCAACCTCGAACCACCTTGCTCCAACTCGAACCACCCTACCCGAACAACCTTTCCCCTCCTAACCCACTGCGTAACCCACAACGCTCCATCTCTCCACCACTAACCCGCCGCCGAACCCTGCCAAACCCAGCAGTCACCCAAACGCCAAATCCTCCTTATCGTAGCAGCCAAGCCTCACCTCTGTCCTACTTTTGGTCGCAGCCTTCTCTTCTTATAAAAAAACTAATATATATTACATATATTTATTCGTTTGCATCGAATTCTCGAGTTCGCTAGCTTGCTCTGTTTCGCCACTGTCCGGAAATTACAGCAGCATTTCTAGCTTTGTCGCTGTCCAGTTTGTCGATCTGTGCTTATCCATGTTTGTTTGCTTATTCTCGTTGTTTCTCTAGCCTCGAAAGGTGAGCGATCACTCACGATTGACATTCATATGTTTATTGAATTTAATTCACATGAAATGACGATTGAAATATGTTGTTAAATTTAATTGGTTAGAAACTTAATTGTTGAATATAATATGTTATTATTTAAATTTGTTCACCGATGATTGACATATGACACCATAACATGTTGTAAATATATTATAATTTGTTAGTTATGATCCCTGCTTGTAATTGATATGTTATGCTATTTTAAATTATTATGGTATTGCTCTCACACTGCAAGTTCCCTGTTAGTTTAGAAAATCACTATGGGTTGAAATGATACATACCCGAACGATCTTATAGATTATGGAAAGTCGTTATGGTTTGAAATGATAAACCTAAGCGATTTTACTGAATTTAAATTTTGGGATTGCGGGTAGAAATGATATATACCCATGAAAATTAAATTATTGCAGATTAAAATGATAAATATTTGTATCACTTGACCATAAGATAGAAAACTATATACGGACACCGTTGGCCTATTATTAAATGATTTTTCAAAAATTTTGAAAATATAAGGGTTTTAATAAATATTGATTTTTAAATTATAATATAAAGATTTTGTTTTAATATATGTGTATAATTTAGATTTTAAAATTTAATGTTTGGGAAATTTTAAATTATAAGTTAAGTTTTGAAAAATGTAAATTTTTAGATTTTATTTATAATTATACTATTTTTAAATATATAAAATAAGATTTAAAATATATTTAATAAATAAGATTTAATTTAATAAAATTTAATATAATAAAATTTAATAAAAAATTTAATTTAATATATATATATAATATGTTTAAAATATTTATTTAGATTTATGTTATTATTTTAAAATAGAATTTTGTAATCATTTTAATAAATAAAGGTTGGAAAGATAAATTGAAATTGATTTAAAATTTAATTTGTTTAAGAATTGTGTTTAAATAGGAATTGATTTAACTTATTGATTTTGAGATTTTAAAGATATGATTTTATAACTTGATAACTTGATTTTGATTAAAGGTTATTAAATGAATATTTCAAATTTAAATAAAATTAAAATTGAATATTTAATTTTGTTTTAAATTTGTAATTTGAGATTTTATTTAAATGTTTATAAAAATTGATTAAGTGAATATTTTCAAATTAAATATAATTGAAGTTAGATATTTAATATTTAATTTTGATTAAAATTTATAATTTGAGATATTATTTGAATGTTTATGAAAGTGATTTTATAAAATGACCACGGTGGAGAATTATCATACTCTCTGCCAATACCGAAAACCACTTTAACAACTGTGCATATGGTGGAGAATCCAAAATGAAGTAGGATGGTTTGGTGAACGATTCCGTATGAGGCATGAATGCAGCCTTTACCTCCGCGAGCCAGCTTGATATGACTAAAATAGGAGCTATACCTGGGCCAAGTGAGGTCGCACCTCCGATCGAGCATGCTTCTTTGAAACCATATCTATTACTTTGTGATTTGATTGGGTGCACCTTTGATTATGGGAGTGTGTCTCGAGGTGGGCGGTAGTAGCTGTTATGCGTTACCACCAGCCCGGTTCTGCAAAACGGTAGTATCCTACCCTAGGCATTGTCTTGCGTGCCTTGTCATATGCTTTATCGTGCCCAGTACGAGTTTGGTTTTGTCGTACCTATGGAGTGCTTCATTATAGCCCACCGGTTTGGTGGAGTTTACAGTACTGTATAGACTACGTTATATAAAAATGTGTTAACGGGGATATGGGTAACGCCTTAACGCTATTTAATATTTTACTTTACTGTAGACATTATCTATGTAGCGTATTATATTATGTATGTAGATAGTTCCACAGATCCTTAAAGGATGGGAATCCCAAACATCCTTTTAGTTATATTGTATTTCACTTGACATTTCACTTGAGTTGATTTACTTGCATAAGAATGTTAATCCTGACTCGAGTGTTTTGTGTTTTGTTTTATGCTCGGGTCAGCCTGAGTGTCACAGCATTTGACACTCACCTTTGGAGCTTGGAGATCTATCTTTATCTATTCATGAACTACTATTTATCTATTTCGCTGCTTATTATTGTATTTCTCTGTGTCTGTGATTCTGTGATTAATTTATTTACTGTATATGCTAAGTTTTGCCAAATATAAAATAACAATTTGTTGTTTTGCGCAATTCAAGTCTGACATGTGTGGATTATTGTCGATTTGAATGGTTCGGAATGGCCGGTCGTTACGACTATCATTGCACTTATTACTAACAAACCCGATAAAGGCATTTAACTTGGCCGATTTCATTTTGGCTGATCATATCTCCAAAATTTGCTATAAATGCAGTGGTTTTATTTAAGAAAAAACTAAGATTAAAATATCATTATCTAACTAAAAAAAGTGTGCTAAAGTTGTCATCCAAATTTTTTCTTCCGACCACCATTATATGGCTAAGGGTACCTAGATTCTTTCTTTCTCATACCATATAAAAAATAAAAAACACAATAAAACTTACGTGCTTCGTAATACCAAATTTATTTCATATGAAAATCAACCACCGCGTAAAGTTGTTTTGGACGACGAACAACTGCTGATCAATACTGTTTTCCACGACCATCAACTACCGAACTACTGTTGTTTGGTGCTTGATCGCCATGGAAAATTGTTTTGGTCGGCGGTTGTTCGCCTTGCAAAAAAGAGTCGAAAATGATGCCTTGGGTAGCCCCTTAGAAAGTCTAATATTAGGAAGAGTATAGTGTAAAAATTTATGTTATTTTTTAGCAATGGTATTAGGAAGAGGAAAATGAGGTGCTCTTAGCAACACACTAATTTTATTAGACATCAATATTTTTATGTACTTCTGACCACCATATTCAATTCTTTCACTCAGCCTTACACAATTGTTCTTCTCATCTCTTCTCGACAAATTTTACATATTTCTAAAAAATTCCAAACCCAAAAAACAAAATTTCTCTTTTTGCTTAATAAATGATGAACGGTGAAGATTTAACGGATAATCCCAAATGTGCTGATCACAAAAATGTTGGTTTTCTTTTCATGTGTCAAAGTCTATTTTCTTCAACAGAACAATCATAGATACGTTGTTTTGGGTTTTTTATTATTCAACAAATCAATCAACCGCGATTTGAAAATCTATGGTTTCACAAAAAAATGTAGAAGAAATGCTTACTTGATGACTGCATAGGTTTTTGAGTGGCGGTGAGTTTCTGACTTGTTCACAAATGACTCGACTTCTTTATTTTTCCTCTAGTGGCGGCGTTCGTTTTGAAAGAAAGAGAGAAATAAGTGTTTTTTGAATTTTTGGGTACTTGTTCACGTGAAGAAAATAGTATTTGGTGTTAGAAAGTGGAAAATGGAATTATTTAAGGTGGCCTTTAGTTTTGGTCAGCAAAAGAAAAAATCTAGGTACCAAGCACACTAAACAAAAAATTATATTAAGTTCTAGTCAAACAGAAAAGGATAAAAAATAAAATGCTTGTTATCTAAACATGAAATCGAAGAAGAATAGTACGATTTAATATTAGAATCAAATGAAGATTATGCTTTGGAAGTAGAAATGAAGAAGAACTTTGATTTTGGAGCACAATTCAGAGAAAAGGAAGATTTTCACTTTCTCCCCTCTTTTCTAATACTAGGAAGAAATAGGTTGTACTTAAATAGGATAAATAAATTTAAAGGACAAATTATCTTAATAAATAAAGCACAATGACAGACGACGAAAGTGAAAGCTATAAAGGTAAAATTACAAAAACCGCCAGTTGCACAAGAAGCACAACAAAAATGTTAGAAAAAGGAACAAAGAGAAGAAACGAACAACCTGCAAAGAATGAAAATCAAATAAAAATAAAAGAAAACATACTGCAAAAGGTAACTAATACTATAAAATCAAGTATAACAAAGTTAATATAATTATATTGTAACAGCATTGAAATTTTTTGACGAACAACGAAGAAAATAAGCGGCAAAAAACAACCGTTGAGAAAGAAAAATGAAGAACTGTAGAGACCCATCGTTCCGTATCCTTTGAGTTGACATTTAATCACACTTTTCCAACCCAAATTGTGCAAAAGGGCGAATAACTAGGGGTGAAGAAGAAAAATGATAGAAGAAAACAGAACAACAACATCAGAATCTCACAATCGCAGCGAAATAAAATATAATATATAATAACAGATTTTTATACAAAAGAATATGTAGCTGTTAATATATATACAATCATCAGAGTACATAAATCAATAATCAATCTTTAATTAAAACTAATTGATTTACAAAGCTTGTTATAAAAATTAGAATTTATTTCAATAAAAATTTGTATCTAAATAATCCACTTTCTGAAATATTCCAACACTAACTAGTTTAAAATTTCATAGTTTAATAATTAAAATTTCCCTAAATCCCTCTCGATTCACAACACATCGATTTCCTTTTCAATTTCCTGGCCATTTCACTTTCCAAAAATAGACTCTACTATTTTTCCAAAAAACTATTTTCATATCTTGATATAAATTCACACTGTGAAATTTATATTTCCAATTTGTCACAGATATCATTTCTCTTATTTATAAACATCGGTTATAAATTTACAAACTCCCTTGGTTTTACTTGTTTGTAAAAATAATCCCATTTATAAAACCTCATTTTATAAACCCATTTCTTAATAAATTCCATTTACATATCAAATCTATTTTTTTCCTCTATATCGATTTCAACTTCTTTCCATATTTTCTAGAATATCATTTACAAATATCTTTATATAAATTATTTTAAAAACCTCTATTTTAAAATATTTACGAATAGTTAAGTACAACCAAAATCAAACATTTTTCTTTCCAACTTAATTTCCTTTAAAATAATCCAAATTCCAATATAAATATTTTTATACCAAAAAATTCTTTTAACCCCTTTATAATTTAAAAATAATATTTATGGTATTTAAAATACTAAAATTAAGGCCAGTGCTACTATAGCATCCAATATTTCAATCACACAACAATCTATAACAGATTATCCACACACATCATATATCACTATATATGAAAATTAATCAACATTTTTGAGGAATCCAGTTGGATCCCTCCAACCTGTTTTTTCTTGCATCCACAGATGTTAGACAACATAAAATACCAATCCCACTTCGAGGGGGATATCGCGGTAATATACGGTCATCCGCTATTATGCGGAGCGCATAGGGTCTCATCCGCTCCAACGACGGGGAAATACATCCAACTACCAATATATATATATACTATTATATATATAACATCCAAACTCATAATAATCTATAAATTCAACCAAGCATCCAATAATTTATTTTAGTGGAAATTAACCACAAGGGCCTCTTTAACAAGTGCAATTAGTTTCTAGGACAACATAAAAGTAATTGGACGGCTGACTTTGTCCTTAAAAGTAATTATTCTGATGACTTTGACCTTGAAATTAATTTCTGTGGATGTGTGTCCTAGAAACTAATTGGACTGCAAAGTTTGTCCTTCTAGTGAAATGCCCCTTTATTTTAATTATTATAAATTAATTCCAGCAATCCAAAAAGTGTGAGATTTACTCACCTTGATTTTTTTATTTACAGTCCGTTCCAATCTCGACTTGTTTCATGATTTTTTTAGACCTCGTACGAATGAGATATATATTTTATAAGCATTCGACATTTATAAGATTTTAAATTCAGCAATTAATTTAATTAACTCTCTAAAAAGAATATATACCTAATGAAACTCACTGCCTCGCTGCCCCTTGTTCGCGTGCACCACCTGCACACACTCTTCGATCACCACCAAACCCTAGGCTCACGATTTCCCCAAAATTCTCACAATTCGGATACCCAAACTGCCACCGCCACACAATTCTCATAACTCCGCCACGCCTCGACAAACCCTACGCGCCCACCAGCGACCAAAACTACCGTGACCAATTTCCCCCTCGACCTCGCACTCGACAACGTTTCCAGCCTCCCTTCGACTCCAACGACCATGCTTCCAGTTTCACCTCCACCCCTTCGCCTTTCTCACCACGTCGCATCGTCCTCCACCCTAAACCCCGCCGCCGACCACCCATAGCCGAAACCCTAGCTCCCACGCATGCGGCTTCCTCTAGGTCCACGTGACTGTGAGTGCCGCCGCGACTTCGTGCTCCTCCCCTCGTGCGCGCCCATCAGATTCGATCGAACCCAAACCTAATACGCAACATCGCTCACGAATTGTTTTGATTTTTTTTTACGAATGAATGGATTCCGTGAATTTGAACTGGAGGGAGGAGAGGAAGTTTTGCGTTCGGGTTTTATATATAGTTTTCTTTTCCTTCTGAAACAAATCGATATCTTCGTTTGAACTGATAAGATAAAAAGGGGAAAGAACACAATTTTAATCATAGAAGGGCGGCTAACATACAAAATTAGGTTCGCCCATAGGTTGGCTGAAAATTTGACCTTTGATTTGATTATATAAATATATATAAAACATCTCGTCTCTGTGACTCGAAATCCTGAAACCTTTTCGAGGCGTGCCGCCTGGCGTTCCTAAGGTTATACCGCTATTCCAGACCAAATGAAACAAGTTCCGAAGCATAATTCCATCGTATGGAGAAGATAGCCTTTTAAATCGACAATTTAAATTAATTTCAACTAAATTATTTCTAGGTGTTTTCAGATCGTACGACCAAACAGTAACTCCAAACGCTATGAAATTTGAAATCCGATAATAATACACTATTACGGATCCAATGGAACTGGTTTCGTCGAATTCCGACACTGTGTCCCGGATCATTATTTTAATGCGTCGATAAAATCGACGATTTCCACAATTTACGAAATCGCTTGAAATTCCAGTTTTTAAACCTAGCTAACTAAATTATAATTCCAAATCCAATATTTTAAACCATTTAAATATTCAAAATTAACCGCCGAAAAATCTGGATCGTTACATTTCTCCCCCCTTAAAAGAATTTCGTCCCCGAAATATCTAAGGTAGGACAAACGCTCCAAACCCATTAACTTTTCCATAATCCACTTAGTTAAAACTCGATATTCACTTTTCTAAACCCTTTAGTTTCATCCAACATTTAGTTTCCATTTTCTATTCAAAGCCTCTATTTAAATTTTTAATTCAAATATCAACTTTTTAGCTTATAAAAATTTTCAAAATTTTTCTAACACCCTAAATTTCCAAAAAAATTTGGCGGAATCTCCTTTGTACGGAGAGCCTTTTGTAATACGACAAGAGAGATAAAAATATATACGTCGACCCACACGGTCGAAAAACACAATATATATCAATATTTATATATTTGCGGTATTTAATCCGAAAATGTACCTTATTTTAGCGTTTTAAGCGTTATTAAGCAAGCGAGCTTACTTCATATGCAATTTCGTAATCCAAAATGTAGCGAAATTGCCTTCGGTTACCTGTACTAACTAAACTTAAATATGTAAGTACCAAATAATATGAAATTAACTAACATTTCATTCATATAACTAATTAAACACATGAATTTTCATAAACCACATGCTAAACATATATTTATAAGCAATTATAAAGTTCCGATACTAATTTAATTACTTTCAATCGATCTATATACAATTTCACTCAATTTGAATGATTTACAACCCAATTATTTGCATTCAATTCATATTTATACCAAACAAATTCATATCCATTCCAAATTGATTGAAAAATCAATTTATTCACTTCCCATTAATTCGCGGAATTTTATTTACTTTCATTTTCATCAAACGACAATTTTTCCATGCAAATACGGTGATATTCATTTAATAAAATAATCACTTAAGCTTATAGACCATTTAAATTGGTTCTAAAGCAATTTATATTCAATTTTATTCCATTTCAAATTGATTCTCAATCAATTTATTCACATTCCTTTCATATCCACATTCATTATATTCAAATCCATTTTATTTATCTCGGAATCATTCCATGCTACTTCATTAAATAACTATTACACAAATTTATTTGAGCCAAACTTCCATCCAAAAATATTAACTCAAGTTAATTCATTTATCTTCAATTATTTCTACCATATAACGCAAGTTTATTTTCCTTGCAAACAAATTCCATTTCAATTTTAGATTGATTCTTATTCCATCAAATTCCATTCCATTTACTAATTAATTTAATTGGTTCATTCACTTAATCCACTTCAAATTTTAATTCCATACTCGAATTCATACTCAAATTCATTTAAATAACATCCCAATACCATATTCAATCTATTTGCACTTAAATTGAATTATTTATAACTTAATTCATCACCATTTCAATCCATTTATATTTTATTTGACAACATTTCAAATATATTTAATTCGCTTACACTTAAGTCGAATTTTATTTATAACTCAAGTTCCACATTAAATTTCAATTCCAATCCACAATTCATTTTACTTAACCAAGTTAAGTTCCATTTCTATATTCAATTAACTAATTAATTTATCTAATTAGTTCCCTTCCAATTTATAATCCAATATTTGATTTTTATTTCAAAAATCATTTCATTTAATTTACTTAAGCTCAAACTCATCTTAAAATTCAAGTTTGGATTTTTATTTCCTCACCAAAACATCCAATTTTTTTTATTTTGGTTTTTCTATTCCTCTTTTCCAATTCACAAGTTACACAACTTATTTCTCACATTTCCATCAATTCTATACTTGAGTGTATTCACATTTTATTATTGACTCAAGATTATACAACACTTTATTGCTTAAATATATATTTATTCCATCAAATCGAATTTTGTAAGCTATTCAAACTTATATATTCACAATTCCAGAATTTTCTTTTTCACTTAAATTTTTATTCCATTCACTAATCTATAACTCATAGTTATATAACCCCTTCACAATTCTTATTTATATCCACTTCAATTCAAACTTCAGTTCAAACCCAATTAAATTTATTCAACTTAGCTTAAGTTAAATTCCATTCAAATTACTTACTCAGGTTAAAATTGAATTCCAAAATTCAAATTCTAGAATTCAAACACCCGGTTTTATTTCAAATCATTTTGAAATCAAATGTATAGCTCTTTCTTGGTTTTAACAAACCATTCTTTGGAATTTTTGAAACCAATTTGGTTTTATCCAACACAAATTTCCTTTCCAAAACAATACTTGTTTTTCAAACAAAATCCTCATATTAAATTACTACGGTAGCAACCCATTACTTAGAAACTCGAAAATGAACACTGATGCTATCGCGATCATCATCGGAATTATTTTCCAATGACTGTAGTGAGTTCAGTGCTATATCACTTCCAAAATCCATTTTTAAATTAAGTTTAAGCATTTTCTATTCAAAAATATCTCCAAATAATACTCCATTATTTATTTCAAAAATGTTTTCGAAATAACACCAATTTCATTCCCATAACTTTCTGAAAATATTTCCTAAACCTTCCGGGGTTTAAATTCCTGAATTCTAGTTCGAATCCATTTCAATTATAATTCATTTGTATAATTCACACTTATACAATTTTCATTTGTTTTTTATAAACTATTTCCAATTTTATAATCTTCTTAGATTATAATATTATCAACCAAACACTCTAATATACTATAATAATTTTAGAAAATTATTTCTTTTATATAAAAATATAGTTTGGGTAAAATTATTTCATTTACCCACTTTTTAAAACAATATCGTGTCGGTTTGCCTAGTTTAAAAGTTTAGAAATCCCTATCGATACATTTTTCCAGACCATACCGAACAAAATTTATAAACACTCAATCGATAAGTCAACACAATATAAAACAATTTTTATTCACTAACAAATACACGCTCATATCTATTAATACACTCAAACTCATTCTATGGTACTACTGACCCTATCTCCAATGAGTAATCCCCACCAAAGCCAAGGTTCTCTCTTAACCTTCGGCTCTGATACCAACTGTAGCGACCCGCCGTTCTATACCCTTTGAGCTGACATTTAATCACACTTTTCCAACCGAAATTGTACAAAAGGGTGAATAACTAGGGTGAAGAAAAAAAGGATAGAAGAAAACAGAACAACAACATCAGAATCTCACAATCGCAACGGAATAAAATATAATATATAATAACATATTTTTGTACAAAAGAATCTGTAGTTGTTAATATATACACAATCATCAGAGTACATAAATCAACCATCAATCTTTAATTAAAACTAATCGATATAAAGCTTGTTATAAAAATTAAAATTTATTTCAATAAAAATTTGTATCTGAATAATCCATTTTCTGACATATTCCAACACTAACTAGTTTAAAATTTCATAGTTTAATATATAAAATTTCCCTTTTAAAAACAAACTTAACTTCTAAATAAAAATATATTTTTAAAACCCCAATAACCAATTTCAATTTATAAATCCCTCTGGATTCACAACACACCGATTTCCTTTTCAATTTCCTGGCCATTTCACTTTCCAAAAATAGACTCTACTATTTTTCCCATAAACTATTTTCATATCTTGATACAAATTCACACTGTGAAATTTATATTCCCAATTTATCACTGATATCATTTCCCTTATTTATAAACATTGTTTATAAATTTACAAACTCCATTGGTCTTACTTGTTTATAAAAATAATCCCATTTATCAAATCTACTTTAATAAACCCATTTCTTAATAAATTCCATTTACATTTCAAATCTATTTTTTCTCTACATCGATTTCAACTCCTTTCCATATTTTCCAGAATATCATTTACAAATATCTTTATATAATTTATTTTAAAAATCTCTATTTTAAAACAATTTACGAATAGTTAAGTACAACCAAAATCAAACATTTTTTCTTTCCAACTTAATTTCCTTCAAAATAATCCATATTCCAATATAAATATTTTTATACCAAAAATTTCTTTTAACCCCTTTATAATTTAAAAATAATATTTATGGTATTTAAAATACTAAAATTAAGGCCAGTGCTACTATAGCATCCAATATTTCAATCACACAACAATCTATAACAGATTATCCACACACATCATATATCAATATATATGAAAACTAATCAACATTTTTGAGGAATCCAGTTGGATCCCTCCAACCTGTTTTTTCCTGCATCCACAGATGTTAGACAACATAAAATACCAATCCCACTTCGAGGGGAATATCGCGGTAATATATGGTCATCCGCTATAATGCGGAGCGCATAGGGTCTCATCCGCTCCAACGACGGGGAAATACATCCAACTACTAATATATATACTATTATATATATAACATCCAAACTCATAATAATCTATAAATTCAACCAAGCATCCAATAATTTATTTTAATTATTATAAATTGATTCCAGCAATCCAAAAAGCGTGAGATTTACTCACCTTGATTTTTTTTATTTACAGTCCGTTCCAATCTCGACTTGTTTCATGATTTTTTTAGACCTCGTACGAATGAGATATATATTTTATAAGCATTCGACATTTATAAGATTTTAAATTCATCAATTAATTTAATTAACTCTCTAAAAAGAATATATACCTAATGAAACTCACTGCCTCGCTGCCCCTTGTTCGCGTGCACCACCTGCACACACTCTTCGATCACCACCAAACCCTAGGCTCACGATTTCCCCAAAATTCTCACAATTCGGATACCCAAACTGCCACCGCCACACGATTCTCATAACTCCGCCACGCCTCGACAAACCCTACGCGCCCACCAGCGACCAAAACTGCCGTGACCAATTTCCCCCTCGACCTCGCACTCGACAACGTTTCCAGCCCCCCTTCGACTCCAACAACCATGCTTCCAGTTTCACCTCCACCCTTTGCCTTTCTCACCACGTCGCATCGTCCTCCACCCTAAACCCCACCGCCGACCACCCATAGCCGAAACCCTAGCTCCCACGCACGCGGCTTCCTCCAGGTCCACGCGACTATGAGTGCTGCCACGACATCGTGCTCCTCCCCTTGTGCGCGCCCATCAGATTCGATCGACCCCAAACCTAATATGCGACATCGCTCGCAAATTGTTTTGATTTTTTTTATAAATGAATGGATTTCATGAATTTGAACTGGAGGGAGGAGAGGAAATTTTGTGTTCAGGTTATGTATATATATTTTTCTTTTCCTTCTGAAGCAAATCGATATCTTCGTTTGAACTGATAAGATAAAAAGGGGAAAGAAAGCGATTTTAATCAAAGAAGGGAAGCTAACGTACAAAATTTGGTCGGCCCATAGGTTGGTTGAAAATTTGACCTTTGATTTGTTATATAAATATATATGAAACATCTCGTCTTTGTGACTCGAAATCCCGAACCCTAATCGAGGCATGTCGCCTGGCGTTTCTAAGGTTATACCGCTATTCCGAACCAAATGAAATAAGTTTCGAACCCTAATTCCATCTTATGGAGAAGATAACTTTGTAAATCGACAATTTAAATTAATTTCAATTAAATTATTTCTATGCGTTTTCAGACCGTACGGCCAAACAGTAACTCCAAACGCTATGAAATTTGAAATCCAATAATAATACACTATTACGGATCCAATGGAACTGGTTTCATCGAATTTCGAGATTGTGCCTCGGATCACTATTTTAACCCGTTGATAAATCGACGATTTCCAAAATTTGCGAAATTGCTTGAAATTTCAGTTTTTAAACCTTACTAACTAAATTATAATTCCATATCCAATATTTAAACACTTTAAATATTCAAAATTAACCGTCGAAAAATCGGGTCGTTACAAGAACAGCTGCAAAAATTAGAAAGACGAATAAAGAAAAAATGAAAAAATAATTCAGAAAGAAAATCAGACATAAGCTCAAAAGATAGTTCAACTGGTGAATGATACTATAAAATTATAAAACTGGTATTAACAGTACCATATTAGTAAGTATATATTCTAATAGTATCAAAAATTTTAGACAGGAAAAGGCAGAAAAAGAAAAGGGAAAGAATTGCAAATGAAGAATCTGAAAAGGGACAAATAAATTTGGTAAAATTACAAACCGTATCACTTTATAACACATTATTTATTGCAAAAACGATACCTACAGTCTATTTATTTTAAATTAATGCTTTGTAGTTTTAGAAATTGTTTTCACTGTCATTTGTAACAGAAAAAATACCAATATATTGAAAAAGTGATATTCATTATCAATTTGATTGAAGTCGGTGCTTTGTAATTTTAGAAATGATTTTGACAGTCATGTATAATAAAACTGATACCTATATATTGCAAAAATGATATCCACTGTCTATTTGAGTAAAGTTGATGCCTTATAATTTTAGAAATTATTTTCCATCTCATTTGTAGCAAAACCGATACCAATATCTTACAAAAATGATACCCATTGTATGTTTATTTGAAGTTAATACTTTGCAATTTTAGAACTTGTTTCACTGTAATTTATAACGAAACCGATACAAATATATATACAAAAAATGATACCTACAGTCTATTTGTTTGAAGTTAAACTTTGCAATTTTTGAAATTGTTTTCACTGTAATTTGTAATAAAACCGATATCAATGTATACCAAAATTGATACCTACAGTCTGTTTGTTTGAAGTTAAAGCTTTGCAATTTTAGAAATTATTTTCAGTGGAATTCCTAACAAAACCGATACCAATATAAACCAAAAATGACACATACAGCCTGTTTGTTTGAAATTAATGCTTTGGAATTTTAGAAATAGTTTTTACTACAATTTGTAACAAAACTGATACCAATGTATAATAAAAATAATAATTGCAGCTTATTTGTTTGAAGTTAATGCTTTGGAATTTTAGAATGATTTTCACTATAATTTGTAACAAAATTGATACAATGTATAACAAAAATGATGCATATAGTCTGCTTGTTTGATGTTAAAGCTTTGCAATTTTAGAAATTATTTTCACTATAATTTATGACAAAACTGATACCAGCATAAACCAAAAATGATACTTACAGTCTATTTGTTTGAAGTTAATGTATTGGAATTTTAAAAACTGTTTTCATTGTCATTTATAACAAAATTGACACCAATATATTAAAAAATGATACCTATAAGATATTTGTTTGAAGTTAATGCTTTTTAATTTTAGTAATTGTTTTCACTGTCATTTGTAACAAAACTAATACCAATATTTAACAAAAATGATACCTACCGTCTGTTTGATTGAAGTTAGTGCTTTGTAATTTTAGAAATTGTTTTCACTGTCACTTTTAACAAATCTGATACCAATATATTTCAATAATGATACCTACTAATCAACTAAATGCCACTTTTTTATACAACAGGATGATGATGATTTTGTGGACACTTGTTATAAAAGCAAGAAAATGGAATCTGCGGTATCTGAGCAACAAACATGTGAAGAAGAAGAAAAAGGTAAAGAATTGAAATCTGACACAGCTTATAAACTAGGTTGGAACCCGTGCTTCGCACACGGGTCGAAATTGGATTCAATGATAAAAATATAATTTTAGTGTGTTGATTCCAGTTTGTTATCATTCTTGTATTATCTTATGGTAGTGAAAGTTCTTAAATTAATATAGGTTAAAATATAAATACTGCTCGATATTGAGTGGTAATATTAGTTTGCACCATAGGTCAATAAGATATTTTTAGCATGATATTAACTAAATGGAAGCAAATTTTATTGATATAATGCCCGAATCTTCTACAAAGGTACAGTTGAAGTTTTATGTGTTTTTATATGGCATAAGAATACGTACAATGTAAAGATTGAGTAGTAGGAAAGAAATAATTAAAATGAAATGTAGGCAGTGATAGGTGAGAATAAGGTTGGTTGTGTAGACCTCTATATGCAGTAATCATTTTATAGAAATGACGAGATGATTATATACCAAAAAATATTGAAAATAGCCACTTTTAAATCAAGGTGTAAGAAAATGCACTCTTTTAAGATCAGCAGGGTCATTTTAAAATCAGTAAACAATATTAAGATGTGAAAAAGTTCAATAAAATGAATGTAGTAAGAGATATGCACATAAACAAACATAGTTCAAGGTATGAACAAACTTTGAAAGAACAAACATGTAACGACCCCAGATTTAAATTTATTTAAATCGATAATTTATTGAATTTTTGAATAAAAATTGTAAAATTAAATCGATAAATGGAAGCGAGTTTCCCCTACTGTCTTAGAATCTATATTAAGTCATATGAATTTAAACGATTTGTAACAAATGTGATTTGGATTTAAAATTTAAGTAAATGGTTTAAAGATAAATTTAAAAATAAATTGATAATAAATATTTAAACTAAAAAGATAGAAGTAAAATAACATTTGAGTTATAAATTGATATAAATAGATAAGAGATGAACTATAAAAATAAAACGTAACATTTAGATAAAATCTACATCAAGTTTAAAATAAAAATTTATTTATTACAAAGACAAAAGAAAAGATAAAAGTTACTCAAGTGCTTACATTCAAGAAAGTAAACAAATAGATGTGTATAAGCTTACAAATGAAGAGACAACAAGTGTACATTCAAATATGTATTGTATAAGTATGTAGGCTGGTAAAACAAAATACCTATGCAAGTATAAAACCAGATATTCAAGTATGCAAATAAAAGAAGAAAACAAACAAAGTAATAAATACAAAGCAAAAGTATGTAACCAGACAAGAAGTAAGTATATATTCAAGTATAGAAAACATCAATATCCTCCAACACATCTCAGCCGAAATGAAGGTAAAGCAAGTAAAATAAGGTACAAGCATTTATATCACCTTGTACAACTTAATTAATGCAAAGACATCTTAGCATACAATATAGATGCGTGCAGCAGATCAGCCCCCATAAGCAAATAAAAATCTCTGATAAAATATGAACACTCGTACCTGCTTTGTATAAACAAATAATCAACTTCACTTTTATATATATCAACTCCATTTCAAATTCGTTTATTCTTGGCTAAGGAAAACTGAGTAAAAGAAAACTAAGTAATGTCATCATCAAACAAAACCAGAGAAAAAAAAAAAGAAAAAAAAATCTTTAGACTGGAAAAGAAATCTAAAGTAATATCAAGCAATAAAACAGAGTTCAACTTAAAAAGCTTTAGACCTTGGAACCAATATGAATTCAAGTTAAGGTAGCAGATTCAAATCAGTAATCATTTCAACTAAATCAAGCATGCAAGTTCAAGCTTTGCTTCTGTGTTCTTTCTCTGTTCTTCTTCTGGGTAAACAACAGGTGAGCAACTCTTCCTTTAAAAACCTGCTCTGTTCTTTCTTCTTGTCCAAGTGAGTAACAATTTTTGTTTAAAACTACTTAAGTGTATGATGATTGCATGCTTACATCAGGGTATAGATATGTTTATGTGATTACCTGAGTGATTGTATATGTGTACATGATTATATGTCTCTCTCTGTTTTGTTTTCAAGCTTCAGTTTTTAGTTTAAAAACTCATATCTTTTGATTTGGTCTGTGATAGGGTTTAAGATTCAAACAAAATTTGTATGCTTTATCATAGTGTAGTTTTTAAAATTTTATTTAAGTTGAATTAAAGTTTAAATATCACTGGAACCTTACAAACAACAGGAAAGCTTAAATAGTGAGCAAATTCAAACATTTTAAATTGTTGTTTCAGGATCACAGATTGAATCTCTACACTGTAACATGATTTTTAAAACAAACATCACCATTTTTAAGATAGTATTTAAGGGGCAGTTTGAGGTAGAACAAAAATGAGTTTTTCGTCGATTTTGGGTGATCAAGTGGACTGGAGTACTTGGCGTTCACTGTGGTGATGGAATAGTGAACGGAGAGGCAGGGAAAAATGGTCGAAGGCGATGTAGTTCGTCGTGGTGGCAACGGCGACAATATCTTTTCTGTAGACCTAGTTTTGGTAAGCGTTGGAAACGAGTTCGTCTCGACCTCCATGGTGGATCGAGTTCCATGAAATTTTGGGAATGGGAAACTGGAAGGAAGGTGAAGGCATAGCCGGAAGCCCAGATGCTCTGGTGATCTTGGTCGGCGTGACGAGATAATTTTAGATCTATAGTTGCGTTCCAGATGGAAGTGTGGGTAGCTCGATTTCGTTCGTAGGCTTTTGAGTGTCGATTGATGATTGATATGGGTTGCTGCATCGTTGAGAGATGCGTGGGGGTTCACGGCGATGGTCGGAGCTGTCGAAATCCTGTGTGCACGTGCACGTGATGATGGAGATACATCTGTTGATGGAATAGAAGAAGAAGAAGGTTATCTCGAGTTTAGTCTTGAGAAATTTTGTAGCCGGCTCGAGTTTTTGGTTTCGCGTGAGTGTCTTGTACCCTGTTATTATAATTTAACTTAAAATTTGCTTGCTTGAAAAAAAAAAAGAAGAAGGGAGGAGAAGAGGTATACGCGAGAGAAAGAGTGGATACTCGGGGAAAAATGGGAGAGAAATTGGGTCCAACCCGAGTAACCTGGAGTTTCGCTCGGGTTAATGTTGAAGCTAGTTTGTTTAAATACATTCTATAAACAGTATTGTCTAAATGCAAGATTTAAGGTGGAGGTTGTAAGTACCAGCAAGATGATGAAGAATGTTAAGTAATTTAAGTTGGAAATTTAAGACCAAATGAAAAATTAAATTAAGAAAGGCTATTAATAATTAAATGTTACTAAGTTAGTAATTGAAAAGTAAATTAACTAATTAAAGTTAATTCAAAGTTAAGAGTTAACCAGTTAAAAATTTAATTTAGGATTAATAATTACTTGTCTTGGTAATAAATTAAGTAATTAGCGATAAATAAATGGGAAATTAAATATTAATTAAGGATGCAGGTTATTAAGTGATAATTACTTAAGATAAGTAGATTGATTATAAAGACAATGAAGAAAAGGGTAATTTCATGTTGGGAAATAACTAATTAATAAATGATTAAAGAAAAATTAATCAAAATAATTTGTAATTTATTAATAATTAATTAACCAGGATTAGTAATTCATAAGGAATTAATCTGATTTAAATTAATCAGACAATTAACTGACCTTACTTATGAATATTTGGATTCTATTGATTTGATTGTTTGATATCCCTGATTATGATGCTTTGTGATACATCCTGATTTATGTTGTGATCTGAAATTTCTATTTCTGTGATATATTACTATGTGAATATGAAACCCTTTGCCCGTAAAACGGCACTTGAATTTCGATGCGACAGGGAGTCGGATTCCAGTTGGTTATCCGAAACCCACATCGAATTGTAATAGTGAATCTTTGTGACTGATAAATTTATTTTATCTATGAATCTGTGAATGAAGATGAGCGTTATCGATTATACCGCTTATCGATATATCTGTGATGATTGATGTTGCACTATTGTGTGTTAAACCCCTGGACTACACTTTTACACACACAAATATGGATTTCACGTGGAAATCGGTTAAGTCACAGATAATTTAAATCTGATGTTTTTGAAATTGAAATTTTAATTTCAATTGATTTTGAAATTGGAAATTTGGGTTTAAATGTGAAAAGCTTTTAAAATGGAATTTCAAAGATGAAAGTTATTTTTTGAGTAACTTGATTGAGTTTGAAAATTTAAATAATTTGATTTAAATTTGAATTCAAGTTTGAAATTGAATCCTATGATTTGAAACTAGGGATTGAAAATGTTATAAATGTGTTTATCTGAATCTAAACCATTTAAAAGTGAAATTTTGAGAATTTGGATTTAACCCAAAGACCTTAACTCGTATGAATAAATCAGATTTTCTGAAATGAAACTGTTTGTTTTAAAAGAATAAAAGCTTTCAGATAAGCAATGAAATTCCAGTTAATTAAAGGAATTTCAATATTGATTTGAAAGATGGTTTTCCAAGTTATGAATGAATTGTTTTGAAAAGCTATGAATTAAATCTGTTATCTTTAACAGATTTAAAATGATGATTTGTTTAAACTATTTGAAATGGGATTGTTTTGAAAGCTATAAGTTAAATCTTTGATTTAAAGATTTAACGAGTTAAACTGAAATGGAAATTAATTTGGAAAATCTGTGAATGAATCTTTTGTTTAAAAGATTAAAGTGTGGAAACTGTTTAAACCATAAAGGTTGAATCTTTTTGTTTAAAGATTTGAAAATGGTAATTTGTTAAACCATTTAAAGAAAGTTTTGGGTAATAAGTTGTGACTTAATTGAAATCCCATATCCATATGTTTTTAAATATTACGCTCACTATTCGGTTTAGCCGGGAGAGGACCTTTGGGTCGTATAACCCATTCCGAATATGTGATACGTCGTATATGGATAGCATTTGAAGACCGGTGTTGAAGACCGGATATTTTTGAAAACGGAAGGATTACCGTCGAGTTACTCTGCATCGGCTGATCCCCGATATAGAGGTTTTATCATCCTTAGTGACGGGAAGTCCGGACGTGATTGGAAATTATCCGGATTTGCAAGGGCTTCGTGAGAAGTGCCTTCGGTTCTGTTCGATCCCGGAACAGACTTGTATGGATTGTATGTCTGACATTACACTTTGAGATATAAAGCCGATTTCTTTCAAATACATATCTGTTTGGTGGCGGAGAATTTATTCTCTTAGCTTAACACCCTTCTCTGAGACGTACGAGCTCAGAGGTTATGTAGTTGAAATTTATCAGCGATATATCCCAATTTGGTAATGTGGCATGCTGAGTGCTGCTGTGAAATGATCAGTGTTTGATCATTTGCGATATGATCATTTGTTTGATCTTATATCTTTGTGATCATAGGTTGATCATTTGTTTGACCCGAAGCATGGCTTTGTGACAAAGCGTAGCTTTGTGGACGAGACTTCATCAGGGCCTCACAACCCGGAAATGGTCGAAACAGGAATGTTGCGGCAAGGTTATGAGGGTCGCGCCCTTTAGGGTATGTCATTTCCTTCTGGAAAAGGGTGGTGTCATGGTATGGAGCCCAGATACTTACTCATGTGGATACACTTTATTATGTGTGATGTTGGTTATCGAGGCCTCGGATAAAGGTCCCAAAGGACCGGGAGGTGGCATATTCGTGAGTTACCTGTTACAGGGGTAACCCGGCCTTGTTTGGCAGAGAGCGGTTTGTCTCTCGGGACGTCCCGCCAGAGGCGTTCCCATGCGGCGGAAGGAAGTTCCTTAGCCTGACCATTTGTTGGAAATCCATTTCTCCAATACGGAACTTGTACGGTTTTAGTTGTAGAACCTGCCATTTACGTACGGTGGTCACCACTGTTTAGATGGTAGCTATAGTAGGCATACGATACTGGTCGTATGTTGGCTAAGATTAATATTATACTTTCGAAATGTTTTTCTGCACTATGCACTAATAATAATATCCAAATGATTTTGCGTAGTAAGCATGTTTGACTATCATAAGAAGAAATCTCCTCCAATTCTGCATTTGCATTGTGTGTGTGGCGGGAGGTCTTATGGTAGTTTCATTTTCCAAAAGCATTGCGGTTTTCAATGTTTAAAATTCTTTTGCTGTTGTTTAAAGTTAAATTGTTTTTGTTGCTCACACCAGTCCCATGACTGATTCGGAGTTTATTGTTCCCTTTCTAAACTCTGGGTGCTCATAATTTTCCACACGAGCAGTCTAGAGTTGGGTTTCTTTTCAGATATTCAGGTTTAGTAGATTATCTGGAGCTAGTTCATTCATCGGAGTTGCTTATCTTTGAGTTGTGGATTCATTCTCTTTTGTAGATCATTGGGAGATCTCTTCCATTTGCTGTTATTTTCCGCTGCTATTTCTTGTATCATATCTCTGATGTATATTGATATTCATTGTATCACTCTGTTGTATCAGATATTACATATCAATGTATTATTCTTTTCTTCCGCTGTGTTATTTACTTAATTGTGTTATAGCTCCGGCGAATCGGATTTGAACGGTCGAATCTACGACATTCTAGTACAATGTGAAGTACGGATGTTGATTTTCGAGCGGGCAAAACCCGATACGTTACAAATAATTTTAAATGTAAACATAGTACAACAACATAGACAGTAACAAACTATAAACAAATGGACATAGAGTTAAATTTCAAACAAAGAAATAGAATGCTTAAAAAAAGAGCTGGTAGTAATTGATGCGTGGGTTTATGGAGATCATTGTGTATTGAAATGTTCAACCTTCTTTCTTGCATCAATCCTCGTCGATGCTGGAGTTAGAGTTGTTGGTCCATCTTCATCATACTCAAAAATGCGTACTCCATCTCAAAGGCTGCGACTATAATTTACGTAAAGAGTTGTACATGAATCAAACCAAAAAAAATTACAATCTTGTGATAGATTAAAAATAGGTAGAGTCTTTTAGAGCGTTGCAAGCAAATTGATGGGTAACTCATAATGTGGTAAGTACACCTAAATTAACAAATCCAAGCAATCCAATAGGGCAAATCTCACCAAGGCTTGAATCTCCGCCTACATGTAACCCCTGCATTTTGTTTGTTATTTCAATATAACAGAATACCGATCATGTTCATAACAATGAAATCACTCATATATCTTTGAATCCATCTAAATTTTAGATTAGATCACAAATCAAATTAGTAATTTCATGCGTTATAGATAATAAGTACACGATCATATTATCCAAAACCGAGAAAGGTATAACACAACAAACAAATGGAATACAATGTAAAATTGTAAATAATACCTGATGTCTTACTTGCTCATGCTCTTGCTCGATTAGAGCCAACTTTATATGTTGAGACTCTAGTTGTTGGATATAAGCGTGAATTTGACCATGTACCAAAATTAGATGTTATACTTACAATGAATTCTCAAGATAATTGGAAGCTCGGATAAAAAAATTACATGAGATCTAACATTTTTTTTCTTTACAATAAATAAAAATAAAAATAATAATAAATAGATAGATAGATACACAAAATATTTTTGTATTTCAACTCATTTTTTATTTGCAGGGCACAAAATTAGTGTCTTTAAGCGGTTGCTTGGTTGGCATAAAAGTCAAAACATAACTGTAGATGCATTCATATATAATCATGTAAAATTGTATATCCTTCGAAAGTAGAGATACCTTCTTTCTTAAACGACTTTTGCAAGCAGCTTCTCTATTCTGAGGTAATCCCACTAATTCCTGCTGCATGATTAAACTACTTTACTAAAATTACTGAAGAACAAACCAAACAAATTCAATATATATTGTACCTTACTTTTTCTGTAGTCTTGGTTGCTTCTTGCTCAAATTACTTCAATGGCCAGAGTATTTCCTCTAAGGCATCCTCTAACTGCAAATTAACACAGTTTACTGCCAACTAATTAGAAGCTAACTTCATAATAATAATTAAAATTTCATCATTATTAAATGCTTGAATGAATGAAAGGACTAACTATGTTATCAAGCTTAACTTCTACTGCCTTGACAGTAGCAGATGATTCGGCGTTTTGGCTACTTTCAGGTTTAAAAGTGTCTTGTGCGCCCATATACCATTTATATGATGGCTATCATACACTATCATGTTTTTGTATATTTCGAGTTGAGATGGAGATATCAGATTTTCGATTAACATCAGCTAGCTGCTTAGTTGATTGGTGGTAGATTTATCGAGTTCAGAACTTTTTAACCATTGTTGTCCTTGATGGGATTTTAATTGCAAAGTCATTTGTGCAGGTGTATAGGTACATTTAGAATTCTATCGGAGTGTCAAGGTGAGGATGCAGTGATAATCTAGGTTAATTGGAAACAAGTTGGTGTGATGAAAAGCTTAGAATGTTAAAAGTGAGAACATTCTATAAGAAGTACAAAAAGAATAGTGGGAAGCATACACTTGTTGGTTTAAATACGTGGACAAGAAAATAGGCTGGAGTAAATAGTTTAAGGTTTTTTTGAACCAAGGACACGAGTCAAAAAATTTAGGTTGAAGGACAAAGTAATGTTATATATGTATAACATTTGCTGTAAAGTAATGTTATATGAATATAACATTTGTTGTATATGTAATATTTTTTCTGTAAATATAATGCTGACTTAATTTAGCATTTATAAAAATACTGCTATATCGATATAGCAGTTTGTCAATGAATGTCATCTTGGCTAAACTTTTAGGCAGCGTCCCTGGTCTAAAAAAATTCCCAACTTTACCCTTTTCATAAATTCACTCTACTTGATAAGCATTTATAAACAATTTTATTTCTATGGGGTTGCAAATGCCGCTAAGTCGTTAGAAGATACAAAGTTTCAACCATTGGACGATAAATATAATTGAATAATCAATTATACGGTAAATATAAATTTGTATTGCGTCTTCTGTGTGGCCAATTTCATAAAACAACTGCATATTTAAGTTGGGTTCCACCTATTTTGGAGCATAATGAAACATCATTAGTGACTTCTTTATACCATTCACAAAGATGATAAATGTACCTTCTTTGTATTGGCAAAATTTGAACTGTTATGCTTAAAAATAATACAATATATGACATAAAGGAATAGCTAATGTAGAATAAAGATGTTACCGTAGAATATCAAATAAAAATGAAAATTGTTTGGGGACATCCAATTTAACCCAAAAAAACAATTAATACTAATGATTCAAGGTTATATAAAGTTCAATTTGAAAAGGTAAATCGGTGTAAATTTAGCAAAATATTAACAACAACAACAACAACACACACCCCTATTGGTAATAATAAAAATTGATAATAAGCACATAATCCATCGGTAAGATAAATGTAGGTTTTGTGTTAGACTAATTCAATGAGACTTAATCTTGAGACCGTGACACAATCAATCAAATAACGTAGAGGCACCTAATAATTTAAGGATGATTGAAGATTGAACAGTAAAGAAGAACATGGTTGTATCTTAATTAAAGGTATGCATCACACGGGAAAAAAAGTATGCATTCATTATTTATTGAAAGGAGGAGGTAATAAAAAAAGAATTATTTCATATAAGACACAAGAATGGCTGAAATAGATTAAGTGAAGCACAATTTCATGAACGGTTAAATATTAAATAAGTACAGAAAACTAATTGCGGAACTCTAATGTTAAAACGAATAACAAAAGGCAGAACAATTGATAGTAAAAATTTAACGTTAGTTAAATCTATAAAATGGAAGTAAAAAACTATGTATATTTGAAAGCACTAGGTTTAAAAATATTTAAGTTGCTAAAATACTAAATACGCTAACCAATTAAGAATGATTTAATAATGATAAGCAAAGAGCTAACAGTGAAACTGATTACAGAATCTAACGTTGCAACAAATAATGAAGGTAAAAATAGTTAATAGTAAAAGTTTAATGTTAGTTAAATGTATAAAATGAAAGGAAAAATAAGAAACATTATGAATTGACAAAATTTTATTTTAAGGCTGTATCATTTTAACAAAGATGATAAATGTACCTTCTTTGTTTTATGAAAATATGAAACATTCTGTATTAATAAAATTTGAACTCTTATGCTTAAAAAAACAACATAAAGGAATGACTGAAGTAGAATAAAAATGTTAGTGAAAAAAATCAAATAAAAAATTGTTTGGGGAACTTCCAATTTAAACCAAAATAACAATTAAGACTAACAATTCACGGTTATTTAAAGTTTAATTTAAAAGAGGATATCAGTGTAGATTTAGCAAAATATTAACAACAACAAAACAACAGCACACACAAATTTGTAATAATAATATATGATAATCTATACGTATACCATAAGTTAAGATAGCCGCAGGTTCGGTGTTAGATTAATCCAATAAGGCTTAACCTTGACACCATGACACAGTCAATCAAATAAGCAGAACCGGCTCTTTTGAAAATTTTCATTAACAAATTATCGTAACCAAAGTTCAAATTATTATTGTACTCATTTATAAAACATCTACTCATAATCATATGAGATCCAAAAAACATACACCAATTGTAATAAGAGAACATATATAACAAAGTCGGTGCAAACATTTTGATAAGCAATCATTTAGTCTACCAATTACAATAGATTGGTCCGCCCCCGTTGGATAACCGTGGAAATTGCATCCTAGCAGTGGAGAATAAGGTCCGTGGAAAAATAAATTTTGAAAAAAAATAGTAGTTTAGATGCAAATCGTAGAAGTAGTTGATCAATAAATTATACATTATAATTCACAGGATATCGTATTGTCGTTCATTCGTTGATCTAAACCTCGACTAACACTTCAGTTTGCCATATGATGCATCTTACGGAAGTAGTGGCTCACGTGCTACACCTATCACTTCATCGGTGATTCGATTTCAGCAAATCTACTGAAATTAGGGTTAACAGCAATGAGGATGAACCACTTCATGGGGAAGAAGTAGTGACGGTGGTGAAAAAATAGTAGAATAAATACCAAATTAGGGGTAACTACTTAGGGTTTGTATATGGTAGAGAAGGAAGAAAATACGGGAAGGTTAAGCTAACGTGGGGATGTGAAAGTTGAAGAGCAGTGAAAATTAGGATGATATCAAATATCGGACGCCATTGTTGAGTTGTAGGCTTTGCTTGAGAGCAGTTGTTCAGAAATTAGGGAAGGATTTGAGACGTGGGAAGAGATACAGAAGGTTATACAGAGTGGTAGTTTAATTGTTTTTTTTGAAACATGTAAATAAGGGCCCGGCCCAAAGTAATGTTAGTGGGTAAGGATACCCGAGTACAGAACTCGATATAAACTTACACAAACCCTAAACACTTTAGGGTTACACACACCATGCCTCCAATTCAAAGCATCGAAGAAACTCAAAAATACTCAGAAATGGCGGAAGAGAAAATCACAATTCTCTCAACACTCAGAAAAGAAGAGAGAAATAATCAAAGAGGTTTCAAGTCCTTCTTATCTCTGCGGCGCTGATCATTAAGCTTTAGATCCGAGCTTATATGTCTCGAAAAAGCAATTTTTGTATCTGCTTCCTCAAAATTGATAGCTTTGTTGCTTGAGATACATGAGTTGTTGAGCTTATTCTACTTCCCCTTCCAAATCTCGATGTTATTCTTCAGAGCGATGTTGTCCTCAGCTAGATAATTGCGATTAGATAGCTGTGCTTTCTCCCTCTTCCCTAACTCATTGCTATTTTCCAGATTCTCTGTAGAATAGTGATGATTAGTGGAGTTGCTGCCATTTTGAGAAAGATTCGCAGAGGCTTTACTGCTTTCTCCATTGTTCCAGCAAGATAAGTGATAGACATTGTTATTTAACAAGTTTTTGTAGAAAAAGCATTCCTTTTTGCTGATATTAACTTTCATTTGCTTGTAATCTTCAATTGACAGCATCACTATCTCCTTGGAAACACTGCTGGATGCGCGGTAGTTCTTTAGGTCTGCAGCAGGTAACAAACTACGATTACTATTCATAGAATGAAATAAATTAAGTTTGTTATTGAAATTCTCATGTGTACTTCCCTTGCAGGTAACAGTCTTGCCTGTAGCTCTAGAATGGACGCCTCTAGGAAGATTGTCCAGGGGGTGCTGCCTTGCTCAAGCGAAATATTAACCTTATCAGTAGCAAGCAGATGACAGTGGCAATCTCTATGACTTCTGTTGGGCATGTTTTCACTAGACCGGTATTACCGAACCAACCCCACTTCCCTGCCAACCCCACTTCCCTACATAGCCGAACCAACTCCGAACTAGCACTACCGAACCAAAACCAACCATCACCGAATCACTCACCGCCGGACCAAGTGCCTACTGAACCAGCCACTACCGGACCAACCAATCACCGAACCATCCCTTTTCTCCACTCTCCACCGGACCAGGGGATCACCGAACCAGCGTTGCCAGGCCAGATTACGTCAGTCCAGGCCCACCAGCAGCTACATACATCCAAGACCCCTACCCCCAACCTCACTCTATAAATAGAGGGTTAGGGGTATAATAATGGAGGACGAGTTTAAGAGCTCAAGCACAAATAGAACTTTCAAACAACTTTCATATACTTGTATCAAAGTTTTGTACTTGTAATCTGAACAAGAAAGGAGAAATAATATATATAAAGTGGACGTAGGCACATTCTGGCTGAACCACTATAAACATGTATGTCTTTTACAGTTTAGTCCCTACTTTTTACATATTTGCATAAATCACCCAGATCACTAAAAATAACATAAAATCAACTAAATCATACGACTTGGAGGTGTTTGCCTATTTTTTGTGCAAACATTTTTGGTGCTTTCACTGAGAGCCGGGAGCTCGAAGCTTCAGCTTCTCCCACTTAACCTTCTTCCTAACAGCGTCGTTCATTGCTTGGAAAACATGCCTCCCAGGCAGAAAAAAGACGTTAACAAAGGAAAGAACATCACAACTAGCAGTATTCTAGATCCAGTGATCACAAATCAAGAGAATCGTCCCATTCCAACAGCATTACCAAATGAAGGTCAAGCAAATCCGATGACCCCTGCCACGGAACAGCCAACAACAATCACTAGGGCAGATCTAGACAGGGTTGTGGCTGAAGTGACTAACCGCTTCACATCCCAGCAGGAAGCCTTGGTGGACCAACTCATGTCACGCTTAAGGGATGCTGAAGATTCCAACCGCAACACTAAATCATGGGGTGAGTCCCAGTCTGGAGGATCTCGGAGACAACAAAGATCTTCCTTCTTCGAAGGAGCTAACGACAGAAGCGGCCATGGTAGGAGCCGAGACCGAGCTCAGCCCGAAGTTGGACCTGAGGAAACGCTTGGAACCGAACCCAACGGGGGAGGTACCGGGCGGAGGTCAACTGTAGCCGAGCCTGTCATACTGCCTAACCACGGAAACACCTATGAACGGGGCCGAGCTAGAGTCCGGCCCGAAGTTGGACCCGAGGAAGTGCTTAGATCAGAACCCAGCAGGGGAAGATCAAGGCAAGGGCCAACTATAGCTGACCCTAGCATGCTCCCAGAAGACCAAAGACAGCCGCTGGAAAATATTATGGATAATAGACGATACCATCCATACAGGTCATCTGGGCGGAATCAATCCCACAGAGAAGAACCGAACTCATTTTTATCTGCTCCAAATTCTGATGAAAGGATGGCACGCTTGTTCAGAGAGTGCGTCCAACGGGATCAAAGAGACCGAGGAATAGGCGCTAAGGTAACCAGCCCTTTCGCCCGCTAGGAGAATTTCAGGCTCGAGGAGAACGACTCATAGCATATCTAAAGAAGACCAAGTTGCTTCTCAATCGATTGGATCACTATTTAATCAAACACATCCCTCGGGAAGAGAACCAAGAGGCCGATGAATTGGCGAAGCAAGCTAGCATGAGAGACGGCACTATTTCCGGAGAAGTAGCCATCTCAAAGCAACTGACCCCAAGTTTTGAGCAAGTGAATCTAATAGATGCAACCGAAGAAGCAACTTGGACGACTCCTATCCGAGACTACTTACAAAGTGGCACACTGCCCAACGGGCGTAACGAAGTCAAGAAAATCTTGAGGAAAGCTTCCCGCTACACAATACAAGAGGGCACCCTCTATCGGCGCGGCTTCTCTAACCCCTTATTAAGGTGTGTCGCCGGAAGGGAAGCAAAATAAATCTTATCCAACATCCATCAAGGAAGCTGCGGAGATCACACAGGAGGGCAAACTCTGGCAAAGAAGATACTCCGATATGGATATTTCTGGCCCACCTTAAACAAAGACGCCTTAGACTTTGTCAAAAAATGTGACAGATGTCAGAAATTTTCTAAGATTCCGCGGCTACCAACAACTGAGATTACTCAAATGACCAACCCTTGGCCCTTTGCAATATGGGGAATTGACTTGATTGGCGAACTGCCAATGGGCCAAGGCGGAGTCAAATATGCTATAGTGGCAGTCGACTATTTCACCAAATGGGTGGAAGCAGAACCCCTGAATAAAGTACCTTCAGCGAAAGTTATTAACTTCTTGATTAAAAATGTTTTATGCAGGTACGGAGTCCCACTTAAAATCATTTCGGACAATGGACTTCAGTTTGACAGCGAGGAGTTCGCCAACTGGTGCCAAGAGCACGGAATTCACAAAAGCTTCTCATCCGTAGCTTATCCCCAGGCAAACGGACAAGTCGAAGCCGTCAACAAAATTCTCAAAACTCTAATAAAAAAGAAACTCGAAAAGTCAAAAGGCGCTTGGGTGGATGAACTTCCTACGACATTGTGGGTCTATCGCACATCTTTTAGAACATCAACGGGGCATACTCCTTTCTCTTTGGCATACGGATCGGAGGCTATGCTCCCAGTTGAAACTATAGTGCCTTCCCACCGTAGGATCCACTATAACCCGAAAGAGAACGAAGAGCTCCTCTACATGTCTTTGGATCTAATTGAGGAAAGAAGAAATGATGCAGCCCTCAAGACAGCAGCTCACAAGCAAAAAGTGGCAGCACAATACAACTCCAAAGTCAAGCATCACAGCTTACACAAAGGAGATCTTGTCCTCAAGCGAATCTTCCCGCGCCCCGGAGCACTAGGTCCAATCTGGGACGGACCATATGTAATTCATAAAGACCTCCACAATGGAGCTTATATTTTGTCAACAGTGGACGGGGAGGTGTTCCAGAGGGCATGGAACATCCAACACCTTCGTCGATACTTTTCTTAACTTGTACTGCCCATATGAAGTGAATTAACAAAGAGAATCAGTGGACGTAGGAATTTTCGTGCCGAACCACTTTAAAAAACTTGTCTCTTTTTAACTTGTTCCTTTATATCTTGGCTGCTTGTTAACTTTATCCTTTTCTGTTGAACAAAATCCTGTGTAATGACATTCCAATTCAAGACACATCACGGCGCAACCTCACCTGGACAAGACCTAACAGGTACTATGCGAATCTATGCCCTCGCCAATGAGACACTTTTGCTCCAGCATCCCTCTGCTGCGGGTTAACTCATTGCTCGCGATCGGCCCTTAAAGCCAACTGTAATGAGTCGATTATAAGCCACCGAGAAGGCCGACTATAGCCGAGGTAGCTCATTACGGCGTTCGGCTCGCCGGCAACCGTGAACCTACTTTAAGCCCCAACATAAGGTGTGGCCAGCCAGGGGTAGTTCACGGTTGACGATCGACACCCACGCTAGCCGGCCACGGTAAATCGAATAATACCCACGATTACGGGCCATAATGGCCTGGGTAGTTACTGTGCGCGATCTCGGCTCCGAGTGTCTTAAGTGCGGCTATGGTAAAAAAGATAAACTCCCCGCAGAGGCGTAAGATGGGTGACAAATGTCTCCAAGACCCACAGCTAGGGAAAGTGACTACAAAACCCGTTTGCCGCGAACTTAAGCACATCGAAGGTCTTCCGTGATTGGAAGTTTTTCTGTTTCTCATATTTCAATTTTATTTAAAGAACTTTTCTCCTATCCTCTATAACGATCCCTAAAGTACAGGACTCAGAATAGGAGACACTCGCTAATGGGAATAGGGGCTCACAACTGGACACTCGGCTGCATTCCATACCCAGTCACACAAGACGTTCATTGTTGCCATCTACAACTAAAACATGAAGGGCGATATTTTCTTCTTTTGTGTATAAATACATTGCTATAATTTATTCACACATCACAACAACATTGCAAGATATGAAATTATGTTTTAAGCAAGAACTTGACATCAAACACAATTGAATTACAAGCATATGCATAGCTATATTTCTCATACAACATGTCAAAATAACAAAAGCATTCAATACGACAGAATCAGCTTAAGTTAAAAAATTACACGCCAAAAATAATGTTGTTTATTACAAGTAACATAATTACAACCTAAAAGTTACGTTACTATTTTGAGACTAACATATACAACCATGTCAAGTAAACAAAAAGATATCCAGGTCAAGTCAAGGAGGCGGTTGAATCAGAGCTTTACCCTCGTCCTGCTGATCACCTGTCCGATCAAGGAAAGAATTCATTAATGATAAGCAACCAAGTTAACGGAAAGACTAAAAGGGAAGACTTACCAGCATCTGCTCCTTGATCATCTTGATCATCATCCTCTACCTGCCACTTCCCTGCCAACCCCACTTCCCTGCATAGCCGAACCAACTCCGAACTAGCACTACCGAACCAAAACCAACCATCACCGAATCACTCACCGCCGGACCAAGTGCCTACCGAACCAGCCACTACCGGACCAACCAATCACCGAACCATCCCTTTTCTCCACTCTCCACCGGACCAGGGGATCACCGAACCAACGTTGCCAGGCCAGATTACGTCAGTCCAAGCCCACCAGCAGCTACATACATCCAAGACCCCTACCCCCAGCCTCACTCTATAAACAGAGGGGTAGGGGTACAACAATGGAGGATGAGTTTGAGAGCTCAAGCACAGATAGAACTTTCAAACAACTTTCATATACTTGTATCAAAGTTTTGTACTTGTAATCTGAACAAGAAAGGAGAAATAATATATATAAAGTGGACGTAGGCACATTCTGTCTGAACCACTATAAATCTGTGTGTCTTTTACAATTTAGTCCCTGCTTTTTACATATTTGCATAAATCACCCAGATCACTAAAAACAACATAAAATCAACTAAATCATACGACTTGGAGGTGTTTGCCCATTTTTTGTGCAAACAACTTCTATGAGGGATATATGTAGTGTATTTCCCTCTAAGTAAGAAATCTTCTACTCTATTCTCATAATCATCAATATTATTTACAGTAAAGTTATCAATATCCTTGAAGTCATGCTGTTTGTTAGCTTTTCTGCTGAGAATCTGAAAGTCTAAAAATATGTTATTCCAAATTTGAATGCTGCTATTCTCATTTTTGCGGTGTAGTCTTTGGTTTCTTTCTTTCCAGATATGATAAATGACAGTAGTTAGCATAATGGAAGCTCTTTTAAACTCTTTTGACTTGGGCTTGAAGTTGTGTTGAATATATTGAATGCTTTCACTTATGCTTTGTATTGATTGATGCTGATTGAAACTTAAAGCATTTTTAGCAGTAAACCAAATATGTTTTGAATAAGCACAATCAAAGAAAAGATGGTCTGCATTTTCCACTCCATTTTTGCATAAAAGACGGTTTTTATCATCATTCTTAGTCCATTTGGCACATCTTTCTAATGTGGGAAGTCTATTGAGTATGACAAAATAAGCACAATAAGACATTTTTGGGCAGTTTGATTTGCACCAAATGATTTTACTCCAATAAACTTCAATTTCTTCACCCTTCACAAAATTCCACACTTTTTTAAAAGAGAAAGTATCTTTTGAGAAAATCTTCCAAATCCAAGTGTCTCTTTGAAGGCTATTGTCAATTGTAATTTTCCTAATAGCTATTCTGAAAATATTAGCAGCTTGATGTATATTTGTATTCCAGTTTTGATTATGAATAATATTCTGAACTTTATCATTAGCACCACTAAGTAAAAACAAGTTATTCCAACCAAGTAGATCAATAAGAGATTTTCCAAATATCTAGGGGTCAAACCATAAACTAGTAGAACTGCCATCTTTAAACTTTCTTTCTATAAGCTTTTTACCATTCTCCCTGCAGCTGAGAATATTTTTCCAAGTATAGGAATAATAATTTTCAACTTTAGCAATCCAGAAGTTTTTATTTTTAAGGTATTTGTCCCTCATCCATCTAGCCCAGAGGGATTTACCATCTATAATTTCCAAAATAACTTGTATTTTGCTGCTTCTCCCAAGTCTTTAATGCTTCTAATTCCTAAGCCACCAGCATTTTTAGTCATGCATACTTTGTCCCAAGCAATTTTGTGCTGCTTGCCTTGCCAAATAAAATTAGCACAAATTTTTTCAATTTTGCAAATTGCCTTGACTGGTATATTATGAGCTTGAATCTAATATAAAACAATTGCAGTGATGGCAGTATGGGTGAGTTCCAGCCTACCAGCTAGAGATAATAATTTGCTAGAACACCCTTCAAGTTTACTTTGAATAATCTCATATAACCTTGAGCAGTCCCTATCATTTAGCCGATTTATACTCAAAGGCAAGCCCAAGTATTTGACTGGCAAATTATCTTCATTAAAAATAAGAATGTTTAAGATTTCTTTCTTGCATTTGCATCCTTTGCTGAAATAGACTTTACTTTTGCACTCATTAACTTTTAGTCCAACAAATAATTCTAGCTTTTTAAAGATGCTGGCAATAGAATTAGCACCATTTGTATCTGCATTGACACATAAAAGCAAATCATTAGCATATAAAAGATGAGTAATAGATGGTTTGATTCTATTTATGGCTTTAATATTCCCCTTGCTTTGTTCAGAATCAATTAGAATAGTGAAATATTCCATCACAATAGTGAATAGATAAGAAGAAAGGGGATCTCCTTGTCTAATTCCTCTATTGCTATGAATATAACCTTTAGGGGAGTCATTAATCATCATAGAGTATGTAACATTATCAATACATTCGTTAATAAGATCATAATTTTTTTTATTAAAACCCATTAGACTCATCATATGAATTATAAAATGCCTATTTATCTTGTCAACAGCTTTGTGTAAATCAATTTTAATACACATAACACTTTTGTTTTTCATGTTAAAGTTTCTAATTAACTCATGAGCAAGCAAAGTGTTTTCAGTAATAAGCCTACCAAGAATGAAAGCACATAGATTTTCAGAAATTAAAATTTTTAAAAACACTTTAATCCTGTTGCAAAGAATAGTTGAAATAATTTTATAAATGAAGTTGCAACAAGAAATTGGTCTGTAATCTTAAATCCCAATAGGATTATTTATTTTGGGACAAGGGTTAAGAAAGTATGATTGAAAGATTTTAAAAACTTCCCTGTCTTAAAAAATTCAGAAATGACTTCAAAAATATTAGAGCTAATATCAGGCCAGTGGGTTTTATAGAATTTAGCACCAAATCCATCAGGACCAGGGCTTTTATCATTATTAGCATTGAAAATAATATTTTTAATATCCAATAAACTAATAGGAGCTAATAAAATTTCCTGACTAATTTCTTTTAAGAAAAATTTAACATTGATAATAGGAAAAGAGGTCACATAACTATTAGTGTTAAATAACTTTGTGAAGTAATTAATGGCTTCTCTCTCAATATTATTTGAATTCTTTAAAGCATTACCATTTGCATCAATAAGTTTACCAATGATATTTCTATTTTTCCTATATGTCATTTTTGCATAAAAGAATTTGCTAGCTTCATCCCCATTTGTAAGCCAGTCAACTTTGGCCTTTTGCCTTATATTAACTGAATGAACATGAAAAGAAGTTATGAGATTATTTTGAGCCTGAAAAAAACTATTGATAATATTATTATCTGAGCAATCATTATCAAGAGCATTTTGTAGTTTTTCACATTCAACTCTAATATATTTAAGCTCATTTTTATTTCTGCTTTTGTTCCAGTTTTTATATGATCCTTGGCAATTTGCAAAAATTTGAAGAATTTATATTGGGCAGTGCCCTGAATTTTAAATGACAAGCATTTATTGATGACATTTTTATAATTATCTTTAAAGACCCACCCATTCATATATCTAAATGGAATATTTTTCTTGTAGTCATTATTTTCAGTGAGAAAAATTTGAATTGGGGCGTGATCACTTGTAGCTTGAGGAAGTGTGAAACATTTGTAATGAGGAAATATTGGCAAACTTTTGGTTGATTAAAATTCTATCAAGCTTGTAGTGAATGTTTCTAAATTTACCGGAATTCTAAGTAAATTTATTTCCTATAATATTAGCTTCAACAATACCAGTCCTTAAGAAGAATTTATTAATAAATTCTAGCTTGCTAAAAGGGACTGGTATGCCACCTCTTTTATCATATGTATGCATGATTGTATTAAAATCGCTCATTATAATCCATGGATGAGAGATTTTTTTATTCAAATTCTCAATATGATTCCATAGATCAAATCTCTCATTTTCAAAATTTGATGCATATATAAAAGTAACATCTAAAACAAGACCACATTTATTAGAAAATAAGCAGTGAATATATTGAAAGTTTAGGATGTGGCTAACTAAATTCCAAATATTATCATCCCATAAAATAAGAATTCTACCATTACCCCTCATTCGATTATTATTAATAATTCTCCAGTTGGGGAGATGTCTGATATGATAACTACATATACTAGGTTTTTCAGACATAATTAAATTAGAAACATCTAATTTTCTAATGGGAGAATTAAGACCTCTAACTTTCCATGAAATTATCGACATTGATAAAAATATGAAGTGTAAATAATAAGGATACTCAAAGGATATGTAGATAGTTATAGTGAATCACTGTAACTATCTTCCTCCTCCTGTACTTCCAGCTTCTTTCCCTTTTTTTGCATGCAGAGTCATTTTTAACTTTTAGAAGCTTTTCCCATTTATCATTTTTTGAGATGTATTTTTCTTTGAATTCTTTGTTTGTAGCATCCTCTACTTGCTCTACAGATGGAATATCACTTAAGCTTTTTAATTCTAGTTCTATCTTTCTTTCTCTTTTTCTTATTTTTGTCTGCAGATGATAAAGATGAAACAACATTAATAGCTGCTTGAATAGCTTTCCCAGATAGAGGTTTTTTCTTTAGTGGAGTGAGTGTATCTAGAAGGAAAGATATAGCAGTGCTTTTTGGAGGATCAATTAAATCTACAAGATTTATTATTTTTGGAGGACATTGATCTACATTCATGTTATCTTCTTCAACATTTGCCTGAACAGAGGTCTTAAAATTTGCAGTTTCTTCCACTGATGCATTTGGAAGATCCATCTTATTTGCATTATCACTCTGAGGGGGTAACTATTTTTACGTTGCATATTTTCCTGATTTTCTACATTAGAAATATTGCCAGCATCCATAACTGTATCATGAGTTTCTAAATCATTAAAAGAAATTGGATTTAAAGTATTCTCTGATTGAGGCACCGATTCTATTTGTATTCCATCATGGGAATTCTGTTCATTCATATTTATTTCTGCATTCATGTTTTCCTCTACATTAATCTCAACTACAGTATCATTCTCTCTGCACTTTTCTTTCTAGACTTTTTTAGCAGTGCAATTTTCATTTGAATGTCCAAAACATTTACAAGATTTACATCTTGGTGGGATCCACTCATAATCAAATTTTTGCACTATACTATCACCATCATGCATTGTGATGTTAGCTTCATCAGGCAAATCTGCATCAGCTTTTATTTCAACAAGAATTCTTGCAGAACTCAATCTTGTTTCTTTAGCAGTTAGTTCATCTAACTTTAGTGGCATACCCACCAAACTTGCAATAGCGCTAAAAGCATCTTTATTCCATAATCTTAGGCTTAATTCAGGCAGCCTAATCCAAATCGGCATAATAGACAAAAGATCTCTATCAAAATTAAATTTCTTGCTCCATTTTTTCAGAATAATCAATTTGCCATTTATAAAATATGGCCCCCCACTTAAGGTTTTTTCACATTCTTCAAGCTTTGAAAATATTATTATGAAAAACCCATTATTTCTAGTATAAATTTCAAAGTTTCCTGTGGGGTTCCAATTGCGGGTAATATAGGTCTTGAAATGATGATATGGAGGACGAGGACCATAAACATAAGCAATAACAGAAGAACTCCACTTATTCTCTATGCGTTTATCAATATCTTCTTTTACAGTAATAATTTTTTTATTATTGATATTGATAGGAGCAACATAATGCAAATTGAAATCAGAATCTAACCCTCCTTTCTTAAGAAGATCCGCCCAAGAAGAGGCTTTCTGCATCTTTTAAGAAATGTCTACATTAACTGGAGCATTGGGAATTTGATTTCTTGGATTCAATAGATGCATGTGCACATTTCTTGATTGTGTATTGTATTTTCTTGAATCTGTTTTCTCTATACCGAGAGGATTTTGATATGTATTTTCTAGTTTTCTTTGAATGTTTCTCTGAAAATCAGAAGCAGAATCATTTCTACTCGCCTTTCTGTTGTAAATTACTTTCTGAAGCCAATCTTCATCAACAATTGCATTGCTCGAAGTAGGAGTGTTATCTTTGAATTTGATTTGCTGTGAAAGAGGAATAGAGATCAACAATGGAGGAGGAAGAGACGGGGATGAAGAAGAGTCTCCATTCTGATCAAGACTATCAAAAATAGGATTATTTTGTACTTTTATGAAATCGGCCATTAATTTGACATTGTATAAATTGTGGTAGTTTAATTGTTGTATCTATTTTAAGCAATGGAAAAAAGAAACGGCTCAAGGGTAAGAAAATTTGAAACTATAGGATTCTGTAGTGCCACATACGCAATTCTAGTATTGTGCTTTTAAGTTTAAGTAATAGATGTGGCTTGCAAGCTATATTTAATATTATACAATTGGTATAATAAAATGATTGGACTTACAAAAAGGTAGATAGACATTTTGAAATACACACGGTTTTACCAATTCTTCAATGTTTTTTTTATGAAAATAAAATTACAATGAAAGAATGTAAGAAGCACAAAACAATTTGGATGCATTGTATAGTTGTTACTCAACAGTGCATGAAGCTTCTATATTTGGAGAAGAGAAAATGATAGTGTCTGTAAATGACATCAACTTATTATTTGGTTTGCCATTGGAAGGAAGAAATATAGAGCTAACAGCAAAAATGACAAGAAAAACAATTTCAATGGAATGCAAAGAATTTATTATAAGAAATTTTAAAAATTATGCTTTCATCACAAGGAATTTGCTTGAAAGAAGAATAAAGCAAGAAATAGAGAAGAAGAAAAAACAAAATGATAAAGACTTGCCATTATTAATAATAATAGAAATTTTGTTGACATTTTTCTTCTCAATAATTAAAAAAAGTTAAGATGGGGATTTCTATCCTATTTGATTAATTTGGAAAGATTGAAGACAATGTAATAAAATTTATCCACAAGCCAAGGAACATGTTGGTATGATCCATGCTTCCATTGGTAAGATATGTTATTCAAAATGTTATTATTTGAAATAAATATTATTTTTTGTAATCATATCTAATCAAATTTTCAAATAGTTATAGTATCGCATTTGTGAGAAAATGAAGCTCATTCGACCAAGATGGCAACATAGTGAAAATTTGCCAAGATTTGAAAGATGGGATTTACGGAAGCTAAGACTCACACTAACCAAGCAATTTTTGGATGATGTTAAAGAGGGCGAGGTAAGTTAAAACTCTATTTTGCCTACATTTATCAGTATCATTTTATTTTCTACCTAGAATCAGTTTTTGCACTATATTTCTTCTACTATCATTTTTGCCTCTGCATAGTACTAGTTTTTGCCTTTGTATAATATCAGTTTCAATATTATGATTTTTGCTTCTACAGAAAATCAATTATAACATACTATGATACTTGGTATCGTTTTTGTCTTTGCATAATACCAGTTTTTGCCTATGTGTAGTATCTGTTTTGTCTCTGCATAGTATCAGTTATTATACACTATGATACTTGGTATCATTTTTAACATTGCACATTATTAGTTTTCACCTCTACATAGTATCGGTTTATACCTCTACGTAGTATCAGTTTTAATATTATTATCCATGCTTCTATAAAAAAAATCAATTATAACACAATATCATAATTAGCATCAATTGTAACATATTAGTTTTGCTAAATATCAATTTCGCATAGTATCAATTTTGCTAATTATCAGTTGTAACATATAGTTGTAACACAATATCATACTTAGTATCAGTTATAACACAATACCATAGTTGGAAACTAATACAAATTTTTCCTACAAATTATATAGGTGAAAGAAATATACGATATTCTTCCACATGAGGCAAGGCTTCTTCAAATAGCCTTAACAACAAGACAACCAAGCAAAATAAAAAAGCAAAGCAAAAATAATAATTTGAAGAGGTAGAAAAAACTTTTGTAATATTTGAAGAAGAAGTAACCATCAGAGTATTGGAAATGTATATAAAAGATTTGGAAAATGAAGTTAAGAAACCAAAGGAGGAATTGGAAAACGAAAAGAAAATAAGGTTATATGAAGAAAAATAAATTCAAAAATTGAGACAAGAAATCAAAGAAATGAAATCAAGAGTTGGACACAACGAAGAAGACAATGAAGAGAGAAATTTAGAGGCCAAAGTAGAAAAACTACACACAACTAAAGAAGCAAACTACACATTAGATCAAGATACAACTGTAGAAACAGAAATAGAAAACGCAGAAAAGAAATCCATAGTTGAAAATAGCGAAGAAGAAAATGAAGAGACAAATGTTGAGCTATATGTAGAAAAAGTGCACACAGCATCTAAAATAGACAATACAATGGATGAAGGTGCACGTTTAAAAATGAAAGTAGAAAATGCAGAAAAGAGATATGCAACTGAAAAGAATGAAGAGAGAACTGCAGAGCAAGAAGGAGAAGAAGTGCACAGAACTAGTGAAACAAAATATACAATAAATCAAAATACACCTATAGAGATAGCAAGAGAAAATGCATATATGACAGACACAATAAATGAAACAAACTCTCCACTGAATAAGGATACGGTTGTAGACAGAAAAATAGAAAGTGCACAAAAAACGGACACAATAAAGGAAATACACCATCTAATGGAACAAGATACCATTATTAAAAGCCAAATCATATCCTACCGTAATCCAATACTCGACTTCACTCCTCCTTCTTTCAAATTATATGAATCACAAGAATTTGAAGTTAAAAAAACTGAACCAAAGCAGGAAATTAAATCAACAAAACCTGCTGGCCAAAGAATGAAGAAAACAACGATAAAACCAAAAACAACTTCTTATGTCAAAAGAGTAAAAGAAAGAACAAGAAAAAGAAAAGGGAGTGACAACTTTGAGTATGGTCAGCAAGTGAAAAAGTCAAATAAGCCAAAAACTGAAAGAAAAATAATAATGACAATGAAGAAGAAAGTACAAAAGAATCTACCCCAAAGCTAATTGCAGTAATAGAACTGTTTACGCCAAAAGTTAGCACAAACACCAATGAGATAATGAATATTAAAATCTCAGGAAAAAGAAGGAAAAGAAAAGAAGAACATGCAATTTTTATAGTGGTTCGGCAAATACTCAGGCCTACATTTACTTAAACTTTGTTATTCGATTTTTGTCGAGTTTTTGCAAAGCTGTTCTTACAGATCGGTGATGATCCCTGAGATTATAGAAGAAGTACATAAATTTATTAGAAGAGCAAAAAGATATTCCAAACAATGTCCCTCCTCCTCTATTTATAGCTACAAGTCATCGAAAATCTCTCAACCATGTTTGTGCCTACGTTCTCCACATCCAAAAGGAGTTCTGCTAAGAAGATCGTGGCCACGCCATCAAGTTTCGGGGATCGGTACCGATCCATGAACAGGGATTGGCACCGATCCATAAAACCGGTTTGAAAATCTTCTTCGACTCTTCGATGTTGTTTGCATGTCTTGCGTCTTAGCCCTTAGCATCGTGTTATGTCGATATAAGCTTGGACTTGAGTGAATACTTTGGCTCTAACATTGGTTGAGAGTGCTCGATTTGTCTACCGAGTGTTTGGGTTGTTTCTAGCTAGTAAACCACTCCATATGGCATGTACGAGTTCATAAGTGCTTCAACTTCATATGGTATGGATCATTGATAGATTTTGAGGCAATGTTGGGGACCGATACCGATCCATGCCTTAGCATGCAAGTTGGACTTTGGCTCCATGGTCAAAGTGGGTCGATATCTTAAAGCTACTTGGTAAGTTTTATGACTTCACTTCTTGATCTTTTCGATATACGAGTTCGGCAGTTATCACTCTGGATTGTTGTTTGGTAATTTTTATGTTCGATTGTTCCAACTTGTCCAGATGTGGCTTAGTCACAAAGCTGGATAACATTTGCCTCCCAAAGCACGCCTTGTGAATAGAAGGTGTGCTTTGATCAATAACAAATATTGAAATCGATGAAACACTAGTAGTTGAATTTCCTGGCTGTCGATCGACCAGACTACGACGAATCATCCAATTCCTTCGGATTCACCTATAAATCAAAGATTATTCCAGACCATTATAGCCAAGGGCTCGAGTCCTGACTTGAGTGCTAGTCACAGACAGTTATTCCATGTTCTCCTGGAATTATTATATCGTGCGATGTATCACAAATAAGAATCATCCCATGTTCATCCGAGAGTTAACAATCACACATAAAAATCAATGGCTCAATCCGATAATCGCTATCGAATCGTTTCAAGGTCAAACGGTGTTCAAAACCAAAGTCTATTTTTTAATTTCTCCAGGTCATGTATACAATGACCAATTTAATCCTCGATCACTCTAGATCGTTAATCGAATCCTCGATCTTTCATGGTCATTGGTCGAATCCTCGGCCTTTCCATGTAGTTGGTTGAATTCCCGACCTCTCTGGATCATTGGTTGAAATCTCAGCCTCTATGGATCGTTAGTTAAATCGTAATCTCTCCAGATCGTTAGTTGAATCTGTGATCTCTCCGAATCGTTAGTTAAATCTGCAATCTCTCCAGATTGTTGGTTAAATCCATAATATCTCTATATCGTTAGTTAAATCCATGCTCTCTCTAGATCGTTTGACATCCAATATAGAGTTCGATCTCTCCGGATCCTTTCTTAGTCCAATTTGCTCACTCTCCAGCAAGGGGACTCAACATCCAAGCAAGCCTATTTGCTCACTCTCCGGTAAGGGGATTTACTCTAGTGCAAGCTCAATCTAATTGCTCTCTGGCAAGGAAGCTTGCACCTTACAGTCATTCTTCTGTCTCTCTGGACAGGACTACCGTGATCGGTCAGTTTATGAATCAATATAGAGGATAACCAATATTCGTTGGTGTTTCGAAATCAATATTGGTCATCATGTTCGAGTGATTTTCAAAATCAAGAATTCCCAAAATTTAAGTTCAAACACTAATCACACATCACGATACCCATCCAGACATTACAACTTAGCATCTAACTTAGAGTGTGTTTAAAGACCGATCGAGGTCCTATGCACAAGCAAGTGGCTTGACTGTAATACCACATCATTTATTGAAAACAGAAGGCAAAGTATGGGAATCGAACCCCCGCCATCCCGATCATAGGATAACTATCTTCGAGCTAAATCTAAGAACGCTTCGATTTACTGCAGACGATGGTTGCTCTTGCTGCATCATTGCAACTTGGCTCCTCACGTACTGCTAACCTACACTTCAATCAAATCACAAAGATGTCTACAATCATTTGTCTCATGCCCATCCAGCTCATGGAATAGGCAATACTTTTTTTATCTTCTCTCTCGATCGATACGTTCTTCCCTCATCGGTTTTCGAGATCCCCTAGTATCAAGGCAAATCCTCTCCAGGGTTTCTTTTAACTCTATGCAAGAAAAGAATTTCGATTCCCTTCTCTGCCGCTTTGATCCTCCAAAGCCATCATCAGCCTTTTGCTTTCCTTTTATCTTTACCAACTCTTTCTTCGAACGGTCCTCCGCCATCCACATCATTGACTTCTACCCTTTCAGCTTCAGTGTCCTCCTGACATAAGTATCTCTCAGCCTTATGGTAAAATTCTATGAGATCCGCCGGTGGATCCCTTTCCAAAGCAATCTTAAAGTTTATCTTACTAGCAACTCCTAAAACTACTACCATCAAAGCCATTGATTGGTCCGGACTACGAATCGCAGCAGCCGCCGAGAATCTAATCAGATGACTCCTTAGGGTTTCTCCGGCCCTTTGCTTCGCGCTCGATAACGTCATCATGTCCTTCGGCCGTGAAATATGACTCTGAACTGCCTCGTGAATCTATTCACTAACTTGTTCCATGTGCTAATGGAACCGTTTTCCAACTATCAAAACCACATCCCAGTTAAGTCTGTCAAATACAAAAGGAAACACCATCCCATTACTTCTTCAGATGCATCTAATACCTCCATATGCCGGATGTATCTCATTAGATGAACCGTAGGATCAGTTTTTCCATCGAACATTTCCAACGTTGGCACCTTGAAATCGGGCGGATTCCTTGCATACCGGATGTTAGGAGTGGATGAGTTTCTACTCGCATCCTCCAGACTCTGGTCTGGCGGTCCACCTCTCATCTCTTGCCTAACTATCTCGGCAATTCTATCATCGTCACCCAATGGAAGTCGCTCCATATTTTCGTTCTGCACCCCGTTCCTATAAAGGAATTCTGGTACGTATTCTTTTGGTTGCACATTAGCATTCTGATTCACATTCTGGTGTTCAACATTGCTTCCTAGGCATGTCCCATCTCTACCTAAATTTAAATTCATCATGCCCCCAAGTTCACGGGGATCGGTACCGATCTGTGTTCTGGGATCGGTACCGAGTTATAGCGCCTCTTAGGGGGTTGCTCCACTTTGCTCTACTCTGTTCCTAGGTGCATTTTCTCTGGCTTATGGTCTGCAACAACTCCGGCTGTTCCCAGTTGTCCCATACTTATTAAGAATCCCTCCATCATCTCTTCCTAGCGGACTATCATTTTGTTCTGCATTTCCACCATCATCGTTTCCATCTCGTCTCTAGTTATGTAGATGGAAGGGGGTTAGATCTTGATGACACCTCTTAGCTGTCCTCGTGTCCTTGTTGGCTTTCTCCAGCATTTCTCCTAATCATCTCATCTTCTCCAATTTCATGTTTCAAGTTGATAAATCTGAGATTTCTCGGTGAAAGCACCAAAATGTTTACGCCAAAAGTTGGCACAAACACCCAATGACATGATAAATATGAAAATCTTAGGAAAAAGAAAAGAAACGAAAAGAAGAACACATACTTTTAAAGTGGTTTGACAAATACTCCGGTCTGCGTTCACTTAAACTTTGTTATTCGAGTTTTATCGAGTTTTTACAAAGTTGTTCTTACGGATCGGTGATGATCCCTAAGAATATAGAAGAAGTGCAAAAACTTATTAGAAGAAAAAAAGATCCTCTAAACAATGCCCCTCCTCCTCTATTTATAGCTACAGGTCGTCATAAATCTCTCAACTATGTTCATGCGCATGTTCCCCACGTCTAGAAGGAGTTGTGCTGAGATGATCATGGCTATGCCATCAAGTTTCAGGGATCGGTACCGATCCATGAATAGAGATCGACACTGATCCACAAGACCAGTTTGAAAATCTTCTTCAACTCCCCAATGTTGTTTGCATGTTGTTATCCACATAATTTCTAAGAAAAATATATTGTCAAATTGAAAGCAGGCAATGTCAAAGGCCGCATCAAGGAACTATGCTAGTATTAAGATTCAAAGGCATCACACACCAATGAGGTAATATCAAAGATATAAGAATGGCATGTCAAAAACCAAGATGGTAAGAGGAAGATAAAAGAGCAAACTCAAGACTTTATAGGATGAATAACGACTATCACAAGTGGGCAATAGCCACCGGGAAGTTCTTAGTTTATGATGACGTCGAAAAGCATCATCGATGAAGCCTCATTTATCATCAATAACGCATCTTATTGATGCCACACTTTGTTGATATCACATATCATCAAAATTAAATATTGACAAAGACATGACATTGGAGTAATATTGGAAGTATGACACCATAGCCCATAATAGGAGTACACTACAAAAAGAAGAGTCTTTTATAGCGGCATAGAACCGCCATTAAACAAAACTATAGTGGTTCGATAAACGCTATATATCGACATATTATAAAAAACAATGGCGTATTTAACACAAAAAAAGCCGCTATAAAATAGTAAGCTTTCATAGCATGTATATACCGATACGATATTTATGGAGAATAGCATACTACTGCCGCTATAAAACATCTCTGTATCAACCTATTACAAAAAAGAGCAGAATCTTTATAGCAACATATTGTCGCTATAATATTCTTCTTCTATAGCACTTTTAAGTCGTTATCCTTCAACGGTAAGCATCTACATTACACTACTTATTTATAGGGCTTATATTATATAACTATAGCGTTTTTTAAATGCTATGGTTTATTTTTCAGTGTGTTTGATGCATCCTGCTATATGTTACAGTTTAGTAATGACATATCAAATGAATCTTCTTTAAAAATCACATAACAATATGAACAATGTAAGAGTCGAAGAATATAATAATCAGAAAATGGAATGCATTATATCAAACATACCAAATATCCACATATATCGTATTAAACATGATCAGACATACACATAATATCCATTGCAATTTGAGTTTAAAATGCATATATTAAACATAAGTAATTAATCAAGAAGTTGTAGCTAAAGATACCGAGTGCAACTGTATAGATGATTATTCACATACTTTAGCTTTCTTTGCGAATGAGCAAGATTCACCAAAGTTAGTTCCAGGTTTCATTCGGTGAAGACGCTATGTGAGATAAAGTTTTCTCAAACCACTGCATTGCTATTTAATAACTGCAAACATTAAGTAAACGTAGAAAAATAATCATAACAGTGCATCACAGTGCTATATCTTACTGCATAATGGAAAACATAACAGTTGATAGGAGAGTTGAAGTTTCTTACTCCTCCATATGATATGCAACCACTCTAAGTTCATTGTACACCAAAGGATCAGAGGAGCATATAGATTTTGACTGTAGAAAAAACTGAAGCGAACATATTTTAGCACAAAGCCAGTTTCATTTGCAATATGAATGAGGAGAAAAAAAAACCTCCACTTACCTTCAACAACATAGATGGCATGGTAGTGTTGTATAACTTGTATTAATTAAGGTCATCGCAAAAAAGAAGGTTAATATGAGCATATACTAAACAATATAGTGTTATTTTGAACACATAAATCTACATCTTAGACAGCACATAAACTTAAAAGTTTATTCATTGTTAATTGAAAACCTATGAAAACAATTCTACAAGCTTAGATACAAGGAAAATTTTTGCCCACTTCTTCATGTGATATTTCAATCAATATAACACTTTTGATGTCATGATAGACTAGTGATCATGATGAGTCATTGATAAGATATGGGAGTCGAGGATAAAACATTCAATAGTAGATGAATTTAATGGGTAGCCGTTGTTTTGTTTTTGGCATTAACGGGTAGCTGTAGTTACCAACGATCATAATTATAATATTATTATTAGTTTCTCTTTTTTTTCATTTTCAAATTTAGTCGTCATAGCTGTAATAGCTAATACTCATCGAACTCTTGTACGAATCTTGGTTTTTTTGATTAATAATATATGGTTGCTCTCCTTTTAAGAGAACCGTTCTTTCATCGAAAAAAATAAAATTTTTGAAAATTTATTTCATACTAATTTGCTAAAATATGCAATAGATTTGCCTTTGGAGAAGTGGATTTGACGAAGTTAATTATTATAATCTTAGTTAATTTATTTTGATTATTATTATATATATGAACTTAGTTAATTTTCATAAAACTTAGTTAACTTGGTTGATATTTTATAATTTATTATTAGTATTATTATTATAAAATTAATTAATTTTTGTAAACCTTACAGTTAATTAATTTATTTTTTATAAATTACTTGGTTAGCTTAGCTAATGTTTTATAATTCCTCTCGGCTGTTCCGCTCTCCGTTGTTCCATGGAATCTCGGTTCTTTTGATTTCAACTTGTTTTCTTCCAAAAAACATTTCCTAAACCCTAGCTCCTAACCGCCATCAGCGAAACTGCCAATCGCCTTTGCGAGCACTTTGGGAAACTGGCAATCGTGTTTGCAATATCATATTCGGACTAAACCTTAGGCTTGATTCCTTCCCTTAATTTTTGTATTCTAATTCAATTGCAAATTTTCCCTATTCAATTCCTCATGCTTCTATTTAGCTGATTTTCATAGTTTATTCGCAAAAACATGAAATTAAATCATCAGTGAAATCATCGTCTTCTTCATTTGCTTTAATTTCACGCTAATAAGTTATATAAGAGTTGATACCCATGTACGATCGATTCATTAGCTTTAATTTTCGATTTCAATTACTAGATTCAGGTAAAGTATGAAATTTTATGACTTTTGCGTATCGGTTCCAGTACTGAAAATTAGGGATTCTTAGTTAAGTTGCAGTTTTCATATAATTTTTAGGAATTTGTAATTAAATTATGAAAACAACTACCCTAGTATTAATTCTTAAGAGTTTTGAGTTTCTATGAGCTTTTTGGATTGATTTCTTATGTTTTGAACCCTAATTCCCTTTTTAAACAAGATATGTTCTTCTTTGAAAGCAATATTTTCACAGACAAACAGTTTCGACATTACTCTTTGCCGCCCTCTTGAATAATAGTAACTGTTAATTTCTGAAAATAACCAATGGAATGTTGAAATTAGTTACCTATAGTAATTTTAATTTGTTTATTCTGCTCACTTTTTCTTTACAACTGATGTTCAATGACATTGTTAAACAATGATCAGTTTTTAATGTTTCTTTCTGAACCAATGTTGTATGTAAACAGTGAATTGGCATGAATTTTAGGTCATCTTAGGAATTGAAATCAGTTTACATTCAGACTGGTCTGTTCCAGATTGTCAGTTGTACCTACCTTTTAATATCTATCTTAAAATGCTTCTTTCAACTTCTTGCAAAGGTTTATCATAGTTGCCCAACAGCACATAATTCATGTTTTACTTTTGTCTATGTGTATTCATTTTCACATATCTGTTGTTTCCTCAGCACTTAGAAGGGTTTATCATTGCACCACTACCTAAGAGAAGCAACAATCAGGCTCTCTGTATCAGTACACTCCATCAGGTATACCTTTCTGCTAGTTGCAGATTTTTATATTTGTTGGGTTTATAACTCTACAATTGTTAATTATGCAGCTCTTTTGCGGTTGCAAAATTTAATATTATTAACAGACTAGCAGATTTTTATATTTGTTGGGTTTATAATTCTACAAAGGTTAATTACGCATCTCTTTTGCTGTAGCAAAATTTAATATTATCAAAATAATAATACATAGCTTTGGATATAGGTTAGTTCCTTTTGTAGTGTTATCGCCTTTAGGCTTTCATTATTTTTGGAAGTACATTAAATGTTTCTAAAAGTATTTAAAATATTTTTAAGTGTCTTCAAGACCTGAGTTACCCTACACTGTTGGTCATTTGGTAAATGATACAAATACAGATGCTCATAATAAATGAACATGGTTTGAGTTTTTAGTTGGAGGTTCAAAGTTTCAGTCGTCTTATTTCAGATTTGATGGATTCCTATCTAAAACTATATAATTGCACTATTTTTAGGTCTTGAATCGTGCAAGAGTACGAAGATAGTATTGTTTGTGTGTATAGCGCTGGAGGATTTAGTATTAGACTCCACACATACCAAGGCTGGTTTTTATCTAACTCAACTTCAGAATTTCGGTTAAACTGAAATTTCGGTTTCGACTGGAAAAAACCAAAAAACAATTAATTTTATATCTTTACGCAAATTTTTTATATAAAAGAAAATCAACATATAAAATAAATAAATTTACAAGTAAAATCGGTGGAAGTTGAAAAGTGAAGTAAAAGAACTTTCTGAAACCAAAAGTAATCTAACACTCATCATACACAATTTTTTAACCTTTAGGCAATCACTTTCTTTTAATCCTAAAATACCTCCTACTTCATAAATTCAAATTCATCACTCTCGTACAGTTATAGTTATGAAAGGCGTGGCACTGTGATTGTGCCTCTTCCCCCTATGTTGTGGTGCATATGAGCACAGAATGATGCATATGACACATGGCGCAAAATAAGCTTGTTTTTTTAATTCTGCTATTTTTATTTTTTTATTGATTTTTTATTCTTTTTCACTGCCCAAAAATAAATAAATGTAAGCATTCATCATATAATTGTGTTCGCAAATTGATTTGTTCTTTTAGGTTCTTATAAATGGATTTTTTTCGTAAATTTTTTTGCTTGAAAACAAACAAAAGTAGTTATTGCTATGGAAAAACTATTTTTCTTTCATGTAATATTATTAAAACAAGTTATAATATAATATTGGTCATGTACACACAAATTGATAGATGTTTGAGTGTTTTATATATTATTCATATGATGACATGATAAATTGGTGTAAGATCTAATTTATAGACTTTTGTAGTTAGATGCGATCAAAATATATTAGATAATTATTAAGAAATTATAAAGTAAAAAATGCAATATAAATAAATATCGGTGTAACACGAAAGAAAATAAATCTATCAAAATAACACTAGAATAATAAATCTTCTCTTCATTTTTACTTGCTTAAGACACAAAATCAGTTATAAGCTTATACTTGATGTTTAATTCAATTTTAATTGTTAAAAGATAGCCATAAACTTTTAAATCGAGATTGAACTTCTATACAAATGGTTGAACATTGAACAATGTAATATAACTAAATGACATTCTAAGCTCATGAATGTTTTTTGATATGTAAAAACTTTGTTTGTATAACATTAGTCTTACTTAATTATTCAGTGTAGTAAGCGTTTTTCTTAGTACACGCGCAATAAATTAAAAGGTGCATGCTGTGCGTCAAGGTTTGCTTTGTGCTTTTTTGTGTCGTGCGCCGTTAACAACTATGTCCATACAATCTTCGTTAATGTGATCCATAAGGAAAAAATATTTACGCTTCATTACCGAGATCCGTAAAGTCTAACATCTATTCTTCCGACAATTGAAATGTTATCATTTTCTTACACATGGTTGTTTCTTGTGATCTTTTGTTACACCATTTACCTTGAGTATAAAATCATTATTTCATTCTTGTCCAGAGGTCGTGGCTGTTGAAACTTCTTGCACTAGAGTTGCATTCATCTGACATTGCCTCGTCATCTCATAAGGAAACATGCTTAGCTATTCTTTCTCAACTTTTTGGCCAATTCCATAGGCTAGATGCATCAGATACTATTGATGTCGATGCACGACATATTGGTAACAGGACCATGAATACTAGTAAGGTAACACAAAAATTTAATCAATCAGATCATAAAGTTCTTTCATGTAACTTTTGTTAGAAAAATGTTTTCTTTGTAACATGTCTACAATGTCAAACAGTTGCTTGTGCACTTCGAACATCACTCATATTATTGTTCTATTTTGTATATTGTTACTGCTTATAATTTACACTTTGAAATGACAGTATCAAGTAATCTATGTTCATCATGATATAACTAACCTACCTTTTATTTAGTGTTGGTCATTAGCTTTGATTCAACTTCCTTTTTACTCGCCTGTTGATGTAAATTGCCTATGCATTAATGCAATCCCTTGTTTCCTTATTGATTTCGTGTGATCCTATTTTGTTTAAAATCAAATTACGATCTCTTACTAGAGAAACTGTTGCTTGCACATTTTAAACATCCTCGTTTATCATTTTATGTTTTTGACACTTGTATCATTGTACTTTTCTTTGTCATAATTATTTATACTTGAGAGTGGCAATATTAAGCAACTGTCATTCATCATGATAGTATAAACTCATCTTTTATTCAGTATTGGTCATTAACTTCGACTTGCCAATTCTTTTTACCTACCTATTGACATAAATTACCTCTGCAGTAACATTTTCTACCAGAAAAATTCTTGACTCATCAAAACCTAGCAAGAAGCCCTTTACTGGGTCTTTGAAATAGGTGAAAGAATGCAACATTATATATTGTGTTAATGGAGAAAAAAATCGCCTTGCTTCTGTGGGTCACAAAAATTGTACGCCGAGTACTATATGTCCAATAGGGAAAAGGAAAGAAAAGAACAATAAAAAAAGGTACAAAATATGAAATTAGTCTGCGAACCATGATCCCTCCGTATAAGGATGGTATAAATGATATTTTCAAGTTTGTTAGAATCTTCTTTTTACACGTGTTTGATAAACCCAATGTAAGCCTCTGTGTGTGTGTCTGTGTGTGTATATATATATACACAAATTGCCTGATGATGGATAAACCCAAAAGTTGCAGATTGCATGATCATAAACAAATTGCCTGATCATCAATCGTAATTGTCCAGATTTCAGTGGCCAAACCGCGGTCTCGTTCTCAGCTATTTTAGGTATTTTCTTTAAATTTGTTTCTTCTTTTTTCATTGCATGTTAAATCGACCTAAATTTTCTAGATCACTTGTGTCATTATGTATTTTATCGATTTTTATTTTGATCGACGATCGTTACAATTTAATTGAGTACTCAGTTTTAGAGCTGCTTATTTACGAATTAATCATCGACGTATAGTAAAAAGACTAGAAAAGATCATTTTTTGGGGACTAATTGTTTATTGCTTTGCAATTAGAGTTTGGATCAATAGTCCGGAGTGATTTAGTTTTTGTCTTTGTTTTTTTTTATATTGTTTACTAGGATTTAGTTTTTAGTGATTAAAAAGCCAAAGTAAAGGTCAATTCAATAGAGGTATAGAATATTTGGATGTTGTTTAAAGGGGACAGTGATTGGTCTATTTTTTGCTTCAAGAGAATCTAATGTGCATATTAGATTTGATGGAAAATAATGATTTTCCAATAAAACAATCAGTTATAACATCACTTGACTTTCGAGCATCAAAACTAAAATCTATAGCCATCCTCAAAGAATTTTCTGGATAGAAACACTTGTAGGTTTATAGTTATACATGATATAGAACATATTTTTCATGAAGCATTTAAAACTCTACTGTTATTACATTTTTTGGTTGTAACACCTAGTTGTTTCACTGTTCTGATGAACAATAGTTGAAAATGTTCACTGTTCAATTGAATTATTGTCAATTCTGTAATAATTTGGTTGTTATTTAGAATTTATGTCTAGATTGATAAATGTAACATGCTAAATTTAATAGAAAATAATGATTTTACGAATAAAACAATTAGTTATGGAATAGTTTATATAGTATGCTGATAAATTTGACTATAACAATATAATTGATGACTTCGCTTAAAAAAGACAAGAAGTATTCTGCCTTGAACTATTTGTAGAAAAAATTAGTAACCTCTATTTTGTAAAAAAAAGTCAATATTTTTTTTTAAGGCAAACGAGTATTTTATACTGGGCTCTACCAGATCATGTTGAAAAAGTAGCATTAATTACAAATATCCAGCGGGTTCGCTAGATCGAATAATAAAGAAAAAAAAAATAGAATACCCAAAACAGCAAAACAGAAAAACAGTAATTAAATTAGGATTTAGGCCCGTAAGCCCAAATACCAGATTAATTAATGCACCGTAAATCCTATATGTCCAACAGAGTGAAGCCATCTCGCATGTTTCTTAAAAGCTCCGATAATCTCAGCGATTAACTCCCTTCTGTTTTTAATTTTGTTTTCAAATATACGAGCGTTCCTCTCGCGCCAAATAGCTGCGACAAAGCATCTGATGATAATAAGTCAATATTTGATTTTAGATTTCTTTGAATTGAATATTGTAGTCTACTAATTTTATTTAGATTTCTTTGAATTTAATATTGTAGTTTACTTGATTTTGTAAATAGTAGTTTTTTAATTGATGGTGTATATCAATTAAATATTGAATAGAGTTATGTAATCAAACCAAATTTTGGTATTAGGCATGTAGTTAAATTTGGAATTCTTTTTGCCCAACCTATGTTATTTACATACATATTATTTATGCCAAATGTTCAACGTTGGCTGATTTAGATAATTTATCTATTGAGTTCCACCTTTTGTGATGCTATTTCTGACACCTTTCCCTAATTCCATTTTTCTTTATTATATATCTGTTGTTTTTTTTGTGACCTTATTTGCAGTTTAATTCACTTTGTTTGTAACCACCTCAAAACTGTATCGTATCCTAGTGAAAATTAGTGATGTGCTTTTGGTGCAAGTATATCTGAAGAGGTGAAGTATATATTATATCAATGTAAATTATGGTTTCCTTGTTCCTTTTTAATAACAACTGTTCGTTCTATCCATGCATGAATGATATAGTTCTTGTTGCTTTACCTGATAGGACAATTTTACACTTTAGGTTCTCCATATTACATAATTAGTTATGGAGGTGATCAAATATCCGAGATCAGCTTGCAATGACTCAAGACAATAATGTATGTTTCTTATTGTCTTTATTTGATGTGTGTGAGGATGGATGGATAGTGTAACGACCCGTAAAATTTCGATAATTAAAAATGTTAATTTAATAAGATTTATGGTTTAATGTTGGAAGAAATAAAAAAATTTGAAATTTATGTATGGTAATAATAACTAGAATGAATTGCAGCAAATTCATCTAAGTTAATTATTTATGAATTGAATGAAATCCCAAATCAATTGAAATAATATGTAGTCAACGGTGATGGAATGAATTTGTATTGTATAGGAAATTGTGACACTTGTTTGTAAATAATAAACTTATAAGTGTAATTAAAAGTTAATGGTGATAATTAGTTAAGTTACCTATTCATTTAGTTAGTCAAATTGAATTTGGGAACCAATTGCAATTAAAATGAAATTTTATATATTAGTTGAGTGCATTATCTCTAACTGAAGTTGAATAATAATTGTGAATTATTAAGAAATAAAAATTTGAACTAGACTAATTTCGAAGATTTAATAATAACAAGTATTGAAAGATAATGCTACTTATTGAATGTCTTTACAATCAATAGTTGGATTTGATAATAATGCTGAATTTAATAGATGTAAATAAAGTAATGGATTGATAAGTAAAATTCATTTAAAAATCCAATATTTGAAATTGTCAAATATTGAACAATTAAACTATTTAAAATAAATATTTGAAATTAATTGAAAAATTGAATGACGGGAATTGAATAACTCTATAATGAAAATTGTTGTTCTATAATTTGAATTCGTTTTAAGAATTAATCTTATAGGTTCATTTTTTTATATTTCAAAAGATAGTGAATTACTGAATGATCAAAATTGTTTAAAATTTAATATTGCAAATAATTGAATAATTGAATTTTGAATATAATATGATTGAAAATGATTTCGAAAATTGATATAAAATTTTATTTAAACAACAATGAATTTGTAAACATTTAAAATTGGATTTTTAAGAAATTATGTAAATTTTGAAAAGTCGTCGATTTAATCGACGAGTAAAAAAAAAAAGCTTTCCGAGGCACAGCCTCGGAATCCGACAAAACCAGTTCCATTGGATCCGTAATAGTTTATTATTATCGGATTTCAAATTTTGTAGAAATCAGAGTTGCCATTTGACCGTGGCAGCTGAAAACGTTTAGAAATTCATTTAATCGGTTAAATTTAAAATCGACCGTTTATTTCCATAACTCGCACATACGATCAAATTAGGCCTCGAAACATGTTCCATTGTATTCGGAATATAGGTAAAACATTATGAACGCCTAGCGGCACGCCTCGATATGAATTCTAAATTTTAAGCTGCTTTTAAATGGGATATTTGTCATTAAATAATATTTTAAATAGTTTTAAGTCAATCACAGCTGTATATCTCGTCCAATCAGCCACCCTATGATTTGATCTGCATATTCCTTCTGTAAAACGCTTCTTTCCTTCTTCTTTGATATAACAGTCGAGCAGAGGAAATAAATCAAAACTTCAAAAATTTCTATCTCCTCCGATATTCGATTTAAAATCACGAAACCAATTTTAAAAATCCTATTTCATCTGGACCTTCGATCTGGCATAGTTCTATGGGGTTCGGTGATGATGTTGGTCGCTCGACAGTGTGAAACTAGGAGAGGCCGAACTAGGGTTTATGATTTGGAGAGCTAGGGGCATCGAGATGGATTTTGGAGCGCGGATTCTTGATCGGGTGGTCGTTTAGCACCCTGGTGGTTGTTTTGGGGGAGCTCGGTGGAGAGATGATGGGTGCGATCATCGCAAGGTCGAGGGGAAGATGCTCCAGGTCGCACATAGCATGGTGGGTCCGAGCGTGATGATGTTGGCACGTGCAAATGCGGTTCGTCGAGAGAGAGCTGTTGGCGAAAGCGGTTCGACAAACGGAGGTCCCCAGCTCTGTATCGCTCTAAATTTGTGCACGACATGGTGGGTTTTTCTTTCGTGCATATACAGGCATTAAGGAGGGAGAAGAAGAAAGGTAATGGATAGTGGGCCGGGTCCATATTCTTTTGGGTATGACTTGTTTAAATTATAATTAAGTTGTTTTATGAATTTAAATATCGATGAACTAAAAATTGTATAACTTCTACATACGAAGTACGATTGGGACGAGACTTTTTGCGTTGCAATCGTGTTGACGAGAGCTTTGCAACGAAGCTGGTTTGGATGGATTTGGAGATAGTCGAAATTTGAGCTAAAATCGGGCGTCGTCCGGTTTTAGTTCCAAACCAGAACATCTCGACGACAACGGAAAATCAAGGTGAGTGTTTTATAACGCTCACATCGTACTAAATATCTTTATGGTAGTTAAATCTGATATTATGAAGTGATATGAATTTGATTTGTCGTTGTTTGATAAAAATTTAATTGTCATATAGATTGTCATTTGAATTCACCGTTAAAAATTAAAATTGACAGTCTAGTTGAAATTAAAAATTTAATTGCGATTAAATTACCTGATATTGATAACTATGAAATTGCCGTAAATTGTATTGTCTATTGGATGTTTTATTTTGATGGATGCTATTGGTTGATATTTAAATGTTTGGATGTTTATTTGCTTATATATATCCTGTTATACATACATATGACACTGTGATTGGTTTAAGTGATATATATTCATCCCTGACCTTTAATTGAAATAAATAATCACTTGGCCATAGGATAGAAAATTATATACGGACACCGGATTGGTTAAATTAATAATTTTAAAAAAATCGTTGATTTGAAATTCATTTAAATGTTTTGATTTAAAAGTTATGAATAAAATCAATTTATAGAAATTGAATTTGTCGCAAATTGAGTTTGGAATGTTGAAATAAATTTTGGTTAAAAGAAATTGCTTAATAATTTAAGTTGAGACTTTGAAATTTAAAATTGGGATATGATTGAATTTTGGAAATTTATTTGTTTTAAAGATTGAACATTATTTCGAGCTTTGAGTATTACTAAGTAAAATGATATTTCGAAATTGAGCTTGAAATTGAATCATATTTGAATTTGGATTTAAAATTGAATATTGAAGGATAAATTTTGTTAAGTGTTATAAATTGAGATTTTGGAAAATCAAGCTCCAAATCGATATAAATTGAAATTGAATTAATTAACGGTGAATGTAGAATTGAATTAATTTGAAGTCAAAGTTGACATTCATTTGAATTGAAATCGAAATTGAATCGGTAGAATAGAAATCGAAATTGATTTGAATTGGGAAGTTATAATTGAAATGGTTTGGTTTTGAAGATGTTTCATTTTTGTTTCCAAATTTCTCTGTTATATAAACCATCTTTAAATATTTAAACTATTTTAATCTATTTTAAATCTACTTAACCCAATTTAAATTAATTTAAAACTAATTTATCTATTTGAAATCCATTTAAAGATTTTAAGTATTTTAACTATTTTAATTATTTAAAACTACTTTTAAACTACTTAAAACTATTTTCGAAAAATTTCAAGCTGGTCAATAAGGTTAAATGTTTATATTTAAATCTTGAATTTAAATATGAATTGGGTTAAGTGAAGTTGCAACCTAAATTGAAATTTGGAATGATTTTGAAATCGAAGTGAGATATTGAGGCGAAAATGATTTTGGAACGGAATCCTACATTTTGAATAGATATGATGATGTTTGAAATGGATTTGATTTTTGAAGCGAATATAATATTTTGATATCGATTATGAATTGATTTGAATGAAAAGAGCCATCGGTGTAATAATACGTAGTTATTAAAGAGACCGGGATCGGATATGGACATACTCTCTGTCGATACCGAAAACCACTTTAATAACTATTATACGCGAAGTGTAGATCCAGAATTAAGTGGATGGTTTGGTGAACGCGTTGACTGAAGAAAGAGAACGATATTGGATGACCCCTGACATGACTAACACAGGAGCCGCGCCGGGCCATTGAGGTTCGCCACCTCTAGCGGACACACTTCTTCGATACCATGTCTATTACTTTTGTGATTCGATTTGGGTGCACCCCGCGATTATGGGAGTGTTGTTTCGCGGTGTTGGGGTAGTAGCTGCTATGCCCAACATCAGTCCGGATCAGGCAACTACTAGTATCCTAGTTGGTATCGCCTCATGTACCTTGTCATACTGATTATCCTATTCGCGACCACTACGTTTTGGTTTGTACCTTTAGTATATGGATTGCCCTCTGGTGACTTTCGGTTTTGGGGAAACTACGGTCTTGCATATGCTCTTGGGAATAAAAATGTGTTAAGGGTGGAATGGGCCATGGCTTAACGCTAGTTTGATACTTTACTTTATGATAGACATTATTGTATATAGCGTATTCTATTACATAGTAGATAGTTTAACGGATCCTTGAGAGATGGAAAATCCCTTAACATCTCTTAAGTTATTGCACTCACGTTGACACTGGATAGGAGATGTCAAACCCCGTAAACATCTCTGACGCCGTTGCACTCATATTTATTTACGATTGATTTAACTTACATGAGGATGTTTTAGTCCTGACCCGGGTGTTTTGTCTTTTTCATTACGCTCGGGTCAGTCCTGAGTTTTTCAGCTTATTGAAGATCTATTCTGGAGGACGAAGACGAAGATTTGGTATACTATTACAATTATTATCCTTGCATCATGCTGTCTGCTGCATTATTTTAGTTGTTCTGTTGTATATGTATAACTCTGATAAATGATGTATAAATGATAATCAAAGGTATATTAAACAGCTTCATGAACTGTTTATTTGATTATTATATTTTATCTTTCCGCTGCGAGATTCTATGTTGTTTCATTTCCTTTATTCCCTTTCTCTTATTTTCTTATTTACCCCAATAACCATCCTCCCTTTTGTATGGTTTGAGTCGACGTGTGTGTTTGATCGTCGGTTTAAACTGTACAAAAAGGCGGGTCGTTACAGTTGGTATCAGTGCTTTGGTTTAGCGATAACCTTAGCTTTGTGGGGTCTGACTCTTTATAAATAGGGTAGTAATACCCTATGATGAGTCGCTGAGTGTATGTTTGAGAGAGCGTATTTGTTAGTGACATAAAATTAGTTTATATTATGTTGGTTGATTTGTTGAGTGGCTTATGGATTCTGGTCAATACGAGTAATTAACGTCATTGATAGGGGTCTCTAAATACTTGAACAGAACAATTCGACATAGTATTGTTTTGAAATTGGGTAAATGAAATAATTTTGCCCTAATTATATTTTGTATATAAAGAAATAATTTTTCAAAAATTATTATGATACATCCAGTTTGTTTGGTTGTTAGTAATGATAATATGGATGATTATCACAAATTGGATATTGTGTTTTAATAAATAAGGTTTATTACAAAATAAGTAATGATAAAACAATTTATAGAATGTTTTAAGGAAGTAAAATTCTGTAAGAATAATTTATAAATGTGACTTATAAATCAAGATAGATTTAAATTGAGAAATATTGAGTTTAAGACCCGGAGATTTTGAAAATGGTTTTCAAAAACTTTGAAGAAAAATATGTAGTGATATGAGTTGAAAATATTTATGGGAAATATTTTGAAAGGATTTTAAGAAGGAATAAATTGAGTACTCCTCTCTTCTGTCGCTGGAAAATAATTTCGGTGATGACTGCGCAGCATCATCGACGTTCATTTTCGTGTCTCAAAGTGGGGAAGACTTCTGAGAAGCTTTGCTTTTCTTCGAAATTATTTTGGGTAAATGGGTTTTGTTTAAACTTCAAAGGTATGATTTGATATATTAAAGATATAAGTTTATATATTTATTTCAAACGATTTGAAATGAATCGGGCATTAAATTTCAAAGTTCTGTTAATTAATAATTTTCAAATTATTTGAATGAAATGTGAATAACCAGAACTTATAAAATAATAGGATTAAGATATCTAAGCTTAATGTTTTGGGAAAACTTTAGAGTTGTAGTGTACCTTTAAAGTTGAAAGGTAAAGAGGATTTAAACAAACTAAATTTGTGTACATTCTAATTAAGTAAAATGAAATTCTATAAATTTGTATAATACCACATTGCATTCTAATAACATATAATATAACTTACCAAATGTAAAAAAAAAAGTTAAAAGAATGATTTAGAGATGTAATGAGATATTATACAAGTAAGCAAAACCTAAAATAATTGAAATATACAAGTAAGCAAAACTTAAAAGTAATTAAAATGTATATAAATGGAAATTTGGTCGTGATAAAAATGTTATATACTTAAGTATAATATGAAATGATGAATGGCTAAATGGAATAAGTAAGTAGAATTTAAGGAAGCAGACAAATGAACTAAATAATATCTTTGTAAACTTGTTATAGAATTGAATATAAATTTGCAAAGAAATTATGAAATTGAAATTTGTAGCTTTTGAGGTAATTATAAACTTAGATAAAGTCCAACTTCTTATATATGACTTTTATAGGATGGTTAATAAACTAAAGTGTTGGGTAATAAAATGTTCTACAAATAAATCTGTTATTAACTGAAATTATGAAATGAAGTAAATGTAAACAAAAGAATTTGGGGATAGCTAAGAATCATTTGGAAGGTGAAATTGAATTTAATTAAATTTTATAGAAAGTTTAAAATGAACTTGAGTAAGTAAATTCTATAGGATGATGTTTAAGAAATGATAATATTAAAGAATATGCTATGTAAAGAAATAGATATACTAAGTAAATAAGGGATGAATAATGTATTGTGAATAATTAATTGTAAATGAAATGAAGGTAAGTAAATTTATTGAATATAGATGAATTGGATAGGAATCTATTGAAAGGTAATATGTAAGTTGTACGTCTATTATTTTATTCGCATAACAATTTGATCCGAATTCGAGCACAGAATTTCGTGATAACTTATATCGATCCAAGTTAGGATTTTTCACTCGATTCTCGACGGCGAACCCTGAATATGGATTTTTGATTTGATTCTGGAATTCTCTATCATAGTATATGGCTATGCAAGGAGAGTAACAGTTTCCAATCAAGGAACCAAATCTGAGTCCGCACTAGAGAGTCGTGTGAACGATACTAGTTTGAAAGTGAAATTGTGTGATCGAATAGGCGATTAGATTTGATATTGCTCACGGATGATATATGTACGGCTTACGGACTTAATTAAAGCTAATATTAGAAATTGAAGATGCCAAATATAAAATGATTCTTTTAAATTGTATAATTGGATATCATTGGTAAATGAGATGCAGGTATTTAAAATCAAGAAAATGTGGATTGCCCGACAAAAGGTACATGTTTATTTTGTCATTGGATTTGGTGATTTTTGATTGGAGCCACTTGGCTTTTGTTTTCTTTTGTTGATTTGGGGCCCGTAGAGGCATTTTGTAGTTGTACCGATCGAGCCGCGCAAAGGAGACTTTGCCGAAATTTTTCGTAAATCCGGGTGTTAGAAATTTTTTCAAGTTTTAAAATTTTATAACTTGTTTTGATAACTAACTTTTAAATTTAGAAAGCCGTTCGGAGTAACTTAGTGGAAGTGTAGTAATGATTTATAAATGGAATTTCATAGATCTATAGGTTGATAATTTTGAATAAAATATATCTAATGTTGAATCCTTTATTTAGTTCCTTTTCCCTTCTTTTTCCTTTTCGAGGACGAAAAGTTTTGAGTGGGGGAGAGTGTAACGACCCGTAAAATTTCGATAATTAAAAATGTTAATTTAATAAGATTTATGGTTTAATGTTGGAAGAAATAAAAAAATTTGAAATTTATGTATGGTAATAATAACTAGAATGAATTGCAGCAAATTCATCTAAGTTAATTATTTATGAATTGAATGAAATCCCAAATCAATTGAAATAATATGTAGTCAACGGTGATGGAATGAATTTGTATTGTATAGGAAATTGTGACACTTGTTTGTAAATAATAAACTTATAAGTGTAATTAAAAGTTAATGGTGATAATTAGTTAAGTTACCTATTCATTTAGTTAGTCAAATTGAATTTGGGAACCAATTGCAATTGAAATGAAATTTTATATATTAGTTGAGTGCATTATCTCTAACTGAAGTTGAATAATAATTGTGAATTATTAAGAAATAAAAATTTGAACTAGACTAATTTCGAAGATTTAATAATAACAAGTATTGAAAGATAATGCTACTTATTGAATGTCTTTACAATCAATAGTTGGATTTGATAATAATGCTGAATTTAATAGATGTAAATAAAGTAATGGATTGATAAGTAAAATTCATTTAAAAATCCAATATTTGAAATTGTCAAATATTGAACAATTAAACTATTTAAAATCAATATTTGAAATTAATTGAAAAATTGAATGACGGGAATTGAATAACTATATAATGAAAATAGTTGTTCTATAATTTGAATTCGTTTTAAGAATTAATCTTATAGGTTCATTTTTTTAATATTTCAAAAGATAGTGAATTACTGAATGATCAAAATTGTTTAAAATTTAATATTGCAAATAATTGAATAATTGAATTTTGAATATAATATGATTGAAAATGATTTCAAAAATTGATATAAAATTTTATTTAAACAACAATGAATTTGTAAACATTTAAAATTGGATTTTTAAGAAATTCTGTAAATTTTGAAAAGTCGTCGATTTAATCGACGAGTAAAAAAAAAACTTTTCGAGGCACGGCCTCGGAATCCGACAAAACCAGTTCCATTGGATCCGTAATAGTTTATTATTATCGGATTTCAAATTTTGTAGAAATCAGAGTTGCCATTTGACCGTGGCAGCTGAAAACGTTTAGAAATTCATTTAATCGGTTAAATTTAAAATCGACCGTTTATTTCCATAACTCGCACATACGATCAAATTAGGCCTCGAAACATGTTCCATTGTATTCGGAATATAGGTAAAACATTATGAACGCCTAGCGGCACACCTTGATATGAATTCTAAATTTTAAGCTGCTTTTAAATGGGATATTTGTCATTAAATAATATTTTAAATAGTTTTAAGTCAATCACAGCTGTATATCTCGTCCAATCAGCCACCCTATGATTTGATCTGCATATTCCTTCTGTAAAACGCTTCTTTCCTTCTTCTTTGATATAACAGTCGAGCAGAGGAAATAAATCAAAACTTCAAAAATTTCTATCTCCTCCGATATTCGATTTAAAATCACGAAACCAATTTTAAAAATCCTATTTCATCTGGACCTTCGATCTGGCATAGTTCTATGGGGTTCGGTGATGATGTTGGTCGCTCGACAGTGTGAAACTAGGAGAGGCCGAACTAGGGTTTATGATTTGGAGAGCTAGGGGCATCGAGATGGATTTTGGAGCGCGGATTCTTGATCGGGTGGTCGTTTAGCACCCTGGTGGTTGTTTTGGGGGAGCTCGGTGGAGAGATGATGGGTGCGATCATCGCAAGGTCGAGGGGAAAATGCTCCAGGTCGCACATAGCATGGTGGGTCCGAGCGTGATGATGTTGGCACGTGCAAATGCGGTTCGTCGAGAGAGAGCTGTTGGCGAAAGCGGTTCGACAAACGGAGGTCCCTAGCTCCGTATCGCTCTAAATTTGTGCACGACATGGTGGGTTTTTCTTTCGTGCATATACAGGCATTAAGGAGGGAGAAGAAGCAAGGTAATGGATAGTGGGCCGGGTCCATATTCTTTTGGGTATGACTTGTTTAAATTATAATTAAGTTGTTTTATGAATTTAAATATCGATGAACTAAAAATTGTATAACTTCTACATACGAAGTTCGATTGGGACGAGACTTTTTGCGTTGCAATCGTGTTGACGAGAGCTTTGCAACGAAGCTGGTTTGGATGGATTTGGAGATAGTCGAAATTTGAGCTAAAATCGGGCGTCGTTCGGTTTTAGTTCCAAACCAGAACATCTCGACGACAACGGAAAATCAAGGTGAGTGTTTTATAACGCTCACATCGTACTAAATATCTTTATGGTAGTTAAATCTGATATTATGAAGTGATATGAATTTGATTTGTCGTTGTTTGATAAAAATTTAATTGTCATATAGATTGTCATTTGAATTCACCGTTAAAAATTAAAATTGACAGTCTAGTTGAAATTAAAAATTTAATTGCGATTAAATTACCTGATATTGATAACTATGAAATTGCCGTAAATTGTGTTGTCTATTGGATGTTTTATTTCGATGGATGCTATTGGTTGATATTTAAATGTTTGGATGTTTATTTGCTTATATATATCCTGTTATACATACATATGACACTGTGATTGGTTTAAGTGATATATATTCATCCCTGACCTTTAATTGAAATAAATAATCACTTGGCCATAGGATAGAAAATTATATACGGACACCGGATTGGTTAAATTAATAATTTTAAAAAAATCGTTGATTTGAAATTCATTTAAATGTTTTGATTTAAAAGTTATGAATAAAATCAATTTATAGAAATCGAATTTGTCGCAAATTGAGTTTGGAATGTTGAAATAAATTTTGGTTAAAAGAAATTGCTTAATAATTTAAGTTGAGACTTTGAAATTTAAAATTGGGATATGATTGAATTTTGGAAATTTATTTGTTTTAAAGATTGAACATTATTTCGAGCTTTGAGTATTACTAAGTAAAATGATATTTCGAAATTGAGCTTGAAATTGAATCATATTTGAATTTGGATTTAAAATTGAATATTGAAGGATAAATTTTGTTAAGTGTTATAAATTGAGATTTTGGAAAATCAAGCTCCAAATCGATATAAATTGAAATTGAATTAATTAAAGGTAAATGTAGAATTGAATTAATTTGAAGTCAAAGTTGACATTCATTTGAATTGAAATCGAAATTGAATCGGTAGAATAGAAATCGAAATTGATTTGAATTGGGAAGTTATAATTGAAATGGTTTGGTTTTGAAGATGTTTCATTTTTGTTTCCAAATTTCTCTGTTATATAAACCATCTTTAAATATTTAAACTATTTTAATCTATTTTAAATCTACTTAACCCAATTTAAATTAATTTAAAACTAATTTATCTATTTGAAATCCATTTAAAGATTTTAAGTATGTTAACTATTTTAATTATTTAAAACTACTTTTAAACTACTTAAAACTATTTTCGAAAAATTTCAAGCTGGTCAATAAGGTTAAATGTTTATATTTAAATCTTGAATTTAAATACGAATTGGGTTAAGTGAAGTTGCAACCTAAATTGAAATTTGGAATGATTTTGAAATCGAAGTGAGATATTGAGGCGAAAATGATTTTGGAACGGAATCCTACATTTTGAATAGATATGATGATGTTTGAAATGGATTTGATTTTTGAAGCGAATATAATATTTTGATATCGATTATGAATTGATTTGAATGAAAAGAGCCATCGGTGTAATAATACGTAGTTATTAAAGAGACCGGGATCGGATATGGACATACTCTCTGTCGATACCGAAAACCACTTTAATAACTATTATACGCGAAGTGTAGATCCAGAATTAAGTGGATGGTTTGGTGAACGCGTTGACTGAAGAAAGAGAACGATATTGGATGACCCCTGACATGACTAAAACAGGAGCCGCGCCGGGCCATTGAGGTTCACCACCTCTAGCGGACACACTTCTTCGATACCATGTCTATTACTTTTGTGATTCGATTTGGGTGCACCCCGCGATTATGGGAGTGTTGTTTCGCGGTGTTGGGGTAGTAGCTGCTATGCCCAACATCAGTCCGGATCAGGCAACTACTAGTATCCTAGTTGGTATCGCCTCATGTACCTTGTCATACTGATTATCCTATTCGCGACCACTACGTTTTGGTTTGTACCTTTAGTATATGGATTGCCCTCTGGTGACTTCCGGTTTTGGGGAAACTACGGTCTTGCATATGCTCTTGGGAATAAAAATGTGTTAAGGGTGGAATGGGCCATGGCTTAACGCTAGTTTGATACTTTACTTTATGATAGACATTATTGTATATAGTGTATTCTATTACATAGTAGATAGTTTAACGGATCCTTGAGAGATGGAAAATCCCGTAACATCTCTTAAGTTATTGCACTCACGTTGACACTGGATAGGAGATGTCAAACCCCGTAAACATCTCTGACGCCGTTGCACTCATATTTATTTACGATTGATTTAACTTACATGAGGATGTTTTAGTCCTGACCCGGGTGTTTTGTCTTTTTCATTACGCTCGGGTCAGTCCTGAGTTTTTCAGCTTATTGAAGATCTATTCTGGAGGACGAAGACGAAGATTTGGTATACTATTACAATTATTATCCTTGCATCATGTTGTCTGCTGCATTATTTTAGTTGTTCTGTTGTATATGTATAACTCTGATAAATGATGTATAAATGATAATCAAAGGTATATTAAACAGCTTCATGAACTGTTTATTTGATTATTATATTTTATCTTTCCGCTGCGAGATTCTGTGTTGTTTCATTTCCTTTATTCCCTTTCTCTTATTTTCTTATTTACCCCAATAACCATCCTCCCTTTTGTATGGTTTGAGTCGACGTGTGTGTTTGATCGTCGGTTTAAACTGTACAAAAAGGCGGGTCGTTACAGATAGTTTATGTAATTGATAATTATTTGGACATGTTCGTTAATTTTATTATATGGTTTAGTTGTTTTTTCTTATGTCTTATGGAATATATACTAAATTTTCCAAGTGATCAATTGTGAAAAATAGTTGCTGGTGTAAAAGGTTGAGGTGTGCTAGTTACTTGTGTAATCTGTAATATGCATGATTCATAACATAGTGTAAAGAAGCATGGATGTTAGAGAATTGCAATTGTAGGAATATATACTAAAAGTTTGATAGGGTGTTTATGTAGTGCATTTATGAGGGATCATCACGATGATCATCAAGGTGATAAAAGTAAAAATAAAAAGGTAATACAATATGATTACAATTAATTTGATTGACAAAAGCAGCTTCTTGGCAATATAATTGATAAATGATACAGGCAAGAGTTGGAGAGGCGTGTGAGCAAGGGTTGTTGCATGTGCTTGAGGGCTATTAGCGATACAAAAGCTGCTGGAGCTGGAAGACTGGAATTGAGAAGGAACTGATGCGTGTGGTCATACAAAAAGGAGCAAGTGGCACGATTACCGATGCCAAGGAACTACTGATCGAATGAGTTGTTATGCTACTGCTAGGTTGAAAAGTTCCAACAAAATCCATGAAAAGATCGAGCTGAAGGGTGAAAAGGGTTGAAAGGGAACAAAAGTTACAAGTCTGGCATGAGAGAACTTAGCAGAGTGTATGTGATCAAATATTGATGAGGAGAGAAGACATTGTTGTTGCATTTAAATATGTAGCCCCTGATGTCATTGAGGCTGATTGGTTGTAGTGTGTTGCAATGTTGTTGCATGGCTGGCCTGTACATGATCTGATGATAAGCTGAAGAGGGAATACGATGAAGTTGCATGAAGCTGAAGAGTTCAGTCCAAAGGAATTTGAAATTGCTGGCCTAGAGGTAGTTCAGATAGTGGAAATAACTCTTATTGTCTCTTTTAATGGCATGTGCTATCAGAAACTGTCATGCTCTTTATAAAAAGCCGTGTTGTATACAGTTTTATGTGTTCACATATATGTACACATTGATATATATATAGTGTACTGCTGTGTATTTTTCTTCCTTTTTAAACCCATTTTGGAACAATTTGTAAAATTCATAACAATTGGTTACATTCTGTGAAATTTTTGCTTTGAGATTCATTAGCGTCATTTCAAATCGCATTAATTTAAGTTAAAACAGAACAAAAAATACATAAATTTGAAATATCATGTGCTTAATTTCATCTAATTGCTAGAAAACAACGTGCTTTTTAACTAGTTTATAAATAAGTTTGTAAGTAGTTAGTTCTATAAAGCAGTCCAAGATATTCAGAGGTTAGTAAGATTACTCTACTAGCAGTATTCACTCGCAAGTTGCAACAATCGATTTTTTGAATTTGAAATATGAACTGATTGTTCATTTTCTCTCCATTTCTCTAACAGTGAAACTTCAACTGGCATTGTAGATCATGTTATGGATATAGAGGATGCACAGTACAATGACTTTCTGAGACTGGTAAGAACTTTAAGATGCACACAAGATACATGACATTAACCCCAAAAATGACTTTCTATGTTGTTAGTTTAGCATTAAAAGTTATTTAACATATAAGAGTATAACTTTTATGAAATATAGAGAACATTGCTGTCAATTAAGCAATAGCAATATAATGATCTATGCTTGAAAACTCTTAGCTGGAGTGAGTATTAAGTCCCTTTCCATGTAGATGTGTAAATTTTGTACGATTGTCCGACGTCCGGCTCAGTCTGAGACTGCAAGGCGTTTGGTCCATGTCCATACGATTAGCATTTAGGACACGAATTATGACAAGAAAAAACGTATGAAAATATGTCCGTCCAAAATGTTCGATGTTTTTCTATTTTTCGAACATTGTCCATCCGTTGTCCGGCTCATACAACCAACGTCCAAACTTAAATCTTGTCTGGTCCATGTCCAAACGAATCTCTTATAGGGCAGAACACGGACACACCTCCGTCCGATCCGGTCAGACCGATTTACACCCATATTCGCATGTATGTAGATTAACACAAACATATTCTTCTTGCAATGAATAACAAATTGAAATGATCATAATTGTCAAGAATCAAATTATTTTAGATTCTCTTCATTAATATCTCAAATTATTTTGGATGATGAAAATATTTTCTTGGAAAAAAGTTGTACATTTATATTTATTTAACTCCTTATTATTCTCCAATGTACATTTATTTTTGTTTCTAATAACACAAGTAATTTTGTTTATTGTATTGTCATTATTATCATGTATTTAATTTGAAATTAACAAAAAACTATGATAAATATTTTTTTCTTAGAATTATACTATTTAACGGTCGGTTTTCCAACGTTGTACGGTTATACTAGTTATTATTAAAAACTTAGTTAATTTTTATAAACTTAGTTAATTTATTATCATTATTACAACCTTGGTTACAGGTAATATTAAATTAGCATTATCCATTAAATCATAGTTATCTCCCCGCACTTTCCCCATTATTCACTCCCATCAAATTGCCTTCTGAGTTGTAAATCTTATTTTGACAGGCAGGACCTCCATTGTAGTCAAACTTGTAGTCACCCAAAGCCAATGTCTTCCCTAACATTACTCTCAAATCTTGATTAAACCATATTAGCAAAGAAACCACCACATATTGAATTTGAAATACGTTAGGATTCTAGTTCAGTACATACTGTGATACAAATATACTCTGACATTGAATTTGTATGCACAACATCGATCTCATGCAGCATAAAAAAAATTTGAAAATCCTATCATTCTTAAACTAAACTACCAATCATGCATTCATCATCATTCTCAATCATCTCACTTTTCATCGACGTCAACAATAAAACCACTCTTTCATAGTTAAAATGCAAGGTGAAGTCTGCAAAAAAACATGGTAATCCTTCCATTGCCTTCAATAGAACTCCATCCTGGATTTTTCCTCGGCCCTAAAGATCTCATCTGGGTCAAGAAGCATGTCGGGACCCGTCGGAAAAAATATCCTACAGGCCGTCGTCAGCCGTCGGAAATTTGCTACCTGTAAGCTGTCGGAAGCCGTCGAAAACCGTCGAAAATCTGCTGTTTTTTTTATACTGCTGCAAATATAGCCTTCCATCCACATTTCTTTTCCAAAAACTATTAAACCAATACTGCACAATCCAATATATAATATACCAACCAAATATCAAAACCCAAAGTACACAAAATTAATCAAACACATAAATTTATCAAATAACATCAAAATAAAATACATAATATACATAACAATTCCAACAACCCCAACAATAAGTGTTATACCATGTTATACATACATAAAATCATCAACATCCACATCATTATACAACCACACAACCAATTGTATCAAAAATAATCATACAAAACTAAAAAAATAATACTTGAAAAAGGAAGAAAGCAATGAATCAATATCCTTCAGATCCAGAGCCAGCCGAGGAAGGGAAGCGGCCACCAACATCGACAGCATGCGTACGAGTGAACACGTCCATATAGCCCACGGGACCATGCGCCTCAGCTTCCTGAAGTTGATTTTTACATACAATTATTATACATTTAAAATTATATAGCATAAACTATTTATATTTATCATTCAGTAAATTTACCAACTCCTGCCGATACTGCTGAAATGACTTCGACCCTCCGCGATGAGTGACGGGATTTTTATTTCTGTTTGCAGAGTTTCTATCCGACTCTGCCCGTACATTCAAAATTTGATACATTATTTTTCGATAACGTCAAATTAATAATTCAAAAAAATTAAGTATACTTGCCTTCGCCTCATCCGTTTCCCAGTATCCCAACCATGCTTGCCATACGCTCTCCCCCATCCACCGTGGTTTCTTACCGGATTTCTTAATTTCGGATATCGTGTCCCTATAGTTCTTGCGCATCTTCTTCATCCAGTATCCTCATGCCAGCAGCATATCGTCTGTCTAGATGTCTATCTCAGCCTGTGTTTCACGATAAAAAGTATAAAAAAAGATTACACTGTAAACGATAAACAGTAGAAAAACGACAAAAACAAATTAAAAATGGAAAACAAAAAAATATACATACTAGGACATCCTGCCATATGCACTCTATGATGTGAGAAGGGATGTTATCCCACTTCGGCCAGCAAGCACTCATCCTACTCCGGTAATAAGCTCTAGAAACATCCAACACAACCTTCGAGGGCAGTAGGTCGAACCCCCTGTTTTTAAATATGATACAGATAAGTACGTACATATATCAAGAAAAATAAGATGCTGAATAAAATTTAATTCTTACCCCTCTGCTCTAGGTACTAAAGAAACTACAAGACTCTGTGGTGCTTGCGATGGACCATTGACATCGCCTCCTGAAGATCGGGAAGAGCTCCTACCTCTAGAAGACATTACAATAAACCTGTGACGTATATACACATCATTTCAAAAGAGAATAATAACATGATAATGAAATATATTTCATTTGTAAATGACATCAACGGTATAAATTGCTTAATTAATGACTGAAATGGAAATAGAAATGGAAGTGTGTTATACCTGATTCATAATGGGTGTATAGTTTCGACGATAAGCAGATTTCATTGCATTTTTAATTAAAATTAATAAATAAATGATAAATGGAAATGACATAAAACATGTAAACAATGGTAAACAGATTTGGTTTCATAGTCACATCAATTTGATAATACATCAAGTATTCAACATAGTTACATCAATTGCAAAAAAATCAGATTCAGATTTATATCAGTCATCATCGTCTTCTGATTCAGATTCGGTCTCGTTTTCTACGATATTTTCCTCTGCACTGTCAAACGCTTCTACCAAAACATTTGATTCATCGATCAAAGGACCAAAATCTGTATAATCGTCTGTAATTATTATTTCGTTATTTTGCTCAAGATCTGCCTGATAAGCTTGTTTGTCCGGAGTATTCTTCCCATCGAATGTGAATCTGGCCTTTGTTTTAAAAACTGCAGACCAATCTGCTTTATCTCTTTTTAGAGACGGATAAGGAGCGTAATAAACTTGCAATGCTTGTTTGGCTAGTACAAAAGGATCATACTTGTGATAGTGCGATGTATGCTTTATTTCGATAAGATTATAATCCTTGTGCACATTAATTCCAGAACCTGGAACATTGCTAAACCAATTGCATCTAATAGAAACACCTCCTCCGCGGGTCGTGAGAAATATATCAGTTGCAAAATTTGTGTTAGAACGCCATAAAAATCATTTAAGTGATTTTCTGGATCGTCGCTACCTTTAACAAATATACCAGTATTATTTGTTAATTTTTCTGCACTGTATTCTTTAGTGTTAAATTTATATCCATTGACGAAATATATTGGATATGTCTTAACCACTTTTTTTGGTCCCATTGCAAGATGTTTCAACCCTTCGTCAACAACATAATTTCTCGGCTCATAAACGTAATTTGAAAACCAACCGGAAAATTCTTTACTGAGATCTCCGTTCGGATGTTCACGTTCATAAACACTGTTTATATAAACAAATTATTACATTTGGTTATACACGCGCATGCATTATAGAAAAGAATAAAACACAAAATATTATTTCAGATTACCTAACAAACGGTGCAACCTCGGCACAATTTAGAAGAATATAAGTGTGTGCTACATGAAGATCTCTATCGTCTAGCCATATTTCTACACATTTTCCAGAAGACCGACCATGTTGTCTAAAAATAGATAACATTGCTTGAGAGGACTCTTGTTCGTCGCCTTCGTCATTACGAGGAACACTTTCAAATGAAATATTCACATGGTCACTGAAATAGTGAGAGAAAAAGAAAGAAGCTTCTTCTTCGATGTAAGATTTACATATCGAACCTTCAACTCATACTTTTTGCCTCACTTTTTTTCAGATGATTCAAATATCTATGCAAAATTAATTTATATTAACTTCATCTTTCAAATGCAATTAAATTACGTGATAACATATTACATACCTCTCAAATGGATACATCCATCCATATTGGACAGGACCTCGAAGTCGTGCTTCAAATGGGAGATGAACAGGTAAATGTTCCATTACATTAAAAAAACCTGGCGAAAATATTTTCTCTAATTTGCAAAGCAATATAGGAATATCCACTTCAAGTTTACGTAAACGTTGCACTTTTAAAGTAGTCGAACAAAGCTCTTTGTAAAACATACTAAGCTCCGTTACTACCTTCCAAACTTTTAACGGCGGTAGTTCTTTGAACATAATAGGAAATAAATTTTCCATCATTATGTGACAGTCGTGACTTTTCATTCCGCTCAATCTACCATTTTTAAAGTCAACACATCTACGAAGAGTTGATGATATCCCATCAGGAAATCTTAACCCTTCCACCCATTTTAACACAGCTTTCACTTGATTATTATCTAATTCGTAACATGCTTTGGGTTTTATACTGTCATTTGGTTTCATATGAAGCTCAGGACGTTTGCATAATTCTTCTATATCACGTCTTGATTTCAAATCATCCTTCGTCTTCCCTTTCACATTCAAAATTGTGTTAAAAATATTATCAAATACATTTTTCTCATTGTGCATCACATCTATATTATGACGAAGCAGAAGATGTTTCCAATACGGCAACTCCCAAAAAATAGTTTGTTTGCACCAGTTATGAACAACTAATTTGTCTTCAATTTCTGTTTGCTCTCCAGTTTCATATATCTTTGGATAGTCCCTAACAAGTTCATATATGTCTTCGCTTGACCATATCGTCGGTGGTTGTCTGGTTTCTACTCTATTAGCTAAAAAGTTTTCTTGTCTCCTCTGAAGGGATGATTTACATGGAGAAAATATCGATGACAGTCAAACCATGAAATTTTCTTACCATGAGGTAAAGAAAACGCTCGTGTTTCATCCATGCAATATGGACATGCTAGACGACCGGCGGTACTCCATCCTGAAAGCATTGCATAGACAGGAAAATCACTTATAGTCCACAACAAAGAAGCAAACATATGAAATTTTTTATTCTTGGACACATCCTATGTTTCTACTCCTTCGTTCCACAGTATTTTTAACTCCTCAATAAACGGTTGTAAATATACAGTGATTCCTTGTATCGGATCGTCGGGGCCAGGAACGACAACGGTAAGAAACATATATTGCGTTTTCATACACATCCATGGAGGTAAATTATACGGTATGACGATAATGGGCCAGGATGAATATTTCGAACCAAATTGAGAAAATGGAGAAAAACCGTCCGTACATAATCCTAATCTAACATTTCGACTCTCCGCTGCAAAATTTGGATACGTATTATCGAAATGCTTCCATGCTTCTCCATCGGTCGGATGTGTCAACGTACCCTCTTCCTCCGTTCTCACACTGTGCCATCTCATATTAGATGCAGTTACAGAAGATGCATATAATCTTTGAAGTCTTGGAGTTATGGGTAAGTAATGCATACGCTTGTACGGAACTTCATTCCCCTTCTTTTTTCTTGGTTTGTATCTCTCCTGGTTACAAATTTTACAATTTCTAAGGTTTGCGTCTTCTTTCCAAAACAACATGCAGCCTTTTAAACATGTATTTATTTTCTGATAAGGTAAATCAAAAGCCGACATAAGTTTTTTAACTTCATAGTGATTTTCACACATTAGATTATCGGGTGGTATATGTCTTTTTGCAGCTTGTACAATAGCCGTAAACCCAGCTTCAGTGATGTTGTATTTTGACTTCATCGCAATGTATTTTGCGATTACTGACAGCTGAGTGCCGCTTTTACAACCATCCCAAATAGGTTTCTTAGCAGCATCTAGTAAATCATAAATTTTTTTTGCTTCAATATTTGGTTCTTCAACATTTCCATCATCGTCGTCAACTTCAACCAAAGGAAACATTGATCGTGCTGCATTTTCGACCATATTTTCTATACGGGTCGTCCTAACTATTTCGTTAACGACACTTTCAGACTCTACAGAAGTATTTGCTACAACTTCTCCATGCCGATCCCAAACATAATACTCGGGTAAGAAACCATTTTTGCACAAATGAACTTTCACAATATCTGGTAACAAATACTTTAAATGTCTACACCTACTACATGGACAACGAATTTCTGGATCGTTTCCGTTATTACTTAAAGCGAATTCAACAAACACGTTTATACCATTATAAAAATCTTCTTTTATTGAGCTCCTCAGTCCTTTTCTTTGGTACATCCATCTTCTCCGATCAACAAAATAATCAATCATTTTTCCTATTTGAAAAAATTAGAAGTTCAAAATTTAATATTTATTTTCAAGAATACAAATTCGAAAAAGATTATTTTCATGGTCGTATAATATTTAAATTTAAAGAAAAACTTCACAAATTTAAAAATATTTTCAAATAGGGCACATTTTATTTTTTAACATATCGATATAAAAAATTGTATAAATTTTTTTTTCCATGGTCAGGCATCCTACTTCCCATTACAAACACAGTAAGCATTTACATTTCGTATATTACTTCGTCTCAAACAATTCAACAAAATTTCGGCAACATTTCCCTTTTGTTCCCTGCATTGTACACAAATGCGTGTACGCAGGAAACAAAAAAGAAAAGTTAGGCCGAAATTTTATGAACCGTTTGAAACGAAGTAGTATACAAAATGTAAATGCTTACTGTGTTCATAACTTGTCCAATACAGGGACAAATCCAACAAACATTGTACCAAATGAATATAAATGGTCGTTTTTTGAAAAAAAATGACAATTTATATAACGATCATGTACAACACTCGTCAGACGGGGCCAAAAACTGTCTAAGGGACATTAGTTAATTAAATGTGCGCATTTTACGAAAAAATACAGTTTTACTAACTGTTTATATTTACTAAAATATATTTTAATTTAACACATTTATTCGACGTATTCCATCAACTTAAGGCTCGTTTGATGCATTTTTTTTGTTGCATAATTCAATACGTGTACAATATAATATTCCTGGCTCGTGCATTCATTTTATCTTATTCCAACTAACACAATACAATGATAGCAACGCTACACACATATACAATCGTAGAATCAAGGCATACACAACGATTTAAATATACACGAACAACCACAAATTATACATGTTTTTCACAATTTCACGATAAAAGATGAAATAGGAATACCATGAAATGCTAGAAACTATTATAACACTATTGGAAACAATTTCAATCACCAATTAGACCTAATTTAACAACTTATGCAAATCTAGATTTAGGGTAAACATTAGATTTTTGGCAAAAATAAGAGATTATACCTGACCTAGAGAGCAATAGATGTTCATTATGCAGCCGGGGAGGATCCGAAAGCTCGAAATTGATGATTGGAAACTTGGGGAAGAGATTTGGGGATTTAGGGATGAATATTTTCGTATGAAAAGTGAGGAGGAAGAAGGCTCGGCTGAGCCTGTAGTTCGATAATTTCCGATGGCTTCCGACGGCCGCCGACGGCCCGTCGGAAGCCGTCGAAAATAGGCCGTCGGAAGCCGTCGCCCCCCTCCGTCGGTATTTAGCTTTTTTCTAGTAGTGAAAGTAGGAAAAATGGTCAATTATTTTATCGATCGGAGTTGGATGTACCAACAAATAAGAGAAATTGGAGGCTCAATAAGTGAACATTTTCAAAATGGTGTACACATCTTTATTGAATTCGCTTTACGTAATAATGGAAATGACGTATAAATTCGTTGTCCATGTAGTAGGTGCAAATTATTGAAGCATTTGATACCGGATATGGTAATAGTTCATTTGTGCCAATATGGTTTCGTGCCGAATTATTTGGTGTGGGATCATCATGAAGAACTTATAGCACCCCATTCCGTGCATTCGAAGGAGGAGTTGGATAATGAACTTGTTCCGACGAATCTCATAGAAGATATGGTTGAAGATGCATCACGTTCAATGTTCCCTACTATTGAAGTTGATGGTAACGATGTTAATGTCGAAGAAGAAAGAAACAAGTATTGGAGCAAAAAAAATTATGATTTATTAGATACTGCTAAGAAATCCCTTTGGGATGGTTGTATAAGCGGTACTCAACTATCAGTAACTGTAGAATACATTACGATGAAATCAAAATATAACTTCACAGAAGCCGGGTTTACAACTATAGTACAAGCTGCAAAATGGCATATGCCACCCGATAATTTAATGTGCGAAAATCATTTTGAAGTGAAAAAACTTATGTCTACTTTTGGTTTGCCGTATCAAAAAATAGATACATGTTTAAATGGTTGCATGTTGTTTTGGAAAGAAAACATCAATCTTAGGAATTATAAAATATGTAATCAGGAAAGATACAAATCAAGAAAAAAGAAGGAAAAGGAAGTTCCATACAAGCGTATGCATTACTTACCCATCACTCCTAGGCTTTAAAGGTTATATGCATCTTCTGTAACCGCGCATCATATGAGATGACACTGGGTGAGAACACATGAAGAAGGTACGGTAACACAACCAGCCGATGGAGAAGCATGGAAGCATTTTGATAAGACATACCCCGCTTTCGTAGCGGAGAGCCGTAATGTTAGACTTGATTTATGTATGAATGAATTTTCACCGTTCTCTCAATTTGGTTCAAAATATTCATCTTGGCCTATAATCGTTACACCTTACAATTTACCTTCGTGGATGTGTATGAAAACTCCGTATATGTTTCTCACAATTATCATCCCTGACTCTGATGATCGTACACAAGGAATCGATGTATATTTACAACCGTTGATTGAAGAGTTGAAAACACTGTGGTATGAAGGTGTTGAAACATACGACATTTCAAAAAAAATTCGTATGTTCGCTTCTCTACTGTGGACTATAAGCGATTTTCCTGCGTATGCAATTCTATCGGGTTGGAGTACGGCTGGTCATCTAGCTTGCCCTTATTGCATGGAAGAAACACGAGCACGCATGGGATGAAAATATCGTGGTTTGATTGTAATCGGTGTTTTCTCCATATTAATCATCCTTTTAGAAAAGATAAAAAAACTTTACAAGTAATAGAATTGAGACCTTGCGACCACCAACGATTTGGTCAAGCGAAGATATTTATGACCTTGTAAAGGATTATCCAAAGATACATGAAATCGGCGAACAAATTGAAATTCAAGGTATATCGACGATTCATAATTGGTGCAAACAAAGTATATTTTGAGAGTTGTCTTATTGGAAAAATCTCATAATTCGTCATAATATCGACGTGATGCACAACAAGAAAACGTGTTCAATAATGTGTTTAACACAATTCTGAATGTTAAAGGAAACACTAAAACGATTTGAAATCAAGACGTGATATAGAAGCGATATGCAATCGTCATGAACTTCATATGAAGCCAAATGACACAAAAAAACCCAAAGCATGCTATGAGCTAGACAGTAACCAAGTTAAAGTACTGTTAAAGTAGGTGGAAGGAATAAGATTATCTGATGGGATTTCCTTTAATCTTCGTAGATGTGTCGACTATAAGAACGGTAAACCGAGTGGGATGAAAAGTCAAGATTGTCATGTAATGATGGAACATTTATTACCCGTCGCTTTCAAATAACAGTTGCCCACAAAAGTTTGAACGGTTGCAACAGAACTTAGTTTTTTTTTATAAGGAGCTTTGTTCAACTACCTTAAAAGTTGATAATCTACATAAACTTGAGGAAGAAATTTCTATACTGCTTTGCAAACTGGAGAAAATATTTCCTCCTGGTTTCTTTAATGTAATGGAGCATATACATGTTCATCTTTCGTTTGAAGCACGTCTTCGAGGTCCTATTCAATATGGATGGATGTATCCGTTTGAAAGATATTAATATTGAGTACGTTAAATTTTAGTTTAACCACATGTAATAAATTTTAATTATAATTATTCTGAACAGGTACTTAAATCATCTAAAGAAAAAAGTGAGACAAAAAGCATGAGTTGAAGGTTCGGCATGCAAATCATATATCAAAGAAGAAGCTTCGTTCTTTCTCTCTCATTATTTCAATGACCACGTGAACTATCTTTTGAAAGTGCTACGCAAAATGATGAGGGCATTGAATAAGATTATTCTGAATTAATGCTATCTATTTTTAGAAAGTAGGGACGCCCTGTTGGAAAATGTGTGGAAGTATGGTTAGATGACAGATATTACCATGTAACCCACACATATGTTCTTATTAACTGTGCAGAAGTTGCACCATTTGTTAGGTATTAATGAATAACACATCTAAAATTATTTACTTGAATAATACATGTGTGTATAATTATAATGCAATATATTATCTGTATATGCAGTATTTATGAATCACAACATCCTAGCGGAGATATCAGCAAAAAATTTGCTACTTGGTTTTCGAACCACGTATATGATCCAGTAATTTGTGTGGTCGACGAAGGGTTGAAACATCTTGCGATGGGACCAAAAAGAAAAGTGAAGACATATCCAATATTCTTTGTCAATGAATACAAATTCAACACCAAAGAATATGGGGCTGAAAAATTAACTAGTAATACCAGTGTATATGTTAATGGTAGTGATGATTCAAATGATCACATAAACGATTTTTACGGCATGTTAACTCAGGTTTTGCAATTAACATATTTCACCAGACCTACGGAAGAAGTTTATTTGTTTAGATGCAACTGGTGCGGTAATGTTTCAGGTTTTGGAATCAACGTGGACCAAAAATATAATATTATTGAAATAAAGTATACATTACGTGATCATAAGTACAATCCGTTTATACTAGCCAAACAGTCCCTATAAGTTTATTATGCTCCTTATCCATCTATAAAAAGAGATAAAATAGATTGGTCGGTGGTTTTTAAAAAGAGGGTAAGATTTACGTTTGATGGAAAGAATATTCCTGATGAACAAGCGTACCAAGCTGATATCGAGGAAAATGGCGAATTTGCAATAACAGATGATCAAACTGATTTAGGACCTCTAAATGATGAATCAAATGTATTAGTAGAAGCATTTGAGACCATAGAGGAAAACAATATAGAGTACGAGACCGAGTCTGAATCAGAACGACAAGGACTAATTTAATAGTATACATGTTGAAAAAAGGTAATTTATGTGAGTATTGATGTTACACTTTTTTTGTATTTTACATGTGATTATTGATGTTAAATCTTGATATGTTTACTCATAATTGAATGATTTGTTTACTCATAATTGAATGATATGTTCTGCCATAATAAAATAATATGTATGTCATAGGTATTACAGATGTTCTTCTTTAGGTGACGGAGTTCTTCACAGTCTGGTTCTCCCTCTGCGTCTCAGAGAGGAACAGGTCGCAGCAGTGGTGATGCCAGCGGCCCTTCGCAGGAGGCGCCACGTACGGTAGTTAGATTGCTACCGAAAGCTGATGGCTCATAAGTATTAAATTTACTTCAGCATTGTAAATATTTTGTGTGATATATTAGTCATGATTTGTCTGTATCATATTTAATGCAGGGGTTTTGAGCTTGAGCCTTCTAACATTGTTCTCAGCATATCGAAGCAGGCATACATGAGTCATATGACTGCATGCTGGCCGAAGTGGAGCAGGATCCAAGACCATGTACGGGAGTGCATATGGCAGGACTTCCTGGTAAGTGTAAAATTATATATCATTATATATAATCACTTTACAATTTGTTGACTAAGTATAAATGTATAACTTATATTTTTTTCAACATATATACAAGGGGCAGTAGACTTACAAGAAGAGGACATGTCTCTTTGCCAGCGCCACTGGAACTCAAAAGTGGTAAAGAATTATAGGGATACAATGTCTACCATAAGAAAAACTGGAAAGAAGCTAAGCTGGATGGGCGCCAACATCTGAGATGCTTGGGTCGCATGGTGGAGTAGCGACGAATTCAAGGTAAGTCTATCAGATATCATATTAATTTATTCAGTACAGAATACATAATTTATACCTGTAAAATATAATTTTAATTTTTAATTTGCAGGCGAAGTCGGACAGGAACTCTGTGAACAGGCAGAAAAATCCAATCACACACCGTGGTGGCTCGAAATCATTTCAACACCATCGCGAGGACCTGGTCAATTAATTAATTACAATTACCAACAATTATTACATGTTTAGTATAATTTGTATGAATAACAACAATATATACCAATTATTGTAGGAAAGAGCGCGTGGGGGTCCCGTCTCGTATATGGACGTGTTTGAGCATACCCATGCCGTTAGGCAGACAGACGACGAAGGATTAGTGTCGTATGCCTGGCATGAGGATGATAGAGCATACGCTGCACACGTAAGTATATTTAAGTTATAAGTTATTGATAATGATCATTTTAATTAATTCGTTATAAAATATTATATTAATGTCATGTAATATTTATTTGTATTTAATTTTGCTTTCTAGGAAAAATTTGTGCAAGCACATGCGTAGATGCTTGAGCATTCGGGACGGGAGCAGTTGACCACTGACGAGGAGGACACGATCTTTGACTCTGTTATGGACCCGATCCAGAGAAATAGGCGCTATGGCTATAGCAATCAATCAATAATTTATAAAAAATTAACTCCGTTGTAAAATTTGCTTAATTTTTATAAAAGTTACGTAATAACTTAAACATATTTCGACTTGTTTTGTAGGCTCAGACATCACAATGGGCTTACCGAAAGGCTCAGGACAATGCGGAGATTAATAAGCTTCGACAGCAGATTGCACAACTGCAGGAGCAGGACCGCCACCGAGCGGTGCAAATGGAGTGGCTGAACCAGCGTTTGGCCGAGTATGTGGAGCGTCATGGAGCATTCCCTTTGTCTGGTGGTTCCAGAGCCGATGATGAGCCATGAGGTATGATTTGCAGTTTTTTTTTCGAAACTAGTGTATATAAACATTGAGTGATGGTAAGGTTGATTTGTGGGCATGTGGTGTTTGACATTGATTTGTGTGGTTGATTTGGTGGTTGATTTGTGAAGTTGATATGTGGAGTTTGATATTGGATGTTGAATGTATATATTGTACATTGATGTTGGATGGGTGAGACTGATGATGGAAGGTTTGTTTTGTATTGATTGAATATGTTTGCGTTTGATCTGATGATGTTTGAGTTTTATATTGATATCGATATTAATTTCAGCTTATATAACTGATTTATATATTGATTTTGATGAGTTGTGTTATATATTGGTATGGAAGTGATGCTCGGCTGCAGAAAAAAAATTTATCCAGATTTCCAACGGCTTCCGACAGCTCCCGGCGGCATAATGACCAATTTTTTCGACGGCTAGCGACGGCTATCTAGGCGAAATTTGCGACGGCTTAATGGAAATTTTCATGCCACGTGGTCGTCTTTGCCGTCAAAAATGCCATTGGAAGAGCCGTCGCAATTTCTTTGTCGAAGCCGTCGAAAGTGGACGAAATGCGTGGTCCTTATTCCAATGGCATTTCCGATGGCTCGCGACGGCTGCGAGCCGTCGAAAATTGCCCTTTCTCTTTTAGTGGGACAAATCATTCCTATATGCTAGTCCCTAGATTAAGAGTTCAAATCCCCTGTACCCAAACCCCCTGTCCCTCCTGTACCCAACCAATCGGGGACGTCGATTTTCAACCATTTTGCAATTAAACCCCTCACGGTAGGAGAGAGAAAGGAGGTTTAATTGCAAAATAGCTAAAAATCGGCATTTCCGATTGGTTGGGGACAAAGGGGACAGGGGGTTTGGGTACAGGGGATTTGCTCTCCTAGATTAACAAGAAGTTAAATTATGACATAAAAGTAAATACAACAAAACAATGTGTTTAATAAGAAAGCAAGCCATAAACAATACACATACACAAACTCTAATTAAAACTAGTGTAGGAAAAAACCCTAGTTAAAACTTATGTTTCTCAGGTTAAAACTAGAGCTCCTAAACAAACCTAAATATGTTTTAAGCAGTCTTGTTTCCTACTTGTGTTTCTTAGGTTCGGACATTTAAGCTATAGCTTCAAACTATTGTCTTCAAGATCCTGTTTCATTATTTCTTTATGATTAAACAAATTTATATCAGTGAGCTTCTTGTGGATATTTGATATATAACTTGTGAAAAGAATTTTAAATCTCTTACCGTCTTGCATTTCTGTTAACTCCAAGATCCTTGTAATAATTTGGGTAGAAAGAATATTAAAGAAAAAAATAGAAGTTTTGAAGATCAATTTTTAAGATTTTAAGAAAGCTTTCTAAATTTTCAATCTAATACTTGTGAAAATATAAATATTTTTATATCACGACCTTGTATCACAAGAAATTTAAAATGTACATGTAAAAGTAGTAATGGTGCATCATTAAGCTTCTAAAAGAATTATACTAAACTTTTCAAATTAAATCTTGTAGTTTACATTTATTTTCTTCTAACTAATTAGCTGAAGCAAAAATATCATAGGAAATCATCGTTGCATTTACATATACTAGATTGAGTCAGCGGATGTCGATAAACAAATTGATTAAATCCGATAATTGTATGTTTTCATTTACGTTTACATTTAAATATACATATACATTTACATTTATCAGTTTTTTTTATTCGCACATCATCTTCATGATAATTATAAGTTTTGAAGCGCGTCTTATATGTAAGAACAGTTCTATAAAAGAAGATAGACTGCACATAAATCCAATAACAAATAATATTTTATAATTTTACATGCAAAATCATAAGGAATAATGATTGATGGAAATGATGAAAATTATATATGCATATATTAAAGTCATTCCTACTGTCTAGTGTCGGACTTCCTATTTCCCTCTATTAGAATTCAAGCACGTATTGACTAATGAGACATAAAATCCAACAAGGCATTTGCCATAACTACTATTTCATAAATATTTTTGACAATGAAGTATAATAAAATACTGCAATACTTTTTTCATGTACTTATCAACAAGCCATGGCACTTGAGAGTGGCTTTTAAATCCACTAACAGCAGTTCCTTTCCAAACACGGCCAATTACAAGTTGGAATGAAGGAGTAGATATTTCCTATACCCAAGGTGCAACTCCCACACTATTACTGGTGATCCCTAACCCTTGTGACAACATTCCAAGGCTGTCCACATCATAATTATGTTTCCAATGCACTAAAAGTTATAATCAACACCACAATCACTAAGGTCAAAAATGACTTGTTGAATTGGCTTTTCATGTCCTTTTGAATTCACAAATTCAGTAGCTCCAAATTCCATTGTTGTAATTAAATTAGAGGAAAATGGTATTATTCAATTCAACCATGCTTAATGACAATAGAGAGAACATGATATTTGTGACGACCTGCATTTCGGAAGGTTTAAATCGACAATAAACCACACATGTCCAACTCAAACAATCCAGAACACAGATAATCAATAGGGTTAATTAAGAAAAATAAGAAAAGAAGAAAACAAACACAAAATCTCGCAGTAGAATGACAAAATATAATAATCAAATAAACAGTTCATGAAGCTGTTTATACTATATATCTGATTAAAATTTATACAACATTTATCAGAATTATACATACAACAGAACAATAGAATAATGCAGTGGAACAAGATGATGCAGGGAAATAGTACTAGTAATAATATACCAAATCTTCGTTTTTGTCCTCCATAATAAATGATCTTCAATGCGTTGAAAACTCAGGGTCGACCCAAGCATAAAGTAAAACAATACACTCGAGTCAGAACTAAAATATTCTTATATGAGTCAAATCAATATCATGTATAACATGAGTGTAATAGCGTTGGAGATGTTTATGGGGTTTTACATCTCCTATCCAATGTATAACGTGCGTGCAATAACTCTAGAGATGTTATGGGATTTTCTATCTCTTAAGGATATGTCAAAATATTTATATATAGTAGAATACGCTATATATGTAATGTCTAATCGATAAAATAAATATTTTTTCTAGCGTTAAGGTTTTACATTAATCCCTCTTAACGCGTTTTTAAACATTGTCGTACAGTTTGCATATAACACAACCAGTAGAACGTCGGTAGCCAGTGGTGCGCTGTGATACGACAGCACTAAATCAAAATCGTAGTGGTCTCGAATAAGGATAAAAGTATGACAAGACACGTGAGGCAATGCCCAAGGTAGGATACTACTAGTTTGCATTCCCGACTGATCGTAACACATCGCCCTAGCGAATGCTGACCGCGTCCAACACTCCCAAAATCAATGGGTGCGCACTAATCAATAACAATGTAAAGATAGTAATACGAAGGAGTGTTTCCTCTAGAGGTAGCTAACCTCATTGGCATGGGTACGACTTCTGTTTTAGTCATTTCAAATTGACACAAGTGTCGGGTCACCATCAACGTTCACTTCGTTCAAATCCAGTAACGTTCATCAAATCCAACTACTTCATTCTGGAGTCTCCTCCGCATACACAGTTGTTAAAGTGGTTCCAATATTGACAGAGAGTATGCCAATAAGAGGCCCCGGTCTCTTTAACAACCAAACGTCGTTTTACACACCGGATGATTCCTTAACATTTCGAAAACGATTCATGCTTGATATCAAAATATCATATTCACTTCAAAAATCTTTATATTTCAAAATCATCATATTTGCTTAAAATATCTCAATTTCACTTGAAATCGTTTTTCACTCCAATATCTCAATTTCACTTCCAAAATCGTTTCAAATTTCAACTTAGGTTATAGCTTCATTTTAACCATATTCACATTTAAATCCACGATTTAAATATAGCATTCCAACTTTGCACGGTTTGAATTTTTAGAAAATAGTTTGAATAGGGAAAATAGTTTTAAAATAGTTTAAATAGTTAAAGTAGTTTGATATAAAATGGTTTGAGTATTAAAATGGTTTATATAGTAAAATAGTTTGGAAAATCAAAATAATTTGAATATTTAAAAAGATAGATTTTTAAACAGTTTATATTAAAATAATCTATTTTGAAAATAGTTTCAAATCAAACTGTTCTTTCCATTTCAACAAATCTGGACCCAGGTCCAAATTTAAATCAAACCGATTCAATTCCAAAATTTTCAATTCAAATCATCTTCAATCTCAATTCAATTCAAATCGACTCAATTTCGATTTCAATTCGAATTAACTTAAATTTTGAAACGTTTCATTTCAACTCCAAATTCGATTTCACGATTCGATTCAATGGTTTACATTTAAATTCGATTCTTATTTAAACCATTTCAATTTATATAAATTTCAAGTCCAATTTAATTTTACCGATTTAAATCACTTAAATCAATTCAAACTTCAATATTCAATTTAAGGTTCAAATCAATCATTCAATTCCGAGCTCAAGTTTGAAATATCCATTTAAATTACTTTTACTAGGATATATTTCAAAGTTCAAATAAAAGTTCAAATCTTTTAAAACAAATCAATTTCCATCATCCAAATGATTTCTCAATTATAACTTCAAATTTTCAAATTCAATTCTTCAAACAATTTCTGTCAACAAATTTTAATTCCAACATTTCAAGCTCGAGTTCGATAATAATTCAATTTTCATAAATCAATTATTTTATTCCTTAAAAACGATATCGTTTAAATAATTTAAAAACCAACAATTTTAAAACCATTTAATTTAACCATTTCGATGTCCGTATATAATTTTCTGTCTTATGGCCAAGTGATCAGTTATTTCGATTTTTAATTTCAGGGATGGATATATATCATTTCAATCCAAATAAAAATGTCATAGGTATATATCATTTCAACCTATTTCTTAATTTATTAGAATATAATTCAAATGACAGTTTTATATATTGTCAATAATATACAGGGTGATAACAGGATATATATATATATATAATAAACATCCATCATCCAATATTTCAACCAATAGTCATCCATTACAATCAACATCCAAATCAGTCAAAATATCACAATAGTCAACTGGTTATTAAATATCAGATTTTTAACTAGCACTTTAATCAATTTCACTTTAACCGTCAATTTATTTCCTAACAGTCAATTCATATTCAATTTAAATGCCAAATAAATCACCAAACAACAGTCAATAAAATAAATTACATCATGATTTCTATTTAACTAACAGAAGAACATTTTAGTATATCATGAGTGATTTAAAACACTCACCTTTATTTGAAACTGAAAATTTTTCAGCTTTGAATAAATTCCAACTCCATGTCGTAGCCTTCGTCGATACGATCGCAACCTGACTCATTTCGCTCGAATCCGATCTCGTATGAAAAAGTTACGGATTTATTAGCATAACGATATAATTAACATTTAATTAACTAAATAATTAATATAATTAATAACCTAAACCATCTCTCTCGCTCTCTTCTTTCACGTACAGGCTAAGCGACGACCCAACCCACGCGACGAAACCCTCGAGACGCACGCAACCCCAACCCACCGAGCTCTGATCTGACCTCGTCACGACGACCGCCTCACGCTGCTCTGCCACCGCCAGCAGCCATGTCACCTTCGCCTCCGCCGTTGTCGCGAACGAAACCCAAAACCCCCGCGATTACAAACCCAGATCCTGGCGAATTCGAGTTGATTCGCCTCGATCCAACCATTGGATACGTAGAGCTCGTCGAGATCTACACTTTTCTTTTTGGTGTTGTTTGATTTTGTTGAACGGATGAGGAGAAATCAAGGGAAGAAGATCGAGCGATTTCGGCCATTAAATCGTTAGAGGGGAGCGGCTGAAGCTAGGGTTAGGTTTTGGCGAAAATGAAAATATAACAGCCTTATATATAAATTTCCGACCTGATTTAACCGCAAAAATTTCAAACTTCAAGGGAATCGTGCCACCGGGCATTCTGTATGTTATACCCCTATTCCAAACACAATGGAATATGCATCGAGAGCCTATTCCATCATATTCAGAAGATAGCTTTTCGAAATCAATTTATTTTGATTAATTTCTTTAATTAAATTCTACGCGTTTCAAGCTCACACGGCCAAACGATAAGTCTGATCGCTATGAAATTTGAAATCCTATAATAATTCACTATTACGGATCCGATGAAACTAGTTTCGTCGAAATCCGAGACAGTTGCCCGAATGGCTATTTTTACACGTTAATTAAAACGAGTAATTTCCAAACTAAATTTATTCACTTTTAAATTCACTTTTAAATTCAATTTTAAAAGTTTGATATCATCGTTCTAGTTTAAATACAATTTAAATCAAATTTTAAAATCATTTTCATTCGTATTAAATTCAGGATTCGATTATTTAAATAATTCCGATATTAAATTTAAACAATTCAATTATTCAATAAATCGCTATATTTGAAATACAAGTTATTTAACTTATAAAATTTAATTTTTAAAATGAATTAAAATAATAAAACAACTATTTCCATTTTCTAGTAATTCAACATCAATGCAATTATTGTATACAGCAAAAATTATTCGTTTATTATTGAATTTTGTTATTCAAATTTTTTATCTAAGTTCATATCCAATAAATTACATTAATAATACATTTAATTTTTATTTCCAACCATTTTTATTCAATAATCATATTAAATTTAATAATTTAAAATTGTTAAAATTTCGGGTCGTTATAATCCCCCCACTCAAAACTTTTCGTCCTTGAAAAAGGTACTAAGTAGAGAATCTAACATTCAATATATTTTACTCAAAATAATCAACTTACAAAATTTTAAAATCTTATTTGCCAAACTTTTACTACGCTTCCGCTTTGCCACTCCGATACCTGCTTTATGGAAATTACAACCTATTTATAAAAACAAGTCATAAAATTTTTAAACTCTCAAAATTTTTCTAACACCCGAATTTTACGGAAAATTTCGGCAGCGTCTCCTTTGCGTGGCTCGATCGTAAAAATTTACAATAAACACACACACACAGATATATATATATATATATATCAAATATACATCTCGTCTCAGTGATGAGGCATCTCGTAGGGAAAAACATAAAAGTACGGTATGCAATCTGTGATATGTACCTTATTATTAATAATATGTGCGAGTTCGCTCATATTAAAGCAGGCAAAAGAAAATTAAACCGTGTATATGTCCAAATGGCCTTCTATGCACCTATCTCAACTCAAGTTTGAAATATTAGTTGCTTATAAAAAGATATAGAGACATGTATGAGTTTAGCAGAACTATATAACATGAATTCTTACTCCAACCGTAAGCATAAGCACTAATACATAACATAACAATCATATGTAATGAAAAGCAGTAATAACAATGATTTACAACAAAAGAAACCATTCAACAATTAATGTTCATCGAATTAATTCATAACTATAACAGTTTACATTTTCCAATGTCCATAGTTAATTTATACACTTCATTTCTTATTAACATCCATTCTTTATTAACATTTAACTGGTTTTACTTCCAATTTATTTACATCTATTGTATTCAAGTTCAATTTATTCAATTTTCAATTATTTCACTTTATGTTTAACACATTTCATATCAATTCATTTCTGGACTATTTTATAAAATCATTTCATTAATTCATTTCATTTCAATAAGTGAAAATTATTAATTTACGGAGAATATAAGAACTAAACACCGGGTTTCTTTCCAAATCATTTTGAAATAATATATATACTCATATCTTTTATATATATCAAATCATATTTAGAAATTTTAAATCAAAATCTGTTTATTGAATCGAATGCGTAGCAAAGCTACTAAGTGGCCTCTGCCGCTTTAAGACTCAAAAATGAATGTCGATGATGCGGCCGTCATCATCGAAATTATTTTCCAGCGACAGAAGAGAGGAGTACATGACTTACTTCCTTTTAAAATCCATTTTTGAAAACAACTTCTACTCGTAAATATTTTTAAATAATACTAATATTATTTTCAAAATCTTATAAAACAATTTCAAAAGCATCAGGATTCAAGTTCTCAAATTATCAGTTTAAATTCATTCTTTTAACTTAAAATAAGATTAGATTTTTATTTCAGAACTCATTACTTAAGTTTATAAACATCCATAAACTCAAATTAGTTAAGTTAATATTTCCAAACTTGGTTTTATAACCTATTCATTTCATAATTTAACTTAAAGTTTAAATTATTTCTCACCACTTTCACTTAATCCGAGTTAAAAAAATTCTTTTCTTATTATTCACATTCAATAAATTTAAAATTTGTTTTTAGCTTAATATTTCTCAAATCTACAAGTTATACAAACTTATTCACTTAAAATTTCATTTCATTATTTTATCTAATTCATTTCAAATACAATTCACTTTCATTTAAACTTTCTTGAGTTAAACTTCATTTCAACAACTCAACTTATTTAACACTACTTGGGTTTATTCTTTTATTTTATATCTCAAATTCAAATTTTCTTTTGTTTACTTAACCAAAATGTTCAACCATTTTAAAATTCGGTTTTACTTTCCTGTTCAAGTTCATAAGTTATAAACTAATTTCTTATCTATACTATTTCAATTTATAAGTTCATAAACTATTTTTATATATTTATCAAATCATACTTGGAATTTTTTTCACAATCAAAACTTGTTTTAATCGGAAATAAATTTCTTTTGGTAGCAATTCTCACTCAGAAACTCGAAAATGGATACTGACGATGCTACAGTCATCCCCAAAATTATTTCCCAATGACTAAAGCGGGTTTTATGCTTTTATTTTTCTCAAAAATCCTTTTTTTAATGTATTTCTAGTCGAAACACTTTCAAATATTATTATTATTATTTCCGAAAACTTTGAAAACAAATTTTGAAAATCAACGGGATTTAAATTCTAAAATTCTGAGCTTTTAAATTCTTTCTATTTATAAGCCATATTATAAATATACTTATACAATTTCATTACCTTATTTTGAAAACATTTCATAATTTACATTTTTTTATTACAAACAACTCTTATAGTAATTAGATTTTAATTCAATCTAATTATCGAACGCTTCGTGAAGAAGAGTTCACAAAGTATTCATGTTTAGTTTAATTCAAACAATAATCGATGATAGTTAAATATTATCATCTCCTAACAAACAACATTCACTAATAATCATACAGGTTTATGAAAATTATCATTTATATATAACATATAATTTAGGTAAAATTATTTCATTTACCCTCTTTTAAAACAATATTATGTCGAATTGCCTCGTTTAAGTATTTAGAAACCCATATCAATAACATGGCGCCTCATGTACTGACTAGAATTCATAAACAACTTAACAGATAAGTAAACACAATATAAAACAATTTATAACACTAACAAGTACGCACTCTCATATATATACACACTCAAACAAAACTCATTCTAGGATGTTACTACCCTATCTCTAATGAGTCAATCCCCATCTCTAATGAGTCAATACCCATCAAAGCTCATGTTATCGCTAGACCAAAGCTCTAGTACCAACTATGACGACCTGCATTTCGGAAGATTTAAATCGACAATAAACCACACATGTCCAACTCAAACAATCCGGAACACAGATAATCAATGGGGTTAATTAAGAAAAATAAGAAAAGAAGAAAACAAACACAAAATCTCGTAGCGGAATGATAAAATATAATAATCAAATAAACAGTTCATGAAGCTGTTTACACTGTACATTTGATTAAAATTTATACAACATTTGTCAGAGTTATGCATACAACAGAACAATAGAATAATGCAGTGGAACAAGATGATGTGGAGAAATAATACTAGTAATAATATACCAAATCTTCGTCTTCGTCCTCCATAATAAATGATATTCAATGCGCTGAAAACTCAGGGCTGACCCGAGCATAAAGTTAAAACAATACACTCGAGTCAGAACTAAAATTTTCATATGTGAGTCAGATTAATATCACGTATAACATGAGTATAATAGCGTCAGAGATGTTTACGGGGTTTCACATCTCTTATCTAGTGTATAACGTGTGTGCAATAACTCAAGAGATGTTACGGGATTTTCCATCTCTTAAGAATCCGTCAAAATATCTATATATAGTAGAATACGCTATATATGTAATGTCTAATCAATAAAATAAATATTTTTCCTAGCGTTAAGGCTTTACATTAATCTCCCTTAATGCGTTTTTAAGCATTGTCATACAGTTTGCATATAACACAACCAGTGGAACGTCGGTAGCCAGTGATGCAGCATGATACGACAACACTAAATCAAATTTGTAGTGGTCTCGAATAAGGATAAAATTATGACAAGGCACGTGAGACAATGCCCAAGGTAGGATACAACCAGTTTGCATTCCCGGCTGATCGTAACACATCGCCCCAGTGATTGTTGACCACGTCCAACACTCCCAAAATTAGAGGGTGCGCACCAATCAATAACAATGTAAAGATAGTAATATGAAGGAGTGTGTCCGCTAGAGGTAGCTAACCTCATTGGCACGGGTGTGGCTCCTGTTTTAGTCATTTCAAATTGACACAAGTGTCGAGTCACCATCAACGTTCACTTACTTCAAATCCAGTAACGTTCATCAAATCCAACCACTTCATTTTGGAATCTTCTCCGCGTACATAGTTGTTAAAGTGGTACCAATATTGATAGAGAGTATGCCAATCAGAGGCCCATGTCTCTTTAACAACCAAACGTCGTTTTACACACCGGTTGGTTCCTTTACATTTCGAAAATGATTCATGCTTGATATCAAAATATTATATTCACTTCAAAAATCTTTTTATTTCGAAATCATTATATTTACTTAAAAATATCTCAATTTCACTTGAAATCATTTTTCACTCCAATATCTCAATTTCACTTTCAAAATCGTTTCAAATTCAACTTAGGTTATAACTTCATTTTAACCAAATTCGCATTTAAATCCATGATTTAAATATAACATTCCAACTTTGCACAGTTTGAATTTTTGGAAAATAGTTTGAATAGGGAAAATAGTTAAAATAGTTTGATATAAAATAGTTTGAGTATTAAAATGGTTTATATAGTAAAATAGTTTGGAAAATCAAAATAATTTGAATATTTAAAAAGATAGATTTTTAAACAGTTTATATTAAAGTAATTTATTTTGAAAATAGTTTCAAATCAAACTGTTCTTTCTGTTTCAAAATTCTGGACCCAAATCCAAATTTAAATCAAACTGATTCAATTCCAAAATTTTCAATTCAAATCATCTTCAATCTCAATTCAATTCAAATCGACTCAATTTCGATTTCAATTCGAATTAACTTAAATTTTGAAACATTTCATTTCAACTCCAAATTCGATTCCACGATTCGATTCAATGGTTTACATTTAAATTCGATTCTTATTTAAACCATTTCAATTTATATAAATTTCAAGTCCAATTTAATTTTACCGATTTAAATCACTTAAATCAATTCAAACTTCAATATTCAATTTAAGGTTCAAATCTTTTAAAATTCAATTCCGAGCTCAAGTTTGAAATATCCATTTAAATTACTTTTACTAGGATATATTTCAAAGTTCAAATAAAAGTTCAAATCTTTTAAAACAAATCAATTTCCATCATCCAAATGATTTCTCAATTATAACTTCAAAAATTCAAATTTGATTCTTTAAACAATTTCTATCAACAAATTTCAATTCAAACATTTCAAGCTCGAGTTCGAAAATAAATCAATTTCCATAAATTAATTATTTTATTCCTTAAAAACGATATCATTTAAATAATTTCAAAACCAACAATTTTAAAACCATTTAATTTAACCAATCCGGTGTCCATATATAATTTTCTATCATATAACCAAGTTATTAGTTATTTTGCTTTTTAATTTCAGGGATGGATATATATCATTTCAACCTATTTCTTAATTTATTCGAATATAATTCAAATGACAGTTTTATATACTGTCAATAATATATAGGGTGATAACATGATATATATATATATATATATATATAAAATAAACATCCAATCATCCAATATATCAACCAATAGTCATCAATCATAATCAACATCCAAATCAATCAAAATATCACAATAGTCAACTAGTTATTAAATATTAGATTTTTAACTAGCACTTTAATCAATTTCACTTTAACTATCAATTTTAATTCCTAATAGTTAATTCATATTCAATTTAATTGTCAGTTAAATCAACGAACAACAGTCAATAAAATAAATTCATGATTTCTATTTAACTAACAGAAGAACATTTTAGTATATCGCGAATGGTTTAAAACACTCACCTTTATTTGAAACTGAAAATTTTTCGGCTTCAAATAAATTCCAATCAAACTCCATGTCGCAGCCTTCGTCGATACGATCGCAACATGGCTCGTTTCGTTAAAATCCGACCTCGTATGAAAAAGTTACGGATTTATTAGCATAACGATATAATTAACATTTAATTAACTAAATAATTAATATAATTAATAACCTAAACCATCTCTCCCGCTTTTTTCATTCACGTACAGGCCACACAATGACCCAACCCATGCGAACAAACCCTCGAGACGCGCACAACCTGTAACATCCCGCTACTGTTTTAATATGTAGCAATAAATTTTGTTAAAAAAATCGTTATGGATATAAAATAAAATTTGGAGCAAAACGCCACGAGCAGAATTGTAATCGGAGACCAAATTACGGTAATGCAATATCGCGGTTAAGGGTATGAAAATTTATTTGAGGGGTATAAAATTATTTACTGAAAAATAAAATAAATAACTTTATTTTCATTCGACCGATGTTTTCACACTTATCCCTTTCATCATTCTCTTTTAACCTACTTGATTACTTAAGCCTAAAGTCTTAGAATATAACCTATATAAGCACTGCACTCCCTTCTACACTAACCCAAGCAATAAAACCTTTTCATTTTCATCAGACTGCTGCGCAAATCAAAGTGAGTATGCCTTCCTTTTTAAATACTTTCAATGAGTATAACTTACTCATGAATCTATGCTAAACTGGTCAATTGCTTACAAGATTGCTATGTTTATACTTGTGTAAAAATATGTAAATGCTAGTGATCTTTGTCCTAGCTGCGTGCGAGCTTTACCGAGTATGTTTCAAATGCTTATGGTTTTACTTGTACTTGTATCCGTGTCTTTCATTTTTATGAGTGTGAGAATGATTTTGGTGTTTATTTGTGTGTACCCTATGGTTTGTTTTCTTGTATAATTCTTTAGTACATTGTTCTTCCTCGTCTTGCTTATCTTTGCTAAGGACAGAGCATATATGTGCATGTTATTCCCTTTGCTTTAGTTCATTCAACTATCTGTTATAAAAAAAAGAAAAATAAATGAAGTCTCCAATTTTTATTTATATGTACACACGAGTAGCATGAAACATATTTTGTAAATATATATATATATATATATATATATATATAAATTACATAATCTGGAATAGAGCCAGTGCCCCTAAGCTTGATGGGGAAAGCTGCCTCTATTCTGTTGACTACTTCTGTTTGGCATGTGTGGAGAGAGAGAAATCGACGTATTTTTCAAAACAATCAAAAAAATGAACATGCAATTAGTGAAATGATTAGAAGAGATGCGCAAATATGTATGAAAAGAGCTAGAAGGATTCTTACAGAGCTATCAGCTGCTGAATGAGAGACATTGAAGAGGATGGGACTAAGAGTACATAATACCGAGATTCAGCAGGAGAAGTCATGGAAACCTCTCTGATAGAAGAAGGAAGACGAAGCAGTTTCTTTTGTTTATTTCTTTTTACTGTTAGATATGTAGAAAGTTCGAACAAATAGAATATGTACTGGGTCGGGCCAACCTTTGGACTGGGCATTAATAAAGTTTTTACCAAGTTTCAAAAAAAAAATGAATTACATATTTCGATCAAAACTTCAATCACCAATAAATCTAAATCTAAAAACTAAAATCAGAAGTTTCTTAGGTTTAGCAGGATATTATATAAGATTTATAAAAGATTTTTCCAAGATTTCTGCTCCACTAACTAATTTAACGAAGAAATGAGTTAAATTTATCTGGTCAGATAAATATGAAGGGGCTTACCAGAAATTGAAAGAATTACTTTCTAACGCTCCAATATTAATAGTTCCGGAAGGAAATCAAGATCTGGTAATATACACAAATGCATGTGGAACAGGGCTTGGTGTGGTATTAATGCAACGAGACGGAGTTGTAGCTTATGCGTCTAGACAACTTAGGCCTCACGAAGTAAAGTATGCAACTCATGATCTTGAGTTAGCAGCCATCGTATTTGCCTTGAAACTTTGGCGACATTATCTATTGGGAGAAAGGTTTGTTTTATACACAGACCACAAATCGTTAAAATATTTATTCTCTCAAAAAGACTTGAATATGCGAAAACAATGATGGTTGGAATTTCTAGCTGTGTATGACCTAGAAATTCAGTATACGCCAGGTAAGGGCAATAAGGTGGCAGATGCTCTCAACCGAAAACACCACGCCGTAGTATCAATGATGTTGGTAGAATGGAAAGAATTAGAAGTGTTAACTTCTTGTAACCTCTAGTTTAGAAGAGTGGATGAAACAACAGCCATGTTGGCAAGTCTGGATATTCGACCGAGTTTACTCGATCGAATTCAAGCTAATCAAAGAAATGACCCTATCCTAGCCGATCAAATTAATAAATTGAAGAATGGTAATGCATCAGAATATCTCAGCAAGTTCGAGTTAGACTTGAAGGGGAACTTAAAATTTAAAGGAAAACTGTGTGTTCCTAACACAGCCGATTTGATAAAAGAAGTTCTAAACGAATGTCATCAATCTTTATTTTCTATACATTTAGGTGGTACAAAGATGTATAATGGTATGAAGCGGATGTACTATTGGGAAGGCATGAAGAAGGACATCAGTGAATTTGTGAAACGATGTATTACGTGTCAGTTAGTAAAGGGCAAGCATCAAAATCCCAGTGGACTTTTATTACCTCTCGAAGTTCCTCAATGGAAATGGGAACAAATTTCTATGGATTTCATTGATGGACTTCCTAGTTTAGGTCAGGAAATGAAAGTATATGGGTGATAGTTGATAGACTCAGTAAAAGTGCATATTTCGTTCCTGTTAGAATGAATAGAACTGTAGAAAGTTTAGCCAGACTATTCCTGAAACATATTGTACGATTGCATGGAATTCCAAAGAATATAGTATGTGATCGTTATCCGATATTTACCAGTCAATTCTGGCAAAGCTTACATTCAGTCTTAGGTGTACAACTCAATTTTAGCATAGCATACCATCCTCAGACGGATTGACAAACTGAAAGAATAAATCGAGTTGTAGAAGATCTACTTAGGATATGTATCTTAGAGTTTGGGGGTTCATGAGAAGAATATCTTCATTTGATTGAATTCTCCTACAATGATAGTTTCCAATCCAGTATTGGTATGACACCATTTGAAGCTTTGTATGGAAGACCATGTTGTTCTCCAGCCTGTTGGTTAGAAACTGGAGACAGACTTATACTAGGACCAGATATGGTTCGAGAAACGACCGAGAAGATCGAGCTTATCAGAGATCGTATGAAGATTGCTCTATCACATCAGAAGAGCTGTGCTAACCAACGTAGAAAGGATCTGGAATTCGTGATTGGAGATTATGTTTTTATAAAGGTATCCCCAATGAAAGGAGTTGTAAGGTTTGGCAAAGCAGGAAAATTAGCTCCAAGGTATATTGGACCTTATCCAGTTATAGAGCGGTATTGAAAGCCTTGCTTACCGAGTTAAATTACCAGCATATCTATCCGGAGTTCATAACGTGTTCCACATATCCCAATTAAGGAAATGTCTATGGGATTCCGACATTGTTATAGAAGCAAAGCAGCTAGAAGAACTAGAGATTGAACCGAACTTGACTTTCACCGCTGAGCCAGCCAGAATAGTGGATTCAAAGATGAAGCAGTTAAGAAACAAGCAAGTTCCACTAGTCAAAGTTCAATGGTCTGATAATCCCAAAGACTGCACTTGAGAAACGAAGGAGCAAATTAGAAAACACATCCTGAGATAATTGAAACTCATTAGATACGTATTTATAATATTCATCGAGTCATGGATGTTAGGATTTTATTAGTTGATAGGACGATTTTTAATACACGAATAGCTTACGGTACTCTCTAGTAAATTGCGAGGATGCAATTTCTTTAAGGGGGAAGTCTATAACATCCCGCTACTATTTTAATATGTAGCAATAAATTTTGTTAAAAAAAATTGTTATAGATATAAAATAAAATTTGGAGTAAAACGCCACAAACGGAATTGTAATCGGAGACCAAATTGCGGTAGTGCAATATCGCGGTTAAGGGTATGAAAATTTATTTGAGGGGTATAAAATTATTTACTGAAAAATAAAATAAATAACTTTATTTTCATTCGACCGATGTTTTCACACTTATCCCTTTCATTATTCTCTTTTAACCTACTTGATTACTTAAGCCTAAAGTCTCATAATATAACCTATATAAGCACTGCACTCCCTCCTACACTAACCCAAGCAATAAAACCTTTTCATTTTCATCAGACTGCTGCGCAAATAAAAGTGAGCATGCCTTCCTTTTTAAATACTTTCAGTGAGTATAACTTACTCACGAATCTATGCTAAACTGCTCAATTGCTTACAAGATTGTTATGTTTATACTTGTGTAAAAATATGTAAATGCTAGTGATCTTTGTCCTAGCTGCGTGCGAGCTTTACCGAGTATGTTTCAAATGCTTATGGTTTTACCTGTACTTGTATCCGTGTCTTTCATTTTTATGAGTGTGAGAACGATTTTGGTGTTTATTTGTGTGTGCCATGTGGTTTGTCTTCTTGTATAATTCTTTAGTACACTGTTCTTCCTCGTCTTGCTTATCTTTGCTAAGGACAGAGCATATATGTGCATGTTATTCGCTTTGCTTTAGTTCATTCAACTATCTGTTATATAAAAAAACGAAGTCTCCAATTTTTATTTATATGCACACACGAGTAGCATGAAACATATTTTGTGTGTGTGTATATATATATATATATATATATATATATATATGAATTACATATTTCGATCAAAACTTCAATCACCAATAAATAAAAAACTAAAAAGAATTTGAGCATGAAACCAAAAGGAAATATGTAGAGGGAAGTGAGGCGAACAAATCGACTAGCTTTCGCATGGTCGACGGATCCTGTGATGATCAGAAATGACATCGTTATATCCGTGTCAGTATGATGAACGAGAGCGTTATGGTCAAAATGGAAGGTACCAGCAGGACTGTATTGCGTAGCTGAGTGCGACGATGATTCGGTTCAGTCAGTTATGGCTTGAGATGGTGGTGCCATGGCCGATAAACTAAGGAAAGATAATGAAAATAAAAGAGATGGAAAAAAAATTGGGCAAACAAAGCAACGTAATGCACATAAATGAAGAAAAAAAAACATGTATGGAAAGTTTAAATTTACGAATGGGGTGGAAGTAAATAGAAATAGGAAAAGGTGTGAAAGAGGGCGACGAAGTGGGAAGGTGCATATTTCATGCATGTATAACATATGAAAAGAAGAAAAGTAAATGACGTGGCCATTTTTTAAATGCATGTTTAGAGAAGTAAACGTTAACTCATGCATGCTTGCACAGGATGCAAAGAATAAAAGTAAAAAGGTGTATATGAAATAGTGATGACGTGTGTAACGGAAATATTTATAATCCATTTTATCTACATTTATATAAACTAGCCAAGAAAGCAAAAGACCTGTGCATGTTCAAAGGTGTACATGTTTTTATGCACTAACGGAAAAAAAATGATCGCGCACAACGTTACGCGATCACAAAACAGCAATAAAATAAACCGGTTAACTTGTAAAATTTTAAAAGAACCGGCGTTTGACGCAAAACGCGTCAACCGAAAATATTTTATTTTTCAAATTAAAAATTTTGAAAAAATTCTATAAATTAAATTAAAATGACGTCGTCAAAAATCAAGTCTAAATTTGAAACGTACATTTTATTATAATTTAAATTCAAATCTGATGAAATTCTTTCAAGTTATGATTACATGTTATGTTTATGAATGTTCATTATATATATGATGCTATATACTGCAAGTTAATGCTATGTTGCACGAACACGACATTTATATGTGATATAAAATAGAAAACGATACCATTTTGGGGATAAATGTTATATTGGGAAGTTAAATACAAAAGAATTTGAATGAATTTAATCGATGAAGCAAACAAGACGAGGTGAGACTACTAGACGCTAGAATCCATCCTAGCGGACAGATTCGGGGTCGCTCCCTGAATCGTGACGACCTGGTCCCTCGTCACTTATTTTCCAAATGATCTGTTACACGGACACAACCAAGGTGATAGGCGCAGTGCAAATGGGAAACGAGGAAGAATCGAGAGTAATCTCATTGATGGGTATGTTATGATACAAAGATGAAGATTACAACACAACGGGGTGAGCGCCAATGGTGAAAAGGAGAAGAAAGTGCAACTAATAGATCGTGTGGGGGCACCCACAATTTCCGATCGAAAGATACACGGATAAGAAAGGCAACGATATCGGTTTGATACAGAGTCTAGTAATAGTGAATAATGAATAGGATTCACTAGTAATTTCAGACCTCATATATGAATAACTTAAGTAGTGAAACGTCTATTGAATAATGATTACAACTTATAAATGAATAGGATGTGATATATCGGATGATTAGAGTTGCAGCTATGATTCACTTTAAGTAGTGCCATGACACGTGTATTTAAACCGAAATAATTCAACGGAATGTGGGCGGGTTTAGATTATGGAGTGTGTGACATATTTATTTCTTTTAATATCACATATATAACTCAACTCCACAATTTATATGAATCCTTGTTACACTATTATACTCACAACTAGATTTATAGCCTGACTCGAGGTTTTGTTTTTGACAACTCCTCGAGTCAGACCGAAGCTTTTCAGGATGATTACCTTTTCACGTTTTGAGGTGATTTCATACGACATTGAGATGGACGGCAACTGACATACAATATATAAATTTAAGGTAGTTGTAGATTTAGAGCTTCATGGACGCACACTTGCTACATGCCTCAAAGGAACGGTTAGAGTCATCTGGAGGAGAGATGTTAGAGAGATGCATTTAGAGTCCGTTGAATTATGCTAAGTTGATTTTGTGTAGTCATGTCGTATGTCGTTTGTATATATTTGTCTGTGTATGTATTAGGACGTCATTTTTGGGGTAGTTATGTATAGTATGCATAATGACTTAGTTGTAGATATATGGTGATAGTGTGACGTCTGTTTGTACCTATATACATGTATATATATGTATCTTTTTGGCCCGCTGTTTTGTGAAACAATTTGTGTTCTGATATGTGATTTAGATACAAATGCTCTGAACTAGTGTATACTTGTGACGACTCGGGTTTTGCCCGCTCGAAAATCAACATCCGTACTTCACATTGTACTAGAATGCCGCAGATTCGATCGTTCAAATCCGATTCGCCGGAGCTATAACACAATTAAGTAAATAACACAGCGGAAGAAAAGAATAATACATTGATATACAATATTTGATACAACAGAGTGATACAATGAATATCAATATACATCAGAGATATGATACAAGAAATAGCAGCGGAAAAGAAAAGATAACAACAGCAGCGAAACAATATCAATAGAAGTGATAACTCCAAAATGATCTTCAGACAAGAATGAATCCACAACTCCAAGATAAACAACTCCGATGAATGAACTAGCTCCAGAAAATCTACTGAACCTGAATATCTGAAAAGAAACCCAACTCTAGACTGCTCGTGTGGAAAATTATGAGCACCCAGAGTTTAGGAAGGGAACAATAAACTCCGGATCAGTCATGGGACTGGTGTGAGCAACAAAAACAGTTTATCTTTAAACAACAACAAAAGAATTTTAAACATTGAAATCCGCAATGCTTTTGGAAAATGAAACTACCATAAGACCTCCCACCACACACACAATGCAAACGCAGAATTGGAGGAGATTTCTTCTTATGATAGTCAAAAATGCTTACTACGCAAATCAAATCATTTTTGATATTATTCTTAGTGCATAGTGCAGAAAACATTTCGAAAGTATAATATTAATCTTAGCCAACATAGACATTTCGAACTATGCCTACTATAGCTACCATCTAAACAGTGGGGCGCCACCATAAGTAAATGGCAGGTAATACAACTAAAACCGTACAAGTTCCGTATTGGGAAATGGATTTCCAACAAATGGTCAGGCTAAGGAACTTCCTTTCCGCCGCATGGGATCGCCTCTGGCGGGACGTCCCGAGAGACAAACTGCTCTCTGCAAAACAAGGCCGGGTTACCCCTGTAACAGGTAACTCACGAATATGTCATCACCCGGTCCTTTGGGACCTTTATCCAAGGCGCCTCTAAACCAACATCACACATAATAAAGTGTATCCACATGAGTAAGTATCTGGGCTCCATACCATGATACCACCCCTTTCCAGAAGGAAATGACATACCCTAAAGGGCGCGACCCTCATAACCTTGCCGCAACATTCCTGTTTCGACCATTTCCGGGTTGTGAGGCCCTGACGAAGTCTCGTCCACAAAGCTACGCTTTTTCAAAAAGCCACGCTTTGGGTCAACAGATGATCAACCTATGATCACAAAGATAAATGATCAAACAAATGATCATATCACAAATGATCAAACACTGATCATCACACAACAACACTCAGCATGCCACATTACCAAATTGGGATATATCGCTGATAAATTTCAACTACATAACCTCTGAGCTCGTACGTCTCAGAGAAGGGTGTTAAGCTAAGAGAATAAATTCTCCGCCACCAACAGAAATGTATTTGAAAGAAATCGGCTTTATATCTCAAAGTGTAATGTCAGACATGTATCCATACAAGTCTGTTCCGGGATCGAACAGAACCGAAGGCACTTCTCACGAAGCCCTTGCAAATCCGGATAATTTCCAATCACGTCCGGACTTCCCGTCACTAAGGGTGATAAAACCTCTATATCGGGGATCAGCCGATGCAGAGTAACTCGACGGTAATCCTTCCGTTTTCAAAAATATCCGGTCTTCAACACCGGTCTTCAAATGCTATCCATATACGACGTATCACATATTCGAAATGGGTTATACGACCCAAAGGTCCTCTCCCGGCTAAACCGAATAGTGAGCGAAATATTTAAAAACATATGGATATTGGGATTTCAATTAAGTCACAACTTAAACCCAAACTTCTCTTTTCAAATGGTTTAACAAATTACCATTTTCAAATCTTTAAACAAAAAGATTCAATCTAACAACCCTCAACGGTTTAAACAATTTCCACACTTTAATCTTTTAAACAAAAGATTCATTCACAGATTTTCCAAATTAATTTCCATTTCAATTCGATTAACTCGTTAAACCTTTAAATCAAGATTTAACTTATAGCTTTCAAAACAATCCCATTTCAAATGATTTAAACCAATCATTATTTTAAATCTGTTAAAGATAACAGATTCAAATCATAGCTTTTCAAAACAATTCATTCATAACTTGGAAAACCATTTTTCAATTCAATCTTGAAATTCCTTTAATTAAACTGGAATTTCATTGCTTATCTGAAAGCTTTTATCATTTGAAAACAAACAGTTTTATTTTGGAAATCTGATTCATTCATACAAGTTGAAATCTTTGGGTTAAATCTAAATTCTCAAAATTATACTTTTAAATGGTTTAACTTTATATAAACACATTTATAATATTTTCAATCCCTAGTTTCAAATCATAGGATTCAATTCCAAACTTGAATTCAAATTTAAATCAAATTATTTAAATTTTCAAAACTCGATTAAGTTACTCAAAATAGCTTTTATCTTTGAAATTCCATTTCAAAAGCTTTTTCACTTTAAAACCCGAATTTTTAATTTCAAAATCAATTGAAATTAAAATTTCAATTTCAAAAACATCAAATTTAAATTATCTGTGACTTAACCGATTTCCACGTGAAATCCATATTTGTGTGTGTATGGTGTAGTCCAGGGTTTTACACAATAGTGCACAACATCAATCATCACAGATATATCGATAAGCGGTAAAATCGATAACGCTTATCTTCATTTACAATTTCATAGATAAAATAAATTTATCAATCACGAAGGTTCATCATTACAATTCGATGTGGGTTTCGGATATCCAACTGGAATCCGACTCCCTGTCGCATCGAAGTTCAAATGTCGTTCTATGGGTCAAGGTTTGCATATTCATATAACAATATGTACATCACAGATACGTAAATTACAGATCACAACATAGATCAAAGTATATCACAAAGCATCACATATCAGGAATATCAAACAATTCATATCATCCAACAGAACCCAAACATTCATAGGTAAGGTCAGTTAATTGTCTGATTGTTTTAAATCAGATTTAAATTCTATGAATAAATTACTAATTCTGGTTAATTAACATTAATAGATTACAAATTATTTTGATTAATTACTCTTTAATCATTTATTAATTAACCGTTAACAATAAATTAATTAACCTTTAATTATAATTCATCAATCTTTAATTATTTAAATAATTAATCCTTTAATTATTAAATTCACCATTAAATAAATTATCTTTAGTTAATAATTTAACCCTTAATAAATTTATTATCATTAAATTAATCATTCTTAATTAATTATTCTTAATTACAAATTATTTCACCTTAATTAATTTAACTCAAATCTTAATTTCTTGATTAAATAAATAAATCAATTTTCCACTTGAACGAATTAAACGAATGTATATCATTCCTCTTCACTAATCAAATTTAAAAACATTTTCTAACAAATGTTTAAATTATCATCACAAAGCAAATTTTAAACAATTGAAACATTAAAACTTCTTTGATTTCAGAACTAGGATTCAAATTATCTTTAATTCAGATTTTAATTCAAATAAAACTTGATTTCATATTTAAATCTTTGATTGAAATTTCAAATTTCCTTTAAAACTTTAAGACCAAAATTCCATTCGAATCTATCTTCATTTTAGTTACAACAACTCACCATTTTAATTTTTCAAATTTTCTTTAAAATTTAAAGCTACAGGCTGTTTTAAACAAACCTGTAACCAACTAGCCCAACCCACTTCTCTGAAGCATTCTGCTTCGAGTCGCCTCCTCCAATGCTTCGAGTATCAACTCGAAAGACCCGAGCAAAAATTCCTCAACGCCTAAAACACGAACCCCATCCTCCATCCCTCCGAGAAACCCATGCAAGAACTTCGAGAAAACAACAGGCATGACACGGCAAAACACTTCTTCCCCAATACCAAACGATTCACGCAAGTGTCACCGTGCACGTGCACATCTGAACTGAACGTCGTCGACCAACTCTGCGACCACCGGCACATCACCTTCGACCCACCTAACTTCCCCGACCTCCTAAATTAATACGATCATTGGAGTGTCAAAATTGCACTACTCGAGACCACTGGAACAAATCACCATCATCAGAAAACCCCTCGTCCCCGCGACCTCGACTACCAGAAAGTCTAAAACTCCGGCCAACCCTTCGTCTCCAACCCAGCTTCCGATTCCCCCATGACCGATCGACTACGATGCTATGGGGACGACGCGGCAACCCCACAAACGACCTAGACCAAAAACGGGGTTTAAACCCTAATTACACCTCGTCCCAAAATCTCTTGCATTTAATAATTTTTCTATCATTTTTCCTGTATTGATACATCATCAACCTAGCCTCTCATCCAATTTCAGAAATTAAAATTTGTTGAATCAACTGGAATTGGCAAAAATGCATCTCTGATTCATTTTCGAACAGCACCTAGAATACTCACTTAAAAATCATTATTTGCATCTTAAAAATCCTATCTTCGAATAATAATTCAAGTTATATGATTGAAGTAGCCATTTAAAACATTCGAATTTAAACATGAATTTGCAATTTTGCTCTGTAAACTAAGGTTTTAGCTGTGATATTGCACTAGCATGTTTTAAACCATTTTGAGTTTTTGATTTATGTTTTCAGCAACTTGTTTTATTCTGATTGAATGAGAATATATTGAATTTCCTAATTTACTTTTACTCTAAAACCAGAAGCAAAAAGAATAGATTTTTTCACTGTTTATGATCATACTGTAACTAGAAAATCAGAAGATAAACTCTTAAAAAATTCTCAGAACAGCATATACACCATACTTGCATACTAACATAATTATCAACCAACAATCACTCTCCATAATTTACTTCAAGTATCAACTCAGATATCGAGATATATAGATGGGTTAAAATGAGTTTGCTCACAGGAAAAGATAAACAAGGAAATCTGTTTTAAAAAGAAAGGTTACTCACCTGGTTTCAAAGTAAACAGAGTTTGCTTTTCTTGGATCAGCTTGAGAAACTGCTTGCTAAAGCTCTTATCTTCAATTCTCTAGTTTGTAGTTGATATATTTTGTTGTTTAATATGTATTCTGTTTCAAGTTTGAATGATGCTCATTTTCAAATTTTTGTCAGCTTGAAATGATCGAACTGAGGTGAGGAAGACTTGATAAAAAAAATGAGTTTACAGGGTGATAAAATTTGTTTAAGCTGAAATGAAATGCTTACAGGAGATGATGATATTTGTACAAGGTGATATACGGGTTTGTACAATGTGAGCAGAGATTTTTCTCTTCTTTGTTGGCTGAAATCATTTTTCATTTGTTGACTAAAGATGTTTCTATTTCGGTGGTTGCAGACCTTGCTTGGTGGCTGAGGTGATTTATGTTGTGTGCTAGGATGGACTTGCATTAATTGTCATTGTACAACTTATTTATAAAATCTTTTCATTTCGGCTGAAGGTACTCTATGTCTTCATGTTCATATTTTCTTCATTTCTTTATGTTATCTGTTTTCACACTTATGCTTGAATATATTTCTTTGCTTACTCACATTTATATTTGCTTGCTTCTTTTACAAGTGTTGTCTGGTTTGTATGTTTTCTTTTCTTTTGCCTTGTAATATAAATGAATATATTGTTACATACTTGAATATATATTAGTGTTTGTATTTTCTTTTAGTTTATTTTATTTTATTACGTTAAAATGTAGCTACTTTGTTTACTTTCTTGAATTATACTTTGTAATATTACTTGATAATATATATAAATTCCTATAGTTAATATGTTGTTAAACATAAGCGAATGTTCTACTTTTTATTTTATTAAAATTTATCTTATATAAATTTTCTATTTCTAGTTTTAAATATAAATTATTATTATTTTTCTTCATTTTTATTATCAATTTTACTTTAATACTATTTGTCTTGTATTTCTATATTTATCTTTATTAAAAAAATAAATGTAATTATCGATTTAAAATAGATTAAAATTCGGGGAAACTCGCATCTCTTCGATCCATTTATCGTTTTATTTCACAAATATTAATTCAAAATTAATAAATTATCATTTTAAATATTTATAAAATTCGGGGTCGTTACAGACTTCCCCCCTTAAAAGAATTTCGTCCTCGAAATTACTAAGGAGACAAAAAGATAGATGGAGAATATTTCATCTAATCAAACCGAATATTTATTCTGCATTTGGCTTACCAAATCAGAATATCAATAACAGATACAAGAACGAATCTGTCTTAACACTTCACAAGATACTCGAGTTAACCAGATCTACGAAGTATGCAGTGGCATCGGTTAGTTCGAAGTGATAACTAACCATTCGTAGAATATACTGGGACCCAAAAGAATAGACAGATATATGGATACAATTTCAAAACTTTTAGTTTAGAAACTAAATTATATCTACCAACCATAACAAACAAAGCAACCAATGCAATCAATTCACCCATACAAACAAGTCTGGCCTATCTGGAGTTTATGTCCCATATTAATATATCGAATCTCCTTTCTGGATCGACCAGAAATTATCGAAGAATTGAGAAAAGATGTTGAACAAAAGAGATGGATAGACAAAAAGATTGCTTCCTCGTTGTTACAGAGTATTGACCATTTATAGTCGTATTTCTCTGCCCCTATCTCATCCTCTTCTTACACTCATACTTACTATCAGTGGATAGCAAGAGAATTTACTGAGGCATATAGACAGATATCTGAGGAATACTCATTCTAGAGTTTACTTCACTCTATCTCTAATGAGCTACTTAATGTGTTATACTCCTGAGCTAAAGTTCATCCTTAGCTCTGATACCACATGTGACGACTCGGGTTTTGCCCGCTCGAAAATCAACATCCGTACTTCACATTGTACTAGAATGCCGCAGATTCGATCGTTCAAATCCGATTCGCCGGAGCTATAACACAATTAAGTAAATAACACAGCGGAAGAAAAGAATAATACATTGATATACAATATTTGATACAACAGAGTGATACAATGAATATCAATATACATCAGAGATATGATACAAGAAATAGCAGCGGAAAAGAAAAGATAACAACAGCAGCGAAACAATATCAATAGAAGTGATAACTCCAAAATGATCTTCAGACAAGAATGAATCCACAACTCCAAGATAAACAACTCCGATGAATGAACTAGCTCCAGAAAATCTATTGAACCTGAATATCTGAAAAGAAACCCAACTCTAGACTGCTCGTGTGGAAAATTATGAGCACCCAGAGTTTAGGAAGGGAACAATAAACTCCGGATCAGTCATGGGACTAGTGTGAGCAACAAAAACAGTTTATCTTTAAACAACAACAAAAGAATTTTAAACATTGAAATCCGCAATGCTTTTGGAAAATGAAACTACCATAAGACCTCCCACCACACACACAATGCAAACGCAGAATTGGAGGAGATTTCTTCTTATGATAGTCAAAAATGCTTACTACGCAAATCAAATCATTTTTGATATTATTCTTAGTGCATAGTGCAGAAAACATTTCGAAAGTATAATATTAATCTTAGCCAACATAGACATTTCGAACTATGCCTACTATAGCTACCATCTAAACAGTGGGGCGCCACCATAAGTAAATGGCAGGTAATACAACTAAAACCGTACAAGTTCCGTATTGGGAAATGGATTTCCAACAAATGGTCAGGCTAAGGAACTTCCTTTCCGCCGCATGGGATCGCCTCTGGCGGGACGTCCCGAGAGACAAACTGCTCTCTGCAAAACAAGGCCGGGTTACCCCTGTAACAGGTAACTCACGAATATGTCATCACCCGGTCCTTTGGGACCTTTATCCGAGGCGCCTCTAAACCAACATCACACATAATAAAGTGTATCCACATGAGTAAGTATCTGGGCTCCATACCATGATACCACCCCTTTCCAGAAGGAAATGACATACCCTAAAGGGCGCGACCCTCATAACCTTGCCGCAACATTCCTGTTTCGACCATTTCCGGGTTGTGAGGCCCTGACGAAGTCTCGTCCACAAAGCTACGCTTTTTCAAAAAGCCACGCTTTGGGTCAACAGATGATCAACCTATGATCACAAAGATAAATGATCAAACAAATGATCATATCACAAATGATCAAACACTGATCATCACACAACAACACTCAGCATGCCACATTACCAAATTGGGATATATCGCTGATAAATTTCAACTACATAACCTCTGAGCTCGTACGTCTCAGAGAAGGGTGTTAAGCTAAGAGAATAAATTCTCCGCCACCAACAGAAATGTATTTGAAAGAAATCGGCTTTATATGTCAAAGTGTAATGTCAGACATGTATCCATACAAGTCTGTTCCGGGATCGAACAGAACCGAAGGCACTTCTCACGAAGCCCTTGCAAATCCGGATAATTTCCAATCACGTCCGGACTTCCCGTCACTAAGGGTGATAAAACCTCTATATCGGGGATCAGCCGATGCAGAGTAACTCGACGGTAATCCTTCCGTTTTCAAAAATATCCGGTCTTCAACACCGGTCTTCAAATGCTATCCATATACGACGTATCACATATTCGGAATGGGTTATACGACCCAAAGGTCCTCTCCCGGCTAAACCGAATAGTGAGCGAAATATTTAAAAACATATGGATATTGGGATTTCAATTAAGTCACAACTTAAACCCAAACTTCTCTTTTCAAATGGTTTAACAAATTACCATTTTCAAATCTTTAAACAAAAAGATTCAATCTAACAACCCTCAACGGTTTAAACAATTTCCACACTTTAATCTTTTAAACAAAAGATTCATTCACAGATTTTCCAAATTAATTTCCATTTCAATTCGATTAACTCGTTAAACCTTTAAATCAAGATTTAACTTATAGCTTTCAAAACAATCCCATTTCAAATGATTTAAACCAATCATTATTTTAAATCTGTTAAAGATAACAGATTCAAATCATAGCTTTTCAAAACAATTCATTCATAACTTGGAAAACCATTTTTCAATTCAATCTTGAAATTCCTTTAATTAAACTGGAATTTCATTGCTTATCTGAAAGCTTTTATCATTTGAAAACAAACAGTTTTATTTTGGAAATCTGATTCATTCATACAAGTTGAAATCTTTGGGTTAAATCTAAATTCTCAAAATTATACTTTTAAATGGTTTAACTTTATATAAACACATTTATAATATTTTCAATCCCTAGTTTCAAATCATAGGATTCAATTCCAAACTTGAATTCAAATTTAAATCAAATTATTTAAATTTTCAAAACTCGATTAAGTTACTCAAAATAGCTTTTATCTTTGAAATTCCATTTCAAAAGCTTTTTCACTTTAAAACCCGAATTTTTAATTTCAAAATCAATTGAAATTAAAATTTCAATTTCAAAAACATCAAATTTAAATTATCTGTGACTTAACCGATTTCCACGTGAAATCCATATTTGTGTGTGTATGGTGTAGTCCAGGGTTTTACACAATAGTGCACAACATCAATCATCACAGATATATCGATAAGCGGTAAAATCGATAACGCTTATCTTCATTTACAATTTCATAGATAAAATAAATTTATCAATCACGAAGGTTCATCATTACAATTCGATGTGGGTTTCGGATATCCAACTGGAATCCGACTCCCTGTCGCATCGAAGTTCAAATGTCGTTCTATGGGTCAAGGTTTGCATATTCATATAACAATATGTACATCACAGATACGTAAATTACAGATCACAACATAGATCAAAGTATATCACAAAGCATCACATATCAGGAATATCAAACAATTCATATCATCCAACAGAACCCAAACATTCATAGGTAAGGTCAGTTAATTGTCTGATTGTTTTAAATCAGATTTAAATTCTATGAATAAATTACTAATTCTGGTTAATTAACATTAATAGATTACAAATTATTTTGATTAATTACTCTTTAATCATTTATTAATTAACCGTTAACAATAAATTAATTAACCTTTAATTATAATTCATCAATCTTTAATTATTTAAATAATTAATCCTTTAATTATTAAATTCACCATTAAATAAATTATCTTTAGTTAATAATTTAACCCTTAATAAATTTATTATCATTAAATTAATCATTCTTAATTAATTATTCTTAATTACAAATTATTTCACCTTAATTAATTTAACTCAAATCTTAATTTCTTGATTAAATAAATAAATCAATTTTCCACTTGAACGAATTAAACGAATGTATATCATTCCTCTTCACTAATCAAATTTAAAAACATTTTCTAACAAATGTTTAAATTATCATCACAAAGCAAATTTTAAACAATTGAAACATTAAAACTTCTTTGATTTCAGAACTAGGATTCAAATTATCTTTAATTCAGATTTTAATTCAAATAAAACTTGATTTCATATTTAAATCTTTGATTGAAATTTCAAATTTCCTTTAAAACTTTAAGACCAAAATTCCATTCGAATCTATCTTCATTTTAGTTACAACAACTCACCATTTTAATTTTTCAAATTTTCTTTAAAATTTAAAGCTACAGGCTGTTTTAAACAAACCTGTAACCAACTAGCCCAACCCACTTCTCTGAAGCATTCTGCTTCGAGTCGCCTCCTCCAATGCTTCGAGTATCAACTCGAAAGACTCGAGCAAAAATTCCTCAACGCCTAAAACACGAACCCCATCCTCCATCCCTCCGAGAAACCCATGCAAGAACTTCGAGAAAACAACAGGCATGACACGACAAAACACTTCTTCCCCAATACCAAACGATTCACGCAAGTGTCACCGTGCACGTGCACATCTGAACTGAACGTCGTCGACCAACTCTGCGACCACCGGCACATCACCTTCGACCCACCTAACTTCCCCGACCTCCTAAATTAATACGATCATTGGAGTGTCAAAATTGCACTACTCGAGACCACTGGAACAAATCACCATCATCAGAAAACCCCTCGTCCCCGCGACCTCGACTACCAGAAAGTCTAAAACTCCGGCCAACCCTTCGTCTCCAACCCAGCTTCCGATTCCCCCATGACCGATCGACTACGATGCTATGGGGACGACGCGGCAACCCCACAAACGACCTAGACCAAAAACGGGGTTTAAACCCTAATTACACCTCGTCCCAAAATCTCTTGCATTTAATAATTTTTCTATCATTTTTCCTGTATTGATACATCATCAACCTAGCCTCTCATCCAATTTCAGAAATTAAAATTTGTTGAATCAACTGGAATTGGCAAAAATGCATCTCTGATTCATTTTCGAACAGCACCTAGAATACTCACTTAAAAATCATTATTTGCATCTTAAAAATCCTATCTTCGAATAAGAATTCAAGTTATATGATTGAAGTAGCCATTTAAAACATTCGAATTTAAACATGAATTTGCAATTTTGCTCTGTAAACTAAGGTTTTAGCTGTGATATTACACTAGCATGTTTTAAACCATTTTGAGTTTTTGATTTATGTTTTCAGCAACTTGTTTTATTCTGATTGAATGAGAATATATTGAATTTCCTAATTTACTTTTACTCTAAAACCAGAAGCAAAAAGAATAGATTTTTTCACTGTTTATGATCATACTGTAACTAGAAAATCAGAAGATAAACTCTTAAAAAATTCTCAGAACAGCATATACACCATACTTGCATACTAACATAATTATCAACCAACAATCACTCTCCACAATTTACTTCAAGTATCAACTCAGATATCGAGATATATAGATGGGTTAAAATGAGTTTGCTCACAGGAAAAGATAAACAAGGAAATCTGTTTTAAAAAGAAAGGTTACTCACCTGGTTTCAAAGTAAACAGAGTTTGCTTTTCTTGGATCAGCTTGAGAAACTGCTTGCTAAAGCTCTTATCTTCAATTCTCTAGTTTGTAGTTGATATATTTTGTTGTTTAATATGTATTCTGTTTCAAGTTTGAATGATGCTCATTTTCAAATTTTTGTCAGCTTGAAATGATCGAACTGAGGTGAGGAAGACTTGATAAAAAAAAATGAGTTTACAGGGTGATAAAATTTGTTTAAGCTGAAATGAAATGCTTACAGGAGATGATGATATTTGTACAAGGTGATATACGGGTTTGTACAATGTGAGCAGAGATTTTTCTCTTCTTTGTTGGCTGAAATCATTTTTCATTTGTTGACTAAAGATGTTTCTATTTCGGTGGTTGCAGACCTTGCTTGGTGGCTGAGGTGATTTATGTTGTGTGCTAGGATGGACTTGCATTAATTGTCATTGTACAACTTATTTATAAAATCTTTTCATTTCGGCTGAAGGTACTCTATGTCTTCATGTTCATATTTTCTTCATTTCTTTATGTTATCTGTTTTCACACTTATGCTTGAATATATTTCTTTGCTTACTCACATTTATATTTGCTTGCTTCTTTTACAAGTGTTGTCTGGTTTGTATGTTTTCTTTTCTTTTGCCTTGTAATATAAATGAATATATTGTTACATACTTGAATATATATTAGTGTTTGTATTTTCTTTTAGTTTATTTTATTTTATTACGTTAAAATGTAGCTACTTTGTTTACTTTCTTGAATTATACTTTGTAATATTACTTGATAATATATATAAATTCCTATAGTTAATATGTTGTTAAACATAAGCGAATGTTCTACTTTTTATTTTATTAAAATTTATCTTATATAAATTTTCTATTTCTAGTTTTAAATATAAATTATTATTATTTTTCTTCATTTTTATTATCAATTTTACTTTAATACTATTTGTCTTGTATTTCTATATTTATCTTTATTAAAAAAATAAATTTAATTATCGATTTAAAATAGATTAAAATTCGGGGAAACTCGCATCTCTTCGATCCATTTATCGTTTTATTTCACAAATATTAATTCAAAATTAATAAATTATCATTTTAAATATTTATAAAATTCGGGGTCGTTACAATACTACATTGTGTTAAGATGAGATACGTATCATTTCAGAGATGTTCAGGTATTTTAAACGTATCCATGTTGATCCAAAGTAGTGTAGATGAGAGATCGCTCCTTTAGTGCCCATTGATCCGAGCTATCGGACGGTAAACTCCCACTGATATTTCAGTCACTGGAGCCGGGGAGTCACACAACCCTAGGCCACCGAGCTTTGATACGACCTCGCCACGATGATTGTCTCACGCTGCTCTACCACCCCAGCAGCCATGCCGCCTTTGCTACCACCGTTGTCGCGACGAAACCCAAAACCCATGCGACTACAAACCCAGATCCTGGCGAATTCAAGTTGATTCGCCTCGATCAAACCATTGGATACGTAGAGCTCGTCGAGATCTACACTTTTCCTTTTGGTGTCGTTTGATTTTGTTGAACGGATGAGGAGAAATCAAGGGGAGAAGTTCAAGTAATTTCGACCGTTAAATCGTTAGAGGGGAGCGGCTGAAGCTAGGGTTAGGTTTTGGCAAAAATGAAAATATAACGGCCTTATATATAAATTTCTGACCCGATTTAACCGCGAAAATTTCAAACTCCAAACGAAGCGTGCCGCCTAGCATTCTATATGTTATACCCATATTCTGAACACAATGGAATATTTATCGAGGTCCAATTCCATCATATTCAGAAGATAGCTTTTCGAGATCAATTTATTTTAATTAATTTCTTTAATTAAATTCTACGCGTTTCAAGCTCGCACGGCCAAGCGATAAGTCTGATCGCTACGGAATTGGAAATTCTATAATAATTTGCTATTACAGATCCGATGAAACTGGTTTTGTCGGAATCCAAGACAGTTGCCCGAATGACTATTTTTACGCGTTAATTAAAATGAGTAATTTCCAAAATAAATTTATTCACTTTTAAATTCAATTTTAAAGGTTTACTATCATCATTATAGTTTAAATACAATTTAAATCAACTTTTAAAATCATTTTCATTCATATTAAATTCAGGATTTAATTATTTAAATAATTCCAATATTAAATTTAAACAATTTAATTATTCAATAAATCGTTATATTTGAAATACAAGTTATTTAACTTATAAAATTTAACTTTTAAAACGAATTCAAATAATAAAACAACTATTTCCATTTTTTAGTAATTCAACATCAATGCAATTATTCTATACAAAAAAAATTATTCATTTATTATTGAATTTTGTTATTCAAAAACTTTATCTAAGTTCATATCCAATAAACTACATTAATAATACATTAAATTTTTATTTCCAACCATTTTTATTCGATAATCATATTAAATTTAATAATTTAAAATAGTTAAAATTTTGGGTCGTTACAATATTCTTTGAGATGTTAAGATTTATATAATTAATTTTAGAGAGTTGGATTTTTAAATAACATTGAAATCTTATAACTAAAATTTCTAACATAGGTATGCAAATTCCCTCTCATAATTACATCAAAGTGTGAAACACGTATATGTAAAAGAAATCTTTAAGCCAAATGCAAAATGAACTTAAATAATTAAAATCTATTTTGCATTAAATTTGATTATTTTGTATTTTCCTTAATAGTGATATATAAAGAATAATATGTTGTTTGAACCAAATGTTCAAGGTTTTGGTTCGGATCCCAATTTAGATTAGCTGAAATGTTTGACTAATTCTTTATTTAAAAAAAGACAAACCAAAACAAATCAATAAATAGAATCTACAACTCGCGATGATCATATTGTATATCCTTAAATATAATGTTACATTCTTCTAATAGTTTGAAGTAAAATAAATAAATCTATACCTTGTTTTGGTAAAATAATGTATAAACTTAAAGGTGAAACTATAAAATCTCCTAATTAGCTACTGTATACTATGAAAATCCTCTATAAATATTGTTTAGCTGATTGTATTTCAATTGATTCCCGAAGAAAAATGAATCAGACACTGACGGTTGCATACCTTAATCTTATTGTACATCCAGTAAGCAAAATTTATCCTGAAATTTTCATACCAAGTATCAGTTAGTATCCAAAAACTTTGCACCAACCCATAACCTGTAGCTTTGCAAACATGTAGAGTAGTTGTGACAAAGAAAACACAAAGTCTATAGGAATCTCTATTTTCATGCATGAGAGTCGTAGTAGATTAAACCATAATAACCCATAACTTTACTAACATTTTCTTTTGTGTTTAAGAAATGGTAAATTGGTCTGGAACTAAATTTACTCAATAGAACTTTTCAATTTATTTTTTCCTTAATCAATAGGTCAACGGGACATAAAACCATAATTAGTCTTTTATTTATGAGGCAATTAGGGAGAAAGACAAACTTTGGAAAAAAATTAGGTTGAAGGACAACAAGTTTCATTCTTGAGTCGAAGGACAAAATTTAAAGAAAAAAATTAGGCTAAAGGACAATGCTAGTTATAACTAGCATTATATTCAGTTTTACACTGTACAAAATGCTAGTTATAATTTGTTGGAATATAAACTTGATTTATTGAATTACAAAAGCGTTTCTAGAATTATGTTTCCTTTGTAATCAAGTAAAAGCGTTTCTAGAATTACGTTTCCTTTGTAATCAAGTAAAGGCGTTTCTAGAATTACGTTTCCTTTGTAATCAAGTAAAGGCATTTCTAGAATTACGTTTTCTTTGTAATCAAGTAAAAGTAATTCTAGAATGATCTATTAGGGACTATAAATAGAGGAGCTCTCCCCTCACTTGCAATGTAGCAATTAGACAAATCAAGTAATCAAGCAAAGAAAAAATAATAATAAAGTATTATTTGTGAGAACAAGTTTCTTCTCTTTGTGTGTGAGTTGTGTGGATTAGTGAGAACAAGTTTCTTCTCTCTAGTCTCCAACCTTTTTTTTAATATACATATTTCTACAAAGTGGTATCAGAGCCAAGTTTAGGGATGACTTCCAACAATATGTTGCAACCTCAACTTCCTCATTTGACGGGAAAGAATTACAATCAATGAAGCATTCAAATGAAGGTCTTGTATGGCTCTCAAGATCTTTGGGAGATTGTTGAAAGTGGATATGAAGAACCGGAGAATCAAGCAACACTTTCAACACAACAATTGAATACTTTGAAAGAGTTTCGAAAGAAGGACAAGAAGGCTCTTTATTTTATCTATCAAGCGGTGGATGAAGCAATTTTTGAAAGGATCTCTTCGGCATCAACATCAAAGGAGGCATGGGACATCCTCAACAAGGCGTACAAAGGTGAAGAAAAGGTAAAGATGGTAAGACTTCAAGCTCTAAGAGGTGAGTTTGATTTACTCAAAATGAAAGAAAGTGAATCGGTGGAGGAATTTTATAATAGAACTATTTCTATTGCTAATCAACTTCGAGTCAATGGTGAAGAAATTTCGGATAAAAGAATTATTGAAAAAATTCTTCGAAGTATGACAAGGAAATTTGAGCATGTTATTGTTGCTATTGAAGAATCAAAAGATTTGAATACTTTCTCTCTTGAAGAATTGTTGGGCTCACTATAACCTCATGAGCTTCGCATCAAACAATTTGATTCCTCTCCTTCCGAGCAAGCTTTTCAAATTCGAGACACCAACCGTGGTGGTTTTAGAGGAAGAGGTGGAAGATCAGCCCATGGTAGAGGACAAGGAAGAGGCCAAATTCAAAGTGAAAATTCAAGCCCATCTCAAGGAGGAAGAGGAAGAGGTAACTCTTATAATATTCAATGTCAATATTGTCATAAATATGGGCATATGATAAAGGATTGTTTTAAAAGAATTAATGATGAAAAGGATAATTCTAATTTTCTACATGAGAATTTGGAGACACAAGATGAAAGTATGCTTCTTGCTTGTAATGTTCAAGAAGCTTCTTTTGATGATATATGGTATATTGATAGTGGTTGTAGTAACCACATGACCAGAAATAAAAGTTGCTTTGTGAATTTTGATGAAAGTGTCCAACGAGAAGTCAAGACAGGTGATAACAAAAGGCTCATTATCAAAGGCAGTGGTGATATTCCGATACGGACAAAGCAAGGTACAAATTATATTTCTAATGTTTATTATGTTCCCGATCTTAAACACAATCTTTTGAGTGTTGGGCAACTTTTAAAGAAGGGACATAATGTGAATTTCAAAAATGATTTATGTGAGATCAAAGACAAAACTGGTGTTCTTATTGCAAAAGTGAAGATGACACCAACAAAAATGTTTCCGTTGCAAATTAAAAATGAAGCATTTCCATGTTTTACTAATATTGTTAATGACAAGTCATGGCTTTGGCATCTTCGTTATAATCACTTGAGTTTTAGCACTCTATCCAAGATTTGCAAAGATCATATGGTGAGAGGCATTCCAAATATTAGCAAACAAGATCAAGTATGTGAAAGTTGTGTTTTTGGCAAGCACCATCGAGATCCATTTCCAAAAGAAAAGGCATGGAGAGCAAAGAATCCTTTGGAGCTAGTGCATTCGGATTTATGTGGACCTATGCGCACAAACTCTCTTGGAGGTAATCGGTATTTTCTCACTTTTATTGATGACTATAGTCGCAAGATGTGGATTTACTTTCTCAAAAAAAAATCTCAAGTATTTGAAGTGTTCAAGAATTTTAAAGCACTTATGGAGAAGCAAAGTGGTTTTTCTATAAAGACACTCCGATCCGATCGTGGTGGAGAATATATGGCGGAAGAATTCGAAAATTTCTTAAAGGATCATGGTATTCATCATCAACTAACGGTCCGCTCAACCCCTCAACAAAATGGGGTGGCCGAAAGAAAGAACCGTATCATCATGGAACTTGTTCGAAGTATGTTGAAGACAAAAGGATTGCCTAACACATTTTGGGCCGAAGCTGTAGCATGTGCATGCTATGTTCTCAACCGTGCGGCAACTAAAAGTGTTCAAGGAAAGACTCCACAAGAAGCATGGAGTGGTCACAAGCCATGTGTCTCCCACTTTCGAATTTTTGGAAGCATTTGTTACTCTCATGTGCCGGATGAAAAGAGAGGAAAACTTGATGACAAATCTGAAAAGTGCATCTTTGTTGGCTATAGTGAAAGATCCAAGGCATATAAATTATATAACCCCATCACAAAGAAGACTATTATTAGTCGTGATGTAATTTTCAATGTGGAAGAAGCATGGGAATGGAAAAATGAGAAAAGGAGTACAAGTATCTTGCTTGATAATGATGCATTTGAGCCAACTGAAGAAGAAGAATCGACTCCACCTACTCCACCATCTAATACTCCTCCAACCTCATCATCTTCAAGTTCAGAATCAACACCTAGAAGGACAAGACCTCTTGCGGAGATTTATGGAGAAACAAGAAGAATTTTAGAAGATGAATTTGTTGATTTTGCTTTATATGCAACTGCGGATCCGGTTGATTTTGAAGAAGCCGCCAAGGAAGAAAAATGGAGACAAGCCATGGATCAAGAAATTGATGCAATTGAAAGGAACCAAACATGGGAGTTGGTTGAAGTACCTGAAGGGAAGAAACCCATTGGAGTCAAATGGGTTTACAAGACAAAGTTGGAGATTCTCAAGGAGTTAAAAAAAAACTTGGTATGCGTAATATGTTTAGCTCAAAGTGAGGCAAATCAAGTTTAAAGGGGGGTTTTGGAATATAAACTTGATTTATTGAATTACAAAAGCGTTTCTAGAATTACGTTTCCTTTGTAATCAAGTAAAAGCGTTTCTAGAATTACGTTTCCTTTGTAATCAAGTAAAGGTATTTCTAGAATTACGTTTCCTTTGTAATCAAGTAAAGGCATTTCTAGAATTACGTTTTCTTTGTAATCAAGTAAAAGTAATTCTAGAATGATCTATTAGGGACTATAAATAGAGGAGCTCTCCCCTCACTTGCAATGTAGCAATTAGACAAATCAAGTAATCAAGCAAAGAAAAAATAATAATAAAGTATTATTTGTGAGAACAAGTTTCTTCTCTTTGTGTGTGAGTTGTGTGGATTAGTGAGAACAAGTTTCTTCTCTCTAGTCTCCAACCTTTTTTTTAATATACATATTTCTACATAATTAGCATTGTCCTTTAGCCTAATTTTTTTCAAAGTTTGTCCTTCAGTCCGAAAATGAAACTTGTTGTCCTTTAGCCTAATTTTTTTTTCAAAGTTTGTCCTTGTGCCTATTTTCCACTTTATTTATTATATCTATCTTTCTTCTTATTTTCTATTTTGAAACGCATTTCAAGTTTCAATATGATAAGTTTTTAGCACCCATGTGTAACATGCTCCTTATGTATATATATTTAACAAAACTGAAATTTAAAGAAAATTTAAACATTGGTAACTTTATCCAATTATGGAAAAACTCACATGCGAAATGATAAGACATTCTGATGAAAATTTTCAAACGGTACCAAATAAAATCTTTGTATCACCATTAAAAATGAAGCACAGTTTAAAAAAAAATTGTCCGAGGTATATATTATAGTATACAAAATGCATTTATGCATATGTTGAGTTTTATTTACAGTTCAAACTACAAATTAACACTAACCCATCCTCAGCTATGTTAAATAAGTAACCACGTTAAAATAAAAGCACACGTACTAAAAATTTACATATTAAATTATAGATATTATGTCTAAAATAAAATAATCCGCTAAATGCAACAATAGAAAAACAATTAAAACTTTGGAGACTTAAGCAATCAATAATGGCCACTTGCATCAAAATAACTAGCCATCAAATAAAATTAAAACTATTCAGTTTCAACTAGAACTTTATTGTCCTTCAGTTGATTAGCATTAGGTTGCAACTTTATTGTATTTCAGTTGATTTTTTTTATTTAGAAAAGTTTAGTAAATAATAAAGGAAGAATTACCAAAGTCTGAGGCTGCGACTTGCTGGTGCTCTAAATATTTAGCCTTGGAGGCAAGGAGGTCGACGATGGCCAGCAGGAGGTCGACGGGCTTAAGGCAAGCTAGGGTCGGCAGCAGGTGGTGGGTATGAGGAGTTATTGACAAAGGCTGTGATACGGGTGAAGATTTTGTTTGTGAGGATCGGGAAATATTTTGAGGAATAGGAAGAGGGATATAATTTAAAGAAGAGGAAAAAGTGAAATATTTTAAGGAAGAGGCGGCCAACAATATTATATGAGGATCCTATTTTATCAAAGCATTATGTAGCCCATCTCTCCATTGAATAAAGCAAATTAAAACAAATACTAACGATTGAGAATAAAGCGTTATCTTTTAACGTTATAAAAATAACTTTTCTTGTAGCCGTACAAAGGCCATCAATTTTGCATGTCACAAGATACTAGTAAAAAGACTGTATGATTCATCAAAGCAGAGATTAATGTCGAATAAATGAATACCGCTCATTTTCAATGTCGTCTTTTCTTAATACTGCATCTGATTGATGCTGCGCCCAATCAATATAGCCTCTTCTCAATACCACTTCTACATTGATATAATCTCTTGTCGATGCCGCATATCCATCGATGGCGTCTTTTATCAATGCCGCTCTATTTTGATGCCACCTTTTGTCAAGGTTGCCCATTATTGATACCACTTATTATCAATGCCGCTTATTATCAATGCTGCCTATTATTGACGCCGCTTGTTATTAATGACATTTATTATCAATGCAGTCTATTATTGACGTTGCTTGTTATTAATGCCATTTATTACCAATGCTGCCTATTATTGATGCCGCTTGTTATCAATGCTGCTTATTATCAATACCGCCTGTTATTGATGCCGCTTGTTATCAATGCCGCTTGTTATTAATGTCATCTATTATTGATGCAGCTTGTTATCGGTGCCGCTTATTATCAATGTCGTCTACTATGAATGCTGCTTGTTATCAATGCTACTTGTTATCAATGTCATCTGTTATTGATGCCGCTTGTTATCAGTGCCGCTTATTATCAATGTCGTCTACTATGAATGCTGCTTGTTATCAATGCTGCTTGTTATCAATGCTGCTTATTATCAATGACGCCTGTTACTGATGCTGCTTGTTAACAATGTCATTTGTTATCAATGTCGCATTGAAGACTTGCGGTGTCCTTTAATGGTTGATGAAGAGCGATATCACCAAGGCACGACATTGATAATTAATAATTCTGAAGAGATACAACATTATCAATGTCCATGAAACCAATCAAGACAGAAATGATGCCGCAAGTTTATCAATACCGTAGATTGACGAAGATAGGTATTAGGCTTGGCTACATTATGATGGCCGCTAATATTGCATGTTGAAGGCGGCATAAAGTAGTCATGCCGAGCCCCTCTACCCTTATAAATACGGACCTAGGGGCGATCATTTCTTATCTCTTCTCTCAAAATTAAATAATTTTAACCCTAGAATTGGGGAAAAACTTGATTTGATTGTAATTATGAAGAAATTATATGAACAAGGACTTGAATATGCTTATTACCTTGATTGTACACTTTGGACATTATTGGACATACATATGATAATGCTCTTTGGACCCAAAGCTTGTCGTGATTTTATATAAATCATACGGACTTCGGTCTAAACTAGTGTACATATGCATAATCAATATCTTGCCATTTACATATGGACATAGGACTAAGAACAAAGAGGATTACCTATCTCATCCATTAACATTCTTAATGGGCTATCGCACATATTTACGTCCTATTCTTTTATCTCCTTTGAACATGTGGCATGGACTTTCGAATGTCTTACTCCAAAAGAACTAGGCTTTCGAACAATTTGTTCTAAAAGATTAGATGGGCTTTCGAATTCCTTATTCCAAAAGTCTATAGGCATCATGGAGCCATTCCTCAGTGACATCGTTTTGTACCAGGCCTTGATTGATAAGCCTAATCTTGATCCCTTAACACTATTTGGTCAACATCAACTAAGTCATGCTTAGTGCTGTTATAGAGCGTGTAAAAATCGAGCTTTGGCTTATCATACTTGACATTATCAGTGTTATACCAATTTTTCGGTTAATATTTTAGCGCTAGAAGGAGGGGCATGAACCTCCGTTTCTCTATAACTCTCCCTCTAGACTAATTACATGAAGTTTTTTTTGTTCCAGAAAAATGGGGAGATCAAGACGAATTAATGTTCCAAATGAAGAAGTCATACAAACGGCAAAATTGGAAGAAAATATTGTCCCCAATTTCAACTTGGGGAATAAGAACCTGGACAGCCATCGGAGCTAGCAAAGCCTACCAGTAGCAAAGCTCGGATTAAAAATCTAACACAATATGTGGCAATGATGCAAGATTTATTGAAGAAGATCCTTGCATGGAAATCTTCCAAATCTTCCAAGTTCACTGAAAAGGGTGGAAGTTGAATCTCCGAGAAGGAACCTAGATACGTCTTTGCTTAGAAATAGAGGCAAAGGCATGTTCACTATGACTCCACAAAAGAGGAAAGGAAATCAAGAAGTTGAAGCAACAGAACTCTCCCTTAAATCGATGGCAGGCAATAAGGCTAAAGAAAATTATCTAGGAATATTAGTGGATAAGTCCAATTAGCAATCCGAAAATTCAACCTCCAAGGATTATAAATCTGATATAAGCAATTACCACAGCGACGAGGCTTATCTAAGAGACATGGTCGAAAAAAGGCAAAAGATAGGTTTAATCTTATAGGAAAAGGAACTCTTGATGAAATGGTCAATAATAACCACTGAGAAGCTCCCCTCATGGATGAAATCATGTCCACAAGATTCCCGTCTCACATCAAATTCCTTCCTTAAGATACAACAGAACCACTGACCCAGATGATATTCTAATGACGTTCGAAAGCCAAATGGACCTTTACAACGCATCTGGAGCAGTGCGTTGTAGGCTTTTCCCTACTACCTTCCAAGGCGCAGCAGCTAAGTGGTACAAACATTATTGTGAGAAGACCATCTATTCCTGAAAACAATTCTCTTATGAGTTCTCGACGCAGTTTTGTATTTGCATAGATCCTACAATTGACTACAGCGTGCTAGCTAATGTCAAGCAAAAGCTGGGGGAATTATTGGGTGATTAGCATAAGAGATTTAATATAGAGGCGGTGAAGGCAGAAGATATGACCGACAGAGATAAGTTGATGGATATGTGCTCAGGACTGATCGAACACTGGAGGGAGCTCTATTTTCATGGGTGTAGAGATTTACAAGATATTCACTTTTAAGCTGATAAATTTATCCGTATGGATGAAATGTATCACACCAAGAAGAAAGTTCAAACAAAGAAATAAATCGAAAAAGCTGGCTATAACCGCAACAATAGAAAACCGAGATGGGAGGAGGCCCCAGACACTAATCATGTTGCTTTGAACAAGCCAATATCCTACATATTTACTATGGTGAAAGAAAGTGGAAATATTTTGGATTCTTACAAAGCTAAAACCAATCCTGAGCCAAGAAGAAAGGAGGACTATTGTGCCTATCATAAGGCGAATGGACATAAAATAGATGAATGTTGAGTGGTGGTAGGCATAATTCAATGCATGATTCGTTCTGGACACTTGAAGGAGTTTGTCAAGGATAATCAAAAAGCTGCTCGTTCTGAAAATGATAACCAAAGACTCCCAAACAACACTACAAATTTGGTAGAAGGTGACATTCAACCAGATTTTATTCCATCTCTTAACAGAATTGATGTTATCCATGGAGTCCCACACCTAGCTGGAAGCAGCAGAGGAGCCAGAAATCAATACAATAGAGAAGCAAAAGATGAGATTTTCTCTATTTAGGAAGACCCGTCGCTCAAAATTCCAAGGTTCTAAATCCAGATGCATAACTTAACCATCACTCTGCAAGAGCTCAGAGGAGTTCGTTGTCCGCATAATGATCCGCTTATGATCACCGCACAAATTGGACTCTCTATGGTTACTAAAATTTTGATGGATACTTGAAGTGCACTCAACATGATCTTTAAACATGTATTCAACTAAATAGGAATTTTGGAGGAGAAACTAGAGCCGAGCTTTGAGCCCGTTTTTGGATTCAATAACAAAGGATCAACTCCTTTGGGTAGATGAGACTTCTCATGCAAATGGAAATCCCACCATATTCCAGGACCTTTGAGACTCTTTTCATCGTCATAGATTTACCTTCTTACTATAATGCCTTCTTTGGGAGGTCAGCTTTAGATGAAGTTAACGCTTTTTTCTCACCGATGTATCTGATGGTAAAGTTCCTGACTAAATGAGGATGGGGAACCGCGAGGGGAGAGAAATTTAGCCCTCGTGAAATATACTTTGCCACCTTTGAGCAATACAAATAAGACAATCTTTCTTGTTATGACTCGGAGAAAAATGAATTAATCGGGATTAATATTAAAAAGCCTTTGGATGATGATTCTTCATGCCCGCCATCCAAAGCAAAAACAAAGCGTATTGAGAAAACTAAGCATGTATTAGGAAAATTTAACTACTTTGAAAAGAAAAGAAAGAGAAAGGAAACAAACCTAGTGGAAGACGGAATAGAAGGCAAGGAGATCATCACAGAATTGGATTATAGAGGTGAACAAAAAAGAATAAAGCCCACATATGACACTGAGAAGATATGCTGGGATCCAGTTGATCCAATGAAGACCGTAAAAATTAGAAAAGGATTCGATAGCAAACTTAAAGAAGAACTAATTCAATTTCTTTAACCCAGCAAAGATGTATTCGCTTAGACCCATTCAGACATGGTTGGAGTAGATCCAACTGTAATGTGTCATGCTTTGAATATAGACCCAAGTATCTTACCCATTCGGTAGAAGAAAAGACAGTTTAATAAAGTTCTATCTAATGCTTTGAAAAAAGAAGTCAAGAGATTGCTCGAGAACAGATTCATCAAAGAATTACTCTTCCCGAAATGGTTAGCCAATCCGGTACTAGTCAAAAAATCTAATGGGAAATAGAGGACATATGTCGATTATACTAATTTGAATAAGGTATGCCCGAAGGACTACTACCCCCTTCCATGGATAGATCAGTTAGTCAATGCAATGGGTGAGTACAAACTATTATCTTTCATGGATGCTTATTCCAGATACAACCAGATTCCAATGTTCAAACTGGATGAGGAGAACATCATTTTTATAATAAATTGGGGAACATATTGCTACAAAGTAAAGCCTTTCGGATTAAAGAATGCCAGAGCGACATACTAGAGATTGGTAAGCAGAACGTTCATAGAACAAATTGGCTAGAACATGGAAGTATATGTGGAAGACATGTTGGTAAAATCTCAAGAAGAAAGCAACCATCTATATGGTCTTGAAGAAATGTTTGATGTATTATGAAGATATCAGATGAAGCTTAACCCACAAAAAATTTCCTTTGGAATTTAATCCTAAAGTTCTTGGCATATATTGTCAGTGCAAGAAGAATCGAAGCCGACCCTGATCAAATTCAAGCTGTTAAGGATATGGTAGAAACCTAAGACAAGAAAGATGTAATGAGCCAGAAAGGAAGAGTGGCAGCATTGAATAGATTCATTTCCAAGACCACCGACAAATGCATTCTATTCTTCGATGTGATTAAGAAGAAGAAAAACTTCGAATGGAGTGAGAATTGTCAAAAAGCCTTTAAGAAGCTGAAAGATCATTTGGAGAAATCACCAATTTTATCTAGCCCCGTAGAGGGGAAAAACCTTTAACTCTATATGGCAGTTTCTGAACATGCCATTAGTTCTGTTACCGTAAGAGAAGATAAGGGAACTCAACTTCCAGTATATTATACGAGCAGAAGGCTCAAAAATACAAAAACTAAATATCATGTTATAGAGAAATTGGCATACTGCTTGATGCACACTGCTCGAAAACTAAGTGCTTACTTCTAAGCATATCAGATCAAGGTCTTAACCAACTTCCCACCTAAGCAAGTTTTTAGTAAACTCGAAACTTCAGGAAGACTAGTAAAACGGAAAGTAGAGCTCAGTATGATATTGAATTTCTATCCTGAGTGGTAATTAAAGGACAAGCCATAGTTTATTTGTTAATGACTGTATGGGTTTATTAATGAACAATTAGAAAAGGAGAAGGATTTAATGCCTAAATGGCAATTGTTTATGGATGGAGCTTCAAACGAGCAAGGTGCTGGAGCGGATATGTGATTATTACCCCCGATGGACACTGTTTACATTATGCAATAAAATTGGGATTTCCGACCACTAATAATATAGGAGAATATGAATCAATAGTGGCAAGGCTCACCCTAGCCCTACAATTGAAGATCCCTAGGATTGAGATTTTAGTGATTCCCAACTAATGGTAAATCAATTGAATCAAACATATCAGACAAAGGATGCTAAGTTGGTTTTATATGTCAAGAAGGTGTTAAAAGTGTTAACTCAATTTGAGGAGTTCTCCATACACCAAGTAATGAGATGGAATAATTCTCAAGCCGATTCTTTGGCTAAATTGGCTAGCTTACGGGGTGCACTAGAAACGAATTGTACTGGTAGGCTACCAACCAAACCCACATATAGAAGAGAAGGCACCAGAATCAAGAAATAAATCTATAGTATTAACCTGATCTCACACTTTAACACATGAGGAGGAGAAGTCAGAAAATTGAAATGAAACAATCCAAGATAAATTTTCTCACCTAGAGACAGATGATCAATATAAGAACAATTGGATGACACCCATTGTTGAATACCTGATAAATGGAAAATTGCCAATAGAGAAAAAAGAAGCAAGAAGAATAAGACACCAAGCTCCAACTTTCATCATAATGAATGGAATACTATATCAGAAAGGATATTCACTCTCTTACTTAAGATGTGTTAATTCGAAAATAGGAGCAAAATTACTAAGAGAAGCCTATGAAGGATTCCGTGGAGATCATTCTAATGGCATAAAGTTAGCTAAGAAAGTTTGAGGCAAGGCTTCTACTGCTTTAGATGACTTGTCATGCCATCGATTATGTGAAAAGTGCCAAAAGTTAGATCTCACGTTTGCCACCAATTGAATTGACTTCAGTCTCAAGCCCATGCCCTTTCGATGTATGGGGAATTGACCTAATCGGACCACTGCCTATATCCAGGAGCTAAATACGCAGCGATGGCCATTGATGATTTCACAAAGTGGCTAGAAGCAGAACCGCTTCCAAATATCATATAAGGAAAAGTTCTCAAGTTTGCAATCAAGATTATTGTTACCATATTTGGAATTCCACACAATACAATATCTGATGATGGAACTCAGTTTGAAAGCGAAGAATTTACTCGATTCTGCAATAAAAATGGAATCAACAAGAGCTTTTCGTCTGTAGCTCACCCTAAAGCTAATTTAGCCGTTGGAGCTACCAATAAAATTGTTAAGACCATTCTCAAAAAGCAATTGGACAAGGCTAAAGGAAATTGGGTAGAAGGACTACCACTTGTATTATGGGCATATAAAACTTCTTCGAAAATCGCAACAAGGCATACCCCATATTTCTTAACATATGGATGTGAAGCCATGCTCCCAATTAAGGTTGAAGTACCTTCTCATCGAAGGATTGCATATGCATTTAATCTGAATCAAGAGCTAAAGAAAGAATCATTGGACTTAAACAATGAGTTAAAAGATGAAGCAGTGGTATGGACAGTTGAATATCAAGAAAGAATATTCAAATATTACAATTCTGAAGTAAGAGAAAGATCATTCAAATAAGAGATTTAGTGCTTCAAAAGGTTATGGAAAATACTAAGAATCCAACGGATGGACTGCTCGGGTTAAATTGGAAAGGACCTCTAATTATATACAAAGTAATCCCACTGGGGACCTATGTTATGAAAATCATTCTTAAGCGTCGCTTAAGCACTAAATGCATGCGCAATGCTTAGTTTTTGGAAAATGCAAAACGATTAAGCGATGAGTGCTTAAGCATGCTTAATTGACACTTATATGCGCTTTGCTTAAATTTAGCAATACCGAGCAAAAAAGTTATTATTTTTAAAATAAAAAGAATTGGGATATAGCAAAAAAACCACATTCATAATAAAATTTTCTCATTTCTTATTATATGGATCGATGGATGGTTTGCATCAAGATATGAATATTTTATTTAACAAATATGTACAATTTGTATTCAACTCGAGTATGCTAACTTTTAATGAATAGCGAAAGTCAAATCCTACTTTTGAAACTATGAATTTATAAATTAACTTCAAAATTAAACTTTAGTTATTTGTGATGAATTTGTGCATACACATATAGTACACTTGTACACATATAATAGACTTAATATAATCTCTTTATAATAGATATATATAGGTACGAATAAAGTATGCTAAAAAATTAAGCGACGCTTAAGCGACATTAAGCAAAGCGAGACTTCTATCGCCTCGCCTTGCTTAGCGCTTATTATAACATAACCGAGGACCTATAGACTATGCTGACCCAATGGCAACGTAATAGCAAGAACATGAAATGTTGAACATTTGCGGCCATATTTCCCAATAACAGATGAATAAAGAAGTTGGAATGAATATATCTACATAGTTAAGGAGTAAAATTCTCTTAAAGTAAAAGCAAAAGCCTAAAACACTACTTAAGATGCTAGTAAGGGGGGAAAAGCCTTTGTCCCTGCTAAGATGGTCTGATCAAAGCACCTCCTAGAGGGAGGTCAATGTAAGCCTTTGGTCCCGTCTGAAAAAACTTGACTAAAGCATTTACAAGCCTTCTGCCCCTGCCTATGTATAACGATCCTGACCCGGCCTTCGAAAATCGGCACCCGTACTTCACATGTACTTGAATGCCGCAGATTCAAACGCCGAATCTGGCTCGCCGGAGCTTATAACACAGTAAGTATAACAACACATCGGAAGAAAGAAATATATGATATCATATACAACTCCAATGAATACAATATCCAGAATGATATACAACAATGATATCAATAATACACAGCAATATCAGAGATATGATACAATGCTACAGCGGAAATAACAACAATGGAAGAGATTACTCCAAATGATCTATAAAAGAGAATAAGTCCAACAACTCCAACATCAGCTCGAACCACCATCATGTTGCACCAAGCTAAACAAGAACAGTCGTCTGCTCCAAAAACTGAACTAGCTCCAGATAATCTACTAAACCTGACTATCTGAAAAACCCCAACTCTAGACTGCCCGTATGGAAAATTGTGGGCACCTAGAGTTTAGGAAGGGAACAATAAACTCCAGGTCAGTCATGGGACCGGTGTGAGTAACAAAAACAGTTTATCTTTAAACAAACAACAAAAGAATTTTAAACATTGAAATCCGCAATGCTTTTTGGAAAATGAAACTACCATAAGGCCTCCCGCCACACACACAATGCAAACGCAGAATTGGAGGAGATTTCTCCTTATGATAGTCAAAAATGCTTACTATGCAAAATCATTCGATATTATTATTATTAGTGCATAGTGGAAAACATTTCGAAAGTATAATATTAATCTTAGCCAACATAGGCATTTCACACTTATGCCTACTATAGCTACTATGTTCAATAGCAAGTTACCGTCACATTCCATAGCAGGTTATACAACTAAAACCGTACAAGGCTCGTATTGTTTCTTTGGATTTTCCAACAAATGGTCAGGCTAAGGAAATTCCTATGCCACATGGGAACGCCTCTGGAGGGACGCCCCGAGAACCACCTGGCTCTCTGCCAACGCAAGGCCGGTTACCCCCTTCCCGGGTAGTAAACCTGAGATATGCCACCCCCAGTCGTTTGCGACCTTTATCCGAGGGCCCTCGATCACACAACAACAATCACACAGAAAATGAGATTGGAGCAACCACACAGGTAAATATCTGGGCTCCATACCATGATACCACCTTTTTCCAGAAGGAATGGTCATACCCTAGGGGAGCTACCCCTGAAACCTTGCCGCATCTTTCTTGTTTCGACCATTTCCGGTCTGTGAGGTTCGATGAGGTCTCGTCCACAAAGCTACGCTTTTTCACAAAGCCATGCTTTGATTAACAAATGATCAGCAACACACAGCAACACTTAGCATGCCACACTACCAAATTGGGAGTATATCACTGATAACCTTCAACTACATAACCTCTGAGCTCGTACGTCTCAGAGAAGGGTGTTAAGCTAAGAGAATAAATTCTCCGCCACCAAACAGAAATGTATTTGAAAGAAATCAGCTTTATATCTCAAAGTGTAATGTCAGACATACGACCATACAAGTCTGTTCCGGGTTCGAACAGAACCGAAGGCACTTCCGAAGAAGCCCTTGCAAATCTGGATAATTTCTAATCACGTCCGGACTTCCCATTACAAAGGGTGCTAAAATCTCTATACCGGGGACCAGTCGATGCAGAGACATTCGACGAGTTGTCCTTTCGTTTTCGAAAATATCCGGTCTTCACCACCGGTCTTCAAATGCTATCCATTCACGCCGTATCACTATTCGAAATGGGTTATATGACACAAAGTCCTCTTTCGGCTAAACTGAATAGTGAGCGCAATATTTAAAAACATATGGATATTGGGATTTCAGTTAAGTCACAACTTATTACCCAAAACTTTTCTTCAAATGGCTTAAACACATTACCATTTTCAATCTTTTACAAAAAGATTCATCTCACAAAGTTCACCCAGTTTCACAAAGATCTATTCATAAATTTTCCAAATCAATTTCCACTTCAATTGGATTTAACTTGTTGAATCTTTAAATCAAAGATTTAATTTATAGCTTTCAAAACAATTTCATTTCGAATGGTTTAAACAAATCACCATTTTAAATCTGTTAAAAATAAACAGATTCAATTCATAGCTTTCAAAAAGAATTCACTCATAACTTGGAAAACCATTTTTTCAATTCAAACTTGAAATTCCTTTAATTCAAATTGGAAATTCATTTCTTATATGAAAGCTTTTATCATTTGAAAACAAACAATTTTCATTCCGGAAAATCTGATTCATTAATACAAGTTAAAGTCCTTGGGTTAAATTCAAATTCTCAAAACCATACTTTTAAATGGTTTAATTTCATATAAACACATTTATAACATATTTAACGATAATTTCCAAACATGGAATTCAATTCCCAATTTTGAATTTAAATTTAAATTAAATTATTTAAATTTGAAACTTTACCAAGTTATTCAAAACAACTTTTATCTTAAAACTTCTTTTCAAAAGCTTTAACATTTAACCCAAATTCATTTCCAAAATCAATTGAAATTAAAATTTCAATTTCAAAATATTACATTTAAATTATCTGTGACTTAACCGATTTCCTCGTGCAATCCATATTTGTGTGTGTAAAAGTGTGGTCCAGGGGCTTCACACAGTAGTGCAACATCATTCAATCATCACAAATTAAGATACAAAAATATAGTTGATAAGCGGTATAAACTATAACGCTTATCTTTCATTCACAAATATATAAATTATAGATAATAAATTACATTTATCCCAGATAAATGAACTACATTACAGGTCACACACAAATCAGAATATATCACATAGCATCACGGATCGGGGAATATCAACAATTCAATCATTCAGTCAGGTCCAAACATTCACAAGTAAACCTATTAATCAACTGATTAATTTAAATCAGATGTATTAATTATTAATCCGGGTTAATTATCATAAGTTAATTACAAATTATTTGAAATAAATCTTCCTTTCAAATTTATTAGTTAACCCTTAATTATTAACTAATAATTCTTAATTAATGAATCAATTAATCTTTAATTATTAAATAAATCTTAATTAATCACCATTATTAATTAATCCTTTAATTTATTAACAAATAATTTACTCAAATTTCAAATCATCATTCAATTAATTACATTCAGTAATTATCCATTAATTACTTCTCTAAGTAATTATATTTTACCAAATTATCAAGTGATTATTCTGAATTATACTTAAGAAATTTAATCTTGAACTAATCAAATTGACTCAATTGATTACACTAAATAAATTAATTCCTTGATTACTTATATTAAGTAATTATACTGAATGATTCCACACATGATCATTATTAAATTAATTTATCTAAATTCATTGTTAAAATTAGTCACATTAATTAATTTTTCAAATAATCTTAGTTAATGATTTCATTAACTATTAAATTTCTTTAATTACCTTTTTAAAGAAAATTTCTTATATTAATCATTTTTTTATTATAAATTAATTAACCATTAGGAACTCATTCATTAATGAATCTTAAATCATAAATCTTCATTTTTTTTAAAGTAACACATTCATATTTATGATTTAAAATTTATTTCAGGTTCTAAACTTTAAATTTAACTTGTTTAAATTTTCATTTTCAATTTCAATTCTATTTTAAATTCCAAATTTCTTCAAACAATTAATTGTTTTTGAATTATTGAAATGAATTGAATTTGAAACTTTATTTATTTACAAACTAATTTCAATTCAAACTTGAATTTATGTTTATCTTTTAATTTAAACTCAGTTTTAAAACCTTAGCTTGAAATTTAAATTTATTTTTATTTCCTAGAAAACAAGTTCAGGTTTCAAAGCCTAGAACCAAATTTTAACCCGAGACTTCCTATTCTCGCTTCGAGTAAACTGCTCGAATCATTCGAGTATGACACGAGAATTTCCCTTTTCTTCTTCCCAGGCAAAACAAACACCCAGGCACAAAGTGCTCGTGCACGTGCACAGGGTCGCCGATCAACTCCAACCACCTCCGATGATCTCCACACATCAGAAAACGACTACACACCCAACCCCGACCATCAGATCACTCTTCTTCAACTCGAAGTTTTGAATTCGAGTCCACAGCTAAACCTGGAAACAACCCAGACATCACCCCCCCAACCTGTCAACACCTCGTCAACGCAGCTCCGACCACTGGCCAGCCTACAATTCCGGCCATCGACGCGCCAAACCCATAGCTACCATCGCCCAAAATCTCGAGACACTCGGTGCTCGAACGAAGACGTAGCGCGTGAGTTTCCTATGCACTTAAAAATTAGGTTTACGAAACAAAATCCTACACCGCCGATGCCACAGTCATCTTCGCCACCTCCGACTATTTTTCCTACCACCACCGTAGGCTCATCCACCTCCACGCACAACCCTGACACCCCCAGATCAACATGTCGCCTGAAATTGGTTAAAATTCAATTTTCGATCATCATTGAGCTGCTCCTAAACCATGCATCTAAAAATCGTCAAACCAAGCTTAAAAATCATGGCTTGCAATATAGATTCAAGTTATATCCTTGAATCAATAGTTCATGAGGTTCGAAAATCCCAGAATTTAAAGTCTTTACTGTAAAAATTTGATTTTTCACTCTATAAACACTTATACCTCATGAGACTATTTTTAAATTGTAACTTACTCTTAAATACAATTATTTTGTTTTGAAACTAAGGTCTGATATGGATTATAAAACAAGAAATGGAATTTACTTGTTGTTTGGTGCTCTAGAACTAAACAGAGAAGAAGATGCACTGGCATATGTATATACAAACAGAACAATGGCAATATATATTCAAGTTTAAACAGCTATATGTCACTCACCTTAAACATTTTTTAGATTCCAGAAGCCTTCAAGTTGAAAGTTGAAATCTTTTTAAACTTTGCAAAGTTGAAAACTGGGTTGAACTGTAGTTGGAACTTCTTCCTTGTTCTCAGATTTTTCTTTGATTGCTTTGATGTTTTTAAGTTGAGATGTTTGTTTGATTATAAAGTGATATTATCTCAGTTTTCCCACAGTTAAAATGATGAACGAAAAACTGGAATGAAGTTTGTTAATGTATATAGGAAATGAAGTGTTATAGGGTGATGATTTATGTTGTACAAGGTGATAAAATTTGTTGTACAAAAATCAGGGATATTTTCTTTGCTTTGGGGCTGATGGGTATTTGCATTAATTATCTCGTACCATATAAAATTTTTTATTTATAAATTTTCTTTCTCTCGGCTGTACAAAATATGAAGATATTGTTGGCTTCCTATGTAAGCTTTTATACATGTATTTTATTTTCTTTTGTTTACTTGTTTCATATTTTTCATATGTATTTGTTTTGTTTCTTTCTTTTGTTTGTTCTATCACTTTGTAATATAAGTGAGATTCTATTTTATTTTCTTTTTCTTTAATTATTTTTTTGAATGCATTTCTATATTTAATACGTTGTTATAATTTATCTAATGTATTCATATTATTTTTGTTTTATAATTTATAATTTTGTAATATAAATGAATATATTGTTTAATTTAACTAATGTGTTTACTATAAAAAAAATTTCTATAATTTATCCTATGTATTTGTATTCCTATTTATATCTCAATCATCTATTTCTAAATTTAATACTAATTATTTTTATATTCATTTTGTAATATAGGTGAATTTCTATTTTAGTTTATGTTATTAAATTTTATCCAATGTATTTATTTTATACTTTTTATATCTTATATATTTTCATTTTTAAACCATTTATTTACGATTTAAATTCAAATCAAATATATATATATATATTATTTCAAATTTACTCATATATGCTCAAATACATATATATTCACATATATACATATACATACAATATTTTAATTTTAAATGTACATAATTTATTTGAACTCGGGGAAACTCGCAATCAATTTATCGATTTATTTCACAAATTTTATTCAAAAATTAATTAATTATAAATTTATATAAAATCTGGGGTCGCTACACTATGTGTCATGGCCGGAGCGCTTCCTAGAGGGAGGACTGAGTAAGCCTTTGGTCCCATCTAAGATGGTCTGACCAGAGCATCAAACCAACCTTTAGTACCGTTTCTAAGGCCTTACTAAAACGCCTCCTAGAGGGAGGTCGGGTAAGTCTTTGGTTCTGCTTAAGATAGCTAACTAAACACACGGAACAACAAACTTAAATCATCACCTAAGATGGTGATAAGGGGTTTGATCCAACTTGAGATCATCACCTAAGATGGTGACAAAGAAAAGGGACTAAGACGTCCAAAGTCCAAAGAGAGGCGAAAATAGAAGGGACTAAGACGTCCAAAGGCCAAAGAGAGGCAAAAAAAGGGACTAAGACATCCAAAGCCTAATGAAAGGCAAAAAAAAGGGTCTAAGGTGTCCAAAGCCCAAAGAGAGATGAGAAAAAAAGGATTAAGGCGTCCAAAGCCTAAAGAGAGGCAAAATAACTCAATCAAAAGTGAGTCCTTTACGCTCCAAAGAAAAATCAAACAATCTTCTTGAGGAAGATCAATCAAATATGAGCTGTTATGCTTTAAAGTAAAGAAAGCAAGATTTCTCTACAAAAGAAATTATTATTGCAAGATGGATTTTTTGGTCTTCTTCTATTATTCAGAAATTATGATTACCAGACGGATTTTCTAGTCTTCTTCTATTATTGCTAGATGGATTGTCTGGTCTTCTATTACTGCTAGATAGATTTTCTGGTCTTCTGTTATTACCAGATGGATTTTCCGGTCATCTGTTATTATTACCGGATGAATTTTCTGGTCTTCTATTATTGCCAGATGGATTTTCTGACCTTCTGTTATTACTAGATGGATTTTCTGGTCATCTATTATTATTGCCAGAGGGATTTTCTGGTCTTCTATTGTTGCTAGAAGGATTTTTTCGATATTTTATTATTGCTAAATTAATTTTTTTGTCATATGTTATTATTGCCAGATAGATTTTCTAGTCTTCTATTATTGCCAGATGGATTTTCTAATCTTCTGTTATTACCAGATGGATTTTCTTATCATATATTATTGTTGGTAGATGGATTTTCTGGTTTTCTATTATTGCCAGATGGATTTTCTGGTCTTCTGTTATTACCAGATGGATTTTCTGTTCATCTATTATTGTTGCCAGATGGATTTTATGGCGTTCTATTATTACTAAATGCATTTTTAGGTCTTCTTCTATTATTCAGAAATTATTATTCCCAGATGCATTTTCTGGACTTCTACTTAAATGGTTTTCTAGTCCTCCCTCCTATGATATTTCTAGATGGTTTTCTTGACTTCTACTTAGAAAATTATAATTCACTAATTTGTTATTCATGAAATCATTATTTCCAGATATTTTTCTAATCTTGACTATGTGATTCTATTCAAGTAAAATTGCTACCAAATAGAATTTTGGCCTCTTCAAGTAAATCTATAGATTCCAAAAGTAACATTGAATTACAATAAAAGATCCTTTATGATCTTATTAAAATCCTAAAAGGTTGACCCAAAATCAAATTTAAAAATTACTAATGAAAATCATGACTTGCTTCGTGTTTTGCAGGAAAACAAGGTTAGAAAGAAAACCTAGCAAAGAATAAGAAAAGATGGCAAAATTCTTGGTTTTACACTAAATTGTAAAAAGCTTCTTTTATACAATGGGGGGGGGTAAATGTTACCCACATAATTTCTAAGGAAAATAATGTCGAATTGAAAGCAGGTAATGTCGAAGGCCGCATCAAGGAACTATGCTAACCTTAAGATTTAAGGGCATCACGCACCAATGAAGTAATATCGAAGATATAGGAATAACATGTTAAAAATCAAGATGGTAAGAGGAAGGTAAGAGACATACTCAAGGCTTTACAGGATGAATATCGACTCTCACAAGTGAGTAATAGCCACCGGGAAGTTCTTAGTTCACAATGATGTCAAAAAGCAGCATTGATGAAGCCTCCTTTATCATCAATAACGCATCTTATTGATGCTGCACTTTGTTGATATCGCATATCATCAACATCAAATAATGACAAAAACTAGATATTGGAGTGGTATTGGAAGTATGACACCATAACCCATAAGAGGAGTATAAAGGCCATCGATATCGCATGTCGCAAGATCCTGACAAAAAAGGCGGTATGATTCATCAAAGCTGAGATTGATGTCAAATAAATGAATACTACTCCTTTTCAATGTCACCTCTTCACAATACCGCGTCAGATCGATGTTGCTCCCTATCAATATAGCCTCTTTTCAATATTGGTTCTACATTGATATAATCTCTTGTCAATGCCACATATCTATCGATGTCGCCTTTAATCAATGTCGCGCTATTTTGTTGCCACCTTTTATTAGTGCCGCCCGTTATTGATGATGCTTATTATCAATGTCGTCTATTATTGATGCCGCTTTTTATCAATGCTGCTTTGTTATCAATGCCACATGTTGTTGATGCTGCTTGTTATCAATGTCGTTCATCACCCATGTCGCTTTTTGTTAATGTCGTCTCTTAGTAATGCCGCATCTCTTCAGAATTATTAAGTATCAATGTTGTGCCTTCCTGATACCGCTCTTCATCAACCATTAAAGGACGCCACAAGTTTTCGATGCGATATTGATATCAGATGTTATCAATGTCCACGAAGACAATCAAGACAAAAATGATGCCACAAGTTTATCAATACCGAAGATTGACAAAGATAAATTATGAGGTATGGAACCATTAAGATAGCTGTTGATATTGCATGCTGAAAGCAGCATAAAGCAGCCATGCCTAACCTCTCTACCCCATTAAATACAAACTTAGGGGCAAGAAGGAGGAGGTGATCCTTTCTTATCTCTCCTCTCAAAATTAAACAATTATAACCCTAAATTGAATTGGAGGAAACTTTATTTGATTGTAATTATGACAAAATTATATGAAAAAGGACTTGAATATGCATGTTACCTTGATTGTGCACTTTGGACATTATTGGATATGGACATGCATATGATAAAGCTCTTTGGACCCAAAGCTTGTTATGATTTTATATAAATCATATGGACTTCGGTCTAAACTAGTGTTCATATGCATGATCACTATCTTGCCATTTACATATGGACATAGGGCTAAGAACTAAGAGGATTGCCTATCTCATCCATTAACATGCTTAATGGGCTATCGCACATATTGATAGCCTATTTTTTTATCTCCTTTGATCATGTGACATGGACTTTCGAATGTCTTACTCCAAAAGAATGTATATATTTTTGAACAATGTGTTCCAAAAGGCTACATATGCTTTCGAATTCCTTGTTTCAAAAGTCCATAAGCATTATGGAGTCATTCCTCGATGACATCATTTTGTACTAGGCCTTGATTGATAAGCCTAATCTTGATCCCTTAACAGCAATTGGTCAACATCAACTAAGTCATGCTTAGTCGTTTCATCGAGCGTGTAAAAATCGAGCTTTGGCTTATCATAATTGACATCATGTGTTATACCAATTTTTGGGTTAACACAAGTCTTGCATTTTAGCCCTTAACATCGTGTTATGTTGATATAAGTTAGATTTGGGTGAATACTTTGGCTTGAACATTGGTTGATAGCGCTCGATTTGTCTACCGAGTGTTCGGGTCGTTTCTGGCTAGTGAACCGCTCTATATGGCATGTACTAGTTCATAAGTGCTTCAGCTTCAAGTGGTATGGATCGTTGCTCGATTTCGAGGCAATGTTGGGGATCAATGCCAATCCCTATCTATGGACCGATATCGATCCCTATCCATGGACCGGTACCGATCCATGCCTTAGCGTGCATGTTGGACTTTGGCCCTGTGGTCAAAGTGGGTCGATATCTTGAAGCTATTTAGTAAGTTTTATGACTTCACTTCTTGATCTTATTCAATACGAGTTCGACAGTTATCACTCTGGATTGCTGTTTGGTAATTTTTCCGTTCGATTGTTCAAACTTGTTCAGATGTGGCTTGGTCATAAAGCTGGATAACAAGAACCAACATTTGCGGATTTACAACTAAGACACTGCAAATGCTTAGCATACTTGAACAAAGAACAACATGACATAATCAAAACTTTCTTTGCTCTGGCAGGATCATAAAAGTAAGTTTATAAATACTCATGCTATATATTTAAATAAGTTTAATTAATTGATTCAAATCGTTTTTGTTAAAGCAATAAAGTAGCATGGGATGACAAAAACACTATCAAATGAGGATGCATAATAACAAAAGATATGATCTGACATGTTCTTGAAGGAAATTTCACAGAAGGATAGGTACATATATTTATTTTTTTGCTTAATAATAATGCTCTCAATCAAAATAATTATAAAAATTAAAACACAATGTCTGTTTGATTGGAGTTGACGCTTAGAATTTTACAAATTATTTTAATTGTAATTTATAACAAAATTGGTACCAAAATATTTTCAAAAATGATACCTAGTTTCTATTTAATAGAAGTTAAAGCTCTAATTTTAAAATTATTTTGACCATCATATATGACAAAAGTGATACAAAAATAATGCAAAACTGATACCTAGTATCAATTTGATTGGAGTTGACGCTTAGTTATTTTATAAATGATTTTGACTGTAATTTATAACAAAACTGATACTAAAATATTTGCAAAAATGATAAATAATTCTGTTTGATAGAAGTTGAAGCTCTGTAATTTTAAAAACTATTTTGATTGTCATGTATGACAAAAGTGAGACCAAAATGATGCTAGACTGATACCTAGTGTCTGTTTGATTGGAGTTGATGCTGAGTAATTTTATAAATTATTTTGATTGTAATTTATAATAAAAATAATACCAAAATATTTGAGAAAATGGTACCTAGTTTTTGTTTGATAGAAGTTGATGATTTATAATTTTAGAAACTATTTTGGCTATCATTATGACAAAAGTGATACCAAAATAATGCAAAACTGATACCTAGTATCTGTTTGATTAGAGTTGATGCTTAGTTATTTTATAACTTATATTGATGGTAATTTATAACAAAATTAGTACCAAAATATATGCAAAATTGATGTCTGGTTTCTGTTTGATAGAAGTTGATAATCTATAATTTTAGAAACTATTTTGACTGTCATATATGACAAAAGTGATACAAAAATAATGCAAATTGATACCTAGTATCTGTTTGATTGGAGCTGATGCTTGCTTATTTTATAAATTATTTTGACTGTCATTTATTAAGAGAGGTTTAAGGCAAGGGGATCCCTTATCGCCCTTATTATTTAACTTAGCTGTTGATGTTTTTGCTAAAATTATTAAAAGAACGGTGGATAATGGATCTCTTGGATGTGTAGGCAATGAAATTTCGCGTAATGGTTTATCGGTCCTTCAATTTGCTGATGATACCTTACTTTTTTCTTCCCATCTTCCAAGACACATCATTACCCTTAAGTTTATCCTTTACAGTTTTGAACTTTTATCTGGTTTAAGAATAATTTTGACAAAAGTTCCGTGTTAGTTTTAAATGATTTTGATAAAGTTGGTAACTTAGTTGCTAATACTCTTAATTGCAAAACTATGAACTTTCCTTTTGACTACCTTGGTTTTGTGATTAGACCCACCAAACTCAAACATGAAGACTGGATTTTTATCATCGATAAAATTAAAAATAAGATATCTAACTGGAACGGGAGATTTCTATCTAGAGCGGGTAGACTAGTTCTAATAAATTCGGTTTTATCAGCTCTTCCAATTTATTGGATGTCCATGCATCTGTTCCCGGATTGGGTTATTGATAAAATTGATAAGATTAGAAGAGATTTCTTATGGAGTGGAGAAAACCCTAATAATAATATTAAATGTCTAGTAAACTGGGAGACTGTCTGTAAGGCCAAAAAGGAAGGTGGTTTAGGTGTTATTAATTTGCGTAATATGAATTTGTCTCTGTTAGGTAAATGGCTTTGGAAGTTTAAAGATATAAATGATAATGCTATTTGGAAAGAGATCATTTCTAAATATTACTATAATGGAAATAGCAATTTATATCAAATTGCTTCTTCAGCCACTCATAGTTTATCTAACTTTTGGAAAAACATTTTAAAATGTAATGAGATATTTAATTTAGGAATAAATACAATCGTTCACTCTGGTAATCGTACTTCGTTTTGGCATGACTGTTGGATTTCGATCTTGCCTCTTAAGATAGAATTTAAGGATCTATTTGAAATTTGTAACTTCAAGTATGCTTTAATCAATGAAGTTTATTCTCCAGAAAATGATCCTCCTTGGAATTTCAGTTTTAACAGAATTTTTGTTGATTCAACTTATAGACAACTTTCTTTGCTTTATGCCAGTTTAAATCTTTATAATATTGATAATGATAACGACTTTATTAGTTGGGAATGGGATAAAAGTAAGAAATATACTTCTAATTCTTTCTACAGATTCATTAATTTTTCGAGTACAATAAATTGCTCATTTAAATATATGTGGAAATCTAATGCTCCTTCCAAATCCAAAATTCACATGTGGTTAATTCTTCATGGAAACTTAATACAATCGAATTTTTAAAAAGAAAAAATATTCATAATGATAATAATTGTTCTTTTTGTAATCTGTATCTTGAGGACATTAATCATATATACTATAATTGTATGGATTCTAATTACATTCTAATTAATGCTCTTAATATTTTTAACTTTAATATAACAACAAAAATTTCGGATTGTGAATTTTACTGGAATAATTATAGATTCAAGTTCAAAAAGAATATTAGATTTTTACTAGACACTTTATTCATTATCATTAGTTGGTTTATTTGGTTTGAAAGAAATCAAAGAATTTTCAATAATAATAAATGTCATTTTAACAAATTGATTTTTTCAATTTCTTCTTTTTGTTTTAATTGGATCTCTAACCCCAAATATAAATTAGTAAAAAATATCTTTTTCAAAAGGTATCTTAACAAGGTTAATCATAATATTAATTTTTTTAAACACAACAATAATTTTTTTAACATTAATAATAGTATTATTAATATTTTCTCTAGGTTAGATGATGATTTCACTTCTAATCATAACTTACTTATGGTTAAAGGTTCATAAGGTTGATCCGTCTATGTAATTGTTCTAGTCTCTATTTGATATTGGTTTTTAAGTATTTTATTTATACTGTTATTGTCCTGTTAGTCTTATTTAGGTTTTTATTTCCTTCCTTATTATTACATATATATGTATATTTATTATATAAATATACATATATATGAATCATTCTAATTTTTTTCTTTAGTCATTTTCCAGTTACAGGTATGGGAGTTTGGATATCAGGCTCTTTTTGCAGGTTTTTGTATCTTCAGATTGCTGGACACCAGATGGTAGAGAGGTCAGCAGAGCAGAGTATCTTCATCTAGGACTATTAGCAGTTTCTCCTCAGTTTTAGGATTTTGCTATCTTCATTATGGAGTACTCATTTCAGAGGATATATTCGGTACCCCTTTCTCCAGATCAGAGGCTTCAGAGCGGTTTCTCTTTACAGCAGTTCCACTTCAGAGCAGATGCTTATCCACCTCTACTGATTCAGTTGGTTGGAGCTTCCTTATTAGTCTGGGTCGTCATCCAGTTGTTTTTTTGTTTTTTTCCTCTAGTTTTTTTTAGATACTTCTGACACCTCAATATCGGGCGGTGGCCATACCAGAGCTCGATATCGGGGTGTGATGGGTGGTGGCCTTGCCAGAACTCATCCTAGGAGTACTTGAGATTTGATATATATGTATTTGGTTTTTGTTACCTGCCAGGCTTGTTGGCAGCACTTTATATTCATGATATATATATTATCGCATGTGTGCTCTCCTTTATTCGTAGAGGATCACACATTTTTCTAAAAAATAAAATAAAACCGATACCAAAAAATTTGCAAATATGATACTTAGTTTTTGTTAGATAGAAGTTAATGATCTGTAATTTTTGAAACTAGTTTGATTATCATGTATGACAAAACTAATATCAAATCAATGCAAAACTAATACTAATACTTTTCAATATATACTACCACTGTTTAGATTACTAATACTATCTATTACTTAATAATGCTTCACCAACAACAAAAACTTACGATTTTCTATTGTCAATATAGATAATAGATTAATATGTCTCAAAATCTGGGCTAGTTGAGCACAACTATGCAATGACCACAACAATGATGGTAACTAAAACTTTAATATGCAAGTACAGATTAATTGTTACATACACTGAATTGTGACTAATTTCTGTATTCAACAGAAAGGACTATTCACTAATGTAGAAAGTATTAAAATACATTTAGTCGCGCCTTTACATGAAGAAATCGTGCGAGATAAATATCTAGGTGCTATTTATTTCTCTTTACATTGTGAGAACCGTTGGACATTGGTAACCTTGACATATCGAATAATGCAATGGTCTCACATAGATTCTTTAAGGCCTAGAAGATCAAATGAAAGAAACATCCCAAGTCTAAAGACACAATGAAATTGGTACGATATTTGTTTCGAAAAAATTAACTAATATAATTGAAACAAAGTGGACATTACTAATTTTTTTATTGTTTTATCTTTAATAGAGAAAAGAAGTTGAGAAAACCTTGCAAAAACTGTGGAAAAACAACAATATACAAGATATGAACGTGAATCAAGATGAAATTCATCAAATTAAATTTGCACGGCAAGGAGAAGACACGTAAGCTATTTTTTGTTACAAATGATACCTACTGACAACAAAATTGATACTATAACTGAAACTAATTGTAATACCTAAATGATAGTTACTTAATATTTAGAACTTGTTATTTGTTGCATTATGATCTTTTATATAAAGTACTATACATCTTTATATGCCTAGTAAATTGAATTGAATTTGATCGATACACAAGCTATTTTTTTAAAGTTCAGTAAACATTTGCTTCAAATCAAAACCGATATCCATAGGCACACAAACTGATACCTACAGGCACAAAATCTAATACATACAGATGAGAAAACTAGTACTAAAACTGTATATAATTAAAATAGAAACAAAATAATTATCATGGATCTTAAAAATAATACCTACATGCACTAAAACTAATACTAATACTAAAACTAATGCTAACATTGATACTAAAACTGTTAATTATTTCATTTTAAAGCATATGACCTGTTTGCACCATTATATCTTAAATACAATGTTATGTATTTGTTATATACCCGATACTACAAGTGATGCAAACTCATACTAACAATATATTTTGCTTTAAATAGGGTTGATTGTGGAATATATGTCATGGTGTTTATTATATCATTGAGCAGTTCAGTTCAACTAATATACATTTGTGATGTGTTAGAACTAATTGAATTTACCTTTGCTTTGTTGTAGATATAATCATTTGTTGAAATTTAGTCAATTTGTTGTAAAACAATGATCTTATTTATGATGTTGTAAACATTAGCTTTGTTTAACTTTACCTATATTTGATACTATGTTATGACTATATTTTATTTCCAGTTATAGTTGAAACTGATACTAATATATTGCAAAAACTGATATCATATTTTCTTATATCTCAAAATGATACTATAATTTGTTATAACTAAAACTGATACTAATAGTATGCAAGAACTGATAATATATTTTTTCATACCTGAAACTAATACCGATACTGATAGAATGAAAAAACCAATACCATATTTTGTTATACTTGAAACTCATACTGATATTAATAGGCTGCAAAAATCGATACCATATTTTGTTATATTTGAAAATGATACTAATAGCATGCAAAAACCGATACTATACATTGTAATACCTAAAACTGATACTAATATCATGCAAAAACTGGTACTAATACCTGAAACCGATGCTAATACTGTACAAAAACTGATACTAAAAAACTAATATTTAAACTAACCAACATCATCACATAACATGCAAACAAATAAATAATAAAACAAATAAGCTAAAAATAATTAAATAAAAAAATCGATACTGGTTATACTAAAAAATTTATTTTGCAACTACAAATGATACTATATAACCTACAAACAAATAAATAATAAAACTAATACTGGTTATACTACAAAACTGATACTGAAACTACAAATGATACTATATAACCAACAAACAAAAAAATATTTAAACCGATACTGGTTAAACTACAAAACTAATACTGAAACTGAAAATGATACTATATAACCAAGTTCAGTTACAAAGACCAAACCAATGTTAAATTAAAAATATGCTAAAACCAATATACTTTTATAGTCATGTTCGATTACAAAAAATTGTCAAGAAAAGCCATACAACTAAGTATAAATCTCAACAAATTCATAACAACATGAAAAACAAATCATGTCTTCTTAGAAGTTTGACAATTACGCTTATTGTCACCAAATTGCTTGCATACACCACATTTGTTTTGCTTATATTGAAAGTATGGAAATCCTCTTTTACGTTTGATAGAAGATCCACCAGCACCACATTTCTCCATAGGTGGCTTAATAACATCTTCAATACTAGCATCAACAATAGGCTTATCAAAATTAGAAATACGATTTATGGCATTATCATAAGAAGAACAATAAGCATCAACGGTGGAACAATACTCAACAAAACCATAAATGGACAATTTTGCCTTGTTTATGCACTTAACAGCATGAGCATAAGAAGATCCTGTAACTTCCCATCAATTGCAACTACAAATCCGTTCTTTAAGATCAACATGATAAAAGTTTGGTGATTTTACTTCAAAAACAAACTCTAAAGACTTGAATACATCTCATCCAAATTCTTCTTCAATCATTACACCTAAACGAAGCTCAATAGAAGGACAAAGAGCAGTATTCTACAAACGACACTCCTCTCTCCTTCTAGCCATTTATTCCACAACTTTAACACGAATTCCATCTAAACATGTAGTAATAGGCAAGGCTCATTCATCCAAAATCCAACTATTAAAACTTTTAGCACCATTTGAACTACATTCACCGTAACATTTCCCTAAATAACAAATCAACCCACTTATTATAAGGCTTATCCTTTAAAATATTCATGGCAGCAATACCCCATATTTCACAAAATTTAGAATGTGCTTCTTCAAATTCATCTATATTAGAAGCTCTAGAACACATTTTGAATAAATCAGTAACAGACAAATTTGCATATTTTCCCTTTACTACCGAAAGAAGATTTTGTTCTATATGAAGATAGCAGTAACTATGAAAGGTTGAAGGAAAAACTTCATGAACACCTAAAATAAAACCTTGATGGGGATTCGACAAAAAACCCAAATCACGATCTTCTTAAAGCATTTTTTAAATGATTCAAAAATCATTTCTAATTATCCATATTTTCTAAAGAAACTATACCCATAGCTAAAGGAAAAAAACCTACAAATAAAAAAAAGATAGTTTTGCACAGGTCCCTAATAAGTTTCAAAATACACAAAAACCTCAGTAAAAAAAAGTTTGTAAATTAGGTCTCTAGAATTAAGTTACCGAATAATGGCATACACATATACAATTATTCAGTGAATAATTGCAGACATTTATGCAATTATATCAAAAAATTGCAGACATTTCCACATTTGTTCACTGAAAAATTGCAGAAAATTCCGCAATTATTCACCAAAAAATTGCGGAAATTTCCACAACTTTTTCAAAAATTTGCCAAAAATTCCGCAATTATTCACCAAAAAAATTGCAGAAATTTCCACAATTATTCACCGAAAAAATTGCATAAATTTATGCAACTTTTGGATATAATTGCATAAATATCTGTAATTATTCAGTGAATAATTGCATAACTATATGCAATTACTTAGTAACTTAATTCTAGGGACCTAATTTACATACTTTTTTTTACTGGGGTTTTTGTGTATTTTGAAACTTATTAGGGACCTGAGCCTAATATTCACAATAAAAAATATATTAAAACAAAATTTAATCTAATGTTAACTTAAAAACCAATCCCTAGAAACTCATACGTAAAACTGATACCTAAGAATTTATACCTAAAAACTGATAACTAAATTACGATACTATATAGTATAACGTTTTTAAATTCTGATACCTAAAAACTGCTATTATGCAATAATCTAATACACAGCAATGCCAAAATCGAATTCACATTTTTCAAATCCTAATATCAAATTTTGATATTTTCTTATACCACATAATGTAACTGCTCTCATGTTTTGATACTTTCTACAAAATTCTGATACTAAAATATAAACAAAATCTAGACCTAAATCTTTTGTACAGTTAAAAATATTACAACTACATTAAAATAAAATAGAAACATACATTGATTACCATTTTTGTAGTGGCATCCATCAAAACACCTGGACTTCATGTTAAATGAGTAGCATCTAAAAATATCATAGCTCGACAATGCTTGAAACCAAGTAAATAAACACCAAAATCTATAAACACCCTCTCAAATTGATTACTGCAAGGATTAACATCCATATCGACATAACTACTTGAATTATACTTCTCCAATGCTTCTAAATACCAACTCAAATCATTGTAGGACATGACATCATTACCATGCAATTCCATCAAAGCAAGTTGTTTTTCAAAATAAGCAAAAGTGTGAGGCAAATGAAGATTGTATTCTCTTCTAAAATCATCTATTATATCTTTAGGATTTTAATTAGGACAATCACGAATCTCATCAATGGTCAATGATTTAACAAACACACTAGAAAGATTTGGGTTATTCATATTTCTACGACCAGCCCCATAAGAATGATCACTAAACAAACGTCTAATGAAAAGCCTATTAACCTATCCAGAATCACAAGAACCATGTACTTCAACAAGACAACTATCCTTAGACGAAGAGCAAGCAGCAATAATTCTCGTAGAATGATTCTTCAAAACACTAATTCATATTCCTTTTGAATTTAGTATGCCATCAAAAATTCTCTAAAATCATCAACTCCTCTAAAACAAAAACCAACAAAATCAAAAACTGATAATTTCGAACCTCACTTCAATATATCATTCAGATAACTTTTACTACGAATAACAACATCAGAACACAAAGATCCACTAAAAGATGAATAACTAAGAAGATTAGATGAAACTAAAATAGAACTTCCACCATCGTTTTCCAATAAAGAACTCTTAACCTTAACAATAAAAGCAAAGAATGCGCTCTTTTTATACAATTGAAAACAAATTATTCTTTGAAAATCAGAATCGGTATCAACCATAATAACTTTATTCTCATGCACGTAAGAAATATCAATGGACAAAGGAGCAAGTTGAGACTAATAAAGACAAATTTCATTCTTCAAATCATAAAATAATAATCAATGGACAACTGAGTGCTGAAAGTATTATCATCAAATATAAACACAACAAGAAGGCTATTATCACTACTGCAAAAATTACATCAATAGAAAAATGTTTGCTTCAGATTGTCATTTTATTCTAGTACAACAATTTTCTTTATATAACAAAAAACAGAAACAAACAAATAAAATAGAAATATTAAAAATAAAACCCATTGACACTGAAACTGATACCTAAAAGCCGATCCTTAAACTGATAGTAAAACATACACTCAAACCGACTTCATTGACTGTTTGATACTAACAAAAACTAATTCATTGAATGTTTGATGCATATCATCATATTTACTATGTAACAACTTTTATTCTATATACTCAAACAGACAAAACATTAAAACAATTCCAGACTGCATTATTGTGAAAAATGATACTAACAAAACTAAAAATGATACTAACACTAATACAAATTCAACAAAATAGTGGTACTACAATTCAATAACAATATTATTTTTTCAAACCAAATTGAATGTGAGATATACATCGCTAAACAAAAACCAAATAACAATCAATTTAAAACACATAAGAAAACAATGTTGCATAAAAAACAAAAGATACCTGCTACTACTTCCTAAATTTACCATTGAATATCAAAGAAATAAACACAATGATAAAGATGAATTTCATATTCAAACAGAAAAATAAGAAAAAATAAGGAAAAATTAGAAATATTGTAAACCGAACTCTGATAGATGAAACCGTAAAACAGAGTCAAGAATCATAACTAAATCTGAAAAGAACAAAGCCGAAGATAGAAACGAGTGTCGAAATCAATAAGAGGAACAGATTCACACACAAGAATAGAGAAGGGTGGAGAAGAGAATTAAGTTTTCAATGTGAAAATTTGAAGAAGAACAAGAAGAATGAGGTCAAAGAAGAAGGAGAAAGAGCGTGCGACAATTAGGGCTCGAACGCAAATTTGAACGTTTTTGTCCTTGAGGGAAAATATTAGTGGGTTTCCATAGATTATAAAAAAGCCTTTAAATTTGTCCTTGAGAATATTTTCCCAATTCAAATATGTTGGTGAGATTTTTCATCCCACAAAACCTCGATTGATTAAACTGGTAGTTGTAAACGTTTATTTACAAATTAGAATCAACAAACTTAATGTATATTAAGCTTGCATTTGGGTAGTAATTATGTTGCTGGATGTTTACATAACTATGTAGTTGCATTCCAGCTGTTTGTTAGAATATCAAACTGAATTCGTATTTTTACAGTGGATTATAATACATAATGAACATAGACAGATAATGATGCTTGAAAGTAAAGAAGACGTGGAAATTTTACGCGGTTCAGATTCTTTTCAATCCTACATCCCCGGATCAAGTTCCTATATATTTCCTCTCTGATACATGTGTTTTTCTTAAAAAATAAGAAGATACAATTTCTTTATTTTGAAAAGGAGGAAAATTAAAAAGTCCCTCAAACATTCATGACCATCTTCTATTTATCATGTAAAGGGTGGACGTGGATTACTACCATTCTTACTTTGCCATCGTGTTTCCACCTTTGGATCATGCCACATGTTCCTTATCCACATTGTCTGTTAGATGTGTCCGGATTGTTGACATGTCTTTTGGCGAGAAGCCCTAATTTGGGCGGTTGTATTGTGATCTTTGGCGGGAAGTTTAAATTGGAGGCGGGAACTCCCAAAATTGAAGCAGGAATGTTTGGAAGTGGAGTGTGAGACCTCAGTGGGTCATTCCTTTCTGATTTGATGTGGTGAAAGGATTGTCTGTTAGTTTATGGGGTTTTGTTGATATACTTGAAGTGAGGCTGCACTAGTTAATGTGAGACATTTGCGTAATGCTGTGGTGCTTGCCTGATTCTTAGTGCCACCATCTTGAGCTTCTTTCGAGCGATGTATTGTATTTCGTTGTAGCTTCTTTGGTTATCGTTTTCTTGCGCAGTATAGATCAGACTGTCTCAATTCTTTCTTTTTTTATTTTGGTCTTTACTTCAGGAGTAGTTCTCCTAGACTTGTATATTGCTTAGTCCACTTCTAACATAGCTTGGGAAAAACGGGTGTGACACTTGCCCTTCCAAGTCTGTAGTGACCGTAGATCGGTGTAGACTTGTCTGCAGTTCCCCTCGATCTTCGTATATATAGAACTGTTTTCTATACATTACTTTCGCATGAGCTTTTTACTTATGGAGTATCATACAGTCCTTTATTCTTGTTTAGGTGGACTTGCTTGCTCTCCTGGTCTTCACACCTGCTTATATATGGATTACTTAGCATCATTGTTCTCTTAAGATTGCCATTGTCATTCACATGTTGTTTTTTCAGTATAGCCATCGAACGAGGGCAGTGAGCAATGAAAAGTTTCTTGTTCATGCGCTTGGCGTGATCTTCCATGCTGTTTGGGGGATGACCGAGGTTAAATTTTGCATTACCGTTCTCACTTTAGAGATTGCCATTTGTTGTTTATATGCTGCATTGTCAGCGCAGCTGTTGAACGACGGTGGTGAGCTGTGAAAACTGTTCTTTTTGGTGTAGACTTGTTAATACTCACATCTTTTCATTTCTTGTCGCCTATGGTAGAAGTCTTATCGGCTACTTTTACATTTAATGCTCCTGTCTACACGTTAGTTTCTTATTGGGCCATGGTTTGAACTGTTGTAAAAAGCAAACCTTTCATTTTTTCATGTAAATCTATATCAATCTTTGTGCTTAATATTTTGGGAATTCGATCGACGTTTTACAAATTTCTTCATCATCACAATCGTATGGCCATCATTTAAATTAAGATATGTATATTATTCTTTCGTTTTCTCCTTATTTCCTTCTTCTCCTTTTTTATATTTTTGTTCAAGAAAAGTGAAACATGAGAGAAAGAAATTTCAAATTTGATTATATCCTCGCATTCATATTTCCTTTTAGATAGAAGTAAGAAGTTGGTTTTTTTTAATTTCTTTCAGATTTCTCTAATTTGGCATCTTTTTCTTTCGATTAATCTTGAGATTTCAATATGACTTTTTATTTTTCCCCTTTACTTCCGCCTTCTAAAATTACTCAAATGGAAGAAGTCGATGGTATTTTAACTCAATTTGGGTTTTCAGGTTACGACGCAAGGGTTCCTAAACCCCATGAGTGTTTCAATACTCCATCGGCTGGGTTTATTCCCATTACCTCCGAGCATATACACTGTGGCCTCTATCTTCCCTCTAATCTGGTCCTCCGCCAATGGCTTACTTCTATTGATCTTGTTCCCGCTTAACTTGCTCCTCCTCTTACACTCTTGTGATAGCCACTTTTATTTTTTATGCAGAAAATGACCACACTCTGCTATGCGAAGAACTTGGGTTTCTTTTTGAAATTAAGAAAAGTCCCTCAAAGGGCGGTGCTGGCTTTTTCTACGCTCAAGCTAAAACATCAATTTTTCCAAAAGTCCCCGGAAGATCCAGCCATGGGCCGATTTATACTTTTTTGTTTCGAATTTAGATGGTTTTTCCTCTTCTTTTCGCTATCATCCTACTCAGGTTGTTTTCTCTAAGATGAATATCAAATTATATGTGTCGTGTAGAACTCGCATTCTAGAATTGGATGAGGGAGTGAGGACAATAGATAAGTTCTTTAACTTGGAAAAACCGAAGAAGTATATCTTCCTATGTCCTATCCACACATTTTCTTGAAATATTTTTAAGTCCTCTACAGAGCCTGTGGGTATATCCTACCGATGATGAATTATAGATTTATTGTTTTCATGATTTTGTTCTTCATTGTGAACTTCTCCTCATTTAAACATTTCCCTTTTATGTAGATACAATGGATGAAGCTGTCATTGATTTGGCATGCCAACCGGTAAAATCATCGAAAATGACCAACCGAAAACGAGCGCGTGATGCGACCCTTGATTCTAACCATGACCCTAAAAGGTACCTACTTTTTTTCCTCCTTCTCCAAGCATTCCTTCCCCTTCTAACTTAACGCTACCGCCTATTCCTCGTTTGCAAAGTGATTATGCACCCCATGTCTGCTATTTGCTACGCAAGGGCGCCATATCTGACCTTGTGGAAAGATTAGAAGAGACTGCCCGGAAATCGTTACTTTGCATTGCATCGTCTTGTCCATGTTCTCACCTTCGTCTTCCATTCCCCAAGATTTCCTTTTTCGAGCTAATGTCTGAGCTGGAGAAGTGTTGGTCTTACGTATGAACTTTTCCCTTATTTTGTTTTATTTTATGCCAGATGCATTTGTGCTCTTTATTACTTATGTGTGATGTTTATATATATATATATAGCATGCTACCTTAATGATAGAAGTATAAGAACATGAAAGTGAAAGGGACGTCGCTCTTAATCGGGTAGCTAAGCTTGAAGCTGACCTTATTACTTATACCACTGAGAGAGCTGGCCTTGTTTCCATGAAGGCCTGGGCCGAGGAGGTGGCTAACCTTAGAAAATCTTAAATCGTAGGAGGTTAGGTAGGAGCTGTCCAAGATGGGAAAAGAGTTGGCCGATTCAAGATCAAAATTTAGGATAAACACCTCCAACTTGATTTACAATCTATACATCTCAGCTAAGTGTGAGTTCGGAAAAGAGATCCGCCTTGACTTTTTAGGCGAGCAGTCTTCGATTGACACAATTTACAAGTACCGCCGTAATAAGTGGGACGAAGAGTATGCCGAGTCAGTTTTTTCTCCCGACCGTTCACCACAGATGGTTGTGGATGAGGAAGCGGGGGAGGAACACAAAGACCCACTACCTAGTGATGTTGAGGGAAGAACTAAAACTGAGGTTAATTCAAATCCTCATGTAGACATTTAAAATCTTTTGTATTAACACTTAGATATGCGATCGCATGGGACTTGTTTCTTGATTTTTTTTTGAATGGTTTGTTGTAGTTGCTTTATTGTGCCTTTGTTTAACAAATGATTGGGTTATTTTTTTAAAAAAAATTTAGTCTTTTGAATAAGCTTTGATTGTTATGCTTCTGAAGGAAAGTGGGGACATGCTCAAAACCCAAACTTTAGATCGTCCTAATTTTAGTACTGCGACCATTAGTAAGTGCGAGAGAGAATTAGATGAGTCATATACTACTCTTAAGAATGAAACCCAAGGGTTGCTTTCGAGAATTGATCAGGTAGTTAAGGACAAAGAGGCATTTAGCGACTTTGTACTATGCCGGTGGCAATGTACCTTAGAAAACCATTCTATTCCGCCTGATAATCCCCACTTGGAAAGGTTTAGGCTTAAGTTTAGGAATTTGCATAAGGATTGAATTTTGTTTTACCTTTGCTACCTTTCTGTGTATGGCTTTGTCAAGTGATGTAGTTAATAAGAGAAGTTTATGTTAGACCTTTGTTTTGTCTTTTGATTGTCTTTGCGGTTATATATTCCTTTTTTATTGTTAATTAGACTGGCTCAAATAAAACGATGCCCGTGCTTCGCGAATTACCGCTCATAACCTTCCTCGGCGTTCGTCATTCTTAAGTCGGATGAGATGGGCGTGTCTGAATTTGGAGTTGAGGCGAAGGGTCCTTCTGCTAGTTTTGAGGCAGAGGTTTGCTACCTTCGAGCTGCTATCTTGGAAGGGAGTTAGAGCATGTTCGCAGGAAGCTTAAAGAAGCCAAAAATGCGCTTTCCCGTTGGTATAAGCATAAATTAGGTTGCGTACTGGGCTAGATGCTGTTGAGTCAAAGTTATGTGAGATGCAACAGACAATGAAGGATGTGGAGAGCCTTTATGGGACTGTTCTTCAGAAGGAGATTGAGCAGCAAAAGAAAACTATTGAGGATATGTCTACGGAGATTGCTTATTTCATCGGAGAGAAAGAGGCTGCCGAAAGCGAGAAAGTGCCCGCCTTGATGCGGCTCCTTCTTTTTCTGCATGATTTAAGTCACCTCCAATGACTGGTCGGACAAGGGTAGCTGTGTCAGGTGGGCCTTTCCATTTGTGGACCGAAGGATGGAGAACCGATGCCCATAGGTTTTTTAGGGCTTTCTCGAGGCATACCAAGAAGACTAAGGATGAGTTAATCGATTCCTTTGAGAAAACAAGGGAGGAGGCTGTATTGAGGATTCATGCTCTTGAAAATTCCCTATGTGATGCTCAAGGCAGAATTTCTTCCTACTCAGAGAAACTTAAGCATGAGAAAATTAAAAGTAAGAGGGTGCATATTCTTCTACGCCGCGCGAGGGATGTTCCCAAATTTTTCTATCCTTCTCTTGATCAAAACTTCTTATGTAATATTGTGGGCCTCGAAATAAATTAGAGGGACCAACCGACCGTTGGTTGAGGCTTGTTATGATCCTCAAAGGACTTTCTCCATTAATTCTACTCTACCTTAAGCTTCCGCATCCTAGGTGTTTTAAGATAGTATTGTTTAGAGAGTGACTTTGTAACTTACATCATGTTCGTATATACGTGTTATGTGAATTAATATTCCTTTATGAAGTTTATGGATTTTTTGTTGAACTTATTTCATTTATTTATACTCTCCTTTGATTTCATTTCATGTGGGCTCATTTGATTTTCAGCCCGCTTCTCAAAATTCAAAGGTTGCTATTCTTACATAGAAGTTGGACTATGCCCTGGCTAGTGTCACAGAAATGGAAAGTTTGCTAAAGGATGTCGAAAGGATATATGAAGCTGTACATATGAATGAAATCAAAGTTTTGAAACGTAAGGTTGAAGAGTTAAATGGGCAGATTGCAAGGCAAATTAGTGCAGAAGATGCTCCTTCTACAACCTTAGCCATTGTTTCATCTTTTAGACTAGGAGTTGCCCCCGCACCCCTCTAGGGCCGATCCGAACGAAGTTTTGAAGTGGAAGAGTGACTTGAAAAATTGTTACGAATCCAAGTTTAATGAGCTGGAGGATCATAATAAGAAATAATTGGATACACCAGATACTCATGTTTCGCCCTTCATTTCTACTACATAAGAGTATTTTGGTCCCATCCCTAGGGATATTAAGAAGACGAGGGATGCATATTATGAATTTGATCTATAGGATTGTGGCAACCATTGGGCATGCACCAATTATGATCCACATACGGTTTACTGTAGTACCGCTCACGGTTGTACTGCTCTCGTTCGTTCATTAGTCATTATTATTGAATTGGATGATTCTCCTTCTATTCTCCCCTTAACGGGTCGTTCTTCTTTAACGCTCAAGGTCACACCGTCATAGATCGTCTCACTGTAGAACGATCGTATCTAGCTCTTCTTCTGATTCCGAATCAGATTCCTAGTATAGCCTTTTGTTTTGCTATAATGTGTAACTTTATAAATTTAGTATAATTCATGTTGTGATTGGTTTATCCATTTTCACTTATAAAGTAAACATAGGCGTATTGAATTATACACAAAATCTTTGGCAAGTAGAAACGGAACTAAGGTAGCTTAAGTAAGTTTTTAGTTTTGATGTTTACCCGTCGAGCTTTAATTTTTGGAATTACACCTGACTTGTGAGCTGCTGTACATTCCATGCATCATTTTTCCTTTCCATTCCCGACTTGATTTTTTGTGCAGTTCATGAATGCTAAACTGAGATTATAACATGCGTATTCTATCTCATATGGGGCATGACCTGCCCCCTTTTTCAGAGGCAGGTTCACGTTTGTGCGCTTGGCACAGTCTGCCCTGCTAGTTGAGGAAGATGGATATTTGATTGTGAAGTCAGGTCGTGTGTTTATAACCTACGTCCAGCGTGAGTTTTTAACCATGTCAAAATAATTAACACAGAGAGATTTTTATATTGGTTTGGGTCATCTAATATCCCTACGTCTAGTTCATTGTATTATTACTTTTATAATAATTACAATGCTTGTTTATATAAGTAGTGCGAATCACTCAGGATGAGGTCTATGATTTCCAGTGTAGTATCGAACACTTGTTTTTCATAGTTGTAGTCGGTGCTTCGACTGTAGCTCCTCCATTGGATTTTGAATCCACTATGCTTCTAATCTCGGCTATCTATCCGATATGAGTTTCCACTCTAGTTAGGGAGAGAAACATCAATGACCTAGGGGCTGACAACTGGGTTTGGTTCCAGTGGGGGACGATGGCTATTCTTTCAAAATAGGTGTGCATTTCAATCACTTCAACTTGCTGCTTGGCTTAGATAAGGGCCGTCAATGAAGGGCACCATAGTTGAGTTTTCCAATTTCCGAGCAAAAGACCCGAATATCCTTATCAACATGACCGCAGTTGGGGAATAATTCTCGGGTTCATTAGGAATATTAGCGGGGATTCTAAGATCATAGTCCTAGGTTTCATGCCATCTATCAGAATCACTGTCCAAATCGACAAATAACTGTGCACTTTCGTCCACCTTGTGGTTATAAATTGATAAAGAATGGTAATGGTCAACTGGTAGTGGTCGTTCAACTTGATTCCATGCGACATCAATTATTAGGTTTTTCTATCAAGTAGTTGGAGGATTGATGTCAGATGAGCGGGGGATATGATTTGCGGGCCGGTTTCACCATTTTCGTTCCTGAGAGTGTCGTTATCACTTACTCGCCACATAGTCAATGCAGCTCGTAATCGAAGACGGTGAACCATGGACGATGGACGATGATTTAGATTGCATGTGGTATGTTGGGCCATCACTGTTTTGGAGGAAGGGGATGGATGATTTGTAGGGGAGTGTTGGTAAACTTGCCGAAAATAGGGGTTTAGTAGATTTGCAGGAGATTAGAAAAAGGGGACGGAGGTTCAGGCCCACCTTCTAGCGCCAATAAATGTTGGTGAGATTTTTCGTCCCATAGCACGTCGATTGATTAAACTGGCAACTATAAACGTTTATTTGCAAATTAGAATCAACAAACTTAACTTGTATTAAGCTTGCCTTTGGGTTGTAATTATGTTGCTAGATGCTTACAAAACTATGTAATTGCACTCCAACTGTTTGTTAGAATGTCAAACTGAATTCGTATTTTTACAATGGACTATAATCCATAATAAACATAGACAGATAATGATGCATGCAAGTAAAGAAGATGCGAAAATTTTTATATGCTTCAGATTCTTTTCAATCCTACATCCACGGGTCAAGTTCCTTTATATTTCGTCTGCTGATACATATGTTTTTCTCTAAAAGAAGATATAATTTCTTTATTTCGAAAATGTGGAAAAGGTAAAAAGTCCCTCAAACATTCCTGACCATCTCCTATTTATCATGTTGAGGGTGGACGCGGATTACCACCACTCTTGTTTTACCATCACATCTCTACCTTTGGATCATGCCACGTATTCCTCATCCGCATCATTGGTTAGATGCATCCAGATTATTGACATGTCTTTTGGCAAAAGCTCTAATTTAGGCGGTTGTATTCTGATCTTTGGGGGGAAGTTTGAATTGGAGGCGGGAACTCCCAAAATTAAAGCGGGATTGTTTGAAAGGAGTAGGAGACCTCAGTGGGTCGCATCTTTCTGATCTGATATGGTGAAGGGTTTGCATGTTGGTTTTCGGGGTTTCGTTAATATTCTTGAAGTGAGGTTGTGCATGTTAATGTGAGACATTTGTGTAATGCTACAATGCTTGCCTGATTCTTAGGTGCCACCATCTTGAGCTGCTTTAGGCTTCAGGGTTTGTGTTCGGCTTGGCCCGAGAGCTAGTTTAATAATCGTGTGAACGTGATTTGAGCTGACTGAAATCTGAGTTGCCCTTATTGCATGAGTTAGGGATAGAGACGATTTATCTCTTTATTGTCTACCTATAAATACAGATCTACATTGGAGCATTGTTCGAGTGGCCAATTGTGCAGCTATTTGGGATGCTTCTAACCCTACGCGGTACTTTCTAAGTATCCCTCGATATGTGCAGTGCAGATCTGCTCTTAACGTTGTTAACAAAGTATAAGCTATGAGGGTGTTTGACCATGCAGTTCAACCGCTCATCTATTGTGGCAAGTGACCGCATTATCTTGTTGCCTATTTTCCGTGACTGGCATAACATCACAATCTTTGTGTAATATTGAAACTAAGGGATGGGCGTAGATCTAGTGCCTTTATGGCCCTCTTTTCTAGCGTAGTATCGTATTTCAGTGTAGCTTCTCTGCTCATCGCTTTCTTGCGTAGCATAGATCAGACTGTCTCAATTCTTTCTTTTTCATTTTGGTCTTTACTTTGGGAGCAGTTCTCCTAGACTTGTATATTACTTAGCCCATTTCTAACATAGCTTGGGAAATACGGGTGTAACAAGATATACGTGGGAAACAAAATTACCATGCAGTACTTTCACTATGTTTATAGTATTATTACCTCATAATTGTTACAGTAAGTTTACATTACTACCTCGTTGTTGCTCCCTTAAATATCTCGGCCATGACAACGGATTGCTATGAGATCAAATAATAATAATAATAATAATAAGAAAAGGGTTTATATGCTATTGATGATGAAGGAAGGAAATATGTAGACTTGGGTATGCGGTGTGGTTGTAGCTAAGATTGAGAATTACATTGCGACATTGTTAGGGTTTTACAGGTTTTTTTTGTTTTTTGCTAACAAATGCCGAGAATGGATGAAAATTAACGTTGGTAAAAGGGAAAATTAGTGGACGGGTAGTTTTGTAAATTGTATGGTGTATGTAAAGTAAAAAATGTTATATATCATTTCATGAAAATTTCAAATCCATGTATTGTGTAATATGATGTACGAATAGAAGTACCCTTCCATTATTAGTCATAGTGCACTTTCCACCTCCACTCATTTTCATAAAACTTTATTTGTTCTCTATTTTACCCTGCTTTGGCCTACTACCTTTTCTCCTCATAAATCCAAAACCTCTCAAAACTTATATATCTTCGGTTTCATTCGAAAGGTTTTACGACTGATTTTGTAAAATTTTAAACAGTTCTTGAAGGTCTTAATTTCATGGGTTATGAAAATCATTTTGAAACCATATAATTACATATATATTTACATACAAAGTGAAGGTTACACTAAAATTAATTATTAAAAAATAATTAGTCAAAGTTAAAACTTTGACAGTGTTTAGTTTGAAAATTAAAGTTTGTGTTTTATGTTTTCAACATGCATTTTAAAATACATGAAAAAGCAGAAACGGTGATAACAATCAATTTAGAATATGGTTTTAACATATAAAATCGATAATGATTTTTTCATATTTTAGAAATTATCAAAATCTATCTTCTTCTGTCTTTTTTTCCATTATTGGAATGATGACTAGTATATTCCAACTCCTTCTCCCCATGCACGTAAATATTGCAAACATAAAACTTGTTTTCAAGCCGAACATTACCTTAGATGTAATGATCCGGTATAGAGCTACACCGAAATTCGGACAAAATTATTTTTGACTGGTGATGTTGAAATCCATCATAACCAATTTTCATGCCGAGAATTTAGCCTGTAGTAAAACAAGCATAATTTTTTATTAACCAAATTTAATAATTTTTAATTTATTAGAAAGTTGGTTCAGGTATCGTGTTTATCACTTTTTAAGATGGAGCATTTCACCAGAAGGACAAACTTTCCAGTCCAATTAGTTTCTAGGACACACATTCAAAGAAATTACTTTCAAGACCAAAGTCAGTAGAATAATTATTTTCAAGGACAAAGTTAGCAGTCCAATTATTTTCAAGGACATAATTTCATAGGTTTTTAGGCCCTAGAAGCTAATTATTTTACGTTTTGTCCTTGAAAGTAATTATTTCAGTTGTGTGTCCTAGAAACTAATTCACTTACTAAAGAGGCCCTTGTGGCTAATTTCCACTTTTAAGATTTGGCATTAATAACTTGAAATCTCTTTTCAAGTTGAACTATTTTCAGTCTGCTGTAAATTCTTATTTACAGTCCTTGTAGTAATTATTTCATTGCTTTTAAAGTACCACTACAAGAAAAATGACATTTACCTGCCTCTAATCCCAGCGATTTAGTACAAAAATGCTGTTTTCTGTGTTTTAACGCATAAATAGTAAAAAAAGTTTTACAGAATCGCTTCGCAAAGCAAAATTTCAACCCACCAATTCATTTTTATTCTGGAATTTCACCCGCCACTTGTTTCACTGCTAATTTCCTTTTCCCCCAATTTTTTTTGATACCCCGTCCTTCGACTCCATTGCTACCTCCTCCATTACTTTAATACTTCTCGATGACTTCTTCACTGCTCAACGAAACCTACATTACACCATCTGGTGCTGGAGCTTCCCCTGGCTATGAAAAGCATTGGTTTTGGGTGGAAAATCATCGTCGATGGTTGCTTCCATCACTTGAAGAGATGGTATGGTTAGTTGTCGCAAATTCATTAAGGCTAGTTCTATTGATTTTATTTCATATCGTTGTATATTTTTTCATTATACATTATTTAATTAATTTCGTATATGTTTTTACCATTCGTTGCTGAAGAGGCTATATAGTTAGATACCTAGGATAGTGTTTCATGGTATGCGTTTGTTCACGATGAGAGTGAGGATCTGAAAGCTTTTAGTTTTAGGCAATGGGGAAGTAAAACTCCTGGCCGCCCTGAAAACTTCCAGATGTCAAGGGTCGAAGTCACCACTGGTAGACTTGTTAAATATGTACAATATTACTTATTTTACTTTTTTATATATCATCTTTCTATTTCTAGTATAAGCGAACAAGGTTTTATGGTTGCTAAATTATTTGAGGTTTTTTCTTTTTGTGAAAAAATGGCAATTTCTGTTTGTAAATTGTGAACATATTTTATCTACAATTTTCTTGCTGGTTTCTTCTTGTAAGTCCTCTAGGTCAAGGTATCACAAATGTTTTTGGATTAACATTGGAAGAAATGTCGTGGGTCCCTGTTTTGTCTCACCCAAACTGATAAGAAACTTGGACTCTTGCTCTGGTAAAAATAAAAGCATAATGGATCCGTAATAAAAAGGACAATTTTTTGATCAAGGCTCTGTAGAAAAACAAAATATCAAAATAAGCATCATCAAAAACCAATTAGCAAAATAGGCCTGGTTTTGTTTTGTGCTTGCGCAAAAATGGAATGCGCAAAGCCAATTTTTTTTTATACGGAGCTTGCGCATTCCATTTTTGCGCAAGCTATATTTTTAAGCTTGCGCAAATATGGAATGCGCAAGCTCTTTTTCGGGCATCAAAAGGACAGAGAGCTGATTCAAATCCAAATATCCTCATTCCTCAACCCTACCCCTTTCTTCCCAAAACCCTCCCCATTTCCAACTTCAAACCCATTTCAAATCCAAATATATTAATTCAAAATCATCTTTCGTCATCTATTTCTTCAAACAAACACTCTATTGTCCATAAAATGGAAGCTAGCTCTTCATCTACGTTGATTAGAGGTAATTATAATTCTTTTTTTTGAAAATTAAGATGTAATTTTGCTATTGTTGATGTTGTTGAAAATGAAGAGTTATTGGTGGTGGTGGTGTTAATTATTAGACAATGATGTTGTTATTGAATTAGTTGTTAGTGTTTGATGAATTGGGAAACCCTATTTAAATAGTAGTAAATTAAAAACCCTAATTTACACCTTAATTGTTTATTGTTTATAATGACGGTAGACATTAATGATTGAGAGATAGACGACGAAACATTGATGAAACATTTTGATGAGCTTGAAGAGAAAATCGGAGTTGCAAGTTCATGTCATATTGACTTTGATGTCGATCATGTTTCGGAAACACAGTTTGAACCAGTACCGCGTAAATTTCATTCAGGATCATCAACCTTACACGGTCGTTTATGTGAAGTTGTTTCTGCGGAAATGCCCAGCCATCAACATAGAGTTGGTGGAAATTTGCTCACGCCTATACATCCTGTTGGTCCATCCGTGCCAAGGGGGCAACGATCATATCCAACTTGTTATTGCGGAGTTATGTGTGTAGTGGTTGTTTGCAGAAAGGAAAAGAATGCTGGACGAAGGTTTTTCGGGTGTAGTTCGTACAACGAACATAGATTGAATCCTCGTGAATATGATTGTTGCAATTATTTTAAATGGATTGATCAACCCCTGTGCGAAAGGGGACTTGAGTATGCCCACGAATTGCAAGCCGAAATAAGTCGTCTGAAAATTGTGAATGAAGAATTAAGGACGAACATTGGAAGGCCTAGAATGTGGTAGATGTTTGTGGTTTGGTTAAGTTGTAATATTTGGATTTTATGTTGTACCGTTGGATTTGTATTGAGTTGTTGCGAAAATATTTGTATTTGTTGTAACCCGTATTGTGAGCATGGTGGAAAGTTTATTATGTTTTTGAAATTCATTTGATAGTGTTGACTTCAATGACAACATATATTAGTTGTATTATTATATTGATTTGCTTGTTTTGGTATTTTTAAAGATTGAGCTGACTGCTTTTGGTTGAAGATTGCATGCGGAAGCAAAATCTACTTTGAAAAAATAGGTAATAATTCATCAAATTGATGTTTATACTTATGTCAGTGAACAAAAACTTTAAATGTAGTATTGGAACTTATTTTGCAGATAATGTCAAAGGTTCCGACTATATTTTACTTTGATGGCGAATTGTTGGTTGATGATGAAGATAAACCTAGATATGTGGGCGGGAGGCGTAAAGGATCGACAATAAAAAATCATTGTAGTTTCGAAGAGCTTAAACAAAGGGCATTTGAAGTGACAAAAGCAAATCCTGTGATATATGATTTAAAATTAGCGGTGAAATGGGTTCGGGATGATGGTGCATCCGCTATTGATTTGGAAGACGACGACGATTTGAACTCCACTTTTTCAGTTGGAATGAGAGTGATAGAAATATACGTTGTGAGAGTGGAACATGAAAATGTGGTTGAAACACAAGCGGCAGTAATCTCTGGGGATGAGTATATGCACACTACAGAGTTATAAGAAACACAATGTTCGGCGTATCCGTCGTATTTTTCAAGCCATCAAGGTGGAGAGTTTACAAATTTACTTCAAAGGTACAGCGGAGTGGTTGGAGTCCCTTCTAGTCAGGAACAACATATGATGCCGAACGCTATAAATCCAAATCAGACGCAGGCGTTTGAAAAGTGAGTACTATTATACGATTGCACTTGTATTTTGACTTACGTTAATGCTATATATATGTATGACCTTTGTTTTTTATATTCCTAGTGTAGAAGATGAATTTACTGGTTGTGACGACGATGGTGCCGATGATCATGTTCTTACTCCACACGAGATTTGTGGACAATTGGATAGCATGGAAGTAGCTTGTGCGGATGATGAGGATAGAACTTGGATCCATCAAATGCAAGTTAACAATGATGCAATCATATATGCAGACATTGAGGAGGCTGATGATGTAAATGCGGAAGAAGAACAAATCACATATGAAGAGGCTCTAGCCGATGATTTATGCACGGCATCAATGATGGCCAAATCGATAATGCAAAATTGTCATCAAGACGTGGAAGTTTTTGGAAGAGAATGTGCGGAGAACGGTCCACGAGTTGGGCTAATTTTTGAAAGTAAGCAGAAGCTTGTTGAACAGTTATGTGAATGGTCGATTAAATGTTCAGTTTCGTTCCAAGTTCTGAAATCGCGTGCAAATCAGTACACGGTCCGTTGTGCTGTGGAACAAACATGTCCTTGGCGAGTTCATGCAAGCCTTTCGGTAAGAAAAAATTCAAACTGGTGGAAGATAACCACATATGGCGGCGATCACACTTGTTTAAATGCAACCATCAACTCAAACCATCGACAGGCAACTGCTAAGTTTATATGCAGCAAAATACTTCCGTTGATTAAAGCTGAAACAAATATGACTGCAAGAACTATTCAAGAGACAATGTCCAACATGTTTCATATTAAAGTGAGTTATTATCGAGCCTGGCATGGACTGCAGAAAGCTGTTGCAATGATTTATGGCGATTGGGAATCGTCGTACGCGGAATTGCCTAAATATCTTAGAGCCCTACAACATACCAACCCCGGAACCGTATATGATGTTATTCATAGTCGTGGTGTTTTTGATGGTGCTTTTTGGGCTTTCGGACCTTCTATTCAAGGCTTCGACCACTGTCGACCCATATTGTCTATTGATGGCACCCATTTATACGGGAAGTATCTGGGTACGTTACTCGTAGCAACTGGAGTGGATGCAAATCAAGGGTTATTTCCTTTAGCTTTTGCTATTGTGCAAACAGAGTCGTGGCAAACGTGGAGTTGGTTTGTTCGTTGCATATGGAATTATATTCCATCTGTACGTACTAGATGTATCACCTTTGTATCGGATCGTATGAAAGGAATTCCACGTGCGCTTAGAGAAGGTTGGCCAGTTGAACATCATCATCATTTTTGTATCCGTCATATTAAAGCTAATTTCAAGAAAGCGGGGTTTGGCACGGATGAGCTACAAAATTTATTACATGCATGTGCCACGGCATCGGAGGTCATAAAATATAATGATCTTCGAAAACAGTTGAAGGATGTAAATCGAGATGCCGATGCGTGGATTGAAAGAAGTTTGAAAGACCAGGAATCAAGCTGGACTCTTTGTCACGACGGCGGAGTAAGATTCAATATGATGACGACCAACGTTTCTGAAAGCTTTAACAGTGTGCTCAAAGGAACTAGGAATTTACCTGTTAGATCATTGGTTGCACGTACGTTTCATCGACTGAACCATTACTTCATCGAAAGACGTACTCAAGGTGAAGAGTGGACGTCGCAGCTCGCACCTAGGTGGGAAGCATTAGCGCGGAGAAGAATGGAAGAATCGAGGCTCATGTCTATAGAGAGATATAGCTTCGTTGAATGGCAGGTGAAAGATGTGCATATGTTTGATTATACGGTGAATATCGAAGATAATGTTGCCAAATGTTCGTGCAACATGCCAACATTAGATCATTTTCCATGCTCCCATGTATTAGCGGCTTGTTCACGCGGTTCGGGTGGTGCTAATAGAGCGTATTTTGACCTAATCTCCCCGTGGTACACAAAGGCTATGTATTCCGCAGCTTATGCTCCTTTATTCCACCCTGTACCGGATAGTCGACATTGGAACGTCTACGACGGTCCAATTATACAACAGCCGCCTATGCGCAGAAATTCAGGTCGTCCTCGGTCTACTAGAATAAAAGGTTTTATGGATCCGCCATCTTCATCCGGCTATAATAGATGTAGCAAATGTGGTTCTATTGGCCACAAGAAAAATAATTGTCCGCGTTGAATTGTAATAGAACTAGAACGTATATGTTACTGTACGCCTTGTTGAAACTTTTTCGGATGGTGTTGTTAATCGAATGGTGTTTGCATGCTATATAGCATGTTGTTCAGATTTTTTTGTGAAATTGTGTAATTTGTTGTGTGGAAACAGCTCTCTGTTTGAAGCTGACCCATATTATAGCTTGCGCATATGTGGAATGCGCAAGCTATATTATTGGTCAGTTCGAAACAGAGAGCTGCTTTCAAAAATATAGCTTGCGCATATGTGGAATGCACAAGCTATATTTTCAATATAGCTTGCGCATTCCACAAATGCTCAAGCTATATTTTTGGCTATTTGCAGCGGTCCGCAAATGCTACATTCGATATTTTGTAGCATAGGCGGAACGCTACAAATTACCCAGTTCCATCAAAAATATAGCTTGCGCATTTGTGGAATGCGCAAGCTATATTTTTGAAAGCAGCTCTCTGTTTCGAACTGACCAATAATATAGCTTGCGCATTTGTGGAATGCGCAAGCTATATTTTCAATATAGCTTGCGCATTCCACATATGCGCAAGCTATAATATGGGTCAGCTCCCAACAGAGAGCTGTTTCCACACAACAAGGCAACAATAACATAGACACATTAACAACAAGGCAACAATAACATAGATACATTAACAATACCATAGACACATTAACAATAAATAACACGAAGTGACCGATAATTTAAAATCATCCAAATAACAAGTCGTACAATAACATAGACACATACAAGGCAACAACCCCTAACCTAACCCAACCAAAAGAAACAACAGCAATATGACCAACACCGTCAATCACGAATCCTTCTTAACTCAAGTGGGGTGTCTCTTTTCTTCTTCTTCCGCTTGTACACGATGGGAGCCGATCCTTGGCCTTCTTCGTATGTTGGAGCGGGTGTAGGCAGCGGAATTTCTTGTTGTTGGCTTGGCCCAAAAAAGAGTTCTTCTTGTTGAATTTTCCACTGCGGCGGCTCTTGCGTATGCTCGTATGTCGACTGTCCAACATAGCCGAATTGTTGTTCTCCTTCGTGCCAAACCGGCCATTCAGCGTGAGTTTCTCTGCCGCTGCATTGATGCTCTACCTCGGGCCAAGCAGGCCATCCAGCTGTAGTTTCGCCACCGGGATGTTGTGAAGCCTCCCCCTCTGCATGTGCCTCCTCCCATTGGCCTTGTCCACCGACTACAGTAGTATGTGTCTCCTCTGTACAACGCCGTGGCTCTTCTACAATGCGCAGCGGCTTGGTCGGCCTTCTTAGCTTGTTCCGATCCAAAATCGTGTCTAGTATTCGTCGTAGGTCAATGCACTTGCTTTTGACCTTGTCCGGCTCCATATGACTTTCTTCTATTTCGCCCACCACATCCAAAGCGCTGTATATTCCGCTTACCTAAACCATAAATCATAACAATGCATCAATATGACATAAAAATTGAACTATACAAAATTTGAAAATACAACACTTACCACATCGCGTTCTAGAGGAGCACGGGGAGTGTACGCAACCAACTTCCTTGCCGACTTTTTAAGGATATAACGACGAGTAATTCGCCAATATCAATACTCGTACTCGCTCAAAGGTGTCGGTGGGTCGCGTGCTCGTTCGGCACGATCAATTCTTGATTCCCAAATAGCAATACTTTCTTGCAAAAATGCCATCCAGCTAGTGGGTTCTGGGTCAAGGGGGACGACAGGATCGGGAATGTGCTGATAATCAAAGTAAAACTGTCTCATCACCCGATCGGATGCATACAACTCAAAGTCCAAAAATAGAATCAGTCGGCTCTTAGCAATCCAACCGGCGAATGAATACTCAATGTCCGGATGTCCAAACTTATACACTAATGAATATGGTTCCCATGTAACCGCATCATCCCCCATCAAATCCAACTCATTACGGTAAAACTGCACATTTCTTGGCGTCTCACGCCAACTCCTAGCACAGTTCCACCTAGCCCCGAATGGAAGATACGGATCTAAGTCGGTAGGAATTCTAATAGACGGCCGTCCAATGGCAATATGCGACCACGACCATAGTTGCAACAACGTTGCAGAACCCCCTAAAACTTTTCGACGTTGCAATGCAACGTTCGATAACTCACTATACAAATAGCAAAGAACAGCACTACCCCAAGAATGATGACCACAGTCAGCCAAATCATCCAAAAATGGTAAAAATTTCAAACTTAATCTCTCTTTTGAATGATCGGAAAATAATCGGCAACTCAAAAAATACAATATCACGGCACGAGTGCAGCGAAGTATATCTAAATCGGTCGCCCCTTCGGGTAGTGGTTCAGAAAATTCGCTTTTAAACCAAGTCATTGACAAATCACTTTTAGACTTAACCGTCTCTCTTGGCGGAAAAATACCAAGCAAGTCATGAGCTAATTCGATGTAATCGATATCTAAATTTTGCACACATACCGGACGACCGTCTCCTTGAAGACCGAAAAGAAAATGCACATCCGCTAGAGTCACTGTCATCTCCCCGACTCTCATATGAAACGTATTTGTTTCCGGCCTCCATCTATCGCATAAAGCGGTAAGAAGGTGATGATCGAGCCGAATGTAGTCGATTTGCATAGCTTTCCAAAATCTAGAGATTCGTAGATTCGGCTCCAATCTTGGATCTTTATAATCGATCTCCTTGAGCTTGCTGGAATGATCGCATATCTTCACAGTTTCAACACCCTCCAATATATAAACAAATTATAATTAGGACTTCATATTTGACTTCCCCGGTTTACCAATATCGAACATTTACCTCCATTAATGTATCATTTTGGCTTCTATGGTGTTCTTGAAGATAGAGAACACTTCTATCTTCAGGTCCAGGAGACAATTCTACAAACAACAATAACCGTTTATCAATACAAAAACTATGTACAAAGTTAGGGTTTTTGCTATATTACTACTTCAAATCATTTTGCATTGTCATCAAAGAAACCAACAATGTGAGTACATTCACATCAACATCATCAACACTACATCTTCCTCAAACAACAACAATCATTTCTAAAATAGTATTCAATTTTCAAAAAAAAAAATTATAATTATCTTTAATCAACGTAGATGAAGAGCTAGCTTTCATTTTATGGGCAATAGAGTGTTTGTTTGAAGAAATAGATGACGAAAGATGGTTTTGAATTAAGATATTTGGATTTGAAATGGGTTTGAGGTTGGAAATGAGGAGGGTTTTGGGAAGAAAGGGGTAGGGTTGAGGAATGAGGATATTTGGATTTGAATCAGCTCTCTATTCTTTTGATGCCCGAAAAAGGGCTTGCGCATTCCATATTTGCGCAAGCTTAAAATATAGCTTGCGCAAAAATGGAATGCGCAAGCTCCGTATAAAAAAAAATTGGCTTTGCGCATTCCATTTTTGCGCAAGCACAAAACAAAACCAGGCCTATTTTGCTAATTAGTTTTTGATGATGCTTATTTTGATATTTTGTTTTTCTGCAGAGCCTTGATCAAAAAATTGTCCTAATAAAAATTATTTCACACCTGATCTAGCGAATCCATAAGTGGAAATTAAGTTTTGTTTTAAACCATAGGTAAATGATATTAATTAGAAACTATCTTGTTTTTTATGAATGTTGCTGGATCACTCAATAAACACTACTTTATTCATAATACTGAATTTTAAACTTCTTATCTTTCGGTTCTATGGGTGATATATTATACATCAAGGTTCATACTGTGGGTTAATATAAACATCGGGCAAATATTTCAGCTGAACTTCTCTTATATTATCACTAAAAATTCATGTTTTTTAATTTTTTCTGATGCATTTAAAAGTCTTTTCATACATAGTTCCATAATCTTTAAACCAAATAAAAGTTGCGTATTGATAACCATTTTATCTGCTCTAAGCGAACATAAAAATTATGATAAACGCTCTTAACTTTTTTTCTTACAAAGACCTATTTGTGGAGGAGTTTTTTTTGTTGATAAAAATGGACAAATGATTTCATCGTTGATTTTGAAAAAAAAAGTAAATAGAAATGGTCCTCATTTTGGGAGACTGATAATAATGAAACCTCAAAGTCTTGTCCGTTTGATGCTAAAATTCCTTCTATCTCATTTAGATAAATCCAACCAAGAGAAATATGTCTTACTGTAGATATGTACTAACGAGAAACATCGAAATCAACATATAAAGTAAGAAAAAATGGATGATCAAGGGTCCTAAAAATCTCCTTGTCGGTGTCAGCTCTCTTTAGCTTCTTCCTGAATGTTAATGCCTCCCTATCCACCACCTTCATCGAATAGAGAAGGTTTGGAGAGGTTGATGGATGCGTGGTTATGTTTCGGAACGAGCAAAGGTACACATTACCAAGGTCGCCTCCTCCGAGGCTATGTTTTTCAAGTAGTATGTTAACTCACAAACAAAGAATTAAGTATTATTTTCTTTAGAAACGTAGAAGGTCCTAATTATTTCATTTGTTAAATTGTCAAGACTCAAGAGGAATAATGGAGTTTCCATATACTCCCTCCTAGTTTTAGGTCTCTGGCTCGACTTTCCTAACTTTTTATTTATGGACCTCCAGCATAGTTCTATTTTGTTAGGTGATGACTCAAAAGATATGAGACTTTTTTTTCTTTCAAACTGTTTCGAAGGCCAATCACCCAAAATCAACCCCTTCATATCCAAAGAAATGATATCTTCAACTTTACTGGATATTTTATACAAGGACTCCAGATGTAAACAAAATCTCATAACTGAAATAAAGTAATTTTTAAACCCATTTACAGTTTCTGTAATAACCACTATTTATTTCACATCAAATAAGTCATACCATGAACAAATCTCAATTTTAAAGTACCTGCATAAAATACGAAAATGGTTTAATCTGATTTGGCCTGAAGAATAAGCACGAATGGAATCGATTGCTTCCCAATTAGCTTGGTTGGCTTGTGAGGCTTATGATGACTTCCAATGATGGATGAAGAAAAAAACGAACTGATACAGAACTCGAATTGGCAAAATTGACTTCGCTACTATCATAATCGTAGTTGGAGGATTCTTTATCATGCCCAATTACCATCATTGCCTTTTAGTTTATATTTAGTTAGATTAGAATAAGGGAGGGAGAGCTTGTTTTATAATAGGGATTCTAAGCATGCATTTATAATATTAGAATTGACTAAACTAACCTTGAAGGGTGAGAATATTTTTTTCTTGAATAAAGAAAAGGTTGACTTCATCTGTTTAGCAAGATTTAATTATACCTTGTCCAATGATCCTATTTTTACTAATATTTGGTTTGGACAAAATAATGTATAACATTATGCAATGACACATAAATTTAGATGCATCCTAACTCCAACCTGGGCTCAGTTCTAGAAACTATGTTATATATTGTTGAGGAATATGTCTATCATATAATGTGAAATGCCTTTTTCTGTTGTAGTGTTGCTAATCGCACAGATGGGATATTTTTTTGAAGTTCTATGATAATGCATTTTTCTACCTTGCAGCAGAAATGTGTTGAAAGCAGATGCCCAGAATTCCGCCTTGCTACTGAGGTAATGCATGTTTCTCCAGCATATAAGTTTTGTTAGATTTGACTAGAATTGCACAGTACATGTTAGATTTTCCAGTAGAGTGATTTTGAACTTTTAAGTCTATGTCGTGTATGTGCACAGAATTGCACGGTACGCGTTAGATGTGCAGTAGATCCTTTATCTTTTTTATTACCTTGTTTGATGAACTTGGGTTATACTACAACACTCCCATTGCATAACTATTTATACAAAAAAAAAATAGTATTTGAAATATATTTTTTTGTTCAAAAGGAGCAACCCATAACTATTTCTTTTTTCCTTTTATAGATTATATTCTATAACTTTTTTTCCCTATATAGCGTTAAGAGATTCCTAAAGTAACCGTACTCTTTGTCTAATATGTTACGGTTTCATCTATATATTAATTATAATCCCTAGTGATATTAACTATAGGTTACGATGATTTTATGTGTGTGTATATATCATGCTTAGCAATTAGTGTTGACATCATATCATGTTTCATATGTAACAAAATTAATTATAGCAAATGATTAATTGATAGTATACATATCTAAACTAATAGTTAGAATATATATATATATATATATATATATATATATATTTATGTCACTTCTAAACTAATAGTAGCAAAGAAACTTATCATGTCAAATTAATTGATTAAGTAGATTTAAACAAGTTCCATATAAAATTACAGACTACTGCCTATACTAAGGCACTAAGCACTAGTCAATAAATAATCATACCTATTTGAAAACTGACAGGCTAAAGACTAAACATTTAAAAAGTGGGATTTGATGTTGCAATCCATACCATTAAGTGTATATAGTTATGATTATTGCTGTAATTCTGAAATCGTTGTTTTCATACTAATAATTTTATTTTTACATACTAATAGCTTTATTTGATAATTTTATTTTGTTACTAAAAAACAGCACGTAGTTTTTATTCGACGTCGATATTTACTATGCTGCCTCCTTCATCCTTGTTAAGAAATCTTTTTTCTTTACTTTGTTACATAGTCAAAGATTAGAAGTGCTTACTTCTCTATTAGGAAAGTGATAAGTAGACAAATTGATGAAATAACATTTTTACCTTATTATTTAACATATTGGATTTATGAATAGGAAAGGCTGACAGGTGAATCATTAGAAGATGCTCTTAGACAGTTGTATCTGATTGATGCAATCGATGAAAGCTGACTGATAGCAGATTGCGGACCGGCAATGGATGGTAATGGTTTTACATGTTTATATTGGTTCAACGTTTATTTTCACTAAATTACAAATTTCTATTCATGGGTTTAAATTCGAGCACATTAATCAAGAAGTGTTATCATCTGATGAAATGGGTTGTTTGTAACAGGCTTTGACTACTGCTGCTATGTTATCATCTGAAAGCACATTATATTCATTTTGCAAGTTATGTATCTTCACCTAAAAATAGCTCAAATTTTGACAATTTTTGTATGGTACTCATTAACATGCATATGTTATAAGATCTTACCTTCTTTTGCTTCATCCTCTTAAGTATTTTTATTCTTTCAATTTGTCATTTTCCAAACCATGAAAAGCCAAATGTGATCTTCAAATGTCAATGTTATTTCTTCATGTGTTCTTTGTTTTATAGAGTTAGTAACACATCCTTAAAATTCTGCTGATTTTGTACTAGGGAATTTCAATATGCAGGCTACACTACAAGATTTAACGGCTATTCCAACGGCTACGAGCCGTTGGCGGCCGTTGGAAGCCGTTGGAATAGCCGTTGGAATATAATCAACGCTTTCCAACGGCTTTCAACGGAACCAACGGATAATTTCCAACGGCAGTTCCAACGGCGACCAACGGTTAATAGCCGTTGGAAACCGTTACTGACCGTTGGATTGAAATGTCCAATATGCCGTTAGAAACCGTTGGAAAACTGGGTTCATTTTGCTGTCCACCAACAGACCTATTAACCTTCCAGCCACACCATTTCCGATCCATTCCATTTCCAATAAATTTTCAATATATTTCCAATCCATTCCACACATATATATCAATATCAATATAAACAACACATATAAATCAATTAAACACCAATATAAACAAACCAAATCATTCAACCATCATAAACCGTACCATCAACGTAAATACCAACAAAACATGTCAACAAACCACGTACATACCATCAAAATATCGTTCTCACCCACTCCGTACCAATATATACAACATTAAAATACATTATAGCCATCTTCAAGTCAATATATACATCGTTCAAACACAAACAATAAATGGCATACCTTCTCAAGCATCTTCGTCGTCGCCTCCAGAAGCATCAGACGACGAAGGAAAGGTACCATGATTCTGCACATACTCCGCAAGCTTTTGATTCAACTGCTCCATCTATACAGCTCGCAGACGATTCTCCTCATGTAGCTGCTCAATCATAGCTCTAAGCTCCTTAATTTCTTCTTTGTCTTGGGCCTTTTGAGCTTGTCGAGCCTACAAATAGAAATAATAGCAAAAGGGTTGGAAACGCTTATAAAATATTATAGCACTATATATCTAAACGCTAATTTGTTGCACATATGTAAAAGGATCAATTACCGTTACGTTCCCGAAGCCATAACGTCTACTCCGCTGCGTCGGATCCATAACAGCGTCAAATATGTTATCTTGCTCCTCCTGTGTCAACTCATCACGACCAGACTGTTGAAGCGCATATGCCCGTGCCTCCTGTAACCTTGACTATAATGGGAAAAAAACAATTTCAGTTGAAAAATATTAGATTGTAATGTTTATTTTACATAGCTAGTAATTAATAAACTTATTGATATAAGTATTAGAAATTAAAAAACACATACATATGCCTCAGTCGCCTTATCCTGATCACCCCACTGATATATGATTTTGCCAGACTCGTCTACTTGCTTAGATGCGTGGGTGTGAGCAAATAAGTCCACTAAGCCAACGGGATGTCCATAAGCTCGTTCCTGCAATTGATAATTTGGATAATTTAACTTCACATAACTAATTACTGAACTGATCAATATACAAATGTGATAATAGATAAATTTACCAAATCTTCGCGGTGATGTTGGAAAGATTTGGAGCCTCCACGATGAGTTACTGGATTCCTGCTCCTGTTTGCTGAGTTCCTTTCTGACTCCTCCTGCAAATTTACAATGAATAATTATTTATTAAACGTAAAAAAAATTACTGAGATTCATTATAGATTTACCTTGAACTCCTCAGAGTTCCACTAGTCCATCCACTTATCCCATACAGCCGCGCTCATCCACTTTGGTTTCTTCCCCACTTTTTTAATCTCTGACATCTTCTTCCTATAGTTCTTAGCGATCTTTGAGTTCCAGTGTCGCTGAACTAAGTTGATGTCAGACTTTTGCAAATCTACTGCGTCCTGTACAATGAGAAAATATTACTAATTATTTATTTGTATTTAATTAATCATTTTGTAAAGCGGTATAAACTTACTAGAAAATCTTGCCAAATCACTACGCCATAGATTGCATACTGCAACACCAAAGAAGTGATGCAGGAAGTGCCAAAAAATGATGCTGTAGGCTAAAAAAGGGCAAAGGCAACACTTTCTCGGTGTTGCATTTTGCCGCGTTGCCGCAGACCTCAAAGGCAACATTTTGACTATTTAAGGCAACATAAGAAATATTGTTGCAATAGAACCATATTTGGGTCTATAGCAACATCCATAGGTGTCTGTACCAACATTCCAAAATGTTGCTATAGATATTAACTTTCTGAATTTGTGGGGCCCACAATGTAGAGCATATTTGATTTTTTAATAGAAATAAATTTTTATTTAATAAAATGCTATTTGCACAGAATTTGATATTCAAACAGTAATTTATTTAAATAAATATTTTATTTCAACATTAGAAATAGTACAAATTCCTGACTCCACTATTTTACAATTCAATGATATATAACACTGATATTTACATATACAGATATTCCTCACTACATCACTCAGTTCACTCATTACATATGCAGTTTCAATTTATACAGACACCGACACTGACGAATATATGACGAGCCGAGTGCCGAGCCGAAGGCGAGCCGAGTGCCGAGCCGAAGGCGAGCCGAGAAGCGGGTCCGGGCGCAGCGCCGGCGGGGGTCCGGGGCACCGCAGTCCCGGCGGGGATCATCCGATTTCGGAAGATCGAGCCTTCTTTGAAACGACGTAAAATGATGCACAAATGATCACCTCCTGCGAATTTGAACACCTCCTCGATGATTGACTTTTGCAACTCTTTCATGGCTTCTTCTGAATCATCCGACCTTTTTCCAGCCATCATTCTCTGCCTTGGTAAAAGACCTGAAACCATGATAAATAAAAATTGACATTTCATCGAACAGGTTGCGTGTTAATAAGTAATACATTACCCTTCACTGCCACCATCCCCAAACTGCTGCAACTTACACTGCCACGAACCTCTACACAAAATTGACATTTCATCGAACAGGTCACGGACTTCGGCAGCACGAACCTCTACACTACCACCATCCCCAAACTGCTGCAACTTACATCCCCGAAGCACATTCATCCCCGAAGCACCATCATCAATGACTTCCTCTAATCGTGAATTCCAAAAATCGAGTGGCAGCACGAACCATCTCCCTGTACAAACTGCTCCTACAACCTGCATCACTACCTTCCAGCTACAACGCAGTCGACAAACTCAACCCATAAACCAAACAAACACGTTAATCACACTGCAGTGAGCCGAACCCCCCTCCTCTAATCGTGAATTCCAAAAATGCTAACTTCGGTACCCAAATTCGACTTCCCCGTCACTTCATGAATCGTCTTTATCACCAACCCATCAACCCAAATAAAACCCACGATTTGCCTCTAAAATCAACAACTAACCACCAATCGAACACTGACAAACCCCGCAACATTCCGCGACAAACAAACCCACCGCGACCTACTTCTACAATCAGCCTCACCCAACCACGACCCCAACCTGAAACACTTCATGCCGGATCTGATTCCGGAGCTCTAGGAGTATGAAGGAGGTGGCGCTTTTCACTTCATGCCGGATCTGATTCCGGAGCTCTAGGAGTCTGATACCGAATTCCAATCTGACATCGAAAAGCATATGCGAATTGGAAGTATGAATTTGCTGGATTTCGTGAATTTGCTTTTTGATTTGAGAATTATGAATTGAAAACTGAAAGGGGATCTACACCAACATAGGCGGGAAAACGAAAATTTGGTAAAAAGTGCAGTGGTGATCCATTTTAACAGTCGGATTAAATATAGATCGTTGGATCGTATTCACGCGGATTGCTAATTTTATTAATTTTTTAATTTGAATACAGCTATAGCTACTGCAACATTTTGCTGATATCTATGCTAACACCTTAAAGCGTGTGTTGCAATAGACAAAAATCAGCATACCTATCGCAACATTTTAGCTGGCAACACCATGCAAATCTGTTGCAGAAGGCCATCTATGGCGTAGTGAATGGTCTCTCTCACATCATCGGGGATCTTGCTCCACTTAGGCCAGCAATCGCTCATCCTGCTCATATACGCCTGCTTAGAAATGTTTAGAACCACTTTAGATGGCTCCAACTCAAACTCACTGCGTTAAATATAAAATAGAACTTTAGACAATTATAGATATATCATGTACAAAAAATTAAATTGCTATGCTGCTAATTATGATACTTACGCCTGATCAGCCTTTGGCTGCAAGTAAACGACTGGACGAGCTGATGGCTCACCACTACTCTCTCCAATCTGCTGGGAAGAGCCACGTCGCCGAGAGCCAGAATCAAAGCCAGACATAATATACCTGCCATATACATACATATACAATTCATAATAAGTTTTTTTTGTCTCTTCTAAAAGGGTGATTAATATAAAGAAAACATCGATGACAATCAAACCATGATATTTTCTTCCCATGCGGTAAGGAAAATGCTCGTGTTTCTTCCATGAAATAAGGACAAGCAAAACGACCGGCCGTACTCCAACCCGAAAGCATTGCATATGCAGGAAAATCGCTAATAGTCCATAACAGAGAAGCGAACGTTCGAAAATTTTTCTTTTTTGATATGTCGTATGTTTCAACTCCTTCATACCATAATATTTTCAACTCTTCGATTAACGGTTGTAAGTAAACATCAATGCCCTGTGTCGGATCATAAGGGTCAGGGACGACAATTGTGAGAAACATATATGGAGTTTTCATACACATCCATGGGGGTAGATTGTAAGGTGTGATTATTATAGGCCAAGATGAATATTTAGAACCAAACTGAGAAAACGGTGAGAAGCCGTCTGTACATAACCCTAGTCTAACGTTGCGGCTCTCCGCTACGAAATCGGGATATTTCTTGTCAAAATATTTCCATGCTTCTCCATCGGATGGGTGTGTCAACGTACCTTCTTGAGGTGTTCTCACACTGTGCCATCTCATATGATGCGCTGTTACAGATGATGCATATAACCGTTGAAGTCTAGGTGTGATGGGTAAATAATGCATACGCTTGTACGGAACCTCTTTTCCCTTCTTTTTCCTCGGTTTGTATCTTTCTTGATTACATATTTTATAATTTCTTAGATTGATGTCTTTTTTCCAATACAACATGCAACCCTTTAAACATGTATCTATTTTTTGATATGGCAAACCGAAAGATAACATAAGTTTTTTCACTTCATAATAATTTTCGCACATTAAATTATCGGGTGGCATATGACGTTTAGCAGCTTGAACAACAGCCGTACATCCAGCTTCTGTAAGGTTGTATTTTGATTTCATTGCAATGTATTCTGCAGTTACCGATAATTGAGAGCCGCTTAAACAACCATTCCAAAGGGGTTTTTTAGCATGATCCAATAAATCATATATTTTTTTAACTGCAACATTTGGTTCCTCTTCGACGTTAACATCGTCGTTATCAATTTCAACGGTAGGGAACATTGATCGTGCTGCATCTTCGACCATATGTTCTATGAGATTCGTACTAACTTCATCACTAATGACCTCCACCGACTGTTCTTGATTATTAGGGGCTACAATTTCTCCATGACGATCCCACAACAAATAATTGGGTACGAATTTCTTCATCGTTTGCAATATTACTTATAGCAAATTCGATGAACACTTGTACCCCTTTCAGAAAATGTTCACTTATTGCGCCATTAATTTCCCTTCTTTGATACATCCAGCTTCGATCATTAAAGTAATTGACCATTTTTCCTACTTGAAAACCTATGATAAAGTAAAAAAATTATAAATCGTTCATTTTATATTTTGTTTAAATTTTATTGACTGATTTAGTAAACATGTACTATATTTTATATTTTTTCTGAAAACTTTATTTTAAATAAACAACTATTGATTCATTGCCACTTATGTGTCTTCTTTGATGGTCGGTCATCATACTTCCCATTACAAACACAATAGTAATTATATTCCGTAAATCATATCATTTTAAACGATTTCACAAAATTTCGGCAGCATTTCTCCCGTGTTCCTTGTATCGTACACAAATGCGTATACACAAGGAACGTAAAGGAAATGCCGTCGAAATTCTGTGAACCGTTTAAAGTGATACGATTGACGAAATATAATTACTTTATAGTGTTTGTAACTTGTCCAATACAGGGACAAATCCGACAAATGATGTATCAGATGATTAGAGTTGTCCGTTTTGTTAAATAAAACGAATATCCCTAAAACGATCATATACAACACTTGTTAGACGGAGCCAAATATATCTAAGGATTTAAATATTTGTTTATATTAAATTTAAATATATAACTCGTTTAATTAATATTGGTTTATATTTTACCGTTTTATTACATTAGAACTAAATTCATTTATACACAAAATTTGTACACAAAATTCATTTATTACAAATTCATATATACACTAAATCAATTCACGTGTCCGCACAAATACAAAACTCGTATTCGCACAAATGCAATATCCGTTCTAACGGCTTTCAAATGCAATAAACTCTATCACGCACATACGTTTAATATACTAACCAAATCAATATAAACTATATAATGCAATATCCTAAATTACAAAATTTTCAATCGGTTATAATAATTTGTTAATTATGGTATGATAGTTGCAATTAGGGAATAACATGATGTAATATGCATACACTAACAAGTAGGAATCAATCAACATTGAATTAAACCCTAAATCCAAAAAAACCTAAATATTAGGTTTAGCAAAATTACCGATTTGGAGAGCTAGAAGGGTGGAGATCGGCCGGAGCAGCTTGTAGATGGCGTTGGTGGTGGTTGGGATGGTGTTTGGGCCGGCAGTTGGAGGTTGGAGGTGGTGGAATGGTGGAATTGGGGGAAATATTGAGTGTGGAAGAAGAGAATGAGGTGCAGGCCCGTTCTCTGGAAAATATGCAGGAAATTTTTCAACGGCCGCAAACGGCATTTTTCCAACGGATTCTAACGGCTACAGACGGTTTCGGCAAAATTCAACGGGCCGTTGAAAATCGTTAGAATCGCCGTTGGAGGCCGTTGCAAACTGGGCGTTGGAATACACTGTAGTTCTAGTAGTGCTAGGATCTTAGCATTGAATGCTTTCTATTTTCTCAAGAACAAAGGGTCGCTTTGATATATCCATTAGGTAAAGTTCTTTTATCTTCATCTAGTCATTTCTATTTAAATAAGCATTTTGAAACTGGTCATTAAGTTCTCAAAAGTGAGCTTATTGCTTTAACAACTGAGCATATTGTTTTGAAACTGAGAAACTATCTAATATCTATCTGTTATAATATTTGTTGCTTATACTTTTATAATCTTCACAGGTCATTTTTATTTAAATAACCAAGGAAACAGGTTCAAATGATACTGTCATCAAGACAATGAAGTGATTCGTAAAATGTGGCAATTGCAGAACTAATAAAGGTAATATTTATGTCTTGGCGTTTCTTTGTCCTAGAAGTCACAAATTCTCTCACAACTCTTTATATTTTGCTGTAGATTGAATGTAGTAGGTTTGGCCAACTAAAGCTATCTTAGGCATTTCATGGTCGGATTGTGTTAGCCGTACAGGATTGTTTACATTTTCATTTTCATGTTCAAATTGTGATTGATTTATACACTTGAATTCACTTATATTTGGTTAAATATGGTTGTGTTAGCTAATGCTTTTTAATATTCAATGTTGTAGAACATGGATTCAGTCGAACATGTAAACATTGATATAAAGAATTCGATATAGAGATGGTGCGGAATACTACATTATTAAATAAGTCAAAACTACATAGCTACTTAACAGAAGGTGTCTGTTCTTTTCTCCAATTGTTGCAAAGAAAAGTTTTACGCATGTTCATATATTTTGTTACTCTTTTTACTTTATTTTGAGGATAATTCATTAGAAGTTTGTATCATATTGGATATTTCTTTATTTTCTTTATTTAAAATAAAATACAAATTAAATAAATTGAAATGGCAGTAACTATTAGGGATGACAATGGGGCGGGTTGGGGTGAGTTTGTATGCTCCAGACCCGTCCCGGATTTTTTAAACCCTGCCTCGGCCAAACCCGCCCCGTAGACCTGGTGCGGGTCTGAACTTTCACCCCGTACCCGGAACCTATACGGTCAGGGTAGACCCACCCCGCCCCAAGACTCGGTGAAGCATTACATATTCATTCAAAATTATGTATTAATGTACATATATTTATTTATTTGTAATACTCATATTTATTTATTTATTTGTAATTACAATATCAATGTGTTTACAATAATAAGTAAGGTAATTAAAATGAGGTGTATGATAACGGTTCAAGAAAAACATGCATACGCTATTATATAATTATTAGTGATACAACTTAATATCATAAAAATTATATAACTTATTAAATGGAACATTAGAAAATCCATGTTATAACCGTTTATGTATAAAAGGATTAATGAATCATCGTTATCGTAATAAAATGATTTTATGAAATCTCAGTAGTGCGGGTCGGGTTAGGGTGGGTCGGCTAAGCCCCAACCCGACCCTAGACCCGGAGCTCTTAAGAACGGATCATATGTCTACCCGCTCCGATGATCCAGTGGGGCGGATCTTGGTGGGTTAAAACAGGGGCGGGTCTACCGAGTTTAGACCCTAGACCCTCCCCGGTGCCGTCCCTACTAACTATTTATATATAACAAAATAAATAATTTATAAAAATTAACTAAGTTCACTGCGTTTTACAAAAATTAAACAAATTAAGTTTTATAAAACTTAATTAAGTTGATTAAGTTTTATAAAATGAAATAAATTTATAAAAATTAATTAAGTTTTGAAATAATTAATTAAGTTTATAAAATATAACTAAGTTGAGTAAGTTTTATAAAAAATAAATATATCAAATATGTTTTATAAAAATTAAATAAATTCATAAAAATTAACCAAGTTAATTAAGTTTTATAAAAATTTAAAAAATAGTTGATTAAATTTTATAAAAAATAACTAAATTTATAAAAATTAACTAAGTTAAACAAGTTTTATAAAGATTAAATAAGTTTATAAAAATAACCAAGCTTATAAAAACTAATTAAGTTGTAAAAAGATTAACTAAGTTTATACAAATTAACTAAGATAATTAAGTTTTATAAATAATTAATAAATTAAGTTAGTTTACAAAAATTAATGAAGTTAGCTAAGTTTTATAAAGTAAATAAATTAACTAAATTTAATAAAATTTAACTAAGTCGACCATGTTTAATAATAATTAATTGAACTTAGAAATTAACTAATTTAACTAAGTCTTATAAAAATTAAACAAGTTTATAAAATAACTTGGTACATCAAAAATAATTTAGACTTTTTTATTTAAAACTAAGTTTATAAAAATTAGCAAAGTTAACTAAGTTTTATAAAAATTAAATAAATTAACTATGTTTTATAAAAAATTAGCTAAGTTAGCTATATTTTATAAATATTAACTAAATTTATAAAAATTAACAAAGTCAACTAGATTTAATGAAAATTTAATATGTTTATAAATATAAAAAAGTTTATAAAAATTAATTAAGTTTTGAAAAATTAATCAAGTTTATAAAATTGACTAAGTTAATTAAGATTTATAAAAAATAAACAAATAAAATTAATTTATAAAAAATAACCAAGTTTATAAAAATTATTAAGTTTATAAAAATTAATTAAGTTATAAAAGTTTAATTAAATTAATAAAAATAACTAAGTTTATAAAATAAGATTTGCATTTTATGAAAGTTAACAAAGTTTATAAAAATTAGATTAATTCATAAAAGTTAATTAAATTTATAAAAATGACGGTTTATAAAAATTAATCAAGTTAAAAAAATATGATTAATTTTATAAAAATAACTAAGTTTATAAAATTAGACATTATTTTATAAAAGTTAACCAAGTTCTATACGGAGTTAACTAAGTAAACCAAGTTTGTAAAATTTAATTTTGTTTTATAAAAATTAACTAGGTTATATAAAATTAAATAATTCATAAAATAAACTATATTTTATAAAGAAAATTACCAAGTTAACATAATTTCTAAAAATTTACTAAGTTTCATAGATATTTGACTATGTTAACTAAGTTCACAAAGTTTCTAAAAATTAACCAAATTTTATAAAATTGATAACTTCATAAAATTCAATGGCATAAATAATAATAGCAGTAGTAATACTATTACTAGTAATAATAGTTTTTTTTGTCTGCGAGCATAGCTCAGTTGGTCAGGGCTGCTTAGCGACTATGGAACAAAGATCCTTGAGGTCGCAGGTTCGAGTCCTGGTAAATTGAGTTGTGTTTCCCAAATGGCTTGGGGTGGTTATTCCCTTAATACCGAATAAAAAATGGTTGGGAATTGAAGCTCTAAAGTTGGGCTAGCTTAAAAGGGGGGCCGGTGTGGCGGGCAGTCGAGTTCCCTAGCTCTACTTTCTGGAGTAGGGTTTTTCTTATAGTTTGATTTTTTAACTAGATTTGCTAGCTTTTACTTATGTTATTGTTCCGGATTTTTTTTACTTGTAGGGTATGGACTATTAAAGAGGGCAAGCTCAATGATGACAACATTTCGCTACTTTGACAAAAAATTTTTGTAGAATCTTTATGGTACTATTATGTATGTTTGAAGTATTTCCTACGAAATATTATATACAATTATTAATTGTTTGGTGTATGAACTTAGTATAACTTCTATTATGTTTAATATATAATCGCTTTAGATTATCAAATGTTTTCTATTAGTGTAGTTTGAATTAATCGATCTACAATTGAATATTTTTTTTTATAGGTATTCTAATATTAGAAACTATATGTAAACTCTAACATGAAAAAAAACTAGAATGCTGCAAAATATTTTGCAGCATTTTTAAAACGGTGTTAAATACCTTTAAACAGTGTTTTAAAAATCAAATTATAGGATTTGTTACACAGTTTTTAAAAGCTGTGAATGATTTTATGGCATTTTTCAAAGGCTGCCTTAAATCTAACCTGACGGAGGGAAAACCGTTGCAAAAACTCTAACATGGAAAGGTAAAAACGCCGCGATAGGACCACTTTAGACAGCGTTTCTGAAAAATTCTAACATAACATAGGTGAAAACGTTGTGATAGAGCAACTTTAGGCAGCGTTTCGAAAAATGCTATTATAGGAATTGGACTTATTACAGTTTGTCGTTATACAACGTTCTTCATAACCCGCAAAAGGCTTTAACAGCATTTTTAGAAGGCTGTGAAAAGTGTTTTCTATTGTAGCGTACTAAGCTGATTTTGACATTTTTTAGCTTGTTTTAAAGATAATTTAAAGTAGTGGAAAATAGGCTGAAGGACAAACTTTGAAAAAAAATTAGGCTTAAGGACAACAAATTTCATTTTTAGGCTGAAGGACAAACTTTAAAAAAAATTAGACCGGAGAAAAATGCTAAATACAACTAGCATTTTGTAGAGTGTAAAACTGAATATAATGTTATTTATAACTAGCATTTTGTATAATGTAAAAACTAAATATAATGCTAGTTAGAATTAGCATTGTCCTTCAATCTAATTTTCTTTCAAAATTTGTCCTTCAATCCGAAAATGAAACTTTGTGTCCTTCAACCTAAATTTTTTCTAAAGTTTGTCCTTTCGCCTAATTCCCTCTTTAAAGTACTATAACTTATATATTCATCATATTTCAAGAAATTGTTATTTGATGCGTTGAAAACACGTTACAAGTTAAAACAATTTTCCGGGTAAATGTTGTTACAAAAATTTAAATGAACGCCATTTTAAAACGTTAATTTTACAATGGTTCTACAAAGGGTTCCAAAAATATTAGGTCTTTAACAACTTATGTTAAAAAAAACATTGTAAAAAGTTTTTCATAGCAACTTTTTTGGGATAAATGCTGTACAAAAATAATTTCATCAACGTTTATCCGAATAGTTGTCAAAAAGATATTTAACAATGTTGTTTTTGTATTATTTACATTTTTTTTATAACATTTATGTGTTATAGGAAAATAGACACAGGGAAGAAGTTGGAAAAAAATTTATTCTCAAGGACAACAAGTTTGCTTTTTAGTCTGAATGACACTTTTTAATGTAAACAGAAAATGATAGTTACAACTATCATTCTGTGATTTACACTAAAAAGTGTTCTTTAGCCTAAAAAGCAAACTTCTTGTCCCTGAAACAAAATTTTTCTCCGACCTTTTCCCTGAGCTTAAAACCCCTATGTGTTATTGTTGAATTTTAAAATGTAACAACTTTTTTGTAACATTGTAAATTTATTGTATTCAACAATATTACCAAGTATTATAACTCATAATTCAACCATTAAATTTTAACATCGTAGAATATGCAAAAAAAGAAGTCACAACAGTTGTATAATGTTTTAGCAACTCTAAATTATGACACTTTTTTTATTGTTAAATACTTTATGTTTACCAATGTTTAGTAAACGTTGTTAATTCTTATGCTTTAACAACATTTTCTTTAACAATGTCAAAAATATGTTATATAATTAAATATCATAAGTTGTAAGGTAATTTTATGATCATCGGGTAAACGGTTTTAAAATAGGAATCACGTGATGAATGATATACGACTTGAATCACAATAACTATTAATATCCTAAACCCAATAACAAAATTATAACATTGTAAAATAAGTAGTGTTCCTGTCATGCACATATGTTTATGTACATGGATATGACGGAAATATCTGGTTACAGGCATAATGGACATCTGACCATATATAGTGGAAGAAAGGAGAATAGAAATGGAACAAATAAGATAGAGGACTACACTCATTGGTGCATGCCCGGACCTGTTGATACTTGGAATGAAGTTTGGTTTGAGATCCTCAAGATGGAACTATAGTTTTCTATTCATTTGAAGTAGTTTGAAACTTATAGCTGATGTAATGCATATGTGATATATAATGCATGTAATACTCATATTTCCATGCCACGAACTTAGGAAAAATAAAAAACAGTATGTAACTATCCTAAGATTCTATAAAACTGAGAGTATATGAAACTGTTTCTTGAAATCTTAAGCACTACAGACAGTCTCCATAATGTTAACAAAACTCTTCCTTCCAAGATATGAGACACAAAAGATGATAAGTTAACGTTGTATTCCAGGGTTATTGGTAAACGCAGGTCTCTAAGATGCTAGCAACAGTTTGCATCAGGTGTCATATGCTTGTAATTATCTACTAATGCCCGTCTCTGTTGGAAATGAAGTTCATGTGAAATCTTTTGGTGTTGGAAGCAGTAAATGTAGCACAACCAAACTTGAGTTAAGTTCGTTGATAATCCAAACAGGTCAAGGATTAAATAAGTCTGTAGCTCTCTGCAGTTCTGTTTCACAACTTCCATCATGGCTCCTCGCTGCAAGTTATGCTGAAATAATGTCTTACCTTCAATTCATCTTCTTTATTTTTACCTCTTCTCTTCATACCTTGCATCATACAACTACCATGTCGAAAAAACAAATTATAAACAAAAACTAAGCAACCTATACAAATTCACATGAAAACAAAAGGGCAACTTGAATCAATACAATTATCTCCAGATTTAGCACAAAAGCCGAATAAAGGAGTGTAGCAAGTGCTACAGCAGAAATTATATGGTTGCAGTCTATATTAAGCGAGTTAAAACTTAATTCAGAAGTCAAGCCGACTCTATGGTGTGGTAATCAAAATACTGTTTACATGTCTGCAAATCTAATACTACACTCCCGAACTAAACTCCCGAACTAAACACATAGAGATAGATTTATATTTTGTTCGAGAGCAAATACAAAAAGGAAATCTGTAAGTCAATTATATACCTGCTACCTACCAAGAGCAGATACACTCACCAAAGATTTATCTACAAAAAAATTCATCAGATTCAGATCTGCTTTGAGAATTGAGCATAGTGAAAGCCATTCTAGCCCTATTCCATCAGATCCAAGTAGAAGCATTGGAGATCAAGATAAAACAAGCTCAAAGCCATCATCTTCCTCACAATCTATTTTGTCGAAGTGAAAGAGAGCATCTCAATCATCAAATTTTATACTCAGCAATACTTCTAATGAAGGTAATAAAGCTCAAAGATGATTAAAAGCATGAATTGCAGTGGAATTTCAACTAATCTGAAGTAATTTGAGGAAGATTTGGATTCAGCTACAATTTGGGGATATCGAATCACAAATCCTAACCCTAAAGTCGGGTTTGAGGGGGGCAAATGAAGTATAGAGCGTATCCTCACAAGACCAAGTTATAATATTACAAAGTGAAGTGGGTTCAATGTATGCGGGCCAATTACAAAGCCCAGTATCGTATAAAATGCTTTATCATTATAAATACCCATGTATTCAGTTCAATTGTATTCTATCATGAAGATTATCAGTTTGTACATCAAAATTATCAAGCAATAAATCAAAGCTTTCTTTCTCTTATCAAATACTGAATCATTCATCTGCAATTATTCCTCAAATTCTTTCTCAACTTCTACATCAAATTGTTATTTATGTACTTAGTAAATCATAGCCAATAAATTCATCCATTCAAATATAAATTCTTGCATCTTAATTAGCACTTGCTTGAGAACTCCAAAATGACAAAGTATGTATACACATGGTTATGCATTGGATTATTAGTTTCATCGAGTTACTAATCAAGATTATTAGTACATAAGTTTCATATGATGAAGATTTATTTCGTATCATAACTTCAAGTAACACAATTACAATTTAAGACTTTGAGCAACTTTAGATCCTCAAGCATGATTTCTCAGTACACTAAGCCTCATCCTATAGGTAAAAGCAGACCTACAACTCAACTATTAAATCTGTATTATTCTACTTCAAATTGGAATGACCAGAGTAAATGAATTTCTTCTGTGCAGAAGTTGGTGTATTTATACAATTAGATTCAGTTATGTTTTAAACAGAGTTATAAGTTTGCACATGCTAAATAGTTCTATACAAAGTCAAAAGTCACAGAAACAGTTAAATATTGAACTCAAACAGTTTTATGAATGCACATACAAAAAGTTTTAATCCTATGCAATTAAATACTACTGTCATAAAAGTTGCATAATAGTAAACTAATTTATAAATCTATCTTGGTAGTTCCTAGTCAAACGAATTTTAACAGTTTTATAAAAAAACACACGCGCACACACACAAAACAAAAACAAAAACAAAAACAAAAAACAAAAAAGGTAACCCATAAACAAAAGTAATGACCAACGTACAGTAATATGCTCATGCTAATTCTAATTAAACAAAATGAGCTTCTAAATTGCTATTTACCATCTATTAAAAATTCCGACATTGGTCATTTCAATTGTAAGGATTAGAATAAAAAGAAAAAAATCATTGATAATCATTAATAATAAAACCTGATCCTAAAATATCCTTGATATTATCAACTGTTGGGATGATGTTTCCATCCAAAAGAGCGAGAAAATATGCAACAACAACCTTTATTTTAATTTGAAATGAGACTACGGCTGTTTAAACTAGGGTTTGTTGACACTTAATTTTCTACGCTCATATGTTCCTAAAACATACTACTTGCATTTATATTAACACAAGAAAACTATATAATTATATGTAGTGGCGTAGCCAGGATTTGAAACTGGCGGGAGCTCGATTTAAACGGAGAGGGGGGTTTGGGGGCGGCGGCCTGGATTTTTTTTTACCATTATTTTTAATGATTGCTATATTAAAAATAGTGATGAAATGTAAAAGTGGAAGAAAGAATGAGAGGAAGATTGTAAATTGTATCATTACTGAACATATTCTCTGTTTGTAGACTGCAACATGCATTTGTACATGAAAATAAATTAGCATTTATAAAGACACGGATTGCAACATACATTTATAAAGGCACAGACCGCAACATGCAATAAATTAGCATGCAGACTACAACATGTCACATAGTTTTATAGCCTCAACATCCATTAATTTTTTTTTCTAGGAGGGTCACGTGATCCCCCAACCTTAATGTGGCTCTGCCACTGATTATATGTTATAAGTTCAACCATCTAAATAATTCAGAGAGGGTTGACCTAGGCAAACATTATTAGCAACCAAAGTTGAGCTAGTTATTAACTTGGACATTTCAATGTTATTTTATTGTATGACTTCAGAAGTTTCAACTCTACATGTTGTCCTTTTTATTCTAAGTTTGCTACAATCAACAATTGATTTTAAAAGTCCTAACTTAAGAACCAAGACTTTCTCAGTTCAGAATACAGTCAATATATGAAGTCAGTAATATCGTATGCCAGCTTTATTTACTTACTGACTTAATACATAGTGACAAAACTGGGACCATTAAATTCTATTAGAAAAATGCTTGCCTTTGCATAAACAAATAAACCTTAACAGTAAAATAAAGGATACAACAATAATAACTTTTGTTTTCTTTTTGTACAAGGGTTTTACATTATACGGGTTCGGGTCAAATATGGGCCGAACAAAGCCCAAACTGTATTTTATCTGAAAGCTGTATATATACTCGTATGTAACAACTGCTATGATTAGTAATGCATTTAGCAAATCATCTTCAATAATCAATACAACTTTTCAGTCAAGAAATCTTTCAATTTTCTCAAATTCTAACTTGGTATCAGAGCCACAAAAAGGCTTAACAACCATATTTTAGTAAAGATCAATCTCATCAAAGTATCATCATCATCTGAGTGATCTTCTCTCATCAGAAATCTGTGTTTCATCATCTGAGAGGAAAGATTCAACAAAGCAATCCAGTGCCGTGCCTCAATTCAAAGAACTAGGCTGCATCAAGATTTCTTCATTAAATCTTAAAGGAAATCAATCAAAAAAGGTCTTAGAAAACAAATCAAGAAGTCAAGAATCATCACACAAAACTGAAGAAGGTGCCATCCAGCAAGACTTATCAGATCAGATGATCATCATCCAATTCTTGCGGTTGCAACAAACCTGGCTGTGAGCAATTCTTGTCTTCATATTTGAATCTTGCTATTGATTGACTTCCTTAAAACCCCTTTGCATTTTCTGTTTTGATCTGAAATAATCATGACTGAAGAAACCAACTCTGCAACTTTTGCCAATATAAGCAACAATCATCAATCCAGTGTCACAGCAGAAAAATTGGTGAACACAGTCATCGGTCCTCAAAGCAATCTTGTTTCTGTGCACTTGGATGAAGATAACTATCTTTTATGGAAAATTCAAGTAGAGACTGCAGTTCAAGGATATGGGCTTGAAGGCCATATTCTTGGAACCATTCCAATCCCTCCAAAATGCATAGCTGATTAAGAAAACAAAATAATCAACAATGAGGATTATATAAAATATCATAAATAAGACAGACTCATCTATTCATGACTGCTCTCTTCAATAAACACACATTTGTTATCTCATGTTATTGGGTGCAAAACAGCAAATGATATATGGACAATGGTGGAAAAAGTGTTTAATACACAATCTGCAGCCAAGGTTATGTATCATAAGAAGCAACTGCATTATACGAGGAAAGATAACAACACCATGAGAGAATATCTATTCAAGATTAAAACAACTTGTGACTTATTGGAAGCTACAAGTCACAAGGTGTCAGATTCAGAGCAAATCCTAACTATTCTGAATGGATTAAGTGATGATTATAAAGCAGTTGTTGTGGTTATATCATCTCAAAAGACTCTACCATCTATTGATGAGGTCCATTCAATCTTGCTTGCACATGAGGCAAGAATTAACAATAAGAAACCACAAGAATCGGAATTTGCAATCAATTACACTACCCATTCCAAGAATAAAAGTCAAAACAACAATAAAGCGGATCAATCAACATAAAGAGGAGGTTACTCCAACAGATCTAGGGGAAGAGGCAGATGGAACAGTGGTAACAGGCCAAGATGTCATATTTGTGAAAAAATTGATCATACAGCAGTAAAATGCTATTTTAGATACTCAATCAGAACATCAGTGGTCAAAGAACCAACAATCTTAGTGCTAACATGGTTCAAGTTAATTCAGACACACAAGTTGACAGTAATAAAAGTCACAGTTCAAATGAAACTGCAAGACCAATACACATTCAGGATGACTGTTGGTACCCAGACTCTGGAGCAACAAATCATATTACAAATAATCTTGATAACTTGAATCTTGGCAACATGGAGTATAGAGGTAAATAGTCAATTTGCATAGAGAATGGTAAGTGTGTCAAGATTTCTCATATTGGTAATGCTTTTATTAAAGGCAAGAAACAACTATTCCTACATAATTTATTAAGGGTACCAAAAATAAAGAAAAACCTTATAAGTGTATCTCAGTTTGCTAATGATAATAATGTCTATTTTGAATTTTACCCCAAATATTGTTTGGTCAGAGATATGCTAACTAAGGATGTTCTTTTATAGGGTGATGTAGAGAAAGGGCTGTATAAATTTAAGATAGTCAAAAACAACATGTGTGCAGATAATCAGAAATCCTGTAACTTGTGTGAGGAGCAAGACTCCAAAAATTTATTTGATGTGTGGCATTATAAAACTTGGTCATCCAAGTGTGAAAGTTGTAAAACAAGTTCTTAATGAAAATAGAATATCATTTGATAATATTTCATAGCCTTATGTATGTGTACCTATTGTCAGATGGGTAAAAGTCATAAGTTAGCATTTAATGATTCTTTAACTGTTTACTCAAAGCCATTAGAACTAGTTGCTACTGATATATGGGGGCCAACGCCTATATGTTCTGCTTTGGATATAAGTATTACATTTTATTTGTTGATGCACACACAAGATATACATGGATATATTTTTAAAAAACAAAGTATGAGGCCTATAATGCAGTCATAAATTTTATAATCATGGATGAAAAACTAAATGGTGCTCAAGTTAAGATAATACAATCAGATGGGGGAACTGAATATAAGGTGCTCAGTAGTTATTTTAAAAGAAGAGGAATAGTGCATAGAATTACATGTCCATATACATCAGAACAAAATGGGTTAGCTGAAAGGAAGCATAAACACATTGTAGAAACATGACTTACTTTGCTAGCTCATGCATCATTACCCTTAAAATTTTGGCCTGAAGCCTTTAACACTACAATATATCTTATTAAAAGGTTACCAACAAAGGTAATCATGGGAATCGGTCCAATTGAAAAACTATATGGGATAAAACCTGATTATCATAGCTTAAAAACCTTTGGATGTTTATGCTTTCCTTACTTAAGATCCTACAATGCTAATAAATTAAATTTTAGATCTAAACTATGTACCTTTCTAGGATATGCAATCAATCAAAAGGGGTACAAGTGTATAGGTGATAATGGAAGAATTTTTATTAGCAGGCATGTTGTATTTAATGAGTATATTTTTCCCTATAGTAACTCTGAGATAAAGACCACAAATAAAGTCTACAATCCAAGACTTTCAATACCTGAATTACCTGTATATTCTAAAAATGAGGTTCAGAGTGAGGCAATGAGATCTACTAGGGATCATTGTGCTCAACCAATAGTATCTGCTCAACAAGACTATGAGTGGGCAGGTGATCCTAGTCATGCCAGTCATTCCCCTGTACAATCAGAGGATAAAAGAAATCAAGAAGAAGAAATAATTCAACAAAGCAACTCTAGAAGCATGTCAAGTCAAGTGAATATAGAAAGCTCACCTCACACTGAAGCTCAAGCAAAAGCAAAGTCCAGTCATCCCATGATTACCAGAGCTAAAAGTGGTATCTTTAAGCCAAAGACATACAGTGCAAGCATAATCTCATGTGAGCCAGAAACATATGAGCAAGCTGCAAAAGACAAAAACTGGACAGCAGCTATGGATGATGAATACAATGCACTTATGAAAAATAATACATGGAATCTTGTATATCCTCCAGATGACAAAAATATAGTTGGATGTAAATGGACATACAAGATAAAGAGAAACCCTAATGGTTCAATAAACAAATATAAAGCAATACTTGTTGCCAAAGGGTATACTCAACAATATGGATTTGACTTCAATGAAACATTCTCTCCAGTAATCAAACCAACTACCATAAGACTCATCCTCACTATTGCTCTACACAAAGGGTGGTGTATAAGACAATTAGATGTCAATAATGCCTTTCTAAATGCATTTTACAGGAGGAGGTCTACATGGAACAACCACCAGGATACAACAAACATGCAAATTATGTGTGCATGTTAAATAAGGCAATATATGGCCTTAAACAAGCACCAAGAGTCTGGTTTGATAGACTGAAAACAACATTGACAAATATGAAATATCAGTCAACCAAATCAGACAGCTCATTATTTACAATAATCAATGATTCATTAACTATTTACATACTAATATATGTTGATGACTTAATTATTACAGGAAACTACAAGGATGAAATCAACTGTGTTATCAGCTATCTGAACAAGGAATTCTCAATAAAAGATCTTGGAAACCTTAACTACTTCTTGGGAATAGAGGTTGTGAGAAAAGCAGACTCAAAAATAATATTATGTCAAAAGAAATATATTTCAGAGCTGTTGACAAAAACAAAGATGGATGGTGCCAATCCACAACCAACTCCAATGATCAGTAATCATCATTTATCTAAAAACAGGGGAGAAGCCATAGCTAACATTAAACAATATAGAAGTGTTATAGGAGCATTACAATATGCTACTGTAACACGACCAGATATTTCATATAGTGTTAACAAAGTGTCTCAATTTATGTAGAATCCTTTGGATGAACATTGGAGAGCTGTAAAAGGAATACTCAGATATCTCAAAGGAACAGTGGATTATGGCTTATCATTCAAAGCATGCAACAATTTAAACATAACAGGGTTTTCAGATACAGATTGGGCCATAGACCCAGATGACAGAAAATGAGTCAGTGGCTACTGCATATATGTTGGAAACAATTTAATATCATGCTGCTCAAAGAAGCAAACAACAATTCTTAGATCTAGTACTGAGGCTGAATACAGAAGTATAGCTAATGCTACGATAGAGATAATGTGGTTATAGTCAATACTAAAGGAATTAAAGTTAAAGATTAAAGCTAAACCTGTTCTTTGGTGTGATAATCAGAGTGCGGTGTTCATGATAGCAAACCCTATACTTCACTCCAGAACCAAACACATCGAAATAGACATATTTTTCGTTCGTGAACAAGTTTTAAAAGGAAATTTACAGATTAACCACATCCCTACCACTTACCAAAGGGCGGACACATTTACTAAGGCATTGTCAGCGAAAAACTACATCAGATTCAGATATGACCTTCAAGTTGAGCAAATCAAAGACAAACTCCACTGCCGCCAGTCAGATCTGAGCAGATCCATGAAAGATCAGCGAGATTTAGGCCAAGACTATCACTTTCATCAACACACGAATCGTCGTTTGGAAACAAGCACCAAATCTCACAGATTACTCTTTCAGCAACTTGAACAAGAGCTTAGAAGTGGATTGATGTCAAGATCAGAGTTGCGCTCGAGTTATTTTGAAGTATTTTTTTTCATTTGGATAGAAGATCGACATGGATCTGGCTTATCGCCTCCAAACCCTAACCCTTAACAGTTGGGTTTGAGGGGGGCAAAATAAAGGATACAAGAATAATAACTTCTATTTTCTTTTTGTATAAGGGTTTTACATTATACGGGTTCAGGTCAAATATGGGCCGAACAAAGCCCAAACTGTATTTTATTTGAAAGCTGTATATATACTCGTATGTAACAACTTCTATGATTAGTAATGCATTTAGCAAATCATCTTCAATAATCAATACAACATTTCAGTCAAGAAATCTTTCAATTTACTCAAATTCTAACTCAGTAACATAAACTTTGATAATGTTGTCAACGCGTCAAGTGTAAAGAAGTACGACATTATGTATTGGTTTATTTTAAGATTCAAAATTTGGAATAATATCTTAAGCTTAGTACACATATATAATAAACGCTAGAGCAGAAAAACTGCACATAGTATTTCAGTTAAAGTAAGATATATGGAGCTGGGCAATTTACTTGATATGGGAACATGGGCAATTGTGACTGTAGTTACAGGCTTGATTCTTATGTTGCTCTTTTTGAGCATATTCTTCATCTTCTATCTCATGTATGCATTTTTTCGTCATACAAACCAGTTAATACTATTTTTCTACATGCAATCTTGTCTTATTAACTAGTTCATGGTTTTAATTTATAGTTTCTTGAGAAACCAAAGAAAAAGACATTCAATCAAGCACTTACTGATGTCAAGACATTTAGTTATGCATATTTCTTTTTGGTTCTTTTGTTCCAGAATTTTTTCCTTTCCTATTGTCGTGCGATATTCCAATTGTGTGACTTCCTATGTATGAGAAGAAACCCACCATTTTAGTTCATTCCTTCTGTAGTCATGGCGCACATAGGTTTTGATATTTATAGCTTCTTTGCTTCTGCGCAGTAGTCTTCTTGCTGGTACAGCTTAGTTGCTGCATGTAGCAGCATCACTACTTAGCATATATATCAGAATACATTTTTTTCTTGCATGTTAATCTGTTTAATTCTTAAATTTTAGTATGTATTACTAACTACTAGCCCTTTTGATTTGCTTGCTCTTGGTTTGGTATTTGCTTCATGCCTCTTTTTAGTTCTATTTTTTTATCTCTGTCCGAATACACATTTTCTTGTTCTTAGTTTTTTTCACTGATATTTATATGTTTACATGATTCAACTTTGTTTGGTATTTTTCTTGATTAACTATTAGTAAAGATCGATCGACTAATAGATCAAATGCAAGTAACAAGTCATATGTGCAAACTAGCTAATTTGAGAGCTGATGGAAATGATAACTTTAGCAATTGAAGGTGAGTGGACTAGTGAATTATATGAAAATGTATGTTTTTTCTCAGCTTTTTTATTTTTTGTTGTAAATGTAATAATGTTTAGCATCTACAAATTAAAATGTTCTCGTCGGTTTAAAAACATTAGTGGATATTTATAGTATATATTATTCAAAATATTTGTACACCATTCTATAATAGAATGTACTGTTGTCATAATCATACAAATAAAATTTGCATGTAGTTACGAATAATGGAATATGAAAGAATTATTGTTAAACATAATATTTATAATGTTTGTGAATATCATACAAGATGTACATATTACACTTACAAAATATTGCACATATTATTTTTTACAATGCTTACAGTAAATAGTTAAAATGTTATTTACAAACTTTACTACACATTTTTGAAATAACAAACACAATGTGGAAATGTACTTGTAATAAGTTTGTTTAAAATGTTTTAAAATTATAGTCCAAAATCTAGACACAACTCTTTTTAAATGTTATACACCTTATTGTTTATAAATTTTTTTCGTTGTTTTAGAATTATATTTACAATGTACATATATAAAACATTGTAAAAGAAATTAAGTATTTCTTATAACCGATGTAGAAAAAGTTTCCAACGTTGATAATACATTGTTGAAAATTTATTTTACAATATTTTTGGACCATTTTGAAAACTGTTTCTAATAAATATAAGAAATATATACTATAATCAAATAATGTTGTTAATATATAATCTACAAAGGTCTCTACAACACTAAGTAAATGACGTAAAAAACTATATTTTATGCAACTATGGATATGACAACGGAAGCATAAATGTTGTTGATGTGTTTTAACAACGTTTATCCGAGGTTGTAAGAGTGTATTTTTATTGTAGTGACATGCACGTGTGCATGCAACATATACAACATGCATAGTTTTATATGTTTGTATTTAAATACCGGGATTTACACCACAACAGACATGTTATCCCCTCTATATACATATGTGTTGTCTAACATGTGTGTGTCTATAAAAATATATATTGTGATATAAAATTATATTCATATTAGTTTAAATATTTGTACATGTATGATATTGTAAAAGCGGAATTATTTATATAAATACATAGAATAATATTTATAAATATAAACATAGATAATTCTAAATTCAAATTCAAATTTCAAATCTAGATCTAGATATGAAAATATCATTTAATTTAAAATTTTAAAATTTAAATTTTGTAAAGAATTATATTTAATAATATGTATATGTGCGTGTGTATATAATTTTTTTAAACATGTGTGTATATATATATATATATATATATTAGTGTGTGTGTATATATATAATAATATTTAAAATCATTCATAATTAAAAATTCAATATGTAAATAAATAAAAAATATATACATGTATATTGTTTCGGCTATATTTGTATTTTGGAAAAGTCAATTTTTTATTAAATCAATTTAGATTTATTTAGATTTTGTTTTTTTATTTTAAAAATTGATTTCCATACGGAAAAAATAATTTTTTTCATGAATAATTATTTTATAATGTATATAAATTTTATGCATATTAATATATACACATACACACATATAATATATATTAAAATTAATTTAGTGAATTGTAGTCAAAATAAAAATGTGTATATATATATATGTATAAAATTCAAATATAATTAATGTATATTATTTGAAAACAATTGATTTGTTTCAAATGATAATATGTTTATACTTTACCAACAAAGTTACATATAACATATAAATGTTATTTAATTTAAAAATCAATTTTTGTTTAAAATTCATTTTATATTAAATTTTTTAAATATATGGCCGAGAGAATATCCATATATATATATGGATTTTTTTATAATAACAATAGTTTTGTGTGTGTGTGTATATATTCCAAACTAATAGCATACATATGCATGTATTCGTAATATATCTAGCTAATGTAACCACATATGAATTATAATAATGGATATATATATATGTATGTATGTATGTACGTATGTATGTATGTACGTATGTATGTATGTTTATATATGTATGTATATGTATGTGTTAATGTAAATTAAGGTGTTACCTCCACTATGGCCTAACTATAACATCTTGAATGTTGAATCTGTAGAACTCCTTGGATCTGAATCCGATCTCTTCTAGAAAGCGTAACCCGACTCATAGGTTTACGCACCTTCCATTTTAAACTTGAAAATATGGAGGAGAGAGCTGCAAGGATTTTCGGCCAGATCTAGAGATAGGAGAAGAGCAAAAGTAAAACAGAAAAGTGATGGGTAGTGGTGTTTAAATAAGAGATAAAAGAGAGAGTAAACTACGGATCCCGGTTCACTCTTTTCTCTACTGATCCAAACTCAAAAAATATCAAAACCAACCAGTAACATCCCTTACTTGAAACCCGAAAATGAACGTCGATGATACTGCAATCATCACAAGAATTATCTCTTGGCGGATAGAGTGGGTTCAATATAATATGAATGCACACATGAGCAAATAGAGAAAACTATTATGATTTCATTACCCAGCAGTATCTTTCTTTTAATATCCATTACAATGTCAACATTTTCCTAAATAGCATGCCCATACAAGGGTCAAATATAATAAAAAATAACATAATAAAGAGTCGGGTTCACATATGAAGATGCGAACCTCACTCCTTATACATCAGAAACAAAAATCTTTATTAGCTAAAGAGCCTTCTGCTTCGACTTCAATCCTTGTATTGCGACACTTATTTTAAATCTGTCTAAACCCATAAACCCAGCCTACTAAAACAAGTACCCGTGAGTTTATGAGGAAAATAATTATAAAAATATGGGTTAAACATAAAGTCTGATGTGAATAATATTGTCCCCAAGACAAACATATAGTGAATCCAAACTGCATGGCACAGATTAGGTTTTCCCTTCACTATTTAGACATCATAGGTATCACACTTTAAACTATTGATGCAATTATTTCTTGTTTACGTCTTTAATTAAATGTTTCCTTAAGTAGATATTTACTACTGGGCATCCTACGCTGGCCCAACCCGAGTCCTGGTTTAGATTACTTTTAACTCCAAGTTTACAATAATGCGCTCCCTGCGCAAACCCCACCTGGTTTCCCATATAGATTCTTCTTTAATCTATACTTGATTGTTTACCTCTGCACCTACACACTACTTCTATGTTCCTTATTATTTTTATACTGCATCCCACATAGGTTTCCTATATTCCTTAAAGTATCATTTAAAGCATTTAATACTGCGCCCCCACATAGCTGCATATTTCATTCTTCTTTAGACTTTTATTCATCTTTGGAATTTAATACTGCGCCCGACATTGTTTCACCTTCCCAAGGTGAATCCTTACTTATTCTTCTCTTTAAGTATTTGTACTATGTCCCGCGTAGTTGAATATTTTAATCCAACTTGCCAAGGTGAAGTTTGTGCCCTACGCAGAAGAACGCCTTTCTGTCCAAGGCATACATTATTTAAACATTTGTTTAATTAGAACCGCCCAACGGTCCTCGAAAATAAAATGCATTACCTCGTCTTTCTAAGGTGTGCATTCGAGCGAGCATCCTTACCCTACGTCAGTAGCCCTTCCGACTTCATCTGTTCATTTTAACGCAGGATCCCTTTCCTGTTCTGACCTGGCCTCTCTTCCCCTTAACTTATCTTTTATGAGTAATATGTATATATAATTCTCTATTCAGCGCAAAATCCCCCCTCCCCACACAGAACATTCTACACTTTCCTTATTAAGCATTCCTTTCTAACTTTTAGCGCAGCATGATCCCTTCATACTTAGTACAATACATTTACTTCCAAAAATGGAGCCGCTGCCCTAATATTGTACCCTGACAACTCTGATATTCCTGACAATGCCTTTACACGTATCAATATACTATTCGTTCTTATTTTACTTCCTGTTATTGGCGGTGTCTTTTAAAGTAAAAAATTTGGATCTTGTCCCCATTTTAACAATCCTTGTTAATATATTTTTACATGGATATTATTCCCCTACGTCCTCGTAGTACCCCTTTCCCCAATGTAGCATTTAGCTGTTTAATCCCTTTTATTTACTCATAGGAAATTTCAGGTAAAATTCTTTAAAATTCCCGAACCTTTGGTCTTTCATAGTTACATACATACATACATATTGCCTTTTAGGATATTTCACATGTTATTTTCAAGTTAGTTAACTTCAAAATTCATATAAAATTATGTAAGCTTAGGAAATTCCTCAAACTGGAGGCCCACTTCAAAAATCATGATTTAAACATAATAAGGAATTTTCATTAAGTTTCGAAATCACTAAAGTAAGGAAAACACTTGTAAACATCCCATGTTCACTCATCCTTCTCCAACACATTCATTAAAATTTTAGATCTTTATATGAAAACCTATATGAACCCCATCATACAAAAAAACATATAGATTTGAACCGAACCCATACATATAAGGAAATCAATTTAGAAGGGTTAAGTATTATTCACATAGATCTTTAAGATATAGAGTTTTTATCTTCTTTAGTTTCTTCTGGCTTGCATTTTTGTATCTCCTTCTTATTTGGATTCTTGTGCTTCTACCATTAAAGAGTCTCTCTAACTTTTATTTTATTTTTGTGTAAAGTTGAAATGAATGAATAGAAATGAGTATTTTATACTGTCCCACAATAAGTTAGGCCCGGGCCCTCATACCCGCTTCTATTAAATCGTTCCTCTCTACCATCCTAATTTAGCCTGCCTTATTCCTTTTAATTAACTTGTTTAATTAATTATAAAATTTAGGGTTATTACGGTTTTCGCTCCTTAAAGGAACTTCGCCCCGAAATTCAGTTAAGGTCAACTAGAGACTAGTCCTCTCCTTTATGCATACCCTAGGCATCCCCATGAATTCCCAACCCATGCATACATAAAATGTACTGGTACTTCTTACAAATACAGCAAACAACCATAATATCATGTATATACATGGCCTACATCAGCACAACTTGATACATAGCATATGCGCTAATTTGTGACAAACAACTCTGGATAGGTCCTTCTAACCTTATCCTCCATTTCCTACGTGTAGTCCTCCCGATCTACGCTCCACAGAAGGCACACTAGCTTCACTACCATGTTCCGAAGCCGCTTCTCGCCTGATTCACTATCTAAACCGGTCTGCACACATAAGTCATATCCAATTTTGATAACCAAGTCTTCTTCTGCCCTTTGATCAAATACTGCTCCCGGGTCCCTAATGCATTTCCACAAACATGATACGTGAAATACATTATGAATCCTTGCAAAAACACTAGGTAATCCACTTTATACGCCAACTTTCTAATCCTTCTTATGATCGAAAAAACAGTCCTACATATCTGGGTGCTAACTTCCTTGATTTCCTGAAGTGCATCACGCCTCTCATCGAAGAAACCTTCATGAACACCTGAACTCCTACTGTGAACTCTTGTTCCTTTTTCCATGTGTTGGCATAAATCTTTTGCCTAGACTGCGCTATCATCCTTGCCCGGATTAACTCTGTCTTCTCAATAGCATCTTTTACCACATCTAGTCCAAAATCACCATGTCTCCTGCTTCTAACCAACATCAGGCGACTTACACGGCCTTCCATACAAAGCCTCAAACGGAGCCATCCCAATACTGCTCTGATATTATTATATGAGAACTCTACCAGATGTAGATAATCTTCCCAAGATCCACCGAAGTCTAAAATATACGCTCTCAGTAAATCTTCTAAGACATTGTTGACCCTATCAGTCTGTCCATCTGTCTATGGATGGTACACGGTACCCATGCGCAGCTATGTACCTAATACCTTTTGCAGACTTCTCCAAAACTCACTAATGACCAGCAAATCCCGATCACTAATAATAGTGCTTGGCACCCCGTGCAGTCTTACTATCATCTTCACGTATATTTCTGCTAACTTTAGCGCAATCCGCTTAGCCTTTACTGGAATGAAATGGGCATACTTAGTTAGTCTGTCAACTATGACCTAATGCTTTCATTCCCTGCCCTTGTTCTTAACAACCCATCTATGAAGTATATAGATACTAAATCGTATTTCCATAATGGAACCTCTACAGGCTGGAGGAGCACACTCGGCTTTTGATGCTCTGTCTTCACTTGCTAGCATGTAAGGCATCTTCTCACGTACTCTCCTACATCATTTTTCATCCCTTCCCAGAAGAAACTCCTCTTTATATCCCAGTACATCTTCGTACCTCCAAGATGTATGGTAAACTTTGAGTGATGACATTCGTCTAATACTTCTTTCTGCAGTTCTCTAGCACTTGGAACATACAACCTACCATTCTTCTGCAGTACTCCTTTCTTATCCACACCGACCCCCTTCAGTTCTATTCCCTCGACTCCTGAGTCCAAACTCCTTACTATATTTGCCCAGAACTTATCATTCCTCTGTAGTTCAACTATCCTTTTTACCAGCGCAGGTCTTACTTCTAAGCATGCTAATATCCTGTTGCGCTGCTTGATCCTGCACTAGACCAATATTGCGCATTACACGTAGACAACGTTTCCACTGCAGTCCATTCTTCTAGCATTGCCAAACCACAACTTTGTAGACTTCGGCTCAAGGCATCAGCTACTTTGTTGCCTTTTCCTAGGGTATACTCTATCTAAAAATCATATGATGCTAGGAACTCTATCCATCTCCGCTGCTTCATGTTCAGCTCCTTCTGAGAAAACAAATATCTCAAGGACTTGTGGTTAGTATACAACTCAAACCTCTCCCTCAAGAGATAATGTCTCCAAATCTTCAACGCAAAGGCAACTCTTGCCAACTCCAAATCATGCGTTGGATACCGAAATTCATGAGGGTCGTAACTGTTTAGATGCATAGTAATTACTTTGCTCCTCTACATCAATACTGCATCTAATCCCAATTCTGACGCATCGGTATACACGGTCATACCATCATCTGTTTAGGAATTACTAAAATAGGCACGTTGGTCAATCTATACTTCAATTCCTGGATTGCCTTCTCACACTCCCGATCCTAAATAAACCGCTCTCCCTTCCTGGTCAGCCTAGTCATCAACGCAACTATACGAGAGAAATCCTTAATGAATCTCTTGTAATAACTAACCAATCCCAAAAAACTTCGCATCTCATTCATAGTCTCGGGTCTCTTCCACTTAATTACCGCCTCTAGCATTTCTGGATCTACCACTAATCCTTCTTTTGAAATTATATGGCCTAGGAACTTCACTTCCCTTCTCTAGAAATGAGATTTAGAAAATTTTGCCTTCAACTTATGCTGTCTCAACATCTCCAGCACAAGTCTTGGGTGAACCTCGTGCTCCTCCTCATCCTTAAAGTACACTAAAATGTCATATATGAACACCAACACCTATCTGTCCAGCTTATCTCGGAAGATCCTATTCATCAAGTCTACTAAGAATGCAGGTGCACTGGTTAGCCTGAATGGCATAACTAACCACTCATAAGAGCCATACCTAGTTTTGAATGCAGTCAAAGGAATACTTTCCTCCGCAACTCTCAGTTGATGGAACCCCATAACCAAGTCTAACTGTGAAAACACCTTAGCTCCACTCAACTGATCAAAAAAGTCATCTATTCTTGGCCAAGGATATTTATTCTTCATTGTCCTCTCATTTAGTTTTCGATAATCTATACAGTCTTTAAGACCCATTAGACTTTTCACAAATACTGCCACTGCTCCTCATGGTGTGCATCTTGGTCTTATGAAGCTCTTCCTTTCTAACTCTACCAATTGCTGCCCCAACTCCTCCATCTCCCTCGAAGGCATTCTACTAGGAGGTCGACTAAACAGTTCAGTCCCTGGTAGTAAGTAAATGCAGAATTCTATTGCTCTCGTGGGTAGCAACCCCGAAACTGGTTCAAACACATCCCTGAACTCCTTCACTACTCGTACCGCTCCCAGCTCCTCTTCCTCAGAAGTTATCGCAAATAAAGTGCTCCTGTGCAGTTCTCCACATTCTTCCAATCCCTAAACTCAAAGCTATTATCCTTTCGGCGTCGTGCACGCTTGCACTATGCCTCTCCAACCAATCCATCCCTAAAATAACTGTAAAGCCTATGAAGTCAAACACGTAGGGATCACAAGTAAACTTACACCCACCCAACTCAATATCTAGGTCGGTGCATCTCAATCCGAGAGTGGTATACCCTCTTATTGCATAAGCTACACATATGAAAGTGACTAAATAAGTAACCCTTAACCCAAGTCTATCAACCAAGTTTTTAGCTATAAATAAATATGTAGCACCAGTATCAAATAACACTCTAACTGAAGTACCATAAATTAAAGCCATACCTTCTAAGATTTTCCCCTTTCCTTTATCCTTGGCAGACGGTCCTTCTCTTGGTCCCTCCATAGAATAAACATGCGCTTTGAGCTATGGGCAGTTGTTCTTCAAATGCCCTACCTTGTCACACTTGAAGCACTTCATCTTAACAGTTTTCTTGGGCATAGGGCACCTTGAAGCATAATGCCCCTTCTGACCGCATCTAAAGCACATAACCTCTATGTTAGCAACTGCACCCCATTTTTGCTTCTACGCTCCTTTCTTGCCTTTAGTGTATAGGGGTGAGCTTCTTCATCTGCTCTGCCTTGGGTCTCACCTCCACCCTCTTATGCTCCCGGTACATCCCATCGTACCTTTTAGCCATGTCAACTACAAACTCAAAAGGAGATGCTAGATGAGTCATCACCTTATAATCAAGACTTTGCTTTAAGCCTCTGATAAATTTTTCATCTTTTTTCATATGGGTATTGATGATCTCCCTACCATACTTAACCAATGCACTGAACTTCTAGATGTACCCCTCCACTGTAAGGTCACCATACCTCAAGTCAATGAATTCCCTCAACAACACGCTCTATTGAGACTTCGATATGAACCGAGCTTCAAACCTCTCCTTGAACTGCTCCCAAGTGATTCCCTCCTCTAGGGTATCTGCAATTACGGTCTCCCACCAATCTAATGCATCTTTCTGTAACTGCCTTGATGCCAGTCTCCTCTTCTGTGCATCATTCAATCCCAGGTCTCCAAATATGCACTCACAGTTTCTCAACCAGTTCAACACTTCTACTGCAGGCTCTTTCCTTATGAAACACCTTTCCTCCAAGATTTTTGTAATCTTTGCTCATCCTAGGGAAATCTTCCCTCAGTGCTGCGGCTCTCGGCTGTACTGCCTCTGGTGTAGCTTCCCTTACCATGTGAGTCATGAACTCCCTAAACAAGACATTTATATCTATGCATGCTTCATTTGCTTGAGGTGCGGCTTCCTTCCCTATTTCTCTTGGAATTCTTACCTCCCTTCCTCTATTACTCTGTGTTTCTTCAGTATCTCTTCTTACACTTGCCTCTTCTATTGTGATTCGTTCGCTTATCAAATCCATCTTGCATGTTAAGAAAGTCTTCATCAAAATGAAAAGATAGGAAGCGAAATCACAATAGAAGAATATATATCTCCCTATATATATATATCTATATAGCAATATACAAGTACGATATATACATATATATATACATATATCTACACACACACATATATATACACACACATACACACACACACATATTAGTGCATCCCCTACCAAAGTGTTTATTTTTAATTTTAATTACCGCTTTTGTCTTTTATTAGCTCTATTTTATTTAGGTGTCCCTAACCTAAGCTCTGGTACCAAAACTGTAATATCCCCCACTTGAAACTCGAAGATGAACGCTGATGATGCTACAGTCATCACCAGAATTATTTACCGACGGCTAGAGTGGGTTTAGTATAATATGAATGCATAAATAAGTAAACAGAGCAAACTAATACGATTTCATTACCTAACAATATCTTTCTTTTGATATCCATTCCAATTACTTCAGTCAACATTTTCCCAAATAACATGCCCACACATGGGTTAAATATAGTAGAAAATAACATAATAAAGAGTCGGGTCCACATATGAAGATGCAGCCCGCACTCCATACAGCGGAAACAAATTCTTTATTAGCTAAAGAGTCTCCGCTCCATCTTCAGTCCTTGAGTTGCACCATTATTCCAAACCTCCCTAAACCCATAAAATCAGCCTACTCAAACGAGTACCTGTGAGTTTATGGGGAAAACAATAATAAAAACATGGGTCATTCTTAAAGTCTGGTGTGAATAATACTGTCCCCAAAACAAATATATAATAAGTCCAACCTGCACTGCATAGATTAGGTTTCCCCTCACTATTCAAACAACATGAGTGCCACACTTTAAACTACTGACACAATTATTTCTTGTTTACATGTTTAATCAAATGCTTCCTTAAGCAGATATTCTTTACTACGACGCACCCTGCGCTGACCCCATCCGAGTCCTAGTTTATATTACTTTTAACTCCAAGTCTACAATACCGCTCTCCCTGCGCAGACCCCACCTGGTTTCCCTTATAGATTCTTTTTAATCTATTTTACTTGATTATTTACCTCTTCACCCGTGCATTACTTCTTTGTTCCTTATTAGTTTGATACTGCGCCTCACACAGGTTTTTCATATTCCTTAAAGTATGCTTTAAAATATATAATATTGCGCCCCATACAGCTGCATATTTCATTCTTCTTTAGAATTTCATTCTTCTTCGGAATTTAGTACCGTGCCCCGTGCAGTTTCACCTTCCCAAGGTGAATCCTTACTTATTCTTCTCTTTATGTATTTATACTAGGTCCTGCATAGCTGAATATTTTAATTCACATTCCCAAGGTGAAGTCTGCCCGCGCAGATGAGTGACTACCTTCCCAACATATACATCCATTTAAACATTTGTTTAACTGAAACTGCCCGCAGTCCCAGGAAATTGAATGTCTCTACTCACCTCCCAAGGTGTGCATTCGAGCGAGCATCCCAATCCGATGTCATAAGCCCTTCCGACTTTGTCTGTTCATTTTAACGCAGGATCCCTTCCCTGTTCTAACATGGCCTCTCCCCCAGTCCCATTAACTTATCTTTTATAAGTAACATATATAATTCTCCATTCAATGTAGAATCCCCCATTCCCACGCAGAACATTCTACAATTTCCTTATTAAGCGTTCCCTTTTAAGTTTTAGTGCAGCATGATCCCTTCATATTTAGTGCAGTACACTTAATTATAAAAATGGAGCCGCGCCCTAGTGTTGTACCCTGATAAGTCTGACATTCCTGACAATGCCTTTACACGTGTCGATATACTATTCGCTATTATTTTACCTTTTGTTATTGGTAGTGTCCTTTGCAGCAAATAATTTGGATCTTGTCCCTTTTTACCAACCCCTATTAATATATTTTTACATGGATATTATCCCCCTACGTCCCCTACGGTATCCCCTTTCCCTAGCGCAGCACTTAGCTGTTTAATCTCTTTTATTTTCTCACAGAAAATTTTAGATAAAATTCTCTAAAATTCCCAAACCTCTGTTCTTTCATAGTTATATATATATATTTGCCTTTTAAGGATATTTCGCTTGTTATTTTCAAGTTAAACAACTTCAAAATAAGTATAAAATTATGTAAGCTTAGGAAATTCCTCAAACTGAAAACCCACCACGAAAATCATGATTTAAACATTATGTGAATTTTTCATTAAGTTTAGAAATCACTAAAATAAGGAAAACACATGTAAACATCCCACAGTCACTTATCCTTCCCCAAAACATTCATTAAACTTTTAGATCTTTACATGAAAATCCGTATGAACCCCATTATACATAAAAACATATAGATCTAAACCGAACCCATACATATAAGGAAATCAATTTAGAAGAGTTAAGTATTACCCACCTAGATCTTTAAGATATATAGCTTTTAGACTTCTTTAGTTTCTTCTAGCTTTATGCTTCCATCATTAAAGAGTCTCTCTAACTTTTATTTTAGTTTTGGGTAAAAATGAAATGAATGAATAAAAATGAGGATTGTATATTGTTCCACAATAAGTTGGGCATGGGCCCTCATACCTACTTCTATTAATTCATTCCTCTCTATCTTCCTTATGTAGCCTGCATTATCCCTTTAATTAACTTTCATTAATTAATTATAAATTTAGGGTTATTACACAACCTCTGCTCCCTTAAAGTCCGACCGATCATAGCATGAGCCTATATGGGCCTCCATTCTACTTCAGGACCGATTATATAATTTCACATTTAAATTAAATTTATATGTACATCGATATTGTATATAGATATGTATGTATACAACTTTTATATATGCACTATTTTCAATACTGAACAACACAAATCTAATAAAGTTTATAGCTAATATTTCACAAATATTAATTAATTTAATTAATTTATAACAATTATAATTCGATCAAATCGAGTGGTAGTTTGAGTATTCGACATTTCAGTTGTGTGACTCTTCGGTGTAAATTTAGTCAGCGATTAATATCGAACAATTAGAACATTAACATTCACACATTACCTTAGCTAGTGGTGTGACATTATGGCCAAATTTGAAGCTTACGTAGTTTTAGTCAAATCCAATTTTACTTATTTTAAGCGGTCCCTGGTAGTGACAATTATTTACACCAATTCTTTTTGTTAAAACTATATCACATTTGGACTTACAAAATTTGATCATGGTCAAAATTTCAATATTATCTACATTCAACTTGTATAGTTCAAACACAAAGTCCTTGGTTCAATAATAGCAATTATTATTAACTGAACTGCTATGGCCAGAGACTTTAACTTGAGTTGACTTCAGTTGACCATGGTACTAACCTCGTATAACTAAGGAGATGAATTCTCTATTGAATAGTGTTTCACTTCCCTTGCTTCAACTCAACTCAACTATAGTCGTTCGATGGAGGATGTGACATGATTTAATTATAATCAAAGCAGAGTTTTCACATTGAAGTTCAATAGTATTCTTAAGTCGAGAGAATTATGTAATATTATCACATCGATATTTTCTGTTTGACCTTAGTTATATTAACAAGGAGGAAACTATCGAATGAGTCATTGCATAGTTATCCAGTAACTATCAGTATGTAACTCCTTGGTTCCTCCAATAGTCATGAGTAGTACACTGCCCAATATTTGGAGAGTGTTATATGCTCTAATCTCAATAGATATATCGATACCAGTCTCGATACATCTCGACTATGAGTATTTAAAACGATGTGTTTATTATATTATGACAAATTGCTCATGATTACAACATACTGTATTTACTATCACAAAACATACCCTTTATGGATTTTCTATTAAGTGTACTTAAATTAAATAACTAATTAATATAGCATATTATAATAAGTATATAATAGAAAGAAAAATACCTTTTATTTCAAAAGAGATTTTATGACAGAGTTAATGATTTACAATAAATTACAGAATTGCCCATAGGGCATGCCCCTAACCCTATCACCCCGTTGCTTCGGTTGGCTTGGTCCTGCAATGACTCTTGAAGTAAGGCTTTTCAACTTTTCAAAATCAAGTCTCAAGTCTTTCTAAGTGAAAGCACCAAAAATGTTGCGTCAAAAATTGACACAACACCGCAATATTGATAGAACCAAAATCAAATAAATATAAAACAAAAGAAGATAAAGAAAAAGAGAACACAACATCAAATTTTATAATGGTTCGGCTAATTCTCTAGCCTACATGCACTTAATACTTTTTATTAATGAATTATTTCTAGAATACAACAATTACAATTAGATCTAAACCATAATCTAGTACATCCAGTTTTGTTAAGGTCTAAAGTTTAGAAGAAGAAGATTTAATCCTCCGAAAGTCCATAAAGAAGTCCTTTTCTCGTGGACTAAGGAGGAGTATTCATATGACAATCCTCCCACCAGAGTCGGAAATACACATCAAAATTAGTAAACATACAGATTCGAATTTCTAGGCAAGAAGATCGAGTAAATCTCATAATAAAATCATGTCAGTACCAACCAAATTTTGCTCGGTGCTACATCACTTTTTCTTCACATTGTTTACCTCTTCAACTTTCCAAGCTTCTTTTTCAAAATTGCTCCTATAAATCATGTCAGTATCGACATGATTTATCATATGTGAGACTTGTCTTTTTCTACAACTTATTAGAGTAGCCTACCTACTTGTTCATAAGTAGGTCCCCTATCAAAATAACTCGACACTGACCATAATCATGTCGATGCCACCATATTTGACTTGCACCGATCTTGATCCAATTCTTGTGCATAATCATTCCATTGTTCTAGACAACTCTTTAAGTCCCCGATCCATTTCTCCATTATTCCGTAGTCTATTATATTTGTTTAATCATGTTTCGAGAGTGTGGAAAATTTATCGAAAACAAATACAAATACATCACCATCTATGAGAAAACCGTAGTATCTCTCTGGTTCGTGAGACAACCTATTAGACCTTCTAATAGGTTGTGTGTTTTAGTATACCCGTGAATTTGATTCATCTACCGCTTTGGAATATGTATTATTTCTAAATCTCATCCAAGTCTACAATCTCACTGTTAATTTCTTTCATAAGAATTTACTTTCCCTAAAAGACATCAAGCCGAGAAACAATAACCATTTGTTCCTCGGTATTGTAGAAAACGAATCCCATTGAATTCTTTTGATATCCTATAAAATTACACAATGCCAATCTTGCCGCAAGTTTATTAGGGCCATCGTTCTTGACGTAGGCTGGATAACACCACACCTTCAAATATTTGAGTGGAGTTTATTCCTACACCGCATCTAGTATGGAGTATTAGACACAGATTTAGTAGGCGTCAAATTCAACATATGGATTGTGGTTTCCAACGCATATCCCCAATAAGAAACAGGTAATTTAGCTTCACTCATCATGAAACAACCATATCTAATAGGGTTTGATTCCTTCTTTTTGAAACATTATTGTGTTGTGGAGTATAGGACGGAGCAACCTGGCAGACAATCTCCTTATCATTTTAAGTATTATTAGAGGTTTAGTCAACCATACTCTCCTCCTCGATCAAATCAAAGTAATTTATCTTGTGGTTTGCTTGATTTTCAACGTTCTTATACTCTTTAAATTTCATACAGACATTGGATTTATTCTTCATAAGATTTATGTATCCTAGTATTGAGAAATCATTAGTAAAGGTTACAAAATAAAAAGAATTATCTTTGGCAACTATAGGCATTAGGTTACATACATCAACATATACAAGACCAAAGAGTTCATCAACTCTATTGTTGCTCCGACTAAAAGGGTGCTTGGTCATTTGTCCTTTTAAACATGACTCATAAAAATCAAATGATGGTAGAAAACCTTCAATTTGTGTAGTCGTTTGTCACTAATATAACCTAGTCTATAGTGCCACTGATAATTACTATCAACGTCAACATTTGAAGAATCATAAACAACACAAATTCAATTAAGGTTAAGTACATAAATTCCATTATCCAAAACACCATCACAAACATTATTTCCACCAAACACAATATTCCTAACATTGTTATTACAATGAAAACCAAAACTGGTTTCAGACAGTCATTAAACAAATATAATACCGCAAATAAAGTCCTTTTACATGATATCAATTATTGAAAACTAAATTAAAACCACCAGACTAAATTTAATGGTAGTCTCCGACTGTAGTTGCATCTATAATAGGTTTATCAGCAACTTGAAGTCTCATTTTACCTTTTGCCACATGTTGTCTGCTCCTATCCCTGTAATGAATTACAGATATGATTCCCAGATTCAGTATCTAAAACCCATAGTAATTTATTTATTGCAAACAATTATGAATCATAAACATACCAATAGGAGCGATGGAACCATTATCTTTCTTCTCTTTGTCAAGTTTTAGGTAGTTAAGACAATTTTGTTTCCAATGCCCCTTTTTGTGATAGTGGTGACATTCATCGTTGTCGTTAGAAGCATTCTTCTTACTCTTCTCATTAACTTGCTTTCTCTTCTTCGAACTATTTAAAGATGAAATCTTTCCCTTTATAGCAAGCTCTATGCCTTTATTTTTTTATGAGGACTTGGTTAAGATATTGAGTAGCTCTATGAGGCTCACATTCAACTGGTTTATACTGTAGTTCAATATAAACGACTCAAACCATGGACTAAGAAACCCTAAGATCAATTCCACTTGCAAGCTCATTGCTTATATAAACGTCTAGCTATGAAATTCTACCAATATAGCCTTTCATCAATAAGACGTATTCCTCTACATAAGTACCCTTCATCGCCTTTGTATTGAACAATTTCTTAGTAATCTCATACCTTGCGGAATGAGATTGCTCCCAGCTTTGAGGCTATCAAAGATTTGATAGACAATCATGCTTTCATACTGCCTTTGCAATAGTTTGTATAAATTAGACAACACTTATACTTCAACAATTTCAAGATCTATGTCACATACCGAAATTTCCGACTTTTGAAAATTCGACATCGATACTCCCTTTATCGACTGCCGAGAAATCGAGTGTCGGAAACTCCAATAGTGAGGGTTTTAGAAAGAAGAAATAGAAGAAAAGATAGAGAGAAGAAGAAGGAAGTAGAAAAGGAAAGAAGAACAACAGAACAACACATCAGAACAGAAACAGAAAACAATATCAGAATCTCACATATCGCAGCGGAACAATATATAATAGATAAATCAGTAATCTTTTAAACAAAGAATTTTATCAGTTTATACATACATCAATCATCAGAGTCAATATACAACTCAATACAACAATGGACAGTTATGTAAACTTGTCCTCATACAGAATACACAGCGGAATAAATACTATCAGATACAAATACTACGTCTCGTCCTCCAGCTTATCTCCAAAGCTCCAGAATATCCAGAATATCCTGATAACATAACTCTAGGCTGCCCGTGTGGAAAATGGTGGGCACCCAGAGTTTAGAAGGGAACAATAAACTCCGAGTCAGTCATGGTGACTGGTGTGAGATCGTAAAACAGTTTTATCTTTAAAACAACAAGAAGATTTAAAGTCAAATTCGCAATGCTTTTGGAAAATGAAACTACCATAAGACCTCCCACCACACACACAATGCAAACGCAGACTTGGAGGAGATTTCTTCTTATGTTAGTCAAAGATGCTTACTACGCAAAAATCAAAACCTTTTTGATATTATTATTAGTGCATAGTGGAAAACATTTCGAAAGTATAATATAAATCTTAGCCAGCATAGGTACCATTATATTATGCCTGCTATAGCTGCCTCCTGAGGAGACAGGTTATACAATTGAAATCGTAAAGGCTCGTATTGTTTCTTTGGATTTCCAACAAATGGTCAGGCTAAGGAACTTCCTTTTCCACGATGGGTACGTCCCTGGAATAGACGACCCGAGAACCTAACCGGATCTCTGCCAACACAAGGCCGGGTTACCTCTGCAAAAATAGGTAACTACTGACACGCGTATGCCATCCCCCGATCGTAACCGATCTTCCCGAGGATCCCCGATTTCCAACAAACCACATAGATAATAATGCAGCAACCACATAGGTTAAGTATCTGGGCTCCATACCATGATACCACCTCTATCCAGAAGGAATGACATACACTAAGGGGCGCTACTCCCTAGAACCTTGCCGCATCCTTCCTGTTTCGACCATTTCCAGGGTGTGAGGCTCGACGAAGTCTCGTCCACAAAGCTACGCTTTCTCAAAAAGCCCTGCTTCGGGTCAAACAAAATGATCAACCTATGATCACAAAGATATAAGATCAAACAAATGATCATATAACAAATGATCAAACACTGATCATTTCACAGCAACACTCAGTATGCCACGTTACCAAATTGGGAGTATATCGCTGATAAATTTCAACTACATAACCTCTGAGCTCGTACGTCTCAGAGAAGGGTGTTAAGCTAAGAGAATAAATTCTCCGCCACCAATAGAAATGTATTTGAAAGAAATCAGCTTTATATCTCAAATTGTAACGTCAGACACACAATCCATACAAGTCTGTTCCGGGATCGAACAGAACCGAAGGCACTTCTCACGAAGCCCTTGCACATCCGGATAAATTTCTAATCACGTCCGGACTTCCCGTCACTAAGGGTGATAAAACCTCTAAACCGGAGATCAGCCGATGTAGAGTAACTCGACGGTAATCCTTCCGTTTTCAAAAATATCCGGTCTTCAACACCGGTCTTCAAATGCAATTCATAACGACGTATCACATATTCGGAATGGGTTATACGACCCCATGGTCCTTTCCCGGCTAACCCGAATAGTGAGCGTTTATTCAAAAATAAGTGTGGCATTCAAATTCATCCAATTCACAACAAATACCTATCTAAAGGTAATTATCGATAGTCGGTTATTTAACTATCAATAAAGATGCGCTACATCATCAGATTCCAATAATTTTCCCAAATTTTTCATTTCCCAAAATATCTTTACTAGATATAAAATTTCATATATAGTTTCCACACTTTAAAAATAAATCAATATTTATTTTTAAACAACTTCCCTTTTCTTTTATAAATTCCATAGTGAATTTATATTTTTTCGAATATTTATTAATATTCAATTTTTTTCAAATCGATTTCAATATTCACTTTTAATTTATCTTAAAGAAGATAAATTCTCAAAACGTTCATTTCATATTGGAAAAGTATTTCCTTACTTATTTAATAATAAGTATTTCACAAATCTTTTATTTTCAACACTTGGAAAATATTCCATATACTTAAATCAATATTAAGTATACATTTCATTCTTTAAGGAAATCATAAATTTTAACATCTATTTGAGTCAAAACGAATGTTGCGTAAAGCATCGTTACGACGACTCAAAATCACTAGTATAGGGATTCGAATTTAGATAGATATATAAATCCCAATACTACATTAAAAACATTTCCTTTCGGAAATCATTTACTATAACAACAGTGTTATAGTCCATCATTTCCTTATTTCTCGAAAACGTCTATTTCAACAATAAAAGTTGAAATCTATGTATTCGATAGTTCACACGTTTTAAAACATCTTTTAAAACAATTAACTTCATTTATAATATCGCTTCTCCAGAACATATCCATTTTACTTAACAATATATTCACTGTCCAAAATCGTGAATATACTTCACTATCCAAATTCAACATTTCTACACATTTTATTTAAAAGCTTATCCACTGTCCAAAATCGTGGATATAATTCCTTTAATTAACTTCTACAATTCACTTATCAAATTAAGTGATTTCGGATTCATAAACAACGTTTATAAATCACAATTTTATATTTTATAACTACTTCAACTTATAAATTCCTTTTATTATCCAATTCAATTTATAACTCAATTTTCTACCAAAAGTCCATTCTATAAGTTAAACACTTATAATTCGTTTATTTACAAAAATCGTTCTTTTAGGACTTCACAAATCATTTATTCTGTCCTTTATAAAACCCATTTTAACATCATTTAAAACGTCTTTAAAACTCCTTTATAATTTCATCACTTTGATTTATAAAAATCAAATTTTATAAATCTTATATATAGAGCTTTCATAATAAATTCAAAAATCTCTATTTAAACCATTTTATAAATAAATCGACTTTTATTTCAAAAATGACACTTCGGTTATATTTCACTAAAAATTATAACTTTTATAACTTTAAAATTTTACGTTTATAAATCGATTCAAAAATTCCATAAAACGTATATTTTCAAAAATCACTTTAAAAATCCTTTTAAAGTAAAAGTCGTTATTTTTACATTTCAAAACTGAATCCGATGATGCAACAACACCAATTAGTCCATCACAACAGTCAATATCATATATCAATATGATAACAGAATATATACCAATATCTGTAAACAAGTAAATACAGTTGAGGAATCCAGTTGGATCCCTCCAACCTGTTTCCCTGCATCCAAAGAGGTTAGCACAATACCAATTCCGCTCCAGTACGGAATTATCGCGGTATATGGGTTTTATAAAAATAATCCGCTTACTAACGGCGCAATAGGGTCTCATCCGCTATACGAGGCGGGAAATCAATCAATCCAATATATACATATGCCAATATGTATATATTGCTATATATAGATATATCCTAAAATATCTAATATCACATCCAATAGCAATCAATAACTGCAAAAATTCCACATTCAATTTGAGTGAGAAAATCTCACCTTAGCTTTTAATTTTGCAATTCCTTTCCATTTCAGCTCGTTCTTTACAGATTTTTTGACCTAGTGTAAACATTTTATACCATCTATTAATATTCGAATCAATCAAATAATAAATTTTCGTTTGGTAATTTTAATTATCCCAAGATTTTATTTTAAACCAGTTTAACTAAAAATTAACTTTAAAACTAAATTTCCTTTAACAAATTATTCTCCGGTTACCAAAATAATTACATAAGTTAATTAATTAGTAATCTGTATTTTATATTTTATTTTATTTTCCATATAACAACAGCATTTTATCTATTTTTCTTTTGGAACTTCATATATATACACTTATATAACAATCCAAATAGATTTAACACTCAAACTCTAAAATATTATTTATCTGTTATTATTACTACTATTATTATTAAACTAATCCTTTTTTAAATTTTCAAACAGATTATTCTTAACAAATTTACCAAATTAAAATTAAATCTCAACCAGTTTTTTTTTTAAAAAAACTGTATACATATAAATTTAAATTAAAACAATTATAAATAATTCCTTTTTATATTTTTCTTTCGCTTAAAATCTATATCTCAACAAAATTTATTACATTTCAAATTTAAATTGTAAACTAAGGATACCTTACTGAGAAAATCGAACACTGCAATCGAAACCATTTGCTTTTCGAGCCTCGCGATGCCTCCACGATCGAGTTGCCCTAGCTGCCTCAAATCACTGCCTCCAGACAAAGCTCTCTCACGCACCTCCTTCAGATTTATTCGAATGCCTCACCTTTGACTGGCCATCATCGCGCGTACGCCGCCGCCTGTGCCAATCGTGACATCGCGAGGCCCATCGATGTCGCGACCATCGAACATCCAACCTCGATCTACGCGCGTGCCTGCAGCGTCGACCCAGACGCCATCGCGAATTCCTTTACCGAGTTCGCCGAGAATCTCGATTGCCATCGAACGTGGAGCGCCTCCCTTCGACTTCGCGAATGTCACTGCCTCGACCCATGCCACCATGCCTCCCTTCGATCGGCGACTCGAGATAAATGAACTCGATTTGTTTTTCGAAAATCGAACGAACGATTGATTTCAATTTTTTTTTTCCTTTCTTTTGGGGACGAACTGAATTGATTTCAAGTGAGGAAAGGAACTCGACTTCGATTTTGAATATGAACGAGAGAATGGCACAAGGTTCAGATAAAAGAATACTCGTTCGGCCAAGACTTGATTTTCGAACAAAAGTAAGGCCATTGTTTTATCTCTGGCAAATTTGATTTCGTTGTCTATGGAGAATAGGGGGAAAGACGAACGAGTTAGAAAGAGAGTATCGGCCATTTTAAATTTTCTTTGTTCCTGCTTCTGAAACGAACCTGCGTGATGATATCTAAAAAGAAACGAAGGGGGTACGAACGAGACACAAGGGAGGCGGATGGTACTTATGGTCGGATAAAAGAAAAAGCAACATATTTTATTTAGATCCATTTCGTCTCGGTATAAATTGCTATGCGTTTATATATATCGTACGCTCACAAGACAACTCAAATCACTACGAAAATTGAAACCCGATAATAATTCAATATTACGGATCCAATGGAACTGGTTTCATCGAATTCCGAGACTGTGCCTCGGACGGCTATTTTTAAATATCGATTCAAACGATAGAATTCAAAACTGAACAGAACAGTTTCAAATTCAATTCTGAAACTTCAATTATCTTCAGTATTGTCAATATGAATTTTCAAAGCCTTTGAAATATTTTTCTTCAGCTTATGATTGAAGATTTAAATTTTTATTCAACTTAAAATAGATTAAATTTTATAATTTAATCATCTTATTCAAAGTTATATTCGGGATTCAAATTAAATCATCGTTCAAATATTTAAAATTAATTAAATATTCTCAATTTAATTTGTTCAAATTCTGGGTCGTTACAATCTAATACCCACTTATTATAAGAAATCACTAATTTGAGAGGAGCATCTTTAGCGGGTTTTCCTTAAAGAGGTCCACGTATAGATGATCATAAGCGTTCACATGTTAGTGCAATTTTGATTGCTCTTAGAAAGCCAAGGTAATTAGGTCTGGTAAGCTTGTCATTTTTTAAAAATAAATTCGGAGTGGAAATTTTCTACAAATTTAATTTAATGAAAGTAGACAATTTTACACATAGAAAATGTTCTTATATTATTAGCGAGGTTAATTATTTTTTATTTCATTTTAGTAGTAAGCTCCCGCTAGATTTTTATATTTTTCAGAATCCTAAGAGAAGTATAGAAGTTTTTTGACTTCTCTAATTAGTGTTAGGATTCGCTTGTTTGGGATTTTGACCTTGAGTTTGCTCAATAAATCATAGGCCCATAAGCGATGAATAACACATTATCGGTTGTATCATATACAACTCCTAACCGTGGTCTTTATCCTAATATCTTCTCAACCTTGAGTTTGCTCAACAAATCAAAAGAGATTATTCACTCCATCTACCATTTCATGATGGCCTAAGTATATTGTATGTACTTTGAGTTTTCTCAACAAATACATATAGTTATCATACCTCATCTAATCAATATATTAATAATACTACACATACGTCTCTCGCTTGAGTTTGCTCAACAACTAGAGAGTATGAAAGTAATTTATAAATATATAAATGGTAGAGGACAATACTTACATTCAAGGTACATAACCTTTAACATATTTATTTAAGTGATATTAATTTATGGAATAATGTGTTACCCTTGTGATTTAAGTGTCAAACGAATCTGAAATCACGGTACGTACTATACATATGTTATTATTCCTTAACCATAATTTGGGATTCTTATAGTTCCACTCTATTTAATTAAATCATATTTAATTTAATTTTAATTTTATTAATTGAAGCATACTTAATTAATTATTTAATTAACACTTTAATTAATTTAATTTTTATTCATTTTAAACATTTTAAAAATGAATATTAATCATAACAATTATACATATACATATATCACTATACATGAATAGATATTAATTAACATTTAATTAATTTAATTAATTATAATAATTTTAAGTAAAATAAAATTTAGTAATTTTGAATTTTTTATTATTTACCTTAGAGATTTTAAGATAAACACACATATATCATGATGTATGTTTTAATTTAATTAGTTAACGTTGAATTAATTATTAATTTAATTAATCTAATTAATTAAAATAAAAATTTTGAAATAAATTTATTAAATTTCATTAACAATTTTTGAAAATTTTATGACATTTACAAAATTTCATTTATATTTTAAATTTAACTTTTATATTCAAAAATTATTTAAATTTTCAAGGCCTAAAAATCATTTTCGGCCTTTGTATTTGTGATAACCTTTGGGATTATTTCATCTATTGTGCTAGGCCAGTACCAATTAAGGTATAATACTTGATTACCCAAACTCAACATTAAATACTACCTTTCTAGACACCCTCCTAAATGGGTAGGCTTTAACAAGTTAGCCCAATATTGCTAATTTAAACCACACAAGCTATTGGGCTTTGATATCATTAAAGGACTGGGCCAGATCACAATGGATTAAATGGGTGAATTTCATTTTTTTTCATTTTAAATCTTTATTGGGCCTATTAAGTCTAATTGACTTTAGATCCAATATAAAATATTATTTAAGTAAAATCATAGTTTATTTAAATGCTAATTTAATTAAATAATAATTTAATTTGAGTTTAAATTTGAGCATATCCAAATATACTCATGTGTATAATGCATATACAACATGTAAATGATGTACATGGTTAATGTGTATGTTTATGATATTGGGATTACACCGCAACAGGCATATTTATCCCTTTACATCTGTCTTTTTTGTCCATAGTTTTATTTTGAAATATGTATATATATATATAATAATTTTATACTTCTAATTAAAATGATTTTGACTAATTCAAAATATTTTGAATTAATATCTTAAAATTTTGTGTTGATTTAAACTTTAAAATCAGATCTTGATTTTAAATAAAAGATCTATTTATAAATTTTAAATTAAAATTATATAATCTAATTTTTTTTAAAATTTGAAATATATATACATATATATGTATATACTTATATTTAATTTTAAAAATTTGATTTATTTATATAAATTATTATAATAAAACACACGCACACGCACACACACACACACACACATATATATGTATGTTGGTTTTTTATTTCGATTGAAAGGTTTCTAATACACATACAGATATATATATATATATATATATATATATATAAATCCTTATGGATTTGCATGTTTTTTTAAACATAAATATATACATTAATGTATTAAAAATAATTTTAAAATATATGTTAATTATTATTATAAGGAAATAATTTTTAATAAAACCAAAAGTATATATATTTATAAAATGGTGTTAAATAATTTAATACATTTAAAATATTTATTTTATATATATACAATTACATTTTAATATTATAAAATTATTATAGCTAACTAAAATAATTTTAAAACCAAAATAAAAATTAGTTACTTAATAATATGGTCGAAATGTACTTATATATTATAATGATGTTTTCATGTTTTTTATATTTAAACAATTTGAGTATACAAATTTAAATCAAACGGCATAGGCGTATAAATTTTTTATAAATCATATATAAGATCTAATCTATACTAGTGTGATATAATATGGAATCAAAATAGGATTAGATTATTACCTAAGTATGTGGTCTAAGATTCACATCTTGAATGGTTAAATGATTCCAAGATATAATTGAATCAGCCTCTGGATTTTGTTATGATCTAAAGACAAACACCACCTTTCTTTTAATTTGATTTTGCTTTGATTTTATTTTGGGAATCAATGGATATGAAGCCTTGTTATTTTTGATTAGAATGAACAAGAGGATGGAGGCAAAAATAGTGACAAGTGATGTGTTTAGGTATGCACTTAAGAAGAGGAAAAGGTGGAAATATTTTCTTTTTTTACTTATTCTTTTGTATGCCATTTGAAATCTCACTTGAACACTCAAATCCTCCTCTCCTTACACCCTAGGCTGGACATGTTTGAGGCTACATGGGCCTTCAACAATTCGTAAACTCATTTAGTAATTAATTGATTCAAATCAAATTCACATATTTATTGATATCATATATCAATACGTACATATATAACTTTTATATACGCACTTTATTAATACTAATGGCAACAAAAAAAATCAAATAAAGTTCAGTAATTAATATTTCATAGATATTAATTATTTAATTAATTTACAATAATTACATATTAATCAAATCATGTGGTATTTCAGAGTATTCATCATTACAGCCGTGCCACTCAATGTGTAAATTCAAATAGTGATTAATATTGAACAATTCGAATATTAGCGTCCACACATCACCATAGTTAGTGGTGTGATAGTTTGGCCAAATTTGTTTCATACTTTTTTTTAGTAAATCTAATTTTAATGTTTTAAGCAGTGTCCTGTAGTAACGATTATTTACATTAATTCTCTTCGTCAAAACTATATCACTTTAGGACTTATGGAATTTGGTTTTGGTCAAATCACTCAACTCGGTTGGTCCACACAAAAACCAATGGTTTAATGATAATAATTATTATTAACCGTCTCGCTCTGGCCAGAGACTTTGACTTTGAGTTGATGATAGTTGATCGTGATCCTAACCTCATACAACCGAAGAGGCGAATTCTCTATTGAATACTGTTTCGCTCCCAGTAGTTCAACTCAGACCCAACTATAGTTATTTGACGGAGATCATACTATAATTTAACTATAATGAAAGTGAGTATCCACATTAAAGTTCAATAGTACTCTCAAATTGAGAGAAATGTGTAATATCGTCACTTCAAGATTCTATGTTTGACCCTAGTTATTTTAACCAACAGAAACCTCTCTAGTGAGTCATTCTATATTTATCAATAACAATTAGTACCACATCATACCCTCAGCAGTCATGAGTAATACACTGCCCAATAGTTGGAGAACGTAACGTAATATAGCCTAGACGGAGTATTGATATAATGTGTCAAAACATCTTGACTAAGAATATTTAAAATAATATGTTATTTTTAATGTGATAAATTTCTCATGGTCACAACACATTGTAATTATTATCATATTACATACTATTTAAGGATTTTCTATTTAATATACCTAAATTAAATAATTATTAACATATCATAACATGATAAGTATATAATAGAAAGTAAAACATCTTTTATTTTGAATAGATGTTATTATAGAGTCAATAATTTACAATAAATTACAGAAATTTTCCTAGGGCATACCCTAACTCTATCAGTATGATGGGATACTCAACGTCATTGAATTAAGTAATGTTCACGTTATGATGAGAGAAAAAGATGTTGTAGACTTTTCTTGATAAACTATCTTATCATGTGGAACTTACAATGGATATGTCTTCTTTTCTTATTAGCTCACGGTTCTATGGCAATCTTTATTGATAATTATTATCACAATACATAAGCATCAAATCTTCTAAGGGCCACTCCTAGCTCCTTAATGAACTTGTGCATCCCCAATTCCTCTTTTGCGACATCATTCAAGAATATGTACTTGGTCTCCATGGTTGAATAGGTCGACACTTTCTTTTCGGAACTTTTCCAACTAACACCCTCCCTTTGAGGGTAAACATAAAACCAGAGGCCAATTTTCTATATTGACATTACTGTGAAAACTTGAGGCTGATTACCTCCTTCATAAAGAGTCTAGAGTTCATTGTTTCCATACATAAGAAACAAATCCTTAGTATTCCTTAAATACGTAAGGATGACCTTAACTATCATCCAATGATTTTTTTCTTCGATATCACTGGTATCGGCTAACTGCACCTAGTGCAAAAGAGACATTTGGCCGAGTATATAACATAGCATACATGATGGATCTTATTACTAAAGCATAAGGAATCCAACTCATATGTTGTCTTTCCTCATCTGTAGATGGGGACTACTTCTTAGAAAGGACATCTCCATGCCGTACCGGAGCATTTCTATGCCCGCATTGGAACATTTCCACTTCCGCACTAGAACATTTCCACGCTTGGAATTTTCCATACTAAAATGTCTTGATACAGTATTTAGGTAGATTTATTGGGATAATATGAATAACCTTCTCAATCTATCTCTATAGATCTTAATACGTAGTATGAAGGATGGCTCTCCTAAATACTTTATCAAGAAAATAATGTACAACCAAGCTTTCACTAATTGTAACATAGGTATATCATTACCAATCAGTAGTAAATCATCAATGTGTAAAACTAAGAACGCTGTAGCACCATTCTATTTTTTTCTATATATGTGTTCTTTCTTTATATTTTTACTAAAACCAATCTGTTTGATTTTGTTGTCAAAATATTCATTCCAACTCCTAGATGCTTGACCATAGATTGATTGTAAGAGTCTACATGCCTTGTCACTGCTCCTAGTGACCTTAAAAGCCTTCAGCCGTGACATATAAATCGTCTCTTATAAAACACCATTTAAAAATGTTATTTTAATTTCCAACCACCATATTTTATTGTTATGATAAGCAGCAACTGCAAGTAAAATCCAAATTGATTTTAGCATGGCGACTAATGAGAACATTTCATCATTGTCAACACCTTAAATTTGATGGAAAGTTTCGCCACCAACCTTGCTTTATAGGTCTTTACCTTTCCATCTGCACCGACCTTTTTCTTAAAGATCCACTTGAAGGTGATGGGTTCACCCCTTCAGGTACATTCTTGAAAGTTCAAACTTAGTTTCTTTACATAGAATCCATTTCAGATTTCATCGCATCAAGTCACAAAGCATAGTCTTTACGCTCCAAGGCTTATTGGTATGCAAGGGGATCATCATCATAAATGACGTAATCCATGTCTTTACTGCCAATCAGAAACCCCTAGAATATCTCTAGCATGCGAGATTCTATACTAGACCTTGTACTAGGTTACACGTTTTCTTTGGGTCTTGAATTATAATTTAATATTTGGTTTCAGTAGAAGTTTCTTGGATCTCTTCCAAGTTTATCTTACTTCCACTAATTTCTCATGATTTTTTTTTAATTCAAAAAAGATGGCATGTCTCGAAATATACATTTTTTGCTATTCGATATGATAGAATATGTATCCATGAGAATTTCTTCGATACACTATAAACTTACATAAAATCAATCTTGCCCCAAGTTTATTAGGGTTTACATTTTTAATGTAAGTTAGATAATCCCATACCTTAAGATAATGAAGGTGGGGTTTCTTACCTATCCATAACTCATATAGGGTCTTAGGCATATATTAGACCATATGTTATTCAGCATATATGTCACGATTTCTAGTGCATAACCCTAAAAGGAAAGAGGAAACTTGATGTCATTTATCATTGATTGAACATGTCTAATAATGTTTGATTCCTTGTTTCCAAAATATTTATATGTTGGGGAGGATACGGTGGAGTGACTTGAGGAAAAATCTCATTCTCTTTTAGGTATTCTTGGCGCTCGTATCCAATGCACTCACCGCCTCAATCAAAGTATTTTATTTTTCTTAATCATATGGTTTTCTACTTTATTTTTATATTTATAGATATATCATTGACCTCTAATTTGTGTTTTATAATATACACATATTCATATCTAGATAAATCACTAGTGAATGTAACGAGGTAAGAGGTTCTACCTTTGGTAATTGTAGACATTGGATCACATACATTAGTATGTACGATTTCTAAGTGTCCATCAAATCTTTCACTGCTCTCACCGAATGGGTGCTTGGTCATTGTACCTTTAAGACACGATGTACAAGTATCAAATGATGGTAGAGAACCTTGGTTTCTTAACTTGTTCATTTGTTTCTCACTGATATGGCATAGTCCACAATGCCAAAGGTAACCATCATTTGTTTTAGACACGTTATTATTTTCAATAACAAATACATGATCATGATTATGTACATAAATTCCATTACCCAGAGTATCAAAATAAACTATTTTATTATCATAAAAATATTCATAACATTGTCATTACAATAAAATTTTATCTTTTTTATGTCGTACAGGAAATAGAAATTAATCCACTAATAAAGTTCGGTAAATAACAACAACTATACAAAATCAAAATATGTCACTAGCTAGTTTAACATGGTATCTTTGTAGAATATAGTAGTCGATGATTTTTATTTGATGATAATAAACATGTGTGTGTGTATTAAATGTGTTTGTTGTAGTACTATTACAATATCACATAAAGAAATAAATAATGTGTATTTTTTTACCAAGAGCTTCCACAATATTTCTATACAAAATTTTATATATACTATTTTATACTCCTTCATATACAATAATTTTTACTCTCATTTACAACACTCTTTCATATATAATATTTGTTGATCACTCTTTTCCTCGCCTACTCAAATACAAATTTTATATCTTCTTGCTCCAGCCTTCACCTAGATCGTAATTTGTTTAAACTAACAGATAACAATGCGGTAAAAAGCAAAAAAGAACAAATTAAAACTGCAAAAATGTAAATATATTTAAACTCGACATTGTCTTAGTTCATTGGTTTCGTTCTTTTTATATTTTAAATAGGCACCAAAATTAACGAACATGGACCAATGCAATAGGTGTACATAAGGACTAGTATGACATGTTCATGTGGGATATAAATTCAAAAACAAGATTGTGCATGAGCACATTAAGACATGCATAGTGTATCATTGTACATGCCTTAAGGCCAAGAACTTGAAATAAACAATGTGCATTAAATCAAGCTCATAGTCACAAACCAGCAAGGTCAAACCCAAAATTTCAAGGACCTTATTTTAAAAAGACAATGCATATGAATATGTGCACATATCAAACTTGCACACATGCATAAAGCACAAGCTACGAAATATATATTTAGGTCTAAAAGTAAAAGTGCATAGCACATAACATGTACACATAACAAAAGCAAATTTGGAAACACAATCTCAGGCATAAAACAAAGCCCGCAACAAACCAATTTAGGTTCACAAGCCAACAAGCACATCAAGATTAGGCAGAGCAAGCGATTAAGTATAGGCAGCTTAACACAATACACAACAAAGGCAAGCTCAAAGTACACCAAGCATGCACACTCATGCAACATCACACAAGCACACATGCCAGACAGGGAAGCACAACAACATGCATAAGCTTAACACAAAGAAGTGCACAACTCAAGATAGGAACAGACACAAGGTCATTCACAATACACATAAAGGAAATCATGGCAGGGATGCATAAGCAATCATGCTAGAAAATAATACCCAGTGCACATTTCAGAAATATGCACTAATGCACACAAAACTTCAACACATATGGTGAATACACAGTAATGAGTACAGTGTCAAAAGCATGGCTGATTTACATGAAGAAAAATAATCAAAAGTTATAGTTGAACAAGTCAACAATATCAGATCGAGATCACCAGTTATCTCAATAACAAAAGTTAAAAAACAAATCAGGTCGAAGCTATCACAAACTAGAAATCTCAAGTATGAACTAGTCAAAAATATCAGGCTGAAGAATTCAAAATATCGACCAAAATCAAAGTGTCACGTTGACAAATCAAAATCCAGAATAACAGTGAGAAACAAAGCCAAAATTCGTGTAACAACCCGTAAATTTTCGATAATTTAATTTGTTAATTTAATGAATCTTGTTATTTAATATTGGAAGAAATAAAAAGTTGTAATGTAATAATGAAATGAATACTAAAATGAAATGTAACAATGTAAATTAAAGTTAATTATTTACAATTGAAATGAAATTCCAATAATAAAATAATGTAAATTGCTATACTTGGCTATAAATTAAATGAAAGAAAAACAAAATGTAAATATTGAATTAATGTATGAAATAGCATAGTTAATGGTAATTGAATATAATCAGTGTTATGTAAGCAATTGTAACCTTTGTTGTTAATAATGAACTAATAAGTGTGATTTAAGGTAAATAGTAACAATTGTCATATGTTACCTATTCATTTAGCATGTTAAGTTAAACTGGAAATAAATTTCAATAAAATATAATTTAATATCATGTTGATGTAAATTAAATTAATATTTGTAAATAATGTTAATTTTATTCATAATATGATAATTGGTTGAATAAAAAGAATGGAGATAAAGATTTATCAATTTATTGGAAGTGGAAATTAACTACAAGGGCCTCTTTAGCAAGTGCAATTAGTTTCTAGGATACACAACTGAAATAATTACTTTTAAGGACAAAATGCAAAATAATTAGTTTCTAAGGCCTAAAAACCTATGAAATTATGTCCTTGAAAGTAATTGGACTACTGACTTTGTTCTTAAAAGTAATTATTCTGCTGACTTAGCCTTGAAATTAATTTCTGTGGATGTGTGTCCTAGAAACTAATTGGACTGCAAAGTTTGTCCTTCTAGTGAAATGCCCCTTATTGGAACTTGAATTATAATAATTGGATTAATTGCAAATAAATGAGATTAAATATTTAAATATTACGTTAATGGAAATTTAGATGAAAATTGATAATATTAATGTAATAAATCATGAACCAATGTTAATCTCATTTATTTGATGATAATGGATTGCATATTAGGATGAAAGGTCAATTAAATGGAATTACTGAAAATTTAATTTATAATTTCTGAATTTAACGAAATTGAAATTAAACACCAAAATCGATGGATTAATCAACTCTAAACTGACATCTAAATTTGTTTTAATAATTGTAAGTGATTAAGAAATCAAAAATGATAGAAGTTGTAAATTTTTAGAATTAAAACCGAAAATGTGATTTAATTAATTAACTGAAATATAGCCATTTTGGCCACTGACTCGGATTTTGACGAAACCAGTTTCATAGGATCCGTAATAGTGAATTATTATAGGATTTCAAGTTTCGTAACGGTCGGACTTGTCATTTGATCGTACGGACTCGAAATGCCTAGAAATCAATTTAATTGAAATTAATTGAAATCGATTTGAAATAAGCTAATTTTGGCATAAATTCTTCATACGACAGAATTAGGACTTGAAACCTGTTCCATTGATTTTAAAATTATCGATAACATCTATTTTGATATATGGGATGACCCATTTTCGTTTCGGGAAAGAAACGGGCTTTTCGGGTCATTCATCGTTCAAAACCCAAATCGATCGAGCCCATTTGTTTCTATTCTGTTCTGCCTATATATATATCATTATAAACCCTAGGTCATTTCTTATTTCTGAATTTAGTACGTACAATTCCATTTGCTCCTCCTCATCCCCAATGACAGACAAACCCTAAATCCCAATTACAATTTCAAATCAAATCCAAATCCAAAAATTTAAACTCTTCAATATATATCGAATTTTATATCGATTTGAAGCTCTCGACGAGCATAACCTAGATTTGCAACTCGTTTCTCAAATCGGATTATCGGTTGTCCTGGAATCAACGAATTAGTTTCGGCCGTTCGTTTTGGCTTTTGTGTTTTCGACGGTGGATCTTCATCCTGCGATCGATCGAGAAGTTTTGGGGGAAGAAGACGTCAAGGGGAGCACATCGGCACGGCTGTTTTGGGTTGAAGATCATCAGTTTCGTGAGAATTGGCTGTGGTATGCTAATGGAGCGGCGGCGTTAGGCGACGCCGGAGGTGGCCGCTCGGCCAGGGGAGGGATGCCTTTGGGCGCTGGAGTCTCTACCGCTCTCTGATCGAAGGTCAGGCGATCGATGGATGGGCGGCGTCGAGTCAAAGGGTGGCGGCTTCGATGGCAGGCGATCGTGAATTTTTTGAATGAATTAGGGTTTACTGGGTAATCCGAAGGTGACGTGGTATTTTAATTTGAATATTTTATTTAATTTAAAAATCTCAAGTTTTAAATGTTCAAACACGCGTAACTTTTTCATACGAGGTTCAATTCACGCGCGGTTTTCTCCACTGGGATCGTATCGAAATTCCGGACACTTTGATGCTAGTTTGGACGAATTCGGAGACTGTTTGAATTTTGGGCTTAAATTGAATTTAAATTCGATTTAAATTCAAAGTTGAGTGTTTTAACCGACTCATAACTTCTAAAATTTCTTATGTTAGTTAAATTAATTTTTGATGTGAATTAGAAATTTATTTATGACTGTTTGGTATATTTTAAATCATTATCTCAGTTAATTTGAATTTATTTGAATTAAATTGTCATTTAATTTATTATTGAATATCAATTGCCTGTTTAATACCCGTTATTGATTATCAGATCTATATTGATATTTATTGATTGATTTGGATGATGGTTGTGATGAATGTTGATTGTTGATGTTGGTTGAATGGATGTTGTATTTTATACCGTTTTAAACTGCAAGTTCGTTATGGATTTTTATTTATTTCGGGATTGCGGTTTGAAATTATATACAACCGTAAAATGTTTAAATTGCGGATTGAAATTATAAATATCCGTATCACTTGTCCCTAGGGTAGAAAATTATATACGGACACCGGATTGGTTAAATTAAATGATTTTAAAATCCTTAAATTTTTGAATTTAATCAATTGATGTTTTGAAATAAAATTTGATTTATGCAAATTGAAGTATTATTGAAAAATCAAGTTTGTGTTGAAATGCGAACTGGTTTAAAAAGGAATTTCTTTAAGGAAGTAAATCGGAAGTTTAAAGTTAAACTTTAAGTATAAATGAAATTCTATCGAAATTGAGTTATTGAATTTGTTTGAAAATAACTTTGAAATATGTTGAAGTTGGAGTAATCCGTATTGATATTTTGAACATGGATTTAAACGATATGAAATTCGATAGTTTATTGAAATTTGGTTTGTCGATTTGGAAATTTGAAATGGTCCAAATATGTTGAAATGAAATGAATAGTTTAATTTGATATTAATTTCAAACTCATATTTTAATATAAACTGTTTTAAAGATATATTATTTAAATTTTCTAATTATTAAGATTTTTCAAATTTATTAAACTATTTAACTAATATTAACTGTATAAATTATTTTGATCTGTTTAAACCAATTTAATTTATTTTAATCTAATTAAACCATTTTAATTTATTTTAAATCTAATTAATCTATTTTAAAGCTATTTAAACTATTTTAATTATATTTAATCTAGATTAAATCTATTTAACTATCTTAAATACATTAAAAAATATATTACCTAAAATTAAACTATTCTAGAGCATTTTAACTATTTATAACTATTTAAACTATTTTCTAAATTTCCAAACTAAGTATGTGGTAGAGTTTATATTCATTTCAATTGGTTTAAAAAGAGAATAAGGTTAAATGACGATATAATTTATGATTTTAACTATTTATGATTTTTGAAACGATATAATTTCAAAGTGAAATGATTTGAAAGTGATATGGTTTTTGAGAAATATGATATTTTGATATAAATTGTGAAATTGACTTTGAAAGGAAATATAATTATCGAACTATGATTTCAAATGTGATATGATTTCAACAGCGAATATGATTTTGAAAGTAAGTAATGATTTTGAAGGTGATATGGTTTGAATCGAATATGATATTTTTATATCAATTATGAAACGATTTTGGAAATGTAAAAGAACCATCCGGTGTGTAATAAGCGATTGGTTGTTAAAGAGACTGGGATCAGATGTTGTCATACTCTCTGCCAATACCGAAAACCACTTTGACAACTGTGTACGTGGTGGAGATTCAAGAATGAAGTAGGATGGTGGCGACGATCCTAAAGGTATATTTACGTGGACCTAACTCCCATGAGTTAGCATAAGGTGGCTAAAACAGGAGCGATTCCTGGCCAATGAGGTAGCTCCTCTGATCGGACACATTCCATCGATACTATATTCTGACTTGCGATTTATTTGGTGTCCACCCTTCAATTTTTACTCGGGAGTGTGTTTCGAAGTGGGCGGTAGTGGCTGCTATGCGTTATCACCAGTCCGGATGCGTAATTGGTATATATACCCTGGCATTGCCTAGTTGTGCCGTGTCACCTACCCTAGCGCGCCTTCTACGAGTTTGGTTTGTACCATACCTTTGACGACACCCAGTTTACGGGTGGGATTACGGTACTGTATAGACTGTGGGAAATAAAAATGTGTTAAGGTGGAAAATGTAAAGCCTTAACGCTATTTTAATAGTTTATATTACTGTAGACATATTATAATAGCGTATTGTACTACATAGTAGATAGTTTAACGTATCCTTAGGAGATGTGAATCCCAAACATCTTTTGAGTTACTGCACTTACGTTAGACACTGGATAGGAGATGTCAAACCTCGTAAACATCTCCGACGTCGTTTACACTCATATTTATTTACCGTTGATTTGACTCATATAAGATCTTTTAGTTCTGACTCGAGTATTTTGTCTTTTCAATTCGCTCGGGTCAGCCTGAGCATTTCAGGATTTGAAGACCTTTTTTTGGAGGACAAAGACGAAGATTGTATTATTATTATTTACTATATTATTCCACTGCATCATATTGTTCCGCTGCAATGTTATGTATTTATCTCTGATATGTGTAACTCTGATTTTTGTATTGGATAAGTATAATCAAATGTTTTGTATACAGCTTCATGAACTGTTATTTGATTATTATATTTTGTCATTCTGCTATGAGATTCTGTTTTTTTTTATTTCTTTCTCTTTTTCTTATTCACCCCAAATAACAATTCGCCCTTCTGTATGGTTTGAGTTGGGATGCGTGTCTACTTAAAGCGTACAAAAAGGCGGGATGTTACAATTCAAAAATTAAAACATTCAAAACAAAAATCTCGAAATATAGTGATGAATACAACTTCTCAACCAAGGAATCAACCTTACATAGCAATCGCCTAGCAGTCGAAGATAATAAAGTATAGTGGAGTAAAGGTGCAAATACAGTGATGAATTTGCAAAGCGGTGGCTTCAAAGAAGGAACCCTAACAAAAAAGGGGATATGCCGTATAAAAGAGAAAAGAGGAAAGTGTTTTATTTTGTTTCGGACTGGTGTAAATTGTAAAGGGATTATATATATATATATGTAATTGTAAAGAGGGAAGTCTTTTAGTTTTAATTTTTGTATTTCAATTTTTCAAAACTCTAGTTTTTTAACTAGGATTGAACTACATCGTGTAGTTATGAAAATTCTCGACTTGAGGACAGAGTTGAGGCAGGGTTTCTAGGCATAGAGGTTGAAAAATCAGGTTTGTGATAGTGGAAAATTTACAAGGATTTTGTAAGCGGTAGATTGTTTAATCTTAGTAGAAACCTTGGGGGGCAACAGTAGGCAGGTTTTGCCAAAACTGGGTAAATTTATGTGTTGTTTTTACTCTTACATTTACTTTATTATTATCTGTGCTGTGAATTTAATACTTATAACAGATCCTATTCACCCCTTGGGTTAATTCAATCATACAAGTGGTATCAGAGCTAGGTAGTCAAATTCACACCTTTTAAACTAAGGCTAGTTTTAATAATGCTTTTTCTGAAGTACAACCTATAGCTAGGCCGTCAATGTTTAATGGTACTGATTATTCATATTAGAAAACTAGGATGAAATATTTTTCTAGATACCATTGATGCATATGATATAGTTGAAATTGGTTATAGTCCGCCTATGGTAAAAATAGATGATCAAGAAGTCCCTAGGCCTAAAGATAAGTGGGATGCAAATGAACTCAGTCATTATCGCTCAAATGCTAAAGCTATGAACTCTATTATCTACACCTTAGATAAAATAGAATATAATTATGTTTCTCATTATGTGACTGCGTTGGAAAGTTGGCATACGCTTGAGGTGACTTTTGAAGGTACATCATAGGTCAACGAATCTCATCTAGCCATGCTCAGCAATGAATACAAGAATTTTTTAATGACAAAAGATTAAAACATAAAGGAGATGTATGGACGATTTTCAAATATAGTATTCAAATCCAAAACGATAGGGAAAGCTTAAGCAGAATTAGAGATCATGCGAAAAATTCTGAGAATCCTCCTAAGAAGTTTTGAAGCAAAACTGACAGCAATCCAGGAATCCTGTGGGAAACCATGTAGTATAAATTATACTAATGTGGATGGATATGGAGGCTACTTTAACACTAGAGGGAGTAAATAGTGTTTTATAACTTAATAGAACTTTTCTAAATAATTTCAACATTTAAATCAAATCACAGATAATTAACATAGATATATATTAACAACCAATGATAGATATATATAAATGCAGTAAAAGTAACAGAGATGTTACCAGGAGTTTTATACTTATTTGAATTGACCAATCCTACATCTAGTCCTGTATAGTATTTATATAGATTTCCTTTCAAACGCCAACTTTAATCAGGTAGCAAGCAAACTAGAATACAATCTTGATTTCAAGGTGACAAAACACACTCTCTTGACTTTCTGAGCTCAGGGTAGACTCTCTTGATTTAACCGAGCAACAAAATCAACCACTTGATTTAAACAGGCAACAAGCACATCCACTTGATTTGAACAAGCAAAAAGCGCACCCATTTGATTTGAACAGGAAATAAGCACGCCCACAAAATAGTAGTAGAGAGTTGTTGATTCCAAATACAAATAGTTGTACTTTGGATACAGAATATCCTATAGCCATTTGATAGCACTTTGATATTTGAATTAAAGATAGAATACTTGCAAATCAGTGAGTAGATCATAGAGAATGAATGTAGCAAAGTAGAGATTGAATTTGAGTGAATTTGAAGAGTATAGAAAGTGGATTTTTTGAAATATATAATGAGAATTTAGAGTAAGAAGAATATAGAGAAAGTTGTTATTAAAATTTGTTTCACAGTCCCCTTCATATAGTTTTTGAAGGGACTTGTCTATTTACGAAGAGATGGAGTCAAAAGTTACAATTGTTCAAAATTTGAAAAACAACTCTTCAACGGTACATATGTCGACATACATAAGTAGGGTATATCGACATACCCTTGTATTGTGAGAAAAAGAATAACACATTTTAAAGCATTATAAAATTCTGATATTTTGTAAAATCATTTAAAAATAGTATTTAAATACATTTTAATATATAAAACTTTTATAAAAAATTGTAGAAATATATTTTGAAAATAAAATAATTATTCTGACGAGAGAGTATTCAAAGAAAAGAAAGTTGTTATTCAAGGACTTTAACAAGTTTATCTAATGTCTATTAACTATAATTTATAGTCTTGAACTCTTCATGTCTTTATCTTTAAACTCACGAGTCTTCAATTATCATGATCGTATCTGAATCTTGATCTCTAATCTCTTTAGATCAATCTTTAGACTCGATTATTATATACTTGTATAAACCTTGTAATATCCTGCAAAATATTCTATAGAACTTGGGAAAACATCAGTACCTATATTTGTATAGTCGTGGTCATCAAAATCAATATATGCGGTATTAATTTTTGATGATGACAACCATTTAAATATATTTATTATAAAATATAATGTAACTCCCCCTAAATTGGTTAATTCCCGCATATTATATGCATATATTATATTTTATATATTTTCTCCCCTTTTATCATTAACGAAAATGGGTAAAGAAAAATAAAACTCCTAAACGTGACATCAAATACTATGAAATGTTATAATGTTGTATATGGAATCAAAATTAATTCTGATTGTGAAATAACATTTCTGAGAAATAACTTTTTATATATATATACAATCTATAGTTACATTTGTTTAAACCATACATCACAATTTTTATACTTATACACACTTACATACAATTAATTACATGATAAGTATAAATAAAACTAGAGTTAATTATAAAAACTAAAATGTACAAATAATAAATACATATTTTAAATACAAATTAAAACTAGATTTTCTTAGGAGCTTCGACCTATCCTTTGGATTCAAAGATTGGATTGGTGTTGATAACTTCCCAATCTTCATGTTCCACTTTCGCCTTAGAGTTCGAGCATTTTGAGGCTTTGCCATGAAATTCTTTAGTGAAACAAGAAATTAAACATCGAAGAGAATTGAATTGTTTTTCTTGTTCTTTGATCATTTGCATTTGACTCAACAAGTGTCGTTGATTGTGAAGAATGAAGCAAAGAGCATTCTTGAGTGATTGAAGAGTTTCTTCTAGATTGTCACAATGTTTTTATTTTGAAAAATTAATGTTTGAATTCAATTTTATGAAAAGAGATGCATCAAGAGGAATAATATAAGAGGATGAACTGATCTCTGAGTTTTTTTGGAAGAAATATGGTTTCGTGGAAGTAAATAGTCGAATTAATAACTAATCTTTTGAAATTTCAAATTCTGGAAATACCAGAGTATGTCGACGTACATGGGTAGGTTATATCGACATACATGTAGAAATTTACATGTTTTTGTTTTTTCTTTAATATTTTTTTATATTTCTTATTATTTTAGTTTATGATTATAGAGAACCTTAGAACATTATTGAACAACAAAATGAAGTCTTTAAGAAAATTTTATTAATAAAATAGAGAGATACATAAACATAATGAAAAATACATGAAAATAATATAAGTAAAACTAGAAAACATAAGGATAGATAAGTAGATCTAGAATGAAGACGATGAAGAATAATTTCCACCAAGCTTTCTCATTATCTTCCCAAAGTATTTATCAACCTTGTTTGAGAGACCAGTGAACTTCCTACTAAATGAACGTTTAAGCTTCTTTGATTATTTAGAAGCTTCTCTTGATTCCTAAGTATCTCTTTGTTTGAATAGCGATAAGGTTTGTCATAGCTTTCAAGAGATGTATCCATTTCCTCCTCCTCTTCTTTCTGTTCTTCCTTCTATTCTATTTCCATATCATCACTTTCTTCTTCTTGAAGAATCTCTTGCTCTTCTTCTCTTCCTAAACTTTCTTCCTTTTCGGTAAGAGACTCATAAGGTTCAAATTCGAGAGGAATGTTTATGAGAGAGGTTTCTTTTATCAAAAATTTTGTAAGGCAAAATATTTTCACCTCTTCGGACAATACCAAAATAATTGAAAATTTTATTAAGATACACACCATAGTAAAGTGTGTTTTCATGTCTAGAAAATTTATTTTGAACAAAGTCATGCAAAAAACTTGAGCCCAATTTATATCATATTTTCCAAAAATAGCAAAAGGAGCTTTGAATTTTTTTTGAATGGGGTTGTTGTAATTCCCTATCCTCAGAGTAATACTTTATTGTAAAATAAGACTCATTAGTCTTGCTTTTGGCCAAAGAATCTTGCTTTTAAAACCATACTCTTCGTCATTTGAAAACAAATCATGCATAAATTGTCTATTTCCATAATCAATTTTAAAAGTAGAGAGGTCATTTCCACTTCTTTCACAATCAAGAATTTGACCAAGAATTTCATAGTCTAAAACAATAATTGCATCTTTGATACTACTCTAAATTTGACCTTCTTCTCCTTGATAAAACTTTCCACTAAAATTGGCATAAAACATTTTTACCAAATCGAGATAGCAGTCAAAATCAATTTGAGATAAATCGGTTAAACCGAAAATATCATTTTCCAAAGCAAGATCTTGTAAACCATAATAATAAAACTCATTAAAATTAGCAAATATTCCCAAATATACTTTACCATAAGTTACATACTCAATGTATGTTTCAATGGACTCTTGATCATTAAAAAGTTGACCTTTGATCTTTTTGGTAAGCTTAATGGCTTTGGATGAAGAAGGTTGGTTTGAGGAAGGCATTACTGTTTTCTTTTAGAGGAAAGAGAGTGAATAATATGTTTGATTTTTAAAATAAAGTGTGTATACAAGATGAGGTAAGAAGGAGTGAATAAATAGAGTTTGAATGGTCATGTGACAGGGAAAAATGTGTCTTGTCAAATTTTGAATTTAATGCAAAAGAGAGGGAATTTCAAAAGTTCAAATTTTGAAGAGAGTCCTCAAATTCTGCCAAATATGTCGACATACGTAGGTGGCATATGTTCATATATGTCGAAATTTCAAAGTTTAGAAATTAAAGAAATATATTTAATATAATTATATATATATATATTATATATTTTATTTCTATATTAAATTATTTCTAGAAAAATAAAATATGAAATGTAAAATTTTTCGATTTTGCTATTTTCTTTGTTTGATTTGATTAATCTTCCATCAACATGAAACATATGTTGATATTTTCAGTGCTTGTTTCAGTATCTTTGGATGTTGTATCAGAATTGTCCATGGTTGCGTTGTAAGTCCTTTTCCTCTTTTTAAATGAATTGGTGTTTGGTGAACACTTTGTTTAGTTCTTACAGATAGTCTCTTCGTAGATGGCCTACAAAAATTGTTCATCTTTCTATATTTTAGAAGTTTTCTGAAATTTCAAGTCATAAGAGAAATCTCCTCATAATTATCATCGTCGTCTAAATATCGTCAGTTGTTGAGTTGAATGCAATTGATTTCTTTTCGGTCACTTATTTTCTTTTTTACCTTCCAATTGTGCTTCATAGGACATTATATTACAAATTTTTCTTCAATTTTTAATATACTAATATCATTGGCTTCCTTTATTGATAATTTATTTTGATCCCATTCAGAAGAGAGTGAATTTAGAAATTTTCTTACTTGATCCTCTTTTGAAAAAAAATTCTCTAATGATACTAATGAATGAACTATATTTTGAAATCTAGAATACATGTTAGAAATAGACTCATTTGGTTTCATTTTAAAAAGTTGAAACTGGTTGGTTAGCATGGAAATCTTAGTTTCTTTTACTTTATTAGTGCCCTCATGTGTGACTTGTAATGTTCTTCAAATTTCATAGGCACATTTACAAATGGAAACTCAATTAAATTCATTTTTATCTAAGGAGCAAAATAAAATATTCATGCCTTTAAGTTATTAAGTGCTTGTGTCTTTTGGTCAGGTGTCCAATTGTGAATATTCAGTTTAGGGTTTAGTGTATTCACTTTGTGTAATGTTCTAAATATCTAGACCATTGGATTGAAAATAAATTTTTGTCATACATGAGTAGTAAGCATAATTACTACCATTAAATAATGGGGGGTCTAGCAATTGATTGTCCTTCAAAAGTGTTAAAAATGTACTACCAATGTTACTACCATTTATAATTTTCAAAAATCAAATAATAGGTTTTGAAAATCTAAGGCTCTGATATCAAATGTGTGAAACTATGTAGTATAAATTATATTAGTATGGACGGGTCTTAAGGCTACTTTAGCACTAAAGGGAGGGATGAATAGTGTTTTATAACCTATCTAGAACTTTTCTAAGTTGTTCCAAGATTTTAATCAAATCATAAATAATTAGTATATGTATGTATGTATGTATGTATGTAAATGCAGGAAAATTAAAGTAAAAGTAAGAGAGATGTCACAAGGAGTATTATACTAGTTGATTGACTAAACCTACATCAAGTCCTGTATAGTATCTGTACAGATTACCTTTCAAACACCTACTTTAATCAGGTAGCAAGCAAAATAGAATATAATCTTGATTTCAAAGCAACAAGACACACCCTCCTGACTTTCCAAGCTCAAGATAGACTCTTTTGATTTAACCAAGCAACAAGATTGAATGGGAAACAAGCACACCCACACAAATAGTAGTAGAGAGTTGTTGATTCCAAATACAAATAGTTGTACTTTGGATACATAATATCCTATATCCCTTTGATAACACTTGATTTTTGAATTGAAGAGAGAATACTTGCAAATTAGTGAGCAGATTTTAGAGAATGAATGTTGTAAAGCAGAGATTGAGTTTGAGTGAATTTGAAGATATAGATAGTGGATTTTGTGAAATATATAATGAGAATTTGAAGTAAGAAGAATATAGAGAAAGTAGTTATTAAAATTCATTTTCCAGCCACCTTTATATAGTGTTTGAAGGGATATGTCTATTTGTGAAGAGATGGAGCCAAATGTTACAATTATTCAAAATTTAAAACATAACTCTTCGACGTTACATATATCGACATAAATAGGTTGGGTATGTCGACATACCCTTGTATTTTGAATTAAACAACAACACAATTTTTAAAGTGTTATAAAATTATGGTATTTTGTAAAATAATTTAAAATACATTTTAATATATACAACTTTTATAAAATATTTGTAGAAACATATTTCGAAAATAAAATAATCATTCTAATGAGAGAGTATTCAAAGAAAAGAATGTTACTATTCAAGGACTTTAACAAATTTATCTAATGTCTATTGACTATAATCTATATTCTTGAACTCTTCATGCCTTTGTCTTTAAGCTCATGAGTCTTCAATTATCTTGATCATCTCTGAATCTGGATCTCTAATCTCTTAGCTAATCAGTCTTCAAACTTGATTATCCTTTACTTGAATAAACATGTGTAATATCCTATAAAATATTCTATACAACTTGGGAAAACATCAGTACCTATATTTATATGGTAGTTATCAACAAAATTAATTTCTGTGGTATTAACAAATCCAAAAAATTGAAACAACTTAAGTTGGAGGAACTAATAGGAAATCTCATCACCTATGAGATGGTGTAGAAATTCAGGGAAGAACGTGAAAGTGGAGATTTGAAAAAGAAGTTAATTGCCTTAAAAAGTACAACTGATAATGAGGAAGAAGATGACGCTGCAGCTAAGCTAGCACTATTGATGAAGCGATTCAAAATGTAGAACAAAAAGCATGGAAATCCAGCAATAAACCAATGAATAAAAGCCAGAATTGCCAAAGTTCTGGATGATTCTGAGGAAGAAATCACATGTTATAGATGTAAGAAGCCAGTTCACAAAACCAAATCGTCCACTGAATCAAATTGATAAACGAAAGAAGAAGAAGTTTTGCAGCCACTTGGGATGAGAGTGAAGAAGAGGAGGAGGAGAACACTAATAGCGAAAAGGAAGAGGCAAATTTGTGTTTGATGGTAGAATCAATTGACATCGACGATTAACCTAACGAGATAGCACAGTTTTCCCATACCGATTTATTTTTGTTATATCACGAGTTAAACAGAAACATTGATAGACTTAAATAAAGATATAACAATCTAGAATATGAGAAAAATAGTCTACTTGGTTTAAATAATGAGTTAGAACAGATGATTTAAAATATTAGAAAACTTAACTCAGAATGTGAGAAGAGTCGGTCTCTAGAGGAAAAAATAAATAGGACTAACACTAAAATTGAAACCCTCAAAAATGAGATTTTGATCTTGAAAGACCAAGACGATGCAAAAGGAGAAAATTCCATTAAAAGAAGCACCTCACTTTTAAATGGAAACATTGCTCTTAGATCTAAGGTTCAACAACTTGAATCGACAATAAGAAAATTCTCTAAAGGAGAAAAAACACTGAATATGTTTTTAGGTAATCAGACTATCATCAAAAATATAAAAGGACTTGGGTATGATACGATTGAACAAATTAAGAGAAAGAATTGTGATAAGATCAAATTGCACAGAGAATTTTCAAAGTTTTTAAATTTTGAAAAAATAGGGCATAAATAAAATAAATATTGGAATAGGAATAAAAATAAAACCGTTAAACAAATTTGGGTTCCAAAAGGTACAAATTTAAGTTTTCTTAAATTTAAATAAGTTTGGGTTCCCTAGGGTATAATTGTTACTACTAACGGTTTGCTATATAAACAACTTTGGGTACCTAAGATTTCAAACATAAAAGAATGTGGTCCTACATTGTAACGACCCAATTGAATTCGGAATATTTAATTGATTTTAAATATTAAAGAGCTAATTTTATAAGTTAAATCAACTTTCGAAATTCAAATACAGCGGTTTATTTGATAATTAAATTATTGAATTAAATATTTGGGATTATTTAAATGATTTAAATCCTAAGTTTAATGTGAATAAAAATAATTTCGAAAGTTGATTTAAATTATATTTAAATAAGAATGAAGATAGTAAACTTTTAATTTAAATTTAAAAGTCACTAATTTGGTTCTTATAACAACTCATTTTAATTAACGTGTGAAATAAGCCTTCCGGGGCACTACCTCGGATTGGATGAAACCAAGTTATTGTACGCCGATGATTTTCATGGCGATCGAACGAATTGTTTAGTCGTGCAAGATCGAAACACATGGAAATTAATTTCATAAATTTATAAAATAATTGGGTTTGAAAAGCTATCTTCTGCATACGATCGAATTAGGTCTCGAACTAGTTCCATTGTGTGCGAAATAGGGGTATTACATATAGAATGCCAAGCGGCACGCCTCGTTTGAGGTTCGAGATTTTCAGATGTTTAAAGCTTGATATTTAAATAAAATAATATATTAAGCCCATACCCAATCCATATCTCTCCACTATTCCACCATGCTTCAATCCATACTTCTCCATGTTTCAACCATACCCTCCATCTATAAATCATCACTTTTCACCTGAGAAATGTTCTGGTTTTCAAGAGAAAAATGAAAAAAAAAAATTAAACTAAAATCAAAATGGCCTCATCCAACGGCCCTTAACGATCAGTGCCACTAGAGGCTATATTGGTCGATGCGACCAACTAGGGAAGTGTTCAAGAGGGTGAGGCAAACTCATCAGATGATGGTGATTGTCTCTGATGATCGGAGGTGGCCGCAATTTATCATCATCGGTAAATGGGAGAGGGGTACGTCGGCACGGCGATGTAGGGGACGAGGGGAGGAGTGGTAGGTAGCGTTGGGTAGTTGGTGGTTGCGTGGTGCTTGGGTGTTAGTGTGGTGGCGCAGCAGTGGAGGAGATGGCTAGAATTTGGGAAAAACATCGATCGATGTTTTGGAGGATTTCCTGGAAACGGTGGCGTATTGGTGATGGCGACGGTGGTGGAGGGTTCGTCTTGGTGAGGTGGTTCTTGGGCATGGTGGCGGCGAGCTCCGATGGGCTCTAGTGGCGATGGCGATCGAATCAAGTTGGCCTGGGTTGTTTTCGTTCACGATTGAAGAAAGGGGATTAGGTGGGGTTAATTATTTAAAGGTTAATTATTTTTAGGTGATTGTAATTAAGGATTTTATATTATTTAAAATTGTAAAAACTTATTAATGTTATAACTTCTTCATACGAGGACGGTATCGAACGCGACGAGTTGCGTTGCACTTGTAATGATGGAAGCTTCACGATGGAACTGGTTTAGAAAAATTTGGAGATAGTTGAAATTTGGACTAAAATCGAACATCTTTTGATTTTAGTTCCAAACCGGAACGCCTTGGCGGAAACTAAAATAAATGTTAGTTAAACTCGCCTTTTTGGTTAACTAGTATGATATATAGTTGATAAAAATTATTGAATGACTGCCTAGATGATTTACTATATTTATTAGTTGGTTTGGATATATTCCCGCCCTTGGAGCGGATGAGACCCTATTATGTTCCCGTGGAAGAGCGGATGACCCTTTTTATACGAATCCCGCCTCGAAGCGGTTGATTTATAATATTTGGTTATACACTATATGTGACGCAGGGGGACAGGCTGGAGGGATCCAACATGATTCCTCATCATTGTTGATTTAATTTCAATAACAATCTTATTATATGATTATTGGATATCAAAAACCTGATTGTTGGCCTAATTGAATTTGATAGTGTATATGTTCGACATAAGCCCTGTAGTGGTAGAAAATCATTAACAAAGTTTGTTAAATAATAAGTTAAATCAGGATTGATGTCAATAACAGTAATTAACTAAGTTGGTTAATTAAAATAAAATGGTAGCTTACTTAAGTACCATAGTGATCGCTAAGCCTCTTTCTAATTCCAAAAAGCTTATATTCAAATTAACTTCAGTTTATATTATTTTAAAATTTAATTTATTATTATAATATATTGTTTAAATATTCTATTTTTTATTTATATTGATACTGTTTTAAAGTTAATTAGTTGTATCAATATTGTTATAAAGTTATTTATTTGTATTTAATGTGTTTTAAAGATATTTATCAATATCTTACTAGTTTGAAAAAAAGGTTATTTATTCAAATAATTAAGATGGTATGAAATTAATAATAATGATTATTAGTAATATTTTGGAAGTAAATTATTATTATTTATAGTAGTGATAAAGATTAAATATTATTGTTTTATTTATAATGTTTTGAATTAATAATTATTATCTTTAAGATAATCGTGTTTGTGTCAAAATTGGTCACAACACTCTTCGGGCGTGTTTGAATAGATTAAATTGAAGAATATAAATGAAAAAATGAGGCAAACCTAACAAACACACCCAAAACAGATAGAAAGAAGTATAGAAACACAAGGATTTAGAGTGGTTTGGTGTTGTAGCCTACATCCACTATGGAATGTTGTTGTTTTATTGATATTACTTGCTGGTTACAGATGTTTACAATAGTACAGTCGAGATACAACAATGATTTTGGTAGAGTATCGGCGTTCCAACGTCCAAAAAGTCCATTTTCTAAAGGCCTTGGACTGCTATTTATAGGTGTAGGCTGCAAATATCTTGCCCCAATCTCTGAAGACTCCTTCTCTCACGTGGGTGGGCCCACGTGATCGATCCTCGGACATTTCGACTCGATCCATGATCGATACGTATCAAATTCGTATCGATCCAAATTGTGCCTTTTTGGGTCGAGATCGATCAGGTACATTCTTGAGGTAGTACGTAAGATCCTGTGAAAATTAGGTGGCATTTGGACTTGTAGATTTTGAGTTATGATCGATGCAAGTTTGCGTTTTCAATGTGAAACCGAGCTCGTATCGATACATTTGTATCTAGGGGTGTAAATCGGTCGGACCGGACCGGACGGAGGTGTGTTCAGTTTATGTCCTAAATAAAATCGGACCGGACATGGACCGGACGAGATTTATGTTCGTACAAATTTTGTTGTCCTAGCTCGTGTCCTAAATGAAATCGGACGGACTCGTACATATATTTTTCGGACACGGACCCGAACGGACACGGACGGACAATGCTATTTACATCAAATTTTATGTTGTTTAATAGAATTTCCATCAGATATACTGAACTATAAGAAATTCAAACAAATTCGAACGAACTCGGACCGGACAATATTTTTTCTCGTACAAATTTTCTTGTCCTAGCTCATGTCCTAAATGAAAATCGAACGGACTCGGACGGACGTATTTCGGTTACGGACACGAACGGACATCGGACACTCGTACAAAATTTACAGCCCTATTTGTATCGCTCCTTTTCGTATCGATGTTGTGCACGTGACTGCTAGATGACGTGGCGCTATCTTTTAGGATCGATCCACTTTTCAAGCCGAGTGACCGAGTCTTCCTCTTGATCATGCCTTGTTCGTATCCGTTGGTATGGCCTCGTTCGTATCCATCCATTACATCTCATTTCGTATCGATCCATGAACTCATATAGCATCGATCCAAATGCTTACCTCGTATCGATATGATCCCGGGTCTTTCGTATCGATGAATGAGACCCTATTTCGTATCGATTGATGGCCAATAGATACGAAATATGCAAACGGTAATCGACACATGCTCCTCATACGTTGGAGCGATACGGAATGACTTTAACCGATTGATATGAAGTGTGGCTGATTATGATGGATACGAAGCGATGTAAATGCGATGGATACGAAATGGAGAAGCGAGGTGGATACGAATGGGGTCTTCTTCCATGGATACGAGCATGGTGTTTCACTTGGACTTTGATGGATCAATATTTTGAGCATACGAACTCTGATTGACTTGAAATTTGGTACGTTGGCTCCCATAGCTTTGGTTGTCGTATCATATCGATTGTAGCTCGATCCGAACTCGGGAAAAATTTACCAGCATCCATAATAGACCTGTGTACAACCGATCCTCGGGATGAACCGTCCTTGGTTCCCAGTTAATTTCTTGGTGTTACGGCCTTGCCAGAAGGCGGGATAACATTTGCCCCCCAAAGTACGTCTTTTGTGAACATGACGTGCTTTGAAAAAGCTACAACCTTCTGTCTGAAAAGTTCTATCTTATTTGATGAGTAGTCATCTTTTCGCCAAAAGATGTGATCTTTGATTGTTTCCCGGTAATATAAATACTGGATTGTTGACTGCCAACGATTGTACTGTGCATTGTTGTAACTAAGTGTTGAGTGTTAGAAATCTGTTGTTCATTGTCGTAATTGTCACCTGGTGAGCATTCAATTCCAATGAATTTTGAAAATTGAATGTTAATTCATCACACATAAATGTATGTTAACCTGACTCCCATTAACGTTTGTACGTTCATGAGTCATTGTCAGTTCAGTTTTTCTTTTTGTATCGAATCTCATATTGATCCTCTCCTGAATCAATGTGTAATTCGAGTATTACCAATGCCTGGTGGTCGTTTTTGTGTATCTCTTCGTATCGGCCCTCTCCTGGATCGATGTGAAAAGTTGAAAAATCATATTCGTATCGATGGCGATCAGCACGAATTGGTTGACTTCTCAAAACATTTCGTATCGATGGATACAAATCTCTGTGAGCTTTAGGTTGATGGATACGAACAAGACATTTTGTATCGATACATTTTTATTGGGTTCGAATAGTTCAGATAATCTTTTGTCTTGCATTTCGTATCGATAAACTAATAGATACTAAAGGCTTCATCTTAGATTGGTCGTGGATGGATACGAAACTGGCTCTGTATCCATGGTGTTCGATGGGTACAAACAACTCAATCGGCCTTTGCTTTGTGCTTCGTCTCGGTTACCTGATGGGGAACTGTTTCAACCGGTCACAGTGACTGGGAGACGAACGGACCCTTCCTAGATATAAAAGGCTTTCGTACTTAGACAATTTCCACTTTCTTGCTTTTCATTCTTTCTGCCTTGCTTCGTATCGACCAAAAAATTAAGAAATTAAACTTGCTTTCGTCCCTAAATTAACACACTCCTTAATCCCTTGAATCTGCACTTTGATTTAGGTAATTAAGTAGCGAACTTATGTCAAAACGATGAGACTCAAATTCGATTGCCAATTCATATGCGTTCATGGCCGATTCTGGTTATGTGGAGGCTGTAGATGGTCAGAACGGGTTTGGAAAAAGGAGGAGATGACGCCCGAGTGGATTTGGAGAAGGAATGTGAGTATATGAAGATGGAAATCGTATCAACCTGGGGTGTGAAATTCGCATCGATGTGAAATGAATGGGTTGAAGGAGGAAGCTCGTTTCGATCTTAGTTGCAATGTGATTTTGTATCGAGGGAAAGCTCGTACTTCGTATCGACTGCCGATGGAACTATGGATCGATTGACTAATTTAACATGATGATCGATACGAAGGTGTTAAGGCTGATTGATACGAAGCGAGGGATCTTGCATCGATACGAAATGGTCTTTGATGATTGATATGAGATGATGCCCCAGGACCGATACGAGGTCATGATCCTATGATCAATACGAAGTGGTGGTCTTTGTGATCGATCCGTGCAAAATCTTGATAGATACGAAGCTTCTTGTACACTCGAACACTTGACTCCGACGAGCTTCTGCCTTGCATAATTGGACTTAATCATTTCGCTGCATATTTGACTGCCTTTCGAAGCTCGTCGATGGAACTGTAACTTGACAAAATTTAACGGACTTTAACTTGGATCGGTCTCCAAAGTCTAGATGGCATGGTTGTGACGGTCAGCTATGACGGTCACTCCAGTTGAATTCTGAAGTCTCGTCGTTTAAACACTCTTTAAATCTCGTAGCATTTCATAGATAATATACAGCACTGCACTACACAACACATTCATGCACTTTACACTTGGGGAAACACGAGTTTATTGTCATCTAACGATGATTTTTGCTGAGTTGACTAGTTATGGAACCCGGAAGTTCTCAACAATAGGAGGCTCAAAGTCCACCTCTTCCCATAATAGAAATGCCGGCTATCGCAGCCGAAGTTATAAGTCTACCTCTGGATGAGCTACCAAGAGCAGCCTTTATCGAGAATCCATAAGACTCTGTTCCATCTAATATCTCTGAGGAAATGCTAGGTAGGATTTGCACAAGGCATGGATTATCGAGGGATTACGTCCTATTACCAGAGGCAAAAGGCAGACCCCACTCTCCTTCGGAAGGGTACACTGCTTTTAATAGATTCTCGTGCACAGCTGGGACACTCCTCCATTCAATCAATACATCCGGGAAGTGTTATCCTACTTAAGGATTGCTCCGTCATAAATGCACCCGAACGGATATGCTTTGCTGAACAGCTTATTTATCGTCTTCATGGAGCATCTTTTTCGACCCCCGACTCCAAAGGAAGTCCGGTACCTGTTCAATATAAAGAGCCGAGGGGATAATCCATCTTTCACCTTCTTAGAGGCAGTTAGGAACTGCTAGGTCATGATCGGAGCATGGACCAAGCTAAGTTACTTCAAGACTGAATGGTTCTACGTCCGATGCCCACCGGGTATCGCCAGACGGTGGCTTTTCAGGCGCAAGTACTTCAACTCTTATGCCGATTGAATAGATAATCTTATTCGATGTCGAATCTAATACTTTCTTTCTTTCACAGCTTCGATTCCTCGATCCGAAGGCGACCAGTTTAAAGTGATTGTAAGGGTTCTCCAAAGAGTGTCCGTTGTGGATAGAGTAATTGATGTTCTAATGGACGAGAATTTGAGGGCCGTCGGGTTGATTGGTGGAAATAAAAGCATCGGGCTTGAAGGATCTCTTAGGGCGGTCCCGGCGAGGCAAGTTAGGAGGAGAGTTCCTGGGATAGTGATCACCGAGCAAAGTGACGATGAGGATACGACCGTTGGAGATGAACCCGCATCCGGGCCTTCACAAAGCCATCAACATTCTGAGAGAATAAGGAAAGGCAAGGTCACTGCCCATAAAGCTTCAAGACGCAAGTCCGTTGTCATGTCTTTACGAGCAGCGGGTGTGGTAATTTCAGAGGCTCCTCCTCGCACACAGAGATCCTTTTCGAAGGACTTGCAGATCTCCCAATTCCGAATGATGTATCTCTTCAACAAGACATCGGGTTGGAAGGGCTTCAAAGTGCTTTAGATTTAGGTGAGCCAACTCCTCCGAGCATGGCTATAATAACCGGTTGGTTGGGGGGTTAGCACATGCATGCATACACTCCACGACACTACACGACTGAAAGCTATGAGCTGTTCAACTTCCGACAATAACTAACTTGGTTTCTCTTTTCACTCTACAGATTTAATGTCGAAGCAACCATCTATGCTTGGTAGCCTCCGCGCTGCACGCCAATTATCTAGTTCATACAGGGAGTCCCGCATGCATGATTCTGACCATGACCGCCGTCATTCCAGCCAGGACAGGGATTATTATGATAGAGAAAGAGCTAGGGAAAGGGAGAGAGAAAGAGAAAGAGAAAGAGAGAGGGAAAGAGATAGGCGAGATAGGCGCCGCTCTCGATCACGCTCTCCTCCACCCAGGGTTTCATTGCTACCCCCCAACCCTGGAACACAAACTGTTGGATCCTCGCACCAGCCAGTGCCTCCACAAGTTCCAAGGCCTAGTGAACATCGCCACACAACTGGGGCGGACACTTCTATCGCTACCACTTCAACGGCTGCAGAGATCACAGGGGGGGAGCCGCTCAAATTTCCCAATTGAGAAGAGAGTTTCCTAACATCTATTTCGACGACTTCCACTTCCCTCCAAATTTGAGGGTGCTTCCAGATACGGTAGAGAAAATTGTACATGACCATGTTTATCATGCCTTTGGTCAATATCGCGAGTGGAAGAAAATCACAGAGAAGGCCTCGGCTATGGCATTTGAGCGGGCAAAGACAATTGAAGAGCTATAAGGAACTATTGCTAAGAAGATAGAATAGTCACAGTGCTTACTAGTGAAAATGACACTTTGAGGAATTCTGAAACAGAGGCTCTGAAGAAAGTTGACAAGGCCAACAAGGAAAAGGAGCGTATGAGGCAGAAGCATTTAAAGCTGGTAGACGATATGGGCCATAGGAACGCTACCGTTACAGCCGAGAGGGATACTGTGCTCAAAGAGCTTATGGAGCTTAAGGCGAAATACGACGAAGTCGTTAAAGAAAAGGATGAGGCAAGGCCGCTCAGGAGGCATGTGACCAAACCGTTGAGCTCAAAGGTGAATGGGATGCGACGGTGCTAAAGGTTCAGGAGGCCGAGGCTAGGATTGAAGCCGAAATCGGGGTAGCGGAGGCCAGGCTTGAAGGCGGTACGGAAGATCTATTAATCACCTATAATGTCAACGTCCTGAAATATCGTGACTTGAGCTAGCTCAATGATTACCAAACTCACCTACATAATGCATGGCGCCATTTTTTGGCTGATGAGAAAGCAGAGCATCATACTGAATCCATTGATGAGTTCGAATTGGAGAACCGGGTGCTAACCGAGGACGAGAGAAGAGTTCTCCATAATGCCGCTATCATATTTTAAAAAGAGAGACTCGCCACTCAACCCCCGTAGGTTGGGGAGGGTTCTGGTGTTGAGCATCATGATACAAGTTCTGAAATTCCTATGCCAACCCAGCCCGAATCTACTCCTGCATTTGATCCTCTATCTGTGCCTGCTTACAATCCTAATCAGCTGTAATTGTCTCCAGCTCGCGAGCACATCTCCGAAGGAGCCCCAACTCCACCTGTGAGCCAACCCGAGGAAGGTATTCTAAACACTTCTCGAATTCATTCTAAGTCTTGAGTATTATCAGAAGAAGTCACTAATATTTTTCTTATCTTCATTTAGTGATAGGGCTGCACCGGCCGTGCCCCCCGCAACCCAAGTGCAGCATCAAGAGCAGAAGGCTGTCATGACGGAGGCGACGACTACCACAACTACCGCATCGACTGAGGAAGTTCATGTAAGCGCTTTTATCTTCAACGAGAAGATGATGGAAGAAGTCCTTGGTCATCAGAGCGATCCACTTACAAATTTGCCTTTTGTCACGGGCGAAGGCGTGTTCACAGCCAGCTCTTCGGCCCTAACTGCCAGCATCCCGCCAGACACTCAAGCAGCTCATGATAAGGCGATAATTGTGGAGATCAGTGCGGAGATGGCAAGTGTCGCACTGGGTGGTAGTATGGGAGGTGGTATGGAAGGTCCTGGCCCGGCTCCTTTATGCATAGTCTCTCTGGGTGGTACAATCATCGTCACCGGGGTACCCACCATGTCTCCTCATGTAGAAAGCGCCCCCTTTCCTCTTACCATGCATTTCAAAAGTGTTCCGATTTCTGTGAGTTCGGAGGAGGAGATTACAATTATTCCCCCGGTCGAGGATAAGCCGGGTAAAGGCAAGAGCTCCAAAATGGCACCATAGTGGCAGCTCAAGCAGGTTGACACCGAAGGGGAAGAAGAAGCCTAAGGAGTAGGCGTGTATCTTGGTGTCCCCTTTTTTGGTAGATAAGTAGGAGTTACTTTTTTTGGTTTCTGTAGGCCGTGTATAGATGAAGGTTCGGCCCCTGCTAGTAGGAATTTTTGAAATAAGCTTCTTTTTGTACTCACTTTTGCTTCCAAAGAATAGATGAAATACAATCTCATTTTTGTAGCATAACTCCGAGTTGATTTGTCTAAGTGTTAATATATTTGTGAAGCTTTATTTTCTGGGTCGGACTTATGTTTGGTTATTATGTCCCGGAGTCATGGCTTCGGCCCGTAACCAAACGTTAAGTCGATTCTCGATGTTGTACTGTCCCGATTAGTAGCTGGTGCCGGAGTTATGCCCCCAGTCCAGGGGATGAAGTGAAGTGATCGGATGATGAGTGTTTTTCACCTTCGACACTTTTATTTTTACTTAGTCGGAACTAAGTTGTTGTGAGATGAGTTCGAGTGGTCGGATCATGCTCCCTCATGTATTGACAATCGCATCCACACTCTGGGGATTGAACTTGCGTGCTGGCGGTCGGTCACGCCTGCTTAATGTTTAAAGTTACATCCACGCTTCAGGGACATAAGTTGTTTTTCGGGTGGTCAGTCACACCCGTTTTAATAATCGGAGTTGTGTCCACACTCTAGGGATTTAGATTGAATTATGGGCGGTCAGTTCACGCCCAATTGGTGTTCATACTCCAGTCCACGCTCTGGGGACTTAGTGTTAGTTGTTGAGCTGTCGGTTCACGCCCAATCAATGTTTATACTCCAGTTCGTGCTCTGGGAATCCGGAGTTAGCTAACAGACGGTCGATCACGTCTATTTTAAGTTTTTGAGATCTCGTTTGCACTTTGGGAACGATAAATTGATTAGGATTGTGGATGGTCGGGTTACATCCACCCTAAGTAAACAAGCGAAATCGTATGTGGACAAAACCACCCTCCTCGAGCTTGTGAATGTAGAAAGCGAGGTCGTTGGATGGACGAGTCCACCCTCCTCGAGCTTTGGTGGTACATGGGTGAAGTCGTGGGTGGACGGATTCACCCTCCTTGAGCCTATGTTTGTAAGTTTATACTCCAGCTCGCACTCTGGGAGCTGGAGTTAGTTAGAGGATTATCGTGTATCAATCCTTTTTGGCTTCAATGTGGTAGTTTGCCCCCGAGCTCGAGTTTCACTTAGTGAGTGACCGGTCGTATCACAGCCACTCCCTATTTGAATAAGTCCCACCGTAGGATGGAACTTAGCTCTCTGTGCATCGTGATGGTCGCTTGACGCATTTCAAGAATCACTACTTTGGCTCGAAGAGATTACATTTTATTGTTGAAATAAGAATGTATGGCAAAGTCAGTTGCCTTATTACAAGTTCAAATTTTGAAATTCATAAACAAATTGCAAATGAAAAGCAGACTAAAAGAATAAACAAAGCCTGTTATGTGTAGTAGCGATGAAGACTTTCGCTGTTCCAAGCTCTCGGCAAAGTGAGACCATCGACGGTCGATAATTTGAATGTCCCGTCTCCGAGTCTTCGTTCAATAACATATAGTCCTTCCCACGTTGGTTTCATATGCGAAGGGACCAGATAAATTCTCTTGAGCACGAGATCTCCAAGTTCAAATGTTCGGGGTCGGACCTTAGCATTGTACAATCGGGCGACTAGACTTCGGTGCGCGGCTACTCTCAAATCAGCCTCTTCACGCTTCTCATCTAATAAGTCCAGAGATTCAGCAAGCAATATAGCATTTGTCTTTGGATCACAGTAAGTCACACGCTGAGAAGGTACTTCTAATTCGACCGGAATAACGACTTCCGAGCTGTAAGAAGGTGAAAATGGAGTGTGGCCGGTCACGGACTTGTGGGTAGTTCGATATGCCCATAGGGCCATGGGAAGCTCATCGACCCATTTGCCTCCGGTCACTTTTTCAGAATGGATTTGATAATTTTGTTAACAGCTTCGACCTGTCCATTTGCTTGAGGGTGAGCAATTGCTGAGAACTTCTTCTGAATGTGGAAATGTTGATAGAAGTCCTTAAACTCGACACTGACGAATTGGGCTCCATTGTCAGTGATAATGGTATGTGGGAGGCCAAAATGGCAGATGATGTTGCAGCCAACAAAGTTGATTACTTTCTTCATCATGATAGTAGAAAGGGGCTCAACTTCCTCCCATTTGGTAAAGTAGTCAACTGCAACGATGACATACTTCGCACCACCTTTAGCTAGAGGTAAAGATCCAATTATATCGATGTCCCATGTGGCGAACGGCCATGGACTGACCATTTGAGTAATTTCAGTAGGCGGGGCTCTTGGTATCCGAGTATGTTTCTGACATCTGTCACACCTCTTGGCATAATCTAATGCGTCCCGATTCATAGTCGACCAATAATACCTATATCGGAGTATCTTTTTAGTAAGGGCTTTCCCCTCAGTGTGATCGCCACATTCTCCCTCATGCACATCATGTAATACTCGTTTGATTTCGTCGTGGGCGATACACCGGAGTAAAGGAATAGAGTATCCTCTTCTATACATGACTCCATTCTGGACAATGAATCATGAAGCTTTCCGAAGAACTTGTCTTTTCTCACTTCTGCTCGGGCAAAGTCCCGTGCTCAAGACAGTTTCTGAAAGGGGTCATCCATAACTCTTTCTTGGGTGTGGCTTCATGAAACCTAGTCTGTCTCCATCCGATCGATACTCCGAGAGGTATGTGTCTCAACAAGGATAAGTCCCATTTGTTGTGCTTTACCGGTGTTGGCCAGCTTTGCTAGAGAATCGGCCTTCTGGTTATGATCTTGGGGTATGCAATAGATGGCATAATAATCGAACTGATTCAATACTTCCTGGACCCGAGTAAGATAAGCAGCCAACCTCCGGTCTCTTTCTTGGTATTCTCCTCAAACTTGACATATGATCAATTGTGAATCGCAGTAAACTTCCACAGCAATAATTATCAAGTCACTGGCGAGTCTGAGTCCGGTAAGTAAAGCTTCGTATTCGGCCTCGTTATTGGTTGCACGGAAATCAAACTTCAAAGCATGACATACGGATCGACCTTCTGGGGTTTCAAGTAAAACTCCAGCGCCTGAGCAACCGTCGTTCGATGCACCATTTGTGTATAGCTTCCATATGTATTTGGGAGATTCACTGGTTTGAGGCATGATCTCCGGTATAGTGAACTCAGCAATGAAATCTGCCAGAACTTATCCTTGAATAGCCTGCCTGGCGTGTAAGCAATATCAAACTGACTCAACTCAATGTTCCACTTTAACAACCTACCAGACGTCTCAGGCCGTGCAAGGACCTGTCATAATGGCTGGTCGGTGTAGACTATGATAGGATGAGCCTGAAAGTAGGGATAAAGCTTTCTCGAGGCAATGATGAGATAGTAGGCCAGCTTTTCAAACTTCGAATAGTTCCTCCCGAATTAATGCAGCACTGGTTGCATTCTATGACATTGCCAGATAGATATATAGTTTCTCATGATCAATCGACTTTGATAGAATAGGTGGCTTAGATAGTTGTTGAACCAGTGCTCGGAATGCGCCCTCACACTCCTCAGTCCATTCAAAGTTCCTCTTTCCTTTCCTGATCAGGTCGAAGAAAGGAATACATTTGTCGGTGGATTTGGAAATGAACCTGCTTAATGCTGCTACCTTCCCGTTGAGGCTTTGCACTTGCTATATAGTTCTGGGAGTTTCGAGATTCCGAATTGCCCAGATCTTCTCGGAATTGGCTTCAATTCCTCGAGCATTGACAGTGAATCCAAGGAACTTTCTGGAGGTGACTCTGAAGTGACACTTCAATGGGTTGAGCTTCATTCGATATTCTCGGAGGATGTTGAACGTCATTTCAAGGTCTTTGACGTGATAGATGGAGAGTCGCTACTTTACAAGCATATCATCCACGTACACCTCCATAGTTTTCCCAGTTTATCTAGCAAACATTCGATTGACAAGTCTTTTATAGGTCGCCCCAGCGTTCTTAAGTCCAAATGACATCACTTTATAACAATAGAGTCTGAGCTCGGTGACAATGCTGGTATGCTTTTGATCGGGTAGGTGCATTGGTATCTGATTGTAGCCGGAATACGCATCCATAACAGACAAGAGCTCGTGTCCAACCGTTGAATCTATAAGCTGATCAATTCTAGGAAGTGGAAAACTATCTTTGAGGCATGTTTTATTTAGGTCTAAGTAGTCCACACAAGTTCTCCATTTTCTGCTTGGTTTTCTGACAAGCACTGGGATGGATACCCATTCTAGATATAGTGCATCTCGGATAAACCCGTTCGTATTGAGTTTATCCACCTCTTCTTTCAGGGCGGATGATCTCTCTAGATCAATACCGCGCCTCTTATGCTTTATTGGGGCATGCCGTGGGTCAATATTCAATGTATGGCTCACGATGTCCGGCGAGATCTCACACATGTCTAAGTGTGTCTAGGCGAACACATCGTGGTTTTCCTGGAGAAATTCAACCAATTCCTCTTTTATCTGTTGGCTTAGCGGAGATCCGATGTTTATCATTCTGGAATCATCATCGATCAGAACATCGATCTTCAACTCTGCCGAGGAAGCTTGACTGTCTTTGACTTCGCCTTCATTATCATCGTCTCTTGGATAAAAATCTTTTAGGAATTGGTTGTGGCGCCTGGGCATAGGCCCAGGCGTTAGCTGTTAATTGTCGGTAAAACGGACGTAGAGAGATTACTCTACGTCCTTGCCCTTCTCTTTCCGCTGTGCCTCCCAGAGCTCAGCAACATAACAGGCGCGTCCAGCCGCCTGATCTCCCTAAACTACTCCAACCCCGTTGTCAGTGGGGAATTTCAAAGTTAAACACCAAGGGCAATAGCTGCCCTGAATTCAGCCAGGGCCGGTCGGCCTAAGAAAGCATTGTACGGCGAATTAATATCCAACACAATGAACTGCAACATCCGGACTCTCCGGCGTTCTCCAATTCCCAACTCCACTGGTAATTCTACCGTTCCATAGGGTGTAGTCGCACTTCCATTGAAACCATGTATATGGGATTGACACGGCTTTAGGTCCTTTGCTTCCATTTTCATTTGGTCATACGCTCGCTTGAAAAGTATATTCACTGAGCTTCCACTGTCCACTAAGATCCTCTTCATCCAAGCATGACCTATTTGAGGTGAAATGACTAGTGGATCAATGGTAGGGGCTTCGACTCTATCGTCATTTATGTCTCGGAAAACGATGTCGTCTATCATCGTCTTCTGTTGTTTAGCCGAAGCCCCATCATCAAGATTACTACAACACTTGAAGTCCGCATGCCTAATCGAACTGGCATACGACTCAATTTTCCTCCAACTCTGATCCGCTGGATGAGGCCACCACTAACTGTGTTAATCACTAACCTCCCGCCAGTACGTGTGGGTTCCTCCGGCCTAGCCTGATTCGGTACTTGATTCTGATTTCATGGGCCCGCACCTCCAGCATGTGGCTCCCGAACAAATTGTTCCAAATTCCTATCTCAGATTAACTTCTCAATGATATCCTGTAAATGGCGACATTCATTGGTATTGTGACCATAGAAATCATGGAATCTATAGAATTTTCTAGATTGAATCTGCTTTTCGGATGACTGCTTCAGAGCAGGCTTCTTATATTGGCCAGTATCACTGGTTTGCAAGTACACATTCTCCAGGGATGTATTCAAAGGAGTATAGGTGTCAAACATGGGAGCTCTACGTCGTGGTCCGTGATTTTGATCCCGCTTCTTATCCTGATTTCCATCGCCTTTCTGCTAATTCTGCTTATTCTGTATATTTAACCGCACCTTTTTGGAAGTCTCACCTGTTTATTTCACAACGACATTGCTCTGGATTCCTTCCACACTGGGTCCTACATCATCCTTCTTCCTAGACTGTTTTGCATCTTCCTTTTTCAAGAACTGAGCTGCCTTGGAATAGAAACGGTCCAATGACGCGGGGGGTTTCCCAGCCAACCAGCTGCCAAATTCGGAATTAGGATCGATTCCTTTAGTCAGTGCTATCAATATGGAATTATCATTAGGGTTACTAATCTCCACGCAAGCAGCATGGAACTTTTCCAGATAACGTTTGAGTGTCTCTCCAGGAGCTTGAGTGACGCTAGATAAGGTGTTCACGTCCCTAGGTCTTGTAACGTGCATACGAAACTGTTCAATGAATTTCGTAGCTAACTGATCAAAGCATGAAACAGATTGGGGTGGCAAGCGAGTAAACCACATAGTTGCGATGCCCCCTAGAGAGAATGGAAAACTTCTGCATTTTACCGCATCATCAGCTCGTGCGACATTCATAAGCCATTCAAACTTCAAAATGTGCTGGTTAGGGTCTGAACTCCCTTCGTAAACATGTAAAGTTGGCATATGGAATTGACGAGGTGGTTCAGCATAAAGGATGTCATTAGTAAAGGGTGTATGACTCCTGGAGATTCCCAGTCATCATTGGAGAGGCCCCGACTTTCACGAATCATTTGACGAATCATCGTCGAGATGTCTGGCATTTGGACATTCTTGGCATGCTGGGCCAAGGTGTGGTCGGGTTCCATAATGCGAGGATGGCCCGGGCACGATCGACGGTCCATACATCGCCTCCTTGGCTCTAGGTCTTCGGGCACATATGGTTTAGGAGTACGATCGCGTTGACGAAGGTTCGGATCTGTTAGGTCTCGAATGTCAATTTCTAAGTTGATAGCGGCGGCAGTAGCACGATTATCAGTGTTGTGATAAGGAATTATCCCTCCTTAGGAGGAGGGGCCTGCCTGGTGACTAGTAAATGGACCAGGTCCTGCTTGTCCAAGATTCAGAGTGCACTGATGCCCAAGAGCTTGCGCGTAGCTTCCATCCAGTCGTGGACATGTGGATTTGTGATGGTAATCGGAAGAAGCAGAACTCTCAGTAGATGAGTAGGAAGCTTGATCCCTTCTAGATCTCCTTCGTCTTTCTTGATTCAATATGTTGGTTAACTCCGTGTTGGCATGGATCTACTGGGTAAGCTGCTGGCAACTTTGGGTTAGTTCTTGCATCAACATCTGGAATTCCTCTCTAGTGACGGGGCCTTGTGGATCTGAAGGTCCAACTGATTTCTGGCCTATGGTGGGTAGCTGCACAGGGTTCTGTCTATCTCTTCCTTCCTGATCCATAGTGGTTGAGGTAATCCTGGTGGTAACCATGGTGTAGGGTGAAGCTCTCTCCTAGACTTGATGTAAATCTGAATAGGATGGAAGAACTTCTGGGTTTGAGATCTGGATCTTCTCCTTAGACTCTTGCAATCCGATATTGGTAGTAGATCCAAAGAGCAGGAGAAAAGCTGGGTTCTCTCAGTGAAAGCACCAAAGTGTTTATGTCAAAATTGGGCACAACACTCTTTGGGCGTGTTTGAAGAGATTAAATTGAAGAATATAAATGAAAAAATGAGGCAAACCTAACAAACACACCAAAAACAGACAGAATGAAGTATAGAAACACAAGGATTTAGAGTGGTTCGGCGTTGTAGCCTACGTCCACTATGGAAAGTTGCTGTTTTATTGATATTACTCGCTGGTTATAGATGTTTACAATAGTACAATCGAGATACAACAATGATTTCAGCAGAGTATCGGCGTTCCAGCGTCCAAAAATTCCATTTTCTGAAGGCCTTGGACTGCTATTTATAGGTGTAGGCTATAAATATCTCGCCCCAATCTCATAATACTCCTTCTCTCATGTAGGTGGGCCCACGTGATCGATTCCCCGAAAATTTCGACTCAATCCATGATCGATACATATCAAATTCGTATCGATCCAAATTGTGTCTTTTTAGGATGAGATAGATCAGGTACATTCTTGAGGTAGTACGTAAGCTCCTGCGAAAACTTGGTGGCATTTGGACTTGTAGATTTTGAGTTATGATCGATGCAAGTTTGCATTTTCAATGTGCAACCGAGCTCGTATCGATACGTTCGTATCGCTCCTTTTCGTATCGATGTTGTGCATGTGACTGTTAGATGACGTGGCGCTATCTTCTAGGATCGATCCACTTTTCACGCCGAGTGACCGAGTCTTCCTCTTGATCGTGCCTGGTTCATATCCATTGGTATGGCCTCGTTCGTATCCATTCATTACATCTCATATCGTATCGATCCATGAACTCATATAGCATCGATCCAAATGCTTACCTCGTATCGATATGATCCTAGGTCTTTCGTATCAATGAATGAGACCCTATTTCGTATCGATTGATGGCCAATCGATATGAAATATACAAACGGTGATCGACACATGCTCCTCATATGTTGGAGCGATACAAAATGACTTTAACTGATGGATACAGATTATGGCCGATCATGATGGATACGAAGCGATGTATATGTGATGGTTACAAAATGGAGAAGCGAGGTGGATACGAATGGGGTCTTCTTCCATGGATACGAGCATGGTGTTTCACTTGGACTTTGATGGATCATAGGATACGAACTCCGATTGACTTGAAATTTGGAACGTTGGCTCCCATTGCTTTGCTTGTCGTATCATATCGATTGTAGCTCGATGCGGACTCGGGCAAAATTTACCAGCATCCATAATAGACCCGTGTACAACCGATCTTCGGGATGAACCGTCATTGGTTCCCAGTTAATTTCTTGGTGACACGGCTTGCCAGAAGGCGGGATAACAAATCCCAAAGTTAATAATTTCTTATAATGTTTACCATTACTTATTATTATTATAATAGAGTTTTAAAGTAAATGATTATAATTTGTTTATAAATGTTTTCGAGATTTATAAATAGAGTTTTATAAATGAGCTTGGAATTAATAAATGGTGTTTTTAAATGGTAACTTGCTATGTGACAAATGTTTAGTTGATGGACTTGTTTTGTCAAAGGGTGTTTTGGGATAATAAATGGTTTTATAAGAAGTTTATAAATAGATAGATATTTATAATGACTTTTTAGAAGTGATTTTATAGAATGATAAGAGGAGTTTTATAAAGCGTTTTGGAGACTTAAATGGAATTTTTTACAACGTAATAAGAGGGCTTTGTAAATGGTTTTTGATATTTATAAAGATTTTTTTTATAAAGGGTTTATAAATGACTGGAGGAACATTATATAAATGGTTTATTAATGGTTTTAGAAATTATGATGGAGTTTATGAATGATTTTAGAATTGGGTAAAAAGGGAATCTTCCTTAGTGTTTGGAGAATATGCTTCTACCGTTGAGATAAGTAAATGGATATTTTCTATGTATTGAAAACATATGGATTGGTGGATATAACTTTGTAAAGGTATATATGTATATACGAGTATTATAAAGTGGTTTTAATCAATGAGAAAATTAATCTAAGAGGCTTAGTGATTTCCATGGGAAATGAAATTTTTGTTCGAACGTTTGTTTATTTGATAGTTAAATAACCGACTATCAAATCTTGGCCTAAATGTATAATCCTTCTTAATTTTGGTGGTACGGGAATATTCCCTACTTAACACCAAAGGATTTTAACTTTGCAAATATCTAGGAGAAACGCGGGAATCATATGGTACAGTTACCGTCGGTGGTGCTATACTGTACGTATAAACTCGTTTTGTTCTACTAGGACTGCAATGACCGGCCTTTTTGGACGTTTTAAGTAGACACACATGTCGGACTCAAACCATTCAAAAAGGCAGATTGTTATGGGGTAAATAAGAAAAAGAGAAAGAAATAAAACAATTACAGAATCTCACAGCGGAATGACAAAATATAATAATCAAATAACAGTTCATGAAGCTGTTTAAAAAAAATACACTTGATTATTCTTTACAACACAAAAAACAGAGTTACATAAACAGGAATAAATAAATAAATGCAGCGGAATAACATGATGCAGTAGATTACATATAATAGGTAATAATAGTACAATCTTCGTCTTCGTCCTCCAGGAATAAGGTCTTCAACCCTTAAATGCTCAGGCTGACTCGAGCGAATTGAAAAGACAAAACACTCGAGTCAGAACTAAAAGATCTTATGTAAGTTAAATCAACGGTAAATATGAGTGTGACGGCGTCAGAGATGTTTACGGGGTTTGACATCTCTTATCCAGTGTCTAACGTGGGTGCAGTAACTTAAGAGATGTTCGGGATTCACATCTCCTAAGGGTCTGTTAAACTATCTACTATGTAGTACAATAGGATATTATAATATGACTACGGTAAAGTAAAAGTATTAAAATAGCATTAAGGCATTACCCATATCCCCCTTAACACATTTTATATATTCCCATAGTCTATACAGTACTGTACGCTCCTTCGAGAGGTTTACACAGAGGGAACCCCATAGGTATGGTACAAAACAAACTCGTAGAAGGCACGCTAGGGCATGTGAACATGGCACTCGAGGCAATGCCAGGGTAAATATACCAATTGCACTCCCGGACTGGTGGTAACGCATAACAACTACTACCGTCCACCTCGGAACACACTCCTAAATCAAAAATCAAGGGTGGCCACCAAATCAATCACAAAGTCAGAATATATATCGAAGGAATGTGCCCGATCGAAGGAATGACCTCACTTGGCCTGGTATAGCTCCTGTTTTAGTCACATCTATGCTGACTCACGGGAGTCAGGGTCACGTCATACCTTATACAGAAATTGTTCGCCAAACCATCCTACTTCGTTTCTGGAATCTCCACTACGTACACAATTGTTAAAGTGGTTTTCAGTATTGGCAGAGAGTATGACAATATCTGATCCCAGTCTCTTTAACAACCAAACACTTATTTCACACTGGATGGCTCTTTCAAATTTCCAAAATCAATTCATAGTTGATATCAAAATATCGTATTCAATTCAAACCATATCACTTTCGAAATCATATACACTTTCGAAATCATATACACTTTCGAAATCATATTTTCAAAATAGGTTAAACCCTCGTTTCAAAATCTCATATTTATTCAAAAATATGTCATATAAATCCCAACTTAGGCTACTTCATCATTTCATCATATTTGCTTTTAAACCAATGAATTTGAATATAACACTTCCCTTTTACTTAGTCTAAAAATTTAGAAAATAGTTTAAATAGTTAAAACAGTTAAAATAGTTATAAATAGTTTAACATAATAAAAATAAATTTTAGAATAGCTAAAATACTCTAAAATATTAAAAATAGATTAAAGATAGCTTTTAAATTGACTTAAGATAGTTAAATAGATTCAATATAGATTAAATATAATTTAAATAGATTAATTAGATTTAAAATAAATTAAATGTTTTAATTAGTTTAAAATAAATTACATTGGTTTAAAATAGGTTATAATTTATACAGTTAATATTGGTAAATAGTTTAATAAATTTGAAAGTCTTAATAATTAGAAATTTTAAAATAATATATTTTTAAAATAGCTTATATTAAAATATGAATTTGGAATTAATATCAGATTAAACTATTCATTTCGTTTCAACACATTTGGACCATTTTCAATTTCCAAATCAACAAACCAAATTTCAAACCTTTCAATTTTAAGTTTCAATAAACTATTAAATTTGATATCGTTTCAAATCCATGTTCAAATATCAATTCGAATTACTCCAATTTCAAAATATTTCAAAGTTATATTTCAACCAAATTCAATAGCTCAATTCCGATAGAATTTCATTTATACTTAAAAAATTTAACTTTAAACTTTCAATTAAATTTCTTAAAGCAATTCCTTTAAATCAATTCACATTCCAACATAAACTTGATTTTCCAATAATAATTCAATTTATATAAATCAAATTCTATTTCAAAATATCATTTAATTAAATTCAAAAATTAAGGATTTTAAAATCGTTTAATTTAACCAATCCAGTGTTCGTATATAATTCTCTACCCTAGGGTCAAGTGATACAGATATTTATCATTTCAATCCGCAATTTAAAATTTTACGGTTATGTATCATTTCAAACCGCAATCCTGAATTTAATATTAAATTCCATAAAATCGTTCGAGTCTATCACTTCAACCCATAACGATTTTTCCCTAATTTATAGATCGTTCGGGTATATATCATTTCAACCCATAGTGATTTCAAATAATAATATCTAAGGGAACTTGCAGAGTGATAAAATATATGAATCAAACATAACATACAATCATCCCATATCAACAAATCAAGCATCCGTCATAATCACCATTCAGTTCAACCAATAAATATCAACAATTTACATATTATTTACAGGTAATTGACTGGCAATTTAAATTCAATAATAGATTAAATAACAATTTAATTCAAAATAATACAAATTAACAGGAATATCAATTTAAATATATCAAATAGTCATAAATAAATTCCTAATCACATCATAAATTTAATTTAACTAACATAAGAAATTTAAAAGTTGTGAGTGGGTCAAAACACTCACCTTTGAATTTTTAAATTGAATTTAAATCCAATTTAGGGCCCAAATTAAAACGATCTCAGAATTCATCCAAATGAGCTTCAAAATGTCCGCAATTTCAATACGATCCCAATGCAAGAAACCGCGCATGAATTGGACCTTGTATGCAAAAGTTATACACATTAGACGGCGAACGATTTTAAAATACGAAAATAAATAAACAAAGAAGACAGGCCAACAAAAGCTTGCCACGTCAGTGCCCTCGACGTAAACCAGAACCCATGTGTTAAAACCCTAGCCGGCAGACCTGCTTACGCGATCAAACATGAGGCTCGCTACGGCCGTGATCAGTCAACGCCGCACCCTGCCCGATGACCTTCCCGCCATCCTAGGCCTTCTCAATCCCCCTCCGATCAACTCATGGCCGACGATTTTGAGGAAAAAAATGACAGCCGCCGCCACTATCAAGCCCTATGCTGAATTATACGCAACCATCCGACCATTGACTCGATGAACTAACCACCTAGATGCACTCCGCATGAGCCCTCTACAACCCAGCACCCTCCGGTCGACGATCGGTCGAAGTTGATCCCGATGTTATTTAACGACCGAGACTAATTCACCCCGTTTCGGCCACACATCAACCCAGGTCGAAAAACAAACTAAAAATTTGACTTGCGGTCGTCGAGAGCTTCAAACTGATATATAATTCGATATATTTTGAGGAGTTTTAAATTTTTGATTTGAAATTTGATTGGAAATTGAATTGGGAATTTGGTTTTTGGTTTGTCTGCCATTGGAATGAGGAGTTGAGAAGGAAATGTACGTACAAACAAATGGACATAAGAAATAGCTAGGGTTTAAAACGAGCTATTTATAGGCAGTTGAAAACAGAAAGAATGGACCAGATCGATTTGGATTGAACGATAAATGACCCGAAAAGCCCGTTCTGCCTCCTGAACGAACATGGGTCATCCCATATATCAAAATAAATGTTTTCAATATTTTTAAACCCAATGGAATAGGTTTCAAGTCCTAATTCCATCGTATGAAGAAGTTATGTTAAAATCAGCTTATTTCAAATTGATTTCAACTGATTTCAATTAAATTGATTTCTGGGCGTTTCGAGTTCGTACGATCAAACGACAAGTCCGATCGCTACGAAACTTAAAATCTTACAATAATTCGCCGTTTCGGATCCGATGAAACTAGTTTCGTCGAAATCCGAGTCATTGGCCAAAATGGCTAATTTCACATTAATTAAATAAATTAATATTAAATTAATTAATTCACTTTTTATTTCAATATTTATTAACTAACAAATTTCATCACTTTTGATTACTTAGACATTTATAATGTTTCAAAACAAGTTTATACATCAATTCAGTGTTAATTATTTCAAAATTTATAGTGTTCAATTTCAACTGCAACAAATCCAATTAATTAAAAATTTAATTCCAATGAATTGATTTTATTTGATTTCAATCTTTATATTCAATCAAATTTTTTTTAATCAAATAACATAGTTAATATCTATTTGTCTTTCATTACATTAATATTCTCCAATTTCCATCTTTATTTGTATTACCACTATATTCCCATTTATACTGAATTTTGTCAATTTCACACATTAATCATAATTTAAAATCCCAATTGATTTATTTATCTTGGTCTCATTCTTTTATTAAATCAATCATTGCCTTATGAATAAAATTGACATTCATATTTAATTTTTTACCTTCACACTTTTCAATTATTGTACTAACTCACATTAATGTAACATTTAATTACACTTGATTGCAATAAATCCAATTTATTATAATATAAATTCAAATTTAATTTAACAAGTTAAATAAATAGGTAACATATAATAGTTTGTCACCAATTAACTTTTATTCACATAAATAAGTTTATTATTTCAACCAAATGTTATAATTATTTTCCTAACACTAATTTTATTCAATTACCATTAATTATGTATTATCTCATAAATTAATTCATATTTACATTTGTTTTCTTATATTAAATTTATAACCAAGTTATACCATTAAATTATTTCAATTGGTTGGAAATTTCACTCAAGTTGTTAATAATTGACTTAAATTAACATGGTTACCTTTCATTCTATGTATTATTTCATTAATAAACTATAAAATTTTCTTTCTTCCAAAATTTAATTACCAAAATCTTATTAAATTAACTAATTTAAATTATCGAAAATTATGGGTCGTTACAAGGACAAATGATAAGGAGATTTAGGTGTTATTTAATTATAATGCTCGGGTTAGACCGAGCCTATTACAAATTTAGTTTGGATGCTTTGGAGCTTCTAGAGACGAGCTGGAGGCCCAGAGACGTATTCGCGTATATGGTTATTTTTCGGATGCATTTATTGTTGTATTTATCAACAATTGTAAGGACATATTGTTATAACTATTCGGGATGAAATAGGTTAGGATACTCTGGTTGATGTTGAAAGTTACTATAGGATCGAGTAATATGGAATAGTATAAAAGCAGTGCGGAATAAAAGAACAATTAGCAGATAATAGTAAATAATAAACGAGCGCACCAGGATTTTTATACTGGTTCGAAATTCCCGTTCTATGTCCAGTCCCAGACTCCTTTCTGGAATTTCACTAACTACAATCCTCACTTAACCCGGAGGAACATGTTTACAACCCCTGAGCAGCCGAACAGGGACCTGAGCAACAGAACAGGATTTCGCCTCAACAACCGAAGAGGACTTCACTTTTCCCGCAGCAGAACAGGACTTTTACAGAACAATATTTCTTGACACTATGTGTTCTTGAGTAACACGAATTTATCAATTATAGTACACCCTTCCTATAATCTTCTCCTTTATGATATATATGTGAATGTGTGAAGAATAAGGAAGTAAGAAAGTGAATTTGAATGATGTTGAAAGCACAAGTAAATTAGAATCAAGAATTCAGATAGTAAAATAATAATCAATTGAATTGTTGTTTGAAAACTTGATTCTAATGTGTTTATATAGATAATAAATAGTTGTAATTGTTCGTGAAGAGTTATCATCAAGAGTTATGATCATATCTGATGGATTAAAGATTGCAACTCTTCACGAATGGAAGTGCCTTTTCAGAAAACTAGCCGTTGTAAATATTCAGACTTCTGAAATTAAAAATTCAGACTTCTGAAATGCAACGAAATCAAACCAAAAAGAAAATAGGCAAAAATTTCCAGATTCAGACGTCTGAACTATCCAATTCAGACGTCTGAATATTGTATTCTACAATATTCATATTTCCAGATCCAAACGTCTGGATTGGATCATTCAGACGTCTGAATGTAACATAAAAATGAGATTTTTCCTTTAAACCAAATATATGCATATGAAATGATAATGAGATGCAGTATATATCATATAGGAGAGATTTTAACATATTTTAACTTCTAGACAAGGACTTGAAACAACCTTATATATAAAATTATACATAGTCGAATCTTGTCATAGATTAATCCCTGCAAAAACAAGTTAGTATATAAATGATTGTATAGTTGTCATAGTCAAAATATCGTATTTACGAAATACCCTAAACACGAAGTTTCAACATTCTCCCCTTTTTTGACGATGACAACTATATAAAATTATAGTATACAACATGATCATATAGATGCAGGAAATACAAATACTCCCCCTTAATATAAACTCCCCCTGTCGATAGGAAATATTTCAAAAATATATCTCCCCCTTTGACATCGACAAAAAGGATAGTTAGAATATCATGCATATCATAGATGTAACAAGTTTCAGAAAAAATTAACTATAAATCTTTAAAAGAGACGATTCCGAGTTCTCGTCTTAATTTGATAAACACATTTTCAAGAAGTGGTTTTGTGAAGATATCAACCAATTGATTTTCGGACGAGACAAAATCTAAATTTATCAAACCTTTTTCAATACAATCACGAAGAAAATGATGATGTATATCAATATGTTTTGTTCGTGAATGATTGACAGGATTTTTTGATAAATTAATAGCACTTGAATTATCACAATATACTGTTGAATTTGAAAGATTTATATCAAAATCTCTAAGTGTCTATTGCATGTAAATTACTTGAGCACAAGCTAATGCAGCAGAAATATATTCTGCTTCACAAGTAGAGAGTGAAACACAGTTCTGTTTCTTACTAAACCAAGATACTAACGATTTTCCAATAAAATGGCACGTACCGTTAGTACTTTTTCTATCTGTTCGAGATCCACCAAAATTAGCATCACTATATGATACTAACTCGAACGAACACTCTTTTGGATAGAATAAACCAAAGTCCTTGGTATTACTAAGATAACGTATGTGACGACTCGGGTTTTGCCCGCTCGAAAATCAACATCCGTACTTCACATTGTACTAGAATGCAGCAGATTCGACCGTTCAAATCCGATTCGCCGGAGCTATAACACAATTAAGTAAATAACACAGCGGAAGAAAAAGAATATATCAATATATATAACATTGATACAATGACAGATACAAAATCTGATACAATATGATACAACAGAATGATGCAACAGATATCAATATACATCAGAGATATGATACAAGAAATAGCAGCGGAAAGAAAATAGATAACACCAGCAGCGGATAGAATATCTCCAATAGAGTGCTCCAATCCATAGCTAGCTCCAAATAATCTACTCAACCTGAATATCTGAAAAGAAACCCAACTCTAGACTGCTCGTGTGGAAAATTATGAGCACCCAGAGTTTAGGAAGGGAACAATAAACTCCGGATCAGTCATGGGACTGGTGTGAGCAACAAAAACAGTTCATCTTTAAACAAACACAAAAGGCTTTTAAACGTTGAAATCCGCAATGCTTTTGGAAAATGAAACTACCATAAGACCTCCCGCCACACACACAATGCAAGAATTGGAGGAGATTTCTTCTTATGATAGTCAAAGATGCTTACTACGCAAAATCAATTGGATATTATTATTAGTGCATAGTGCAGAAAACATTTCGAAAGTATAATATTAATCTTAGCCAGCATAGACATTTCGAACTATGCCTACTATAGCTACCATCTAAACAGTGGGGCGCCACCATAAGTAAATGGCAGGTTCTACAACTAATACCGTACAAGTTCCGTATTGGGAAATGGATTTCCAACAAATGGTCAGGCTAAGGAACTTCCTATGCCACGAAGGAAACGCCTCTGGCGGGACGCTCCGAGAGACAAACTGCTCTCTGCCAACAAGGCCGGGTTACCCCTGTAACAGGTAACTCACGAATATGCCACCTCCCGGTCCTTTGGGACCTTTATCCGAGCTCGGTATCCAACATCACACATCATAAAGAAAGTGTATCCACATGAGTAAGTATCTGGGCTCCATACCATGATACCACCCCTTTCCAGAAGGAAATGACATACCCTAAAGGGCGCGACCCTCATAACCTTGCCGCAACATTCCTGTTTCGACAATTTCCGGGTAGTGAGGCCCTGACGAAGTCTCGTCCACAAAGCTACACTTTTTCAAAAAGCCACGCTTTGGGTCAACAGATGATCAACCTATGATCACAAAGATAAATGATCAAACAAATGATCATATCACAAATGATCAAACACTGATCATCACACAGCAACACTCAGCATGTCACATTACCAAATTGGGAATATATCGCTGATAAATTTCAACTACATAACCTCTGAGCTCGTACGTCTCAGAGAAGGGTGTTAAGCTAAGAGAATAAATTCTCCGCCACCAACAGAAATGTATTTGAAAGAAATCTGCTTTATATCTCAAAGTGTAATGTCAGACATACAATCCATACAAGTCTGTTCCGGGATCGAACAAAACCGAAGGCACTTCTCACGAAGCCCTTGCAAATCCAGATAATTTCCAATCACGTCCGGACTTCCCGTCACTAAGGGTGATAAAACCTCTATATCGGGGATCAACCGATGCAGAGTAACTCGACGGTAATCCTTCCGTTTTCAAAAATATCCGGTCTTCAACACCGGTCTTCAAATGCCATCCATAACGACGTATCACATATTCGGAATGGGTTATACGACCCAAAGGTCCTCTCCCGGCTAAACCGAATAGTGAGCGTAATATTTAAAAACATATGGATATGGGATTTCAATCAAGTCACAACTTATTACCCAAAATCTTTCTTTTCAAATGGTTTCAATCGATTACCATTTCAAATCTTTAAACAAAAAGATTCAACCTTTACAGTTTAAACAGTTTCCACACTTTAATCTTTTAAACAAAAGATTTAATTCACAGATTTTCCAAATAAATCTCCATTTCAATTTGATTAACTCGTTAAACCTTTAAATCAAGATTTAACTTATAGCTTTCAAAACAATCCCATTTCAAATGATTTAAACCAATCATTATTTTAGATCTGTTAAAAATAAACAGATTCAATTCATAGCTTTCAAAAACAATTCATTCATAACTTGAAAAACCATTTTTCAATTCAATATTGAAATTCCTTTAACTAAATTGGAATTTCATTTCTTATCTGAAAGCTTTTATTCTTTTAAAAACAAACAGTTTCATTTCAGAAAATCTGATTCATTCATACGAGTTAAAGTCTTTGGGTTAAATCCAAATTCTCAAAATTATACTTTTAAATGGTTTAAATTCATATAACTTGTACAGCATCTTAAATTCCTAGTTTCGAATCATAGAATTCAATTTCAAACTTGAATTCAAATTTAAATCAAATTATTTAAATTTGAATAACTCGATTAAGTTATTCAAAATAACTTTTATATTTGAAATTCCATTTCAAAAGTTTTTAACTTTAAATCCAAATTTCCAATTTCAAAATCAATTGAAATTAAAATTTCAATTTCAAAAACACCAAATTTAAATTATCTGTGACTTAATCGATTTCCACGTGAAATCCATATTTGTGTGTGTATAAGTGTGGTCCAGGGATTTAACACAATAGTGCAACATCAATCATCACATAACAAAACACCGGATATAGTTGATAAGCGATATAAACTATAACGCTTATCGTTCATTCACAGATCACAGATATATATCACAGGTAAGTAAACTACAGATCACAACATAAATCAAGGTGTATCACAAAGCATTATATATCAGGGATATCAAACAATTTAACATTCAATAGAATCTAAACATTCGCAAGTGAATTTATTAATCAACTGATTAATTTAAATCAAATGTATCAATTTATTAATCCGGGTTAATTATCGTAATTTAATTACAAATTACTTGAAAATCTTTCTTTCAAATTTATTAGTTAACCCTTAATTATTAACTAATCAGTCTTAAATCAATGAATCAATTAATCTTTAATTATTACATTAATCTCAATTAATTTCCATTATTAATTAATCCTTTGATTTATTAACAAATAATTAATTCACATTTTAAATTATCATTTAATTAATTACATTCAGTAATTATTTGTTCATTACTTCTCTAAGTAATTTTTATTTTCCAAATCGTCAAGTGATTATTAATTTAAACTTTAGTTAATACATTTAAACTTATAATTACAAATTATCAAACTTAATTTAATTCCAAAATCTGGAATTCAAATTCAATTTAAATCCAGGTTTAAACTTTGTTTAAATTCTTACAATCTCAACTTCCATTTCAAATTCCATTCTTTTGTTTTCACTTGATTGCCTAAAACTTCAAATTATTAAACAATTTATATTTAAAAACTTATTCCCAACTAAGTTTCAAAACTGATTTGAATTCATTATTAACTTTGATTTAGAACTTAGTTTAACTTTGTTTTAATAATTTTGAAATTAACTAAAATTTCCAAAACAAACAAAACAGGTTTTGTTTAAACCTGGGAACAGCCTATACCCGAGCCAGAACACGTTTGCCTCGAGTCCAATACGCATCTACTTCCAGAAAACTACCAAACTACTTCGAGTAATACCTAAATTTACTCGAGACCAAGCAAAAACAGAGATCATCAGAAACCACAGTGCACTGTGCACGTGCACAGGCGATTGGATCACCTCCGGCCATCATCACGTTCACCTCCACGTCGTCGACATCACCGTTGTCCAACTCAAACACCCAGAAACTTGAATTGACCTCGAGAATGAAATCGAGTCATCTCGACCAAATGAACCCAACTGCACACCACCAGAAAACGAACCCGCGTCACCTCCACTGGCCATCAGAAAAATCTGAAACTCCGGCCATAGCCTCGTCCATCTCCCCCCTACAAAACCCCAAACGCACGCGACACTCGATCCAGCCATGAGTTCGAACGAGACGAAAAAAACAAAGCCACACAAAACTAGGTTTACGAGAAAGAATTCGACGCCATCGCCTCCACGTTGGTCTGACCACCAGTCCACCATTTTTCCGAGCTCCACCCATCACTCCTCCACCTCCAGACAAATGCTCGACCCTTCCAGTCGACGTGATTCCCTACTGCAACCCAAAATGTTTAAAACAGCCAAAACAAAACTGCTCTTCATCCCCTTCTTTAAAAATCATAAATCTTGTTTTAAAAATCCTGTTTTAGTACGTACTTTCACTTTATACACCTGAATCCCTTAAACAAGAAATTTGTTTTAAACATAATTAAAGTTATACTTAGTTTTCTTGAGTTACCCGAGGTAATTATAGATTGTTTTAGCTTTAACACATTTTTAACACTTAGATTACAACCTAACAAACAGTTTTTGTTTACAATCTAAGTTCAACCAGTTGATAGATCAAGAGATGGAGGTTGGTTTACAAATCTACCAAAAACATAAAAAAACAGATAACAGGGTATTAAGAAAACCGATACACACAGATTTGGCACAACATACATATATACAAAATATATATCATCACAGAGGAAAACATGCTTTATCTAAACTTAGGTTATATTTAAAAAATATGTTACTCACTTGCTTTGCAGAGAAGAACAGAGCACGGTTTCTTTGCAAACAGTTTTGAATTTGAAAAACTGGAAAGTGTTTTCACTTTAATCTTCAAATCATCTTGCTTCTGTTTAGTTGTATGCTTATTTAAGATTTAAATGGAAGTTGTATTGCAGTTTCTACTTGCTCGAATTGGAAATGAAAGGTGATAAGAGAAAAATAGCTTACAGGTTGAAGTATAAAACAGGTTACAGGATATAACATATTTTATACAAAATGGTGTACAAGTTTGTACAATTATCAGAGATAATTTTATTGTTGGTGGCTGAAATCACATTTTATACACTCGAACAGATTTTGCTTGCTGAAAGGAAAGGAGAGCATTAAATGTTGTTGTACTTTGTCTCTTATTTTATACATATCTCATTTTCTTTTACTTGCCTGTGACTTCATTAACAAGCTATAACATTTTACATTTTGCTTTGATTGTACATAGATATTTCTTCTTTATATTCGAAATGTAGTTGTAATGTTATTTTTCTTTCCTTGTTTACTTATTGTTGAATAATGGTTTCAGTTTATATTTGAGTTTGTAAAAAGAAAGAAGAGACTTGCAATATGATCTTCTCTGGCTTGCTATGTTCTGAGATGACGAATAGAAGTAAAAGGATGTATATATATAAAAAGAAAAGATATGCAAAGATAGGTGTTATTTGGGTGTAACTTTGCCTGGTACATATTTTATTTTTGATCAGAGATCATTTCTTGCTTTGGAGGCTGAAAGGATTTTCAAACATTTCGATTTGACCCAATGTGGTGCTAAGATGATAAAACATTTAATGTTAATGTACTTAATGTCTACAACCTTACTTTCCATAACTTAACTAAATCAATATTGATTACTAATTAATTAAACAATTTAAATTCAAATCAAATATATATATATATCTATATATTTATTATTTCAAATTTAGTCAGATATGTTCAAATACAGATATATATTCTCATATATACAATAATTTAAATTTTTAAACGATTTATACAAATATACTTGGATATCGGTGAAACTCGCTCCATTTTATCGATTTATTCCACAAATATAAATTCAAAATTAATAAATTATCATTTTAGATTTATAAAAAATCCGGGGTCGTTACAACGTAATATACATTTGACTGTTCTTAAGTGAGATTCTTTTGGATTAGCTTGAAATCGAGCACACAAACAGACACTCATCATAATATCTGGACGACTAGCTGTTAAATATAGTAATGATCCAATCATACTTCGATATAATTTTTGGTCAACACTCTTGTCATTTTTATCTCTATCAAGATGGGTAGTTGTACTCATAGGAGTTGGTTTGGCAGAAGTATTTTCCATTCCGAAGCGTTTGATTAAATTATTACAATATTTTTCTTAATTAATAAATATACCATTTGGTAATTGTTTAATTTGTAAACCAAGAAAGTGTGATAGTTCGCCCATATGTGACATTTCAAATTCTTTTGCCATAATATTTGAAAATTCTTTACATAAATTTTCATTAGTAGATCCAAAAATAATATCATCAACATATATTTGAATGACTAAAATATCTTGTTTAGTTCTTTTAATAAAAAGAGTTTGATTAACCTTTCCAATGTCAAAACCAGAGTCTATAAGATATCTTTTAAGACGATCATACCAAGCACGGGGTGCTTGTTTCAAACCGTATAAAGCTTTCTTGAGTTTATAGACATGGTCTGGAAATTTTTCATGAGCAAATAGAGGAGGTTGTTCAACATAAACATTTTATTTTATATAACCATTTAGAAAAGCACTTTTAACATCCATTTGATATAGTTTGATGTTATGAAAACATGCAAAGGCCAGTAAGATTCGTATTGCTTCTAGTCTAGCGACTGGTGCAAACGTTTCTTCATAGTCAATTCCCTCTTCTTGATTATATCCTTATGCTACTAATCTAGCTTTATTCCTAGTAATATTTCCTTGTTCATCAGCTTTATTTTTGAAAACCCATTTAGTACCAATGACTGATTGGTCACTGGGCCTTGGAACTAAATCCCAAACATCATTTCGTTTGAATTGATTTAGTTCTTCTTGCATAGCAATGATCCAATAAACATCAGTTGAGGCTTCCTTAATATTTTTAGGTTCTATTGAAGAGAGAAAAGCTACATGACCCATTTGATTAATTTGACTTCTTGTTATAACATTTGAATCAATTTCTCCAATAATGTTTTGAACAGGATGATCCCTCAAAACTCTTGGTGGAGATCTTATTTCATTATGAACAATGTTTTCATGTTGAATCAAATTATCAACTTGATTTATGTTATGAACAATGTTTTCATCATTATCAGAAGAAGATTTGATGCTCGTTTTTGGGGTTATCTCATCATCATCAAAAGAATATTTAGATATAAAATTTTCATCAAAAGATACGTGAAGAGTTTCTTCAATAATTTTTTACCTTTTATTGAAAATTCGATAAGCTTTGCTTCGTTCCTAGTATCCTAAGAATATTCCTTTATCGGATTTGGAATCAAATTTTCCAAGCTGATCTTTAGTATTTAAAATAAAATATTTTGAACCAAACGTTCTAAAATAAGAAATATTTGGTTTTCTACCATTTAGAAGTTCATATTAGGTGTGCTTTGTTAGTGGTCGGATGGAAACACGATTCAAAACATAACAAGCAGTTGCTACAGCTTCTGCCCAGAATTGTTTTGGTAACGTGCTACCATTTAATAAAGTTCTTGCACATTCTTGAAGCGTTCTATTCTTTCTTTCCACAACACCATTTTGTTGTGGTGTTCCAGGGAAAGAAAAATTATGATAAATACCCTTTTTATCACAATAATGTTCAAAATCTTTATTGTCGAACTCACCTCCGTGATCACTTCTACTAGCTTTAATTTTTAAATCCTTAAGATTTTGAATTCTTTTTGCAAAAATTTTGAAATTTTCAAAAGTACCATTTTTATTTTTCAAAAATATAGTCCAGGTATATCTTGAAAAATCATCTACAATTACAAACACATATCTATTGTGCTTAATAGATTGAACCTGAGTTGGACCAAATAGATCCAAGTGTAATAACTCCAATGGTTGCATTGTAGAAATAATTTTCTTAGATTTAAAGGATGATTTTGATAATTTCCCAAGTTGACAAGCATCACAAAGATTATCTACTTTAAAATTTATTTTTGGTAAGCCCCTTACTAAATCATTTGCAGATAATTTAGATATGGCTCTAAAATTAATATGACAAAATCTTTTGTGCCATAACCAAGGATCATTTTCTTTGGCTAATAAGCACATATTTGAATTATAATTTATATTCATGTTTAAAACATAAATATTTTTATCTCTAAAACCTTCAAAAATAAAATTGTTATTGTGATCAGAAATGCTACATTTATCTTCAGAAAAATTGATTTTAAATCCCTTGTCACACAATTGGCTAATACTTAATAGATTGTGTTTTAAATTCTTAACTAGTAAAACATTAGAAATAAGAGGTAAATTAGATGTACCGACATTGCTCACATCGCCTTTGCCGATGATGTATCCCTTAGAATTATCTCCAAAGGTGACAGAACCTCCATTTGAGTAGATGATATTTGTTAGCATTTCCTTATTTCCTGTCATATGTTTTGAGCATCCACTGTCTATTATCCATTTTCGTCTTTTGTTTGGTGGTACTTGCAAAAAATATAAGTGAAGACATTGGTACCCACCTTTTTATTAGGGTCCTAAGAGTTAGGTCTTAGGAAACCAAACCCAAGAGGGTTCAGTATATCCTTTATAAATATAGTTTTTATTTTTATGCACAGATTCAAAGAAGGAATTTATATATCTCTTCCTAATCAAACTATTGTTTGTTTTAGGAATCCATATTTTTATGGTTTTTACGTTGGTTTTCCTCTTTGAATGTTCCATAGAAGGTATAGTTTTAGAAACATTTCTCCTTTTATTTTCCTTTGTAGGTGGAGCTCATGATTTCTTAACATAACCTAATCCATTTTTATTAGATGCCGGTTGAGAACTTTCAATAATCTTAGACAAGTTTTCTCTACCTTTATTGAAATTTTAAACATTCTTGGTGATATTGTCTAGCTTAGTTCTAAAACTAGTGTTCTCTAACTCTATCATTTTGAATTTTGTTTTAAGCTCATGATTTTCAGAGGCTAGAGTATCATTCTTAACTTTCTGAGTTTCTATTTCTTGACTTAATAGAGCAAATTGAGAATTATCAGAAGATGATTCTTGAATTTTCTCAAGTTCTTCTTCTAATATTTTCTTTTCATCTTTTAACATATCTCTTTCAAATTCTGCTCTATTTTGATTTTCTAAAGCTTCTTTATATTTTCTTTTGAGATTTTTTAAAGTGTCAAGAAGTTCAGAATTAGTTTTAATCATATCATCAAAAGTTAGATCACTAACCTCATTCTCCTTTGCCATAAAGCATACATTTGCTTGCTCATTCTCGCTGTCACTGCTACTATCCGAAGATGAAGAATCTGAATCATCCCATGTAACTGAGAAAGCCCTTTTCTTGAATTTGTCCTTCTTATTTTTGTTATTGAATGATTTTTTCTAGTCGGGACAATCTTTCTGAAAGTGACCCTTCTTATGGCAGTTATAACATTCTAATACAGAAGTTGATGGCTTGTTGAAAAACCGTTTGTTATTATTTTTGTTCCCTTTTCTGTATTTCAAAAACTTTTTAAAGTTTTTGGTTATAAAAGCTAAGTCTTCTTCATCTGAGTCTGATTCTTCTTCCTTTTCAGCATGAAAAGCCATATTCTTTTTGTCTTGAGCATGTACTCTTTTAGCCTACATATTAACTTCATAGGACATTAAATTTCCTATTAACTCTTCTGGTTTCATGGTGGAAAGATCATTGGCTTCTTCAATAGCTAAGACCTTTCTTTCCCAATCATTAGTTAACGAGTTTAATAGTTTTGAGACAATATCAAAATCCATAAATGTTTGTCCTAGTCCTAGTAATGAATGATAGATATCTTGAAATCTAGAGTACATATCATTTATGGACTCATCCTGCTTCATTCTGAAATTTTGAAACTAACTTTTGAGCATGGATATTTTACTTTGCTTGACTTTGTTAGTACCTTCATGTGTGACTTTAAGAGTTCTCTAAATTTCATAAGCAGTTGTGCACATACTAACTCTATTAAATTCATTTCTATCTAAGGCAAAAAATAGCATGTTTATGGCTTTAGCATTAGCAGTAGCTTCTATCTTTTGAGTAGTAGTCCATTCTGCATAAGCTATAGTGGGTGTAGTGTATTCTGTTTGTGTAACATTCCATGAATCAAAACTATTTGCTTGTATATAAATACGCATTCGTGTAGCCCAATAGTTGTAATTCATGCATTGAATAGTGGAGGTCGTCCAGTAGATTGACCTTCTACAAAACTGGTGTTAGTGATAGTGCTAGTGCTGGTGTTATTTTCCATATTAGCAATGTATCAGATAACTTTGTAACGGTTATAAGATTCCTTGCTCTGATACCAAATGAAAGTTACTATAGGATCGAGTAATATGGAATAGTATAAAAGTAGTGCGGAATAAAAGAACAATTAGCAGATAACAGTAAATAATAAACGAGCACACCAGGATTTTTATACTGGTTCGAACTTCCCGTTCTACGTCCAGTCCCAGACTCCTTTCTAGAATTTCACTAACAATAATCCTCACTTAACCCGGAGGAACATGTTTACAACCCTTGAGCAGCCAAACAGGGACCTGAGCAACAGAACAGGATTTCGCCTCAACAGCCGAAGAGGACTTCACTTTGCCCGAGCAGCAGAACGGGTCTTTTACAGAACAATATTTCTTGACACTATGTGTTCTTAAGTACCACGAATTTGTCAATTATAGTACACCCTTCCTATAATCTTCTCCTTTATGATATATATGTGAATGTGTGAAGAATAAGGAAGTAAGAAAGTAAATTTAAATGATGTTGAAAGTACAAGTGTATTAGAATCAAGAATTCAGAGAGTAAGATAATAATCAATTGAATTGTTGTTTGAAAACTGGATTCTAATGTGTTTATATAGATAATAAATAGTTGCAATTGTTCGTGAAGAGTTATCATCAAGAGTTATGATCATATCTGATGGATTAAAGATTGCAACTCTTCACGAATGGAAGTGCCTTTTCAGAAAACTAGCCGTTGTAAATATTCAGACTTCTGAAATTAAAAATTCAGACTTCTGAAATGCAACGAAATCAAACCAGAAAGAAAATAGGAAAAAAATTGCCAGATTCAGACGTCTGAACTATCCAATTCAGACGTCTGAATATTGTATTCTACAATATTCATATTTCCAGATTCAAACATCTGGATTGGATCATTCAGACGTCTGAATGTAACATAAAAATGAGATTTTTCCTTTAAACCAAATATATGCATATAAAATGATAATGAGATGCAGTATATATCATATAGGAGAGATTTTAACATATTTTAACTTCTAGACAAGGACTCGAAACAACCTTATATATAAAATTATACATAGTCGAATCTTGTCATAGATTAATCCCTGCAAAAACAAGTTAGTATATAAATGATTGTATAGTTGTCATAGTCAAAATATCGTATTTACGAAATACCGTAAACATGAAGTTTCAACAGATGTTTGTATATATATACATTACAGTTTTCTTTGTGTAAAGATTTGTTGTATATTATAGATTATTTGTTCCGCTGTGAGATTCTATGTTGTTTAGTTTCCTTCTTATCTTCTTCCTGCTTTCTTTTTTTCCTAACAATCGGGTTTTTTGGCATTCGATTGCTCGACAAGCAATATAGTGGACATATTAGTGTCGATTTTCGAGGGTCGAAAATTCTGTCCGTTACATTTGGTATCAGAGCGCAAGGTTAAGCGAGAACCTTGGCTTTGGTGGAGTAACTCATTAAAGATAGGGTCAGTAGCACCCTAGAATGAGTTTGAGTGTATATATATGAACGGGTAATTGTTAGTGATATAAAAACATTTTATATTATGTTGGTTGATCTATTGAGTGACTTATGGATTCTGGTCAATACGACTAATTAGCGTTGTTGATAGGGATCTCTAAACACTTGAACAGAGCAATTCGAAATAGTATTGTTCTGAAATTGGGTAAATGAAATAATTTTACCTTGATTATATTTTATATGTAAAGGAATAATTTTTCACAAATTTTTGTAGTATATGTGGTGTGTTTGGTTGTTAGTAAATGATAATATTTGATCATTATCATTTGTCGGTTGTTGTTTAGGTTTTAATAAAAGTTATTATTACTATAATGTAAACAAAGATTAGAAATTAAAAAATGATTTTATATAACCAAAGTGAAATTATATAAATATGGCTTATAAAAGCGATTTATAAATTAAAAAGGATTTAAAAGCTGGGAATTTGGGAATTTAAATCCCGTTGGTCTTAGAAATGGTTTTTCAAAATTTTGGAAAATAATAATAATAATTGGAAAATATTTTGATTAGAATTATTTTAAAATGGAATTTAAAAGAGATAGAAAGCACTGAACTCACTGCGGTCACTGGAAAATAATTTCAGTGATGACTACAGCATCATCGACGTCCATTTTCGGGTTTCCAAGAAAGGAATTGCTACCATTGAAATTTTGTTTTGGTAAAACTATTTTTTATTTTAAAATTCAAAAGTATGATTTGGAATACGAAGGAATTATTTATAGTATTGTTTCAAAATAATTTGAAATAAGAACATGGTGTTTAAACTCTGGAAATTTTCATTTAAGTGTTTTATGGAAATATGACAAAACAAGTTTGATAACTTATAAATTTTGAGAATTAGCAAGTAAAACAAAGTTTAAAATTGGTGAATATGAATGTTGAGAAAAGCAAATTTTAAATGAAGATTTAACTTAAGTTAAATGAAATGATTTTTGGAAATGGAATTCACTGATATTTGAAATGAATTAATGAATGAACTAATTAAATAAATTAGTGAATTTTATATGGGTTAGAATGTTGTTTGAAAAAATTGAATATTAAAATTGAACAATGAATCGAGTTAAATGAAATTGAATTTGATTTAAAATGGACAATGGACTTAAGTTGTGAAATGACAATAAACATGAGAAGAGTTGTATAAAATGTTTATAAACTTTAGTAAAATTTTATGAAATGATTCATAAATGAATTTAATATGGAGAGAAATGTTGTTAAACATAAAATTTGATGGAATGGTTCTTAAGTGATATTGGTATTGAAAGAATATACTAAGTAAATAATTGAATGTAAATTAATTGAATGCAAATAAATGAATGTCAATAAAACAATGTGAATAATGAATGTAAATAAAAGAATGGGATATAATAAGAAGCCAATTGAAATAAATATGTAAGTTGTATGTATATTAATTTATTCGCATAAATGGTTGATCCAGATTCGAGTACACAATTTCGTGATGATTTACATCGGTCCAAGTTAGAATTGATCACTCGATTCTCGACGGCGAACACTGGATATGAATTTTTGATTAATTATGATATTCTCTATATATGGCTATGCAAGGAGAGTGGCGGTTTCTAATCAAGGAACCGGATCTCAGTCCGTACTAGATTGGTCGTGTGAACGATACTAGTTCGAAAGTGAAATTGTATGATCAAGTGAGCGATTAGATTTGATATTGCGTACGGATGATATATGTACATCATACGGGCTTTAGTAAATAAAATATTGACAATTGAAAATGCTAAATAATATATTATGAATTATATAATTGGATTTCATTGGTAAATAAGATGTATGTATATAAAAGCAAAAGCTGGTTTGATGCCTTTGGTTTCACAAGTAAAATCTGGTTGCCCGACTAAAAGGTACACGTTTAAATTGTTGTTTGATTTGAAGGTTTTATGATTAAGCCACTTGGCTTTTCTTTTCTTTGTTGAATTGGGCCGTAGTGGCAGTTTGTAGTTTTTTTGATCTAGCCACGCAAAGGAGACATTGGTGAAATTTTTCGTAAATTTAAGGCGTTAGAAAATATTCGAGAAAATTAAAGAAAATTTTGATAACTAAAATTTGATGTTTACACTATAACTTAGAATGGTATTAGTTAGTAACTAAGAATGAACTTAAAGATTTAGAAAATTTTATAACAAAGTTTTGACTAATTGGTATTAAAAAAAGTTAATGGGCTGGGTGAATTTTTCTTATTTGTTAATTTCGAGTACGAAATTCTTTTAAGGAGGGACAATGTAATGACCCGGAATTTAGGTCATTTGAATTCGAAATATTTAATCGATTTTAAATATTGAAGAGCTAATTTTATAAGTTAAATCAACTTTGGAAATTCAAATATAGTGATTATTTAATAATTAAAATATTGAATTAAATATTTGGGATTTTTAAATGATTTAAGTCCTAAGTTTAATGTGAATATAATAATTTTCGTAAGTTGATTTAAATTCTGTTTAAATAAGAATGAAGATAGCAAAAAACTTTTAATTTAGATTTAAAAGTGACTAAATCGCATTTTATAACAACTCGTTTTAATTAACGTATGAAAATAGCCTTTCGAAGCAATGTCTCGGATTTGGACGAAACCAGTGTCATTGGATCCGTAATAGTAAGTTATTATACACCGACGATTTTCATAGCGATCAGACGAATCGTTTGGTCATGCGAGATCGAAATGCGTAGAAATTAATTTAGAAGTTTATAAAATAATTAGGTTTGAAAAGCTATCTTCTGCATATGATCGAATTAGGTCTCGAAACTAGTTCCATTATGTGCGAAATAGCGATATTATATATAGAATGCTTTGCGGCACACCTCGTTTGGGGTTTGAGATTTTCAGACTTTTAGAGCTTGATATTTTAAATAAAATAATATATTAAGCCATACCCAACCCATATCTCTCCACTATTCCACCATGGTTCAACCCATACTTCTCCATGTTTTAGCCATACCCCCGCATCTATAAAACAACACTTTGCACCAGAGAAATATTCTGGTTTTCAAGAGAAAGAAAAAAAAATTAACCAAAATAAAAATGGCCTTATCGAACGGCCCTGAACGATCAATGCCATTAGAGGCCATATCGGTCGATGCGACCAACTAGCGAAGTGTTTAAGAGGGCAAGGCAAACTCAATGGATAGTGGTGATCGTCTCTGATGATCGGAGGTGGCCGGAGTTCATCATCATCGATAAATGGGAGAGGGGTACCTCGGCACGACGATGTAGGGAAAGAGGGGAGGAGCGGAGGATGGTGTTGGGTAGCTGGTGGCTGCGTGATGCTTGGGTGCCAGTGCGGTGGCGCAGCAGTGGAGGAGATGGTCGAAATTTGGGAAAAACGTTGATCGATGTTTTGAAGGATTTCCTGGAAAGGGAGGCATTTCGGTGATGGCGACGGTGGCAGAGGGTTCGTCTTGGCGAGGTGGTTCTGGGGCGTGGTGGCGGTGGGCTCTGGTGAAGTCTGGTGGTGACGGTGATCTAATGAAGTTGGCCTGGGTTGTTTTCTTTCGTAATTAAAGAAAGGGGATTAGGCGGGGTTAATTATTTAAAGGTTAATTATATTTAGGTGATTGTAATTAAGGATTTTATATTATTTAACATTGTAAAAACTTATTGATGTTATAACTTCTTCATACGAGGTTGGAATCGAACACGACGAGTTGCGTTGCGCTCGTAACGACGGAAGCTTCGCGATGGAACATGTTTGGACGAATTTGGAGACAGTTGAAATTTGGGCTAAAATTGGACATCATTTGATTTTAGTTACAAATCAGAACACCTCGGCGGCAACTGAAATAAATGTGAGTTAAACTCACCTTTTTGGTTAACTAACATGATATATAGTTGATAAAAATTGTTTAATGATTGCTTGGATGATTTACTATATTTATTAGTTGGTTTGGATGTATTCCTGTCCTTGGAGCGGATGAGACCCTATTACGTTCCCGTGTAAGAGCGGATGACCCTTTGTATACGAATCCCGCCTCGAAGCCGTTGATTTATAATATTTGGTTATATATTGTATGTAATGCAGGAGGACAAGTTGGAGGGATCCAACTGGATTCCTCATCATTGTTGATTTAATTTCAATAACAATCTTGTTATATGATTATTTGATATAAAAAACCTGATTAGTTGGCCTAATTGAATTTGACATTGTATATGTTCGACATAAGCCCTGTAGTGGTAGAAAATCATTAGCAATGTTTATTAAGTGATGAGTTAAACCAGGATTGATGTTAATAATAGTAACTAACTAAGTTAGTTAATTGGAATAAAATGGTAGCTTATTTAAGTACCATAGTGATTGCTAAGTCTCTTTCCAAATCCAAAAAGCTTATATTCAAATTAACTTCAGTTTATATTATTTTAAAAGTTAATTTATTATTTTAATATATTGTTTAAAGATTTATTTATTTATTTATATTGATATTATTTTAAAGTTACTTATTTATATTAATATTGTTTTAAAGTTATTTATTTGTATTTAATGTGTTTTAAAGATATTTATCAATATTTTACTGTTTTAAAAAAATGGGTTAATTTTTTAAATAATTAAGATGGTATGAAATTAATTATAATGATTATTAGTAATATTTTGGAAGTAAACTATTATTATTTATAGTAGTGATAAAGATTAAATATTATTGTTTTATTTATAACGTTCTTAATTAATAATTAATATTTTTAATATATTCCCAAAGTTAATAATTATTTATAATGTTTACTATTACTTATTATTATTATAATAGTGTTTTAAAGTAAATGGTTAGATTTTTTTTATAAATGTTTTTGAATTATAAATAGAGTTTTATAAACAAGCTTGGAATTTATAAAGGGTATTTTTAAATGGTAACTTGCTATGTGACAAGTGTTTAGTTGATGAACTTGTTTTGTTAAAGGGTGTTTTGGGATAATAAATGGCTTATAAGAATTTTATAAATAGATAGACATTTATAAACAAATTTTTAGAAATGGGTTTATAGAATGATAAGAGGAGTTTTATAAAGCATTTTGGACACTTAAAAGGAATTATTTACAATGTAATAAGAGGGCTTTTTAAATGGTTTTAGATATTTGTAAAGAGATTTTTATAAAGGGTTTATAAATGACTGGAGGAATAATTTATAAATGGTTTATTAATGGTTTTAGAAATTATGATGGAGTTTATGAATGATTTTAGAATTGGGTGAAAATGGAATCTTCCTCAGTGTTTGGAGAATATTCTTCTACCGTTGAGATAAGTATATGGATATTTTCTAAGTATTGAAAATATAAGGATTTGGGGGAATATTTTTGTAAAGGTATATATATATAAGTATTATAAAGTGGTTTTAATTAATGAAAAGATTAATCTAAGAGGCTTAGTGATTTCCATGGGAAATGAAATCTTTGTTCGAATGTTTGTTTATTTGATAATTAAATAACCTACTACCAAATCTTGGCCTAAATATGTAATCCTTCTTAATTTTGGTGGTACGGGAATATTCCCTACCTAACACTGAAGGATTTTAATTTTGGAAATATATAGGAGAAACACGGAAATTATATGGTACAGTTATCGTCGGTGGTGCTATATTGTACGTATAAACTCGTTTTGTTCTTCTAGGACAAATGATGAGGAGATCCATCCATTTAAACGGTTAAGGGTGATCCCCGCTCTTGTGTATTGTTTGATTATTTCCTAAAGAACCGGTATTGAGCATTCTAGAAAATCGACGATTGGATTTTGGAACGCCAGGGAAGTAGAAGAGTGTACTTGTAAGAGATGACTTGAAAACCGTAACCACTCCGAAACCATATACAGTTCTATGGAGGAGTTTCATGATATATTGAGATATTAGAATTCATGTGTGGTTCCATGACCCGTTGGGGTATGGGAATCCATATGGGAATCTGTGATCTATTTTGGTGGTGGTGCATAAGTTGAAACGCTGGACATAACCTTATCAGCGGTAATGGCTAAAACCAGAGATATGAGGCATGGCTAGTAGGGTTGGCAAACCCATAGGGTATAGTCGGCTCCACCTAGACATTACTTACAGTTGTTATGCATACATGGGGCGATGCACTCAGTCTTAGCGAGACCGGTTATGTTTTTCCTGTGGTACATCACTAGGGATGTATGCTGCTTCGGAAGGATATCTATAATCCTTGTGCCGGAGGACCGTTCTCGAAGTACTGAGAACACCTCCATGGAATCCTACAGAATTAGCGAACGTACCTTATCGGTTTTTGATTATATACCTAGTATTGTTGTGATGTACACTCACGAGCATCAAAGCTACTTGATTATTAATATTTTCACCCTTAGACGTTATTATAATATCAATGAATTTTCTATAGAAAATGTTTTGGTTATCGTAAAGTAAAAACCCGTCTGTGTTTATGTGTGGCATGGTCTTATGAGATACCTTTGATTTCCAAGATTTCTATAACATTAAAATTCAGTTGGGTATATTTCTCACGCTGGTTTTCCAGACTAACTCGGGTGTTATTTTATTATAATGCTTGGGTCAGACCGTGCATGTTACAGATTTAGCTTGGATGCGTTGGAGCTTCAGGAGACGAGCTTGGAGGCCTAGAGACGTATTCGCGTATGGTTATTTTTTCACTACATTCATTGTTGTATTTATCAGCAATTATAAGGACATGCTGTTATAACCGTCTGGGCTGAAATAGGTTAGTATACTCTGGTTGATGTTTGTATATATACATATATTACAGTTTGCTTTGTGTAAAGATTTGTTGTATATTATAGATTATTCGTTCCGCTGTGAGATTCTATGTTGTTTAGTTTCCTTCTTATCTTCTTCCTTCTTTCTTTTTTCCTAACAATCGGGTTTTCTGGCATTCGATTACTCGGCACACAATATAGTGGATGTATTAGTGTCGATATTCGAGGGTCGAAAATCCTGGATGTTACATACGTACTTTGCCAGCCCACTCACTTCTTCTAATATTTAGGTACAAAAATGGACTAAGGAATAACTACGGTAGTGGCAGACTTCGAGTTGTTCTATATATGTTTGATAAGCAATAATTCTAATATTCCTTAGCCTGAAAAAATGGAGTGGAGACGTACATATTTTAGATAAAAATATGACTCCAAAGGTAAGTGAAGGTATGATCTCCAAACACTACTTTTCAATTATCACCCCTTATTCTGAGATCTGATATTCTGACACTACTATAGTAAAATTGACATATCTTGATCTTTGAAACTCCGATTTACAAAATTAAAAATATTCTAAAAAATAGATAGAAAATTTTATAGGTTTCCTATTTTCTATTTCCCTAGAATTTGAACTTGAACTAATTGAAAACTACAAATCATTTAGTATATTGTTTGAAAATTGTTTAAGAACTTCCTAACACAATAGTAGTGAAACGAACATAACTTAAACATTGTTACTCCAAATTTTAAACTTCGTAAGGTTTAGAAAAGCTAACCAATAACATTACAACATTAATGTTTTGAGTTTTTGTTGATTCATTTTATAAAACTTTCAAAAACAACAATCATGTCATCACATTACTTGAAAAGTGTTTTTGATTTATGTAAACAAGTTGTAGTACTTCATACATAACTTTTGATCAATTTACCATTTTGACTTAAAACCAATATTATTGATTAGCAATATTGAATATCTAAACCGTACAAGTTTATTGCCAAATCAAATTATGGATTTAAAGTTTTAAAATAGTGATTTCAAATGGATTGAATATTCAAAACATTGATGGTCGATTGTTGATGTCCTATGAATTTTTATGTAACATCCTCATTTTGAGGCCTAAAACTAAGCGCTATATTTGCTGCAGTCATCTATAGTATTAATTTTCGATGACAAAATGTGATCATGTTAATGGTTTTCATAATATCAGAAGCACATGATATGAAATAATTTAAATAACTTCATAAACAACTTTTCTCATTATATTTCAAATCAGCATTTCATATTCGTTACACAATCCTAAAACGTTACCCAAGTTCAGATAAAATATAATTATTACAAATTACGTCAAGAGCGACGTATGAAGATGCCCCCTTGGATGATCAGGGTTACTAAATAGACAGACACGTCTACGGTCAATACATTCATATAATAATTGACATAACATAGTGGATAATAAATATAGATAGACTCCTACATAGCTAGCTTCTGTCTCCTACATGTCTTCAGAAGTTGTATTCGCTAAACCAACTTAACTCGAAAGACCGTTTCTTCCAACCTAATTATATTAAAATTTTGAGCACCCGAGAGTTTAAGGGGAAAACATAAACTTCGAGTCAAACAAAAAGCCTGGTGTGAATAATAATATGCTATTTCGGTTTATAGATATTAAGTGAGACCACGCCATTGAGTGAAACAGGTTTTTCCCTTACTAATATCCTTTAAAATATATCTCTTGCAAATCATAATCCTACAACCAAACTGATTAAAATAACAATATAACAACAATAGGTATGCATGCAACTCGGGTAATCTTGACTATCCATCAAATCAGTGGACTATCTGTTCCAATGTTTAGTTTTCACAGGGTAACTACCAACCTACACGGCTGACTTGGGCCTACCAGATATACCAAATTTTTTAACTAATTGTTAGACGAAAACTAGGCAGTCTATCTAAATACACTTATCCTAGTGTTTACTTGACTATCTGTCAATCTCATAGTTTTGCTAGGCTTACTATGACCTAAAGGTTTTGTAGGCCAACCTATAACCTATCTTATCTTTATGTAACGACCCGTATTTTTACGGATCGAAACATCGTAAAACAGTTGTCATTAGGTCACATTGTTGATAAGTCGTCCAGAGTCTAAGTCTTAGGTCGTATAGAAGTTAGGTCGAAGTAGACGACCTAAGGAAGTGGAGCGACCTAAGGATGTTGGCGACCTAAGGATTTTGGGAATAGGTCATATAGGATATAAGTCGTGTGATGGTTTAGGTCGTGGAGTAGGTTAGGTCGAGTGAACGACCTAAGAGATAGGAGCGACCTATAGAATTTGGCGACCTAAGGATTTTGGTTTAGGTCGTAGTGGTTTAGGTCGTATGAGAGTTTAGAGCAACCTAAGGAAGTTGGCGAGTTAAGGAGTAGACGACCTAAGGTTTGAGCGACTTAAGGGAAGACTACAACTTAGGAGTTAGCGACCTAAGGGTAGTAACCTACAGTATTTAGCGACCTAGTAGTGAGCGACCTAGTGGTGAGCGACCTAGTGGTTAGCGACTTAAGAGCTAACGGTATAAGAGTTAGCGAGTTAGCGTAGTTAGGTCGTTAGACGACCTAAGATGTTAAGTCGTATTCTGTGTTTAGTTAGGTCGTAAGCGACCTAAGTTAGTTAGGTCGTGAGCTTCTGTGTGTGTTAGGTCACGTAAGAGCTAAGCCGCATCTTTGTTAGGTCGTAGAAGCGCAGATGTGTTAGGTCGTTGGATCTGTAAGTCGCGCGCATGCGTTAGGTCATAGGTCGTGGGGTTTCGTTAGGTCGTAGGTTTTAGGTCGTGGGTTCTTAAGTCGTGGACGACCTAATTGTGAGCGGACGGCCTAAGAGGGATTTCTGCCTATAAATAGGAGGGTTCAACCTCATTTTTTGGGATCCGGATTTTGAAGCGACGAAGTGCTGCCATTTTGAGAGCTCGAGTTCTACACTTCTTCACTTCTTTTCTCCACTCTAATCTTGTGATTCCTTCCATCCAAATCGAAGATCAAGATAGAAGATCCAAGAGCAAAAGTTGAAGATCTACATTCTTTGAAGTGAGATTTCATCGTTTGAAGCGAATTTTGGCGAATCGAGTTAGATCCTTCGCTATCCAGATCTGAAGTGTGTGCTTTCGAAGTGTTTAGGTGATTCGGTGAGTGGTGATTCGGTGAGTGGTGATTATCTCTCACACGGATCCAAAGGAGTATATCAGATTGATGGTTTGATTTGGTGTTAAATTAGTGATTTCCATGCATTTTCCTAAACCTAAGTATAGATCTATTGTTCATGATGATTTGACATCCATTTTACTACATGATTAACCTATGCAAGTTCATTCATCAAGTTGTAAAGATATTGCTCACGATTCATACTTGTTAGATTTAGACTCTTTATTTACAGAATTGCCATTATTGTTATAATTGTTTATTTGATCATATTTGAATGTTTGATTGCTTGGATTAATGATTGACTTGATTGATTGTTGTAAATTAGTTGATTGATGATTTGATTTAGACAAGATGGTCGAAGATGATTCAAAAGCTAAGGGGAAGGCTCTTGAATTGGGAAAAGCTGCTCATGGCATATGTAGCGGATGATGAAGCTCATATGGATAGGTTTGATGATGTTGAGATGAGGCTTTGCTATGATGTGATAAGGTGAGGCATGATGAGAGATAGCCTTGGTTTAATCCAGACGGGATCATTCCAAGCATGTTGATGACTCGGTGAAATGTTCGAGTTTGAGGATAATGGTTGGCTCGAGAGGCGCTTGAGCTAGTATGGAAATAGTCGTCGAGGAGGATGACTAGAAGGCTGAGATTTCATCGTTGTTGAAGGTTCTAGCAGGCTCAAAGCAAGAGTACGTTGGGAAGATTCGATAGTCCCTAAAGACTATGCTTGTAGTCGAGTACTCTGGGCAGATTCGATAGTCCTAGGCACGGGCTGCGACGACGTGCGAAGTTCTGTCTAGAACCGGGGTTGCCATTAACCCTTGACGGACGGCTGAAAGAATGTGCCGGTCATTCAATTAACGGTGGTATCTAAGCAATGATAACAGTGATAGCCAGAGTCATGGGTGTTTGGTTGTATCGTCATTCGGTCTCAAGAGCGATGTTTTCTGGGTGCTTATCTGATCTAGGTTTAGACCTTGGGGGTTTGTACTTGGAAAACACCGACCTTGACTCGAGTGATAATTGCTTTACTTTAAATGTCTGCTTTGCTATGTTTATTTCTGCTTAGTGTGTCTGGGGGCTATCACTGTAGAAAGAGGTGGAGTGGGAGGGTTGGATTCCTATTCCTTTTTACCTTTATGCTCTTTTGGTATGTTGTTAGTTAATTTACCGCTCACTAAGACTGTTGTCTGACTTAAGGTTTTATGTTTAACTCTTATTGCCTTGGGCTGTTCATCCATTTTGGGATGGGCAGACTAGGTAGCAGGTGACAGGTGCTGTTCTTAGTTTCCAACGATGCTGATGGCGAAGACGAGCTGGAGGCTTGCATATTATTTCTTACTATATGTACTGGATGTTCCGCTGCTTGTATATTCTTTGAGTGATATGTAGTGAGGCTTGATGTATTGACTATTCAGATGTTTGTATTCAACTATTATTGAGGTTTAATAGAGATTCTGTTTTGTAAACCTTCACTATATATATTTTCTATTGTATTTTATCCTTGCGCTGTGAGTTATACGATAGATACTGCTGTTTTAACTTTACCCTGATGATCGTCCATGGCTGCCTGGCACACTCTACAGCGCACTATGTCTAGGTTCAGTGCAGGGGTCGTGGGCGGTCGTCACATTTGGTATCAGAGCTTTGGTTAATCGATTTTACCCAACGCTTGCTGCCGTAACTACGTATGAGAGACGTAATTGTATTTTGATGGATGATTACTATATATAATATAGTAGCTTAGAAGAGTTTGAGTCCTTTATGCAGTTGTTTCCCAAAGTGTATTAATCATTTCTTTTTATAGATATTAAGAATGAATCGAAGAGGGAGACCAGCTGCTAGGGAAGGCCGTGCTACTGAGGGGGCTGGTGATTATGCTGCTATGTTCGAAGCTATGATGACTTCGATCATGAGAAGGATGTCAGCTCTGGGGCAGTCAGTAGATGTTGGAGTTCAAGTTCCAACTCCAAGACCGGTGGATTTTGCTAAGCTGTGTAAAGACTATACTGCTCTTGGAGGAAAGGTTTTCTTAGGGACAGAGTCAACTATTGAAGTTCATAGATGGATAGATGCTTGTAGAAGGATCTTTGGTGATTTAGGAATCGAGGATGCAACTAAAAGGAAGCTTGCATCAAGACAGCTTCAAGGAAGAGCTTCTGATTGGTGGAATTCTATCACCATTGATACTCTGGAGGAAGAGATTACTTGGGAGCAATTCCAAGCCAGATTTGAAGCTAAGTTCATTTCTACAGCTCAGAAGTCTGTTCTGTTCAAGAAGTTTATGGAGCTCAAGCAAGGTGGAAGACCAGTTCTTGAGTATGTTTTTGAGTTTGAAGCCTTATCCAAGTATGCTCGGTCATATATTGAATCTCCTTATCAGAAGAACGAGAAGTTTGTGACAGGCTTGGACAGTTATCTTGGGAGGCAGTTGGTGGATCATTTGGACGATCCATTTGAGAAGCTTATAGAGAAGGCTCTTAGGCACGAGAATCTGTTTCCTAAAGAAGGATCTGTTGTTGCTGTGACCAAGGAAGAGTCTAAACCACAACAGGGTGGAAACAAGAAGAGGAAGCAACAGCAGAAAAAGGGTAGGGATGGCCAGAAGAAGCCGAAGGGCGAAGTGACCTGCTACAATTGTCAGCAGAAGGGCCATTTCTCCAGGGATTGCAAGAATCCGAAGGTGCCGGTGAAGTGCCACAACTGTGACAAGCCGGGGCATATTAGGAAGAATTGTCCAGAACCGCGGAGGGACAAGCAGATTGTGCAAGCTTATGCTTTGGGGGCTGTTCCGTCATCTTCAAAAGCTCCTACCGTAGAAGAGAAAGGAAAGAGTGTGGTGGTTCAAGGTACTCTTTCCATATGTGGTGTTCCAGTTAGAGTGTTATTCGATACTGGGGCGTCGCATTCGTTTGTTTGTAATGAACTTGTGGGCCGGTTGGGTTTAGAACCGGATATTGTTGATAGGCCATTGGTTGTGACTAATCCAGTCGGGGGTTCGTCTTGTTTGTGTATGCTATGCCGTGGTCTGATTGTATCGAGTTATGACTGCTCTTTTGTTTGTGATTGTTTTGTTCTGAACTTTGCGGGGTTCGGAATTATTTTGGGTATGGACTGGCTTAGGAAGTATGCGACAAAGGTTGATTGTGAAAGGTTGGAGGTGACAGTCAAGAATGTGGAGGGGCGAAAGGTTGTGATACGATGTAAGCATGAGGAAGGCGTCTTCATGAGCTTCATGTATTCGCTGGTTGTTCCACGGGATGGACTCTCATCGGTGCCAATCGCTAATGGATTTGAGGATGTCTTTGATGAGGTCAAAGGGTTACCGCCGCATAGAGAGATCAAGTTTCGTATAGATCTTGTTGAAGGAGCCAGACCTGTTGTGATGCCTCTTAGGCGGATGGCGCCTAGGGAACAGCAAGAGTTGAGGGTGCAGGTTGATGATCTTTTACAGAAAGGATTCATTCGGCGTAGTGTGTCCGAATGGGGTGCACCAGTTGTGTTTATTACCAAAGCGGATGGATCGCTGAGGTTGTGTGTGGATTATCGTGAGCTGAATAAAGTGACTAAGAAGAACAAGTATCCATTGCCGAGAATAGATTACTTGTTTGATCAGCTTCACGAAGCTAAGGTGTTTTCTCAGATGGATTTGGCATCGGGATTTCACCAGTTAAGAGTGGCTAAGGATAGTGTGCCGAAGACTGCTTTCAAGACACCATCCGGTTTCTTTGAGTGGCTGGTAATGCCGTTTGGGTTGACCAATGCACCAGCATATTTTATGGATCTTATGAATAGAGTGTTCAGAGATCAGTTAAACAAGTTCGTACTTGTGTTCGTGGATGATATTTTGATTTATTCCAGAACTGAAGAAGAGCACAAGACGCACTTAAGTATTGTGTTGGGAACCTTACGGAAACATCAGCTGAAGGCTAAGTTTTCGAAGTGTCACTTCTGGAAGAGTGAAGTGAGGTTCTTAGGCCATATTATCTCTGGAAGAGGAATAGCAGTTGATCTCGCCAAGATAGCAGCAATCCAGGATTGGGTTAGACCTAAGAATGCATTTGATGTGAGAAGTTTTCTTGGATTAGCAGGATACTATCGTCGATTTAACAAAGACTTTTCCAAGATAGCTGCACCGTTAACAAGATTGACGAAAAAGAATCAAGTATTCAGATGGGATGCTAAATGTGAGCAAGCTTTCGGAATCCTGAAAGAGCGACTGACTAGTGCTCCTGTTTTGACTATTCCAAGTGGGAATGATGAGATGGTGGTTTACACCGACGCATGTGGTACTGGACTTGGAGCAGTGATGATGCAGAAGAGTAAAGTTGTTGCATATGCAAGTCGACAACTGAAGCCGCACGAAAGGAATTATCCGACTCATGATTTGGAGTTAGCGGCGATTGTATTTTCTCTGAAGATGTGGAGACATTATCTATTGGGAGTTCAATTCGAGTTGTTTACAGATCATAAGTCATTGAAATATCTTTCCTCCCAAAAGGATTTGAATCTTCGGCAGCAACAATGGCTAGAGTTTTTGGCATCATATGACTTTGATATAGCTTATACTCCAGGAAAGGGTAACGCAGTGGCAGATGCGTTAAGTCGAAGACATGCAGGATTGGGAGCCATGTTTTCAGAATGGAAGAATCTCGAGTATTTAGCTGGATTTGACTTCAGGCCTAGATGTGAATTGGAACCTGAGATGTTGGCAAACTTATCTATAAGACCGACTCTTGTGGAAAGGATTGGCGAGAGTCAAAAGCGAGACGATAAGCTTGTCAAGATTATCCGTGATTTGGAATCTGGGTTAGACCCAGAAAAGGATAAAGGATTCGAGGTCGATCGAGAGGGTTGGCTTCGGAAGCAAGGACGACTAGTTGTTCCCGATATAGATGAATTGAGAAATGAAGTTCTAAAGGAAAGTCATCACTCGAAGTTGACAATTCATCCAGGTGGAAATAAGATGTATCGGGATATGAAGAGAACCTATTACTGGGAAGGTATGAAGAAGGATGTTGGAAATTTTATTTCCAAGTGCATGAACTGCCAGTTGGTAAAAGCCGAACAGAAGAAGCCCAGTGGATCGCTTCAGCCATTAGAAGTTCCTACATGGAAGTGGGAACAAATATCGATGGATTTTATCGATGGGTTACCTAGAACCAGAACGAGAAATGAAGGGATTTGGGTCATTGTAGATCGTTTGACTAAGAGTGCGAGATTCATTCCTGTTAGATCGACCAGGACTGCATCAAAGTTGGCTGAGTTGTATGTTAAGTGGATAGTTCGATTCCATGGTATTCCGAAAAGTATAGTGAGCGATCGAGACCCATTGTTCACTAGTGGATTTTGGAAGAGCTTTCAGGAAGTTTTGGGAACCAAGTTGTGTTTGAGTACAGCTTATCATCCTCAAACAGATGGTCAGACTGAGAGAGTCAACTGAGTTTTGGAAGATCTTCTTAGAGCTTGTGTTTTAGATTTCGGAGGATCATGGGAAGATCACCTTCATTTGGTGGAATTTTCGTATAATAACAGTTACCAGTCAAGCATTGGTATGGCACCGTATGAGGCATTGTATGGAAGACCGTGTAACTCTCCGACATGTTGGTTAGAAACAGGAGAAAAGTTGATACTTGGGCCAGAAATGATTCGACAGACTTCGGATTGTATAGAGATCATTCGGCAACGAATGACGGCAGCCCAAGACCGTCAGAAAAGTTATGCCGATAAACGCCGTAAGGATTTGGAATTCGACGTAGGTGATATGGTTTTTGTGAAGATTTCTCCACTAAAGAATATTATTCGATTCGGGAAGAAAGGAAAATTGACTCCGAGATTTGTTGGACCATTCACGATCATCGAGCGAATTGGAAAGCTCGCCTATAGATTGGAGTTACCAGAAAAGATGTCGAGTGTGCACAATGTTTTTCATGTATCATATCTACAGAAGTATGTGCACGACTCGAATACAATGATTTCTGCTGATAGCTGTGAAGATTTCGAGATTGATCCAGTCGATAAAAGACCTCGTAAGCCGCTTCGTGTTGTGGAAACCGACACGAAACAGCTTAGGAGGAAGGTAGTTAAGTTGCTCAAGGTACAATGGAGTGATGATGTTAACGACTGTACATGGGAGGTGGAAGAGAGGATGAAGGCAGCTCATCCTGAACTCTTCGAGGTATGGCCATAAGGTGTCGTGACATCTCATGACGTTGTAACTTGTTCTAATCTTAGAATTCTGCATGCTAGGCTAGAATTGGATGCATGGTTTGTTGATTGCTATGAATGATAGGCATGCGGAATAGTTTTGATTGCTTTGTTTGTTTGGAATTTCGGGGGCGAAATTCCTAAGGGGGAGAGAATGTAACGACCCGTATTTTTACGGATCGAAACATCGTAAAACAGTTGTCATTAGGTCACATTGTTGATAAGTCATCCAGAGTCTAAGTCTTAGGTCGTATAGAAGTTAGGTCGAAGTAGACGACCTAAGGAAGTGGAGCGACCTAAGGATGTTGGCGACCTAAGGATTTTGGGAATAGGTCGTATAGGAGATAAGTCGTGTGATGGTTTAGGTCATGGAGTAGGTTAGGTCGAGTGAACGACCTAAGAGATAGGAGCGACCTATAGAATTTGGCGACCTAAGGATTTTGGTTTAGGTCGTAGTGGTTTAGGTCGTATGAGAGTTTAGAGCGACCTAAGGAAGTTGGCGAGTTAAGGAGTAGACGACCTAAGGTTTGAGCGACTTAAGGGAAGACTACAACTTAGGAGTTAGCGACCTAAGGGTAGTAACCTACAGTATTTAGCGACCTAGTAGTGAGCGACCTAGTGGTGAGCGACCTAGTGGTTAGCGACTTAAGAGCTAACGGTATAAGAGTTAGCGAGTTAGCGTAGTTAGGTCGTTAGACGACCTAAGATGTTAAGTCGTATTCTGTGTTTAGTTAGGTCGTAAGCGACCTAAGTTAGTTAGGTCGTGAGCTTCTGTGTGTGTTAGGTCGCGTAAGAGCTAAGCCGCATCTTTGTTAGGTCGTAGAAGCGCAGATGTGTTAGGTCGTTGGATCTGTAAGTCGCGCGCATGCGTTAGGTCGTAGGTCGTGGGGTTTCGTTAGGTCGTAGGTTTTAGGTCGTGGGTTCTTAAGTCGTGGACGACCTAATTGCGAGCGGACGGCCTAAGAGGGATTTCTGCCTATAAATAGGAGGGTTCAACCTCATTTTTTGGGATCCGGATTTTGAAGCAACGAAGTGCTGCCATTTTGAGAGCTCGAGTTCTACACTTCTTCACTTCTTTTCTCCACTCTAATCTTGTGATTCCTTCCATCCAAATCGAAGATCAAGATAGAAGATCCAAGAGCAAAAGTTGAAGATCTACATTCTTTGAAGTGAGATTTCATCGTTTGAAGCGGAATTTTGGCGAATCGAGTTAGATCCTTCGCTGTCCAGATCTGAAGTGTGTGCTTTCGAAGTGTTTAGGTGATTCGGTGAGTGGTGATTATCTCTCACACGGATCCAAAGGAGTATATCGGATTGATGGTTTGATTTGGTGTTAAATTAGTGATTTCCATGCATTTTCCTAAACCTAAGTATAGATCTATTGTTCATGATGATTTGACATCCATTTTACTACATGATTAACCTATGCAAGTTCATTCATCAAGTTGTAAAGATATTGCTCACGATTCATACTTGTTAGATTTAGACTCTTTATTTACAGAATTGCCATTATTGTTATAATTGTTTATTTGATCATATTTGAATGTTTGATTGCTTGGATTAATGATTGACTTGATTGATTGTTGTAAATTAGTTGATTGATGATTTGATTTAGACAAGATGGTCGAAGATGATTCAAAAGCTAAGGGGAAGGCTCTTGAATTGGGAAAAGCTGCTCATGGCATATGTAGCGGATGATGAAGCTCATATGGATAGGTTTGATGATGTTGAGATGAGGCTTTGCTATGATGTGATAAGGTGAGGCATGATGAGAGATAGCCTTGGTTTAATCTAGACGGGATCATTCCAAGCATGTTGATGACTCGGTGAAATGTTCGAGTTTGAGGATAATGGTTGGCTCGAGAGGCGCTTGAGCTAGTATGGAAATAGTCGTCGAGGAGGATGACTAGAAGGCTGAGATTTCATCGTTGTTGAAGGTTCTAGCAGGCTCAAAGAAAGAGTACGTTGGGCAGATTCGATAGCCCCTAAAGACTATGCTTGTAGTCGAGTACTCTGGGCAGATTCGATAGTCCTAGGCACGGGCTGCGACGACGTGCGAAGTTCTGTCTAGAACCGGGGTTGCCATTAACTCTTGACGGACGGCTGAAAGAATGTGCCGGTCATTCAATTAACGGTGGTATCTAAGCAATGATAACAGTGATAGCCAGAGTCATGGGTGTTTGGTTGTATCGTCATTCGGTCTCAAGAGCGATGTTTTCTGGGTGCTTATCTGATCTTGGTTTAGGCCTTGGGGGATTGTACTTGGAAAACACCGACCTTGACTCGAGTGATAATTGCTTTACTTTAAATGTCTGCTTTGCTATGTTTATTTCTTCTTAGTGTGTCTGGGGGCTATCACTGTAGAAAGAGGTGGAGTGGGAGGGTTGGATTCCTATTCCTTTTTACCTTTATGCTCTTTTGGTATGTTGTTAGTTAATTTACCGCTCACTAAGACTGTTGTCTGACTCAAGGCTTTATGTTTAACTCTTATTGCCTTGGGCTGTTCATCCATTTTGGGATGGGCAGACTAGGTAGCAGGTGACAGGTGCTGTTCTTAGTTTCCCACGATGCTGATGGCGAAGACGAGCTGGAGGCTTGCATATTATTTCTTACTATATGTACTGGATGTTTCGCTGCTTGTATATTCTCTGAGTGATATGTAGTGAGGCTTGATGTATTGACTATTCAGATGTTTGTATTCAACTATTATTGAGGTTTAATAGAGATTCTGTTCTGTAAAGCTTCACTATATATATTTTCTATTGTATTTTATCCTTGCGCTGTGAGTTATACGATAGATACTGCTGTTTTAACTTTACCCTGATGATCGTCCATGGCTGCCTGGCACACTTTACAGCGCACTATGTCTAGGTTCAGTGCAGGGGTCGTGGGCGGTCATCACACTTTATGTATTCCTTTCTCTGTGTAAACCTACTTTATGTCTTACCCTTGTCAAAGCCCTATGCACTGAAATTTTGAACTTATATTAGCTAGGGGCTAACAGCTGAAGTATATGATACTACCCTACACCAGTCCCATCTGGTTTTTAATCTCTGAGTCAATTTTATCTCTATCACAATCTATCTAAAAGTGATAAGAATAAGAATCTCTTTTGTAAAATTTTCGGCTAAATACCTTATTTATTTCCTTGAAAACATACTTCTTTACAAATGATTTACCGCTTGAAATCATACTTTCAAAACAAGGAAACTATAGCCCTTTACTTTACCCAAAATAATTATGCCATGGTATATGCTTTAATAAAACAATGTTGGTGAAGTTTGAAATCATTTGAGGTCTTCGCCTCTCAAAACAATAGGCCATAAAGCCAAAACTGTGTAAAACCTTTACAATGATAAAGCTCGGTGACGTCATCACCAATAAGGGTCTTCCCCTTCTTTAGTATAAATAAGTTAAAACCATTAACATTTAGAATCCAAGGCCATAAAGCCAAATCACTTCACACTTCGCATAGTATCGAAGTCAAAGAGCATAAACTTGGTTGGTATAATATAAAACCTTTTAAAAGATCAAAGTCGAAGTTGTTAGTCTCGGCGTCATTGTCTTAGAGAAAATAGCGGCTTTATTAGAGCCGTAGTCATTAGGGGCGACACCATAGTCGTCTCCAAAAGCATACAACGATGTTTAAAGTCAAAGTCATTATAAAAATATGCGATATTATTAGTGCCGCTATAAATCACTTCGAAAGTGTTAGGGTCGGCGACATTATAAAATATGCGGCCTCAAGCCTCTATATATAAAACACGGTACTTAAGTCATAAGGCAAGACTATGTCGAAGACCATCTCTTCGACTTCCATGCTACGTCTCCGACTTCACCCAAGACTAATCCGTTCTATACCAACTCGCGTTGATATCATACGTACCATTCTGGTTAACGTCGAAGATGATAAAAGTGGCAAGATGGAGGGCGACGTCGTCCTTATCGGCATGGCAAAACAGTGATCAACATTAAACTGCAATTTTACTAATAAAAGCAATTTCTTTCTGCCTACTCCATATGTTTATCAAACTCTTATTGGTTGATAAATATTTATCAATTTCTTTTCCAGAAAATTTTGCTGCACCCTTATTCACTAAACCACAAAACATTTGCAAATAATATATTTTTGTGTTAATATTTTAACAACTAATTAAGCCCTTCGAGCTCAAACAAATTATTAATCATACTTAAACACTTAGGAAAAATATCTATAAATCATAGTAAATCAAATTAACCATATTCTTCAACAAATAAAAATTTCAGGACCAAAAATCAATTTAATTATTTTTAACAATCAAAACCTAGAATAACCCATTTTCTACATTTAGAAAATTCATACTTACTTAGAAAATTATGAAATTAAAAAAGAACTTCTAAAATAATGTTTCTAACATCATACTAAAATTTCAAGTCATTTGGCTGTCATATGATAGGTGTTCCAACTCAAACATATCACTAAATTTCAGAAATAAATTCTATAAATTCACCAAAAACCATATAACCCTTCAAACTATCATAGCATGGCATAATATAAGCAAAAGATTCAGATATACACTTAAAATCGAAATAACATCTAAAACATGACATGCATAACTATTATTCACCCTGTATTGATTAAGAAGGTTGAGATTTTTATTGTTGATTTGAATCCCCTAAGTTTTTACTTGATTCCTAGCTTTATCTTCTTCCTGGACCTCTTGTTAATGTCCAGCCTTGCTTTACTCTTTAAATTTGTGAAAGTGTAAATGGAATGAAGGAAAAGAAATGTAAGGGTACATGTTTAGGAAATCAACCTTCTCCCATTTTGCCCTTAGCCTATTTTCTTCTTCTTATTTAAAGTTTGATCCTTCTTACTAATTCATTCATTAGGCACGACCCCTTATTATAATCAAATCTCAATCTTCTTAACATTTAACATTATTTTATTTTGTTTACCCATGTCCTAAATAATGTTGATCAAAATTAGGGTTATTACATTTTATGCTCGTGATATACTTCTACATGAGATAATGCTATGTTCATTTCCTTTAATAATGACTAACAAATCATTTATTGGAGAATTTTTTGTTGTATGTGCCTTTGTTTGACGTTGACGACTTTGCTGGAAAATTCAAAATTTTGAACCAATTCATTGATATTATGGAGTACGCAGTGTACTTGTTTTATTATGCTTTTATTTCATGCTTAACATTGATAATGTGCATCACTCTCGCACTAAACACATGGACATAAGACATCATTTCATTCGAGATCTTATTTGCATTGAATTTATTTCAACTATTTTTCAATTAGTAGATATTTTTACAAAACCTTTCCAAAAAATAGATTTTTGCAACTTCGATTGGATTTGGGAATTTGAGAAATGACTTAGATTTTTAATCCCCTTTTCATTTTAGTTTTTTTATTTTTGATTTTCTAGTAAGGAATTTACTCTGGTAAAGACAGTGCTTGACTACTTGAACTTTTTGAAATTTATAAAAAATTATTAATAGTGATTCAGGAAGTTATATGCAATGATTAAATTATACTGCATAACTAGAGGAAGGATATGTTAAAATTTCGTGAAAATTGAAATTTTTTTATAGTATTTTTAAATTAATACATATTTCATGGACATTTCTATTCCTATCATCCTTCTTACAGTCCATACATCGAAATTTAATATAATGTGCAGAAGTTGGTATTTTGAAAATGAAGAATTATAATTTTTAACTTGGTTTAAATAATTTATTCTATCTTAGTGTATTCACTCTCATTTAAAAGTTCTTATGATTATGCATGGGTGAATAACTTTTAATTTTAAAATAGGTGCTTCCATTCTCATTTAAAAATTGTAAGGACCCGTTTCTTCAACTTCCGAATATCGACATCGATACGTCCACTGTATCAACTGCCGAACAAGCGAATGCCGAAAAACCGAATACTTAGGGTTTAAAAGAAGAGGTAGAAGAAAAGATAGAAGAAAAAGAAAGAAAGAAGAACAACAGAACAACAACAAAAACAAAAAACAATATCAGAATCTCACATTCGCAGCGGAACAATATATAATAGATAAATTAGTAATCCTTTAAACAAAGAATTTTATTACTTTATACATACATCAACAGAGTCAATATACAACTCAATACAACAATGGACAGTTATATAACTTGTCCTCATACAGAATACACAGCGGAATAAATAACATCAGATACAAATATTACGTCTCACCATCCAGCTTGCTTCCAAAGCTCCAGAATATCCAGTATATCCTGATAACATAACTCTAGACTGCCCGTGTGGAAATTTGAAAAGACCCTCCTATTTACTCACTAGTTTTATTGGTGAATTTTTTTTTTAGAGATGATATATAGATATATCATCTATTACAAATATATTTCCCCAGGGTCATTTTTCTTTCTCTAATGAACAAAAATATATCCAGGATCTTTCACAATATAGAAATATTGTTTTAATTCTAAATCATTTTTAACATACATATATGAAGATATCTATGTTATATTCTACTTGAATCAGAGCATGGTAATAAGTAGAAATCCTTTTTAAATTTGCAAAAGTGTGATAAATTCCCTTTTAAATTAAAACTTATTGTATCCAGATTTTTTGACTATAGTGTCCCCTGGAAATATGTACCTTAGACTGTTATTATAATTAAGAAATAACCAAGCAATGATCAGTGGAAAGCAAGCTTATAATATGGATGATTATCTTAAAGTCTGAATATTATCAAACTCAGGTTAAAAGAAAGTGGATCCTAAGTGAACACAAGCAACATCTAGGCGTAATGGAAACGCGCCTAACTTATTCATGCAAGGTCACTAGTTCGAGTACTATGCTGGTCGGTTCAAACACAATTTTTGTTTTTCTTTTTATTTTCTCCTGTATGGCTGAAATCTGTTACCTACCTATAATTGTACATATATATTTAATTTTTGGCTATAACCTATCATACAAAACAATTTTTCTTGCATAACTATTTTTAAAACCCATTCTTCCAACTGTTTTAAGAATTTACATCTATATTTTTGCCCAATATCTACATGTACACAGATATACATGTACATGTCAGTGTCTTTGATCATTTTCCAGAAAACTGAGCTCAAATGTTCCCTTGCTTCATTGATCTGAAGTGAAACATTAGGCCTGACCTATGGCCTAACCATGTGGTTACTCTGGCCATTCTTTTTGTTTGCATTTTTACAACCCAGATTATACAAAAACATCGATACCTTTTCTTTCCAAAAGCATGTATATATATTTGTATGAATCAGACATTTTGTGATCAGATATTTAACATTCTTCCTAATCATACTTCTCTTTTAAAAATACATCTTCAGGGTATAAACACTTTTTCTTGCATTTGGACTTATGTCAATATCATAAATTGAAGATATAGCAGTTTAATTCTTTTCTGGGTATTCCCAATATAATTTTCTGTATATCTACATTCTTTTTAAAAGAACTCAGGATTAATTGAAATCAACATAAAATGATTATGCTTATAAAATCCAGGTTTTTCCTCTAAATCAAAACAACTTTAGCAAATAGGTTTTCAAATCAGTTCAACATCAATATTCTTAGTTCATATCAAATCAGAAATAACCAGAAACAACATAGCACATGTCTCTTACAAGTTCTTCCTACTTAATACATTAGATAGCCATATCAATCAGGGAATACATGCATGAATTAACACATTTTAGCTTTTATTTCTAATTATCTTAGCATCCTCTATTCCATATCTTTTTAATCTTGCTTACTTAGCTCCATCATAACCTGCAAAAGCATTAGTGGCTGCCTCATTATAAATGAGACACCCCCATGTGCCATGAGCAATAAGGGTCAGATCTATGATCTGGTGTGAGCATTTCTAACATATCCATGATATTAAGCTAAGGATACAGCATAAATATACTTTGCATACTTGACAGGTATTATCATGTACAATACATAAGAGCAATCATATGCAATAAAACAACTTTTATCTGGAACTACTAGGTTGCCTTTTCTTTTTCTTATAAATTCCTGGCCTCATCTGCTATAAGGAATCAAAGGGACACATTGCCATGAACTAATTAACATTATGGCACAAAGATCTCAGGACTTAAACAAGCCATGTGCCAACTTGTCTACTTCAAATAGGACAAGCATTCCAGCAGCCTTCTTGGCACAAAATCCTTAGTTATATCACTAAGTGTATTTATGTTCATTCTATCAATGATAGCTAGGTGTACATACCACCTGTACTCATGAAACATACTAGTTACCTTGCAGCCATGATATTGCAAGCAAGTTAAAGGTTACTTTCTAGAGATATAACACCCCAGTCATTCCATCTCACATTATTTAACATAGAAACACCCTATTCAAGCATATACCAGAATGTTTGCAACTGAGAATAAATACATGGCTCTATTGAGTTTATTTTGATTTTGCAAGCAACTATATTTAGCCAGATTTTCAATCTTGTTTAAACATAGTTTTTAGGCTTGTAAGCTTCTGTTCAGTTTAGGGCTCAGCACTTATAGAGAAAAACTCCATTGCACCCTTAACCAATTATTTCAAGCCTCAGCACCATACCAATGTATATGCAGCTCATAGTTTTCTTTATCTTTTCATTCTTTGTCTTAAGCCATTATTCAAACTAGTTACAAATACTCTGTTATATGTTCCTTAAGGTTTTGGTATAATATACAGAGATGAAAATAGAATAACAAAGTTAAACATCCAGCATAGCAGATCATATCTCATCAAACATTCATGAAACCATCAGCAGCCAACATAGTTTGTAAATCAAAACATGCAAAATATAACATATAAAAGCTTGGCTGCCTAATCCCAGGTCTTAATGCCATGTATATGAGTGAGGATACTCACCTAAGTGCTTACACAAACTTAAACTAGAAAACCCTTCAAATCTTTAGCCTTATCTTCCTCTTCTTCCTTAGGTTAATTAATTAGTGAGAGAGCAGTTTTCTGATTGGGCTCTTGGTATAAATAAGGGTTCTGTCTAGGGTTTTGAGTGATGCAAAATCCCTATTTTAGCCCAGATCAGAATCATGCATTTGGCATTGCATATTCCCTCCTTCCTAATCCCTTAATATCCCGGCCAATATTTTAAAACAAGACTAAATTGTGCCTATTTTCCTTTCTTTTCAGAAAGTGATAACTTTAAGTATTTTTATTATATTTACTTCAAACATGATAATGGTGTGACTTTCTATTTTCTGCCTATGTACATTTTCTTTCTTGCACTTTGGTTCTTACTGTTTTAGTGCTTCCTTTATTTATTTTCTGCTCAAATAATATCTGGATATAAATATACATTTATACAACTATGGGTGTTAATTTAATTTTAACCATTTATTTGCAGAAAACATGTGCATACTTATGTGCATTTCTACACCTATTTAAAATTTCACTTATTCATTATAAATCAATGTTCTCTTCTGCCTCAATTTTCAGACAAGTCTTACATAGGCATATATATAGATATATATATATATATACACACACATCCTCAGGAATTTTTAATACTCATGTCTAGGTCTATATTTTCTTTATTTAAAATATTTTATCTAAATGTTTTCCTTCCTTGTTTTATTATTCAGGAATTCTGGATTTTCTCTTAGTGCCATAACTAGTGTGCACGTGCACACATGCACACAACCTTGCACCACTGAAAATCCCACCTATATAATAATTCTGATTTTCCCCCAGAATTTTAATCATTTATTAAAAGAATTTTCCTCAAAATCTTGGGGTATTACAATCACCCCTCCTTTTAGGAATTGTGCCCTCACAATTTACAACATATTCTTTGAGTACTCCTACTTTCTTAGGAAAATTATTCAAATATGCATGAGCAATTTAAATAGTCACTGTCTATCATACATATCAAATTTTCTTAGTAATCTAAGAATTTACCTTTTAAATTTGCAAAGAGCCTAGGGTAATCCATCCTGATTTTATCCTCTAGCTCCCAAGTACAATCACTAGGATCTATACTCCATTGAATCTTTACAAGCTTCAATGTCTTGTTTCTTAATTTCTTTTCTTCCCTTGCCACAATTCCCACTGGCTCTTTCTCATAGATTAGATCTGGATTAATCTGAACTTCAGTAGGCTTTTCTAAGATTTCCTCCTTGTCATGTACCCATCTCCTTAGTTGTGACACATGAAACACATTGTGCATTGCACTCATCTTCTCTGGAAGCTCCAGCTTATAGGCTAGTGAGCCTATCCTTTCCAAAATCTTGTATGGTCCAATATATCTGGGTCTGAGTTTCCCCTGCTTGCCAAATCTCAAGACTTTCTTCATTGGTGAAACCTTAATGAAGACATAATCACCTACTTTGAATTCCACTGACTTCCTCTTTGCATCAGCATACTTCTTTTGCCTATCTTGAGCTACTGCCATCCTCTTTCTCACCAGTCCTATTTTCTCTGTGATGTCTTTGACATATTCTGGCCCTAGGATAGCTTTCTCTCCTGCCTCAGCCCAACACATAGGTGATAGACATGGCTTTCCATATAGGGCTTCAAAGGGTGCCATTCCAATTGTGCTTTGGTGGCTATTATTGTATGTGAACTCAGCCAAATGGAGGTGGTCCTCCCAATTTCCTCCAAAGTCTAACACACATGCCCTAAGCAAATCCTCTAAAATCTTGTTTACCACTTCTGTTTGCCCATCTGATTGGGGGTGATAAGCAGTGCTTAGGCACAATTCACTCCCCATAGCTTCTTGGAAGCTCTTCCAGAATCTTGAAGTGAAGATTGTATCCCTATCACTCACTATAGTATTAGGAACACCATGCAGTTTTACCACTTCTCTCATAAAAGTTTGGGCTAACCTAGGTGCATTTCTGTCTGCTTTCACTGGTATGAAGTGGGCTACTTTAGTCAGCCTATCTACAATCACCCAAATACTTGTATTTCCCCTCTTGGATCTAGGAAGGCCATCTATGAAATCCATAGATATGTCTTCCCACTTCCACTGTGGTATGCTAAGTGGCTGCAATAACCCTGAAGGTCTTTGGGTCTCAGCTTTTATTTGTTGACAAACCATGCACTTAGCAACATATCTGGCTACATCAGACTTCATTCCCTTCCACCAATAGTCCCTTTTTAAGTTTTGGTACATTTTGGTGCTGCCTGGATGTATGGAGTATTTGCTCCTATGGTACTCATTAAGGATTTCTTCTTTCAATTCTATGATGTTTGGGACACATATCCTACCCTTGTACCTTAAGTATCCTTTTACATCAATGTGATAATCCTTCACTTCCTCCTTCTTTAATAGGAGAGACCTCTTTTCTGCTAAGTCTTGATCTTCTTCTTGCATTTTTGCCACCTTCAAGGCCAAATTTGATTGTAAAGTAATTAAACTTAACCTTCCTTTACTCTTTTCTTCCTCAATTATCTCCATACTTATCCCACTGCTCTCATCTATTTCCAAATCAGTGAGCATGGTCAAATCTCTAAACTCCTCCATCATTAACATGGCCACTTTTGCATGCTGCCTACTCAATGCATCTGCCACTTTATTAGCCTTGCCTGGTGTATAAAGTATATCTAAGTCATAAGCAGCAAGAAATTCAACCCATCTGTGTTGTCTCATATTTAAATCTTTTTGTGAAAAGAGATACTTTAAGGCCTTGTGATCAGTGTATAAAATGAACTTTGCACCCAATAAATAATGCCTCCAGAGCTTTAAGGCATATACTACTGCTGCCAACTCAAGATCATGAGTTGCATATCTAGTTTCATGGGGTTTTAGTTGTCTAGATGCATAGGCTATGACCTGATCTTGCTGCATCAACACAGCCCCTAGCCCTGACCCACATGCATCTGTATATACAACCAATCCCTCATTGCCTTCTGGTACTCTCAACACTGGTGATTTTACCAAAGCCTCCTTGATCTGGGTGAAAGCTTGTTCACACTTATCAGTCCATATAAACTTTTGGTTCTTCCTAGTCAGGTTAGTGAGTGGCATTGCTATTTTAGAAAATCCTTGTATGAACCTCCTATAGTATCCTGCCATCCCCATGAATGACCTTACTTCACTAACATTGTTAGGCTTCTTCCATGCTTGGATTGCTACTATCTTATTGGGGTTTACTGAAATTCCCCTAGCAGAGACAACATGTCCAAGAAAGTGTACTTCCTCTTGCCAGAACACACACTTAGAAATTTTTGCTTTCAAATCTTTTTCTCTTAATCTAGATAAGACCAAATGTAAGTGGTTCTCATGTTCCTCTATTGTTCTAGAGTATATTAGAATATCATCTATAAAAATCAGAACAAACTTGTCTAAGTAATCTCTGAATATCCTATTCATTAGGTCTACAAAGTAAGAAGGGGCATTTGTTAGCCCAAATGGCATAACCAGAAACTCATACAAACCATATCTTGTGTTGAATGCTGTATATTTAATACTTGATTCCTCAACCTTCATCTGATGAAACCCAGATGCCAAGTCTAGCCTAGAAAACACTTTAGCTCCACTGAGTTGATCAAAGAGATCATCTATCCTGGGTAATGGGTATTTGTTTTTGATGGTTACTTTGTTTAATTCTCTATAATCTATACACATTCTTAAAGTACCATCATGCTTTTTAACAAATACTACAGGAGCACCCCAGCATGAATTACTTGGCCTTATAAACCCCTTGGCTTCTAATTCTTCCAGCTGGTTCTTTAGCTCTTTTAATTCACTTGGCCCCATCCTTGTAGGCTTTTTGATAACTGGGCTAGCCCCAGGCATAAGGTTAATCTGGAATTCAACAGGTCTATGGTGTGAGACACCTTTTACTTCCCCAAATACATCCAAGTATTCTTTAACTATGGGGATTTCATTAATAGCTATTTCCTTGGGATTATTTTCTAATTCAATTAAATGATTTAGACTGTTTTCTTTGATAGGTTCACATAGAATTGTAACCCTTTGGCCTTTAGAATTTTGTAGTGAAATGGTGGATGCATCTAGGTCAATTATGGCTTTGAATTGTCTTAGCCAATCTGCCCCTAATATAACTCCTATATTTGGGAAATTTAGAACATACAAATTGGAAACAAATGTGTTTCCTCCTATGTTCAAATTCACATCCACACAGATCATATCTAATACACTAGAACTTCCTAAAGGGCTTTGTATTAACAGAGGTATTTCAGCCAAATTGCAGTTCATTTTCAACCTTTTAACTATTTCATGGGAAATGAGTGAGTGGGTTGCCCCGGTATCATATATTACAGCTAAAGGTATGGTACAAATAAATAGTGTACCTTCCACTTGACCATGGTTTTCAGCATTAGCCTCAATTATGGCCTTGCCCCTACCTTCCAGGTTTGCCACTTTCCCTTGTTGCTTGTTTTCTGGGCAATTTCTTTTCATATGCCCTTCCTTCCCACATAGATAGCATTTGAAAGCTCCCCCTTTAAGCTCTGGGCATCTTGGCTTAATATGGCCTTCTTTCCCACAATGGTTGCAAACTATTTTTCTTTTGGCTTCATTGGGCTTTGCATCTACTGCCTTCTTACCATCTGCCTCTCCTTTCTTCTTATCATAAGGATGGTACTTCCCTTTGTTCTTTTTGTTACTATTGTTTTTGAAATTCCTGAACTTATCTCTTTCCTTGTCATGCTGCTCAATCTTCAGAGCCAAATCTATCACTTGATCAAAAGTTCTGTCAGCATAAGGTAGTATAGCCCTGCTAAGTCCTGGGTTCAATCCCTTGATGTATCTATCATTTTTGGATGCTTCATCAGCCACTAACATTGCCCCATAGGTAGACAATCCCTCAAACTTCTGGGTATATTCTGTGACATTCATAGTCCCCTGTCTAAGTTTGATGAACTCCTCAAGTAAAGTGGTTTTTGCTGAGGCTGGAACAAACCTTGCCTCTAACATCTCCTTAAATTGATTCCAATTAATATCATTTTCATTCCGGCCAGCTATGATCACCTCCCACCAACTCAAAGCTGCACCTTTTAATTGCCTTGAGGCCACTTGCCTCTTCCTTTGGTCATCTAGTTGCATATCAGTGAAGATCCTCTCTAATGTCCTCAGCCATGCTTGAATCTCCATTACACTTTCAGTTCCTTCAAAGCTCTTGCCTCCCAAGTTGGTATAAATCTTCACTAACTTGGAGAGCTCCTCATGTGGGTTCTCAGGTCTGTGCCCAATTCCATCTCTCAAAACTCTCACAAATTCCTGCATGTCAAGCATTTGTGGTGTGCTAGATCCTCCTTGATGATGAGACCCTCTTCCTACCATATTTCTAAAAGTATATGTATTTCATCTTATTAGTTTATAACACTAGCTTTTATTTTACATTGATTGTATCTTTTCCTATTTAATCATTGTGTATGTCACATGCACACACATACATACATTCAGGGAATACTTATAAACAGTCAAATATGCAAACAAACCTAGTATAAACACAAGCATACAAACATTTGCTATGTTAATTAAAACATAGCTCTGATACCAAATGAAAAGACCCTCCTATTTACTCACTAGTTTTATTGGTGAATTTTTTTTTTTTTTAGAGATGATATATAGATATATCATCTATTACAAATATATTTCCCCAGGGTCATTTTTCTTTCTCTAATGAACAAAAATATATCCAGGATCTTTCACAATATAGAAATATTGTTTTAATTCTAAATCATTTTTAACATACATATATGAAGATATCTATGTTATATTCTACTTGAATCAGAGCATGGTAATAAGTAGAAATCCTTTTTAAATTTGCAAAAGTGTGATAAATTCCCTTTTAAATTAAAACTTATTGTATCCAGATTTTTTGACTATAGTGTCCCCTGGAAATATGTACCTTAGACTGTTATTATAATTAAGAAATAACCAAGCAATGATCAGTGGAAAGCAAGCTTATAATATGGATGATTATCTTAAAGTCTGAATATTATCAAACTCAGGTTAAAAGAAAGTGGATCCTAAGTGAACACAAGCAACATCTAGGCGTAATGGAAACGCGCCTAACTTATTCATGCAAGGTCACTAGTTCGAGTACTATGCTGGTCGGTTCAAACACAATTTTTGTTTTTCTTTTTATTTTCTCCTGTATGGCTGAAATCTGTTACCTACCTATAATTGTACATATATATTTAATTTTTGGCTATAACCTATCATACAAAACAATTTTTCTTGCATAACTATTTTTAAAACCCATTCTTCCAACTGTTTTAAGAATTTACATCTATATTTTTGCCCAATATCTACATGTACACAGATATACATGTACATGTCAGTGTCTTTGATCATTTTCCAGAAAACTGAGCTCAAATGTTCCCTTGCTTCATTGATCTGAAGTGAAACATTAGGCCTGACCTATGGCCTAACCATGTGGTTACTCTGGCCATTCTTTTTGTTTGCATTTTTACAACCCAGATTATACAAAAACATCGATACCTTTTCTTTCCAAAAGCATGTATATATATTTGTATGAATCAGACATTTTGTGATCAGATATTTAACATTCTTCCTAATCATACTTCTCTTTTAAAAATACATCTTCAGGGTATAAACACTTTTTCTTGCATTTGGACTTATGTCAATATCATAAATTGAAGATATAGCAGTTTAATTCTTTTCTGGGTATTCCCAATATAATTTTCTGTATATCTACATTCTTTTTAAAAGAACTCAGGATTAATTGAAATCAACATAAAATGATTATGCTTATAAAATCCAGGTTTTTCCTCTAAATCAAAACAACTTTAGCAAATAGGTTTTCAAATCAGTTCAACATCAATATTCTTAGTTCATATCAAATCAGAAATAACCAGAAACAACATAGCACATGTCTCTTACAAGTTCTTCCTACTTAATACATTAGATAGCCATATCAATCAGGGAATACATGCATGAATTAACACATTTTAGCTTTTATTTCTAATTATCTTAGCATCCTCTATTCCATATCTTTTTAATCTTGCTTACTTAGCTCCATCATAACCTGCAAAAGCATTAGTGGCTGCCTCATTATAAATGAGACACCCCCATGTGCCATGAGCAATAAGGGTCAGATCTATGATCTGGTGTGAGCATTTCTAACATATCCATGATATTAAGCTAAGGATACAGCATAAATATACTTTGCATACTTGACAGGTATTATCATGTACAATACATAAGAGCAATCATATGCAATAAAACAACTTTTATCTGGAACTACTAGGTTGCCTTTTCTTTTTCTTATAAATTCCTGGCCTCATCTGCTATAAGGAATCAAAGGGACACATTGCCATGAACTAATTAACATTATGGCACAAAGATCTCAGGACTTAAACAAGCCATGTGCCAACTTGTCTACTTCAAATAGGACAAGCATTCCAGCAGCCTTCTTGGCACAAAATCCTTAGTTATATCACTAAGTGTATTTATGTTCATTCTATCAATGATAGCTAGGTGTACATACCACCTGTACTCATGAAACATACTAGTTACCTTGCAGCCATGATATTGCAAGCAAGTTAAAGGTTACTTTCTAGAGATATAACACCCCAGTCATTCCATCTCACATTATTTAACATAGAAACACCCTATTCAAGCATATACCAGAATGTTTGCAACTGAGAATAAATACATGGCTCTATTGAGTTTATTTTGATTTTGCAAGCAACTATATTTAGCCAGATTTTCAATCTTGTTTAAACATAGTTTTTAGGCTTGTAAGTTTCTGTTCAGTTTAGGGCTCAGCACTTATAGAGAAAAACTCCATTGCACCCTTAACCAATTATTTCAAGCCTCAGCACCATACCAATGTATATGCAGCTCATAGTTTTCTTTATCTTTTCATTCTTTGTCTTAAGCCATTATTCAAACTAGTTACAAATACTCTGTTATATGTTCCTTAAGGTTTTGGTATAATATACAGAGATGAAAATAGAATAACAAAGTTAAACATCCAGCATAGCAGATCATATCTCATCAAACATTCATGAAACCATCAGCAGCCAACATAGTTTGTAAATCAAAACATGCAAAATATAACATATAAAAGCTTGGCTGCCTAATCCCAGGTCTTAATGCCATGTATATGAGTGAGGATACTCACCTAAGTGCTTACACAAACTTAAACTAGAAAACCCTTCAAATCTTTAGCCTTATCTTCCTCTTCTTCCTTAGGTTAATTAATTAGTGAGAGAGCAGTTTTCTGATTGGGCTCTTGGTATAAATAAGGGTTCTGTCTAGGGTTTTGAGTGATGCAAAATCCCTATTTTAGCCCAGATCAGAATCATGCATTTGGCATTGCATATTCCCTCCTTCCTAATCCCTTAATATCCCGGCCAATATTTTAAAACAAGACTAAATTGTGCCTATTTTCCTTTCTTTTCAGAAAGTGATAACTTTAAGTATTTTTATTATATTTACTTCAAACATGATAATGGTGTGACTTTCTATTTTCTGCCTATGTACATTTTCTTTCTTGCACTTTGGTTCTTACTGTTTTAGTGCTTCCTTTATTTATTTTCTGCTCAAATAATATCTGGATATAAATATACATTTATACAACTATGGGTGTTAATTTAATTTTAACCATTTATTTGCAGAAAACATGTGCATACTTATGTGCATTTCTACACCTATTTAAAATTTCACTTATTCATTATAAATCAATGTTCTCTTCTGCCTCAATTTTCAGACAAGTCTTACATAGGCATATATATAGATATATATATATATACACACACATCCTCAGGAATTTTTAATACTCATGTCTAGGTCTATATTTTCTTTATTTAAAATATTTTATCTAAATGTTTTCCTTCCTTGTTTTATTATTCAGGAATTCTGGATTTTCTCTTAGTGCCATAACTAGTGTGCACGTGCACACATGCACACAACCTTGCACCACTGAAAATCCCACCTATATAATAATTCTGATTTTCCCCCAGAATTTTAATCATTTATTAAAAGAATTTTCCTCAAAATCTTGGGGTATTACAAAATTGGTGGGCACCCAGAGTTTAAAAGGGAAACAATAAACTCTGAGTCAGTCATGGTGACTGGTGTGAGATCGTAAAACAGTTTATCTTTAAAACCAAGGTTTCAAATCTCGGATTTTGGCCAATATCTTGGGCAAATATCTCGGCTGTCTCGGGCGATATTTAAAAGACTTATAACTAACCAAGCTGCCAAATCTCGGATTTTGGCTAATATCTCGGATTTTCATCTCGGCTGATCTCGGGGAGATTTAAAACCTTGTTTAAAACAGACAACAAAGGAATATTTTAAAATAGATTCGCAATGCTTTTGGAAAATGAGACTACCATAAGGCCTCCCGCACACACACACAATGCAAACACAGAATCGGAGGAGATTTCTCCTTATGATAGTCAAAGATGCTTGATACGCAAAATCAAATCATTTTTGGATATTATTATTAGTGCATAGTGTAGAAAACTTTCGAAAGTATAATATAAATCTTAGCCAGCATAGGCATTTCGCACTTATGCCTACTATAGCTACCATCCAAACAGTGGGGCGCCACCATAAGTGAATGATAGGTTCTACAACTAAAACCGTACAAGGCTCGTATTGTTTCTTTGGATTTCCAACAAATGGTCAGGCTAAGGAACTTCCTATTCCACGAATAGAATGCCTCTGGAATGACGTCACGAGAAATAACCTAACATTACGGTTAGATCTCTGCCAACACAAGGCCGGGTTACCTCTGCAAAAATAGGTAACTACTGACACGCGTATGCCATCCCCCGATCGTAACCGATCTTCCCGAGGATCCTCGATTTCCAACTACCACAAAGTAATAAACTCGCAGCATCTACATAGGTTAAGTATCTGGGCTCCATACCATGATACCACCTCTATCCAGAAGGAATGACATACACTAAGGGGCGCTACTCCCTAGAATCTTGCCGCATCCTTCCTGTTTTGACCATTTCCGGGGTGTGAGGCTCGACGAAGTCTCGTCCACAAAGCTACGCTTTGTCACCAAAGCCATGCTTCTGGTCAAACAAATGATCAACCTATGATCACAAAGATAAATGATCAAGAAAATGATCATATCACAAATGATCAAACACTGATCATTTCACAGCAACACTCAGTATGTCACGTTACCAAATTGGAAGTATATCGCTGATAAATTTCAACTACATAACCTCTGAGCTCGTACGTCTCAGAGAAGGGTGTTAAGCTAAGAGAATAAATTCTCCGCCACAAACAGAAATGTATTTGAAAGAAATCAGCTTTATATTTCAATCTGTAACGTCAGACACACAATCCATACAAGTCTGTTCCGGGATCGAACAGAACCGAAGGCACTTCTCACGATACCCTTGCCATTCCGGATAATTTTCAATCACGTCCGGACTTCCCGTCACTAAGGGTGATAAAACCTCTAAATCAAAGATCACTCGATGTAGAGTAACTCGACGGTAATCCTTCCGTTTTCAAAAATATCCGGTCTTCAACACCGTTCATCAAATGCAATTTATAACGACGTATCACATATTCGGAATGGGTTATACGACCCCATGGTCCTTTCCCGGCTAACCCGAATAGTGAGCGCTTATTCAAAAATAAGTGTGGCATTCAAATTCATCCAATTCACAACAAATACCATTCAAGGTAATTATTGATAGTTGGTTATTTAACTATCAATAAAGATGCGCAACATCATCAGATTCCAAATAATTTTCCCAAATTATTTTATCTTCAAAAATATCTTTACTAGATATATAATTTTCCACACTTCAAAAGTAAACCAACGTTTATTTTTAAAACGAATTCCCATTTCTTTTATAAATTCCATAGTGAATTTATATTTCCAAATATCTACTGATATACGTTTTTCAATCGAATTCAAATGTTCACTTTCGATTTATCTTTACAAAGATAAATTTTCTAAAACGTTTCATTTTCATATTGGAAAAGCATTTCCATACTTATTTAATAATAATAAGTAATTCACAAATCATTTATTTTCAACACTTGGAAAATATTCGATATACTTAAATAAATATTAAGTATATATTTCATTCTTTAAGGAAATCATTTATTTTAACAACATCTATTTGAGTCAAAACGAATGTTACGTAAAACATCGTTACGACGACCCAAAATCACTAGTATTGGGATTCGAAATTAAGATAGATATGTAAATCCCAATACTATATAAAACATCTCCTTTCGGAAATCATTTACTATAACAACAGTGTTATAGTCCACCATTTCCTTATTTCTTCGAAAACGTCTATTTCAACAATGAATGTTGAAATCTATGGTTTCGATATTTAACCCATTTTAAAACATCGTTAAAACGATTAACTCTATTTTAAAATATTCATTTTCCCAAAACATATCCGTTTTATTTAATAATATATTCACTGTCCAAAATCGTGAATATATTTCTCTTAACCAAATTTTAATCATCTCTACACATTTTATTTCAATAAAAATTCGCTATCCAAAATCGCGAATATATTTTCTTTAATAATCTCCTATATTTAATTTATCAAATTCAATTGATTTCGAATTTATAAAACAACGTTTATAAATTTTATTTCTATTTTATAACAACTTTGATTTATAAATCTCCTTTATAAATCAATTCGATAAATATTCCATTTAAAGGCAAAAATCCAATTTCTAAGTAAACTTCTTATAAATCTTTTATTCTACAATTTCATTCATTTTATAACTTCACACTTTATAAATCTATAAACTTCATATCTTCACAATTTATAATTCTATAAATTTTCTATCTTCACAATTTATAATTCTATAAATTTTCTATCTTCACAATTTATAATTCTATAAATTTTCTATCTTCACAATTTATAATTCTTTAAATTTTCTATCTTCACAATTTATAATTCTATAAATTTTATATCTAACACTTATAAAAACTCGTTTTAAATTCCAATAATTTTAATTGATAAATATCAATTTTGTACATCTTTTACATACATCGTTTTTAATAATTCAAAAATCCAAATTTAAACTATTTTATAAATTACTTAACTATTTATTCCAAAAATCATCTTTTGGTTATATTTCACAAACATTATAATTTCCATAACTTTAAATTTATAACATTTATTTATTTAAAGTAAATCAATTCAAAAATTCAAATAAAACGTATACTTTCAAATAATCACTTTTAAAATCTCTTTTAAAGTTAAAATCGTTATTTTTAAACTTCAAAATTTGAATCCGATGATGCAACAGCACCAATTAGTCAATCACCACATTCAATATCATATATCAATATGATAACAGAATATACATCAATATCTGTAAATAAATAAATACAGTTGAGGAATCCAGTTGGATCCCTCCAACCTGTTTCCCTGCATCCACAGACGTTAGCATAATACCGATTCCACTTCGAGGTGGAATATCGCGGTATATGGGATTTATAAAAATATCATCCGCTTAATAACGGCGCAATAGGGTCTCATCCGCTATACAGTGCGGGAAATCAATCAATCCAATATATACATATGCCAATATGTATATATTGCTATATATATATAGATATCATACTATATCTAATATCACATCCAAACGGTCAATCAATCAAATTAATAACTGTAAAATAAATTTTCCTTCGAGTGAGAAAAAAATCCCACCTTAGCTTTTTAATTTGCCATCCAATTTCCATCTTGACTCGATTTCTTGATTGTATTAACCTTGTATGACGATTATACAATTTTATTAATATTCGAATTAATTGAACTATTAAATTTTCTTTTGAAAATTTCAATTCACCGATGATTTTATTCTAAACCAGTTTCTTTTAAATAAATTTATTTAACTAAGGTTTTAGTTTAAAATTAAATCTTCTTCTTCAATAATTTCTAACAATAAATTAAATAAGTAAGTTAAACAAATTCGTCACCTTAATAATTATTTTAAAATAACTTGTGAATTAAAATATCTGTGAAAATAAATTTCAAAATTTTATAAAAGTCTGCAGTAAGTAACATGTATACCTATGTTTATAAATTGAAAAAAAAAAATTGTTTATGAACTTACTGTCATTATTTTATAAACTATGAATTATTATTATTATCTATATACATAAAATAAATAGTCACAGCAATCGTTCGAGAACCTCACCCTCGACCATGCTCACGGCAATAATGCCCTGTCGCGACGCCATCAAAGACCAGCTTGACCCCACTGCCTCGCTATCGTCCAGCCATCGCGACCCCATATACTGCTTGACGTCGCCGCCCCGAACTCGTGCTCGATCGATATTGTGCAATCCCCACGCCTCCGACAACCCAGTCGCGAAGTTCGCCGCGACTTGCCTCTCGCGCTCGCGCATACGAACGCGACCTTCGACTCCCGATTTGCATCGCGACTTCGTCCACCGACCTGCCCAGAAAAGATCGCACATCATATTGCCCCACCCCCCTTCGCGACTTCGAGTGCGCGAGTTCCCAGGCCTCAGTTGATTCGATTTGGGATCGGAGGAGAGCTCGAGAGTTTTTTTTTTCTTTCTGTTGATTTAAATTGAAATGAGAAGAACGAAATTTATGGGATTCGAATTCACTTATCGGAGATGCTCGGCCATTTTTTCTTTTCGTTCGATTTTTATTTTTGAACTGGAGAGGGATATATGAAATTGAAAGAGCATGGGTTGCACGATTTTTTGTTCGTGATTTTCTGCGTGAATTTAGGCGAAAATTTAGGCGCGTGATTAAAGGAACGAAATGTGCTGACGTTGACCAAATTTAAAATTTAAATTTAAATTGAATTCGCTTTAAAATTCCAACGCGTTTTCTAACCGTATGGTCACAAAACAACTCCGAAAAATACGAAATTTGAAATCCGATAATAGTTCAATATTACGGACCCAATGGAACTGGTTTCGTCGAATTCCGAGATTGTGCCTCGGACGGCTATTTTTAAATATCGATACGAACGATAATTTTCAAAACTGAACAAATCGTTTTCAAATTCGATTCTGAAGCTTCAATTATCTTCAGTATTATTATTATAAATTTTAGAAGCTTTCGAAATATTTTTCTTCAACTTAAAATCAAAGATTCAAATTTTTATTCAACATTCAATAGATTAAATTTTAAAATTTAATCGCCAAATTCAAAGTTATATTGGGGATTAAAATAAATCATCGTTCAAATATTTTCAATTTAATTTGTTCAAAATTCTGGATCGTTACAAAAATCCTCATGGTTATCGATGGATGGAACACTTACATAAGAGAGAGATAAATATTCAAGTAACTTCTAATCTCATAAAGTCCTAACGGTTATGCATGGTTGGAAAGTGCTTAATATTCTTTCTTTAAGTAACTACTAACCTCATTTAAAAATCCTAACGTTTATGCATGGTTGGAAAGTGCTTGACATTCTTTATTTTCAATATTCTTAATTTAATTTTTTAAGAATTTACCTTTATCAAAAAAACACCAGACTGCCATCATTATATAAAATTCTCCCTAAACCACAATCTGATCATCACTCTGTAATGTAATATGTGTCTAATTAATAACATATTATGATTTTTGTTTGATTGATTGAAATTTTTAATACTCCTACCTCTATATGAATTATAGTATCAATCAGAATCTGTCACTATATCAATTATTCTTCTAATTTTTAATGGTAACAATTTTGAAGAGAGGTTAGGATTTTAATGGTTGAGTAATAATCTTGCTGATGTTCAACATTTGTTTTATTTTTTCCTGTGGCATCTAGGAAATTATTTTCTTTTGACATCTTTCTTTGGCATTTAGGCAGAAGGATTTTTTATTTTTAATGCATGCACCTGTGTAGAGGGAGTATAGTTGTAGGGGGTATTTAAATATTGGAGCTTATGATCATGACACATTAAACACATTTCTTGGTTATAAAGTCTAAATATATATTTGTTATCATCAAAGGCGGGAGATTGTAGAATATAATAGTCTATGATTTTTGTTTGACAATAATGAACACATACACCCAAATATATATATATATATATATATTAAATGTATTTGTTATGGTACTATTACAGTATCACATAAAGAAATAAATAGTGCACATTTTTTTCAACAGTAGCTTCCGCAATATTTTTATTCAATATTTTATATACACTATTTTATACTTCTTTATATACATAATTTTTTACTCTCTCATTTACAACACTCTTTCATATACAATATTTTTAATCACTCTTTTCCTCACCCACTCGAATACAACTTTTACATCTTCTTGCTCCAGTCTTCATCCATACCGTAGTTTGTTTTACCTGATAAATAACAGCGCAGTAAAAAGAAAAAAAGAACAAATTGAAAATGCAAAAATGTAAAAATATTTAAACTTGACATTACCTCAGTTTATTAGTTTTCTTCTATTCATATTTTAAACAGGCACCAAAAATAACAAACATGGACCAGTGCAACAGGTGTACACAAGGACGAGTACAACATTCTCATGTGGGATAGAAATTCAAAATCAAGAATGTGCACGAGCAACTTAAGACATGCACACTATACATGTCTTAAGGTCGAGCAACTTGAAATAAACAATGCACATAAAAATCAGGCTCACAGTCACAAACCAGCAAGGTCAAACCAAAAATTTCATGCACTTTATTTTATAAGGCAATGCATATGCATATGTACACATATCAAACTTGCACACATGCACAAAGCACAAGCTACAAAATATAAATTCACATCTAAAAGTACAGGTGCATAGCACACAACATCTACACATAATAAAAGAAAATTCAAAAACACAATCTCAAACACAAACAAAGCCTACAACAAATCAGTTTAGGTTCACAAGCCAACAAGCACATCGGGACCGGGCAGAGAAACATTAAACAAGCCAACCAGTTTAGGTTCACAAGCCAACCAGTTTAGGCAGGTTAACACAGTACACAACAAAGGCAAGCTCAAAGCACACTAGGCATGCACACGAAGGTAACATCAAACAAGCACATGGGCCAGACAGGGAAGCACATTAACACATGCAGGCTCAACATAAAGAAGTGCACAACTCGGGATGGAAACAGACACAAGGTCATGCATGCACAAACATAAAAGAAACAATGCCAAGGATGTACAAGCAATTAGGCTAGAAGATAAGACACCAGTGCACGTTTCAGAAATACACAGTAATGCACACAGAACTTCAATATGTATGGTGAATACACAGGAATGAGTAGGTGTCAAAAGCACGGCTGATTTACTTAAATAAAAATAATCAAAAGTTGCAGTTGAACAAGTCAACAATATCAGGTCAAGAACAATAGTTATCTCAAGAACAAACAGGTCAAAAAACAAATCAGGTCAAAGCTATCACAAACTAAAAATTTCAAGTATGAACTTGTCAAAAATATCAGACCGAAGACTACAAAATATCGATCAAAATCAAAGTGCCATATCGATAAATAAAAATCCAAAATAACAGCCAGAAACAAGCCAAAATTCAAGAATCGAAGCATTTAAAACAAAAATCTCAAAATATATGAATCTAAGAAGAATTTTGTTCAAATCATTCTATATATAAACACTAATTCATCATCGACAATTAAGCACCTCGAGAAGGAACAAATATTCTCAATAATCAGAAAATCAAAACCATACTTGATTAATCAACTGCACAACTTCTCGATCAAGGAAGCAATCACACTTATCAATTGCCTAGCAATCGAAGGTAACAACGTAAAGTGGAGTAAATGGAGAATACAGTGATGAACTCGCAAAGCAGCGACTTCAAAAAAGGAACCCTAACAAAGAAAAGAGGATCAGCCGTATAAAAAAGAAAAGAGGAAGTGTTTTATTTTTTTGTGCCGGTGTAAATTATAAAGGGATAATGTGTATATATATATATTAAATTAAGGTTTTATTTTTATTTTTATTTTTTAAAACTTTAGTTTTTTAACTAGGATTGGACTACAATGTGTAGTTCGGGAAATTCTCAACTCAAAGACAGAGTTAAGGCAGTGTTTCTAGGCATAGGGTTAGAGTAATCAGGTTAGCGATAGTCGCAAGCATACAGGGATTTTGTAAATGGTGGATTATTTAATCTAAGTATAAATCTTGGGAGCAACTATAGGCAAATTTTGCTAAAACTGGGTAATATTACTTTTACACATACATTTACTTTATTATTATCCATGCTGCGATTTTTATTACTCTATGAATTTATAATAAACCCTATTCACCCCCTTCTAGGATTATTTTGATCTTATAATCTCATACTATGATGGATGCTACACTAGCTCCATATACAACTCAGAATTCCATGGTTCCTCTTACTATGGACCTCTTTCTTCTAAGTCACTATAACGAATTACAAATATGAGTTCCAGATTCAGTATTAATGACTCAATTAGAAGCTCTAATAGATAAAAAAAAAGTTATACCAGGAAATTACCTTTAGGAGCATAATAAGTTCCTTTCCCTTAAGCTTTTCAAAATAGTCTTAATAGTTTCTCTTCCAATGTCCTTTCTTCGAGCAAAGTGAAATTCACCTTTCTCATGACTAGCTCTGGTTTACCGTTACCACTCTTTGACTAATGTTTTCTCTTTGAATTATTCGAGGAAGAAGCACCCTTGACCATAAGCACTGCATTTGGTTCCTTCATGAATGTATTCTCGATTATCCTTAACGGTAAACTTAAACGAGTTCATATTGAAGTTCCATTTAAATGGATCTGACTATGGAGTAGACAATCCAAGAATCATACCAGTCTGTAGCTCGGTGTCAAGAGTTGTTCCTAATATGTCCAACCTCTCAATTTACTCAATCATATTGAGTACATGATCTTGGACTGGAGCGCCTTTTCTCATCTTCGCTTGGAACAACTTCCATGAGATCATGTATCTTGAGGTAGGAGACTGCTCACCATACAAATTTTATAGGTGAATATGTTTTGTACATTCATATTCTCATGCTACCTTTGTAGCTCGCTGCTCATAGTTTCTAGCACACATCATTGGGCAAGCTTATAGTCCAATAACCATTTTTTGTAGGACTTAAGTTGTTCTGGTGTGGCATCCTTCTCAGGTTTAGCCATTGGCTTGTCGGCGACAACATACTAGAGTTTTTCACAAGTGAGTGCAATTTACTAGTCTTTGTAGTGTGCACAAGTTAGCTTCATGGTTGCCATTTGATTTACGTGAATTCATTAGAGTAAATTAGATAACATTACATATGTTCTTATACCTGTTAGACTGGTTTATTATATTTATCTAACAAGGTTTCCACTAAGTTCTGCATCTCTCAAAAACCCTAAAAAGTTACGAGAACTTTATAAATTCCTTCGGTGGATGTTAGAACTAATTTTTCATGTTACAACATTGAGGATGCTCAACAAATTATAGTCCCTGTAGACGATAAGTAACACTTTACTAATTATATCTCATATATAATTCATAACATTCCTTTTACTTTGATCTTAGTCTTTATGACCCCAAAGGTGCTCAACAAATCATAAAGTTCATTAAATTCCCTAGACCCATCATTTCACAATATCCTAAGGGTAAGTATATAAGCCTTAAGGGTTCTCAACAAAGTTACATAATATTCTTACTTATCTAGTAATGCAAACGTCACTATAAATATTCTAAAGCTTGAGAGTGCAACAACCATATGTATGTGTGTTACTCTATTTACATTATCGATAATGAGAGAAATTTATTTCAAAATTGTAATTTAAAATAATTTCTACAGAGCATTATCGACACTATAATGGAGATGAGTATATCCTCGTGGCATTATATGTCTTTATAGATCAAGTGTATACTCCCTTAAGTCTATGTGGGTTTTGATTCATTTAAAACTCTTATTTTCTTTATACATACATATACATATACATACATACATCTCTATGCGTGTGTGTATATTCATATGTATCTTTTTTTAATTAAACATTTTAATTAATTATAAATATAACAATTATATTTATATAAATTTAAAGCAATTTTAAATACTGCATTAAACTCTTCATAAAATTATATAATATTTTATTTTAATTTAAACCAATTTTAAATTTATTTTATAATATTCAAATATGCTTATTTGAATCTATCTAATGCTCAAAACATTTCTAAGCCTTACATAATGGCATACCCTTAAAACAGATCATTTTGAGGAGCCAAGTAAAGGCCAAGAGATAGGGAGGTTTTTCATTCATAAGAACGTTCCTGAATTAGAGTAACCTTCTCCTCAATTTAAGAACCTTTTCCTTAGACACCCATCTAATTGGTTTTTCCAAGAGACCACCCTATGTATTTTTTGTAATTTACATAAACACAATGCAGGCTTTGATACTCTTATTGGGTTAGGTGCTTTGGCATCGGGTTTAAAAGGGGGAATTCAAGAAAATTCCTTTACTTCTTTTGCATAAGATCGTATTTTTTGTTTATATGAATAATAACTTTATACTAAATCATATTTAGTATTGATTAATGTTACACCCGTTCCTACCGAGAACCGCTTTTTAAAGATACGAGGGAGCCAACTCGAAGTCACAACACCAAACCCGACCTGAGCTCGGCAACCAATGGAACCACAGCAAGAGACGAATACTGAATATATTGAGAAAGAGGATACTATACTGAAACCTGGGGGTGATACACACTGAGCTGGCCTGATCGCATCTCTGAGGATCATATTTCATCAAACTTATGGAAAAAGGTCCGGCCAGCATATATCGGGGGCAACCTAGGCCGCTCCGCACATGGTCAAAAGCACTTCAAAAGGGTTGTATACATCGACACTCAGGGTACACTTGATTAATCAAAAATAGCTACAAGAACATTCCAACCCCACATGTTATCAAGTCAAGCAAAGACGACTAATGTATGAGCAGGGCAGCATGACCTTAGGTATCGCGTAATATTTACCACTAACCACTTCGTATGCATCGACTCCATAACATCATCCAGAAGTCATATACCGGTCAGCATAGACACAATGAGGCCAACTAGTAACAACAAATATCTCTTTGGAGCCCACAAGCAAGGTGAATTCAAATTCGAATATTTCTCCTGCCATAATTTCAGATATTCCTACTCTACTTTTGGGAATTCCTACCTCTATCCAAACTTCCCGTCACTTCAAATAGACAATACGGATAAACAACATCTGGTAGAATCCAAGGGTTGAGCATGACGGTGAGAAAGAAATTCTAGTAATCTACGTGTCTTTCATGGCTATGAATAGAAAATGCATTGTAGTATGAGGGGGATTCTTCTTCTTTTGACATTTTTTCTTCTTCTAAAACTTTTAAGGTTCAACTGTACCTTCTGCCATGAAATTCTTTACCAAATCAATGAATAAGGAAGAAAGAGAAACTTTTCTTGTGAATATAGGATTTCTTAAAATCCAAACCATATAAATCCTCCATATCCTTTATTGTTTTCTCTAATTTCTTTAATTAGTTTAGTACTATATTTTATCTAATGAATTAAATATTAGATAGATCTAACACTTTAACTAAGTGTAACTACTTGATTGTGTAAGCACTCAGCGGCGTAATCACCACCTTACGGAAAAATTATGATTACTTAGTTTTGTTAATTAAAAATCAGTAAAGTAAATAGCGAATTAACTACTTTGCACGTAATCGAGGAGTTGAAGGATGAAAAAGTTTGACATCTTTTGGCGCTAGAAGAAGGGCTCGACCTCTTACCTCTATTCATTTCCACATCCAGTAAAACAATACACCACGAATCATGAATCCTACCAATTTTCCTATCGCTCTAATTCAGGAGCCTTCACATTTGGCAGCAAAGACTATCCCCAAATCACTTATACTCTCAAAAACCGAAGATGAGGCGAGAACTTCAACCGAGGCCCCCATAGATACCATTCTGGTCACATTTCAATCCTTCTCAGATCAAATCAATTAACGTATGGAAGGACTAGAGAAAATAATGAGTCAACATATCATTCATGAGCCATCTTCACCTTCCCACTCCATAGCTCACACTCGTCGTTTTACAGTTGCACTGAACATTCAACAGGGGAACAATAACGGTACTCCCATTAATAGGAACAATGATGCTGGATTAAAAACCGACACCAAATTGAAGTGCAAAATTCAGGCCAACTCCAAGATCAAAACCAAGCTGGCCAATATAAACCCTCTGCTGTTGGAAAATCCGACCCGATCTGCTGGAAATGATGAGGATGCCATGTCTCTTGGTAATTCATATCAGGATGACTCGAGAGAATACGAGATCCAACAACTCAAAACTTGGGCAGTGCAACTAGAAAAGATTTGTCAACAAAATACCAGAGAGAGGATAGAGGAAGGAATTTGCATCCCTTTTAGTGAGACCGTTATCGAGGCCGATTTTTCGATAGTTTCAAAGCCCTTGCGATTGATAAGTCTGATGGAACTATCAACCCTGAGGATCACCTCAGCACCTTTGAATACTTTATAGACATCTTGAAGGTTGGGAGGATGGCCCAGTGCAAACTTTTTTCTGTATTCTTATCTAGTGCAGCTTCAAGGTGGTTTAGAAGGTATGGATCATGAGAGGTCAGATCTTAGAGGCCACTATCTTCTAATTTCTTAAGACAATTCAATTTAGGAAGGGAAGCCTCCCCAGACGTCCATACCATGTTCTGTGTGAAGTAAGGGGAGAATGAAAGTCTGCACAGTTCCATTAAGTGCTTCAAGACAGAAGCTCTTTGAATTGGGAGGACCAGCGAAGAAACGTTCCTAATGGTAGCTCATGCCGAGATTAGGAGAGGAACTGCTATATAGGATTAAAATAGAAAGAAATCTTGTCATAGCATGGAAGCCTTTTATGAGAGGGTAGCGGGGTGCATCAGGATGGAGGAAGCCAGATCTGTATCGTAATCTCATGAAATTTCCAACCCCAACTATGACAGGAAGAGGGAGGCAAACGAGTATCACCTACACGCCAAACAATAGAAAGAGCTACACCTCACTACAAAGATCCCTCTCACTCATTCCCTTGGGTAGATATATGAGATGACCAAGGAAGAATTATCTTACAACTTGCCGAACAAATGAAAGATACCAGACCAGGAACACACCGGTTTTATAATAGACAAAGCGTTATCCTACTATAAGCTCACTCCATTCGAACTCAAGAATGCATGGGCAACCTATCAAAGGTTAGTCAAAATGATGTTTGTCGAACGAATTGAAAAGAATGTGGAACTATATGTGGATGACATGTTAGTCAAATCAAAGGCAGCATCAGACCATGTCAAAGACTTGGAATAGACCTTCGCAATCCTCAGGCAATACCATAAAAAACTAAATCCCACGAAATGCACCTTTACTATCTAGTTAGGCAAGTTCCTAGGATATTTAGTAAGTGCATAAGGAATCGAGGCAAACCCTGACAAGATCGATTTCATAAGAGGAATGGAATTCCTAAAGAAACCAAAGGATCTGATGAGTTTAAATGGTAGAGTAGCAACCCTAAGCAGATTCATACCCAAAGCTATCGACAAGTGTATCCAATTCTTCGATCAAGTAAAGAAGTGGGAAACTTTGAATGGACCGAGGAGTGCGAGGTAGCACTCCAAAACCTAAAGGATCATTTGGTCAATACTCATATACTATCAAAACCGGTGACAGGTGAGAACTTATACATTTACTTAGCTATAACTAATCAAGCTACTATTGTTGCAGTGAAACATGAGGGTGAAGGGACGCAAAAACCCATCTATTTCACAAGCAAGCGGCTGTCAGGGGTGAAGCTAAACTACCCAGTTATCGAAAAGATTACTACAACCTACTTCTTATAGCGAGAAAGCCGTGGCCTTATTTGCGGGCACATCCCATCAAAATCCTCATAGACAAACCACTTGGACAAGTACTGCATAATCCAAAGACGTCAGGTCGCCTTTTAAAATGGGCAATAGAGCTTAGCCAATATGATATCACCTACTGCCCCAGAAACACGATCAAAGATCAAGCACTTGCAGATTTTATTGTAGAATGCAACTTATCAGCCAAACCCTATTCAGAAGAAGAAACAAACGTCCTACAGTTCTGACACCTATTCGAATGAGCAGAAGTTGCATGGAGTAGTACAGCTTGGTTTCAAAGCGACCAACAATGTAGCAGAATATAGACCCTCCTCATGAACCTACGAATGACCCAGGTGATGAATGTAACACATATTAAAGTTCATAGTGACTCTCGGTTACTTCTGAATCAAGTGCATGAAATTACCAAGTAAAGGAACCAACCTTGGCCAAATACACCGAACTATCTAAGAAATTACTAGAGCAGTTCGAACAATCTAAGATAAAATAAATCCCACATGAGAGCAACTCATCCGTCGACTCTTCAGCAAAACTAGCTAGCACCAAAGTGGCCAATGAAATGAAAGCATTACCAATTGGGCATCAAGAAGAGACAAGTATAACATAATCAGATTAAATACTGGTCTTGACCCGAGCCCAACGGACTGCCATTCAAGGCACACAAAATCTAGAGATGGTGGAAAATCAGGGTAACCCACCACGGAATCCATGCCTCAACAAACTGAGGGCAACAACTAGATGACTCTTATCAAACAATTCCTCCTAAACAGAATCTTACCTCTGAATAGAAATATAGCTCGAAAGATAAGATACCAGGCTCCGTACTACTCATTCTTTGATGGAACATTATACAAGAGAGGGTATTCTACCCCTTATCTTAAGTGCATTTCCAAAGAAGTGGGGGTACGAGTTATGAGGTTGGTACACGAGGGACAATGCAGAGATCACTTTGGAGGAAACAAATTGGCAAATAAGGGGCTAAGACACGGCTATTATTGGCCCACTACGCTCCAGGACGCAAAGGAATTTGTGATAAAGTGCAATAGATGTCAACGATTCAGTAGTATTCCTAGACAACCATCCCATGAGCTCATCCCACTTGCAAGCCCATAGCCATTCGATATATGGGGATAGATCTGATAGGACCGCATTCAATGTTGAAAGGAGAAGCTAAAAATGCCATAGTGGCCATAAATTACTTCACCAAATGGGTAGAGGCGAAGCCCTTAGCCATGATTATCACAAAGAAGATAATAGCCTTCATAGTAAGGAATATAATTACCTGATATAGGATACCTCATAAAATTATTTTAGTTCGAAAGCAAGGAATTCATGGATCTTTGTGAGAAGAATAACATAATAAAAAGCTTCTCCTCAGTTGCTCATCCACAGGAAAATGGACAGGTTGAAGATGCGAACAAAACCATCAAAAACTGATAAAGAGAAGGTTGTAGAATGTTAAAGGAAAGTGGGTAGAGGAACTCTCTTTAGTATTGTGGGCCTACCGAACTTCAACTAGATCCCATATAGTTCACACTCCTTTTTCATTAACCTACGGATATAAGGCCATGCTACCTGTCGAAGTAGAAATCCCATCACATAGAAAAATATCATATACCACGGAAAAGAATAAGAGATTGAAAGAAGCTGCCCTAGATCTCATCCAGGAAGAAGGGACGAGGTAGTAGTAGTAGCGGCCACATATCGACAAAGGATGGCAAAGAATTATAATGCGAGACTTAAAGAAAGAAACTTTTGCAAAGGGGGCTTATACTTCGTAGAGTAATGGCCAATACAAAGAATCCGACGGATGGAGCATTAGGACAAAACTGGGAAGGTCTACTAGTCATAATAGAGGTTTTAGTGAATGGGGCATACCGGTTATTTAGACCCAATGGCAACCTAGTTCCAAGAACTAGAAACTGAGACTATACTTTTTCTAACTTACATTGCTTACATGATGTACACTGTAGTATTATAAAGAAATTACAATACTATAAACTGGATGTAGGGATATTATACAACCCGAACCAGTATAAATATCTCTATATTGTCTATAGCAAAACCAAATTCACATTCACAGGTCACCGCCAATAGTCACTGATTTAGCAAAATGCAAAGTCATTAGGCGATAACGACAATCTCAACAATAAGAACGGTGATATTGGCCCTTCACACCTAGAGTTGCATTAACGCAAGTCCAGCTCTTTAGCCAAAATCTTATGCTAGACATGGAATATTAGACCTCCCTAACCCAGTATGAATATTCCTACAGTAACAACCATAGAAAGACTGGTCGTAGGGATATTAGACTATCTGAACCAGTATAAAAAACCTTTATGTTTGCTAATTCAACATAGCACACTAGACGTATGAATATTAGATAGCCAGAACACGTACAAAAAAACAAGGCGCATGCGACAATGGGTTGTATATACATGACCTGATTCTCAGTCAAAAAATAATAGTTTGCACCCAAACAACGGAGCAGACCGTGCCAAGCGCATGAACAAATTACTCTTCATAGCTCACTGCCATTGTTCCAAAGATGTAATGCCACCTACGAACTACAACGACAATCTTAGAAATGAGAACGGCGATCCAGAAGAATGTGGCTAGCATACATATGGCAATACGCCTCCAAAAATGGGGGCAGGTCCTACAAAGCATAGAGCTAAAGACATTACGCCCCAAAACTAGGGGGTAGGTTATAACAAGTATACAGCCAAGGATACGGCCAAGGACATTGCACTCCCAAATAAGAGGGCAATAACAAGCATACGACCAACGATGCAGCTAAGGACATTTTTCCTCGAAAGGGCAGCTTATGCCTAACATAACCCATCGGTGTCACTCAGGGGTGTTAATAACAACACCACAGATGAGTAACTACAGTAATCTAAGAAACAAGAACAACAGAATTAAATTAAATGTAAATGTTTTGATGCAGGTCGAAGAATAAAAGGCCCGCATCCCAAATATATAGAAAGAAAAATAAATCAGGCAGAAATAACGATATGCGGAGATCGGGTACTTAAAACAACAAGTTTACCATGACCTATAATCACAGCAGACTCGGGGGGCAAGTGTTAGACCCGTTCTTACCGAGAATCGCTTTAAAGATACAAGGGAAACAACTCGAAGTCATGACACCAAACCCAACCAAAGCTCAGTAACGAATGGAATAGCAGCAAGAGATGAATATTACATGTACTGAGAAAGAGGATAATGTACTGAAACCTGGGGTTAGTACACACCGAGCTAGCCTGATCGCATCTCCGAGGCTCATATTTCATCAAACTTATGGAAACAGGCCCGTGCTAGCACATACATGGGGCAACCTAGGACGCTCCATACATAGTCAAAAGCACTTTAAAGGGGCTGTATATAGGGGCACTTAGGGTACACTTTGACGCAGAACTATAATCATAAATAGCCACAAGAACGTTCCGACATGTTATCAAGCCAAGCAAATATGTCAAATGTATGAGCAAGGCAACATGACCTTAGGCACCGGGTAATATTCACCACCGTACCACTTCATATGCATCGACTCCTTAACATCATGCAGAGGTCATATACTAGTCAGCATAGACACAATGAGGCCAACGAGTGACAACAAATATCTCTTTGGAGGCCCACAAGCAAGGTCAATTCAAATTCGAATTCTCCTGCCACAATTTCATATATTCACACTCTAATTTTAGGAATTCCCGCCTCTATTCAAACTTATTGCCAAAGACACGTCAGTAATCCTGTCACATCAAATAGACAATACAAATAGATGACATTTAGTAGAATCCAAAGGTTGAGGCATGACGACGAGAAAGAAATTCCAATAATCCGTGTTTAGGCACTGTAGCATGAAAGGGATTCTTTTTCTTCTGACATTTTTTTCTTTTTCAAAAACCTTCAAGGTTCAACTGTACCTTCTGCCATGAAATTTTATACCAAATCAATGAAAAAGGAAGAAAGGGAAACTTTCCCCATGGACATAGGATTTATTAAAATTCGAACCACGTAAATCCCTCGTGTCCTTTACTATTTTCTGCAATTTACTTAATTAGTTTAGTACTATGTTTTATCTCACTTGTACTTGGCTCAAATATTAGATAGATCTGACACTTTAACAAATAGTTAAAGTGAAAATACTTGATTGTGTAAGCACTCAGCAGCATAATGACCACCTAATGGCAAAATTAAGATTACTTAGTTTTGTTAATTCAAAATCAGCAAAGTAATTAGCGAATTAATTACTTTGCACGTAATCGAGAAGTTAAAGGACAAAAAAGTTCATTAACAATTACTAAAGGGGTTTGGAGTATGATTTTAACTTATTTAATTTGTAGGTTAAAATGTTATGTTTATTTATTATGATTGTATTATAATATTTTATTCTATTTTATTTTACTAAAATTTTAATTTTATAACATGTTTGTATTCATAACATATATATTATACCTATATTTAAATATAATAATCCGACCTAGGGTAAATATGATGAAGATATAAACATGCTTAACCATTTTGATTTATGGCTAATGAATAGGTTTAATGTCAAAGGTTAATGATGATGTCATATATGTATATATATACACACACACATACGCACATTACTATAAACCAGTATTGTGTATTTTTTTAATTCGGACATTGGTTTTTTTATAATATTAATATATATTTATATATGTATATATTATAATGTTATTTAAAAATTATATATATATATATTATTTTTCCTTTTAGTATATATATAAAGACATATATATAATATTATTTAACAATTCGTATATATATTTATATAAATTTATTTTAATTGTTTAATAACATAAAATCCAAAATTTAAAATAGTTTGACTTTTACAAAATAAAAAATGTTTTTTATTTTAGATCTGTAGACCATGAGCTAAATTTTGTTTTATTAAATATAATCCATACGCATGTGTGTGTGTGTGTATTTGAAATAAAATTTTGAAGTTTCTCTAGATTTGGAAACCACAAGCTAAAAGGTTTCTTTTATCATTATTAAATATGATATGTACACACATATACACATACACACACAAAAAAACATGTGTATATACACACACACACATTCAAAAATCCAAATAAAATTTTAAAGTTTTTTTTGAATTCTGAAACTAAAAAATAAATTTTAATTTTTTATTTTAAAACCGTGTATAACATTTTATGGATGATTTAAATTTAAAGTGTTTAATCATATATATATCTAAAATATTTTTTTATTTTACTCGAATTAATATTTAAGTATATATATGTAGCATTTTACTGTATCAGGGAGCGCACATCAAAATATATACATGTATGAACCAATAAAAATAGGATTGTAGCTTATCGAGATCGAGCCAATCATCGAACACCTTGGTCATTAGTTTTTTCCTTCTTTGAACTTCAAGTCCTCTCCCCTTGCTTATAGGATGTGACTCTATCAACAACGCATCACCAATGCCTTGGGATGGATGTTAGGTTTAGGGTTTGATTTAATGTAAAGAGAGAATGAATGAGGTGGATATTTATAGCCAACTAGATCACAAATATCTAGCCCCCTTTTCCCTAACCATAAAAACCAACTCTCCACCCTCTTTCTAAAGCTAAGGCTGCACCTTTCCCCGAATGTATGGGCTTCCAAACTTTGAGCCAAATTGATTTAAATATTAAATCAATTGTGTAATTAATTCATTTAAACATGTTCTTTGATTCAGTCAACGTATAACTTTTAGGCTTCAAATAAATAATTAACAACATGATTATGTTGACTCTTTGGTGTGAACTCAGTCCTTAGTCAATATCTAAATAATTTACATACTATGCATGTGCGCACTTTGTTGGAGTATGTTATCGAGCACAAGTTCCATCACTTACAGAACATGAAGATGAAATCCAATTTCTAGTCTTTATTAAGCTACACCTAGTAACGCCATTTTATGCACGTTTTCTTTTCGTCAACATTATATCATTAAGATATCTAGACTTTGACCTAAGGTCAAAAATTCTTTTAACATCCATAGTTAATTGTGTAGACTACAATAGAGTCCTTGGTTCAATCCGATAACATCTATCGATTAACTGATTTACTCTAGCTAGAGATTTTGACTTTAAGTTGACTACTAATTATGGTAATACTAACCTTCTACAACGAAGGAGACGAATCCTCTCTTAAGCAGTGTTTCACTTCAAGCAGTTCAACGTATTTCCAACTATAGGCATAACATGATTGCTATGTCATGTGGTTAACCATAATTAAAGTACAACTTAGCTACTTAAGGTAGACAATACCCTCAAGTCTGAAAACTATTGCATGTCTTTACCGATAGATATTCTATTTTGACTTAGTTGTATTAACTATAGAAGACGCTCATCAAGTCATTCTATGAGTATACCAAACAACCACAAGTACATAACTCCTCGGTGCCCCTAACGGTCACGATTAATTCAACATCCATTGTCTCGACGGATGTATCAATATTCTTTCTCGATATAGTTTAACCAGGAACAATTAAACAGTAAGTATTTAGATATTGATTTAATACTAATGGTTTGAACATCTTCATAATTGCAATCGACAAAATACTTCTTAAAGGATTTTTATATATGTTTAATATATTTATTTCATTATTTATATCTCTATATAGAAACACATAGAAAAGAAAATAAAACCAAAAGCATACCTTATTTTGAACAAGATTATCTGTAGAGTTAAGTTATACAACTATTTACATACTTGCCCCTAGGGCATGCCTTAACTCTATCACCTTAGTAACCTTTGACCGACGTTCCCATTAAAAACCTAGCAGGGACAAGCTGTTAGTACCCATCATAATTTCTAAGTAGCCTATATTTGTTAGACCAGGTGCATCGGGTAAAGGGGGAAATTTTCAAAAAAATTCATTTTAATTCGTTATGCACTAGATCTTTTATAGTGTTATCATGAATAATGTTGATAACATTAAATTATATTTGATGTTTTATTAGATGGTTTTGATCAAATTTTAATATGTAATGTTTTTTCATTGTATGAATAGTATTAATTCAATTTGCAATGTTATTAATTGTTCAAAATGTTTTACAAGATAATTTTATATCAAATTGTATATGACATTTACTTAATAAAAAATTTGATAACAAAAATAAATAAGTCAAAGATTCTTCTAAGGCCTAAACCACCTCGTTCCTTTAGCATACATATTTGATACCAATCAACTTTATGTTGATTACCCTATAATAAAATTTTAGCACATATTTGTTCAATTTTGTTAATTGTTTTAGTTGGCATATTTTCAATTTGTAACCAATAAGAAATGTAGAGTATATAATAATATGTAATATTCAGTCTTCGTGTAAAGATAATAGTTTGACAGTCCATGCGTCAAATTTTGATTTAATTTGGTCTATCAAAGCACCATAATTAGTGGCTTTTGGTTATAGGACATTAAGATAAGTGACGGACAATTCTTCATATTGAATCTTCAATACATAAGTAGTTTAATGCTTCTTGTAACATCCCGTAGAATAAATGGTAATTATTAACAATTACTAAGGCTCAAAACTGAAATTTGAGAAACCATCATAATTTGGTCACAAAAGTTGCACAATTGTGTTCGTGGCGATTTTCTAAGCAACTTACATATATAGAGTTCTACGATTAGAGTTCAAACAAAGAAGTTATCAGTGTTTAAAGTTTTTCAAACGAGAATAATTAAATAGGATTTAAAAAGGAATAAATAATATTACCCGCTGAACGACCCGGATTTAATTATTTTAGAGTTAAACCTTGGCTGAATGACCCAGATTTAATTATTTTAAATCTAATAGGTACGATTTATTCGAGGGCCTATAAATACAGGCTACCTCCTCGCTTTTCTTCTTATATTTTCTGATCAAAGCAACGGAGCTCTGCTATTTTCTCTTCTCCACTATTTGTATTAATTATAAAACATTATATATATATATATATATCTTTACTACTAATAAAGAGAATTCATTGACTAGATTTACTTGGTGTCTTTTTGAAATTCCAAATATACCCTTTTACATCTTATAGAGAAATAGTATTCAAATATAGGGATATAGCCTGTCAATTTCTAAGTACAACTGTCAGTCACCATGGAGAACTACACTGTGCATTCACAAGATGAAGTATCCGAGTGTACCATATTGTTCGTAATTTAAATGGGAGTTCATCGGTCGATGTTTCATCAGATTCCAAGTTAGTATGAAGAAGTTATTGCAGTCTGAACAAAAAAAACAGTGGTTTTTGCACTAGGCAGAGTGCAGAGTTCAAATAGTGGGATGTGGTAGCATGTTATTTTCTAAGTACGGCTGTCAGTTACCATGGAGAACTATGGTGTGCGTTCACAAGATGAAGTATCCAAGTGTTCCATATTGTCCGTAATTTAGGTGGGAGTTAATCGGTCGAAGTCTCGCCGGATTCCGAGTTAGTATGAAGAAAATATTGCAGTTTGAACAAAAAAATAGCGGCTTCTACACTAGGCGGAGTTCAAATATGGGGATGTTGTACCATGTTATTTTCTAAGTAAACTATTAGTCCCCTTGTAGAACTACAGTGTACGTTCACAAGATGAAGTATCCGAGTGTACCATATTGTCCGTAATTTAGGTGCGTGTTAATCGGTCGAAGTTTTGTCTGATTCCGAGTTAGTATGAAGAAGTTATTGCAGTCTGAATAAAAAAAATAGCGGCTTCTGCCTAGGTGGAGTCCAAATATGAGGATGTAGCCTGTTATTTTCTAAGTACAACTATTAGTCACCATGGAGAACTACAGTGAGCGTTGAAGTGGGAATACAGGCTGTTATTTTCCAAGTACAACTGTTAGTCACCATGGAGAACAACAGTGTGCATTCACAAGATGAAGTGTCTGACTGTACCGTATTGTATGTAATTTAGGTGGGAGTTCATCGGTCGAAGTATCGCCTAATTCCGAGTTAGTATGAAGAAGTTATTGCAGTCTGAACAAAAAAATAGCGGCTTCTGCACTAGGCAGAGTGCAGAGTTCAAATATGGGGATGCGGTAGCCTGTTATTTTCTAAGTACAACTGTCAGTCCCCATGGAGAACTATAGTGTGCGTTCACAAGATGAAGTATCCAAGTGTTCCATATTGTCCGTAATTTAGGAGGTATTTAATCGGTCGAAGTATCGCCAGATTCTGAGTTAGTATGAAGAAAATATTGCAATTTGAACAAAAAAATAGCGGCTTCTGCACTAGGCGGAGTTCAAATATGGGGATGTTGTACCATGTTATTTTCTAAGTAAACTGTCAGTCCCTTTGGAGAACTACAGTGTACGTTCACAAGATGAAGTATCTGAGTGTACCATATTGTCCGTAATTTAGGTGGGAGTTAATCGGTCGAAGTTTTGTCTGATTCCGAGTTAGTATGAAGAAGTTATTGCAGTCTGAACAAAAAAAATAGCGGCTTATGCCTTGGCGGAGTCCAAATATGAGGATATAGCCTGTTATTTTCTAAGTACAACTATTAGTCACCATGGAGAACTACAGTGAGCGTTGAAGTGGGAATACAGGCTGTTATTTTCTAAGTACAACTGTTAGTCACCACAGAGAACTAAAGTGTGCATTCATAAGAAGAAGTGTCCGACTGTACCGTATTATATGTAATTTAAGTGGGAGTTCATCGGTCGAAGTATCGCCTAATTTCGAGTTAGTATGAAGAAGTTATTACAGTCTGAACAAAAAAAAGCGGCTTCTACACTAGGCGGAGTTCAAATATAGGGATGCGGTAGCCTGTTATTTTCTAAGTACAACTGTCAGTCCCCATGGAGAACTACAGTGAGCGTTCACAAGATGAAGTATCCGAGTGTTCCATATTGTCTGTAATTTAGGTGGGAGTTAATCGATCGAAGTCTCGCTGGATTCTGAGTTATTATGGAGAATATATTGCAGTCTGAACAAAAAAAATAGTGGCTTATACACTAGGCGGAGTTCAAATATGGGGATGTGGTACCATGTTATTTTCTAAGTAAACTGTCAGTCCCCTTGGAGAACTACAGTGTGCGTTCACAAGATGAAGTATCTGAGTGTACCATATTGTCCGTGATTTAGGTGGAAGTTCATCGGTCGAAGTTTTGCATGATTCCGAGTTAGTATGAAGAAGTTACTGCGGTTTGAACAAAAAAAAATAGCAGCTTCTACCCTAGGCGGATTTCAAATATGAGGATATGGTAGCCCGTTATTTTCTAAGTACAACTATCAGTCCCCATGGAGGACTACAGTGTGCGTTCACAAGATGAAGTATCTGAGTGTTCCAGATTGTCCGTAATTTAAGTGGAAGTTAATCGGTCGAAATCTCACCGGATTCCGAATTAGTATGAAGAAGTTATTGCAGTCTGAACAAAAAAAATAGCGGCTTCTGCACTAGGCGGAGTTCAAATATGGGGATGTGATAGCCTGTTATTCTCTAAGTACAACTGTCAATCCCCATGGAGAACTATAGTGTGCGTTCACAAGATGAAGTATCCGAGTGTTCCATATTGTATGTAATTAAGGTGGGAGTTAATCGGTCGAAGTCTCGCCGGATTCCGAATTAGTATGAAGAAGTTATCGCAGTCTGAACAAAAAAATAGCGGCTTCTACACTAGGCGGGGTTCAAATATGGGGATGTGGTAGCCTGTTATTTTCTAAGTACAACTGTAAGTCCCTATGGAGAACTACGATATGCGCTCACAAGATGAAGTATCCGAGTGTTCCATATTGTCTGTAATTTAGGTGGGAGTTAATCGGTCGAAGTCTCACCGGATTCCGAAGTAGCATGAAAAAGTTAATGCAGTCTGAACAAAAAAAATAGCGGATTCTACATTAGGTGGAATTCAAATATGGGGATGTGGTAGCATGTTATTTTCTAAGTAAACTGTCAGTCCCCATGGAGAACTACAGTGTGCGTTCACAAGATGAAGTATCCGAGCGTACCATATTGTCCAAAATTTAGGTGTGAGTTCTTCGGTCGAAGTTTTGTCTGATTCCGAGTTAGTATGAAGAAGTTATTGCAGTCTGAAGAAAAGAAAGCGGCTTCTGCCTAGGCAGAGTTTAAATATGAGGATGTAGCCTGTTATTTTCTAAGTACAACTATTAGTCACCATGGAGAACTACAGTGAGCGTTGAAGTGGGGATATAGCCTGTTATTTTCTAAGTACAACTATTAGTCACCATAGAGAACTACAGTGTGCGTTCACAAGATGAAGTATCCGACTGTACCATATTGTCCGTAATTTAGGTGGGAGTTCATTGGTCGAAGTATCGCCTAATTCCGAGTTAGTATGAAGAAGTTATTGCAATCTGAACAAAAAAATAGCGGCTTCAACACTAGGCGGAGTTCAAATATTGGGATGTGGTAGCCAGTTATTTTCTAAGTACAACTGTCAGTCTCTATGGAGAACTAAAGTGTGCGTTTAGAAGATGAAATATCCAAGTGTTCCATATTGTCTGTAATTTAGGTGGAGTTAATTGGTCGAAGTCTCGCCGGATTTCGAATTAGTATGAAGAAGTTATTGCAGTCTGAACAAAAAAACTAACGACTTCTGCACTAGGCGGAGTTCAAATATGAGGATGTGGTAGCATGTTATTTTCTAAGTAAACTGTCAGTCCCCATGGAGGATTACGGTATGCGTTCACAAGATGAAGTATCCGAGTGTACCATATTGTCCGTAATTTAGGTGGGAGTTCATCGATCGAAGTATCGCCTAATTTCGAGTTAGTATGAAGAAGTTATTGCAGTATGAACAAAAAGAAATAGCGGCTTCTGCACTAGGCGGAGTTAAAATATAGGGATGTGGTAGCCTGTTATTTTCTAAGTACAATTGTCAGTCTCCATGGAGAACTACAATGTGCGTTCACAAGATGAAGTATCCGAGTGTTCCATATTGTCCGTAATTTTGGTGGGAGTTAATCGGTCGAAGTCTCGCCGGATTTCGAGTTAGTATGAAGAAAATATTGCAGTCTGAACAAAAAAAATAGCGGCTTCTGCACTAGGCGGAGTTCAAATATGGGGATGTTGTACCATGTTATTTTCTAAGTAAACTGTCAGTCCCCTTGGAGAACTACAGTGTACGTTCACAAGATGAAGTATCCGAGTGTACCATATTGTCCGTAATTTAGGTGGGAGTTAATCGGTCGAAGTTTTGTCTAATTTCGAGTTAGTATGAAAACGTTATTGTAGTCTGAGCAAAAAAAATAGCGGCTTCTGCCTAGACGGATTTCAAATATGAGGATGTAGCTGAAAGGGACGCGGAAGATGTTCTTAAGGCTATTTAACACTAGAGGGGGGGTGAATAGTGTTTTAAGAATTTCTTTAAAACTTCTTTGATTTAAATTGAATTAACTAACTTAATGCAAATACACAATCACAGATCAAATCACAGAATCACAAACAAATGCAAATATAAATAAAAAGCAAGTAAAGGAAAGAACACACCAGGAATTTTATACTGGTTCGGTGTTACCCTACATCCAGTCCCGCACAACCCGTACGGCTTTCTATTCAATAATAATCTAGATTACAATCCCTCGATTTCAAGGCAACGAGGTACACCCTCCAGATTCTCAGGTCTCTGGGTAGAACCACTTGATTCACATGACACAAGTTCACCTGATCGATTTCCAAGGACACGATCACACCTTTATAACCCCACACAAGTTTCTTTGAGTACAAATGTATCTATAACTCTGATAAGCACTGAGATTCTTTGGAGAGAGTGGCAGAGAATCAAACTAGAGATATTCTGGTTTGATTCACTTAAGATTTCGGCAGAATATGGATAGGATGATTAGAAAATAAGATAAGAGAGTAAAGAGGAGAGAAAATAAAGAAAGTAGTTACTGGAAAACATCCATAACAGTCTCTATTTATAGAGAATGAATGGATGTGTCCATTCGAAGAGGTTTAAACGAATAGACACTTCTTTTGAAAACAACCTTTGCTATAACGGGAAGCATGTCGACATGACAAGTAAATAGGATGTCGACATGGTCTAGTAAAAAGTGATGATTTGCTTTACTTTGAAAATGATGATTTAAAACATATGCAACTTTATTCAAATGGACTCTATGTATTTGTAGAAGGTATTTAGAAGTAGAAATACTTATGAATGTATATATGTATATATACTAAAATATATTTAAAATCAAAGTAAATAAACTAAAGTAAATATAATAGATTTTGAGGCTAAAATATCAAGGACAGTTTTGAAATCAAAATATAACAAAAATGATAAATATGATTTTGAGGCTAAAACATTTTTGGAAATGTGAACGAAGGTTTTTCTTTTGAAAAGGAATATTTGAAAATCATTTTATAAAACAAGAGATAATTTTGAAAATCATTTTGAATCAAAATTAGTGGATAACAAAATAGGGCTACTATCCGTTCCACTAGATATTTCGTGAGTTCCATCTCACTAGGGTTCCATCCCTTTAACAAGAACGAAGTGGATTCCATTCCACGAGTAAATTGGATAAAAAAGAATGATAGTGCTTTCAAGGAGTTTTAACAAATATCTAACCTAACTATATTATTTGTCTTGAACTCTTGAATATCTTGAATCTCATGAGTCTTCAATCTTGAACTCTTGATCTTTGTCTTCATCAATTTTGTCTTCTTTACTGTACAGTCTTCTTTTGTTGATACCTGCATATAGATTTCCTGCACATATATATTTTATAACACTTCTATAGTTGTTGTCATCAAAACCACTATCCTATGGACTAACATTCTCCCCCTTTTTGATGATGACAACCTTTGTTTATAAAATATTTATATTCTCCTTATAACTCCCCCTAAATCTAATAACTCCCCCTTAATCTATGCCTAACTAACCTATTTTATACTTCTCCCCCTTTGTCATCAACAAAAAATGACACTAACTCCCCCTAAATCTATGATATTAATGATAGTGTTATCATTAATAATACTGAAACTAGATATAACAATGCTAAATATTGTATACTCAGAATGATATATATGAGTAATATAAGAATGAGAATAATAAGTGTAACCACAAATTATTTTATTCATATCACTATATACATAACTGTTAAATGGAAAGAAAATGCATACAATAAGTAGACAAATCAATCAAACATAAGCACACCTATTTATGTCTTATTACATAATGAATATAGTTAGTTTATCATAAATCAACCATGTTTAAAACCAAACCAAATCAAGTATTTCAAATCAAATCAATTTTAAACCAAATCAAACAAGTTAAATGTTACGTGGAACTTCAACCCATCCCTCTTTTCCAAAGATGGGATCCGCTTTGATTACTTCCCAATCTTCATCGTCCTGGAGCAATGTCTTCGGTGGATTTACTTGGAGATCCTTTTTGTTGAGAGCAGAGATCTTCCATCGTAGTGCATCGAAATGCCTTTCTTGTTCCTTTATCATCTGTATTTGACTCAGTTCTAAGTGCCTCTGATTTCGTAGAATAAAAGTAAGAATATCTTTGAAGGATTTGAGAGTCTCTTCAAGATTATCACTTAGATTTGAAGAGGATGAAGCCATTTTGATGATAAGTAAGAAGGAAATAAGTAGATAAGAGTAGAGAGAAGTTATGAGAAGTTTTCTGGAAGAAAATAGGACTTAAATAGACAGGAAAGTCGTTTGAAATGAATAGACATAAGGAGTTATTTTGAATTTCAAACTGAAATGTCCATTCAGAATATTACCAGTATATGTCGACATGACCTCTATACAGTATGTCGACATACATAGCAGATTTTGCACATCTTATTTTTGAATTTTCAGTGTATATACATATGATTTTATATATATATTACTTGATATAAATAAGAGTAACAGTAAGATAAACAGAGAATAAGCTTCATTTCATACTAGAACAGAGAAGTACATGATTTTCATAAAGAAAACATAAAGATACAACTTTCAATACACCAAATTTCATTGATATACAAAAAGTAAACTCTAGAAACTAGTAGATGAGGATGAAGATGATGAGATATTGAGCTTCTTGCTGATTTTGGAGAAGAACTTGTTCATAGTATTGGACATTTTGTCCAATTTTTTGTTTACGGAGTGTTTGAGAGCTTTTTGATTTTTCACAATCACTCGTTGATTGTGAAGGAGAATCTTGTTTGATGGTCGTGTGGGAAAATCAATACTCTCTAAGGAAGTTTCTTCACTTTCTTCCTCTTCTTCTTCCTCACCTTCTTCTTCCTCACCTTCTTCTTCCTCCTCTTCCTCTTCTTCTTCTTCCTCCTCATCTTCTTGCATTTCCTCATACCCCAATCGTGCTTCTTTTTCCGTTAGTGTTTCGTATGGTTGAAACACGTGCGGAATTTTCATAAGTGAAATATTGGAATGATTAAAAACCTTTCGTGGAAAGAACTCTTCACCTCTCATATCCACTCCAAAGTAATTAAAAATTCTAGTGAGGTATATTCCATGATATAATGCATTCTCTCCCGAATCCAAGTTTTTGTGTCGAAATTCATCCAAGATAACTTGTGCCCAATTAATATCATAATTTCCAAAAATTGCAAAAAGAGCCTTACACACTTTTTGAGTCGGGTTATTGTAATTTCCCGATCTCGGAGTAATAGTGCGTTGAAGGAGAAGATTAACAATATGAGCTTTTGGTCGAAAAAATTTGTTTTTGAAATCCATTTCTTCCTCAAAAATATTGTGAAAAGTTTCACGATCGGTTTCCTCGATTTCAAAAGAAGAAAGATTGGAACCGGTACTTTTACACTCAAGTATGGTTCCTAAAATATCGGTATCCAAAACAATTTGTGTCCCCTTGACACTACTCCACACTTCATCATCCCTTCCATTATAAAAACCACGATTTAAATTTGCATAAAACATTTTGACAAGGTTTGGATAGCAAACAAAATCATTTTGGTTATTGTCAACCAAGCTTAGAATACCATTGTTTTGAAAGAGAGCATCAATTTCATAAGAAGCGAAGTCATTAAAAATAGCAAAATTACCCGAATGAACTTTTCCATAAGTTGCATAATTAATGTATGCAAGTATGGCATCTCTATTATTGTAGAGATGATCTTTGGTGGCTCTTGACAGCCTCATTCCGGCTACGTTGCTAGTGGATGCCATTTTTGAAGAGATAAGAGTGTTTGAAGATAAAAGTTGTTTTGAATTTGAATTGAAGATGGAGATAAGTGTTGATAGAAGATAGATATAAAGAGGTTGAATAGGTGGATTCTCTGGTCAAAGAGTCATAACTATTCAGAACATAGGAGTTAGTGAAAAGGTGGAGGGAAATTTGAATTTTGAATTCAAATTTAGAAATCTGATTTGCTACAGGTATGTCGACATTACCAATACGTGCCATGTCGACATACACATCAGATTTTGCAAAAATGATTTCAAGCATGTACAAGATTTATATATATATATATATATACTTATATATATTATGATTATTGTCTGAATATATTTTGAAAATATATTATACAGAAAATATATAAAAATAATATTTTATAAAAAATTTTAAAAGATATTTAAAATTTTTTAAGTTAATAAAATCAATTATATACTTAACTAATAAACTATTCTAAGCAACCAATTTTCAACCAATTAAGATAGTAAACGTGTACCTTGTTTGAGTTCCATATCATCCTGATTATCTGAATTCTGAGTTGTCATAAAACACATATTTGCCAATTCTGTTTTCTGTTCATCATCACTTGAGGACGTATCTGAATCATCCAGTGTTGCTGCAAATGCTTTCTTTCTTTTCTTTGAATATTCTTTGTTTGATTGAGGAGTTTGCTTTTCTAGATGTGGACAGTCTCTTTGATAATGACCAAACTCATTACAATTGAAGCATTTGATGTTGTTGAGTGATTCAGTGTTATTTCCAAAACTTTTTCTCTTGTGATTATTCATTTTTCTATACTTCAAGAATTTTCGAAAGTTTGTTGTCATGAAGGCTATTTCTTCATCATCATCACTAGAGTCTGATTCACCAGTTAGTGCATTGAAGGCAATGGACTTTTTTTCTGATGACTTATTCTCCCTTCTTCCCTGAATTTGAACTTCATATGACATCAGATTTCCAATTAATTCATCAATCTTCAAGGTACTGATGTTATTTGCTTCTTCAATCGCCAGTGTCTTCAAATCCCATTCTGGAGTGAGTGAATTTAGAATTTTCCTGACTTGATCTTCTTCGGAGATTGCTTTTCCCAGAGATACTAGTGAATGAACAATATCCTGAAAACGACTATACATATCTGGAATAGATTCACTAGGCAACATCTTAAATAATTGAAATTGATTAGTAAGAATAGAAATTTTGGTCTGTTTAACTTTGCTTGTTCCTTCATGAGTAACTTGCAGAGTTTTCCAGATCTCATATGCAGTTTTACAAACAGATACCCTATTAAATTCATTTCTATCTAGTGAACAAAATAAAATATTCATGGCTTTTGAATTGTTTTGAGCCACTTCTCTTTGAACGGTCGTCCATTGAGCAAAATCAGTTGTGGGCTCAGTGTATTCAGTTTGTGTCATATTCCATGTTTCTAAACTAATGGATTGTAAATATATCTTCATTCTACATGCCCAATATGCATAGTTACTGCCATTGAAAAGTGGTGGTCTGGCAGTGGACTGACCCTCTACAAATGAACTAGAAATACCAGTGTTGGTAGCCATTGTTACTTTTCAAAAATCAGGTTATGAATACTTTGAAAAACTTGCTCCGATACCAAATGAAAGGGACGCGGAAGATGATCTTAAGGCTATTTAACACTAGAGGGGGGTGAATAGTGTTTTAAGAATTTCTTTAAAACTTCTTTGATTTAAATTGAATTAACTAACTTAATGCAAATACACAATCACATATCAAATCACAGAATCACAAACAAATGCAAATATAAATAAAAAGCAAGTAAAGGAAAGAACACACCAGGAATTTTATACTGGTTCGGTGTTACCCTACATCCAGTCCCGCACAACCCATATGGCTTTCTATTCAATAATAATCTAGATTACAATCCCTCGATTCCAAGGCAACGAGGTACACCCTCCAGATTCTCAGGTCTCTGGGTAGAACCACTTGATTCACAGGACACAAGTTCACCCGATCGATTTCCAAGGACACGATCACACCTTTATAACCCCACACAAGTTTCTTTGAGTACAAATGTATCTATAACTCTGATAAGCACTGAGATTCTTTGGAGAGAGTGGCAGAGAATCAAACTAGAGATATTCTGGTTTGATTCACTTAAGATTTCGGCAGAATATGGATAGGATGATTAGAAAATAAGATAAGAGAGTAAAGAGGAGAGAAAATAAAGAAAGTAGTTACTGGAAAACGTCCATAACAGTCTATATTTATAGAGAATGAATGGATGTGTCCATTCGAAGAGGTTTAAACGAATAGACACTTCTTTTGAAAACAACCTTTGCTGTAACGGGAAGCATGTCGACATGACAAGTAAATAGGATGTCGACATGGTCTAGTAAAAAGTGATGATTTGCTTTACTTTGAAAATGATGATTTAAAACATATGCAACTTTATTCAAATGGACTCTATGTATTTGTAGAAGGTATTTAGAAGTAGAAATACTTATGAATGTATATATGTATATATACTAAAATATATTTAAAATCAAAGTAAATAAACTAAAGTAAATATAATAGATTTTGAGGCTAAAATATCAAGGACAGTTTTGAAATCAAAATATAACAAAATGATAAATATGATTTTGATGCTAAAACATTTTTGGAAATGTGAACGAAGGTTTTTCTTTTGAAAAGGAATATTTGAAAATCATTTTATAAAATAAGAGATAATTTTGAAAATCATTTTGAATCAAAATTAGTGGATAACAAAATAGGGCTACTATCCGTTCCACTAGATATTTCGTGAGTTCCATCTCACTAGGGTTCCATCCCTTTAACAAGAACGAAGTGGATTCCATTCCACGAGTAAATTGGATAAAAAAGAATGATAGTGCTTTCAAGGAGTTTTAACAAATATCTAACCTAACTATATTATTTGTCTTGAACTCTTGAATATCTTGAATCTCATGAGTCTTCAATCTTGAACTCTTGATCTTTGTCTTCATCAATTTTGTCTTCTTTACTGTACAGTCTTCTTTTGTTGATACCTGCATATAGATTTCCTGCACATATATATTTTATAACACTTCTATAGTTGTTGTTATCAAAACCACTATCCTATGGACTAACAGTAGCCTGTTATTTTATAAGTACAACTATTAATCACCATGGAGAACTACAGTGAGCGTTGAAGTGAGGATATAACATGTTATTTTCTAAGTACAACTGTTAATCACCATGGAGAACTACGATATATGTTCATAATCTGAACTATCCGAGTGTTCTATATTGTTTGTAATTTAGGTGGGAGTCCATCGATCGTAGTTTTTTCCGATTCCGAGTTAGTATGAAGAAGTCATTGCAGTATGAACAAAAAAATAGCGGCTTCTGCCTAGGCGGAGTTCAAATACGGGGATGTAGCCTTTTATTTTTTAAGTACAACTATTAGTCACCATGGAGAACTATGGTATACGTTCACTAGATGTAGTATCCGAGTGTTGCTTATTGTCTTTAGTTTAGATGGGAGTCCATCGGTCGAAGTCTCGCCTGATTCCGAGTTAGTATGAAGAAGTTATTGCAGTCTGAACAAAAAAAATAGCGACTTTTGCCTAGACGGAGTTCAAATATGGGGATGCTACTATCAAATCTACTTCCACAGGTACAACTAAAAATGCATGCACGTTGTGATTAAATGCAGGCCTACCTGGGCGTGCATATGTACTCGTATATATAATCAAAGAAGGGCAGAAAATAAAAGAAAAGAAAAGAAGGAGCGAATCAATACTATAGAAAATGGTAAATTTTATAATTATAAACCTATATTCCACTTAATTCAAATCTCCTCTTAGATCTATAATTCTAATGGGTATGTGTACGTCTAGTTACATATACATTTTGGTTGAAAGGAAAATGAGGCAATTATAGGTATGAATATGAATTTAGGAGTTTTGGAAAGCTTGAAAGGTGAGTGAGAAATTATATGATTTATACATAACATTGAAATTTATATCTTTGAGTTTTATTTAATTATTATGCATAAGCAAGATCTATTGTGTTGTAGGTTTAGAAAGAATGGATTCAATTGAAACCTTGCCTACATATTCTGAAAGTTATATAATTGGAATATAATGATATTCACACCCTAATCTTGAAATTTGAAAATCAGTCCCTAAATTTGTTAAAGTAGAATATTGATAAGATTACAAGATTTATTCCAGATTTATAGTAATTGGGTTGTAATCCCACGTTTTTACATTTATTAATTAAAATAAAATTTAATTAATAAATAGTAAATAGTGGAAACCGAATAAAATCATAATGAATGCGTAATGATTAGGAACTTGTTTTATTTGACGAACATAAATTAAGTTGAAGTAACTTCATTTTATTATTTAGGGATTTTGATATATTTTAATGTATTGGAACTTAAAATGTTGCAAGTAGATTTCCGCATATTATCAAGTTTAAAATAAAGAAAAGCGTGATGTTTGGAGAATACAGGGAATGCATGTATGAAATAAAAAGGAAGAGATGTACAAAATAAGGAAAATTTCCGTGCTTTGTACTGTCTATTTCAAGAGAAACTAAAAAGGCAATCCCTCATAATTACAAATGTTGCACAAACATCTCCTTATTACAACCCACGGGATAGATTGAAGGATAGGTACTAGTGTTTGGATACGTTCGGTGCTTATAAGGACACTTGATTTTGGAATTGTCAAACTTTGGTTAGTACTTATGTGATCTATTATGTTTTGAATTATTCCACTGCAATTTATTTCGTTAAAGCTCTGATATGCATTCTTTTGTTTTATTTGCAGGATACCAAACCAACGATCTATACTTTGGTGAACTTGGGTTTTCGATTTAGCGAAAATTCAGGTCCACTGGGGTGCGGGTTGTTACATTTGATATTAGAGCTTAGGTTAGTAGATCTTGAAAAGTTTAGAAAATGTTGAGTGAACATATTTGTATTTTGTCTATAAATATAAATAAAATATATGTTAAATCCTAATAATTCAAACCGTATAATATTTACGTATGGAAAATCCTTGAAGATGGATGGTACATGACTCCCTAGTCAGGCCTTGCTAGTCCAATGATTATAGATCTCCATATGATTGTCGATTGCTGATGTACAATAGGTCTAGATAAAGGAAAAATAAGAATCCATATGTTATAGATTGTGGAAGGTGTGGAAATTTCTAATAGATAATTAGATTTTCCATATTGAGAAAAGAACAAGTTAGTAAATTGAAGCAAAGATGTTCTTAAATGAATAGTTAGAAATCCGCTTTGAGTCTAACTCGATAATAAGAAGTTTTTAAAGAATTGTGCTAAAATGTAGATTGTATACTTAAAAAGGGTTTTTAATGAAAATGATTAAAATATTGTATTTTGGAAAAAATATATTTACATAATGAAAATTTTGTAGATGTGTGTGCGTGTGTGTTTAGTTAAACCGAAGATTTTAGTATAATGGTTTTACAAAAGCAATACGTTTGAAAAAAATTATAGAGCATATCTAGCTCGCTAGTTTCTATGTAAAGAAGGAGCAGTGTAAATATAAAGCTCTATTATACATTAATTTGTTAAAATCTAAAATTTTCAATGAAGGTAATTTTGTAAAAAGCTATTTCTTTTGAAAAGAAATGATAGAGCAATATAGCTCATGGATTTTTCTATGCAATAGAAAATTTTTAGTTATAAAGTTAAAATTTTTAAGGGTGGACAATAGAAAATGGTACAAGTTTGAAATATGGTTAATAATATAGAAAGAAGATCTAAAACCCTAAAACAAAGCTGTAAGCGGACATTGTAGTGGTTCAAGTGAGAAGATAGTGAATTAAGAGAAAAACAATTGGAATTGGTGCAGTTTAGGTAGAGGAGTTGAATAGTAGAAAAGTTATGAATTTGTTAATAATAAAAGTTAGTTATGAAATATAAATAGAAATGGTATTTAATTTACTGTAATTAGGTTGGGATTTGACATACTTTAATTCATTGGAATAAAAAAAATAACAATATAAGTTTCTATGAATCAATCAAGTTATAAATAAAGGTGTTTTGTCTGAAATGGTAAGCAATGTAAATGTAAAGAAAGAGATGTACAAAATAGGAGAAATCCCATGTTTTGTGTTGTCTATTTCAATAAAGAAACAAAGTATAATTCTTTGTAATTTCACATAAAACACGAATCCTTTTTCAAGTGATTCATAGAGAATTATAACTTTAACAATTCCTCTTGAAGGAGAGAGTAGTTTTCAATGCATTATAGTATAAGATCCCTAAGTATAAAAAAAGTGCAGTAATTAGAACTTTTGTAGGGGATCATGAAAAGAAGTTCTGTTAAGTAATTAAATTTGTAGCAACATAGGGAATTAAATACATAACAAAGGAAAAGTAGACATTTTCCATTGTTGTGCATATTTGTTGCAAGTATGTTTTAGAAGTCCTCATAATATGGTATTAGGGACTCCGCTAAAGATTGGAAGTGGAGCTAAGAGGAATAATAGAGTAAGAGTTGTTCTTATCTACTCCAGTTTTACCGTTTAGAAATATATAAAAGATGTTTTGGGAAAAACTACAAAGTCCATTTTTAGAAAAGAACGGTTTGGTGTAACGAATAAGTTTTTGAAGAAAAAGCTTAACAAATAGTTTGTTTAAAAATCCCAATTTTTAAGAAGTAAAATTTAAAAAGATCTCTTCAAAAGAAAAGGTTAATTTGAAAATAAAATAAACTTTAGTTAAGTTTTGTTAACATTCTCTTTTAGGTTTAATGAATGAGTTAAATTTAAAAGATTGTAAATTATAGTTTTAAATGGTTGAAACACCAAGTATTTTTGAATTAAAAAAAGGTTTCTAATTGTAATTTTTAAAGATAAAGGTTTTAGGATTGAGTGTTTCAAAAATTTTGAAGTTTCTAATTTTTGAAAAAAAAATGTAAAGACCAAACCAAGATTTTAAATATAGAGTGGATAGGAATTAGTGCTTAGGAAAGACGGGGTAAATAATAGGGCTATGAAGAGGATAGCAATGATTGCTCATGGAAAAGTAGTAGGGAACCCCTTAGAGCATAAAGGATAATGGTAAGAACCTTGAAATGCTTTGTTCGACATGAGTGCAAGATTTGAGAATACCATCCAGGAATTTCGATTAAAATAAGATGGTAGCAAAGGATTATGAGGTGGCAGACACTCATGGAGGATGTTGGTAGACTCATGTTAGAGGAGTAAGAAAGGAATTGGTAAGTTTATTTCTCCAAGTCTAGTTGCCATTAAGATATGTAGAAGAATGAATGACCTATTAGGAAGGTCAATTTTAATCTATAGTGGTCATAGTTAGTAGTGTTGTGTTTCTTTCCTGTATGTTTTCTTTTTATGGGTTGTAAGCATTAGTTATTACTATGAACTGCATACGCTTATGGAAATATTCATTTTTGTGTGTTTTCTATATGGACTGCTATGATTTGAGAAAATAATAAAAATAAGGAAATTTTAGAAAGTCACTTAACTAATGCGAGGGAAAAGAAAATAATTGAAGCTGGAAGTTAAGTAATAAATTAAGAAAATTTATTTAACTAACTGCTAAATAAAAGCAAATTGAAAATGTAGGTTCCGAAAAGAATAGGAGTCTTTCAAAAAGTAAATTTCAGTAGACGGAGCATAGGGGTTTGATAAGGTTAGCCACAGGTCAATGTTCATGTTCCTCGAAGAATGAAATTTAAAATTTGACTTGTTTATAGGTTGTTGTTGCAAATAAAAGAAGTGCTTTTGAAAGAAAACTTAAAATTTACCACGCAAGTTAAGAGAAGTCCACTATCGATATTGGATTGTTGACTAAACCCCGATTTCTTGAGATATGGGAAATTTGTAATTTGAAAAAACCTATATATATGTATACTTTTGAAAGATAAAATGTTTTGCAAATTGTTTTGAAAGATTTTTATGAATATTTTAGAAAGCAATACAAAAATATTTTTGAATTAAAAGAAATTTTCAAATTTTGGAAATGCCACATACTTGATGTTGTGGAATAGTTGACAGGTTGGTTAGTATGGATTTTACTGTGCAGCAGAAGTGACAGTAAAATAGAATACGGCTAGAAATAAGGGAGAAAGCTGTTTTAGTTAGGGAATCACTATATCGTATCTTGTTAGTAACAAAAAGATGATTTTTGAAAATAGCAATGTTTTTGAACTTTAAAATAAATAAGAAATTAACTTATGCAAACTGTACTTGGAAAAGTTGGAAAATGAATGGGGGCAAAAGAGAAAATTCCAAAATACAAAGGAAAGCGGTACATAAGAAAAGAATGGAAATATGGAATTTTCCATCAAGACTCTTTCCTAGCATAAGAAAATAAGTTTAGAAACTAGATTTTTCTAAATTTGGGTATTAGCAATGGTGTGCTAAGATTTTGGATAGTATGGATTGGAATGCAAAATTGGTTGAACTATGTTCCTATTCGTAGAAGTGTAGGAAAACTTGGATGAAAAAGTGTAACACCCCTAATTTTTAATAACATTATTCAGGAGATTCAATTAGATAAATTAAATAGAATAATGTAAATGTTAGATTTATGAGGGTATTGAGATTTGAAAATGCAATTAGAGGCCGTGCTTAATTAATTAAAAATGAGGAATGTGTTATGGATGGCTCTATAAGTTAATTAGTAAGAAAATAAAACACAGGCCTTATGGGTAATAGCCGCACCCATAATCCTATTATCCTTAAAACTTATTTCCATTCCTTTACACGTTCATTTTCAAAAACACAAAAACATAAATCAAAAGCTCAAAGCCGGCCATTACCTAGGGAAGAAAAGGGGAAAATCAAATTTAAGCTAAGTAATCAAGCAAGGGGAATTAATTAAGGATCAAATCTCAAATTCCTTATTCTAATCAAGGCGAATAATAATCAAAACCTTCTTTATTTTTATGATCATTTGATTTTCGGGTTTAAGTTTAAATCCATTATGATGATTTAGATGATGATATGCTTGGATTTCATGATCTGATATATTCAAACAAGTTTGTTTGATAATTGTTTTATACGGTTTTAAGGCAAAAATCGTTTATTTTGGATTTCGAATGCATATGTAAAACATTATTTTGGAGATGGGTTTAATTTTATGTAATTTTCCAAGCTATGGAAAATCTATTATGAATCTTTGAAGGAAGAAATGAATAATTTGGGTTTAAAATTATCTCGGCTATTATTTGAAGGAATTTAGGTCTGAAATTTATATATGTTAGATAACGTATTAAAAGTGAATTTCTATGAGTTTTGAGGATTTTCCCTAAGTAATTTACTATGGAAATTAAATTATTTTAGATAAAGGACTTAAAAGGTTTATTTGTTTTGCTTAAGGAATGGCTTATTTTCTAAATTGTTTTAATTAGATCTGAAATAATTACGGCAGTTATTTTAGAAAGAATTTGAAAAGTTTATGGCAGCCAATCAAATGTTTACAAATAGGCAAGTTGGTTTAAAAGCAATTACTTAAAAAGACATTAACACAGCCTTTACCCAGAAATGTTGTTTCGCCGCTTTCATAGGCTACCTTTCGACCCTATGCTTCCGCCTCAACCAAGTCGAAACCAACCAAGTCGAAACCAATACACAAGGTATCAATATGTTGGTACGTAGTGGATTGGAGAAAGGCGGAAGGCATGGTGTCGAAACTAATGCTTTCGAAGGGGTCAAAGCCTTTGTTTTACTCTCTAAAGATATGCGATTGCCTTATTTTCAAAAGGATGCTTTCGAAGGGGTCGAAACCTATTTAAATAACTTTTGAAAATGTTGTCGCCTTTTTGTTTGAAAAATATAGCTTTCGAATGAGTTGCCTTGTTTTTAAATCAAAGCTTTCGAAAGGGTAGTTTCAACCCAATCGAAACCCTACTGCCGATCTTATGCCTTTTGAATGGATTGAAGTCATCAACTAGATCGAAAGGTAGTGTTTGTTTTATAAATAAAGTAAGCCACTTCATATAGCTTTCAAATGGGTTAATGGTTTCGGAGGCAATGGCTTCAAAAGAAGTTTCGAAGCTATCCTTCAAATGTTTTACTTAAATAATTTAAGCTTTCAAAAGGATGGTTCTGAAGCCATCAGTTTTCCCCAAACTCTTTTATGTGAAGGTAAATGGTTTCGAAAGGGGTACTTTCGTTTATATTCACTTTGACCCAAAAGATATTTTAAAGATAAACCCAAAGGTTTCAAAAGGGATACTTTCAAATGATTTCGAAAGGGATACTTAAAAATGGTTTCAAAAGGGGTACTTTCAAATGGTTTCGAAGCTATGCTTCTATGAGTTAATAAGTAACGCTTTAATACTTTCGAAAGGTAGGTTTTGATGGTTTCGAAATATATGATTTGAAGTGTTTCGAAAGGCATATGCTTAGTGTTTTGAAAAGAAGATTTGAATGTTTTCGAAGGAGGTTATCCAATGGTTTCGAAGGTACAAGTTAAAGGTTTCGAAAGCCTTAGTTTTCAAAATAATGAACCCAATCTCATTTTAAAGGAAAATCATGGCATAATAAAGAAGTTTTGAAATGACTTTTAAGTATGAAGTTTTGAAGAAGCTTTCCTTGATAAAATAATACGTTAAAGGGATTAACCATGTTTCATATGAAAATGATTTAAACCACAGATGTTGGTATTATCATGTTATTATTTTTGCTTCTTCTAATATATATATTCACAGTATAATGGACCCATAACTGTATTTTGGGGAAAAGGGGGCAGAATAACCAGCTAGGTTGACCCAGTAGTGAATATAAATTGAGTTACCTCCTGAATGAGTAGAATTGCATCCAGGAGGTCAGATAGACCAGAAAGTAGGATGCCTAAACACAGATTAAAGAAGTTGTCAGATAGACATGTTAATAGTAAACCCATGAAAATTATGATTAGAAAGAGTTATTAGCAGGGGCCAACAGGTTTGTAGTGAACCCATGAAAACTATATCTGGATCAAGTTATTGACAGAAGTCAATAGGTTCCTAGTCAACCCATGAAAACAAGGGTATAAGGGAAGTTATTAGAGGTTCCAATAGGTTCAGGGAGAACCCATGAAACAATAAAGTTATTGGCAGGGGCCAATAGGTTCTTACTGATCCCATGAAAACTATGAAACCAGACAGGGAGTCTATAAGTTTTAAACAGGTTATTAGTAAGCCCATGAAAACTAATAGGTTAATAGTAACCCTAGAAACTATAACTGAGACAGATTGTCAAAATGAATAGGGATGGGTAATCCAGAATTGATTTACTTGTTTGCATATCATCATAATATTTTGAATTGTTATGTTTTAACCATTGTGGATGTAGGAGCATAGTTTATGGTTTTTATAAAGTTTTGGATAGGATACTAGTAAGGGGAAAACCCATTCCGCTAAGCAGCGTTGTCTCACTAGATATCTAAATGGTTTGAGATGGCAGATTATTATTCATACCAGGCTTTATGTCTGACTTGAAGTTTATAATTTCCCCTTGTTTGCAACCAAATTGGTCACAAACACCCAAGAATATGTTTGAGTAGTGGAATAAATGAAGAAATTAAATGAAAAATGAGAAGTAACACTATATAGTGCAAGAAAAGAATAGAAAAAGGTAAAAACAATAGGATTTATAGTGGTTCGGCGTTGATTGCCTACATCCACTCTGAATGCTTTCTTTATTGCTTTATCAATCAATTGATTACAGTTACAATTCACAAGGAACAGCTTGAATGCAAGTTAAAGCAAAGGAAAATGATTATAAAAATGGTAGAGTCTTTACTTCGTAGCAACAAAGAGAGATCCCAAAAAATGGCCCTCCGCCCTTGTATTTATTGATGAAGGCAGCCTGACATCTCCAAGCGTGGACTCCCCTTGGTCACTTGGGCCCATCATAAGGAAAGCTCGGCCCGACATAGTATGCCATACCAAACTATCATGCCGACCTAACGTCATGTATGCCGACCCGATACCATGTGTGCCGACCCGAAACCATGTGTGTCGACCCGAAACCATGTGTGTCGACCCAATGCTAAGGGTGCCGACCCAATGCTATGCCGAACGCTTTGTCTCCAGGCCCTACACCGACCCAATATCTGGGAACACCTCAATATTCCGACCCAGTACTATTTCATGAACTAGGCTGACCCAATACAATCCATAAACTATGCCGACCCCAGCCATTTTATATACTTTGCCGATCCAAGCTCCACCATATCCTTTGCCGACCCGAGCCCCACTATATCCTTTGCTGACCCGAACAATGCTATGCACTATACCGATTCGAGCTATTTCATGTGTTCTGCCGATCCAACCACCATTATACCGACCCCTCTAGGTTCACTGAATTTTCCTAATCATCCACTACGGTTTCCAATCCAACCAAACTAAATTTCAAAACTTCGACATCCAATGCTATTCATTCGTCCATTTTATTTAACCTGGGCTAGATATGGCTATTCAAACATTACACTCTGGTCATATAGATGTCATCTCATGGCCATTTTTACCATCAATAGTCAATTTTGACCTCTGTAATTACCTTCGTGTAGCCGAACCTGGGTATCGGATAACACTTGCCCCCCAAAGTACGTCTTGTGAATAACACGACGTGCTTTGAATCAGAGAAAAATCCAGGTTCCCGGAGGCAAGCTTATTCAAGTCTTTGGTCAATCGTTGTTCTTTATCAATCTTCGATGAAGTCTTGTCATATTCGAATGCACAAATCTAATCACATGAAGTCTCTAGGTTTTCTCGGTCTAACCTCTTAAAGGTTGAATTCACAAAGTCCTCTCCATCTTATGAATACCCGTTATTCAAGCATATCTTCTTTTCCTCTTCATTGTTTGCAACATATATATAATTATTTTATCATTATTATTTTTCTTTTCTCTCTTTCCCTCTTTTCTTTAAAGAGGGGTCGGCATTTGGCATTCCGATCCCTCGATGGATCCATATGGGTTGGGGTCAGCATACACAATTACCGACCCCTTCATACATTGTGGTTGGGTCTCTCGGAAGAGACCGGTTCACATTCCTTCCTTCCCTCTCGTATAAAACCCATATCCACTTTCTTTTTTTCTTTTACTTCCATTCTTCTAAGTTTTACTTTCTCCTTAAACCATCAGGCCTCTCCTTCCAATAAACTCGGCTCCTTCAACTTTCAATCTTAAAAAACCAAACACAAACTCGAGGTTCCTCCTCATAATCGCTTCCTATCAATCCCTAATTTTGAAAACCACACGTTTGCCCTACTCGATCCCAAACAATCATATAGGTATGAATCCTTACTTTACTTGAATTGCTGGGTCTTGTCCTTCGTATTCGAGCAATTGAGAGTCGCATAGGTATATAGGGTTTTCGTCGAGAAGCATAAGAGGGGAGGAGAAGATGAAGGAGAAAGGGAGAGGAAGAGAAGGTGGAAAAAGAGGGTTCAGCATGAGGTGGCACTGGTTGGAGAAAGCTTGGCATGGGCTTGAGTTTTGTGGCTAGATGAGGGCTTGGTGTAGGAAACATAGGAGATGGGGTCGGCGTAGGTTTAGGGATCAGTGTGAGTTAGAATAAAAGAGAGGGGTCGGTACATGTTGTTTAAAACACGGGGTCAGCAATTTTCTTTTAGGCACAGGAATTGGAGAGAAAACGGGTCGGCATATTCTAGGAAAGGAGGGATTGGTATAGAGGTTGGAGAAAGGGATCGGCTATGGGTTTAGGACATGGGATCGGCAAAAATCGTAGGGTCGATGTTGACTAATTAAAATCATCCTAACTCATGTTATTCGAACATATGACTGCATACTATCCTGTCCAAACATAAAGTGACTAGCAACAACACGGACCAATGAACTTAAATTTGAACGAACAAATCCCCAATCCACTCAACACAAGTAAAATATAAAACTGGCCCAACATACTCGAACTATGGACTTCACAATTCTAAATGTCAACATCGGATCCTAAGGCTTTTGTCGTCAATCACCTTTCATGTTGTCCGAGACGGTCAGCGATGACGGTCTCTTCGGATGAAATCTCTAAGCTTCGACGTTTTACTTTCGCTTTTCTGATTTTAAAAAGTCCACATTCATTTCACACCGCATTGCACTAGTTCACACACAACACGGGGGAACATGTTATGATTTCTAATATTGATTGTCTATTGAGTATAGTTGACACATATATCAAGTTATACAAAGCGTTCTCTCGTGATGTCTTCTAGATAGATATGAAATCGAGCTCCGCTAATTTATCTGACAAGCCTGTACCAAGCCAGCAAAGAGATGAAGTAGGGACATCCGATCCCCAGGTAGACCTTTTTCCGATATTCAGACTCTTTCTACAGAGGGTATAGGCCCAGCTCCTACTGCTGTGGAGCTTCCATAATCTTGAATAATCCGGCTGATTCGCAGGCTTCAAAAATCGGCGAAGCTGCTCTTCGTCGATTGTGCTCTCTATTCACGGGATTGCTTTCGAAGATGTCCTTGTTCCATCAAGGCAAGATAGGTCTCATTTTCCCCCAGCTGGATATACCGCATGCGATAAGTTCATGCATTGGGCCGGGTGTGTGCCACCTTTCAACTCTTTCATTCGTAAAGTGCTGAAGTATATGGGAATCACTCCCACTCAATTGCACCCCAACAGCTACGCCTTAATCCACGACACTTTCCTTCTTTTCATGAATGTCCTATTTCGTCCGCCAACTCCCAAGGACATTCGATACATTTATAACTTCAAAAGACGAACCGACAGTTCTTCGTATGTCTTCCTCGAGCCCATGCCTAAATGTCAAGTCTTAATGAGTGCATGGAATAAGCTCTCCTTGTTCAAGCAAGAATGGTTCTACATGCGATGTCCTCCCAGCTTTGTGAGAAGGTGGTTGGAAGGACGTAAGTACCATCCTCGCCTTTGCCCTTAATTCAAGAACTCAAATCACATCTTCTTTCTTAATCATATGAATTCATTCAACCCTTTTAGGTGCTCGCTTTCGGCCCGAAGGCGTTAGATATTCCAGGGCAGTTGTCGCTATCCGTGCTACTCCAGTGAAGGATAGAGAGATCAAACTCCTCGTTACTGAAGAACTGCTCTCGCTGTTCGGGCTATTAGAGGATGGCCGCAGAATTAGTCTCCTAGGGAGTAGAGTGCGCCGAGAAAAAGAGAGAACCGAACGACCCCGTGGTGCCCCTTGCCGAGGGAATTTAAGAAGTCACCAAAGAAGGGGAGATAAAAGTAGCATAAGACACAGGGCTAAAAAACAAAGATGCAAGCCTTGGACAAGCGCCGGCAGCCGATGCGCCGCATATAAGTCAATCGCAACCTCCCCCGAAAAAGGGAAAAAGCCTGGTTTATAGGATTAAGAAAAAGAAAACTGGGGAGACCCCAAAAATTTTCATAACTCCTGTCGAAAAGGGTTCGTCTTCTCAACAAATGGAGAGCACATTGAAGGGACTTTCTAATATCTCTATTCCGGACGATTTGTTGAATTATGACTTTACTACCTTGGCGTTGAAGGGCTTAACACTCCCGCGTGAAGCGACGAAGGCAGGCAGCCTTCCAACCGAGGAGAAGGAACTCCTATGAGTAAAGAAGACGTTATCGGTCCGTCGGGGGCTAGGACACACACAAGCACTTGCACGCCACCACTCACTTGCACTTTATTCTTGATATAGCAACTGCTAATACATTCTCGTTTGGTTTCTTTTATAGGTGCAATGTCTTATTCGCATGCTATCGATCGCCTTGGTGGCTCTTCCATCTTCCATCGTTTGAGTCGAGATTCCGAGTCTGGAAGACGCCGAGATAGAGACGAAGGACGGGAAAAGATTATCATTCCCGAGAATCATCTTCATTATCCAGAAAGAAGCCCCATGCACACGCTTCACGTCAAAGCGATCCAACTAATCCTCCTGCACGCAGTGGAGTTAAGTACGCGCACCGAGGCTCTCAATGTGATGCTCCTCGTGACCATTATTCTGGATCATTAAGCACCAGGCAATCTCTTGAGCATCGTAAACAAACGCTGGTCACATCTGAACAAATTCCACCGGTTCCTTCCTATGTTCCGACTACGGCGGAGAAACTAGCTAAGCTTAAAGCTACCTTTCCAAAGATTTGTTTTGATGGGCTTAAGTTCCTCCCTACTATACACCCTATCCCTAGAACTACCAAAGGGAGCTCACTAGCATGTGTGAATGATGTGTATGTACAACATGAAGCGTTCATCCATTTAGTCGAAAAGGTCTCCGAGGTTTCTATTGAACGTCAACATGAGATTGATCGCCTTAAGCTGGAGGCCATCCACGATAAAGACATTATTAAGTTCCAAGATACGGAGCTGCTCGGATTCAAAGCTCAACTTGATGAGACGAAGAAGAATGCAAAGGAGACGGCGGAAGCAGTCAATCGCCTAGAGGCTTCTCATAAGAAAGAACTGAATGAAGCACTCCAACGTAGGGACACCTTGGCTTTGGAAAAGGACTCGTTACAAAAGGAGAAAGACAATTTAGCTCGCCATGTGGAGGAGTTAGAAAAACTGCTGTCTAAGGAGAAGGAGGAGATAGTCGAGGCGCAAGAGGAGTCACAAAGGTATCGTGAGAAAATCATCGAAACGAGAAAACTGAAAACGACGCTCGACGAGCAACTCTCCCAAATTTAAGCATTGAAAGAAGCCGCTCACGAAGAGGGCAAGAGAGTAGTGCTTGTGGAAGCTGACTCCCGAATTGAGGCAGGGACTAAGTCCGGTAGGGAGGAAATCAAGTGCTTATTTGATCCACTCATCGTTGAGTTCAATGAACAAGTCCTCCTTCACCGCGACTCGACTTTTCTAGGCGAGGGCTATCTTGAGTCACTTGCCAAAGCTTGGGAGATCGTTACAAGGATCAAGAAAGAGGAGTTAGGAGTGGCAGAGCTTGATAAGGGGGCGCTTGTGCAGGAAGTGCTACGAGGAAATGAGCCATCTGACTTGGCTGCCACTAAGCTCCAATTTGGTAAGACCCCTGCACCGATCCAAGAGAAAGAAGATGTTGTAGGGTCTTTTGGAACCAAACCCAAGGGTCCTCCCCTTCATACACAGCTGGCTAGAGCGTCATTTTCTCATCTCGTGGAGGAGCACGTTGGTTATGACCCAGATAAACCCGGACTTGGCCCACATATGCTGTCTCCTATGATCGAAGGGAGTACTCCGTTGACTACTAAGAGTCAACCAGATGTTGGTACCACATCGAGCCTTTTTTAATCTAAAAAGTTGCTATTCTCAATAAATAACAGCTGTAGTCTAACATTTGCTTTTTACGAAACTTTATAGGTCATCCTGGTCCTGAGTCAACTCCTAGGAGCGATTTCGCCACAGAGCAGGAAGGACAAGTTGCCGAGGCTCCGGTCGCCGCAGATATCCCAGGACCCGATGCTCAGGTGATTGGGGCGCTTGATGAGGACAAACTTGAAGACCCATCACCTATGGAGGAGCATGATGATGTTATAGTTACGGGTGCTTCTAAGCACATTGCTGAATTCAGCCCGAAGGAACGGATTGAAAAGGAGGAGAAATCAAAGCTTGAACTAAAGGGTGAACCCAATTTGGTGGCGGTCGATGATCCTCTCCATAGGCCTTTACAATTCATCCCTCCTGGTGGGTCCACTCCCATTGTGGTTCCTCCTCCTTCCTCAAGTACTTCTACACAAGGCAGCAAAGGGTCTCGAAAAAGACGTTTGACTGAATTGACTCCCGAAAAGCCGAAGAAGGAGAGGAAGTCAAAGAAATAGTCGGAGTCTTGTAATATTTTGCTTATTCCAAATAAGTTAGGCTTGTGTTGTTGTTTTTTCCTCTTTCGTTTTGTTTTTAGTAGCACATGTACGGGCATGGATCCTGGCCTCTCGAATGGTTTGTAAAGAATTCCTGGGATTGTAAATAAAATTTTGTTCTTTAGTCAATTGTCGAGTGAATTATTATTTCATAAAGTAACTTCTCTCATTCCAAGTGCTTGTTATAATTTCTCCAAGTTTCGTAGATAATTCATTATCTTAATCTCAGAGCTCCTCTACAGGTTCCATCTTAAGCCACAAATGATTCCGAGCCAGAATCGTAACCAACGGTCTCACTCCGCCGCTAATAGTTTGATCATCTTCCATCGATCTCAGATCAGAGTTCGTGGGATAGCGAACGGTGGACAGCTCTCCTGTTTATCCATTGGTTTGGATACTTAGAACTTTTTAGTCCGCTTCATGGACTTAGAACACTTTTTTTATGTAGTTTACAGTCTAGTCCATGCTCCGGGGACCCAGAGATTTTTTCAAGTCGTTTATACTCTAGTCCGCGCTCCGGGGACTCAAAGTACTCTAATCTGCACTCTGGGGACTTTGAATTTTTTTTCAAGTCGTTTATACTCTAGTCCGCGCTTTAGGGACTTAGAGTACTCTAATCCGCACTCTAGGGACTTAGAGATTTTTTCAAGTCGTTTATACTCTAGTCCGCGCTCCGGGGACTCAGAGTACTCTAATCCGCACTCTGGGGACTTAGATATTTTTTCAAGTCGTTTATACTAGTCCGCGCTCCGGGGACTCAGAGTACTATAATCCGCGCTCGGGGGATTAGATATTTTTTGAAGCCGTTTATACTCTAGTCCATGCTCCGACGACTCAAAGTACTCTAGTCCGCACTTTGGGGACTTAGAGATTTTTTCAAGTCGTTTATACTCTAGTTCGCGCTCCAGGGACTCAAAGTACTCTAGTCCGCACTCTGGGGACTTAGAGATTTTTTTGAAGTCGTTTATATTCTAGTCCACGCTCCGGGGACTCAGAGTACTCTAATCCGCACTCTGGGGACTTAGAGATTTTTTTAAGTCGTTTATACTCTAGTCCACGCTCTGAGGACTTAGAGTACTCTAATTCGCACTCTGGGACTTAGAGATTTTTTCAAGTCGTTTATACTCTAGTCTGCGCTCCGGGGACTCAGAGTACTCTAATCCGCACTCTTGGGACTTAGAGATTTTTTCATTACACATATGTTCATACATTGCATATGTCGATATCAATCAGTTTCAACACATTTTAACATAACATGCGATAACAGTAATTTACGCAAAGGGAGCTTCAAGTTTTTATTCATCACAAAAATTAAGGACAGAATAACTTGCCTTATTACACATCAAAAAATTAAATACCAAAGCAAATATTGAAAATAAATTCTACTGAAATATGAAAGAAATAGTCTAGGTGAAATAGTGTCATAAATGATCGCTATTCCACGCTCTTGTAAGCATTACGCCATCAATAGTCGCTAGCTTGAAATTTCCTTCTCCAAGCCTCTATTCAATGACGTATGGCCCTTCCCATGTTGGGTTCATGTGCGACGGGACTGGAAAGATTCGTTTCAGGACAAGGTCGCCCACTTCGAAAGTTCTCGGTCGGACTTTAGTATTATAGTACCGGGTGACCCGGTGTTAATGTGTAGCCGCTCTCAAATCGGCTTCCTCACGCTTTTCATCAATAAAGTCCAATGACTCCAATAAGAGATCTTGATTTGTTCTGGGATGGTAGTAAGTCACCCGATGGGAGGGGACTTCGAGTTCCACGGGAATGACTGCTTCGGCTTCCTAAGCCAAAGCGAATGGAGTGTGGCCAGTCGTAGACTTATGAGTGGTCTTGTAGGCCCAGAGCACCGTAGGAAGTTCGTCCACCCACTTGCCTTTAGCCTTTTCCAAACGCATTTTCAAGATGGACTTTATAATCTTGTTTACAGCTTCAACCTGCCCATTCGCCTGAGGGTGAGCGACTGCTGCAAACCTCTTTTCAATACGATACCTCCGACAAAACTCCTTGAACTCAGCACTATCAAATCAAGTTCCGTTATCAGATACGATAGTTCATGGAAGACCAAAATGGCATACACTATTTCGAACAACAAAGTTAATGACCTTCTTGGTTGCGATCGTAGCTAACGGCTTTGCTTCGGCCCATTTGGTGAAATAGTCAACCGCGACAATCGCATATCTCACACCACCCTAGAAATCGGCAAAGAGCCAATGATATCAATTCCCCATACTGCAAATGGCCATGGACTAACCATTTGCGTGATTTCTATCGGCGGCGCTCCTGGGACCTTTGCATATATCTAACATTTGTCACATCATCTCACATGATCTACGGTGTCCCGATTCACGGTCGGCCAATAGTACCCATAACGAAGTACCTTTTTAGCTAACATCTGCCCCCCAGTGTAGTCAGCACACTCCCCTTCATGGAATTCTTTCAAGACCTGCTTTATCTCGTCATGGGCGATACATCTAAGTAAGGGAATAGAGAATCCCTTTCGATACATGATTCCATCTTGCATAATATACTGTGATGCTTTACGAAGGACTTGTCGCCTTTCATTCCTTTTCTCAGGCAAGACTCCATGCAACAAGAACTCTTTAAATGGGGACATCCATGACTCCTTCTTGGGTTCTGTTTTTGGTACATGATCAACTTCCATCGCATTTAAACTCAGGGTATGTAGGGTCTTGACAAGAACCAAGCCCATTTGTTGTGCATCGCCTGTACTTGCGAACTTTGCCAACGAGTCAGCTTCCCCGTTCTGATCACGCGGGATATGCGAAATGCCATAGTATTCCATATCAGCCAACAACTCCCGAACTCGGGTAAGGTATGAGGCATGTCGTTGTCCCTTTGCCTGGTAGTCCCCCCTTACTTGGTACACCACCAGCTGTGAGTCGTAAAAGATTTTGATAGATTTCACCCTGAGCTCTCTAGCATGATTAAGTCCAACAATTAATGCCTCATACTCGGCTTCGTTGTTCGTGATAGGGAAATCAAGCTTCAGGGCATAGCAAATTGATCGGTTCTCGGGGGTTACAAGTATGATGCCTGTGTTGGAGCAGTGATCATTGGATGCTCCATCGGTATATAGCTTCCATCATATAGTAGGGATTACATTGCTCTCCATGGGCTCATCCTGCATGGTAAACTCCACTATGAAGTCGGCCAGTGCTTGTCCCTGGATAGCAGTTCGGGGCAGATATGTGATGTCAAACTAACTGAGCTCATGTTCCACTTAAGCAGCCTCCCGGACGTCTCGGGTCGTTGCAAGACCTGTCGTAAAGGCTGATCGGTGTAGACGTTGATTGGATGTTCCTGGAAATACGGGCGAAGTTTGCGCGACGCGATAACCAAGCAGTACGCCAATTTCTCTATCTTCGGGTAGTTTCTCTTGTCAACCATTTACTGACATAGTACACCGGTCTCTGGATCCGGTTGTCCTCACAAATCAGTGCGGCACTTATAGCATGTGGCGATACTGCCAAGTAAATGTACAACTCCTCATGATCTACCGGCTTTGACAAAATATAGGGTCTCTCCTAATGACTCACCAAAGCTTGGAACGTGCCTTTATAGTCACACATCCACTCGAAATTCCTCTTCCCATTCCTTATCAAATCGAAGAAGGGAATATATTTATCGGTCGCCCTAGAAATGAAACGACTCAAGGCAGCGACCTTCCCGTTCAGGCTCTGCACTTGCTTAATAGTTCTAGTTGCTTGTATATCCTGAATGGCTTGAATCTTCTCTAAATTCACTTTGATTCCTCGCGCATTGACAATAAAGCCTAGGAACTTCCCTGAGGCAACACCGAATGAGCACTTCAAAGGGTTGATTTTCATGTTATAAGAATGGAGGATATTGAACATCTCTGATAAGTCTTGAATGTGGTTGTTTGATTACCGTGACTTCACGAGTATATCATCCACATAGACTTCCATTGTTCTCCTAACCTGATCTTTGAACATGTGATTAACCAAACGCTGGTAGGTGGCTCCTGCATTCTTTAATCCAAACGACATTACTACATAACAGTATAGTCCAACATCCATGAAAAAACTGGTATGCTCCTGATCTGGGATGTGCGTTGGGATCTGGTTGTACCTCGAGTATGCATCCATAAATAACAACAATTCATGCCCTACGGTCGAATCAACTAGCTGATCAATTCTAGGCAGGGGAAAACTATCCTTAGGGCACGCCTTGTTCAGGTCCGAATAGTCAATGCACGTTCTCCACTTCCCATTTGCCTTCTTCACCAGCACTGGGTTAGATATCCTTTCGGGATAGCAAGCGTCGCGAATAAACCCGTTAGCTTTAAGTTTATCCACCTCCTCTTTAAGAGCCATGGACCTCTACGGATTCATGCCTCATCTCTTTTGCTTCTTAGGGACATACTTCAGATCAATATTCAATGCGTGGCTCGCGATAGCAGGCGAGATCCCACACATGTCTGAATGAGTCCAACCGAATACATCCAGATTCACTCGGAAGAAATTGGTAAGTTCTCTCATCATCGAAGGGCTGGGTTATGATCCGATCTTCAACACTCGTGATGGATCGTCGTGGCTGACTGTGATATCACTCGTCAGTTCAGCCCGTGCTGCCTTGGTCTCCTTGGATTCCTCCTCATCGTCCCTCGGATTTATATCTTTATAGAATTGGCTTTGGTTCCCAAGCCAAGGCTTAGGCGCTATTTGTCAATCTTCAATAACTTGGATGCGGACAGACTTGTCCACACCCTTTCTCTTCTCCTTCCGCTGGGCTTCTCTTAACTTAGCCACATAACAAGCACGACTAGTCGCCTGATCGCCATGCACAACACCTACTCCGTTATCTGTGGGAAATTTTAAAGTCAAGCATCACAGGGCAAGAGCTGCCCTAAACTCGACCAGGGCCGGTCGGCCCCGAAAAACATTGTACGGCGAATCAACATCCAAGACAATGAATGGTAGGATCCGCACCCTTCTATGTTCGCCTTCTCCCAACTCAAGCGGTAACTCGACAGAACCTACCGCTTCAGTAGATACACCGTTGAAACCATGTATACGAGCTTTAGATGGTTTCAAATCCTTAGCATCTATCCTCATTTGATCATAGGCCTTCTTAAAGATGATGTTCACAGAACTTTCACAATCGATCAATATCCTTCTCACCAGCGTAGGTCCAATCATAGCAGAGATAACCATCGGACCAATAGTGGGAGCCTTCACTTTATCAGCATCTCTACTTCTAAACACTATAACGCCCGCCATTGTACGCTGCTGTTTTGCCGGAGTTCCATCCTCCATGTTCGAACAACATTCAAAGTCCACATATCTCATCGAACTAGCATAACGCTCCATTTCCTGCCAGCTCCTGTCCGCAGGATGCGGTCCACCAACTATCGTGTTTATTACCAACCTTCCACCGGTCTGAGCGGGCCCCTCGGGCCGACGTGGTGCTTGTCCTCAATTGGGATCAGACGTTCCTTGTCCTGCATCCTGCGGATCCTTGATAAACTGCTGCAACCTTTTCTGGCGAATTAATTTCAGGATGGCATCATGGAGGTGCCTACACTCATCAGTGTTGTGCCCGTAGGACTCATGAAATCGACAGTATTTCTCGGTTTGCTTATGTTCCTCGGTCGATTACTTCGAACGCGGCTTCCTATACTGGAAAGTGTTACAGGTGGACAGGTAGATGTTTTCTAAAGAGGCATTCAAGGTTGTATAGTTGTTATAAGTAGGAATTTGTCGCTTCCACTTTCCGGACTCCCTCTTCCGATCATAATTTCTTTTTCCGCCCCTTTTCTGTTGACCCGACTTGTTTTGGACGTTGACCTGAACCTTTCCAAAGCTCTCACCGGATTGCATTACTGCAATGTTGCTTTGTACTGCTTCCCCGCTTGGTCCTGTAGCAGTGCTCCTTCTGGACAATCTGGCCTCCTCCTTTCTCATGAACTAGTTTGCTTTTGCATAGAAATGCTCCAACGTGGCCAGTGGTTTTCCAACTAGCCAATTATCGAACTCGGATTCGGGATCAACCGCCCTTGTCACTGCCATAAGTATGGCATGGTCATTTGGGTTACTAACCTCAGTAGCAGCAACATCAAAAACCTCTACAAGTAATCCTTCAGTGATTCCCCGGGAGCCTGGATTACGCTGGATAGCAACATCACGTCTTTGGGGCGAGTTATGTGAATCCGAAACCGCTCCACGGATTTTGTAGCTAGCTCGTAAAATCTCGAGATTGATCGTGGGGGTAACCTTGTGAACCACATCGTAGCAATTCCAAACAGAGTTACAGGGTAGCATCTACATTTGGTTGCGTCATTCGCCCTAGCCAAGTCCATCAACCATTCGTACCTCATGACGTGCTATAGGGGGTCAGTCTTCCCTTCATAAGCATGCATTATAGGAATGTTAAACTTCCGGGGATATTCAGCCAGTAAAATGTTATCAGTAAATGGGGTATGACTCCTAAAGACTACACAATCATCATTAGTCAAGCCTTGGTTCTCCCTCGTCAGCTGCTTGACCATTGTGGATAAGTTCGGAGTCAGGATAAGGGGTGCCAGGTTAGGCTCCATCCTGTGTAAATGTTCTGGCCGGTGTCTCCGGGGCATCTCATGCCTTCTTGGCCTATTGTCCTCCAGATGCATGTCTTGAGGATTCACTTCATTATCATTCTAGAGAGGTAATTGATCAGGATTCGAGTATGCTCCAGTGCCTAAGTTCCCGGTTCCAGGGCGAGTATGTACCCCCAGTTGCAGTCGAGGGGCCATCCTCATGGTTGAGGGATCGGTGTCAACACCTAGGGAGGGTTCGGCATCGACCCGATTTTGTTGCCCGTGGTGGTCTGCCCCATGTTGCTCCATTGTTCCAGTTCGCTTCATTTCTATTCTACGACGCCTACGCCTGTGGTGTCCGTCTGATGAAGTTGAGCTATCAAACGCTGAGTATGAAGTGGGTCTTCCTCTGGCATTTTGACATTGTTGTTGAGCAATCTGGTTCATCAGGTTGGCATTTGCCTGGATTTGCTCGTTTAGCTGTCTTCGGCTCTACATTAGCTCCCTCATCAAATCATTAAATTCGGCCCTGGTAACGGAATCAGTAGGGTTCTGGGCTGCGACTGCTTCCACATTCGCATTAGCAGGCTGGTTGCTTGGACCCCCTTGTTGGACACTAGCAGTTTCATTGGCATCAACATTATGGGAAGTTGATCTGGTGCGCTTTACCATCTTGAATTCCTTTTCTTAGATCTTGAACAATCTGAATAGTATTTGCAAGCTTCTGAAAGTGAAACTGGATCTCCTTTGGGGGATTTCCTCAATCCAGTAGCAGCAAAGGTGATCCTAATAGCCTGAGAATCGAGCCTTCTCGGTAAAAGCACCAAAATGTTTGCAACCAAATTGGTCACAAACACCCGAGAATAGGTTTGAGTAGTGGAATAAATGAAGAAATTAAATGAAAAATGAGGAGTAACACTATATATTGCAAGAAAAGAATAGCAAAAGGTAAAAACAATAGGGTTTATAGTGGTTCGGCGTTGATTGCCTACGTCCACTCTTAATTCTTTCTTTATTGCTTTATCAATTAATTGATTATAGTTGCAATTCATAAGGAACAGCTTGAATGCAAGTTAAAGCAAAGGAAAATGATTACAAAAATGACAGAATCTTTACTTCGTAGCTCCAAAGAGAGATCCCCAAAAATGGCCCTCCACCCCTGTATTTATAGATGAAGGCAGCCTGACATCTTAAAGCCTGGACTCCCCCTTGGTTACTTGGGCCCATCATAACGAAAGCTCGGCCCGACATCCTATGCCAAACCAAACTATCATGCCGACCCAACGTCATGTGTGCTGACCCGAAACCATGTGTGCCGACCCAATGCTAAGTGTGCCGACCCAAAATTATGTGTGCCGACCCAATGCTATGCCAAACGCTTTGTCTCTAGGCCCTACACCAACCCAATATCTGGGAACACCTCAATATGCTGACCCAGTACTATTTCATGAACTAGGCCGACCTGATACAATCTATAAACTATGCCGACCCCAGTAATTTTATATACTTTTCCAACCCAAGCTAAACCATATCCTTTGCCAACCCGAGCCCCACTATATTCTTTACCGACCCAAACGATGCTATGCACTATGCCGACCCGAGCTATTTCATGTGTTCTGCTGATCCAACCACCATTATACCGACCCCTCTAGGTTCACTGAATTTGCCTAATCATCCACTCTGTTTTCCAATCCAACCAAACTAAATTTCAAGACTTCGACATTAAGTGCTATCCATTCGTCGATTTTATTTAACCTTGGCTAGATATGGTTGTTCAAACATTACACTCTAGTCATGTAGATGTCGTCTCGTGGCCATTTTTACCATCAATATCAATTCTGACCTCTGTAATTACCATCTTATAGCTAAACCAGGGTGCAAGGTAACACCCCTTAAATTCTTGGGTGCTCAATTAACTTTGAGTAGTTTGAGAGTTGAGGTTTTTAGGCACTTCATTAGACGAATAAGCTTCCAGAGACATGCAGAAGGCAAGCTAGATAATAAGAGTTATTTTCTATTTTGATTCCGCTGTGTTTTGTTGTAAAGGCAAAGTTGTTTACTTGCCTAGTTATATATACTCTGTTTATCCAAGGGGGAATCTTCATATTCGCTCTTGGCGTATGTTGTAATAATTATATTTTATCTGAACGTGGTTCTCAAATATGGGATTATGTAATGAATGTTGAAATGATTTGAAATGGAATGTGAAAGTTGTTTAATGATTTTAAAAAATTTCCATATCCATGTGTCTCTGTTATATCAATGTATCTAACATTATCATATTTGGTCGCCAAGGATTAATAACTATGGATGACTGCAGCATCCATAGCCGTTAGTTTTGGGCCTCCAAGTGGGGGATGTTACAAAAAGCAAGCTTTTGGTTTTCAAAGATTGCATACATATAAAGCTATCGGTATACTTAAATTGTTTGCATCATATTTTTGAAAATTGGTTTAAAAGAAAGCATTCATATAGGAGGCGCCAATTTAGAGTTGCTCAGTTTGCATATCGTATATGTTGTGATACACCGTGCACCATATACGATTTTTTGAAAAATTAGTTGCACGCTACTTGATTGTTAGTATAGAATGGATGAGTGTTGGTTTACATAACGGAACCCTTGTGGAATTTCGGGGATGAATTTCTTTTAAAGGGGAGAGAGTTAACACCCCATAATTTTACGGTAATTAATCAAATGAAATTTAATTAATAAATAGTAAAGAGTGGAAAATGGAATTTTTGCAAACATCGAATTTGGCGACGAAACTTACACCATTGTGTTTATAGCGATGTTCTGATCAATTTTCATATATAAACTTTTCCGATCGGGGTTCAAAAGAGAAAGTTATTAGCGTTTGAAATTTTAGCGTTGGAAATAATTGTATACGCGAATGTGGTAATAAAATCAATTATGACCAATTAGTTGTTAATAATAGTTAACATTCAAATTAAGATCTCAGCGGATTAATAAAATGAGTAAGAATTAATAAGAATCAATTAACAGAGGAAATTAATCAATGCAATCAACTAACGAAGGAAACAAACGAACTAAATCAAGGAACAAAACAAATAGCCATTTCAAAACATACATAGGTCGACCATGAATGTGCCTAGGTCGACCATGAGCGATCGACCATAGGGGTGGACGGTCCACCCGTGTATGTGTGAGGGCAGCAGTGAATTGTTTTTTTAAACGTTTCGGATTTAATTAGTTTAATCCGAAGGTTGACACTGGTTTGAACCTCTATAATTTAGGACCTGGGCTTCACTTCCAAATCATTATTTTTCTAATGAGTGCGGAAGCTCTATCACTTTCTCTTCTCCTCCAAAAATTCTAAATACACAAAAATAGAATAGATTGCACATATACACTTTGGAGAAGAAATATAAAAGGATAGAGGATAGGAAATAGGTTCAAATCAAATTGCTACATCAAAGGTAAACTTTAGATCCGATCTTAGTTAGTAAATCTAAATATAAATCTCTTTTCTCAAATCCAATTTCTAATAGATCCTCATAAATGTTATTTTTGAATCCGAATAGGGAGTAAAAAATGGAGAATACTGATAACAGGTTTTAGATCTAGATTAATCTAGAGATTTGGGAATGGTAAAGCAAGGTGAGTGGGAATATTATATGTTTTTATATAATATTAGATTATATCATTGCAGATCTATTCCTATATGCCCAAGAATTGAATTATAATTGCAAGTGCGTAATGGTTAGAATTATAATTGAAAGTGCGTATTGATTACATTTAATTCTGTAATTGCGTAATGACTAGTTTTATTTCTGTAATTACGTAATGATTAGATTTAATTTTGTAGTTGTGTAATGATTAGATTTAATTGGTATTTTGATAATAATTGAAATGAATAAAATCATAATGAATGCGTAATGATTAGGAACTTGTTTTTATTTGGCGGACATAGATTAAGTTGAAGTAAACTTCATTTTGTTATTTGGGGTTTTTGTGATATTTCAATGTATTGGAACTTGAAATGTTGCAAGTAGATTTCCGCATATTATCAAGTTTAAAATAAAAAAAGCGTGACATTTGGAATAATAAGGAATGCACATATGAAATAAAAAGGAAGAAACGTACAAAACAAGGAAAATTTACGTGTTTTGTACTCTCTATTTTAAGAGAAACTAAAAAGGCAATCCCTTATAATTACAAATGCTGCACAAACATCTCCTCATTACAATCCACAGGATATATTGAAGGACGGGTACTGGTGTTTGGACATGTTCGGTGCTGACAAGGACACGATTTTGAAAGTGTCAAACTTTGATCAGTACTTATGTGATCTATTATATTTTAAATTACTTCACTGCATGTTATTTTGTTAGAGCTCTGATATGCATTCTTTTGTTTTATTTGCAGGATACCAAACCAACGATCTATATTTTTGTGGACTTGGGTTTTTGATTTAGCGAAAATTCAGACCCACTGCGGTGCGGGTTGTTACATTCAGTACCAAAGCTTAGGTTTGTAGATCCTGAAAAGTTTAGGAAATGTTGAGTGAATGTATTTGTATTTTGTCTATAAATATAAATATAATACGCGTTAAATTTTAATAATTCCAACTATATAATAGTTACATATGGAAAATCCCTGAAGAAAGATGGTGCATGACTCCATAGTCGGACCTTGGTAGCCCAAAGATTTTTAGATCCCCATATAATTGTTGATTAATGATGTACAATAGATCTAGATAAAGGAAAAACAAGAATCCATATGTTATAGATTATGGAAGATGTGGAAATTCCTAATAGATAATTGGATTTTCAATATTGAGAAAGGAAAAAGTTAGTGGATTGAACGAAAGATGTTCTTAAATGAACAATTAGAAATCCGTTTTGAGTCCAACCCAATAATAAGAAGTTTTTAAAGAATTGTTTAAAAGTGTTGATTATATAGTTAAAAAGAGTTTTAAATGAAAATGATTAAAATACTGGATTTTGGAAAAAAATATTATGTAATGAATATTTTGTTAGAAATGTGTGTGTGTGTGTGTGTGTGTGTTTTTAGTTAAAGCAAAAATTTCCAGAAAATAGTTCTACAAAAGCAATACGTTTGAAAAAAATTATAGAACATATCTAGCTCGCTAGTTTCTTTGTAAAGAAGGAGAAGTGTAAATATAAAGCTCTAATATACATTAATTTGTTAAAATCTAAAAATTTCAGTGAAGGAAATTTTGTAGAAAGCTGTTTCTTTTGAAAAGAAATGATAGAGCTATATAGCTCATGGATTTTTCTGTGCAATGAAAAATTTTAAGTTGTAAAGTTAAAATTTTTAAGTGTAGGCAATAGGAAGTTATGAAAGTTTGAAATATAGTGAATAATATAGACAAGAATATTTAAAAATCTAAAACAAAGCTATAAGCGGACAATACAGTGGTTCAATTGAGAAGACAGCGAATTAAGAGAAAAACAATTGTAGTTGGTGCAGTTTAGGTATAGTAGTTGAATAGTAGAAAAGTTATGAATTTGTTAATAATAAAAGTTAGTTATGAAATATAAATAGAAAGGATATTTAATTTATTGTAATTAGGTTGGGATTTGACATACTTTAATTCATTGTAATGAAAAGAAATGACAATATAAGTTTCTATGAATCAATCAAGTTATAAATAAAGGTGTTTTGTTTGAAATAATAAGGAATGTAAATGTAAAGAAAGAGATGTACAAAATAGGGGGAATCCTATGTTTTGTACTGTTTATTTCAATAAAGAAATGAAGTATAGTTCCTTGTAATTTCATACAAAACACGAATCCTTTTTTAAGTGATTCATAGAGAATTATAATGTTAATAATTCCTCTTGAAGGGGGAGAGTAGTTCCAATGCATTAAAGTATAGGATCTTTAAGTATAATAAAAAAGAAAAGTGTAGTAATTAGAACTTTTGTAGGGGATCATGAAAAGAAGTTCTGTTAAGTAATTAAATTTGTAGTAACATCGAAAATTGAATGCATAACAAAGGAAAAGTAGACATTTTCCATTATTGCACATATTTATTGCAAGTATCTTTTAGAAGTCCCCATAATATATAGAGACTAAACTAAAGGTTGGAAGTGGAGATAGGAGGAATTATAGAGTAAGAGTTTTTGGTTTTATCTACTCCAGTTTTACCTTTTAAAATATATAAAAGATGTTTTGGGAAAAACTGCAAAGTGAATTTTTAGAAAAGAATGGTTTGGTGTAATGAATAAGATTTTGAAAGAAAAGGTTAATAAATAATTTGACTAAAAATCCCAATTTTTAAGAAGTGAAAGTTAAAAAGATCTCTTTCAAACGAAAAGGTTGACTGAAAAAAAAGAAACTTTTAGTTAAGTTTTGTTAACATTCTCTTTTAGGTTTAATGAATAATTAGATTTAAAAGATTGTAAATTAAAGCTTTAAATGGTTGAAACACCAAGTATTTTTGAATTAAAAAAAGAGTTTCTAAATTGTAATCTTTAAGGATTAAGGTTTTGGGATTGAGTTTTTCAAAAAATTTAAAGTTTCTAATTTTTGAAAAAAATGTAAAGGCTAAACAAAGATTTAAAATATGGAGTAGATAGGAATTAGTGCTTAGCAAAGACGGGGTAAATGATAAGACTATGAAGAGGATAGCAATGATTACTCATGAAAAAGTAATAGGGAACCCCGTAGAGCGTAAAGAATAATGGTAAGAACCTTGAAATACTTTGTTCGACATGAGTGCAAGATTTGAGAATACCACCCGGGAATTTGGATTAAAAGAAGATGGTAGCAAAGGATTATGAGGTGGCAAACACTCATGGAGGATGTTGGTAGACTCGAGTTAGGGGAGCAAGAAAGGAATTGAAGCCTAGTTGCCATTAAGATATGAAGATTGTATAAGGATGACTTATTAGGAAGGTCAATTTTAATCTGTAGTGGTAGTAGTTAGTAGTGTTGTGTTTCCTTCCAGTATGTTTTCTTTATGAGTTGTAAGCATTAGTTGTTGCTATGAACTGCGTACGTTTGTGAAAATATTCATTTTTATGTGTTTTCTATGTGGACCACTATGATTTGAGAAAACAATAAAAATAAGGAAATTTCAGGAAACCACTTAACTAATGCGAGGGAAAGAAAATAATTGAATCCGGAAGCTAAGTAATAAATTAAGAAAATATATTTAACTAATTACTAAATAAAAGCAAATTGAAAATGTAGGTTCCGAAAAGAATAAGTATTTTTCGAAAAGTAAATTTCAGTATACGGAGTATAGGTGTATGGTAAGACGAGCCATGGGTCAATGTTCCTATCCCTCGAAGGCTGAAATTTAAAATTTGACTTGGTTGTTGATTGCTGCGGTAAATAAAAGAGAAGTTTTTGAAAGAGAACTTAAAACTTACCACATAAGTTAAGAGAAGTTCACGGTGGACATTGAATTGTTGACTAAACCCCGATTTCTTGAGATGTGGGAAATTTGTATTTTGAAAAACCTATGTATACGTATTCTTTTGAAAGATAAAATGTTTTTGCAAATTGTTTTGAAAGATTTTAGAAAGTAATCTATACTATTATATTATTACTCAGTTCAATTTGAAGACCGTACATGCACTCTCCCTATTTTGTGAAATCAACGGTCGCGTTTCTTATTTCTTCCTATACGTACCCAACTCTCCACTTCGTTCTTTTATCTTCCAAACCCTAAATATCAACTTCTTTTTTTGCTAATATATCGAAGTCAGCTTTTCCTCTGATAACAGTCATTTCCCTACAGCTCCAAACCTCCACCCAATCCACTTCCTCCTTTATGTATACAAAAACTGATATGATATCTGAGGCGGTCTCTACCAGATTGAATTCGTTTTTCTAGGGCTTCTCAGATTCGAATTGTTGCTTTCTTCCTTCGGTACTCATTTACTCAAATCTTTTCTTTGGTTCCTAAAATTTGTTGATACCTCATCTAATCTAATCGCTTCATGTGATTCCGTTTATTCCTGATTTTTGTCTGCGTTTAATTTTGTAGATACAGTTGAAAACGATCTGCTTCATCGATTTTTAAACGAATCTGATTACTCGAATAAGTTAATAATAGATTGTAAAATAAAGTAACGATATTGTTTATTCAAGTTTAAATCAGCAAATTTCATTTTTTTCCCTCAAACATATTGCTTGGGTTGATGAAGCGTTTGTCAAGTATCGTTCTTCAAACCTAAAGGTTCTTATTACATCAACGACTTTGGATGGTGTAAAGGTATCAAAAATTTTCTCAAGCTATCCCGTTTTGAATATTCCTGGCACATTATTTCCTGTCGAGAAGTTATATAGCACGGAACGGCCCAAAAATTATCTTGAATCCTCGCTCAAGGCTGCTCTGGGTATGTTAAATGTTATCTTAAATGCTAATTTTCTAATAGGATGTTGAGACTGCATTTCATATTTCTTCACCTCTAGATAATTTAGTTATAAGTTTGCCAGCTCTGTTTTACCAATATTGATTTTTGATGTTGGAAAACCAAATGACAGTCGACGCTAGGAATCGCGAGCCATGATTTTGCCAAATAAATTGCATTTTGTTGTATTTGGTTTTGGAAGTAGAAAATAAAATTTTATGGTAGTGGTGTACTGTTATTGTCCGATGGGGAACAGATAAAAGAAAATTAATGGATTTAAAATAACCTGTGCAGTGGGGACTGAGACAATTGTATCGTCGAATTTTTGTTCTAAATCGTTATTTTATAAATATAGTCAAGTGTAGCTCCACCTCCATAAAATTTCCTTCCACTTATTTTCCCTTTCTTTTTATTTTTTTCCCGAATTCATTTTATTCCGGTTTCATGTTCCCTTCAATTTTTATTGCAAATGCTTATATGCATGTACATATAGTTTTGAGTGTGGTAGAAGACTAAGCATTCAAGGGTAAAAATTTGGTAGCTTTACACGGGACTTTGAGTAATTTGTATTCCCTCTTAAGATTCACATGCAAGTCATATAAAGCAGCAATAAAATTTAATTTCTAGGACTAGATTATAAATAATCCTTAACTTATACTGTTCTTATAGTTTCTGTTTCTACATTTAGTTTTGATTCTCGCATCTGTTTGTTTATTTATTCTTTCTGAAGTGCTTCTTGCTTTACCTACAATGGTAAGGTAATATGTTATTGATACTATCGAATTCTTACTTCATTATAATATATTATAGGTATTAGTAAGGCAAAAATTTCTTAACTAAGACGTTGAAGTTATTTATACACTTTCATGTTCGAATCACTACATTAAGTCGATATTATGCCTCTCGAGAATGAATAAATAGTGCGAACCCATGCTTGCGAATGGGTTTGTCTCTATCTTTGAATTATGTATAATTTTTATAATTAGTTTCAGAATAGAAAATGGAAACTTGAAGGTCAAACAGTGGGAAATATATTAAGTAATAAACTTCAAATTTTTACCCTCGCCTAACTTCAATAATTTGCCAACGCATCATCCGATGAATGGTGTGTTTGACTGTTACATTCCAATCCAGAGCATTATTGATGATAGTTAGATAAAAGCACCAATATCGAAAGGTGCGTTTGACTATTCTAATCCCAATCTACCATGTGATTTTATTCTTTAATAGTTTTAGAACTTGAACTAGAATATTGATAATCAAATTGCTATATTAGATTATGTATTGCTATATGCTGAAAATTTTCGAATGTGATCAAGTAAAAACTTGGGCTCGAAATTAGTTTGAAAGAATGGTATTATATATCTGAATAAAATTAGTATGGAGCAGATGGTATATCCATGAATCTGCAAGAGTGTCAATTTTCTGTACTGTGTGAATAAATATATGTTTCTTAATTAAGCTTATGAGCCACTCTAAAAGTATAAATGAAGCAAAGGTCTTAGGCTATAGAATATTTACACTGAAGTTTTTCTTCTCTTGGTAATAATCTACCAATGCTCTGCATTTGTAATTAGCACTTGAAAAGCTATAATTTTGGAAGATCATTATTAATTCAAATTCAAACTTCGATCATAGCATTTCCAGAAATGGAGAAGAGAAATTATATGCTCCCGTATTGGGATTCTAAGAGTTGGGAAGTATAGGGATATGGGTGGTGTTTCAAACACCAGTCAATGCATAATATTTTCCTAAAAGGATGGTGTTTGAAGCATGAATATTACCTGCTTTATTAATACTAGCATGGGAACTAAAGAAAAATGATAGTGGTGTTAATTTTGTGTGGTACTAATTTATGCTAAGCATGTTTACTACGGGTTCTACAAATATAGATAATCAAATACATCATAACTCTCAAACCATATGTGGTACTCCAAATTTCAACTCTTTATCCAAAACCGATGATCATTTGACTGTTGAGAGCTCCTTTCAACCCACTACGAATGAAAATAGTAAGATCGAAAGAAATGTGATTTTATTGAACCTGGTGCAGTTGATAAAAGTCTTAATCAACATTAATGCAAGGTGGTTTTCATCAGCACTTTTAAGTCGATAAATAGGGTTGCAATATGCATCAAAAAGAACATAATGGTAAATTAAGATTATTATGCAGGCTGTGCAGATAATAAGAATCATGAGTTTCAAACTTACAATAGCACATTTAACCCAAGCTCTATATCAGCAAACAACTTCGACATTGGTAAAATTATCACTTCTCAGCCAATTACTTCTTACTCAATGTGGAACAGAGGTCAAAATACTACTCAATTAAACTACTCAATTACAGCCAATCAGAGTAAGAGATATCTTTGAAGTTTCTTTATATTGTTATTTTAGTTGTGCGTACTGTTAAATTGAACATGATCGTGATTTGTTATCAGACAGGTTCAACAAGTCTAAATCCTCAACTTCAACATCAGTTGCTATTAAATTCAGTTGTATTATCGAGTATCAATTGGAGAAATTATTTTTTGCATGAATACGGCTTATTGCTTTACCTGGGAATCATTTTCTGGACTTTATATGAATCAAAACGCAGTAGCTCTCCAATGGCTATAGTTTCTCCATAGGAGCCGAGTCCTTCCTTTTATCTAATTATATTGGAGCCAGTATGGGGGTTATGAAGGAGGCATACATATGATTAGGTAGTTTTTCTGTGTTCTTTTGAGTTCAATTTTTTTTTGAAATATTCAAATTCTAAAACAACTATTGACTACTTACAGTATGGTCAATATACAAGTTTTAACTTAACTGATTATGCAAATCCAATTATTTGTACCAAAAGATGAAGCTGATAATCAAAGACTTCCAGTTAATGGGATACATACAGTTGAGATTTCCTAATAGAACCTAAATGGTAATTAACTACCTAATAACCAACAGTTTGTCAAAATGAAGTTGCGTATACAAGCTAATTGTTGGGTATGCATTTGTAGTCAACCTACCAATTTCAAAATTTATTTTAGGGCATTTAATCACTATGTGATTAGCATGGTATTTCCTAAAAATATGTAGCTTTTATGAAAATGTAAGGCGTTTCACAATGTTTTATGAAAATGTATGCATTTTTTCTATTCTTAGTTCCAATTTAAATAGAATCATGTCTCTTCAAGTTGACAAACCTATAAATAATTAGTTCAAAGTGAACAAATTTCTCATGCACTCTTTGATTAAAATAGGCATGACTACTTTGTTATATATAGTATTTTGTTTTGCTGGTATTTAGCTTGATTTAATATATTGTTCAATGAGATATAGTTTTAGGTAATTCAATTTGAAACTGCATTTTCATGTATCTATTTGACATGAGCTGTAAATTTCAAGGTTTTTAGCTAGAAAATATTATGAAATAATTTTGGCATATCACCAAATAGTTTTAGAGCCAATTGACTATTATCATTTTTACATCATTCAATGTCATTAAATAGCATTATATCAATTATTGCACGACTGTTATTTCTTAATCGTGGTATTGGCAAAATGTGTTTAGTTGTTCATATCCTATATCTATTTGGTTTACTGTTGGGTGATTATTGAAATTAAAATGGAGGTAGAATGTCAGGATACATTCTTATCACATCTCTTTTTATTTTTGTTTTCCTATGTAATGAGTAAGAGGTTGTTCTGCACTTGCGAACTATCATTTACTTCCTCGGTTGATTTTTAACACACTTAACTATACGCACTGAATGGTTTCGAACAATCACAACATACAGTTTCAAGATGTTGGGTATTGTATACAAGAGTGATCACTCTAATACTTAATTATGTATCATGACATGAATGCAAAAACTATATACATATATAAGTAGTTTTACCTCATAACTTGCTATTCCACTTGGTGTATTGTTGAATAATAGATCTTGCACAAATGGGAACAAATAGATAAATAAAGATGACTATTGAGCTTCCTGATTAATTAACTATAAAAATTGATTGATAGCACAGTTATCCACTAACACAATTGTAGTTATAAAAAAATCTAAATTATAGAAAAATAAATAACCATAAATATGTAATGCCTTAATGTTCATTGCTATAAGAAAAAATCCCGACCTCCTAATAATAGTATCAATATTTTCACAAGGGTACTATCCTACTTTAATATAGACATCCACCCTGCCGTTGCAGCAATGATCTTCAGGTTTATATAATGCAGTTTCTATATTTTCTCCACTTTCATTATTTGTACTATTGATTTTTTTTAAACCTTTTTCATACATTATTCATTTGGGTATTGGTAAGGCTCAGTGGACTTTTGAGTAATTCGGTATTTTTGAGTATATGATTATGTTTGATTGCACAATACATATACATGCATGGTGTAAGCTTTGGAACAAATGACAAATCTTTTTAAGGAAATATGCAATTTTATTTAATGGTCCACAGTTTGAACCCAACTATCATTGTTTATGATATATATTTGCAATGTAAGCTTTCTTGATTTTAAAATTGACTTTACTCAAACTGATACTAAACAGATTTATTTTCTCTATTGTTATTGCATGCCTACGTTTGTAAAACTTATCAGTGTAAGAAAAGCTTTTCCACATCGAGGGTTGTCCTTTTGGTTTGTTGCAGGTTTTATTTTTGTAGCATTATGGTTGGAATGTACTTTTCTTCCTAGGAGCAACCTTACAAGATTTTGACATAAAAAGAACTGTATTTGAGGATCCACTTAACAAATTCTGTTTAGATGGCGGCTTCCAAGTTAAAATTACTGAAGGGTCAAAGCTATTATGACTATTGTGAAAAGATATTATACTACCACTAGATTGACTTTAATAATCATCTAATTTTTGAATATAACTATTATGAGTGACTTAATCACTCATAATTGTTATCAGTAGATATATTGCTCTTTCTCCATTGACTGTAAATGTGACGGAGAATAATATATGTCCACTCATCTAGGTTGCATGGTTATATATATCAATTATGGTTAATTATGTTTATTATGTGTAGGTTATAAAGCTGATGTTGGTTAACCACTCCTCCTTTAGTATTGTTGTGCATATGTTTCACATATCCATTTATTATATATATCAATTATGGTTAATTATGTTTATTATATGTGTAGGTTATAAAGAATTATTTCACATATCCATTTATTTAAGGAAACAGAGTACTGTTTTGCACATGTTTCATTAATATTTCGTTTACAACTGTGTGCTGAATTTCCATTTTAAACCCATACCAATCAAGCTCAGAACATTAGTAATGTGTGTATGGTACTGGTCATGTGATCTATTATGCTACTTTTGCGTTCCTTGATTTGCTGCAATACATGGAAATCATTTCCTCCTCCTGGCAGTGTTTGCCACAAAGCAAAAGCAGCGTGAGAATAAGTATTTTTAAAGGAGCCGAAAGGTGAAAGTTGGACGAAAAATGGTACTTTTTGTGTTATGAATGTAAAATTTTATTGTAATAAATAATGTTATTATTGGTCACTTTTTAAGTAACAAGTATAATGCATATATATCAATTATGGTTAATTATGTTTATTATGTGTAGGTTATAAAGCTGATGTTGGTTTGACTGATACAATAGTTGGAGATGATTGGCATCACAAGATATACGGTTAGATGTTGGGGACAGTAGCATCCTTTATTCCCTGTATAATGTTTATATCATACAATTTGAAATAAGTTGAATGCCAAAAGTGTACAAAGTGAGGTAACAATGATATGGATGTATGCTTAATATAAGTGGTAAGAATACCAGAAAATGATGAGCATGTGAAAGTATTTGCAATCTGACTTCAACATTGGAATTATATGATGGTCGCATCCCATAATTCAATTTGCTATTTTATCATTCCCAGTTTTATGTTTTACATGGTGTGCGCAATTATAGATATTAATAGTTCTAAGGAGTGTTTTTCTAACTGTTAAAATGAAAGATCATTCATGGCCGAGAGATAAGGAGGGATACTTTTTAACACTAAAAAAATAATGTCTAAATGCAAGTCCAACGTGTAGCACCAAAGTATATATTTTTTCCCATTGTTCTCTTCATGTTAGTTTAGATTATATTTATAGCATTTCTTTATCTGCATATAAAATACTAGAATGGGTGTGTCAAAATTTTAGATTTCAAGATGAACGAACGCATTGTATTCAAATTTCAAACGTATCATGCACGAGATCTCATTTGATTTTTAGAAATTCTGTTTTATATTGTGCATTTCTGACTTTTTAAATGGACTTTTGTCAAATTGTTGGTAAAAAGGTTATATGATAAACACCGTGTGCGTAGCACGGGTTCACACTAGTACAAAGATATTGTTGAATTAAAAAGAAATTTTCAAGTTTTGTAAATGCCACATACTTGATGTTAGGGAATAGTAGACAGGTTGGTTAGTATGAATTTTATTGTTCAGCAGAAATGACAGTAAAATAGAATACAGCTAGAAACAAGGGAGAAAGCTGTTATAGTTAGGTAATCACTTTCTTGTATCTTATTAATACAAAAAGATGATTTTTGAAAATAGCAATGTTTTTTAACTTTAATATAAATAAAAGATTAACTTATGCAAACTGTACTTGGAAAAGTTGGAAAAGGAATGGGGCCAAAAAGAGAAGATTCCAAAATATAAGGGAAAGGGGTACATAAGAGAAGAATGGAAATATGGAATTTTCCATCAAGACTCTTTTCTAGCATAAGAAAATAGGTTTAGAAAACTAGATTTTTTTAATTTGGGTATTAGCAATGGTGTGCTAAGATTTTGGATGATAGGGATTATATGCAAAATTGGTTGAACTATGCTTCTATTCATAGAAGTGTGGGAAGACTTGAATGAAAAAGCAAGTTTTTGGTTTTCAAAGGTTGCATACATGTATAGCTGCCGGTATACTTAGGTTGTTTGCATCATATTTTCAAAATTGGTTTAAAAGAAAGCATTTATATAGAGGCATCAATTTAGAATTACTCAGTTTGCATATCATATATGTTGTGATATACCATGCGTACATGATTTGTTGAAAATTTAGTTGCACACTAATTGATTGTTAGTATAGAATAAATGAGCATTGGTTTACATAATCGAACCCTTGCGGAATTTCGGCGACTAAATTCTTTTAAGGGGGAGGGAATGTAACACCCTGTGTTTTTACGGTAATTAATCAAAATGAAATTTAATTAATAAATAGTAAATAGTGGAAAATGGAATTTTTTGTAAAAATTAGAATTTGGCCATGAAACTTACACCATTGTGTTCGTGGTGATTTTCTGATCAGTTTTCATATATAAACTTTTCCGATCGGAGTTCAAACGAGAATGTTATTAGCGTCTGAAATTTTAGCGTCGAAAATAATTGTATATGTAAATGTGGTAATAAAATCGATTAAGACCAACTAGATGTTAATAATTGTTAACATTCAAATTAAGATGTCAGAGGATTAATAAAATGAGTATGAATTGATAAAAATCTATTAACAGTGGAAATTAATCAACGTAATCAACTAACGAAGGAAACAAACGAGCTAAAACATGGAACAGAACAAATAGCCGTTTGAAAACATACACAGGCCGACCCTGAATGTGCCCAGGCCGACCATGAGCGGTTGACCATATGGGTGGACGGTCCACACATATATGTGTGAGCGCGACAGTGGATTCCTTTTTTAAACATTTTGGATTTAATTAGTTTAATTTGACGGTTAGCGCTGATTTGAACCTCTATAATTTGGACCTAGGGTTTCACTTCTAACTCATTATTTTTTAAATGAGCATGGAAGCTTTGGCACTTTCTCTTCTCCTCCAAAAATTCTAAAAGCACAAAAATAGAATAGATTACGCGTATACACTTTGGAGAATAAATAGAAATGGATAGAGCATAAGAGATAGGTTCAAATCAAATTGCTACATCGAAGGTAAACTTTATATATGATCTTAATTATTAAATCTAAATGTAAATCTCTTTTATCTAATCCAATTTCTAATAGGTCTGTATAAATGTTATTTGTGAATCCGAATAAGGAGTCAAAAATGGAGAATACAGATAACATGGTTTAGATCTGGATTAGATCTAGAGATTTGGGAATGATAAAGCAAGGTGAGTGGGAATCTTATATGTTTTTATATAATATTAGATTATATCATTCCAAATCTATTCCCACATGCCTAAGAATTGAGTTATAATTGCAAGTGTGTAATGATTAGATTTAATTCTTTAATTACGTAATGACCAGTTTTATTTCTGTAATTACGTAATGATTAGATTTAATTTTGTAGTTGCGTAACGATTAGATTTAATTGGTATTTTAATTTTGTAGTTTCACTTTTGGGTAATTTATAGTAAGTTATAACGATAATCCTTTTTGGGAAGGATAGCTCTAATATTTTAAAATATGGAAATAAATGTTCTTACAGAATGTAAATATAAGTGTATATTCTGAAATTCCTAAGTGTAGGAATTAATGAGTTATATATATATATATTGACACAAACATATAACCGTGCCCACTGATTAAAAAAAAATTTATATCGTATTAGTTATAATTAGGATGATTAGTTATTAATAGTGCTGTAAATCATAGGACTAGGAGATAGAAATGGAAAAGAGATAGTAACTTCAAAATTTTGGAATGATGATTGCAAAATTAGTATGGCAATAAATGTTTAGTTAATATGGAGTTACAAGAATTAAATCGAGACATAAATCCGTTTAATAGGGTAGATTAAAGAATTTAATATGACATTTATGGGGAAATGAAATAGGCATAATAGGTTGAATTAAAACGAATAAATAAATATCATTAGCGATTGTCCAAATTGAATAATAATGACCATTTATTATAGACAGTTATCATTTATGGGATGTAAGAGAGAAATGGAGAATATACGTAATAAGCGTATAAGATAAGAATTAAATACTAGGATGTAGTATAATTTTCATAGTAAGAAATTGTATAGCCTCAATAATACTTTAGGATGATCGTGAATTAGTGGGCCTAGCCCAATATTTTGGGCCTAGGATAATTGGTTTGGTTTAGAATGGACTGGGATGCAAGGTCAGTAGAGTTACATAACAGAAGTCTGCCCTTCACCTAGAGGCAAACATCAATTATGTATATGTACTACTGATGTGGGACATCTCCAAATGTAGGATCAATGTGGAAGGGATATGTGTTTGTGTGTACGTGTGAGAAAATATACGAAGGGTTCGCCTTAGATTTGAAATATTAAACAACTCAATAGCTATAGGGATGTCAAGGAGTTTGCTTCGGGGCAGAAGGTATTAAATGGTTATTGAATCTACCTCCTTACTATATAAGAAGTCTTAAATAACCTACGATGGTACCTAATAGGAAAATGGGATCTGCTTCATTTTCAACAAGAGGTATTAAGTAACTAGGATGATTATTTTTCCTTAACTTACATTAAGTTTGTCTAAATGAGATTCGGCTATGGGAGGTCAGCGGGCTATATCAGTGTTGTTGTTGGACCGGTATTTAGTAGTGCGGCTGGAATATAGGCTTTGGCCATCGACGGTCTAGAGCTATCATTAGCAAAGACTTGGGTTATGCCTAATGAATTTTGCTTTCTACTAGTGTAGAATCCGTATAAGGTCCATAAAGACCTCAAAGTTTAATTAGTTCGTTATTTGTTTGTCAGAGGTAGGTTAGTTAACCCTTAGATAAGTCTTTGAAATGAGTTGCTAATACATCAAATTAAATTATATTGTCGTATCTAGGGGTCATTGACTTTCGTAGCTAAGGGCCAGTTGACTAGCGATTATGTTACGAAGGGCCTGCTATGGGGTTGAGGTATTAAATGGCCGATGAGTCTGCCCCCTCCCTATTAAAGAAGTATTAAGTGGCCACGGTTTTCTTTTGTGTAGTACAACATTTACACACATACATATACAGTTATATCTCGGAAAAGGTTAGATATGTCGTACGTGTAGATGGAATTCCACCGAATAGCCGTGAATAATGGACATAACACTTAGTTTGAAATCAATCAGCATAAATTAATGTTATGGATGAAGTATGTAATTTACCAATCACCAGAACGTTGTTCTGACACCCTCCTCATTACAACCCACATGATAGATTTAGAGGGACAAGCTAGTGGTGCAAGATGGGAACGCTGGATGAAGAAGTCTTCTTATTTATGCTCGGTGCTGGCAAGGCAATCAAATACTAAAGAAATAATATTGATTTCAAGGTAGTGGCCTTAGTCAGTATATATGTTCTATTATATTTTATTATTCCATTGTGAGTTCATTCTCTGATATACTTATGTTTATTACAAGTTACCAAGACCAACGATCTATATCCTAATGGACTTGGGTTTTGATTTAGTCGAAATTCGGGCCTATCAAGGTGCGAATTGTTACACTTCTGTATTGAATTTTTGATAAAACCCATTTTAGATCTATTTGAAATCATTGTGAACCCTGCATATTCTTCTAACTGTCACATGAACTCTTTAATTATTTCTATAGATTTGAAATCTAACTTTGCAAATATTAGTAAATTATCTTCATGAAGAAGATGGCTTACTGTAGGTTCTGTATAATGAATAGGAATAATGTTGGCTTTTCATGATTCAGTAATCACCAAAATTGTTAAAAATTCTATTGCAATGGAGAAAAGGTAAGGGGAAAGTGAATCTCCTTGCCTTAGTCCTCATTAGACTTTATGAAACCATGTAGTTCACCATTAAATGATATTGAAAATGTGGGTGGTGATATGCATTTATAAACTAAACTACCAAGTTTGTGATGAAATCCCATTTGCATCATCATACGAAGAAAATATTTTCTACCAATCTTTTTATAGACCTTTTCCAAGTCTACTTTCAAACAAAAGTAGTTTGTGTTTTACCTCCCAAATCATCTTAATAGTTCATGTGCAAGTAAAGAATTTACATGAATTAATCTACCCGGAATGAATGCATTTTGGTTTTTAGAAATGAGTTCATCCATTAAGTGCTTTATTCCACCACAAAGAAAATTTTCTAACATTTTACAAGTGACATTGAAGTAAGAAATAGGCCTATCCTTACTTATTTGTGATGCATTCTTCTTTTTAGTAATTAATGTAATAGCTGTGTTGTGGATTTATGATATAAGTTTGACGCTTGGTAAGTATGTTCGATATAGCATCATATACGCCATATTTTAGCTCATTCCAATGTAGTTTTAAATTTTTTGCTCCAATCCTATCTGGCCCCGGACTGTTATCATCATTAATTTTAAACTGCATCCTTGATTTCCTCTCTGTATATTAATCTCATCATTTTCTATTGTGCCTGTAATGAGATAATTTTCTCCCATGTAATAGCAGGGAAGTTAGTACTAATGAAATCGGTATTATACAAACTAATGAAATAATTTATTGCTTCCCTTTTAGTACCATCTTTAGTGTTTATCTACATACCCACTTGGTTTATGATTTGTGAGAAGTAGGTTCTTCTTTTGTTTGCATACATTCTAGCATAGAAAAACTATAATGGTTGATCAACCATTATTAACCACTTAATTTTGGCTTTTTGTTGTAATTCAATGACATATGCCCTCAATAATTTGTTAAGTTGTCTGCAACTATCCCTGCATTCAAATATGTGATTATGATCTTGTGGGGAGTGCAATCATTTTTCATAAAGAGTGTTGTTTTTCTCTCTGACCATTTCACATTGATCTTTAAAGTCGGCATTCAATTTGTTATAGCCATTTAAACCTTGTTTGATTATTTTTGTTTTTAAAGTAATTTACAAAGGCCATTCCCTTCAAAATGGACCTTAAGGCAATGATGAATGGTTTTAATATATCCCTCATGATTTGACCAAGCATTATTGTATTTAAAATTTTATTTCCTAAATTTAATTTGGACTGACATTAAAGGTTTAAGTGTAAAGGGTAATGGTCACTTGATGATTGATTTGTTGGAACTTGTTAGATGAAAGGAGTATGATGATGAGGAGATTGCTATACTCTGGACTTCAAGGATCTACTGTGTAGATTCTTTTAGATAATAGTTCAACCCAACAGGTACAAACAGATTGAAGAACTATTAATTTTAGGATTTAATGAAATCTTGAAACAGCATAATCGGATTCAAAGTTTGTACGACTTTGATTTATCCAAGAATCGCTCTTTTTTTATTTTCTGATGATGCAAATTAGAGAAGAGAGTAGAGAGAAGAGAAGATTTGCAACACCTTTCTGGCTTTCTGACTTGCAACACCTTTCAGGCGTTACTGATTTTCAGAATGAAGAAGCGCTCGTAAACAATGTACAAGCATTGCAAATTTTAGGAAGAGGAATTAAAATTGAAACAGTTTCTAGGTGTTGCTATTTATAGTTGCAGAGAGGTGTCTTTTCGTTGAGAAGACTCATCCATTCATTTGCAACAGTCACGTCCCCCGCTCACATCTATTCATTTGAATACAAACGTCCCGCCATCCAAACGGTCGTGTCTCCCACAATTTTTTTCCATTCAAATTCAAATTTAAATCTGGCCAAAAATAATTCTGTCCAAGAATATTATTTGGACCCAAACCCGGCCTGGTTCGGTCGGCCAAACGGTCGGCGGCGGCGCGCGCTTGTGTGGTGGTTATGCATGGCTTCCCTCCTCACAATAGAGCAAACATTTGGCTGCCCAAAGGGCCTAACTTTCTCTTGAGGAACCTATATTTAAATAAATATAGTTCCTTATATTTCAAGATGTGGGACTAAACTTTCCTTCCTCTTCTTCTTCTTTAAAACAAAATCCCAATGCCTAAATCATTTTGAAAATTTACAACAATTTCCCCCTATCTTCAAAATAAGTAAAATAAAATAAAATAGACGGTTGCATCACTCGAGTGACTGGCTACGTATCCAAGTGGGATCAAGTCAATGTAGTTCCAAGATCAAGTATTACATCATTGTGGAAATCAATGCTTAAATGATAGGTATCTTTTTCATTTGAACCTTCACTTAGTGTAAACCATTCAAAGTTCTACCGAGGTCTATGGTGAACGTATCTTGAACCAAGTAACCCTTGTGATAGTACCGGAACCGTCACACATACTGATCTTTGTATATAGAGCGTTCTGTTTAGTCAACACATTAATAGCCATGGGCTTAAATCCTGAGTTCATGTGTCTTCGTCAGAAAGCGATCTTACTTTCTAAGGAAATGGCCTGATTTCCATACTTATATAGGTAAGTCCTTTAAGGTGTTTCTACGATACACCTTGTGATTTTAACCAGACTTATTAAGGATTTTCATCCATCCTCTTTTATGCAGAATCAAACACTAATAATAAGCTATTAGTTTTAATGTTCCATAATTATTCTCTTAACTTGTTGGTACCCATTGAACTTTGTCCATCCTTTTCAAAACATAAGTTGGGTTTCTGTTAAGGATTTTCAACCTTCATTCATAGACCTTAGCCCCATTTCTTTCAATTTTATAAAACCATAGCTTTAGTAAGACTCTTCGTAAATGGGTCAGCCAAGTTTTTCTTCGTTTCTATGTAATCGACGTTGATTACTCTTCTTTTGAGTAATTGTCTTATCATCTGATGTTTAAGACTTACATGTCTGGACTTTTCGTTATATGTTTTATTAGAAACATTATATATCGTAGCCTAATTATCATAGTTAATCAAGACTACAAATGATTTGCTTCTTCCATAAAGGAATTTCTATTAATAAATTCCTAAGCCATTCTACCTTCTTTCTTGCATCTGCTAATGCAATCAATTCTGATAACATTGTTGAGTCAGAAATATAGATCCGTTTCTTGGAGCACCAAGACATAGCTGCACCTCCTAATGTGAAAATCCATCCAATCGTAGACTTGGATTTGGATTCTACATTGTTCCAGGTAGCATCACTATATCCTTTTAATATAGCAGGATATTCTTTATAAGATAAACCATAGCCTGAAGTGCTCTTTAAATAAGCTAGAACTCCAGAGACACCTTTACAATGTTCATAACCTTGATACTCGTAAATCAACACAACACGCTTATAACATGCACTATGTCCGGTCTAGTGTAATGCATAGCATACAAGACTACCAATAATACTGGAATATTCAAGTTGGGATATTGTACGTATAGTATTCCTCACTAACTTAACGGATCTAAAGGACTTGTTGTCGGTTTGTCATTGTATTGACCATATTTCTTGAGGAACTTCTCAACATAATGAGATTGGGTTAGTACCAATTCTTCCTCTTTTCTCAGGATTTTGATCCCTAAAATTACATCAGCTTCTCCTAAGTCATTCATATCAAATTTAGAGGATATAAACTTCTTAGTTTCTTTCACACAAAATATATCCGTCCCAAATATTAACATGTCATCAATATATAAACATATTATAAAACAACCGGTTTCATCTGATTTTTTATAAATACATTTACCAGCATCGTTTACTATGAAGCCTTGAGACAATGCTACTTTATCAAACTTCTTTTCTTGGCCTGGATTTATAAAACCCTCTAGTTATTCTATGTATATCTCTTCTTTTAAATCACCACTTAGAAAAGCTGTTTTCACATCCATTTGGTGTGTTACAGGTTTATGAATGGATGCAAGTGCTATCAAACAACGAATCGAAGATATGTGAGCAACAATAGCGTACGTTTCAAAATAATCCACTTCATGTCTTTGCTTATAACCCTTTGCCACTAATCTGGCATTAAATTTATCAATGGATCCATCAATGTTCGACTTTTTCTTTAATATCCATTTACATCCTATTGGTTTAGTGTCAGGAGGAAAATAATCAAAATCCAAATTTGGTTTACCAAAATTGAATTTATTTCATCATTGGTAGCTTCTTTCCAAAAAATAGAATCTCTTGAACTCGTAGCTTTAGAATAAGTTTACGGGTCATCATTAACATTCATTATGTACCTAGTGATGTTTAGAATTTCATTCTTACTTTCTTCTACAAGATACGTAATGAAGTCAGGACCGTAGTCCTTTTCTATTTTTTCTCTTTTACCTTTCCTTCGTTTAGTACCCTCTTCAGGTACTAAAAAATTCTCGTTGTTTTGGGAAGAGGTATAGTCTTCATCATTGTTATCATTAGTTTTAATATATTCTAAAATAGATGATGCCAATGGATTCTCGCTAGTTTGATGTTGGGCTATATACTTTGTTTTCAAAAAATTCTATTTCCGTAGACTCAATTATTTCAAACGTATCAAAAATAATAAAACGATAAGCTATGCTATTAAGAGAATAACCTATGAAAGCACACTTAAATGTTCTATTTCCTAATTTTGGCCTTTTGGGATCTGGTTTTCTAACATACGCCAAACATCCCCAAACTTTAAGTATTGATAAGTTTAGTTTTTCATTTAAACCATAGTTCATAAGGAGATATATTCTTCTTTTTCAAAGGTACTCTATCTAAAATATAACACGCTGATAAAATGGCATCGCCCCATAAGGTGTTAGGAAAATTTGAACTAATTAGCATAGCATTAACCATTTTTATTAATGTCCTATTTTTTCTTTCAACGGCTCCATTTTGTTAAGGGGTATAAGGAGCAGTACATTGATGAATTAATCCTTGTTGTTTATGGAATAAAGTATGATCATTTGAAAAATATTCACCACCACAATCAAAATGTAAAACTTTTATTCTAAGTCCTGATTGCATTTCAGCTTCAGCCTTGTAAATTTTAAATTTATCAAAGACTTCTTCTTTTGATTTCATTAGATAAACATAAGAATATCTAGAGTAATCTTCAATAAATGTGATGTATGTTAAAAAATGGCGTGCCTATAACAAAATGTGAAATAGATCTTAAGGTTATTTGAACACTAGCGGGGGTGAAGTGTATATTTCAAGTATATAGAAATAACTTATGACTTTAACACTATATCTAATCAAATTGCAAATAGAAAACCAATAATCATAGAATAAGTAAATAGTAAAGTAAAATGCAGTAAAGTAAATAACACCAAGAATTTTCTACCAGTTCGAATTAACCAATCCTACATCCAGACCTGCACTACACCATGTAGAATTTGACTATAATTGCTTGCTTTCCATGGGTGGCAAGAACACCTTTACAGTCTTGATTTCACTATATTCCTTTAGGACTTATGGAATTTGGTTTTGATCAAAATTCCAATATCGTCCGCATTCAACTTGACTAGTCCAAACATGAAGTCCTTGGTTCAATAAGACAATTTTTATTAACTGTACTGCTCTAGCTAGAAACTTTAAGTTTGAGTTGACTAAAATAACCATGATATTAACCCCTTATAACTGAGGAGATGAATTCTCTATTGAATAGTTTTTTACTTCCAATGCATCAACTCAAACCCAACTATAGTTGCTCGATGGATTGTCATGCCATGATTTAACTATAATTAAGTGGGATGTCCACATTGAAGTTCCACAGTATTCTCAAGTCAAAGGAACTATCTAACATCGTCATTTCATGATTCTCTGTTTGATCTTATTTATATTAACTAATAGAAAACTCTTGAGTGTGTTATTACATAGTTATCTAATAACTATCAGTACATAACCCCTTGGTACCCTCAGCTACGATGAGTAATACACTGCTCAACATTTAAAGAGCGATAAGCACACTAGTCTTGAGGGATGTATCGATATCCTATGTCGAAACTTCTTGACTAGGAATATTTAAAATAATATGTTATTTTAATGCGATAAATTTCTCATTATTAAAACACATTGTAATTACTCTCACATACCATATATTTAAGGATTTTCTATTTAGTATACTTTGTAAAAGTAAATTTATGAATATTAAATTTAAGATTATTAATTTTTTTTAATGATGCAGAATTGATTGTGAAATATTTGTTATGCAATTTATTAAAGATCCATCAAACAATATAAGGATAGAAGGAAAGATAGATTTATACGAAGATGAAGAGATGCAAAAACTAAGCTCGAATTCTATATGATTTCATCATAGATAATAAACATGGCTACAAATCAGAGCTCGAATTTGTGAAATGTATTAGAGATTGTATAGCTACATGCAACTATATATGCTTAAATGATTGCAATTTATCTAATTCGATTGAATGAAATGTGTTGTTGGATGATAGATTTGTATGTTAAATGTACATATTGGATGTTAAAAAAATACTTTTGGATGTTAGATGTTGGATATTGAATGTTAGTTTTTTTTTAAACTGTAGTGTACAATATTTAGTATTTGAAATGTAATATCCTATATTCAAAGGAAATATTGTTGTTGTGCAGTATAACATTGTAAAATTTCTATATTCAGCTCAAACATGTGGCCAGCAAATATTTGCCGGGCAAATATATGCTTGGTATTTATATACTAAGCGAATATGTCGAGCAAATATTTCCCATCAAAATTTTTGACAACTAGTAAAAATTATGACATTTAATATTTTAATGTTGGTTATACAATCTTATTGCCAATACCATAACATAATCGAATACACGCTTTAATCGGGTACATAAGAAAACTAATCTATAACCGAGTTAGAACAATGGTTAATCAAACTAATCATTGAATGAAAAAACTAACAAGATGCACAACCTAATCGGGTACGTATCCATTCAAAGCTAACCAGATGCAAAACCTATTTAGGTACATATGGATGCAAAAGCTAACTAAATGCACTAATAAGTTAGAGGTACCCCGTAGAGGCAATTATGCAATTATTACATATATCTAACTCGATAACTAATCTTGTTCAAAATAAAAGGCATTTTCTTCATATTATATACTTGATATAATGTGTTATAAATTAATAAATTTAATTAATAGTATATTTAATAGAAAATCCATAAATGGTATGTATTGTGATAGTAGTTGCAATATCTTGTAACCATGAGTAATTTATCATAATGAAAATAAACATACTGTTTTAAATATTCCTAGTCAAGATGTATCGAGACTGGATATCGATACATCCATTAATACAAGAGTATGTAACGCTCTTTAAATGTTGAGCAGTATTAATCATGGCCGTCGAGGGCACCAAAGGGTTACGGACTAATAGTTATTGGAAAACTATGGAATAGCCCACTCGATAGTTTTCTATTGGTTAATATAACTAAGGTCAAACAGAAAATATCAATGTGACAAAATTACATAGTTCTCTTAACTTGAGAATACTATTGATTTTCAATGTGGAAGCTCTACTTTGATTATGGTTATCGTGGTATGGCGTCCATCGAATGACTATAGTTGGGTCGGGCGAAAGCATTTTAAGTGAAACGCTATTTAGGGGAGGATTCGTCTCCTTAGTTATATGAGGTTGGTATCACAGTAAACTGAAGTGAACTCAAAGTCAAAGTATTTGACCAAAGCATTCGATTAATAACAATTGTTATTATTGAACCAAGGACTTTGTATTTGGAGTATAGAGTTGAATATGGATGATATTGGAATTTTTACCGTTATCAAATTCCATAAGTTCAACGTTATATAGTTTTGACGAACAGAATTGGTGTAAATAATTATCACTACCGGGTAATGCTTAGAAAAGTAAAATTGGATTTTATTGAAACCAAGTAAGCGATAAATTTAGTCAAAAATCACCTACTAAGTGACGTGAGTATAGGATCGTTTTCACCCTTGAGGGGGGTGAATAGGGTGATACTAATAATAATAAAAATTAATGCAGAAATAAAAACAATAACAGAAAGTAATGAAGTAGAGATCACATACAGATTTACCCAGCTTTGGCAATAACATGCCTACGTGCTGCCCCTAAGGTTTCTACTAGAAATTAAGTAGTCAGACGCTTACACACGTAAACTTACGACACCCGTTAACTTGACTAACCTAACTTAAAGCTCAAAACCCTGCCACAACTCAGCCACTGAGTTGCGAATTCTCAAACTATGCCCCGTAGTTTGTACCTAGTTACACAACTAGAAAGTTACACAATTTAAGAAAGAAATTACAAATAAAAGATTAAAAACTAAACAAAACCCTATTTAAATAATTGATGCCCAATACTCAAAATTAAAACCGGCCCACTAAATAATTAACATAAAGACATATTCCTCTTTTCTTTTGTTCGTGATGACTTCGGCCGTTCTTTGTTACTTGTTCAAAAGCTAGGGTTCTGTTAATTTGATGCCGCCGCTTGAAATTGTTCGATTGGAGTATGCTTTCGCTTTGATATGCTTCGCCAATTGAATCTCTGGCTTTGATTACTTATAAGTTACAGCAGCTTCAAATGTCAAGCTTGAATTGCTTGGATTAAATTGGTACGTGATTTTCCTTTTTTGATTTTAATTATGCTCGACTTTGATCCGAGTTATTGGTTTGTGATTTACTTTAATGGCTTGCTCTGGTTTAGCTTGAACTCGAATCACCATATGCCGATGATGATAATTGAGTTAAATAGGGTTCGAAATCCTATAATCTCGTTCGTATATAATTTGTTTGAATCTGTCCATTTCTTTGCTCAGCCATACGTTTTTTGATCGTGCGATTAAGATGATTTTTGACTTGATCAGTGTATACGCGTTGCTTCATGAGTTTGAATTCGCTCCATCCTTTTTGGCATTTGAATTTGATATATAATTGACTTGAATTTCTCTGTTCCATACGATTCTCTCCTACGGCTGTGGCATTTGAATTTTGATCGAACTTGACTTCATGATATATTGGCATCTATATTTTGAACTGAATTATGACTTGATTATCGTGTTTCATAAGCGAGTTCCATTCTTTGCTGGCTTTGACTTTGACATTTACATTTGTGATAAACTTGACTTGTTTGCCTCTGAAAGACTTCACTGCAACCTTTTTTTACTCCTTGACTGTTCAAACAGCTTCACTGATTTTTGAAACATTTGTGTGTGTCATCTCCATGTATATACATATATATGTATGTATGTATGTATGTGATCGACTTGCTTGTTACATCTCTGTGTAAAATTATTGTCAGTTAATTATTCAGTGCACTTATCCACTTGCATCTTTTAGATAATACCAAACTTGTATATATGAATTCTATTGTACCTTGGTTGGTCATGTTGAACTATAACTTGATGAAGTTGACTTGTCTGAAGCTTTTTGTTTGTACATGTTGAAGTTTATTGGGGTCTAGACTTCATGTAGCTTTGAGTCTGCATTAATGAGATTGTTGTCATGTTGTATTCACCTCTGGTTCACTCGAGTCTCGTTTGCATTGTGCTGGTGGTTCCATTTGAATGCTTGTGTACTTCATGTTGTTCAAGTGATTTCATGTACATTTGCAATCTGGACTAGCTGCTTTGTTTTCATGTGTGGTTTGGTTGTAGCTGCATGTTTGTTTCGAGTTACCTGTGTAGTTTCTTCATGTTGTACATTTCAAGATTATTTGCAGCTTTCCTTGTGTATGTTCTGGTCTAGTTGCACTTGCTCATTGCATTGAACTTGTACATGTCTACACATCCATGTTGGTCTGTACATGTCTGAAGCTTATGTCTTGATCTTCATGTGGTTGATGATGGTTCTTTGACTGGTTTGGTTTGGTCTGAACTAATATATATATATGCATACATGTCTGGTTCAAGTGCGTTCATCCCTTCATGTGATTTTCATTTTAAAGTCACTTCTGTTGCATGTGAACTTGTATTTGTTGAGGCTTCATACCTTGACTCCATTGAAGTCTGGTTCCATTTTGTATGCATATCCATGTTCATGTTGACTGACCATTGAACTTGTACTTGACCATTCTATTTTTGTTTTTGTATTGCACCTGTGCTGAATCCAGCCTAGGCTTGGGTTTGACCTTATGCTCGCCTGTCCCTGCTATTTTAACAAGCAAGTGATACACTGTACATGTCACAAGTTGTTCGTGTAAGATGAATTAACAAAAATGACGACGAACAACCCAAATAACCGAGGCAAATAAAATTTTCAAAACATACATTTTATTGTACACTGCAAAATAATTTCTTTTTCTATTTTACTACGTCCATGTTTATTTTGCAGATAGTTCAGATGTTGGATACAGGCTGAAACAGAGTTGAAGATCAAATATGAGTGTTGAGTGAATTATGTAGTGAGGTGAACCATGTATGAAAAATTGTATATTGAAAATTGTGTTGTAATAGAAGTTGTATTGTAATTGAAAATGTGTAATGTAGTGAGAGCTCAAATTTCTACTATTTGAATTTGTAGTACAATATTTGTTTGAATAAAATATTTGTTTAAATATGAATTCTGAGTTATTTATTTTATTCAACAAATATTTATTTAATTATGTGGAAAAATGAAATAGTACAATAACAAATACATTTAAACGAATATATATATATATGTATGTATGTTTATTATCATCAAACAAAAATCATAGGCTATTGTATTCTATAGTGTGAATGTTAATATTCGAATTGTTCAATATTAATAGCTGACCAGATTGACACCTAAGAGTCAAACAGCCAAAACATTAAATACTCCTTTTACCATCTGATTTAATTAATTTATAATAGTTATAAATTAGTTAATATTTATGAAATATTAATTATAAAATATTTTTTGATATGCATTGAACAATATTAAATAGTGTGCATAAAATAAATATATAAACACTAATCGATATACGATATTGATATGTGTTTAAATTGGATTTAAATGCAACAAATATTGTTCGGGCTTGAAATAGTTTTGAGGCCCAATTGGAGCATGCTTAGGTCGGCTATGGAGCGGCTAATAGAATGCGGCCATATAATGGTTTTGAGGGAGGAATTTTGAATTCAAAATGAGAGAACTTGTAATAGAAAAACAAGGATCTTGATACTTATTTCACTCTCTCAACCCTCCTCCATATATTCCCTCTAACATTCACTTCCTTTAGGGGTTTTTGGTATCCATCCTTGCTGCACATATGAGGTCGACCACACTATTAGAAGCTTCAAAACTCTACAGCACAAATTCACTTCAAATTACTACAATTGGATCGTCGGTGGTAAAGATGTTTAGGAGCTAGTAATTTCTACATTTGAAATTGGATTCAAGGAGTTTATTTCTTCATTTCAACGTGTATGCATTAGGCAATGGTGAAAGGTAAATATATCCGATCTATATTGTAAAATTTATTTATTTTTTCAATTATCTGTTAGTCAGCTTTTATATGACAAATTTGTATATCTATGTGTTGTCGCATTTGGATGGTTGTATATAGGAATGCATAAATATATAAATATATATGTGTGTGTGTGTACAATATATTATTATTTTATTACATGCTCACGGCCAAGTAATAAAAGATTTGAATTAAATATTATTATTATGTGAATTGTTAATTAACCAAAAGCCCTATTTAAAATATTAATATTATATAATATATATTTTAGATCCTATAAAAATTTATTTCTGTGTAAAAAACATTTGGCAGTAAATAATAATAAAAAATTATTTTTTTATATATATTATATATGTATATATAATATGAAATTATTTATTTAACCTAAAATAGATTATGTAATTTAAAATATATGTATACATATACATACACACACACACAAATAATGAAATTTTGTACAAATTCTATGTAACATATAATACACATTATATTTTCAAAAACATTTTTTAATTTAATTTTTTGTATGGATTTGTATATTATAAATGTTATTAATAATTTATTTATAAAACCAAAAATATTAATTAATTTTATTTGGCTAAGAGCAAAATGCAGAAGTATATTTATTTATAATTTTTTTTAATTTATTTGTATTAATATATATATATGTATGTATGTATGTATGTATGTATACGTTTATAGCTAATTATATGTTTATATGAATTATATATAAATTAACTTTTAATTTTTTTCAGCTTTCATAATATAATGTATATTCAAAATTATTTTATAAACTAATATTTAGATAATTTTATGATTTAATTATTATATATATTCGCATATATACATTTTATAAATGTTTTATATAAATTGTTTATAATTAGAATTTATTATATATACTCAAACTATTATTTATATTATATATTTATATTTATACAATGTTTTGATGCACATATATATACATTTAGGCAACATATCTGTAAACAAAAGGGGCTAACATGTCTGTTGCCGTATAAATCCCAGCACATATACATGGGTATGTCAAACCGTGTACACATTATATTGTTGCACGTGTACGTACACACATATGTGTATATGATACATATATATAATATAATACAAACTATATAAATAAAACTATATTTATAGATTTAAATAAGGGGCATTTCACCAGAAGGACAAACTTTGCAGTCCAATTAGTTTCTAGGACACACGTTCAAAGAAATTACTTTCAAGGCCAAAGTCAGTAGAATAATTACTTTCAAGGACAAAGTCAGTAGTCTAATTACTTTCAAGGACATAATTTCATAGGTTTTTAGGCCCTAGAAACTAATTATTTTACATTTTGTCCTTGAAAGTAATTATTTCAGTTGTGTGTCCTAGAAACTAATTACACTTGCTAAAGAGGCCCTTATGGCTAATTTTCACTTTAAATAAAATAATAATTTTATTTAAAAGCAATATTTAGAAAGTTCTAAATAATTCAGACTTAGGTCCAATAAAGTTCCAAATAGGTAAATAAATTGGAAATTTACCCAATTATCCCATTGCATACTGACCTAGTTCCAACATGCACAACTTAATCGGGTACATATGAAATTCAATCTATAACGAGTTATAACAATGGTTAACCGAGCTAATCATGAATGCAAAAGCTAGTCGGATACATACCCTAATCGGGTATATATGGATGCAAAAGCTAACCGAATGCACAACCTAACCGGGTACATATGAAAACCAGCCTGTAACCAAGTTAGAACAATAGTTAACTAAGTTAATAAAGAATGTAAAAAATAATCGGATGCACAACTAAATCATGTACATATGAATGAAAAAGCTAACCGAATGCACAACATAATCAAGTACGTATGGACACAAAAGCTAACCGAACACACAACCTAATCGGGTACATATGGATGCTAAAGCTAATTAAATGCACAACCTAATCAGGTACATATGGATAAAAAGTTAACCAAATGCACAACCTTATCGAGTACATATGAAAACTAATCAATAATCGAGTTAGAACAATGGTTAACCAAACTAATCATGAATGCAAGCGCTAACTGAATGCACAACCTAATCGGGTACGTATGGGTATAAAAGCTAACAGGATGCACAAACTTATCGGGTACATACAAACACAAAAACTAATGGGATGTACAACCTGATCGGGTACATATGAAAACCAATCTGTAGCAAAGTTAGAACAATGGTTAACCGAGCTAATCATGAATGTAAAAGCTAACCGGATGTGCAACTTAATCGGTTATATGGAAGCAAAGGCTAACCGAATGTAAAAGCTGATCATATGCACAACTCAATTAGGTATATATGGATGCAAAAGCTAACCAGATGCATAACCTAATTGATTACATAATGTGACGACCCACATTTCGGAAGGTTTAAGTCGATAATAAACCATACATTTCCAACTCAAAACAATCTAGAACACGGATAATCAATGGGGTTAATTAAGAAAAATAAGAGAAGAAGAACAAATACAGAATCTCGAAGCGGAATGACAAAATATAATAATCAAATAAATGGTTCATGAAGCTATTTACACTATACATCTTATTATAATTTATACGACATCTATCAGAGTTATATATACAACTGAACAAAATAAACAATGCAGTAGAACAAAATGATGTGCGAAATAATACTAGTAATAATATACCAAATCTTCGTCTTCGTCCTCCAGAATAAATGATCTTCAATGCACTGAAATACTCAGGGCTGACTCGAGCATAAAGTAAAACAATACACTCGAGTCAGAACTAAAATATTCTTATATAAGTCAAATCAATATCACATATAACAGGAGTGTAATAACGTCAGAGATGTTTACGGGATTTTAAATCTCCTATCCAATGCATAATGTGCATGCAATAACTTAAGAGATGTTACGGGATTTTAAATCTCCTATCCAATGCATAATGTGCATGCAATAACTTAAGAGATGTTACGGGATTTTCCATCTCATAAGGATCCGTCAAAATATCTATATATAGTAGAATACGCTATATATGTAATGTCTATTCAATAATATAAATATTTTTCCTAGCATTAAGGCTTTACATTAATCCCCCTTAACGCGTTTTTAAGCATTTTCGTACAGTTTGCATATAACACAACCAGTAGAACGTTGGTAGATAGGGATGCGCCGTGATACGGCAACACTAAACGAAACTCGTAGTGGTCTCGTATAAGGATAAAAGTATGACAAGGCACGTGAGGCAATGCCCAAGGTAGGATACTACCAGTTCGAGTCACAAGGCTGGAGGTAACGCATCACCGCAACGACCGCCCAACGCATACACCCATCCCATATCGAGTCAAAGGGAGGTTATTCCAATCAAGGTGCACCAATCGAAATCAATAACAAAGGTAATAGTATGGACCGAGACCACAAGAAAATCAAAGAACGGGTGTCCACTAGGGGTAGCTAGCCCCTTGATCAAGCCGTCTTGTTTTAGTCATTTCAAATTTGACACAAATGTCGGGTCTATCCATCATCGTTCTCTTTCTTCGAATCCAGCAAACATACACCAAATCCAACCACTTCATTCTGGAGTCTCCTCCACATACACAGTTGTTAAAGTGGTTCCAACATTGACAGAGAATGCCAATAATCGGCCCCGGTCTCTTTAACAACCAACGTCATTTTACACACCGGTTGGTTCTTTTACATTTCGAAAACGATTCACTTGATATCAAAATATCATATTCGCTTCAAAATAGCATATTTACTTCAATATGTCATATTCACTTCAAAATATCGTTTTATTCACTTCGAAATCAATTTCATTTCAAAATCATTTTATTCCGTTCGAAATCAATTTCGTTTCAAAAATCATTTTGTTCACTTCGAAATCAATTTCATTTCAAAACATCATATTTACTTAAAATATGTCAATTTTACTTGGAAATCATTTCCAATATCTCAATTTACTTCCAAAAACGTTTCGAATTTCTACTTAGGTTATAACTTCAATTTAACCAATTCGCATCTAAATCTACGATTTAAATATAAACAATTACCAACATAAACAATTTGAATTTTTGGAAATAGTTTGAAAATTTTAAATAGTTAAAAATAGTTTAAATAGTTTGGAGAATGAAAACAATTTTATATAAAATAGTTTGAGTATCGAAAATGGGTTATAAATAAAAATGGTTTTAAAATTTAAATAATTTGAAATTTTAGAAAGGTGAATTTTAAAACAGTTTATAGTAAAATGGTTTCAAATTTAAACTGTTTCTTTCCATTTCTAATAAATCCGGACTCAGGTCCACTATTCAATCAATCTGATTAAATTTCAAATCTTCCAATTCAAATCATCTTCGATCTTAAATTAATTTAAATTGGCTTAATTTCTATTTCAATTTAAATCAACCTCAATTTCAATTCAAATAAACCTCGATTTCGAAATGTTCATTTTTAACTTCAAATCGATTCAAAGATTCGATTCAACGATTTAAATTTCATTTCAATTCTTATTTTAAACCATTTCAATTTATATAAATTTGAAGTCCAATTTCCATTTACCGATTTAAATCACTTAAATCAAATTAAACTTCAATGTTCAATTTATGGTTTAAATCTTTAAAATAATTCAATTTCGAGTTCAAATTTGAAATATCCATTTAAACTACTTTTACTTGGATTTATTTCAAAGTTTGAATAAAAGTTCAAATCTTTAAATAAAATCATTTTTCATCATTCAAATCATATTTCGATTATAACTTCAAATTTCAAATCAAATTCTTTAACCAATTCCTTTAACCAATTTCACTTTCAACATTTCAAACTCAAATTGAAAATAATTCAATTACCGTAAATTCAAATTTTCTTTCAAAGACAATATCATTTAAATAATTTCAAAACCAAGAATTTAAAACCATTTAATTTAACCAATCCGGTATCCGTATATAATTTTCTATCCTATGGCCAAGTGAATAGTTATTTCAATTTTTAATTTCAGGGATGGATATATATCATTTCAATCCAAATCTCAGTGTCATTGGTATATATCATTTCAACCTATTTCTTAATTTATTCAAAATAATTCAATTTACAGTTTTATATACTGTCAATAATATACAGGGTGATAATAAGATATATATATATATATATATATATATATATATATAAATAAACATCCAGTCATCCAAATATCAACCAATAGTCATCCATCACAATCAACATCCAAAACAACCAATAAATCACAACAGTTAACTAATTATCAATATCGGGTTTTTAACTATCAATTCAATTTCAGTTTCAATTTAGCTGTTAATTCTAAATTTCTAACATGTTGATTTCTATGTCAATTTCTATGTCAGTTAAATTACCAAACAACAATCAATAAAATTTAAATCACTTCATGATTTCAATTTAACCAACATCAGAATATTTTAGTAATTTGTGAGCAGTTTAAAATGCTCACCTTTATTTGAAACCAAAAATTTTCCAGCTTCAAATGAATTCGAATTAAATTCCATGTCGTAAATGACTTCAATACGAATCCAATGCAACTTGTTTCGCTCGAATCCGACCTCGTATGAAAAAGTTACGATTTAATAAACATTCAATATAATTAATATAAAATTAATATAATTAATTAACAAATTAATAACATAACTTCTCTAATCTCTCTCTTTGCACTCCAGGCCGCACGCATGCTACAACATCTTCCCAGGCCCGCGTTACTCTTTTTTTTCTTTTTTTTAAACGAACGGCGATCGATCGATCGAACGCCTACAACGCCGAGCCACCACGCTCCGCCTCTCCCATCGCGCCTCCACCCTTGCTCGTGTGCGCAAATCGAAGCGCGCAAAACCAAATACCTACACGATGAACGCAACATTCCCTCTACCACCACGCGACACCAATTGACGATCCATCCATCCACAATGTAAAGGAGATTGAGCTCTCCACTTTCCTAGTTGAAGTTGAGACTTGATACTTTACGGATGAGGAGAAATCGAGAGGGGAAGACAAGGAAATTTCGGCCATTAATTCATTTTAGAGGGAGCGGCTGATTTTTTTCTCGATTAAGGATGGCCTATTATACAAATTTCCGACACCATTCACACATAAATTTTTCGAACTGCAAACGAAGCATGCCATGTGGGTTCTATATGTTATACCCTTATTCTGAACACAATGGAACATATATCAGGAGCCAATTCCATCATATTTAGAAGATAGCTTTTCAAAATCAATTTATTTTAGTTAAAGTACTTTTATTGATTTCTACGCGTTTCAAGCTCGCACGGCCAAATGATAATTCCGATCGCTACGAAACTTGAAATCCTACAATAACTTACTATTATGGATTCGATGAAATTAGTTTCATCGAAATCCAAGATAGTTGCCCGTATGGTTATTTTTACACGTTAATTATAATTTAAATTTCCAAAATAAATTTATTCACTTTAAATTCAATTTTAAAAGTTACAAATCTTCATTCTTGTTTAAATAAAATTTAAATCAACCTCCGACATCATTTTCATTCATATTAAATTCATGATTCAATTATTTAAATAATTTCTAATATTAAATTTAAACAATTGAATTGTCAAATAAAACACTATAATTGAAATATAAGTTATTTAACCTATAAATTTAACTTTTAAAACGAATTCAAATAATAAAACAACTACTTCCAGTTTATAGTAATTCAACATCAATGCAATTCTTTACAATTCAATATTATTTAATTTACTTTCTAATATAAGTTATCATCTCTTATCTTATTGAATTTTGTTACTCAAATTTTTTATCTAAGTTCATATCCAGTGAATTACATTAAAAATCATTAAATTTTTTATTTCTAACTATTTTTGTTCAATAATCATATTAAATTTTATAATTTAAAATAGTTAAAAATATGGGTCGTTACATATAAGGAACCAATCCATAACTGAGTTAGAACAATAATTAACCAACCCAATCACAAATGCAAAAGTTAATCGGATGCACAACCTAATTGAGTACATATGGATACAAAATCTAACCGGATGCATAAGGTAATCGAGTATGTATGGATGCAAAAACTATTCGATTGCACAACCTAATTAGGTATGTATGGATGCAAAAGCTAACTAAATGCACATCCTAATCAAGTATGTATGAAAATCAATCTATAACCGAGTTAGAACAACTATTAACCAAGCTAATCATGAATGCAAAAGCTAACTAGATGAAAAACCTAATTAGGTACATATGAATGCAAAAGCTAATCGGATGCACAACCTAATCGGGTACATAGGAATACAAAAGCTAACCGAATGCACAACCTAATCTGGTACATAGGTGTAGCACTCCACCTCCATACCCATACTACCAAAGGGAACTACTAGGTAATCATGTCTAATAATACAAAGAATGAGGCTTGTTAGGAGCGACCAAACATGAATATTCCCTTATGCTAACACTGCTATGTATTAAAAATCTCATATAACACATCCATACGTATCTGATATCGGCAAAAAGTAATAAACACGTGGGTTTACTAGGACAGAACAATATACAACATATACAAATGAACAAGAGTCACATATCACAGTAAAAAAATATAATATAAACTGATACTAACTGGTAATAGTGTCTTTCACATTACGATAATATATATACTAAGTCAAGTTCAAAATATACAACTCATAGCCATCTCAATACAAACAAATACAAGGAGACAGCTAAAGGAAATATATCGACAACTCAAACATAGTATAATATATTCCATGTCTCCTCTAAAGCCCAACATCCAAAGCGGCTAATGACCATGTACCTGAAAAGTCCCGGACTGACCCGAGTATTATATAAATAATAAACAGATCATGCTATATCTAAATCCCAGTGTGTGTACATAACAATAGGCATGGTAGATGATAGCATAACATGAACATGGCATAACATAATATACAACATAACATCGTAACAATGTACCATGCCACTCATCTCAATAATCACCCATGAAATACTTATAAGGAAGTAAGGATCACAACAACTATAAATTGGATGATAATAATCAAACCTGCCAAAATCTCAAAATACTATGGACATGCACGCAACATTTCCACAAAAATCACCAATAAGAAATGAATCACAAATCGTACCAAATACAAAGGTCAATAACCAAAATATTAATCTTGGCTTGCAATCCTAGTGGAAGTGAGGACTTCCGACTGTTAAACACTAAAAGATGAACCAAGAGATACTTAATTCCAAATAAATAATCAAAGCATCAAATCTCGACTTACAGCCCTAATGGAAGTAATAACTTCTGACTGCTAAGCCATAAAAGATAAATCAAGAAATATGGAATCTATATAGATCGAAATCCAAATCAAGTACATAAATCAATATCCAAGAATATTATCCTGACTTACAGACTCGATGGAAGTAAAATCTTCCGATTGTTAGTCCTAGGAGATAGCAAGAAGTACAAATCCCAACAAAAGCACAACTCATACAAAATATCAAAAGTAATATCCAAATAATTATCTCGACCTATAACCCAAATGAAAGTGATAACTTCTGACTATTAGGCCCTCGAAGATATCCAGAAACATAAACTCAAATCAATATCAAAGTCAACCAAAAATGCAATGTGCAAAATCTTATATCTTGACCCTCAGTCCTTAGAGAGGCAAAACTTTCGACTGAATGGTCCTAGGAGATAGAAACAAAAAAATGGACAAAAAGGAAATCTCTCATCTATAAGCTCTTATAGGAGAATGACTGACAAGTTCACAACAAGTCTCTAATGTCATGGATAGACAGCATGCAGCTGTTTTGGGTTAGGGTATCTCAAATGACAGACGAACACGCAACCAGTCTCTAATGTCAAACAATCATTGTCTCTAATGAGGTGATAATATCAAGTATCTAACAAATAATGGATCTACTTAAGTCGTATGGATGGGAGACTGACGTACCATAACACTGCACTAGGAAATGCTAATCACCGCAGCCCATTTCCTATAGTCCCTTAGTTACTCCCAGAATCATGACACTCATATCCATCATATGTCATAAACATGCTCAAGATTACACTATGCATTGGCAACGACTCATACTTACCCTTGGTAATGGACTGTTGGTCTTTAAATGACATTTAGGCAATGGCTCTAATGAGAGAAATAACCCTCACCCTATAAACTCAACAAGGTGATATCATGGATCCGGAGTGCGACCCCATAATCAAGACCGCTAGGATGGATAACTAGCCAATATGGTGGGTCTAATTCACGTGCTCTCCATAATGGTGACGTAGATTCTTGAAAAATACTCTTGACTATACATGTCCTAATAAGAGTAATAACTAGTACCCTCGACTCTAGAAGTCCCAATGGGAGTGACAACAATTGCTCTCGACTTGATAAATCCTATTGAGAGTGAAAACTAATACTCTTGGCTCGATGAGTCCTGGTGAGAGCCACGTCCAATACTCATGATTCTAGGAGCCCTAATGAGAGTATGATGAGAGCCACGTCCAATACTCACGATTCTAGGTGTCCTAATGAGAGTGATTACTCTCAAGTGTATGAGTCTTGATGAAAGCATCTCAATGTAATAAATCCTCGACTACTAGCCCTAAAAGTAGATAATAATACTCGACTAGATGAAACCAAATACTCTTGACGAGATGAGTCTTAAGGAGTAATAATAAGTACTCTCAACTCCATACGTCCTAACAAGAGCATACACCATAATAGTTCCTCGACTACTAGCTCTAAGGGTAAATAATAAAATACTCGATTGGTTAGTCCTAAGAGGATAAATCTGTAAATCATGGCATATCTCTAGCTTGTATCTCTTGGAGAGTTATAGAACTCTCGACTCTTAAGCTTTAAGAAGTCGCCTAAAGACGATATCATAAATTCTTAACACATCTCTCCAGAATATAAGTGACATCTACTCACTAATAGTAATCAAACAAGTATTACTTGAGCGTTTCATACCACTCAGTATTACTCGATCGTTATTAGAAACTGGTAAACTACACTCTTCAAAGAACAAATATCATATATTATGAGTCAACATGACAACCGAGAAAGTATCACTGAGCATCCCATGCCACTCGGTGTTATTAATCTATTTATTTAACCTCCTTATTATATAGAATTAAATCACAAAGTCATCAATATAATTCATTTCAAATCAAATAGTATGCGAAAGGGGTTTATTGATTCAAGACTCCCAATATTCATTTAAATCTTTCACCATTTGGATTATCGTCTAAATTGAATATGAAAATCAAAATCCCTTTTTTGAAAATACCCTTCGAATTCCTTCTATTAAATATATATACACTTTTCAAAAGAAATTCCGTTCAAAAATATTATTAAAATCCTTCATTTATATTTATAAAAATTCCATATATGTTAATACTATTAATAAACCTCTACTTTCATTTTCAAAACAACATTTATATTAAAACAATTTCAAATTAATAATTTTATTTCCAAACCATATTTATTTATTTTAAAAAATACATCAATCCAATTTTAAAACCCCATAAATAATTTTCCAAAGTTATTTAAAATCTTTTGAAATGAGAAAATAAATAAATCTAAAAATATAAACTGTAAATTTCTCCAAAAATATCAATCAATCACCAATATAAATTTTATCATTTGATCAGAATCAAATTCCGGCCATCCATAAATGTGCACACACAACAAATAAAACTTCATGATCCATCTTGACCAACTGTTCTAATGGAAGGAAATACTCTCAACTCAATGACGCTAAGATATGTAAAATGTACAAATCAAAATGCAATAGGACGGCATCTCCTTTGCATTTTGGACAATCCAACATACACAAAATCCCAATATCATATCCAAATTCATATCCAGTATCACACAATCAATCCAATATCACAACCAAACATTTCAACAAAGCAATTTAATCAATAAAAAGATAAATAAAACAAGCAACGAGTATAAATATCGATATAAATATAGATGTGAGTATGAAAATCCATAGAAACAAAATGCTTGCTCAACCAAATCAGCTACAATATCACTGCCAACAAAAACGTCGAAGCTGCATTCGCTACTACTAACCGTCGTTTTCATCCCGTCAACCAGCATTGCAGTAGCAAAAACCACCAACACCAGTTGCTTCCTCGCCTGCGACGTCTTCTAAGATCACTAGCCACAACACAGAACACCATCCTCTACATCTGCTAGGTCGCGAGCGTTAGTTCGTTGTTGCCTTCAACAGTAGTTGTCATACCTTTGGGCGAATGCGTGAGCTTTCCCCAAATCGAGTCATCTCTAGCCGCCAATCATCTTGTGACCCCTCTCCCCAGTACGGCACTGCCTTCAGCGAATATGCACCGCCCTATAACTTTTTTTAACCTATAGTCATGATTTTGGAATTTGGAAAATTAGGGTAAAAAAAACAGGGGAGTAGTTGGGTTTTAGGCTTCAATGAGGAAGTGAGGAGAGCCTTTTAGACACAAGGAGAAAAACAAATGGGCTTGGGCTTGGTTTTGTTAAGGCTAAATTCTAATTTTCTAATTTTGCTTGATTTTTTGCTCTTTAAATTTATTTGTATATAAATTCCAAACTATTTTAGTTTAATTTGCATTTCAATGTATAAAACTATATTTCGATAGTTGGATAATTTTATTCAATTCGATGCCTGCTTAATTATTTTTCACTATTTTAATCACATAACAATTATTTACATTTTAAAAATAATTTATATTCAATTAAAACAATTTATTCAATTTCAAAATATTATCAGAAAATAATTAATTAATTTAATTCAATTTATTAAAACAAAAGTCTTTTATTAATAGTCTTCAATTAAATAAATATTTACTTTCAAAAATATTTATTATCAAAATGGAATTTGAATATTTCTATTTATATAAATTTATTTGTTAATACGACATAGAAAGCAAGGTTGTTGCACACTTCCTACCTTAAGAAAATTGCATCCTCGTAATTTCTTATAGAGGAAATGTCATACACAATTCATACTTTGACTTTCTTTATATTCTATAAGCTTCTATAGGATTACACAATCCTTTATATGGCTTACCATAGCCAATCTCTCTTATCGTATGCTTCAATTTAAATAGATTCATTAAACAACTTTCTATTATCGTATATGATAAAATTTGTAAAAATATTCCAACTTGTCGCATTTTTTCAGAAATTTCAACAGAGTCTCCTTTGTACGGAGAGCATTCTAAAAAATTAAAACACAATATATAATAATAAATACACATCCTAATCAATGGGGCATCTCGAAACATGGGGAAATAATATAATGTCACATATATACCAGTATATCAAAAAAACATACCTTTTAGTTAGCATTTAAGCAAGAAAAAGCGAGCCAACATTTCCAAATTATCCAAATAAGCTCCAAAAGTACCTATACTTTACTCAATTTAAACATTAGTCACATATATAAAAGGTAAGACAAGAATGCATTCATGTAAGGTAAAAGAAACATATTGTCCGTATTTAACCCACTTTCTGACTAACTTTCAATGGTCGAAATCCACCAAATCTAGTTATGCTTTCTAAAAGTAAATTGTTACAGAGTGTGTTAGCTTTCCAAAACAACTTTCAAATTGCAAAAATATGGGTTACAACTCGAGTTATGGGGGATTTTCTAAATGAAAGTAAATCAGGGGTTTTCAATATAAGTGCGGGCCCACTTAACAAACTTGCATTTTAAGCCCAGAATACAAAAAAATTTCGCAAAACATTTTCCAAAAAAAATTGTTTCTTGTGTCCTTAGCTTTTCGGAGTGGGCAAGACCGTCGAAATCGGATAAATTATTCAAAAGTTATAGCCAAAAAACTTGGGCGCAAAATACTAGAAACAAACATGGGCTAGAATTGTTGTCTCAACTAAAACAAGTTTAAACACCAACAAACTTCAAATTTTTGAAAAGTGATGAACATGAAATTTATTCCTTATGGAAATATTTTTCAAACGAAAGAAATGTTACCAAAATCGGGTCAGTGAGTCAAAAGTTATGCCCAAAATGGTAGAGCACATCAAAGTGGTTAGCTATGCTTCATGTTATAGTTTGTTCTAATTTTAATCAAAAATCCTAAACCATTAAACTAAAATTTTCAGGTTTAAGTTTTGAAAACTTCAAAAGAAAATTTTCATTCGGTCTTACTCACAAAGCTTTTTTTCATTAATATTTCACAAACTTGAAGATCTTTTCTATAGACTTTTCCTTAAAAGTTTTAGTCCAAAATGCAACATATCATGTAATATTTTCCACATCATATATATATGCATATGTGTATATGTGTAATTCCAAGGAAACAATATTTCACAATAAATTCAAAAATACCAAAATTTACGTTTTAATAATCAAACACTTCCTTATAATATTATTTTCGTTTGTTCAAGAAGCTTTGCCAAAATATAAATTCTCATTTAAAAAATTTTAATTGAAATTTCAATTCATCACTCAAAAATATAATTTAATTATTTTCCAAAGCATGTTTTACTTTACCAAATAATATACATTTTTTCCAAACTACTCTATTATTCTTTATCCAAATACCATAAGATATTTCATTTTCAAAAATATAGCTCAATATATTTCTTCAAAAGTATGATTCTATCTTCAAAACAACTTTTCCAAAATCATTTCTAATATTTATTTTCCAAAATTTCTCTTTCTTTTAAATTAATATTTAGCTTATCTTAAACAATACTTACTTTCCAAAATAATAGCTCCTTTTCAAAAACATTATTTTTGTCTAAAATGTTATTTAAAAGCATTCACCTTCCCAAAATATTATTTATAACACTTCAAAATCTTTACACTTCTTTTTCGAAATAGTAATTCTTTTTAAATCATTGTGTCGAGATCCTTTGTTTAAGTGTTTAGGAATCCCAGTTGAATACGTATGCACAGGCATCGACCAGAATTCTTAAAGCACTCAATGAACAAATTAACCCTAAAACAACAACTAAATAATTCCAATCACTTTATAAAAATCAATACATTTTTTATTAAATCATACACTTGTTTGAATAAAAATATTTATTTTATAAATTCATATATACATCCAATTCATAATCATCAACAATAATGAAAATCATCTCACATCATACATCCATAAAATCAAACAAGCATTATACAAAAATACACACATTTTCAAACAAGCAAACCAACGCCTTCAGCGGAAAGTTATCTATCAGCTTCTACTGCATAACTCTGATCACTACTGGATCCTTTACTTAATTCTCCTTATCATAATCTAGAATTGTGAAGTATTTATAATGCAAGATTCGGATTAGGACTTTTACAGCTTCCGTAACTGAACTAGGCTATTCATAATTAAGGCACGCATAAGATTATTCATCATCATTAATGCCGACATTACTCGACAAGCTAACTACCCCTTCACTATCTTCATTAAAAATTTCAATTCCACACAAGAACAATGCATACATAAGAGGTAGAGATAAAGAGTATATATGTAGTAGGAAAAATAATAAGCACGTCCCATGATGATTACCCATGTAATCATCATATATTCATACTATTCCTAAATTAATATAGGGTAACTACCACACACCCAAGGGAACAATATAACATCCCATAAAATTTACGATAATTAATAAATAATTAATCAAGCTACAAAATGGAATTTGAGAAATTGTTAGATTTTGGCCACAAAACTTGCACCATTGTGTTCGTAATGGTTTTCTGAGCAACTTTCATATTTGAAGTTTCGTGATCGGAGCTCAAATGAAAATTTTATCAGCATTTGAAGTTTCTAGAGCAAAAATAATAAAAAACAAAAAAGGAAACAAATAACATTAAATACGGAACCCCATTGGTTGACCCCCTCCATGGGTCGGTCGACCGGTTTGAATGCAGCGGCTAGAGTTTGAACCTTGGCCAACGGTTAGGATTTAATTATTTTAATCTAACAATTACGATTGATTCGTGTGCCTATAAATAAAACCCTAACTCTTTACCTCACTTCTCGTATTTTCTTATCTAAGCAATAAAGCTGTGCCAATTTCTCTTCTCCACTACCTCTAAAAATTATAAAATATTATATATAAATATATAATTGTAGAAGGTAGAAAATAAAAGAAAAGAAGAGAAGAAGCGAATCAATACTGCAGAGAAAGGTAATTTTTATGATTATAAATCTATATTCCCTTTAACCCCAAATCTCATCTCGAATCTGTAATTCTAATAGTATGTACACTCCTTACTATACATATTCTTTTGGATTAGAAAGGACAAGGAGTCAAGTAAAGGAATATAATCAGATTTGGAGATTTGAAAAGCTTTTAAAGGTGAGTGGGAAATTATATGGTTTATTTATAACATTGAAATTTATATCATTGGATTTATTTAATTATTATGCCTAAATAAGATCTGATGAATTGTAGGATTGTGTATAAGAATATTTCCTACATATTCAACAAAATTAATAATTAGAATAGGAATAGTATGTACAACCTAATCTGGAAATTTGAACTCGGTCCCAAATATTTATTATTATAGAATGTTTGTTTATTCTGGATCTATAATTGAGTTGTAAATTAGATTGCCTAGTTGACTTAGAATATGAATTTCTATGTTTTGATTTATTTGAAGCGTGTTTCGTGCAATTTCCATAAATTATCCGATTCCAAAATATGTATAAAAGCATGTCATTTGAATTAACAAGGGATATACCAAAAAGGGAAAGAGATGTGTAAGATATGGATATTCTTTTCCATAGTTTACACTGTCTATTTTAATAAATAATAATAATGCCTTGTAATTTGAAACGAAGCAAATATCTCACTTTTGGTTAATTTATGGAAGGCTATAATTGATATCATTTTTGAAAAGGCAACGTTAATAAATTAAAACATGGAAATAAATGTTCTAGTTTAGAAATTAATAGTTAGGTTTACAAATAAACAAATAAACATGTATAACCGCGTTTAACATTCAAAAATAAAAATATATAAACAACGTAATTGACGATGATATTTGTAGTAGTTATTAACAGTGTAGTAAGTATAGGACACAGATTTATGGACATTAATTACAGATTTAATAGGCAATAAATTCGTAATTAATAGAGAGTTAAAAAAGAATTAAATGGGGACTAATTATGGAATTTAATACCGCATTTATGGGGAAACTGAATAAGCATAATAGATGGATTTTGAAATTGGTAAATGAATTAAATGAGTACTGGTTGGAGATTGTTCAAATGTGACATTAATGACCAATTATTACGGGTAATAGACATTTATTAGGCATTACAAGGAAACCAAAGCCTAAGCGTATAAATTAGGAATAATTACGTGGCGAACAAGTATTAATACTATTAAATATACATAGAAGGCAATATAATTCTCATAGTAGGAAATTATATAGCTTCAATTATACGTTTAAAACAAGCATGAATTAGTGGGCTTAGCCCAACAATTAGGCTTTGGGTGATTGGTTCGGTTTAATGGGTTGGGATGTGAGGTCAGAAGAGTTACACAATAGAAATCTGCCCTTTATCCAGAAGCTACCAGTGGTTGTGTATACTTACTACGGATGTGGATATCTCAAACCATATGACCTATAGGGAAGAGATATATGTAGGACCTGCTTTTGGAAAAGAGGTACTAAGTAAGCTATTATAGGGTGCACATCCTCCTTATTTAGGAAGTATTAAATGGTCAGGATTAGCGGTTAGGCACGGTAGTGAATATCTCGGGAAGGGTTTGCTTCGGGTTTGAGGTATTAAGTAGCTATTATATGGTCCGCCTCTCCCATATAGAAGTATTAAGTGGCCTGATGAGATTCTGTGTGATGTTTGCTAGATAGTTTCATAGAGGAGTCCGCCTTAGGATAGGTATTAAATGACGAGGACCTGTTTAAAATGTAAGTATTAAATGACCAGAGTCTGCATAGTTTCCATTGAAAATGTATTATATGGCTTGGGTATTATCTCTTACATTGTTAGGACATGATTGACGGTAGTTGCATAAGACTGGGAAGGGCCTTTGACTTACAGTTGAGGGTAAGTTGTAGAGTTGAAATGCGTTAGTAATATGACAATTATTATAAAGCCTTGTCTAAGTGTCATCAATCTCTGTAGTTAGGACCAATTGACTAGCGGTTATATTGCGGAGGGCCGCTTAGGGAACCGAGGTATTAAGTAGCCATTATGGGGTCCACCTTCTTTCTATTTAAGAAGTATTAAGTGGTCGGGTTTTTTGAGCAGTGAAACGATTAGACATATATACGGATAGGCATATACCTATATAGTTACACCATGAAGAAGGTTAGGTTAGGCATATAGTACATGCACATAAGGTTTGACGGTTATTCGTAAATAATAGACATAACACTTAAATGGAAACCAATTGGGATAAATTAATGGGATAGGTAAAGTATGTGATTTTCCAATCACTAGAATTGTCACGACCCGTCTTTCTAAGCCCAGAAAGATGCATCATGAATTAAGAAAGAAAGGGATAGAAGAAGAAAAGATAGGAAAGAAAGAACAACAACATATAAGAATCTCACAGCGGAACGAATGAAATATAATATATCATATAAGATATTACATAGTATCATATACATCAGAGTTACACAACTTATACATCTCAAATTAGACAGTTATAAACACATGTCTATCATACATTTCAAGTACATCAATACAATACAGACACAACTCTAACACAGCGGAACCACAATATCTAAACGTTGAAGCCTCCTGCTCCATATCTCCTCCAGAATTCATCAAAGCTAACCTGAATCCCTCGACTACTCAATACAAAATTGAGTACCCAAGAGTTTAATAAAACAGAAAATAAATACTTGGGTCAGACATGGGTCTGGTGTGAGTAAATGGGTTAAAGTTGCTTAACTTTGAAAAACCTTTGAAAGAAAAGGTATCTCGTAAGACTTCCCGCACATAAACACGAAAAAGTTTTTACCTTACGATAACCAAAACATTGATAGGAAATCCAGTTATATTATAATAGGGTCTAGGATTCTCAAATAAATATTCACATAGCCGAAATTGTTACATTCATTAAATTCCAGCATACATAGGTATACAATTAAGTCCGAGATCACTTATTGGAGATTGGATTCCATACAATGGCAGGGCTACTGGGGTACCGCCCGTCACAGTACGTGGCCTAGATCAACGTACCGAGGATCACTCCCAACCCCCTGCAACACAAGGCCAGAACCATCCCTTACTGGAAAATTCCGAACAAGACAACCCCGTAGTTGGCGCGACCAACCACACACTAAGCCGAATAAAAAGGAACTTCTAGACAGGGGAAAATCTCATCCTACTTGGGTGCTACCCACTTAACCTTGCTGCACCTCCCCTGTTTTAGCCATTCCCGGTTGATGAGGCTTGAGGCTACGATTACCTTTATAGAACACATCTATCTTAGAATGCTCATCGTCCTCCTGACGATGTTCTGAAAGCATTTAATCCATACAAGTTCGTTCCGGGTTCGAACGAAACCGAAGGCACTATCTCGTTACACTCGTTTTGGAATCACCCTCAGAGTTAACGACAATAACCCTTGCACTCTGAATCTTCATCTCGAACCAGAAAGTACTTTCTCCGTAAACTCATTTTAGAATCACCCTCAGAGTTATAACGGTACATAGTTCTTACACCTCGAGTCTTCATCTTCACTTGAGATTCACGACCTATCGTTAATTTGGATCGATGTGGTTTTCAGATATCCAATTCGGAAATCCGATCCCGGTCTCATCGAAATCCAAAAGGTATCTTTTAGGTCCAAGTTGTTTTAAAGTTAAACAATTCAATTCATTATCTATATTCACACAGATAGATAATTCACAATATCACAATATATAATCTATATTATCATCACAAATAGATAATTCACATTATTATCATAATTCAACCAAAGCATCCATATCACATAGTATTACCTATCTCATATCAGAGATATCAAACAATGCAAAGCATTCAATATCATTCAGCCATTCATAAGCAATGATTTATAAATCACCATCTATAATTAATTTAAAAGGAATTAAATTAATTACTTGCATCTCCAATTAATTTAAAATAAATTAAATTAATTACTTCATTCTATAAATCTTGCTAATCCTAACCATTAATTAATTACAAACCAATTAATTAATCATTTCCTAGTTTCCATCTTAATTAATCATCCTTGATTAATTATTCTTTAATTACATTCAAGTAATTAGCCTTTAATTAATTTTACAAATTAATCATCCTTAACCATTTACAGTAATTAACCTTTAATTACTCATTAATTTAATTAACTATAATTAATTACATTAACCCTTAATTAATTACATTAATTAATTACTTTTTAATCACTTATTATTGATTAATTAATCTTAATTAATCAACCCTTAATTACATCATTTATTATATTAATTAATGATCCTTAATTACTTCCTTAATTAATTACTCTCTTTTAATTAATTACCTTAATTAGTAATTAATCACATTATTAATTAACCTTAATCCTTTAATTAATTAATTACTCTTTAATTAATTAACTTCAAATCAATTATATTAATTAATCCTTTAATTAATAACATCAAGTGATTAACCCTTAATCACTTCCATTTAATTACTTCCATAAGTAATTTCTCTTTTCTTAATTACATTCAGTAATTATCCATTAATTACTTTACTAAGTAATTACACTTAATTAATCATAAGTGATTATCTTTAATTAATTAGACTTATTAATTAGCCTAAAATTAATTACATTAATTAATTATCCAATTAATAAATCACTTGCTTCCTAATTAATTCATTAACCATCCACTAATTACTTCATTAAGTAATTATCCTTAATTACAAATAGTAATTAAGCTTTAATTTAATTTATTTATTTATTATCCTTAATTAAATTCAACCTTTAAAGATAGACTTTTCATTTAAATTACATATTAATTTCTATCATTAAACTTCATTTAAACCATTTAGAAATAATTATATATTTGAATAAAATTTTACTTTTAAACAAAACAATTTAAACCCTTAATTTTTAATACACTTAAAATCTTTGAAAATCCTTTTTAAACATGTTTTAATTAAATTAAACAAATATTCATCTTTGAAAACTTGATTATCATATCCTTTAAACTTATTTATTAAAATATAAATTTGAAATCTAATTTAAACATTTCTTTATAATTACTTTAATGTAACTTTATAACTTGAAAACATTCTTATTTAAACTTGTTTGAGTTTCTAAAAAAAACTTTGATCTAATGTTTTAAATTGAAACCCCTTTGAATTACAAATCAAAAATTAATTTAGTTAACTTCTTTAAAATCAACTATCTTAAGCATTTTAAGATTTAAATTATATAAGTTTAAACACTCCTAAAACTTGACTTTCATTTATTTGAAAAAAAACTTGCTTTTACAATTTAAACTCGATTTCTTTTTAACAAAACATCGTTTTGCTTTAAACCAAAACATTGAAACCAGACAACCCTTCCCAAACACCAGTCGAACCCCAAAACATCACGAGCCTGCCCCGAGACAACCACCAAACCTCATCTGCTTCGAGTCATTTCTTCACTCGCACGAGTCAAAACCCAAGCGACTCACCAACCAGATACGACGTGCATGTGGTGCACGTACACTAGAAACTCCGACCATCGGAGATCATTGTGGAGACACTCGATAATCACCCTTAACCCCGCGAACCCATACGCGAATCCAGATCGAACGTAACTCCGTAGAAACGAAAACGAGCCGATCTCGACCAAAACTGAAACCACCACTGCCGGAAATTTGCTTCTCCCCGTCGCCTCCGACCTCGAGATCACCTGCCCCGTTCACTGAAGCTTCGTCACACCTTCCAGCACTAATTCCCCCAAGGCGAGCTACTCCGGTGCACCGCCGTCGCCAAAACGACCAAATAAACAACGCGACCAAAACTACCTCAAAACCCTAAATCGACCCAGCCCGGCCACCATGGCCATCAGAAAAATATACAGCCATTTTTTCCACCATCGGCAACCCTCCAGCCAACTTCGACCAATATCTCGACTTCATCCATCGTGTCGATCAATGGCAATCCACCAAAATGCCAAGAACGTTCATCTCGAAAATTCTAATTGAATATCAAACTAAAAATCATGATACTTACATTAAAAATCAGGATTTTCTGCCACGAATACATCCATGCAATCCAAATTCGAAATTGAATTGGTTGATTTTTGTCATATATAAGAATTTCACTGTTATTTCCATTTTAAAAATTATCTGTTGAATTTAAAAACCCTGAAACTATTTTTATAATCTTCATTATACTTTAGCAATCAACTTTCATTTAAATATCAAAGTCTAATATCAATCGGATGAAGAGCAATTGAAATTTCTTAGGGAAGGTTAGCCTGGAATATAAACAGAGCTTATATATATGTGTTCACAGTCATTAACAGGCATATCACAGACATTTCATATATATATATATACATGCATTCACATCCATATATTTATGCAACACAATCTACTACAATCCTTTCATCACATGCATCATCATAACAACATATTTTAGAAAAAAACTGTTTTTAAGTTAAGTGTTTACTCACCTGTTAAAACAAAGAACAGTATTTCTTGTTTCCAGGAACTTTGTATTTGAATTTGTATTTGCTTAGTTGGTTTGAATTCTTTGATGTTGAAACTGAAACTGATGTTGAAATGAATTTGAACTGAAACTTGCATCTTGTTTGAAGTATATTGAGTTGAATTTGAATGCTTGCTTGATCTCAGGTTTTAAACACTTGAAAACTGATGTTTATTCTTGTTTGATTCCAGGTTTCCTTGCTTGCTTGAAAACTTGTTACAGGCTTTTGAAAATTTGCTTTGAGAATTTTACAGGGTTTGATTTTTGGTTTGAGGATTTGTTTTCAGGTTGGAATTTTCTTTGTTTAGAGTTTCTTTTGATTTTGAACTGAGAATAGGAAAAGAATAAGAAGAGAGGAAATGTATGTTTTTATAAATTAAGTTATGATTTATTTAAAATATAAAAGAAAATAAATTAAAACATTGACACTTGTTAAGCAAACTTACATTTGTCTTTAATATCAACTAATTACCCTACACATGTTCCTAACATGTGTTAATGTATTTACACATGTCCTAAGCATTTTAATTAAATTTTAAAAATGGCTTTAAAAGCTTTTTTAAATTAACTTTTCTAATTAAAAAATACTTATCTTAATATATGTATATATATAATTACTTTAGAGAAAATATTATAAAACCAATTATATACAAATAAAATCTTACACACATATTTTTAAAATCCAAAATAATTGTCTTTATTGTTTAAGAAATATAAATTAAGATTCCAAATACCTTTTGAAAAGTATTATATTAAATTATACTTCCAAATTACAATTTATATATATTAAAATTCGAAAGCACTTTTATTAACCTCAAACCAAAACTTTTCCCATTTTCAATATATACAATTATATATATACATTTTAAATAGAAAATATTTTTAACCTTAATTTGAGAATTACTATATTAAATTTCAAACAACTTCAAATCATAACATATACATACATATATATTACAATTTGAAAACACATCTTTTATTTGAAACCAAAGATTTCCTATTTACAATATATGTATACACTAATATATACATTATAAATAGAATATAATTTTATTAGCTTTGGAAGATAAATCTTACCAATTTTAAATTGTTAGAAAATATATAAATAAATATTGCCGGATTAAGTATTTATTAACCTTTAAAAGATTAAATTACCAATTTAAATTAAAATTATAAAGGAAAATTATCAATCCAATTTAATTATTAATAAAGATTATTAAATTGATATTGCCCAAAAGTCCGGGTCATCACATTCCTCCCCCCTTAAAAGAATTTCGTCCCCGAAATTAAAAGCAAAGATAATTTAATAATCCAGCAAAGATTTCAATCTCAAACAGCAAAGCATATCTATCATCCAGTTACTAACAACCAAAGCAACCAATCAAACAATCAAACCTAACTAACTATCCTGATACAAATCAGGATAGATCTTCATAACACTATCTAGAGTTTCCCAGGTATAAATCACTGGAATACTCGCTCTACATAATCTAACAATACCACTATGATCCAGAGCTCCTATCTTCTCTAGATCCACTAATCTGAACAAAATATCAGACCATACTCAAGTCTAGCTCAACTTCCAAATCCATCTGAACTTCTGATTCTACAACCAGTGATGGGTCATACACGTACTCCCTCGGAGATACGTGAAATACAATGAATTCCAGATATCCAAACTGGCGATTCAATTCTGTAGATCAAAGAACTACTCCTCTCGAGAACACAGGAAAATCCAAAATACTTCGGAGCTAACTTTCAAATCTTACCAAATCTTATAGCTCTTTAATCAGAGAAAACTTAAACAATTTCCAACCTCAAATTCCGAATTCCAAACTCCTTGTCTCATATTTGCATAACTCACCAGACGATCCTGGGCTACCTCATCTCTTCCCTGAACAGCTCAACCTTCGCTGATGCTTCTTGAAACAAATCTGAACCAAGCACAAAATGATTTCTAGATCCTATCAACAAGATGATCCTTCCAAAATCCGCTGAAATCCATAAACTCTACTCCACAAGCAATGGAAGACTGAACTTACTTCTCCCATCTGGAATAGCCAAATCAGATGTACTCTATAACCTTATCTTCAGATCCTAAAAATTTCCTATACATATTCAGAGGTCCACTTAAATTTCCTGTAGAAATCTGAGGTTACTTCCTTCCTCGCACAGCTACTATCTTGCTTTCGCTGCACAACTCTGATTCTGAAATAGATGAGAATGTCGATGAACTCGAGCACAACTTTATACACATATCCGGAAAACATGGTTCATCAGATTCACAAAATCTTAGTGACCTATCCGACTCGGTCACACAACCTTACAGCAGAATCCAAACTTGAGAACTAGATATGACCAATCCATTTCCAAAAATTCCTAAGCTGCTACACCAGCTCTTCTTTCTCTAAGAACCATCCTACTACCAGACTAACCACTGGTATCGCTTCTGGAACCAGGTTGATACGGAACTCAAACTCTAGATGCAGACAAACTTCTGACTACCTTGATAGCTTCTACCTCCTCATGAGAAACCTCAATCTCAAAACCATAATAACCAATCTCCACAAAAGATCCTTGAGATGAGTAGATATCTTCGCAAGAAACTCGGGACTCCAAACCAAGCACCAATAACTTACTCTTCTTAATCTTGCTCCAAAAAGAACATCTCCTTCGGGAACATCCATAGATACTGCGTCTCATCACACAGCTGCTCCTTCCTGAAGTTGCCAAGATACCATTACTCACTTCTGCTTATTCCACAGATCCAAACTCTTAGAAAAACCGCTCACCCGAGCTCACCCGAGCTTACACTCCAATGATGGACTCCGAATCTTTAAAAAGATTTCCTTCAGAGATCCGAGAAATCCTTACACTATGCTGCCAAACTTGATCGAGACGGTATTACGTCTACAGTCTCGACAGATACACTTCCAACCTCAACAATAGGGCTTCTAACATTAATGGTAGATGTGCTACACACCCACCACTACTCCATTTACCTCTAGAACTTATGTTGGAAAACCCGAACAGGTAACCCAACAAATAGGTAGAAATATATATATACATACATACATATATATATATATATATATAATTACAAGTACGCTCTCTCAAGAAAGATAGAAATCACTCCAAAGCCTAGGTATTCACTCAACCTAGAGCTTTGATACCAACTGTCACGACCCGTCTTTCTAAGCCCAGAAAGATGCATCATGAATTAAGAAAGAAAGGGATAGAAGAAGAAAAGATAGGAAAGAAAGAACAACAACATATAAGAATCTCACAGCGGAACGAATGAAATATAATATATCACATAAGATATTACATAGTATCATATACATCAGAGTTACACAACTTATACATCTCAAATTAGACAGTTATGAACACCTGTCTATCATACATTTCAAGTACATCAATACAATACAGACACAACTCTAACACAGCGGAACCACAATATCTAAACGTTGAAGCCTCCTGCTCCATATCTCCTCCAGAATTCGTCAAAGCTAACCTGAATCCCTCGACTACTCAATACAAAATTGAGTACCCAAGAGTTTAATAAAACAGAACTTAAACACTTGGGTCAGACATGGGTCTGGTGTGAGTAAACGGGTTAAAGTTGCTTAACTTTGAAAAACCTTTGAAAGAAAAGGTATCTCGTAAGACTTCCCACACATAAACACGGAAAAGTTTTTACCTTACGATAACCAAAACATTGATAGGAAATCCAGTTATATTATAATAGGGTCTAGGATTCTCAAATAAATATTCACATAGCCAAAATTGTTACATTCATTAAATTCCAGCATACATAGGTATACAATCAAGTCCGAGATCACTTATTGGAGATTGGATTCCATACAATGGCAGGGCTACTGGGGTACCGCCCGTCACAGTACGTGGCCTATATCAACGTACCGAGGATCACTCCCAACCCCCTGCAACACAAGGCCGGAACCATCCCTTACTGGACAATTCCGAACAAGACAACCCCGTAGTTGGCGCGACCAACCACACACTAAGCCGAATAAAAAGGAACTTCTAGACAGGGGAAAATCTCATCCTACTTGGGTGCTACCCACTTAACCTTGCTGCACCTCCACTGTTATAGCCATTCCCGGTTGATGAGGCTTGAGGCTATGATTACCTTTATAGAACACATCTATCTTAGAATGCTCATCGTCCTCCTGACGATGTTCTGAAAGCATTCAATCCATACAAGTTCGTTCCGGGTTCGAACGAAACCGAAGGCACTATCTCGTTACACTCGTTTTGGAATCACCCTCAGAGTTAACGACAATAACCCTTGCACTCTGAATCTTCATCTTGAACCTGAAAGTACTATCTCCGTAAACTCATTTTGGAATCACCCTCAGAGTTATAATGGTACATAGTTCTTACACGTCGAGTCTTCATCTTCACTTGAGATTCACGACCTATCGTTAATTTGGATCGATGTGGTTTTCGAATATCCAATTCGGAAATCCGATCCCGGTCTCATCGAAATCCAAAACGTATCTTTTAGGTCCAAGTTGTTTTAAAGTTAAACAATTCAATTCATTATCTATATTCACATAGATAGATAATTCACAATATCACAATATATAATCTATATTATCATCACAAATAGATAATTCACACTATTATCATAATTCAACCAAAGCATCCATATCACATAGTATTACCTATCTCATATCAGAGATATCAAACAATGCAAAGCATTCAATATCATTCAGCCATTCATAAGCAATGATTTATAAATCACCATCTATAATTAATTTAAAAGGAATTAAATTAATTACTTGCATCTCTAATTAATTTAAAATAAATTAAATTAATTACTTCATTCTATAAATCTTGCTAATCCTAACCATTAATTAATTACAAACCAATTAATTAATCATTTCCTAGTTTCCATCTTAATTAATCATCCTTGATTAATTATTCTTTATTACATTCAAGTAATTAGCCTTTAATTAATTTTACAAATTAATCATCCTTAACCATTTACAGTAATTAACCTTTAATTACTCATTAATTTAATTAACTATAATTAATTACATTAACCCTTAATTAATTACATTAATTAATTACTTTTTAATCACTTATTATTGATTAATTAATCTTAATTAATCAACCCTTAATTACATCATTTATTATATTAATTAATGATCCTTAATTACTTCCTTAATTAATTACTCTCTTTTAATTAATTACCTTAATTAGTAATTAATCACATTATTAATTAACCTTAATCCTTTAATTAATTAATTACTCTTTAATTAATTAACTTCAAATCAATTATATTAATTAATCCTTTAATTAATAACATCAAGTGATTAACCCTTAATCACTTCCATTTAATTACTTCCATAAGTAATTTCTCTTTTCTTAATTACATTCAGTAATTATCCATTAATTACTTTACTAAGTAATTACACTTAATTAATCATAAGTGATTATCTTTAATTAATTAGACTTATTAATTAGCCTAAAATTAATTACATTAATTAATTACCCAATTAATAAATCACTTGCTTCCTAATTAATTCATTAACCATCCACTAATTACTTCATTAAGTAATTATCCTTAATTACAAATAGTAATTAAGCTTTAATTTAATTTATTTATTTATTATCCTTAATTAAATTCAACCTTTAAAGATAGACTTTTCATTTAAATTACATATTAATTTCTATCATTAAACTTCATTTAAACCATTTAGAAATAATTATATATTTGAATAAAATTTTACTTTTAAACAAAACAATTTAAACCCTTAATTTTTAATACACTTAAAATCTTTGAAAATCCTTTTTAAACATGTTTTAATTAAATTAAACAAATATTCATCTTTGAAAACTTGATTATCATATCCTTTAAACTTATTTATTAAAATATAAATTTGAAATCTAATTTAAACATTTTTTTATAATTACTTTAATGTAACTTTATAACTTGAAAACATTCTTATTTAAACTTGTTTGAGTTTCTAAAAAAAACTTTGATCTAATGTTTTAAATTGAAACCCCTTTGAATTACAAATCAAAAATTAATTTAGTTAACTTCTTTAAAATCAACTATCTTAAGCATTTTAAGATTTAAATTATATAAGTTTAAACACTCCTAAAACTTGACTTTCATTTATTTGAAAAAAACTTGCTTTTACAATTTAAACTCGATTTCTTTTTTATAAAACATCGTTTTGCTTTAAACCAAAACACTAAAACTAGACAATCCTTCCCAAACACGAGTCGAACCACAAAACATCACGAGCCTGCCTCGAGACAACCACCAAACCTCATCTGCTTCGAGTCATTTCTTCACTCGCATGAGTCAAAACCCGAGCGACTCACCAACCAGATACGACGTGCACGTGGTGCACGTACACCAGCAACTCCGACCATTGGAGATCATCATGGCGACACTCGACAATCACCCTTAACCCCGCGAACCCATACGCGAATCCAGATCGAACGTAACTCCGTCGAAACGAAAACGAGCCGATCTCAACCAAAACTGAAACCACCACTGGCGGAAATTTGCTTCTCCCCGTCGCCTCCGACCTCGAGATCACCTGCCCCGTTCACTGAAGCTTCGTCACACCTTCCAGCACTAATTCCCCCAAGGCGAGCTACTCTGGTGCACCGCCGTCGCCAAAACGACCAAATAAACAACGCGACCAAAACTACCTCAAAACCCTAAATCGACCCAGCCCGGCCACCATGGCCATCAGAAAAATATACAGCCATTTTTTCCACCATCGGCAACCCTCCAGCCAACTTCGACCAATATCTCGACTACATCCATCGTGTCGATCAACGGCAATCCACCAAAATGCCAAGAACGTTCATCTCGAAAATTCTAATTGAATATCAAACTAAAAATCATGATACTTACATTAAAAATCAAGATTTTCTGCCACGAATACATCCATGCAATCCAAATTCGAAATTGAATTGGTTGATTTTTGTCATATATAAGAATTTCACTGTTATTTCCATTTTAAAAATTATCTGTTGAATTTGAAAACCCTAAAACTATTTTTATAATCTTCATTATACTTTAGCAATCAACTTTCATTTAAATATCAAAGTCTAATATCAATCGGATGAAGAGCAATTGAAATTTCTTAGGGAAGGTTAGCCTGGAATATAAACAGAGCTTATATATATGTGTTCACAGTCATTAACAGGCATATCACAGACATTTCATATATATATACATGCATTCACATCCATATATTTATGCAACACAATCTACTACAATCCTTTCATCACATGCATCATCATAACAACATATTTTAGAAAAAAACTGTTTTTAAGTTAAGTGTTTACTCACCTGTTAAAACAAAGAACAGTATTTCTTGTTTCCAGGAACTTTGTATTTGAATTTGTATTTGCTTAGTTGGTTTGAATTCTTTGATGTTGAAACTGAAACTGATGTTGAAATGAATTTGAACTGAAACTTGCATCTTGTTTGAAGTATATTGAGTTGAATTTGAATGCTTGCTTGATCTCAGGTTTTAAACACTTGAAAACTGATGTTGATTCTTGTTTGATTCCAGGTTTCCTTGCTTGCTTGAAAACTTGTTACAGGCTTTTGAAAATTTGCTTTGAGAATTTTACAGGGTTTGATTTTTGGTTTGAGGATTTGTTTTCAGGTTGGAATTTTCTTTGTTTAGAGTTTCTTTTGATTTTGAACTGAGAATAGGAAAAGAATAAGAAGAGAGGAAATGTATGTTTTTATAAATTAAGTTATGATTTATTTAAAATATAAAAGAAAATAAATTAAAACATTGACACTTGTTAAGCAAACTTACATTTGTCCTTAATATCAACTAATTACCCTACACATGTTCCTAACATGTGTTAATGTATTTACACATGTCCTAAGCATTTTAATTAAATTTTAAAAATGGCTTTAAAAGCTTTTTTAAATTAACTTTTCTAATTAATAAATACTTATCTTAATATATGTATATATATAATTACTTTAGAGAAAATATTATAAAACCAATTATATACAAATAAAATCTTACACACATATTTTTAAAATCCAAAATAATTGTCTTTATTGTTTAAGAAATATAAATTAAGATTCCAAATACCTTTTGAAAAGTATTATATTAAATTATACTTCCAAATTACAATTTCTATATATTAAAATTCGAAAGCACTTTTATTAACCTCAAACCAAAACTTTTCCCATTTTCAATATATACAAGTATATATATACATTTTAAATAGAAAATATTTTTAACCTTAATTTGAGAATTATTATATTAAATTTCAAACAACTTCAAATCATAACATATACATACATATATATTACAATTTGAAAACACATCTTTTATTTGAAACAAAAGATTTCCTATTCACAATATATACACACACACTAATATATACATTATAAATAGAATATAATTTTATTAGCTTTGGAAGATAAATCTTACCAATTTTAAATTGTTAGAAAAGATATAAATAAATATTGCCGGATTATGTATTTATTAACCTTTAAAAGATTAAATTACCAATTTAAATTAAAATTATGAAGGAAAATTATCAATCCAATTTAATTATTAATAAAGATTATTAAATTGATATTGCCCAAAATTCCGGGTCATCACAAGAATGTTGTTCTAACCCCTTCCTCATAACAACCCACATGTTAGGTTTAGAAGGACTAGATATTAGAGGAAGTTAGGAGCTGTAGATGGTGAAGTCTTCTTATTCATGCTCGGCGCTGACAAGATAATTAAATATATAAGGAATGATATTCCGAGGTAGCAGCTTTAGTCAATACTTATGTTCTATTATATTTCTTAGTTTCAGCATGAGTTAATCACTTTCTGATATGCTTGTGTTTATTACAAGTTACCAAAACCAATGATCCATACCCTAATGGGCTTGGATTTTGATTTAGTTGAAATTGGGGTCCATTAAGGTGCAGGTTGTTACATTTGGTATCAGAGCTTAGGTTAGTTGATCATAGGAATTAGGATACGTAGAGAGGATATATTTTTATTTTTACCTATAATTATATATAAATTATACACCTAACTCTATAAACTCCAACTATAGAAGTAATTGCTACCATGTTCCGAAAGGATGGACGAGGCAACTACGAGTTATGCAAATAAATAGAGTTAAATTTATACTCCCACCTTGAATACCCCATGGTCGAAGATTGTATCGTAAGGAGTGGGCTAAGATGAGAATAAGCATGACATATAGAAGAATCACGGAGGTTTGATGATACTTGACTCCTTTGTTGGGCCTATACTACCTTATGATTGTGGATTTTGATGGATTGCCGATTGAAGATGCACATTTCATCCAAACAAATGGAAAGTAAGAACCAACATGTTGCAAGCATCTAAAAGAAAGGTATGAAGAAGGAGAGGAGAAAATTATTGTAAGAAGGTGTACACTATCACCACAAGAAAATAACTTCGATTTTTGATGGAGATGAGATAAGGATGAGTAGGGAAGAAGGATCATCCAAAAGGAAGGATAATCAAAGTCCATTTCTAAGTCTAACCCCATATGAAAGAATTTGATAAAAAGGTTTTTGAGAATTCCTTGAAATGTTTTGAATGGGTTTTTCAAAGGATTTATAGGGAAGTTTTTGTTTTGAAAAAGCAAGGAAATTTGAAATTCATTATTTGAAAATTTGTTGAGGCAAAAGTTTCTGATAAAAATGGTTTTTCATTTTTGAAATTCTTAGTTTAAAATTTATTAAGTCAAAAGTTTGGATTTAAAGAATTTAGATAAAGGGATAATTTTTTTTGAAATAAATGAAAAATAGAGCATAGATTGGGGTTGATGATTTTTTTTGTTATGAAAATTTGGAAGTTCCATTTTAAAATTCTTTTTAAGGGGTGGATAAATGGAAATGACACTTGATTCAAATGGGGTATAGAGAATAGAAGGGTAAGAACGTACGACAATTTAGATAGAAATAGCATTAGGAATTTATATAGAAAAATAGGATTAGTAATCTAGTTAGAAATAATATAGGAGAAAAACAATAGGAACCATATTGGAAGAACAGATAAATTCCATGGATATGTAGTAATTGCGCATATACTTTAGATTAACACTTAGATAGATGTTGTAACTGTGCATATCTTTTAGAATTCCCTCTCTTGTGCTATGAAAATCTCCGTCGAAGGTGGAAATTATCCTTGTCTACTCCACTTTTCATTGTTTAAAGTTATAGAAGATGTTTTTGAAAAAACTAGTTTGGTATGATAATTGAGATTTTAACTATTTTGAGTTAAAAATCTTACTTTTAATAGAAGTAAATTTATGTTGTAGAAAGTCCTTAAAAGATAAAATCGGTTAGAAAAGGGAAAGTTTTCATGGTTCTTTTTCGGAACCAAGTAATTTTTGAATTTGATAAAAAGGTTTCTAAGTTTATATTTATAAAGATAAAGGTTTCGGATTAGATACTTCATGATTGTGAAATTTTAGTTCTATAAAGAATGGTGAGGACTAAACCAAATTTTTAATATGGAGTATATAGGGATCGTTATCTAGGTAAGACGGGGTAAAAGGCTTAGGCTATGAATAAAATAGCTTCGAATGCTCATAGGGTAGCAACAAGGAATCCTCATTGAACATAAAGAATGTTGGTATGGAACTAGGAATATTTAATAGAGATATGTGGAAGCCATGAGACAAAACCTCAAAGGAATGGTAAAGGGTACCAAAGTACTATTTTACGAGTCCCATGGTATACTGGCATAAATGATCAAGGGTGTAGAGGAAGTAAAAACCAAAGTTTGAGGATACTATCAAGAGATTTTGATTTAGAGAAGATAGTAGTATGGTAGGAGAAGAGAGTAGTGAATTTCAAACAAACATTAAGGATGTTGGTTGACTCAAAGCTGAAGAAGACAAGATAGGCGGTAGGGAAGTAATTCCACCAAACCAATTTTCCGATGAGTTATTCTTAAAGTGCATAGTTCATATTTCTTGCTCAATGTGATATGGGGATACATAAAAATTGAAGTAACGGGTAGATCCCATTTGTTAGAAGCCAAGAATGAGAGTTAAGGAAGGAAGGTGATAGTGGAATGACAAACTAGGAATGTCCATCTTAATTTAGTAAGGAGTGTTAGGGTCATAACATCATTAACACTGATCGATGATGAATGGAAACTTCCAGCAAAATTTTCTTTTGGGGTCTTTGGGTTGTAGTCACTAGTAGTCTCCCTTAGATTATTAGAAAATCGTACGACATGGCATGAGATATGTTCACATTTTATCACTATATTGATTTGATGGATGGGATTAGACCGCTATATAAATATAAATATACTGGAAAACAGTGCAAATAAGGAGATCTCATAAGGACACTTAACTAGCAATAAAAACATAGGTAAGACTGGAAGTTTATAAACTAAATTAGGAAATGAAGTTAACAACTAGAAATTAAAAATACTTAGATCCCAAAACTTTTGAATTTTGGGAAAAATAAATTTTAGCAAGCAAAATAAATTTTAGCGAACGGAAGACAGGGAAAGATTATTGTGAAGTCACGGGTCACTATCCCATGCGTTAAAAGCTAAAATTTATAAATATGCTTTTAGGTTGTTTGTTGTTTAGAATATAAGAAGGGTTCCTCAAATCTAAGATTCATCGCATAATACTAAGGTCAATGTAACACTCCATAAAAATTAATAAGAAATAAATAAAGTAAGATAAGATAAATTAATTAAATAATATAAGGCTAAAAATGGAACTTTTGAAAAAAATCAGAATTGGACCACAAACGTTATGCTGGTGCATTCACGATGATTTTCTGATCGATTTGAAAAGTAACAGTAATTAGACTTTGGGATTAAGTAATCGTTGAAATTAGTGTTAACGTTAAAAGGTTAAGTAAGGAATAAAATAAATCGATCAACGACAATTAAAAACATTCCCTAAAATAAACGAACCGGCCGACCGCGGTAGGGTAGGGGCGGTCGACCGATGAGCAAGTGATGGTTCGATTTGTTTGCATAGTGAACATTTCGGATTTTATTATTTTAAACCAACATAAATCCAACAGTTCTGGTGCATTCCAACCAACTATAAATAAGTTCATATCCCTTCACTTATATTCACACATTATTTTGGGGAAGCTAGAGATGCTCCATTAGTCTCTCTCTTTAAAGGTTTAGAGAAGTTCTTTAGGGTTTTAGTGACAGATTCTAGATGTTTATTATTTTATTTTCTAATTCTATTCTCCTCCAATCCCTTAACTTTGAATCTAATCTATATAAATACCTTGTTGTATATATCTAAAAGGTGAGATCCGAAAGAGATTATTGAAGGCATGACACGTCCAAAAAGAGGAAGAGCCAATAACCTTTTGTGAGTGGGTATCTTAGTCCTTCTATTTTAGTAATTGAATAATATAACTTGGGTTTGATATATGCCTTAGAGAATTTTGTTTTATGAAAACATCATATTAAAACCCTCAAAATTCCACCAAAGCAGAATGTAAATTCTTAGGTTGGAATCTAAATTGTTTTATATTAAAATAATGGAGTTTGTGTATATTTTGCAATTTCAATGTTTTACCTTCTATTCCACTTCTTATATTTTTCTTTAGATCTAATTAAGGGTTTTGATTAGGAAACGGCGTGTAAGGTACGAATTCGTATTCATAGTTTGCACCATCTATTTCCACAATTTGAATACAAATTTCATTTATCTAATTTCATGTAAAATGTAGCTGAATAAAGTGTGAAAGTATGTAAATTGCAAGTGTCTATTATTGATTTATTTCGTTGTTTTAATGTAAAATAAGTGGGTTTGGATTCTGTTTTTATACAGGTATGTTGATTTGATTTTGGATATTGGATTTATGGTATATGTGTTAATATGGAAATAAGACTTGTATAGTTTTGAGGATTTGACATTTAAACGTTAGTTTATGGCTTAAATTTCGCATGCTTAGAAATTTACTAAGTGTGTGTGTGTATGTATGTATGTATGTATATTAGCGTAAATAACGTAAGATTATAACGTATTAATGGCGTAGTTAATAGGTTATTAATTATTAATGAATTCCCCCTGAGGAAAGTAATTAATTATAAAGGCAAAATAAAAAGTATTCTTATAAGGTCTTAATTATGGATACGGTGAGATGTGATAATATGTTAAGAGAGTGTTATAAATTATGACTAAGACATAAGGATGCGAGGTCAGTCAAAAGCACACAGAAGTCTGACTAACTAATCTGGCTACCAGTAGTGTGACTTTGGGGCTGATGTAAGACATCGCCTATAATAGGTAACTACGAATGACGCGAAGTAAGTTCCAAATTCTATAGGATAAATCTGTCCAGCTAATCTGGCTACCAGTACCTACTAATAGTAGAACTAATGAGAGACATCATTGTGGGGTACGGGTCATAATACGAAGGACCTACTTCAGTGATTGAAGGTATTAAGTGACTGTGTGAGGGCCTGCCTCTTCCCTATGTAGGAAGTAGTAAATGGTCAAGGTTAAGGTTAAGGGTTAGGCACGGTAGTGGATATCTTGAAAAAGGTCTGCTTCAATATGAAGTATTAAGTGACCAAAAAGATTCCATGCAATGTCAGCTGGATAAGTACTAGTGAAGAGTCCGCCTTTGGAAAAGTTATTAAATGATGGGGGACCTGTTAGGAACTAGAGATAGTGGTTTTGATGACAACAACCTTTGTAACTTATTTTATTATAACTTATATACTAACACTATTGTCTAGATATATATGAATGTTATTATGCAAGATATATATAAGGCAGGTACTGATTATTGAAGACTGCACAGTATAAAGGCCAATAATGAAGAAATCAAGTTTGAAGACTCATGAGTATCAAGATCAAGATTTCAAGATAAGTGTCTAGTTTTGTTAAAACTTCATAATAGCATGGAAATCTTCATTCCAAATTTCATTTGGGATGAAACCCATTTTTACCTTCTTAGCGGCTTACAAACCCACGACAAGTAGCTTACAAACCTACGACAAGTGGCTTACAAACCCACGAACATCCTGGTTTTGTACAAGTTCTCGAGTCCTGATGTGATGAAATATTCTGCAGGAAGAAGCTTGCAAAACTACTTCAAAATGGTTTTACAAAATGATTTTCAAAATAGCTTTTCAAAATGTTTTAGCCTTAAAAATTATATTTTCAAATGATTTTCAAAAAGATGTTTTAGCCTTAAAATATTCTTTGTTTATGTTTTTAAATAAACTCTTGTTTTAAACTTCGTTTGTTTTTAAACTATCTTCTGATTTTTTAAAATTATTTTATAATATATATATATATATACACACACACACACTTGAGATTTAAAATCAAATTTGTATATACATTCTGAAAATATATTTTTCTACTCTTCTTTATTTTAAATCATAGGAAAATTAGTTTATTTTACTCCAGAATCATTTCATCTTGTTTTCCTTTCAATACTATTTTCAAAACAAATTTTACATTGTTTTTAACTAAGGGATGTCGACATCATGGGATAACCCATGTCGACATGGTGGCCGCTAAATTCAAAAGTTTCAATTTTCAAAAGAAGTGTCTATTCGTTTAAATCTCTTCACGAATGGTTATGACCGTTACTGGTCTATAAATAGCCTTCACAAACAAATTTTTTAACTAACTATTTTTCTTATTTTCTTCCCTCCTTCTTCTCCACAAAACCATATTCTAAAATTTTCATATTTTTAAGATCGTGCCGAAATTCTGCTGAATTCTCAAGTGAATCAAATTAGAATCTCATTCTTGTTTGATTCTCTGCCCTCTCTCGAAGATCAAAGTGCTATTCAGAGTTATAGGATCAATTTGTAATCAAAAGTTTATCGAGTCTCTCTATAAGGTGTGGTTGTGCCTGGTAATCAATTGGGTGATCTTGTGTCCCGTAAATCAAGAGAGTTTGCCCCAGACTCGAAGACAGGAGGGTACCTCAAGGCCTTTAGAAATTGAGGATTGTAATCTCGACATTGGTATAATAAAAATCTATACGAGGTGTTTGCCTTGGTACAGGACTGGACGTAGGGTAACTCCGAACCAGTATAAAATCCGGTGTGCTCTTTCCTTTTACTGCTTTTTATTTACTTTCTGCATCTATGTTTGATTCTGTGATTGTTCCATGATTAAGTTCTGCAATTGTTTATATCAAATTTTTTAAATTAGTCCATATAAGTCTTAGAATCCATTAAACACTATTCACCCCCTGTCTAGTGTTAAATTAGCCTTAAGATTCTTAATCCGCACTCCCTTTCAATTGGTATCAGAGCATAGATTTTCATAGTTTTCATAATCTGAAACTTGAAAGTTAAAATGGCATTTTTAGGAAATTTTGTTAATACTAGTTTGAATTTATGCATTTCATCAAAGGATCATAAGTCTGCATATAGTTTTTATGAAAAATCAAGTTATCTACCGAATTGGTTTGTTATGCAGGAACATACATGTTACATGGATTTTGAATAATCAACAACCAATGGACAAACTGTGCAAATTGAGAAAGATAAATGGATACTTGATAGTGGTTGTTCAAGACATATGACTGGAAATCCCGAGATACTCAATGACATTATATATCAAGATGGTGGATTGGTTAACTTTGGAGAAAACTCAAAAGGATATGTGATTGGCATCGGCAATGTCGGTAATTCTAAAACTCCTCTTATTTCTGATGTTTTGCTAGTTAGGAATTTAAAACATAATCTGCTTAGTATAAGTCAACTATGTGATAAAGGATTTAAAATTAAATTTGGAAAAGATAAGTGTCACATCGAAGATAATAAGTTAAATATTATCTTTGAAGGAATTAGGAAGAAAAACATTTACATCCTTAGTATGAAAGTTTCAAATGATAACTTATTTCTTTTGGCCAATACAAGTGACCCTTGGATTTGGCATAAAAGATTTGGTCATTTAAATTTCAAACTGTTATCTAGGTTATCAAAACTTGACTTAGTTTGAGGTCTTCCCAAGTTAAACTTTAAAGTAGATAGTATATGTGATGCTTTAGAATTAGGGAAACTTAAAAAAAGTTCATTTAAATTAAAAGATATGATTTCTACTTCTAAACCTCTAGAATTACTTCATTTAGATTTATTTGGTCCATCTCAAGTTCAATCAATTAATCACAATAAATATGTTTCTGTAATTGTAGATGATTATTCTAGATATACTTGGATAATTTTTCTTAACCTTAAAACTGATGCTTTTGAATTATTTAAGAATTTTGCTAAAAGAATTCAAAATCAACTTTCTTTAAAAATAAAAACTATTCGTAGTGATCACGGTGGAGAATTTGAAAATGAAAATTTTGAGAATTTCTGTAATAAAAAAGGAATTACTCATAATTTCTCTTTTCCAAGAACTCCACAACAAAATGGAGTGGTAGAACGTAAGAATAGAACGATTCAAGAGTGTGCTAGAACAATGCATTCTGATAGTAACTTACCTAAAAACTTTTGGGCTGAAGCAGTCGCTACAGCTTGTTATATATTAAATAGGATTTTAATTAGACCATTAACTAATAAAACACCATATGAATTACTTTACAAAAATAAACCCATAGTAGCTTATTTTAAAGTTTGTGGTAGTAAGTGTTTTATTCTTATTACAAAAGATAATTTAGATAAATTCGAACCTAAATCAGACAAAGGTATCTTTATCGGATATTCTAATAGAAGTAAAGCATTTAGAGTTTATAATTTAAGAACCAACACTATTGAAGAAACAATGCATCTATCTTTTGATGAAAATTTTAAAGATACCGTACAAATAGAAGATGAATAAGATTTTGTAACTTTAAATAATGAACCTAATGAAACTAATTATGAAATCATTCAATCTAATAAAAGAATTAGGCTATTAAAAGATCATCCTGTAGAAAATATACGAGGAAATATTGAATCTATAGTTAAAACAAGAAATCAACTAAATAGTATGAGTAATGTAGCTTTTATATCAACTATTGAACCTAAAAATCCAAAGAAAGCATCATCTGATGATTCATGGATTCTTGCTATGCAAGAAGAATTGAATCAGTTCACCAGAAATGATGTTTGCGAACTTGTTCCTAGACCTGAGAATAAAAGTATAATTGGAACAAAATGGGTGTATAAAAATAAAATGAATTAACTTGGTGAGGTCATGAGAAATAAAGCTCGTTTAGTCGTGCAAGGTTATTGTCAAGAAAAAGGAATTGATCATGACGAAACATTTGCACCCGTAGCAAGACTAGAAGCTA